>OX392528.1:63390821-64711821 GCA_947623455.1 Mimachlamys varia | reverse complement strand
AAGAAAAGAACACTGTCGTCAATCGTTTTAAACAGTGTCTGTTCAAATACAACTTAGATGATAAAATAGGAGATACCTTGCGGCCAAAATATGAATATGAAGCAAGTCCGCTAGGCGTAAATGTGGGCTATAACAGTGCCACAGCATGCGTTTAGCAGACCTATTCACATTTTGCATTACTTTCATTACCTCTATTTTAATGTTGAACAAATCTTCCGTAGATCTTTTAAAACAACAAGTACAACCTCTTTTTATGAAAGAGTGTGTGATCAAATACAACTTAGATGACAAAATAGGAGATACCTGCGGCCAAAATATGAAAATAAAGCAAGTCCGCTAGGCGTATAATGTGGGCTATAACAGTGCCATAACATGCGTTTAGCAGACCTATTCAAATTTTGCATCACTTTCATTTCCCCCATTTTAATGTTAAACGAACCTTCCGTAGATCTTTTAAAACAACAAGTACAAATTCTTTTTATGAAATATTAAGATAATTTGTTTAAGAGCGGCCCAAGTATTGATTAAATGAAGGTCAGCTAATCTCCTACTACAACATTACTAAAGTGCCCACATTTTGCGTTGAGCAGACCTTATTTAATGTTGCAATACTTTGTGTTTTCTATTTTCATGTCGATAATCTTCTATGTAGATGTGTTTACAAAGTATTTATAGGAAAGATGGGGGTTATCTATTTGATAGGAACAAAAATATTAATAAAATGGTCGTATTAGCTTAAAATGTAGTTGATATTTTAGCGCCCACATCTTGCGTTAAGCAGACCTATTTGTATAGTGCAAAACTTTGGTGTCCTCTTATTTAATTCGGACAAATCTTTCACGGATTCTTTAACACAATGCGTACACAATATGTGATATAAAAAATGAAGGGAATTCGTTTAAGAACAGTCACAATATTTATGGAAAGATGACATGTAGTGGCCACATTTTGTAGTATACAACATGTTGGTCTTATCGAGTGATTCATTTTGTTTTTAATTACAGTTAGTCTTTCCAAAACAGTAACTACATTCATTACTATATAAAAGATTAATGACATTCGATTTGATCAGCTAAACCAAACGAAAAATAAGGTACGATGAACTTCAGTTGTTGAATCACATTAGTGCCTACATTTTTCTTACAGGCAAGAAGTCTAATCACAATACAACATCTGTTTATTTCAATCTTAAAAGTGATAGAAACTCCAGCACAAAACTACAAGTTGGCCTATTAATTTTCGATTGAAGTGTTGCCTTTAATTTCCTGGTTTCTCATGAGCTAAGAAATAGTTGCCGAAACTTTAACATTAAATAATACAAACTAAAACGTCAACGCTTATTTTCGAGGATTTATTTTGGGGATATTCTGTCTTTATATAAAATACGATGACTATGTTAAGACTGGAGGATGTTAAGGAAGGGTTACTAATTCCGAGGAAGATATTGAGGATTAGTAGATCATACGTTAAAAATAGGTTTGCTTCACGAAATATTTCGATCATTGGGTTATTGTAAAGAAAAGTAAGTGACATTAAGTATGATGGAATATCGGAACCCAAAAAGTCAATATTCTGACAAAAACGTATTGGACTTTTTGTCTTTAAAAAATTTTAAATACATGATTTATTTTTATTTTTCTCCTAAATTGAAGTTACGCTTAACGCCATCTAGAAAAAGGATTGGGTTTAGGTTAAACAACTTTCAGTTGGCGCTAAGTGGTCATACTTCCCAAGACATTATTTTAGCATATGGTTAAATATCTAGTCACTTCGTAACCTTAAGATATACCTGGTTAATGGGTGACACTTAGTGACTGGGTAAAGGAGTCCTAATGACTGAGTTACGAAGTGGGTGACCACTTGTTAGTAGGTGACACCTAGTGACTGGGTAACGAAGTGGTTGACACGTAGTGACTGCGTAACAGAGTAGGTGACAACTAGTATATTGCTAAAACGAGTGGGTGAAACCTGGTTAGTGGTTGAAAACTAGTGACTGGGTATTTTTCTTCTAAATTGAAGTTTCGCTTAACGCCATTTAGGGGAAGTATTGGGTTTCGGTTTAGACAGCTCTCAGTTGGCGCTAAGTGGCTATACTTCCTAAGTCATTATTTAAGCATAAAGTTGGTTTATCTTAAAGAATTTCAACCTATATTGTCTTAGAAAACCATACTCTGTCGATTAACGTCTACGTGCATTGAAATTTAGCTTTTTAAAAACATTTATGAAAAGACACGTCGGATGTTTCCCAACTTTATTTCGTTTATATTCTGAGGGAATCATTCCTACCTGGAATGAATCGGCAACGTATATACATATGTACAATGAGCACGCTGAGCTAGGAGGGACCTGAGTCTACAATTCGTAGACTATCCTCTCTCTGTCCATCCACCTCAGGAGCCAGTCGGCGTCCCTGATGCGGATACACAGATAGAAGCACAGGAGGTCCTCCCTGGCAACAGCATGTTCTGTGCAGTAAAGTCCACTATTTTCCACGCGAAGTTTCACTCGTGTGAGATCGCTTGCGCGTGGAAACATAATGTACATGATCTCCTCACCAGTTGCCATTGTGAGAGTTGAAATATATTAAACAACTTACTGTTTATATTAATAATGATGGCGATACTTTCAGATTACTAAATTTGTTTCTAAGTTGTGTTACATCGTCTCTAATCATCACTGATCAGAAATAACTGACAAGGAAATATCAATAAGGAACTTATATTGTTATGGGATAATTAAAGTGGATGAAATAAAAGCCATACAGCAAAATCAATTTAAGTCATTTTTATTTTAATTTAAAAAGGGGAGGTAACCTATATATATAAGTTCCGCTTAACGCCATTTAGGGGAAGGATCGGGTTTAGGTTTAGACAGCTCTCAGTTGGCGCTAAGTGGCTATACTTCCTAAGTTATTATTTCAGCATAAAGTTGGTTTATCTTAAAGAATTTCAACCAATAATGGCTTAGAAAACCATTCTCTGTCGATCAACGTATATGTTCATTGAAGAAAAATTAAAAAAAAAAAAGAATCCAAGACAGAAAGCAAGTACTTTTGTCAATTTAACGTGTAGATTTAGACAACTCTCAGTTGGCGCTAAGTAGCCATGCTTCCCAAGTCATTGTTTTAGCATATAGTTAGACACTTAGTGACTTAGTAACGGAGTCCTAGCGACTGGGTAACGAACTGGGTGCCAGCTGGTTAGTGGGCGTCACCTAGTGATTGGATAAAGGAGTGGGTGACACCTAGTGACTGGGTAACGGAGCAGGTTACACCTGGTTGATGGTTGACTGGGTAAAGGAGTCCTAGTGACTGAGTAACGAAGTGGGTGACCACTTGTTAGTAGGTGACACCTAGTGACTGGGTAGCGAAGTGGTTGACACGTAGTGACTGCGTAACAGAGTAGGTGACAACTAGTGACTTGTTAACCGAGTGGGTGAAACCTGGTTAGTGGTTGAAAACTAGTGACTGGGTATTTTTTTCTAAATAGAACTTTCGCTGAACGCCATTTATAGGAAGGATTGGGTTAAGGTTTAGACAACTTTTATTTGGCGCTAAGTGGCCATACTTCCGAAGTCATTATTTTAGCATATGGTTAGACACTTAGTGACTTAGTAACGGAGTCCGAACGACTGGGTAACGAACTGGGTGACAGCTGGTTAGTTGGAGACACCTGGTGTTTGGATAACGGAGTCGGTGACACGTAGCGACTGGTAACGGAGTGGGTTACACCTAGTGATTTAATAAAGGAGTGGGTGACACCTAGTGATTGGATAATGGAGTGGGTGACACCTAGTGATTGGATAAAGGAATGGGTGACACCTAGTGATTGGATAAAGGAGTGGGTGACACCTAGTGATTGGATAAGGAGTGGGTGACATTTAGTGATTGGATAATGGAGTGGGTGACACCTAGTGATTGGATAAAGGAGTGGGTGACACCTTGTGATTGGATAAATGAGTGGGTGACATTTAGTGATTAGATTAAGGAGTGGGTGACACCTGGTGACTGGATAAAGGAGTGGATGAAACCTGGTGACTTGGTAACGGAGTCGGTGACACCTAGTGTTTGGATGAAGGAGTTGGTGACACCTAGCGATTGGATAAAGGAGTGGGTGACACCTTGTGATTGGATAAAGGAGTTGGTGACACCTAGTGATTGGATAAAGGAGTGGGTGACACCTAGCGGTTGGATAAAGGAGTGGATTACACCTAGTGCTTGGATAAATGAATGGGTGACACCTAGTGCTTGGATAAATGAGTGGGTGACTTCTAGTTACTTGGAAACGCAGTGGGTGATACTTGGCTAGTGGGAAACACATAGTGTTTGGATAACGGAGTGGGTGACACTTAGCGACTAGGTAACTGAGTGGGTTACACCTGGTTAATTGGTGACACCTAGTGACTGCGTAAAGGAGTCCTAGTGACTGAGTAACGAAGTGGGTGACCACTTGTTAGTAGGTGACACCTAGTGACTGGGTAACAGAGTAGGTGACAACTAGTGACTTGTTAACCGAGTGGGTGAAACCTGGTTAGTGGTTGAAACCTAGTGACTGGGTATTTTTCTTCTTAATAGAACTTTCGCTTAACGCCATTTATAGGAAGGATTGGGTTAAGGTTTAGACAACTCTCATTTGGCGCTAAGTGGCCATACTTCCGAAGTCATTATTTTAACATATGGTTAGACACTTAGTGACTTAGTAACGGAGTCCTAACGACTGGGTAACGAACTGGGTGACAGCTGGTTAGTTGGTGACACCTGGTGTTTGGATAACGGAGTCGGTGACAGGTAGCGACTGGGTAACGGAGTGGGTTACACCTAGTGATTTAATAAAGGAGTGGGTGACACCTTGTGATTGGATAATGGAGTGGGTGACACCTAGTGATTGAATAAAGGAGTGGGTGACATTTAGTGATTGGATAAAAGAGTGGATGAAACCTGGTGACTGGGTAACGGAGTCGGTTACACCTAGTGATTGGATAAAAGAGTGGGGGACGCCTACTGATTGGATAAAGGATTTGGTGACACCTAGTGATTGGATAAGGAGTGGTTGACATTTAGTGATTGGATAAAGGAGTGGGTGACACCTAGTGATTCGATAAAGGAATGAGTAACATCTAGTGACTGGGTAACGAAGTGGGTGACACATAGTTAGTGGTTGACACCTAGTAAACGACATCCTAGTTACTTTGAAACGCAGAGGGTGATACTTGGCTAGTGGGTGACACATAGTGTTTGGGTAACGGAGTGGGTGACACTTAGCGACTGGGTAATGTAGTGGGTTACACCTGGTTAATGGGTGACACCTAGTGACTGGGTAAAGGAGTCCTAGTGACTGAGTAACGAAGTTGGTGACCACTTATTAGTTGGTGACACCTGGTGACTGGGTAACGAAGCGGTTGAGACGTAGTGACTGCGTAACAGAGTAGGTGACAACTAGTGACTTGCTAACCGAGTGGGTGAAACCTGGTTAGTGACTAGGTATTTTTCTTCTAAATTAAAGATTCGCTTAACGCCATTGATAGGAAGTATTGGGTTAAGGTTTAGACAACTCTCATTTGGCGCTAAGTGGCCATATTTCCGAAGTCATTATTTTAGCATATGGTTAGACACTTAGTGACTTAGTAATGGAGTTTTAGCGACTGGGTAAGGAACTGGGTGACAGCTGGTTACTGAGTGACACCTAGTGATTGGGAAATGGAATGGGTTACACCTAGTGATTTGATAAAGGAGTGGGTGACACCTAGTGTTTGGATAACGGAGTGGGTGACACTTCGCGCCTGGGTAACGGAGTGGGTTACACCTGGTTAATGGGTGACACCTAGTGACTGGGTAAAGGATTCCTAGTGACTGAGTAACGAAGTGGGTGACCACTTGTTAGTAGGTGACACCTAGTGACTGGGAAATGGAATGGGTTACACCTAGTGATTGAATAAAGGAGTGGGTGACACCTAGTGATTGGATAAAGGAGTGGGTGACACCTAGTGATTGGATAAAGGAGTCGGTGACACCTAGTGATTGGATAAAGGAGTGGGTGACACCTAGTGATTGTATAAAGGAGTGGGTGACATCTAGTGACTGGGTAACGAAGTGGGTGACACATAGTTAGTGGTTGACACCTAGTAAACGACATCCTAGTTACTTGGAAACGCAGAGGGTGATACTTGGCTAGTGGGTGACACATAGTGTTTGGATAACGGAGTGGGTGACACTTCGCGCCTGGGTAACGGAGTGGGTTACACCTGGTTAATGGGTGACACCTAGTGACTGGGTAAAGGATTCCTAGTGACTGAGTAACGAAGTGGGTGACCACTTGTTAGTAGGTGACACCTAGTGACTGGGTAACGAAGCGGTTGACACGTAGTGACTGCGTAACAGAGTAGGTGACAACTAGTGACTTGCTTACCGAGTGGGTGAAACCTGGTTAGTGGTTGAAACCTAGTGACTAGGTATTTTTCTTCTAAATTAAAGTCTCGCTTAACGCCATTGATAGGAATGATGGGGTTAAGGGTTAGACAGCTCTTACTTGGCGCTAAGTGGCCATACTCCCTAAGTCATTATTTAAGCATATGGTTAAACACTTAGTGACTTAGTAACGGAGTTTTAGCGACTGGGTGACAGCTGGTTAGTGGGTGACACCTAGTGACTGGGTAACGGAGTGGGTGACACCTAGTGAATGAATAAAGGAGTTGGTGACACCTAGTGATTGGATAAAGAAGTGGGTGACACCTAGTGATTGGATATGGGAGTGGGTGACACCTAGTGATTGGATAAAGTAGTGGGTGACACCTAGTGATTGAATAAAGAAGTCGGTGACATTTAGCGACTGGATAAAGGAGTGGTTGACACCTAGTGATAGGATAAAAGAGTGGGTGACACCTAGTGATTGGATAAAGGAGTGGGTGACACCTAGTGATTGGATTAAAGTGTGGGTGACAACAAGTGATTAGATAAAGGAGCGGGTGACACCTAGTGATTGGATAAAGGAGTGGGTGACACCTAGTGATTGGATAAAGAAGTCGGTGACATTTAGCGACTGGATAAAGGAGTGGTTGACATCTAGTGATAGGATAAAAGAGTGGGTGACACCTAGTGATTGGATAAAGGAGTGGGTGACACCTAGTGATTGGATTAAAGTGTGGGTGACAACAAGAGATTAGATAAAGGAGTGGGTGACACCTAGTGATTGGATAAAGGAGTGGGTGACATTTAGTGATTGGATAATGGAGGCGGTGACACCTAGTGATTGGATAAAGGAGGCGGTGACACCTTGTGATTGAATAAAGGAGTGGGTGACATTTAGTGATTGGATAAAGGAGTGGATGAAACCTGGTGACTGGGTAACGGAGTCGGTTACACTTAGTGATTGGATAAAAGAGTGGGGGACGCCTACTGATTGAATAAAGGATTTGGTGACATCTAGTGATTGGATAAGGAGTGGGTGACATTTAGTGATTGGATAAAGGAGTGGGTGACACCTAGTGATTGGATAAAGGAATGGGTGACATCTAGCGACTTGGTAACGAACTGGGTGACAGCTGGTTATTGGGTGACACCTAGTGACTGGGTAACGGAGTGGGTTACACCTAGTGATTGAATAAAGGAGTGGGTGACACCTATTGATTGGATAAAGGAGTGGGTGACACCTAGTGATTGGATAAAGGAGTGGGTGACACCTGGTGATTGGATAAAGGAGTGGGTGACACCTAGTGATTGGATAAAGGATTGGATGACACCTAGTGCTTGGATAAAGGAGTGGGTGACACCTAGTGATTGGATAAAGGAGTTGGTTACACCTAGTGATTGGATAAAGGAGTGGGTGACATCTAGTGACTGGGTAACGAAGTGGGTGACACATAGTTAGTGGTTGACACCTAGTAAACGACATCCTAGTTACTTTGAAACGCAGAGGGTGATACTTGGCTAGTTGGTGACACATAGTGTTTGGGTAACGGAGTGGGTGACACTTAGCGACTGGGTAATGTAGTGGGTTACACCTGGTTAATGGGTGACACCTAGTGACTGGGTAAAGGAGTCCTAGTGACTGAGTTACGAAGTGGGTGACCACTTGTTAGTAGGTGACACCTAGTGACTGGGTAGCGAAGTGGTTGACACGTAGTGACTGCGTAACAGAGTAGGTGACAACTAGTGACTTGTTAACCGAGTGGGTGAAACCTGGTTAGTGGTTGAAAACTAGTGACTGGGTATTTTTCTTCTTAATAGAACTTTCGCTTAACGCCATTGATAGGAAGGATTGGGTTAAGGTTTAGACAACTCTCATTTGGCGCTAAGTGGCCATACGTCCGAAGTCATTATTTTAGCATATGGTTAGACACTTAGTGACTAAGTAACGGAGTCCTAACGACTGGGTAACGAACTGGGTGACAGCTGGTTAGTTGGTGACACCTGGTGTTTGGATAACGGAGTCGGTGACACGTAGCGACTGGATAACGGAGTGGGTTACACCTAGTGATTTAATAAAGGAGTGGGTGACACCTAGTGATTGGATAATGGAGTGGGTGACACCTAGTGATTGGATTAAGGAGTGGGTGACACCTATGGATTGGATAAAGGAGTGGGTGACACCTAGTGATTGGATAAAGGAGTGAGTGGGTGACACCTAGTGATTGGATAAAGGAGTGAGTGGGTGACACCTAGTGACTGGGTAAGGAAGTGGGTGACACATAGTTAGTGGTTGACACCTAGTAAACGACATCCTAGTTACTTGGAAACGCAGAGGGTGATACTTGGCTAGTGGGTGACACATAGTGTTTGGATAACGGAGTGGGTGACACTTCGCGCCTGGGTAACGGAGTGGGTTACACCTGGTTAATGGGTGACACCTAGTGACTGGGTAAAGGATTCCTAGTGACTGAGTAACGAAGTGGGTGACCACTTGTTAGTAGGTGACACCTAGTGACTGGGTAACGAAGCGGTTGACACGTAGTGACTGCGTAACAGAGTAGGTGACAACTAGTGACTTGCTTACCGAGTGGGTGAAACCTGGTTAGTGGTTGAAACCTAGTGACTAGGTATTTTTCTTCTAAATTAAAGTTTCGCTTAACGCCATTGATAGGAATGATGGAGTTAAGGGTTAGACAGCTCTTACTTGGCGCTAAGTGGCCATACTCCCTAAGTCATTATTAAAGCATATGGTTAAACACTTAGTGACTTAGTAACGGAGTTTTAGCGACTGGGTGACAGCTGGTTAGTGGGTGACACCTAGTGACTGGGTAACGGAGTGGGTGACACCTAGTGATTGAATAAAGGAGTTGGTGACACCTAGTGATTGGATAAAGAAGTGGGTGACACCTAGTGATTGGATATGGGAGTGGGTGACACCTAGTGATTGGATAAAGTAGTGGGTGACATCTAGTGATTGGATGAAGAAGTCGGTGACATTTAGCGACTGGATAAAGGAGTGGTTGACACCTAGTGATAGGATAAAAGAGTGGGTGACACCTAGTGATTGGATAAAGGAGTGGGTGACACCTAGTGATTGGATTAAGGTGTGGGTGACAACAAGTGATTAGATAAAGGAGTGGGTGACACCTAGTGATTGGATAAAGGAGTGGGTGACACCTAGTGATTGGATAAAGAAGTCGGTGACATTTAGCGACTGGATAAAGGAGTGGTTGACATCTAGTGATAGGATAAAAGAGTGGGTGACACCTAGTGATTGGATAAAGGAGTGGGTGACACCTAGTGATTGGATTAAGGTGTGGGTGACAACAAGAGATTAGATAAAGGAGTGGGTGACACCTAGTGATTGGATAAAGGAGTGGGTGACATTTAGTGATTGGATAATGGAGTGGGTGACACCTAGTGATTGGATAAAGGAGGCGGTGACACCTAGTGATTGAATAAATGAGTGGGTGACATTTAGTGATTGGATAAAGGAGTGGATGAAACCTGGTGACTGGGTAACGGAGTCGGTTACACTTAGTGATTGGATAAAAGAGTGGGGGACGCCTACTGATTGGATAAAGGATTTGGTGACATCTAGTGATTGGATAAGGAGTGGGTGACATTTAGTGATTGGATAAAGGAGTGGGTGACACCTAGTGATTGGATAAAGGAATGGGTGACATCTAGCGACTTGGTAACGAACTGGGTGACAGCTGGTTATTGGGTGACACCTAGTGACTGGGTAACGGAGTGGGTTACACCTAGTGATTGAATAAAGGAGTGGGTGACACCAATAATTGGATAAAGGAGTGGGTGACACCTAGTGATTGGATAAAGGAGTGGGTGACACCTGGTGATTGGATAAAGGAGTGGGTGACACCTAGTGATTGGATAAAGGATTGGATGACACCTAGTGCTTGGATAAAGGAGTGGGTGACACCTAGTGATTGGATAAAGGAGTTGGTTACACCTAGTGATTGGATAAAGGAATGGATGACATCTAGTGACTGGGTAACGAAGTGGGTGACACATAGTTAGTGGTTGACACCTAGTAAACGACATCCTAGTTACTTTGAAACGCAGAGGGTGATACTTGGCTAGTTGGTGACACATAGTGTTTGGATAACGGAGTGGGTGACACTTAGCGACTGGGTAATGTAGTGGGTTACACCTGGTTAATGAGTGACACCTAGTGACTGGGTAAAGGAGTCCTAGTGACTGAGTTACGAAGTGGGTGACCACTTGTTAGTAGGTGACACCTAGTGACTGGGTAGCGAAGTGGTTGACACGTAGTGACTGCGTAACAGAGTAGGTGACAACTAGTGACTTGCTTACCGAGTGGGTGAAACCTGGTTAGTGGTTGAAACCTAGTGACTAGGTATTTTTCTTCTAAATTAAAGTCTCGCTTAACGCCATTGATAGGAATGATGGGGTTAAGGGTTAGACAGCTCTTACTTGGCGCTAAGTGGCCATACTCCCTAAGTCATTATTTAAGCATATGGTTAAACACTTAGTGACTTAGTAACGGAGTTTTAGCGACTGGGTGACAGCTGGTTAGTGGGTGACACCTAGTGACTGGGTAACGGAGTGGGTGACACCTAGTGAATGAATAAAGGAGTTGGTGACACCTAGTGATTGGATAAAGAAGTGGGTGACACCTAGTGATTGGATATGGGAGTGGGTGACACCTAGTGATTGGATAAAGTAGTGGGTGACACCTAGTGATTGAATAAAGAAGTCGGTGACATTTAGCGACTGGATAAAGGAGTGGTTGACACCTAGTGATAGGATAAAAGAGTGGGTGACACCTAGTGATTGGATAAAGGAGTGGGTGACACCTAGTGATTGGATTAAAGTGTGGGTGACAACAAGTGATTAGATAAAGGAGCGGGTGACACCTAGTGATTGGATAAAGGAGTGGGTGACACCTAGTGATTGGATAAAGAAGTCGGTGACATTTAGCGACTGGATAAAGGAGTGGTTGACATCTAGTGATAGGATAAAAGAGTGGGTGACACCTAGTGATTGGATAAAGGAGTGGGTGACACCTAGTGATTGGATTAAAGTGTGGGTGACAACAAGAGATTAGATAAAGGAGTGGGTGACACCTAGTGATTGGATAAAGGAGTGGGTGACATTTAGTGATTGGATAATGGAGGCGGTGACACCTAGTGATTGGATAAAGGAGGCGGTGACACCTTGTGATTGAATAAAGGAGTGGGTGACATTTAGTGATTGGATAAAGGAGTGGATGAAACCTGGTGACTGGGTAACGGAGTCGGTTACACTTAGTGATTGGATAAAAGAGTGGGGGACGCCTACTGATTGAATAAAGGATTTGGTGACATCTAGTGATTGGATAAGGAGTGGGTGACATTTAGTGATTGGATAAAGGAGTGGGTGACACCTAGTGATTGGATAAAGGAATGGGTGACATCTAGCGACTTGGTAACGAACTGGGTGACAGCTGGTTATTGGGTGACACCTAGTGACTGGGTAACGGAGTGGGTTACACCTAGTGATTGAATAAAGGAGTGGGTGACACCTATTGATTGGATAAAGGAGTGGGTGACACCTAGTGATTGGATAAAGGAGTGGGTGACACCTGGTGATTGGATAAAGGAGTGGGTGACACCTAGTGATTGGATAAAGGATTGGATGACACCTAGTGCTTGGATAAAGGAGTGGGTGACACCTAGTGATTGGATAAAGGAGTTGGTTACACCTAGTGATTGGATAAAGGAGTGGGTGACATCTAGTGACTGGGTAACGAAGTGGGTGACACATAGTTAGTGGTTGACACCTAGTAAACGACATCCTAGTTACTTTGAAACGCAGAGGGTGATACTTGGCTAGTTGGTGACACATAGTGTTTGGGTAACGGAGTGGGTGACACTTAGCGACTGGGTAATGTAGTGGGTTACACCTGGTTAATGGGTGACACCTAGTGACTGGGTAAAGGAGTCCTAGTGACTGAGTTACGAAGTGGGTGACCACTTGTTAGTAGGTGACACCTAGTGACTGGGTAGCGAAGTGGTTGACACGTAGTGACTGCGTAACAGAGTAGGTGACAACTAGTGACTTGTTAACCGAGTGGGTGAAACCTGGTTAGTGGTTGAAAACTAGTGACTGGGTATTTTTCTTCTTAATAGAACTTTCGCTTAACGCCATTGATAGGAAGGATTGGGTTAAGGTTTAGACAACTCTCATTTGGCGCTAAGTGGCCATACGTCCGAAGTCATTATTTTAGCATATGGTTAGACACTTAGTGACTAAGTAACGGAGTCCTAACGACTGGGTAACGAACTGGGTGACAGCTGGTTAGTTGGTGACACCTGGTGTTTGGATAACGGAGTCGGTGACACGTAGCGACTGGATAACGGAGTGGGTTACACCTAGTGATTTAATAAAGGAGTGGGTGACACCTAGTGATTGGATAATGGAGTGGGTGACACCTAGTGATTGGATTAAGGAGTGGGTGACACCTATGGATTGGATAAAGGAGTGGGTGACACCTAGTGATTGGATAAAGGAGTGAGTGGGTGACACCTAGTGATTGGATAAAGGAGTGAGTGGGTGACACCTAGTGACTGGGTAAGGAAGTGGGTGACACATAGTTAGTGGTTGACACCTAGTAAACGACATCCTAGTTACTTGGAAACGCAGAGGGTGATACTTGGCTAGTGGGTGACACATAGTGTTTGGATAACGGAGTGGGTGACACTTCGCGCCTGGGTAACGGAGTGGGTTACACCTGGTTAATGGGTGACACCTAGTGACTGGGTAAAGGATTCCTAGTGACTGAGTAACGAAGTGGGTGACCACTTGTTAGTAGGTGACACCTAGTGACTGGGTAACGAAGCGGTTGACACGTAGTGACTGCGTAACAGAGTAGGTGACAACTAGTGACTTGCTTACCGAGTGGGTGAAACCTGGTTAGTGGTTGAAACCTAGTGACTAGGTATTTTTCTTCTAAATTAAAGTTTCGCTTAACGCCATTGATAGGAATGATGGAGTTAAGGGTTAGACAGCTCTTACTTGGCGCTAAGTGGCCATACTCCCTAAGTCATTATTAAAGCATATGGTTAAACACTTAGTGACTTAGTAACGGAGTTTTAGCGACTGGGTGACAGCTGGTTAGTGGGTGACACCTAGTGACTGGGTAACGGAGTGGGTGACACCTAGTGATTGAATAAAGGAGTTGGTGACACCTAGTGATTGGATAAAGAAGTGGGTGACACCTAGTGATTGGATATGGGAGTGGGTGACACCTAGTGATTGGATAAAGTAGTGGGTGACATCTAGTGATTGGATGAAGAAGTCGGTGACATTTAGCGACTGGATAAAGGAGTGGTTGACACCTAGTGATAGGATAAAAGAGTGGGTGACACCTAGTGATTGGATAAAGGAGTGGGTGACACCTAGTGATTGGATTAAGGTGTGGGTGACAACAAGTGATTAGATAAAGGAGTGGGTGACACCTAGTGATTGGATAAAGGAGTGGGTGACACCTAGTGATTGGATAAAGAAGTCGGTGACATTTAGCGACTGGATAAAGGAGTGGTTGACATCTAGTGATAGGATAAAAGAGTGGGTGACACCTAGTGATTGGATAAAGGAGTGGGTGACACCTAGTGATTGGATTAAGGTGTGGGTGACAACAAGAGATTAGATAAAGGAGTGGGTGACACCTAGTGATTGGATAAAGGAGTGGGTGACATTTAGTGATTGGATAATGGAGTGGGTGACACCTAGTGATTGGATAAAGGAGGCGGTGACACCTAGTGATTGAATAAATGAGTGGGTGACATTTAGTGATTGGATAAAGGAGTGGATGAAACCTGGTGACTGGGTAACGGAGTCGGTTACACTTAGTGATTGGATAAAAGAGTGGGGGACGCCTACTGATTGGATAAAGGATTTGGTGACATCTAGTGATTGGATAAGGAGTGGGTGACATTTAGTGATTGGATAAAGGAGTGGGTGACACCTAGTGATTGGATAAAGGAATGGGTGACATCTAGCGACTTGGTAACGAACTGGGTGACAGCTGGTTATTGGGTGACACCTAGTGACTGGGTAACGGAGTGGGTTACACCTAGTGATTGAATAAAGGAGTGGGTGACACCAATAATTGGATAAAGGAGTGGGTGACACCTAGTGATTGGATAAAGGAGTGGGTGACACCTGGTGATTGGATAAAGGAGTGGGTGACACCTAGTGATTGGATAAAGGATTGGATGACACCTAGTGCTTGGATAAAGGAGTGGGTGACACCTAGTGATTGGATAAAGGAGTTGGTTACACCTAGTGATTGGATAAAGGAATGGATGACATCTAGTGACTGGGTAACGAAGTGGGTGACACATAGTTAGTGGTTGACACCTAGTAAACGACATCCTAGTTACTTTGAAACGCAGAGGGTGATACTTGGCTAGTTGGTGACACATAGTGTTTGGATAACGGAGTGGGTGACACTTAGCGACTGGGTAATGTAGTGGGTTACACCTGGTTAATGAGTGACACCTAGTGACTGGGTAAAGGAGTCCTAGTGACTGAGTTACGAAGTGGGTGACCACTTGTTAGTAGGTGACACCTAGTGACTGGGTAGCGAAGTGGTTGACACGTAGTGACTGCGTAACAGAGTAGGTGACAACTAGTGACTTGTTAACCGAGTGGGTGAAACCTGGTTAGTGGTTGAAAACTAGTGACTGGGTATTTTTCTTCTTAATAGAACTTTCGCTTAACGCCATTTATAGGAAGGATTGGGTTAAGGTTTAGACAACTCTCATTTGGCGCTAAGTGGCCATACGTCCGAAGTCATTATTTTAGCATATGGTTAGACACTTAGTGACTAAGTAACGGAGTCCTAACGACTGGGTAACGAACTGGGTGACAGCTGGTTAGTTGGTGACACCTGGTGTTTGGATAACGGAGTCGGTGACACGTAGCGACTGGATAACGGAGTGGGTTACACCTAGTGATTTAATAAAGGAGTGGGTGACACCTAGTGATTGGATAATGGAGTGGGTGACACCTAGTGATTGGATTAAGGAGTGGGTGACACCTAGTGATTGGATAAAGGAGTGGGTGACACCTAGTGATTGGATAAAGGAGTGAGTGGGTGACACCTAGTGATTGGATAAAGGAGTGAGTGGGTGACACCTAGTGATTGGATAAAGGAGTGAGTGGGTGACACCTAGTGATTGGATAAAGGAGTGGGTGACACCTAGTGATTGGATAAAGGAGAGGGTGACACCTAGTGATTGTAAAAAGGAGTGGGTGACATCTAGTAATTGGATAAAGGAGTGGGTGACACCTAGTGATTGGATAAAGGAGTGAGTGGGTGACACCTAGTGATTGGATAAAGGAGTGGGTGACACCTAGTGATTGGATAAAGCAGTAGGTGACACCTAGTGATTGTAAAAAGGAGTGGGTGACAACTAGTGATTGAATAAAGGAGTGGGTGACATCTAGTGATTTGGTAACGGAGTGGGTGACACCTAGTGATTGGATAAAGGAGTGGGTGACACCTAGTGATTGGATAAAGAAGTCGGTGACATTTAGCGACTGGATAAAGGAGAGGGTGACACCAAGTGATTGGATAAAGGTGTGGGTGACACCTAGTGATTGGATAAAAGCGTGGGTGACACCTAGTGATTGGATAAAGGTGTGGGTGACACCTAGTGATTGGATTAAGGCGTGGGTGACACCTAGTGATTGGATAAAAGCGTGGGTGACACCTAGTGATGGGATCAAGGAGTGGGTGACACCTAGTGATTGGATAAAAGGTGTGGGTGACACCTAGTGATTGCGTAACGGAGTCCTTGTGACTGGGTTACGAATTAGCTGACACCTGGTTAGTTGTTGACACCCAGTCACTGGGTACCAGAGTGAATGACACCTAGTCACTGGGTAACGGAATGGATGACACATAGTCCCTGGGTCACGGTGTTGGTGACACATAGTTATTAGGTGACACTTAGTGACTGGGTAACGGAATCCACGTAATTGGGTTAGGAAGTGGGTGACACCTAGAGGGTGGGAAACAGAGTGGGTGACACGTGGTAAGTAGGTGATACCTAGTGACTGGGTAACGCAGGTGGTGACACGTTGTTAGTGTGTGACACCTAGTGACTAGGTAACGGTGTAGCCGACACCTTGTAAGTTGGTGACACCTAGTGACTAGGTGATGGAGTCCGAGTGGCTAGGTAACCCAATGGGTGACACCTGGTTAGTGGGTGACACCTAGTTAGTTGGTGACATTAATGACTAGGTAACAGAGTCCAAGTGACTGGTTAAGGAAGTGGGTGACAGTTGGCTAGTGGGTGACAGTTGGCTAATGGCTATTGGGTGACACCTAGTGACTGGGGAACATAGTGGTTGACACGTGTTTAGTAGGTTATACCTTGTGACTGGGTAACGCAGAGGGTGACAACTGGTAAGTGGATGAAACCTAGTGTAACGGAGTGAGTGACACCTAGTGACGGGGTAACGGAGTCCAAGTGACTGGTTAAGGAGATGGGTGATACCTAGGTGATACCTAATGACTGGGAAACGGAGTGGGTGATAGCTGATTAGTGTGTTAGTGGGTTCTACCAAATGACTTGGTAACGTAGTCCTAGTGACTGGGTAACGAGATGGGTGACTTCTGGTTAGTTGGTCACTCCTAGTGACTGGGTAGCAGAGTTGGCGAAACCTGGTTAGTGGGTGACACCTAGTGACTGGATAACGGAGAAGGTAAAACCTAGTTACTGGGTAACGAAGTGGGTTACACCTCTTTAGTTAGTGACACATAGTGACTAGGTAACGAAGTCCTAGTGACCGGGTAACAAAGTTGGTGACACTTGGTTATTGGGTGACACATAGTGCCGGGGTAACGGAGTGTGTGACACCTGGTTAGCGGGTGACGCCTAGTAATTGGGTAACCGAGTCCTGGTGACAGGGTTAACGAATGAGTGACACCTGGTTAGTCGCTGACACCTAGTGACTAGGTAACGAAGTCCTAGTGACCGGGTAACGAAGTTGGTGACACCTGGTTATTGGGTGTCACCTAGTGACTGGGTAACGGAGTTGGTGACACCTGATGACTGGGTAACGGAGTTAACGCTTGGTCTAGTTGCAATTGTAAGTTGGACCTTTGGGCTATCGTTTTATTGCGGAGAGAACCAAACTGGTTTAGCTCTTCATTGTGTGGTGCCACTGTAGCAGAACGTCCTCCCTAGGCTATCATTAGCCTCTTCTTTTCTTGACCGAGAGTAATATATTTGTTTCCAAAATCAGCCTGTAAGATATAGATAGCAATAATGTCAATGATGCTGGAGATGAACCTGGTATTGTACCATGCTTAAGTGAACGAATAAGAACCATGTTTTAGAAATAAAGATCCATATTCTTATCTACCAACGCTTTTCAAAACGCTAGTTCCTATTGCTTCGCAACTACAAGAAACATATAATCCTAATACGTATCTAAGCTTACACCTTTGCCTGTGTGTATCTGTGGGCGTGTTGTGTGGAGGGGATAAACATTTTTCACGATAAACAATTTAAATGTATTGATGACCAGTACATATTGAGATTAAAATTGGCTGTTTGTCATTGAAACACAAATGACAGTATATGGCACATACTAAGCCGGTAAGAAACTGAGGAGCTAGAATGGCAAACTAGGAGAAACATGGGTACAGTTATCTAAAGAATAGTTATTTATCAAATATTTGGAGAAGGTTATGAGGAAATTGTCTGATAAATAAGTGTATGCTGTGTAAACTTATTACTATTAGAACTTTAATTGATACCGATAACAATCTGTACGTATATTAAGGCATATCTAGGTTTAAATTAAAACAATCCTTTAGTAAGGGTCCCAAAGTCATTAGTTCACCAATCGTTAGTTCACCTTGAATATTTTAAACTATAATACTTTGAAAACCATATTCTTTAGATCGACTTCTATGTTCATAGAAATAAAATACAAAAAAATATTATGTTTTTTATTCTTAAATTCGACGCGTATGATCAGAGGGAAGATATTGTACATTAGTTTCGCTATTACCAAGTGCTTGTTGGAATATCGGCAACCCAGAAAAAAATCATTTACAGACAAAATGGTTTTTAATGGTTACTATTGCGTTTTCAACACATGATTTTTCTTTTTTTTTTTTATTTTTCTCTCAAATTGAAGTTCCGCTTAACGCCATTTAGGGGAAGGATCTGGTTTAGGTTTAGAGAGCTCTCAGTTGGCGCTAAGTGGCTATACTTTTTAAGTCATTATTTCAGCATATAGTTGTCTTTTTCTTAAAGAATTCCAACCTATAATGGCTTAGAAAACGATCCTCTGTCGATCAACGTCTTTGTTCATTGAAAAAATGAAAAAAAAAAATAAAAAGCCAAAAAAATCCAAGACTGAAAGCCAGTACTTTTGTCAATTTGACGTGTATGATAAAAGGGAAGTAATTTTATATAAATTCCGCTTTTGCAACAAGCGTGTTGGAATATCTACACCCAAAAAGAGTTATTATACAAACAACAACGTATTTGACATTTTTTTCTTTTAGTGGTTACTATTGCGTTTTAAATAAATGATCTATTTTTATTTTTATTTTACTCTCAAATTGAAGTTCCGCTTAACGCCTTTTAGGGGAAGGATCTGGTTTAGGTTTAGACAGCTGTCAGTTGGCGCTAAGTGGCTATACTTCCTAAGTCATTATTTCAGCATATAGTTGGTTTATCATAAAGAATTTCAACCTATAATGGCTTAGAAAACGATCCTCTGTCGATCAACGTCTTTGTTCATTGAAAATATGAAAAAAAAATAAAAAGCCAAAAAAATCCAAGACTGAAAGCAAGTACTTTTGTCAATTTGACGTGTATGATAAAAGGGAAGTAATTTTATATAAATTCCGCTTTTGCAACAAGCGTGTTGGAATATCGACACTCAAAAATAGTAATTATACAAACAACAACGTATTTGACATTTTTTTCTTTTAGTGGTTACTATTGCGTTTTAAATAAATGATCTATTTTTATTTTTATTTTACTCTCAAATTGAAGTTCCGCTTAACGCCATTTAGGGGAAGGATCTGGTTTAGGTTTAGAGAGCTCTCAGTTGGCGCTAAGTGGCTATACTTTTTAAGTCATTATTTCAGCATATAGTTGTCTTTTTCTTAAAGAATTCCAACCTATAATGGCTTAGAAAACGATCCTCTGTCGATCAACGTCTTTGTTCATTGAAAAAATGAAAAAAAAAATAAAAAGCCAAAAAAATCCAAGACTGAAAGCCAGTACTTTTGTCAATTTGACGTGTATGATAAAAGGGAAGTAATTTTATATAAATTCCGCTTTTGCAACAAGCGTGTTGGAATATCTACACCCAAAAAGAGTTATTATACAAACAACAACGTATTTGACATTTTTTTCTTTTAGTGGTTACTATTGCGTTTTAAATAAATGATCTATTTTTATTTTTATTTTACTCTCAAATTGAAGTTCCGCTTAACGCCTTTTAGGGGAAGGATCTGGTTTAGGTTTAGAGAGCTCTCAGTTGGCGCTAAGTGGCTATACTTTTTAAGTCATTATTTCAGCATATAGTTGTCTTTTTCTTAAAGAATTTCAACCTATAATGGCTTAGAAAACGATCCTCTGTCGATCAACGTCTTTGTTCATTGAAAAAATGAAAAAAAAAATAAAAAGCCAAAAAAATCCAAGACTGAAAGCAAGTACTTTTGTCAATTTGACGTGTATGATAAAAGGGAAGTAATTTTATATAAATTCCGCTTTTGCAACAAGCGTGTTGGAATATCGACACTCAAAAAGAGTTATGATACAGACAACAACGTATTTGACTTTTTTTCTTTAAGTGGTTACTATTGCGTTTTAAATCAATTATCTATTTTTATTTTTATTTTTGTCATAAATTAAAGTTCCGCTTAACGCCATTTAAGGGAAGTATTAGGTTTGGGTTTAGACAGCTCTCAGTTGGCGCTAAGTGGCTATACTTCTTAGGTCATTATTTCAGCATATAGTTGATTTATCTTAAATAATTACAACATAAAATGAATTAGAAAATCATCCTCTGTCGATCAACGTCTATGTTCATTGAAGAAAAAATAGATGAAAAAAAAACTAAATTCCAAGACTGAAAGCAAGTACTTTTGTCAATTTGACGTGTATGCTCATAGGGAAGTAACTTACATTATCGCCGCTATTGCATAAAGTCTTTTCGATTATCGGCCCCCAATAAAAGATTTGATATGAAGACAAAAACGTTCTGCATTTTCTGTCTAAAAATGGTTGCTTTTGCGATTTTTTATACGAAATTATCTCCTAATTTGATGATCCGCTTAACGCCATTTAGAGGAAAGGTTAGGTTCCCTAAAGGTTAAATGTGGGCTTAACCTAAACCTAAACCTAAACATTTCTTGACCATATGTGGCGTTAACAGAACATTTTTCAATTTTCAAAGCCGATATTTCAGCCTATTATTATTGTATTTTGACATTTTTTAACATAGGATGTCTTAGAAAACTGTTCTTTATTAAATGGAACTAAAAAAGATCGATTTTGCCAAAAAAAAAAACCCGGATTTTTTCGACCCCAAAAACAAGTAAAAAGTCAGTTTTCCGTGTTACGGTCAAGGGGAAGTAATTTAAAAATTATTTCCGTAATTGCAAAGATCCTGTTGAGAAATTTTAAACATAAAATATGTATATTCAAACATCAAGACCTTCTGCAAATTTTCCCAAAAACTGGTTTCTATTCCTTTCTTAATAAGTGTTTAATTTCTATTTTCTTTTTTTTTTATTCTAAGCCTACCTCTCACATTCCCTTTAGCGGACATTTCTAAACCTATATAGCTTTGTCATGAACTGGCGTCAGATGGACTTTTTTTCCTCTTTTTTCAAAGTCACTTTTCAATACTTTTCTAAGTTACAAGATGCATATTCCTCATTAAAATGGCTGCTACTATACTTAAATCAACATTTAATGAAAAAAAAATGAAAATTTCATCAATGTTGAGTTCAGAATAATTTTTTGAATATAGACGGTATTTCGGGTCGAAAATAATCTAAGTTCTTCCAAAAGGGGAATAACTGCTGAAATTGAAAAAAGTCCAAAAATGTCTGTCTAGGGCATTTTTACAAAAAGTCCGCTAATAGCCAAAAAGTCCGCCACGCGCCGGTTTTAGGTCCGCTTAAGGCGGGACCCATGCCCTCAATGGCGTCGAGAAGACATTTTTTACTCAAAACTGGCGTCAAGTGGACATTTCGAGGTCCGCTTAGCGTTTTCAAGATAGCCCTAACCCTAACCCAAACCCTAACCCTAACCCTAACCCTAACCCTAACCCTAACCCTAACCCTAACCCTAACCCTAACCCTAACCCTAACCCCAACCCTAACCCTAACCCTAACCCTAACCCTAACCCTAACCCTAACCCTAACCCTAACCCTAACCCCTAACCCTAACCCTAACCCTAACCCTAACCCCTAACCCTAACCCTAACCCTAACCCTAACCCCGGTAGCAAAAGTGCCACTGTCGTTGATTTAAGTGATATCATTTTATTTTTGCTTCACCGAAAATACCAAATGCGAGCCAATACTTTAATATAACATAAATAATAAATCTGCATTATTAGAAACTGAAAAAACCTCAACTATACAACAGTGGCACTTTTGCTACCGATAAAAATATTATCGGTAGCAAAAGTGCCACTGCCGTAGATTTAAGTGATATAATTTTATTTTTGCTTCACCGAAAGTACCAAATGCGAGCCAATACTTTGATATAACATAAATAATAAATGGGCATTATTAGAAACTGAAAAAAACCTCAAACCTACAACAGTGGTACTTTTGCTACCGATAAAAATATTATCGGTAGCAAAAGTGCCACTGTCGTAGATTTAAGTGATATCATTTTATTTTTGCTTCACCGAAAATACCAAATGCGAGCCAATACTTTAATATACCATAAATAATAAATAGGCATTATTAGAAACTGAAAAAAACCTCAAACCTACAACAGTGGTACTTTTGCTACCGATAAAAACATTATCGGTAGCAAAAGTGCCACTGTCGTAGATTTAAGTGATATAAGGGTTAGGGTTAGGGTTAGGGTTAGGGTTAGGGTTGGGTTAGGGTTAGGGTTAGGGTTAGGGTTAGGGTTAGGGGTTAGGGTTAGGGTTAGGGTTAGGGCTAGGGGTTAGGGTTAGGGTTAGGGTTAGGGTTAGGGTTTAGGGGTTAGGGTTAGGGTTAGGGTTAGGGTTAGGGTTAGGGGTTAGGGTTAGGGTTAAAAACATTATCGGTAGCAAAAGTGCCACTGTCGTAGATTTAAGTGATATCATTTTATTTTTGCTTCACCGAAAATATCTAATGCGAGTCAATTGTTTAAATATAACGTAGATCACGAAGAAGCATTATTTTATACTGAAAAATACCTCAACCCTACAACAGTAGCACTTTTGCTACCGATAAAAACATTATCGGTAGCAAAAGTGCCAATGTCGTAGGTTTAAGTGATATAATTTTATTTTTGCTTCACTGACAATGCCAAATGCGAGTCAATACTTTGATATAACGTAAATAAAAATATGCATTATTAGAAACTGAAAAATAACCCATCCCTACAACAGTGGTACTTTTGCTACCGACAAAAACATATCGGTAGCAAAAGTGCCACCATCGTAGGTTTAAGTTTGACATTGGTATTTTCGCTTCAAATGCGAGCCAATTGTTTAATATAACGTAGATCACGAAGAAGCATTATTTTATACTGAAAAATACCTCAACCCTACAACAGTGGTACTTTTGCTACCGATAAAAACATTATCGGTAGCAAAAGTGCCACTGTCTTAGATTTAAGTGATATAATTTTATTTTTGCTTCACCGAAAATACCAAATGCGAGCCAATACTTTAATATACCATAAATAATAAATCTGCATTTTTAGATACTGAACAAACCTCAACCCTACAACAGTGGTACTTTTGCTACCGATAAAAACATTATCGGTAGCAAAAGTGCCACTGTCGTAGATTTAAGTGATATCATTTTATTTTTGCTTCACCGAAAATATCTAATGCGAGTCAATTGTTTAATATAACGTAGATCACGAAGAAGCATTATTTTATACTGAAAAATACCTCAACCCTACAACAGTGGTACTTTTGCTACCGATAAAAACATTATCGGTAGCAAAAGTGCCACTGTCGTAGATTTAAGTGATATCATTTTATTTTTGCTTCACCGAAAATATCTAATGCGAGTCAATTGTTTAATATAACGTTGATCACGAAGAAGCATTATTTTATACTGAAAAATACCTCAACCCTACAACAGTGGTACTTTTGCTACCGATAAAAACATTATCGGTAGCAAAAGTGCCACTGTCGTTGATTTAAGTGATATCATTTTATTTTTGCTTCACCGAAAATACCAAATGCGAGCCAATACTTTAATATAACATAAATAATAAATCTGCATTATTAGAAACTGAAAAAACCTCAACTATACAACAGTGGCACTTTTGCTACCGATAAAAATATTATCGGTAGCAAAAGTGCCACTGCCGTAGATTTAAGTGATATAATTTTATTTTTGCTTCACCGAAAGTACCAAATGCGAGCCAATACTTTGATATAACATAAATAATAAATGGGCATTATTAGAAACTGAAAAAAACCTCAAACCTACAACAGTGGTACTTTTGCTACCGATAAAAATATTATCGGTAGAAAAAGTGCCACTGTCGTAGATTTAAGTGATATCATTTTATTTTTGCTTCACCGAAAATATCTAATGCGAGTCAATTGTTTAAATATAACGTAGATCACGAAGAAGCATTATTTTATACTGAAAAATACCTCAACCCTACAACAGTGGCACTTTTGCTACCGATAAAAACATTATCGGTAGCAAAAGTGCCAATGTCGTAGGTTTAAGTGATATAATTTTATTTTTGCTTCACTGACAATGCCAAATGCGAGTCAATACTTTGATATAACGTAAATAAAAATATGCATTATTAGAAACTGAAAAATAACCCATCCCTACAACAGTGGTACTTTTGCTACCGACAAAAACATATCGGTAGCAAAAGTGCCACCATCGTAGGTTTAAGTTTGACATTGGTATTTTCGCTTCAAATGCGAGCCAATTCTTTGATATAACGTGGATCATTAAGAAGTATTATTTTATACTGAAAAATACCTCAACCCTACAACAGTGGTACTTTTGCTACCGATAAAAACATTATCGGTAGCAAAAGTGCCACTGTCTTAGATTTAAGTGATATAATTTTATTTTTGCTTCACCGAAAATACCAAATGCGAGCCAATACTTTAATATACCATAAATAATAAATCTGCATTTTTAGATACTGAACAAACCTCAACCCTACAACAGTGGTACTTTTGCTACCGATAAAAACATTATCGGTAGCAAAAGTGCCACTGTCGTAGATTTAAGTGATATCATTTTATTTTTGCTTCACCGAAAATATCTAATGCGAGTCAATTGTTTAATATAACGTAGATCACGAAGAAGCATTATTTTATACTGAAAAATACCTCAACCCTACAACAGTGGTACTTTTGCTACCGATAAAAACATTATCGGTAGCAAAAGTGCCACTGTCGTAGATTTAAGTGATATCATTTTATTTTTGCTTCACCGAAAATACCAAATGCGAGCCAATACTTTAATATAACATAAATAATAAATCTGCATTATTAGAAACTGAAAAAAACCTCAACTATACAACAGTGGCACTTTTGCTACCGATAAAAATATTATCGGTAGCAAAAGTGCCACTGTCGTTGATTTAAGTGATATAATTTTATTTTTGCTTCACCGAAAATACCAAATGCGAGCCAATAAAAACATATCGGTAGCAAAAGTGCCACCATCGTAGGTTTAAGTTTGACATTGGTATTTTCGCTTCAAATGCGAGCCAATTCTTTGATATAACGTGGATCATTAAGAAGTATTATTTTATACTGAAAAATACCTCAACCCTACAACAGTGGCACTTTTGCTACCGATAAAAACATTATCGGTAGCAAAAGTGCCAATGTCGTAGGTTTAAGTGATATAATTTTATTTTTGCTTCACTGACAATGCCAAATGCGAGTCAATACTTTGATATAACGTAAATAAAAATGTGCATTATTAGAAACTGAAAAATAACCCATCCCTACAACAGTGGTACTTTTGCTACCGACAAAAACATATCGGTAGCAAAAGTGCCACCATCGTAGGTTTAAGTTTGACATTGGTATTTTCGCTTCAAATGCGAGCCAATTCTTTGATATAACGTGGATCATTAAGAAGTATTATTTTATACTGAAAAATACCTCAACCCTACAACAGTGGTACTTTTGCTACCGATAAAAACATTATCGGTAGCAAAAGTGCCACTGTCTTAGATTTAAGTGATATAATTTTATTTTTGCTTCACCGAAAATACCAAATGCGAGCCAATACTTTAATATACCATAAATAATAAATCTGCATTTTTAGATACTGAACAAACCTCAACCCTACAACAGTGGTACTTTTGCTACCGATAAAAACATTATCGGTAGCAAAAGTGCCACTGTCGTAGATTTAAGTGATATCATTTTATTTTTGCTTCACCGAAAATATCTAATGCGAGTCAATTGTTTAATATAACGTAGATCACGAAGAAGCATTATTTTATACTGAAAAATACCTCAACCCTACAACAGTGGTACTTTTGCTACCGATAAAAACATTATCGGTAGCAAAAGTGCCACTGTCGTAGATTTAAGTGATATCATTTTATTTTTGCTTCACCGAAAATACCAAATGCGAGCCAATACTTTAATATAACATAAATAATAAATCTGCATTATTAGAAACTGAAAAAAACCTCAACTATACAACAGTGGCACTTTTGCTACCGATAAAAATATTATCGGTAGCAAAAGTGCCACTGTCGTTGATTTAAGTGATATAATTTTATTTTTGCTTCACCGAAAATACCAAATGCGAGCCAATAAAAACATATCGGTAGCAAAAGTGCCACCATCGTAGGTTTAAGTTTGACATTGGTATTTTCGCTTCAAATGCGAGCCAATTCTTTGATATAACGTGGATCATTAAGAAGTATTATTTTATACTGAAAAATACCTCAACCCTACAACAGTGGCACTTTTGCTACTGAAAAAAAGTTTCGGTAGCAAAAGTGCCACTGTCGTAGGTTTAAGTTATACATTTGTATTTTCACTTCATCGAAAATACGAAATGCGAGTCAATTATTTGATAAAACATAAATAAAAAAAGTTGCATTCTTAGATACGGAAAAATATTTCAACCCTATAACAGTGGCACTTTTGCTACTGAAAGAAAAGTTTCGGTAGCAAAAGTGCCACTGTCATAGGTTAACGTTATAAATTTGTATTTTCACTTCATCGAAAATACGAAATGCGAGTCAATTATTTGTTATAACATTAATAAAAAATACGCATTCTTAGATACGGAAAAATATTATCGGTAGCAAAAGTGCCACTGTCGTCGGTTTAAGTTATACATTTGTTTTTTCGCATCACCGAATATACGAAAGACGAGTCAATAATTTGATATAACGTGGAAGATGAAACAGCATTATTTTTTTCTGAAATGTACCTCAACCCTAGAACAGTGGCACTTTTGCTACCCAAAAAAAACATTTTCGGTAGCAAAAGTGCCACTTTCGTAGGTTTGAGTGATATAATTTTATTTTTGCTTCACCGAAAATACCAAATGGGAGCCAATACTTTAATATAACATAAATAATAAATCTGCATTATTACAAACTGAAAAAACCTCAACTATACAACAGTGGCACTTTTGCTACCGAAAAAAAGTTTCGGTAGCAAAAGTGCCACTGTCGTAGGTTTAAGTGATATATTTTTATTTTTGCCTCACCGAAAGTACCATATGTGAGCCAATACTTTGACTTAACATAAATAATAAATCTGCATTATTAGAAACTGAAAAAACCTCAACCCTACAACAGTGGTACTTTTGCTACCGATACAAACATTATCGGTAGCAAAAGTGCCAATGTCGTAGGTTTAAGTGATATAATTTTATTTTTACTTCACCGAAAATACCAAATGCGAGCCAATACTTTGATTTAACATAAATAATAAATCTGCATTATTAGAAACTGAGAAAACCTCAACCCTACAACAGTGGCACTTTTGCTACCGATACAAACATTATCGGTAGCAAAAGTGCCAATGTCGTAGGTTTAAGTGATATAATTTTATTTTTACTTCACCGAAAATACCAAATGCGAGCCAATACTTTGATATAACATAAATAATAAATCTGCATTATTAGAAACTGAAAAAACCTCAACCCTACAACAGTGGCACTTTTGCTACCGATAAAAATATTATCGGTAGCAAAAGTGCCAATGTCGTAAATTTAAGTGATAAAATTTTATTTTTGCTTCACCGAAAATACCAAATGCGAGCCAATACTTTAATATACCATAAATAATAAATCTGCATTTTTAGATACTGAACAAACCTCAACCCTACAACAGTGGTACTTTTGCTACCGATAAAAACATTATCGGTAGCAAAAGTGCCAATGTCGTAGATTTAAGTGATATAATTTTATTTTTGCTTCACCGAAAATACCAAATGCGAGCCAATACTTTAATATACCATAAATAATAAATCTGCATTTTTAGATACTGATCAAACCTCAACCCTACAACAGTGGTATTTTTGCTACCGATAAAAACATTATCGGTAGCAAAAGTGCCACTGTCATAGGTTTAAGTGATATAATTTTATTTTTGCTTCACCGAAAACACAAAATACCTCAACCCCAGAGCAATGGTACTTTTGCTACTAAACATTACATAATTTTACACTGAAAACTTTATATTTTTTCCATTTTAGAGTTTATGTTGCATGTTTTTGGTTTACATTATTTAGAATGTGTTGCTGCAATTTGTTAAGCTTTTTGGGCTTTGAAAATGATACGGTTTTTGTGAAAAGAACAATTTAGAAAAGTCATCTCCCCCGCTGGACCACTAGTGAAAAATTGATATGGTACCGTTTTTCGAGGTCCTAGAAAATCGAAAAAAAAAATCAACGGATTTCAGAAATTGTTTTTTTGCTTGAAAGAGTAGAGAATTATAAGACTTCCTAGTTGTAAAAATCGACAAATTTAAATGTAGAAATAAGAAAATAATTAGTATTTAAATGAGTAGCAAAAGTACCACAGCCTAGGGTTAAGAGAAAAATTAATATTCTTTTCACATCATAATAATATGCTGACTATATTTGAGTAGTAGAACAAGTTAAGCATGTTCAAAGCATGAAATCAAAATTTTTTTTTTCAAATTTTATTTTTTTTCGCTTTAAAAATAGTTAAAAACAATAGATTTAATTAAGAAGTATCTCGAAAAAACAAAAAACAAACACATTTTGTAACAAATAATTAAACCCTATAACAGTGGCGCTTTTGCTACCGAAAAATATGGTTTAAGTTTAAGTTTTGGTAGCAGAAGTGCCACTGTCTTAGGGTTAAGCAATAAAAATTCCTTTCTATTCATTCAAAAATACGAAATTGTAGTTTATACATTAATATCACTTGAATAAAGAAGATACTATATCATATATTGAGAAATACTTCAACCCTAGAACAGTGGCAATTTTGCTACAGAATAAAAAAAAATGGTAGCAAAAGTTCCATTGTCGTAGGGTTAAGTTATACATTTGTATTTTCGCTTCATCGAAAATACCAAATGCGTGTCAATACTTTGATATAACGCAGATAAGCAAGATGTATAATTTTATACTGAAATATACCTCAACCCTAGAACAGTGGCACTTTTGCTACTGGAAAAAAACAGTTTCGGTAGCAAAAGTGCCACTGTCGTAGATTTAAGTTATACATTTGTATTTTCACTTCATCGAAAATACGAAATGCGAGTCAATTATTTGATAAAACATAAATAAAAAAGTTGCATTCTTAGATACGGAAAAATATTTCAACCCTATAACAGTGGCACTTTTGCTACTGAAAGAAAAGTTTCGGTAGCAAAAGTGCCACTGTCGTAGGTTTATTTAAGTTTTTCATTTGTATTTTCGCTTATTCGAAAATACCAAATGCGAGTCAATACTTTGATATAAAATAAATAAAAAAATGCATTCTTAGATACTGGAAAATACTTCAACCCTACAACAGTGGCACTTTTGCTATCGAAAAAAAAAGTTTTGTAGGTTTAAGTTATACATTTGTATTTTCGCTTAATCGAAAATACAACATGCGAGTCATAACTTTGATATAACACCAATGCTAAGATGCATTATTATATACTGATAAAAACTTTAACCCTAAAACAGTGGTACTTTTGCTACCGAAAAAAAAGTTTCGGTAGCAAAAGTGCCACTGTCGTAGGGTTAAGCAATAAATATTCCTTTGTATTTAATCAAAAGTACGAAATGGTAGTTTATACAATAATATCACTTAGATAAAAAAGATACTATATCATATATTGAGAAATATTTCAACCCTAGAACAGTGGCAATTTTACTACCGAAAAAAAAGTTTCGGTAGCAAAAGTGCCACTGTCGTAGGGTTAAGCAGTAAATATTCCTTTTCGTTTAATCAAACTTTGGATATGCGAGTTTATATTTTGATATCATTCAAATGAATAAGATACAATATTATATACCTAAAATATCTCAACCCTAAGAAAATGGCACTTTTGCTACCAAAATATAAAGTTTTGGTAGCAAAAGTGCCACTGCCGTAGGGTTAAGTGTTAAATATTCTTTTTCGTGTAATCAAAACTGCGAAATGCCTGTTAATATACTGAAATCACTTCGATTAAGAAAATGTATTACTATATGCTGAGAAATACATTACCCCTAGCACAGTGGTACTTTCGCTACCAATGAAAAAACGAATCAAATGAATAAGATACAATATTATATACCTAAAATATCTCAACCCTAAGAAAATGGCACTTTTGCTACCAAAATATAAAGTTTTGGTAGCAAAAGTGCCACTGCCGTAGGGTTAAGTGTTAAATATTCTTTTTCGTGTAATCAAAACTGCGAAATGCCTGTTAATATACTGAAATCACTTCGATTAAGAAAATGTATTACTATATGCTGAGAAATACATTACCCCTATCACAGTGGTACTTTCGCTACCAATGAAAAAACGTTTGGTAACAAAAGTGCTCCTGTCGTAGGGTGAGGTATTGCATCTTCCTTTTCGCTTCATCGGAAATACAAAAAGAGAGTTGAAACTTCTATATCACTTTGATAAAGACAATGTGATATTATAAACTGGAAATTGCCTTAACCCTAACACAGTGGCACTTTTGCTACCAAAAAATTGGTGAGGTAAGGGTTAAGTATTACATTTTCTTTTTTTCGTAATTAAAAATAAGGTAACCTATATATATACTATATTACACTTACAAACATATTTTGTTGTTGTGCGAGGGGTCTTCTTGTGATTTGTTTTTCATTATTTGGGTACTATGGCGCAAAACACAAATAGAATGCATTTAGTAGATTTATAAGTATTTCAAAGTCGTCAGTTAGCAATGGGTCCCGTATTTGTCTAGTGGGTTAAGGCGGTGGCACCACAACAGATGCGGGCTCCATTTTTATTACAGTCATGGTAGAAAACAAAAAGAGAATAAGTTTAGTAGATTTATAAGCATTTACAAGTCGTCAGCTAGCAGTGGCTCCGTGATGGTCTAGTGGGTTAAAGTGTTGGCACTAGTCCATTGCGGGATCATGTTTTATTGCAGTCGCAAGTTCGAGCCTCGCCGACTTCTTATTATTTTTTATTTTTTTTTTAATTTGGAGTGACTTATTCAATACATTACACAAAACAACAGAGATATTGTATTTTCTAATCTAAACACAAAGTTATGTACAATTCAAATATGATATTTTTTTCCATTAATGGGTACTTTTGCGCAGAATCATTTTTTTTCAAAAGAATGAAATATTATGACATGATTGATTAAAAATCAACAATGGGAATCTTTCAAACAACTTTGAATGAAATTTGGAAACTTAATTCGCAAAAATGAAAAAGTGTTAGAAGAAAACACAAAAGAACTAGGGGTAGCTCGATATAACCCGCCATCTCGACTTTTCCCCCCGAGATATTGTGTAGAACTCTTTAAGTTTCAAGGTGTTATAAAAAAATGTTTTAAAGCTTTTTTCTTGAGAATAAGAGATCTTTGAACCTATATTTTCGGAATATTGTATGTTTACGATGGTAAAATATATGTTGTATACACATTGCGCAAACTCAGTTTTTTCAGCTGTGGGAGTTTTCTTGAAATAATCGAGATGAAATCGTTTAGAATAAGGTTCCAGGCAACTGTGTAGCAAATTTCGAGAAACAATTCGGATGAACAAAAAAGTTATATAAATTTCAAATATGATATTTTGTTTTTTATCATTATTCGGGTACTATTGCGCAGAATCATTTTGTTTTCAAAAGAATGAAATATTATTGCATGATTGATTGAAAATCTTCAATGGGAATCTTTCAAGCAACTTTGCATGGAATTTGGAGACTTAATTAGCAAAAATCATGGTAGAAAACACAAAAGTACGAATTTAGAGCTGGCCTAGGGGTAGCTCGATATAACCCGCAATCTCGAATTTTCGTCCGATATAATGTGTTGAGTTCTTAAATTTTCAAGGTGTTATAAGATAATGTTTGAAAGCTTCTTTCTTGAAAATAAGAGATCTTTGAACCTATATCTTCCAAATACTGTATGTTTTCGACGGTGAAATATCTGTTGTATACCAATCGCGCAAACTTAGTTGTTTTCCACTATAGGCATTTTTATCCAATTTTCGACATGACCTCGTTTACAACAAGGGTCACCGGCAACAGTGTAGCAAATTTCGAGAAACAATTCGGATAAACAAAAACGTTATGTACAGTTTAAATATGAAATTTTGTTTTTTTTCCGTTATTCGGGTACTATGGCGCAGAATCATTTCTTTTCAAAAGAATGAAATATTATGGCATGATTGATTAAAAATCTTCAATGGGAATCTTTCAAGCAACTTTGCATGGAATTTGGAGACTAAATTCGCGAAAATGAAATAGTCATGGTAGAAAACACAAAAGAACGAATTTAGAGCTGGCCGAGGGGTAGCTCGATATAACCCGCCATCTCGACTTTTTCCCCGATATATAGGACAATATGTAGGACAAACCACTTTGACTATCAGAGACAGATTCACCCGTCACCGTTTCGATATTAGACACAAAATCGACAAACCCGTATCGAATCACTTTAATCAGACGGACCACGATTTAGAACATGTTCGAATCATACCAATAGAACAGGTTTCGAGCCATTCACAATTAGACGAACGCGAACAATTTTGGATTGACAAACTTCAGACCATGACACCAAAAGGTATTAATGAAAAAAACGTCTCCAACAAAAACATCTTACCATTCGTTATCACCTACAATTCGACAGCCAATGTAGTGAGTAGAAAGATTAGAAATCATTACAAAGAATTACAGTCCAACAATCAAGATGTTTTTAAACACAAACTAATAACTGCTTATCGCAAAAACAAACACTTGCAAGACATGTTGGTTCGTAGTAGACTTAAGACAGACTTATAGACTCTTAGGCCAGTGCAAAAGGGATTAAATCCTAATTCCTAACCATAATCTTAGACCTAACCCTCCCCCTAACCCTAATCCTAACCCTAACCCTGCAAACAATATATGGGTATATAACATAATTCTTAAAGCATTGATGACGTTTTACCTTGTGACTAGGTAACCGAATGGGTGACACCTGGTTAGTGGGTGACACCTAGTGATTGTGCTACAGAGTGGGTGACACTTAGTGACTGGGTAATGGAGTGGGTGACACCTGGTGAGTTGGTAACTGAGTCAGTGACGCCTGGTTAGTGGGGACGGAGTGCGGAGTTGGTGACACCTAGTGACTGGGTACCGAAATGGGTGACACCTGGTTAGTGGGTTACACCTAGTGTCTTAAATAATAATCGTTGTTGTAATGAAGCTGATTTAAATATTTAAAGTCTATAGAATAATCCTTTTCCTATGGTGTCCCTTTCTAAGTGGGTGAAACCTTTTGGGTAATTGATTTGGTGACACCTGGTTAGTGGTTGACAAGTAGTGATGGGTAACAGTATGGATGACACCTGGTTAGTGGGTGACACCTAGTGACTGGTAAAGAAGTGAGTGACACCTAGATAGTGAGTAACATCTAGTGACTGGGTAACGGAGTGGGTGACACCTAGATAGTGAGTAACATATATTGAATGGGTAACGGAGTGGGTGACACTTGGTTAGAAGGTGACACCTAGTGAATGGTAACGAAGTGGGTGACACCTAGATAGTGAGTAACATCTATTGAATGGGTAACGGAGTGGGTGACACTTGGTTAGTAGGTGACACCTAGTGACTGGTAACGAAGTGGGTGATACCTAGATAGTGAGTAACATATATTGAATGGGTAACGGAGTGGGTGACACCTAGATAGTGAGTAACATCTATTGAATGGGTAACGGAGTGGGTGACACTTGGTTAGTTGTTGACACCTAGAGACTGGTAACGAATTGGATGACACCTAGATAGTGAGTAACATCTATTGAATGGGTAACGGAGTGGGTGACACTTGGTTAGTGGGTGACACCTAGTGACTGGTAACGAAGTGGGTGACACCTAGATAGTGAGTAACATCTAGTGACTAGGTAACGGAGTGGGTGACACCTGGTTAGTTGGTGACATCTAGTGATGGGTAACAGTATGGATGGCACCTGGTTAGTGGGTGACATCTAGTAACTGGGTAACGGAGTGGGTGAAACCTGGTAGGTGGGTGACACCTAGTGATGGGTAACAGTATGGGTGACACCTGGTTAGTGGGTAACACTTAGTGACTGGGTAACGGAGTGGGTGACATCTGGATAGTGAGTAACATCTATTGAATGGGTAACGGAGTGGGTGACACTTGGTTAGTGGATGACACCTAGAGACTGGTAACGAAGTGGGTGACACCTAGATAGTGAGTAACATCTATTGAATGGGTAACGGAGTGGGTGACACTCGGTTAGTGGGTGACACCTAGAGACTGGTAACGAAGTGGGTGACACCTAGATAGTGATTAACATATATTGAATGGGTAACGGAAAGGGTGACACTTGGTTAGTGGGTGACACCTAGAGACTGGTAACGAAGTGGGTGACACCTAGATAGTGAGTAACATCTATTGAATGGGTAACGGAGTGGGTGACACTTGGTTAGTAGGTGACACCTAGTGACTGGTAACGAAGTGGGTGACACCTAGATAGTGAGTAACATCTATTGAATGGGTAACGGAGTGGGTGACACCTAGATAGTGAGTAACATCTATTGAATGGGTAACGGAGTGGGTGACACTTGGTTAGTTGTTGACACCTAGAGACTGGTAACGAAGTGGGTGACACATAGATAGTGAGTAACATCTATTGAATGGGTAACGGAGTGGGTGACACTTGGTTAGTGGGTGACACCTAGTGACTGGTAAAGAAGTGGGTGACACCTAGATAGTGAGTAACACCTAGTGATGGGTAACAGTATGGGTGACACCTGGTTAGTGGGTGACAACTACTGGCTGGGTAACGGAGTGGTTGACACCAAGATAGTGAGTTACATCTATTGAATGGGTAACGGAGTGGGTGACACCTGGTTAGTGGGTGACATCTAGTGACTGGTAACGAAGTGGGTGACACCTAGACAGTAAGTAACATCTAGTGATTGGGTAACGGAGTGGGTGACACCTAGATAGTGAGTAACATTTATTGAATGGGTAACGGAGTGGGTGACACTTGATTAGTGGGTGACACCTAGTGACTGGAAACGAAGTGGGTGACACCTAGATAGTGAGTAACATCTAGTGACTAGGTAACGGAGTGGGTGACACCTGGTTAGTTGGTGACATCTAGTGATGGGTAACAGTATGGATGACACCTGGTTAGTGGGTGACATCTAGTAACTGGGTAACGGAGTGGGTGAAACCTGGTAAGTGGGTGACACCTAGTGATGGGTAACAGTATGGGTGACACCTGGTTAGTGGGTAACACCTTGTGACTGGGTAACGGAGTGGGTGACATCTGGATAGTGAGTAACATCTATTGAATGGGTAACGGAGTGGGTGACACTCGGTTAGTGGGTGACACCTAGAGACTGGTAACGAAGTGGGTGACACCTAGATAGTGATTAACATCTATTGAATGGGTAACGGATAGGGTGACACTTGGTTAGTGGGTGACACCTAGAGACTGGTAACGAAGTGGGTGACACCTAGATAGTGAGTAACATCTATTGAATGGGTAACGGAGTGGGTGACACTTGGTTAGTAGGTGACACCTAGTGACTGGTAACGACGTGGGTGACACCTAGATAGTGAGTAACATCTATTGAATGGGTAACGGAGTGGGTGACACCTAGATAGTGAGTAACATCTATTGAATGGGTAACGGAGTGGGTGACACTTGATTAGTTGTTGACACCTTGAGACTGGTAACGAAGTGGATGACACCTAGATAGTGAGTAACATCTATTGAATGGGTAACGGAGTGGGTGACACTTGGTTAGTGGGTGACACCAAGTGACTGGTAACGAAGTGGGTGACACCTAGATAGTGAGTAACACCTAGTGATGGGTAACAGTATGGGTGAAACCTGGTTAGTGGGTGACAACTACTGGCTGGGTAACGGAGTGGTTGACACCTAGATAGTGGGTTACATCTATTGAATGGGTAACGGAGTGGGTGACACCTGGTTAGTGGGTGACATCTAGTGACTGGTAACGAAGTGGGTGACACCTAGATAGTGAGTAACATCTAGTGATTGGGTAACGGAGTGGGTGACACCTGGTTAGTTGGTGACATCTAGTGACTGGGTAACGGAGTGGGTGACACCTAGATAGTGAGTAACATCTATTGAATGGGTAACGGAGTGGGTGACAATTGATTAGTGGGTGACACCTAGTGACTGGAAACGAAGTGGGTGACACCTAGATAGTGAGTAACATCTAGTGACTAGGTAACGGAGTGGTTGACACCTGGTTAGTTGGTGACATCTAGTGATGGGTAACAGTATGGATGACACCTGGTTAGTGGGTGATATCTAGTAACTGGGTAACGGAGTGGGTGCAACCTGGTAAGTGGGTGACACCTAGTGATGGGTAACAGTATGGGTGACATCTGGTTAGTGGGTAACACCTAGTGACTGGGTAACGGAATGGGTGACATCTAGATAGTGAATAACATCTATTGAATGGGTAACGGATTGGGTGACACTTGGTTAGTGAGTGACACCTAGACACTGGTAACGAAGTGGGTGACACCTAGATAGTGAGTAACATATATTGAATGGGTAACGGAGTGGGTGACACTCGGTTAGTGGGTGACACCTAGAGACTGGTAACGAAGTTGGTGACACCTAGATAGTGAGTAACATCTAGTGACTGGGTAACGGAAAGGGTGACACTTGGTTAGTGGGTGACACCTAGAGACTGGTAACGAAGTGGGTGACACCTAGATAGTGAGTAACATCTAGTGACTGGGTAACGGAGTGGGTGACACCTAGATAGTGAGTAACATATATTGAATGGGTAACGGAGTGGGTGACACTTGGTTAGAAGGTGACACCTAGTGAATGGTAACGAAGTGGGTGACACCTAGATAGTGAGTAACATCTATTGAATGGGTAACGGAGTGGGTGACACTTGGTTAGTAGGTGACACCTAGTGACTGGTAACGAAGTGGGTGATACCTAGATAGTGAGTAACATATATTGAATGGGTAACGGAGTGGGTGACACCTAGATAGTGAGTAACATCTATTGAATGGGTAACGGAGTGGGTGACACTTGGTTAGTTGTTGACACCTAGAGACTGGTAACGAATTGGATGACACCTAGATAGTGAGTAACATCTATTGAATGGGTAACGGAGTGGGTGACACTTGGTTAGTGGGTGACACCTAGTGACTGGTAACGAAGTGGGTGACACCTAGATAGTGAGTAACATCTAGTGACTAGGTAACGGAGTGGGTGACACCTGGTTAGTTGGTGACATCTAGTGATGGGTAACAGTATGGATGGCACCTGGTTAGTGGGTGACATCTAGTAACTGGGTAACGGAGTGGGTGAAACCTGGTAGGTGGGTGACACCTAGTGATGGGTAACAGTATGGGTGACACCTGGTTAGTGGGTAACACTTAGTGACTGGGTAACGGAGTGGGTGACATCTGGATAGTGAGTAACATCTATTGAATGGGTAACGGAGTGGGTGACACTTGGTTAGTGGATGACACCTAGAGACTGGTAACGAAGTGGGTGACACCTAGATAGTGAGTAACATCTATTGAATGGGTAACGGAGTGGGTGACACTCGGTTAGTGGGTGACACCTAGAGACTGGTAACGAAGTGGGTGACACCTAGATAGTGATTAACATATATTGAATGGGTAACGGAAAGGGTGACACTTGGTTAGTGGGTGACACCTAGAGACTGGTAACGAAGTGGGTGACACCTAGATAGTGAGTAACATCTATTGAATGGGTAACGGAGTGGGTGACACTTGGTTAGTAGGTGACACCTAGTGACTGGTAACGAAGTGGGTGACACCTAGATAGTGAGTAACATCTATTGAATGGGTAACGGAGTGGGTGACACCTAGATTGTGAGTAACATCTATTGAATGGGTAACGGAGTGGGTGACACTTGGTTAGTTGTTGACACCTAGAGACTGGTAACGAAGTGGGTGACACATAGATAGTGAGTAACATCTATTGAATGGGTAACGGAGTGGGTGACACTTGGTTAGTGGGTGACACCTAGTGACTGGTAAAGAAGTGGGTGACACCTAGATAGTGAGTAACACCTAGTGATGGGTAACAGTATGGGTGACACCTGGTTAGTGGGTGACAACTACTGGCTGGGTAACGGAGTGGTTGACACCAAGATAGTGAGTTACATCTATTGAATGGGTAACGGAGTGGGTGACACCTGGTTAGTGGGTGACATCTAGTGACTGGTAACGAAGTGGGTGACACCTAGACAGTAAGTAACATCTAGTGATTGGGTAACGGAGTGGGTGACACCTAGATAGTGAGTAACATTTATTGAATGGGTAACGGAGTGGGTGACACTTGATTAGTGGGTGACACCTAGTGACTGGAAACGAAGTGGGTGACACCTAGATAGTGAGTAACATCTAGTGACTAGGTAACGGAGTGGGTGACACCTGGTTAGTTGGTGACATCTAGTGATGGGTAACAGTATGGATGACACCTGGTTAGTGAGTGACATCTAGTAACTGGGTAACGGAGTGGGTGAAACCTGGTAAGTGGGTGACACCTAGTGATGGGTAACAGTATGGGTGACACCTGGTTAGTGGGTAACACCTTGTGACTGGGTAACGGAGTGGGTGACATCTGGATAGTGAGTAACATCTATTGAATGGGTAACGGAGTGGGTGACACTCGGTTAGTGGGTGACACCTAGAGACTGGTAACGAAGTGGGTGACACCTAGATAGTGATTAACATATATTGAATGGGTAACGGATAGGGTGACACTTGGTTAGTGGGTGACACCTAGAGACTGGTAACGAAGTGGGTGACACCTAGATAGTGAGTAACATCTATTGAATGGGTAACGGAGTGGGTGACACTTGGTTAGTAGGTGACACCTAGTGACTGGTAACGACGTGGGTGACACCTAGATAGTGAGTAACATCTATTGAATGGGTAACGGAGTGGGTGACACCTAGATAGTGAGTAACATCTATTGAATGGGTAACGGAGTGGGTGACACTTGATTAGTTGTTGACACCTTGAGACTGGTAACGAAGTGGATGACACCTAGATAGTGAGTAACATCTATTGAATGGGTAACGGAGTGGGTGACACTTGGTTAGTGGGTGACACCAAGTGACTGGTAACGAAGTGGGTGACACCTAGATAGTAAGTAACACCTAGTGATGGGTAACAGTATGGGTGAAACCTGGTTAGTGGGTGACAACTACTGGCTGGGTAACAGAGTGGTTGACACCTAGATAGTGGGTTACATCTATTGAATGGGTAACGGAGTGGGTGACACCTGGTTAGTGGGTGACATCTAGTGACTGGTAACGAAGTGGGTGACACCTAGATAGTGAGTAACATCTAGTGATTGGGTAACGGAGTGGGTGACACCTGGTTAGTTGGTGACATCTAGTGACTGGGTAACGGAGTGGGTGACACCTAGATAGTGAGTAACATCTATTGAATGGGTAACGGAGTGGGTGACAATTGATTAGTGGGTGACACCTAGTGACTGGAAACGAAGTGGGTGACACCTAGATAGTGAGTAACATCAAGTGACTAGGTAACGGAGTGGTTGACACCTGGTTAGTTGGTGACATCTAGTGATGGGTAACAGTATGGATGACACCTGGTTAGTGGGTGATATCTAGTAACTGGGTAACGGAGTGGGTGCAACCTGGTAAGTGGGTGACACCTAGTGATGGGTAACAGTATGGGTGACATCTGGTTAGTGGGTAACACCTAGTGACTGGGTAACGGAATGGGTGACATCTAGATAGTGAATAACATCTATTGAATGGGTAACGGATTGGGTGACACTTGGTTAGTGAGTGACACCTAGACACTGGTAACGAAGTGGGTGACACCTAGATAGTGAGTAACATATATTGAATGGGTAACGGAGTGGGTGACACTCGGTTAGTGGGTGACACCTAGAGACTGGTAACGAAGTTGGTGACACCTAGATAGTGAGTAACATCTAGTGACTGGGTAACGGAAAGGGTGACACTTGGTTAGTGGGTGACACCTAGAGACTGGTAACGAAGTGGGTGACACCTAGATAGTGAGTAACATCTATTGAATGGGTAACGGAGTGGGTGACACTTGGTTAGTGGGTAACACCTAGAGACTGGTAACGAAGTGGGTGACACCTAGATAGTGAGTAACATCTAGTGACTGGGTAACGGAAAGGGTGACACTTGGTTAGTGGGTGACACCTAGAGACTGGTAACGAAGTGGGTGACACCTAGATAGTGAGTAACATCTATTGAATGGGTAACGGAGTGGGTGACACTTGGTTAGTTGTTGATACCTAGAGACTGGTAACGAAGTTGATGACACCTAGATAGTGAGTAACATCTATTGAATGGGTAACGGAGTGGGTGACACTTGGTTAGCGGGTGACACCTAATCACTGGTAACGAAGTGGGTGACACCTAGATAGTAAGTAACACCTAGTGATGGGTAACAGTATGGGTGAAACCTGGTTAGTGGGTGACAACTACTGGCTGGGTAACGGAGTGGTTGACACCTAGATAGTGGGTTACATCTATTGAATGGGTAACGGAGTGGGTGACACCTGTTTAGTGGGTGACATCTAGTGACTGGTAACGAAGTGGGTGACACCTAGACAGTAAGTAACATCTAGTGATTGGTAACGGAGTGGGTGACACCTAGATAGTGAGTAACATCTAGTGATTGGTAACGGAGTGGTTGACACCTAGATAGTGGGTTACATCTATTGAATGGGTAACGGAGTGGGTGACACTTGATTAGTGGGTGACACCTACTGACTGGAAACGAAGTGGGTGACACCTAGATAGTGAGTAACATCTAGTGACTAGGTAACGGAGTGGGTGACACCTGGTTAGTTGGTGACATCTAGTGATGGGTAACAGTATGGATGGCACCTGGTTAGTGGGTGACATCTAGTAACTGGGTAACGGAGTGGGTGAAACCTGGTAGGTGGGTGACACTTAGTGATGGGTAACAGTATGGGTGACACCTGGTTAGTGGGTAACACTTAGTGACTGGGTAACGAAGTGGGTGACAACTAGATAGTGAGTAACATCTATTGAATGGGTAACGGAGTGGGTGACACTCGGTTAGTGGGTGACACCTAGAGACTGGTAACGAAGTGGGTGACACCTAGATAGTGATTAACATATATTGAATGGGTAACGGAAAGGGTGACACTTGGTTAGTGGGTGACACCTTGAGACTGGTAACGAAGTGGGTGACACCTAGATAGTGAGTAACATCTATTGAATGGGTAACGGAGTGGGTGACACTTGGTTAGTGGGTGACACCAAGTGACTGGTAACGAAGTGGGTGACACCTAGATAGTAAGTAACACCTAGTGATGGGTAACAGTATGGGTGAAACCTGGTTAGTGGGTGACAACTACTGGCTGGGTAACGGAGTGGTTGACACCTAGATAGTGGGTTACATCTATTGAATGGGTAACGGAGTGGGTGACACCTGGTTAGTGGGTGACATCTAGTGACTGGTAACGAAGTGGGTGACACCTAGATAGTGAGTAACATCTAGTGATTGGGTAACGGAGTGGGTGACACCTGGTTAGTTGGTGACATCTAGTGACTGGGTAACGGAGTGGGTGACACCTAGATAGTGAGTAACATCTATTGAATGGGTAACGGAGTGGGTGACAATTGATTAGTGGGTGACACCTAGTGACTGGAAACGAAGTGGGTGACACCTAGATAGTGAGTAACATCTAGTGACTAGGTAACGGAGTGGTTGACACCTGGTTAGTTGGTGACATCTAGTGATCGGTAACAGTATGGATGACACCTGGTTAGTGGGTGATATCTAGTAACTGGGTAACGGAGTGGGTGACATCTAGATAGTGAATAACATCTATTGAATGGGTAACGGATTGGGTGACACTTGGTTAGTGAGTGACACCTAGACACTGGTAACGAAGTGGGTGACACCTAGATAGTGAGTAACATATATTGAATGGGTAACGGAGTGGGTGACACTCGGTTAGTGGGTGACACCTAGAGACTGGTAACGAAGTTGGTGACACCTAGATAGTGAGTAACATCTAGTGACTGGGTAACGGAAAGGGTGACACTTGGTTAGTGGGTGACACCTAGAGACTGGTAACGAAGTGGGTGACACCTAGATAGTGAGTAACATCTATTGAATGGGTAACGGAGTGGGTGACACTTGGTTAGTGGGTAACACCTAGAGACTGGTAACGAAGTGGGTGACACCTAGATAGTGAGTAACATCTAGTGACTGGGTAACGGAAAGGGTGACACTTGGTTAGTGGGTGACACCTAGAGACTGGTAACGAAGTGGGTGACACCTAGATAGTGAGTAACATCTATTGAATGGGTAACGGAGTGGGTGACACTTGGTTAGTTGTTGATACCTAGAGACTGGTAACGAAGTTGATGACACCTAGATAGTGAGTAACATCTATTGAATGGGTAACGGAGTGGGTGACACTTGGTTAGCGGGTGACACCTAATCACTGGTAACGAAGTGGGTGACACCTAGATAGTAAGTAACACCTAGTGATGGGTAACAGTATGGGTGAAACCTGGTTAGTGGGTGACAACTACTGGCTGGGTAACGGAGTGGTTGACACCTAGATAGTGGGTTACATCTATTGAATGGGTAACGGAGTGGGTGACACCTGGTTAGTGGGTGACATCTAGTGACTGGTAACGAAGTGGGTGACACCTAGATAGTGAGTAACATCTAGTGATTGGGTAACGGAGTGGGTGACACCTGGTTAGTTGGTGACATCTAGTGACTGGGTAACGAAGTGGGTGACACCTAGATAGTAAGTAACACCTAGTGATGGGTAACAGTATGGGTGAAACCTGGTTAGTGGGTGACAACTACTGGCTGGGTAACGGAGTGGTTGACACCTAGATAGTGGGTTACATCTATTGAATGGGTAACGGAGTGGGTGACACCTGTTTAGTGGGTGACATCTAGTGACTGGTAACGAAGTGGGTGACACCTAGACAGTAAGTAACATCTAGTGATTGGTAACGGAGTGGGTGACACCTAGATAGTGAGTAACATCTAGTGATTGGTAACGGAGTGGTTGACACCTAGATAGTGGGTTACATCTATTGAATGGGTAACGGAGTGGGTGACACTTGATTAGTGGGTGACACCTACTGACTGGAAACGAAGTTGGTGACACCTAGATAGTGAGTAACATCTAGTGACTAGGTAACGGAGTGGGTGACACCTGGTTAGTTGGTGACATCTAGTGATGGGTAACAGTATGGATGGCACCTGGTTAGTGGGTGACATCTAGTAACTGGGTAACGGAGTGGGTGAAACCTGGTAGGTTGGTGACACCTAGTGATGGGTAACAGTATGGGTGACACCTGGTTATTGGGTAACACTTAGTGACTGGGTAACGGAGTGGGTGACATCTGGATAGTGAGTAACATCTATTGAATGGGTAACGGAGTGGGTGACACTTGGTTAGTGGGTGACACCTAGAGACTGGTAACGAAGTGGGTGACAACTTGATAGTGAGTAACATCTATTGAATGGGTAACGGAGTGGGTGACACTCGGTTAGTGGGTGACACCTAGAGACTGGTAACGAAGTGGGTGACACCTAGATAGTGATTAACATATATTGAATGGGTAACGGAAAGGGTGACACTTGGTTAGTGGGTGACACCTTGAGACTGGTAACGAAGTGGGTGACACCTAGATAGTGAGTAACATCTATTGAATGGGTAACGGAGTGGGTGACACTTGGTTAGTGGGTGACACCAAGTGACTGGTAACGAAGTGGGTGACACCTAGATAGTGAGTGACATCTAGTGATGGGTAACAGTATGGATGACACCTATTTAGTGGGTGATATCTAGTAACTGGGTAACGGAGTGAGTGCAACCTGGTAAGTGGGTGACACCTAGTGATGGGTAACAGTATGGGTGGCACCTGGTTAGTGGGTAACACCTAGTGACTGGGTAACGGAGTGGGTGACATCTAGATAGTGAGTAACATCTATTGAATGGGTAACGGAGTGGGTGACACTTGGTTAGTGGGTGACACCTAGAGACTGGTAACGAAGTGGGTGACACCTACATAGTGAGTAACATCTAGTGACTGGGTAACGGAAAAGGTGACACTTGGTTAGTGGGTGACACCTAGAGACTGGTAACGAAGTGGGTGACACCTAGATAGTGAGTAACATCTATTGAATGGGTAACGGAGTGGGTGACACTTGGTTAGTGGGTGACACCTAGTGACTGGTAACGAAGTGGGTGACACCTAGATAGTGAGTAACATCTAGTGATTGGGTAACGGAGTGGGTGACACCTAGATAATGAGTTACATCTAGTGATTGGGTAACGGAGTGGGTGACATTTGGTTAGTGGGGGACACCTAGCGATGGGTAACAGTATGGGTGACAATTGATTAGTGGGTGACACCTAGTGACTGGTAACGAAGTGGGTGACACCTAGATAGTGAGTAACATCTAGTGACTGGGTAACGGAGTGGATGACACCTGGTTATTAGGTGACACCTAGTGATGGGTAACAGTATGGGTGACACCTGGTTTGTGGGTGACACGTAGTGACTGGTAACGAAGTGGGTGACACCTAGATAGTGAGTAACATCTAGTGACCGGGTAACGGAGTGGGTGACACCTAGATAGTGAGTAACATCTAGTGACTGGGTAACGGAGTGTGTGACACCTGGTTAGTGGGTGACACCTAGTGACTGGTAACGAAGTTGGTGACACCAAGATAGTGAGTAACTTCTAGTGACTGGGTAACGGAACGGGTGAAACCTGGTAAGTGGGTGACACCTAATGATGGGTAACAGTATGGGTGACACCTGGTTAGTGGGTGACACCTAGTGACTGGGTAACGGAGTGGGTGACACCAAGATAGTGAGGAACATCTATTGAATGGGTAACGGAGTGGGTGACACTTGGTTAGTGGGTGACACCTAGAGACTGGTTACGAAGTGGGTGACAACTAGATAGTGAGTAACATCTATTGAATGGGTAACGGAGTGGGTGACACTTGGTTAGTGGGTGACACCTAGTCACTGGTAACGAAGTGGGTGACACCTAGATAGTGAGTAACACCTAGTGATGGGTAACAGTATGGGTGAAACCTGGTTAGTGGGTGACAACTACTGGCTGGGTAACGGAGTGGTTGACACCTAGATAGTGGGTTACATCTATTGAATGGGTAACGGAGTGGGTGACAACTGGTTAGTGGGTGACATCTAGTGACTGGTAACGAAGTGGGTGACACCTAGATAGTGAGTAACATTTAGTGATTGGGTAACGGAGTGGGTGACACCTAGATAGTGAGTAACATCCATTGAATGGGTAACGGAGTGGGTGACAATTGATTAGTGGGTGACACCTAGTGACTGGAAACGAAGTGGGTGACACCTAGATAGTGAGTAACATCTAGTGACTAGGTAACGGAGTGGGTGACACCTGGTTAGTTGGTGACATCAAGTGATGTATAACAGTATTGATGACACCTTGTTAGTGGGTGATATCTAGTAATTGGGTAACGGAGTGGGTGAAACCTGGTAAGTGGGTGACACCTAGTGATGAGTAACATCTATTCCTGAGCAGATTTCAGAGATGTGGCAGTGAGTTCTTCAGCTCCTGCATTTTACGAATTTTATTGCGTTTATTGGTCTCGCTGAGGATTGTACTTTTGCAGTGAAGATCATTTTTACCTTTTAATACTGTACGAACAGAAATATGTGTGATTTGATGTTGTACAGAATGAGGATTGGATGTTTTAATTTCAACATGAAATGTGACAGTTCTGGATATACCACATTGGGGTCCCTTAGGGAGACCCCGAGAAGCACTCCCTCCTGTAAATCTACCTTGCTGTTGACTCTATTGACCTGTAGTGTGGTGTTTCCATTGTTATATGAACACCTGTTCATCGATAACCCGTGGGGTGCCCCTCTGGCTACCTGTACAGATAAACTTTTACCTGTAGATCTTACCTATAGTGAGTACAGATCTGGTAACATATTTACTGGTAACAAACAGGCACATCTATATTATGGAAATGGTGATTCCGGATTTGATTGTTTGAACTTACCTGCTGGATTACGGTTTTTATCATGGAATGTCCGCAGTGTATATAATAAACTACCGGAAATATCTCTCCATGTTCACAACAATGCTATCGACATTGCGTGTATTCAAGAGACCTGGTTAAATTCATCCATTGGAGATGAGGAGATCTCTATTGAACAGTACCGGGTTGAACGTCTCGACAGATCTGATGGGCAAAGACATGGTGGTGTAGCCATCTATCTTAAGGATCATATTCCTTACATCAGACGTTCAGATCTGGAGCAAAATGACATGGAACTTCTTTGTGTTGAGTTAAAATTTGTGAATACTACACCGATTTTATTGGTCAATGTTTATAGACCTCCATCTTCAGAGGCTAGTTGGCTACACAATTTCGAATGTTTTCTTGACAGATGTCAAGATACAAACCTTGAAATTATCATAACTGGTGATTTCAACATTGACTTGTTAAACTCTCAGCCATGTTCCTTGACTGATATCACTTCAAGTGTAAACTTACACCAAATGGTTCAGGAAGCTACTCGTGTGTATGAAGCTGAAACTTTGATAGACCATGTGTATACCTCAGCTCCAGAACACATTCGACTGCTCAAAGTTGTCGTAAATGGCTTGAGTGATCACTATCCTGTGTGTTTCGTAAGGAAACGTAAATTTGGTACAAAGTTTGTGCACACTTCAATACATTACAGATCATTTAAAAACTTTGATGTACAGTCATTCCTAAATGACCTTGAACTTGTACCATGGTCTGTAATCGAGTCCTTCTCCGATGTGGACGATGCACTCCAAGCTTGGATAGACCTTTTTCTCAGTATCGTCGATCAGCATGCACCTAGACTGCAAAGGAGAGTCAAAAAGCCCTCTCAACCTGAGTGGATGGATGATAACATCATAGAAAACATCCGTCTCAGAGACAACCTTAAACAGAACGGTGATACTGACAGCTATCGTCATCAGCGAAACAAAGTGACTAAACTCATTAAAGACGCCAAGTCCGTCTTTTTCCAAAATGTTATTGAGAATAATCTTGATAACCCTAGTAAACTCTGGAAATGTATTCGTGAGGTAGCTCCGAAGCAATCCACTTCTTCCCCAAGCATGATTCAAGTAGATGACACGCCTGTGTTTGAAAAGCAAGATATTGCTGAATCATTCAATACGTATTTTTCCTCCATTGCTAATAGCTTGTGTAAATCTTTGAATGATGTATCTTCTTCATTTGACACATTACGTAATTTCATCAACTCCAATATCACTGAAAATTGTATGTTTTCCATTCCCAGTGTTACTGATAAATTTACTGAAGATTTTCTTAGTTCCCTAGATGTTCACAAAGCCATAGGTCTGGATGGAATCAGTTGTAAGCTCCTAAAATTAGCAAGTTCAAAAATTTCGTCATCCTTGACGTATATTCTGAATTTGAGTGTAGCAACTGGAAAATTTCCTTGTCAATGGAAAACTTCGAAAGTAGTTCCACTTCACAAAGGTGGTTCAATGTCTGATATGTCTAATTACAGACCGATTTCAGTATTACCAATTTTGTCAAAAATTTTGGAAAGACATGTCCATAACAGTTTTTATACATTTTTAACGGATCACAATTTACTTGTTGCTTCGCAATCAGGGTTTCGTAAGAACCATTCTTGTGAGACTGCCCTTCTCAATATTGTAAACAAATGGGCAAAAGAAGTCGACAATAGGAATATCAATGGTGTTGTTTTCATAGACTTTAGAAAAGCCTTTGATATGGTGAACCATAAAGTATTAATTCAAAAACTTGCATTATATCAATGTGATCACACATCATTGTGTTGGTTTGAATCTTACCTTTCAGATAGATTTCAAAAAGTTGCCGTTTCTAATCATGTATCTAGTAGTAAGCCTATTACACATGGTGTACCCCAGGGGTCCATATTAGGGCCTCTCATGTTTCTTATTTTCATAAATGATTTGCCACTTAAACTTGGAGCCTCCACAGATATGTATGCAGATGACTCCACACTAACTGCGTCTGGTAGTTCTGTTCCTATTGTACAAGAACAGCTACAATCAGACCTCATCCAAGTTCAAGATTGGTGTCATGAAAACAAAATGTTATTAAATACCAAAAAAACTAAGTGTATGGTTATTGGTACAAAACAAAAGTTAAGTAAAATTGATGATGCTTTAAATCTCACTTTAGAGCAGGAAGTTCTGGAGCAGGTAAAATCAGAGAAACTTTTAGGTGTTAAAATTGATAATAATTTATCTTGGTCTGATCACATCATATTTATAATTTCAAAAATAAACCGTGGCCTCGGGTTACTCAGACGTATACGTCAATACTTACCACTCCAAGCTAGACTTAAGTTCTACCATGCATGTATTTTTCCACACTTTGTGTACAGTTGTACTGTATGGAGTGGATGCTCTTTAAACTTAATTCAAAAACTGTCCAAAGCACAGAAACAAGCTGCAAGATTGATTTTAGATGCCCCATTCGACACACCATCAGTCGAAATGTTTTCTTTGTTGCATTGGCTACCGATTCGGGATTATTTCAAATTCAAAAGAAGTGTAATGATGTACAGGTGTGTCAACAATTTAGTTCCACAATATCTTTCAAACCAGATTTCTTTTTCAAATGACAGACGTACCAGGTCATCTTCCCAAAAATCAGTAATAGTACCGAAACACAGTACTACATTTTATGCAAAACATTTTATTGTGGAAGGGAGCCAAATCTGGAACAATTTACCAGTTGATACAAGACTTTCAGGATCCCTCCCTACTTTTAAACAAAACTTGATGGGAAGCAAGTTCAGAACAGCTTAAATCTTTTATTTTTAACGAAGATTTTTCAGGTACATAATTTATTGTTTTATTTGTGCTATATTAGCATGTATTCTGTCAATTTTTACACTTTGCTACATTAGCATATATGTATATTAGACATTCTGTCATTTACTGAATACCTTATGGTTAAGCATGGAATTGTATGTCTTTGCTTCTGTGATAATTTTATTATATGTAAGTGTTACTTTTTTGTGTTAATAGTCTATTTATGACTTTTTAGCTTACCATGTTACTTTTTACTGCATCTTGAGCTAATATCTTACTGCATACTTAATACATTAATTTATTGACTGTGATATAGCATTGTTTTAACTAACATTTTTACTAACAGAGGACCCTGTGGAAGATTAGCTTTGCTAAACAGGTCTTTTATCCTCGGAAAATAAAGTTTATTATTATTATTATTATTATTATTATTATCTATTGAATGGGTAACGGAGTGGGTGACACTTGGTTAGTTGTTGACACCTAGAGACTGGTAACGAAGTGGATGACACCTAGATAGTGAGTAACATCTATTGAATGGGTAACGGAGTGGGTGACACTTGGTTAGTGGGTGACACCTAGTGACTGGTAACGAAGTGGGTGACACCTAGATAGTGAGTAACACCTAGTGATGGGTAACAGTATGGGTGAAACCTGGTTAGTGGGTGACAACTACTGGCTGGGTAACGGAGTGGTTGACACCTAGATAGTGGGTTACATCTATTGAATGGGTAACGGAGTGGGTGACACCTGGTTAGTGGGTGACATCTAGTGACTGGTAACGAAGTGGGTGACACCTAGATAGTGAGTAACATCTAGTGATTGGGTAACGGAGTGGGTGACACCTAGATAGTGAGTAAAATCTATTGACTGGGTAACGGAATGGGTGACACCTGGATAGTGGATGACACCTAGTGAATGGTAACGAAGTCGGTGACACCTGGATAGTGAGTAAAATCTAGTGACTGGGTAACGGAGTGGGTGACACTTGGTTAGTGGTTGACACCTAGAGACTGGTAACGAAGTGGGTGACACCTAGATAGTGAGTAACATCTATTGAATGGGTAACGGAGTGGGTGACACTTGGTTAGTGGGTGACACCTAGAGACTGGTAACGAAGTCGGTGACACCTAGATAGTGAGTAACATCTAGTGACTGGGTAACGGAGTGGGTGACACTTGGTTAGTGGTTGACACCTAGAGACTGGTAACGAAGTGGGTGACACCTAGATAGTGAGTAACATCTATTGAATGGGTAACGGAGTGGGTGACACTTGGTTAGTGGGTGACACCTAGAGACTGGTAACGGAGTGGTTGACACCTAGATAGTGAGTAACATCTAGTGACTGGGTAACAGCATGGGTGACACCTGTTTAGTGGGTGACAACTACTGGCTGGGTAACGGAGTGGTTGGCACCTAGAAAGTGAGTAACATCTATTGAATGGGTAACGGAGTGGGTGACACTTGGTTAGTGGGTGACACCTAGTGACTGGTAACGAAGTGGGTGACACCTAGATAGTGAGTAACATCTAGTGACTGGGTAACAGCATGGGTGACACCTGGTTAGTGGGTGACAACTACTGGCTGGGTAACGGAGTGGTTGACACCTAGATAGTTAATTACGTCTATTGAATGGGTAACGGAGTGGGTGACACTTGGTTAGTGGGTGACACCTAGTGACTGGTAACGAAGTGGGTGACACCTAGATTGTGAGTAACATCTAGTGACTGGGTAACGGAGTGGGTGACACCTGGTTAGTGGGTGACATCTAGTGATTGGTAACAGTATGGATGACATCTGGTTAGTGGGTGATACCTAGTGACTAGTAACGAAGTTGGTGACACCTAGATAGTGAGTAACATCTAGTGACTGGGTAACGGAGTGGGTGAAACCTGGTTAGTGGGTGACACCTAGTGACTGGGTAACGGAGTGGGTGACACTTAGATAGTAAGTAACATCTATTGAATTTGTAACGGAGTGGGTGACACTTGGTTAGTGGGTGACACCTAGTGATGGGTAACGGAGTGGGTGACACTTGGTTAGTGGGTGACACCTAGAGACTAGTTACGAAGTGGGTGACACCTAGATAGTGAGTAACATCTAGTGACTGGGTAACGGAGTGGGTGACACCTGGTTAGTGGGTGACACCTAGTGACTGGTAACGAAGTGGGTGACACCTGGATAGTGAGTAACATCTATTAACTGGGTAACGGAATGGGTGACACTTGGTTAGTGGGTGACACCTAGTGAATGGTAACGAAGTCGGTGACACCTGGATAGTGAGTAACATCTAGTGACTGGGTAACGGAGTGGGTGACACTTGGTTAGTGGGTGACACCTAGTGACTGGTAACGAAGTGGGTGGCACCCAGATAGTGCGTAACATCTATTGAATGGGTAACGGAGTGGGTGACACTTGGTTAATGGGTGACATCTAGTGACTGGTAACGAAGTGGGTGACACCTAGATAGTGAGTAACATCTAGTGACTGGGTAACGGAGTGGATGACACCTAGATAGTGAGTAACATCTAGTAACTGGGTAACGGAGTGGGTGACACTTGATTAGTGGGTGAACCTAGTGACTGGTAACGAAGTGGGTGACACCTGGATAGTGAGTAACATCTATTGACTGGGTAACGGAGTGGGTGACACCTGGTTAGTGGGTGACACCTAGTGAATGGTAACGAAGTCGGTGACACATGGATAGTGAGTAAAATCTAGTGACTGGGTAACGGAGTGGGTGACACTTGATTAGTGGGTGAACCTAGTGGCTGGTAACGAAGTTGGTGACACCTGGATAGTGAGTAACATCTATTGACTGGGTAACGGAATGGGTGACACCTGGTTAGTGGGTGACATCTAGTGAATGGTAACGAAGTCGGTGACACCTGGATAGTGAGTAAAATCTAGTGACTGGGTAACGGAGTGGGTGACACATGGTTAGTGGGTGACATCTAGTGACTGGTAACGAAGTTGGTGACACCTAGATAGTGAGTAACATCTAGTGACTGGGTAACGGAGTGGATGACACCTGGTTAGTGGGTGACACCTAGTGATGGGTAACAGTATGGGTGACACCTGGTTAGTTGGTGACACCTAGTGACTGGTATCGAAGTGGGTGACACCTGGATAGTGAGTAACATCTATTGACTGGGTCACAGAATGGGTGACACTTGGTTATTGGGTGAAACCTAGTGAATGGTAACGAAGTCGGTGACACCTGGATAGTGAGTAACATCTAGTGACTAGGTAACGGAGTGGGTGACACTTGGTTAGTGGGTGACACCTAGTGACTGGGTAACAAAGTTGGTGACACCTGAATAGTGAATGACATATGAGGATGTGTAACAGAATGGGTGACACCTGGTTAGTGGGTGACACCTAGTGATGGGTTACAGAGTTATAGTGACTGGGTTACGAAATGGGTGACGCCTGGTTAGTAGATGCCACACAGTGACATTGACATAGAAACAGATTGCGTAATTTCTTGTAATGTGAGAAACCTAGTGACTGGGTAATGGAGTTGGTGACACCTGGTTAGTGGCATCTTCGCTAGCCAAGGGTTACGATCCGCATACTCATCTTCACCCTTGTCATATATAGACCACATTTCGTAAATCCCGCGACGAGAATTTTCATTGGATGCAGCTAGGTCTGGCTGCGTCCAATCAGAGCGCACCTTACATTTGATCACGCGCTCTACTAATGGGACAGAAAAAAATGTAAACAAACATGGCACAGTGTCGACTGTGTCATGGATCTTTACCAGTAAAACAGAGAAGAACAATCTTCAACGACACCATTTACGGCAAGGACTCAGTGCGTCGATCGCCGTTTCCTGATGCTGTCTAATTTGATCAAGCTTGAATTTTTCATAGATCAACCGAATGAGATGTTCTTCCTTGTTTACATTCATTGCAGAAGCCGTTTTGTTACACGCAATTTTGATTGGTCGGTGATTACGTGATTCAAAGGGACACAACGCACACCGACCGCTAGGTGGCAGACCCGGGAGCTTTCAATTTTGCCATGATATATTCCAGGGGTGTATATTACATAGGTGATCGTAACCCCTTGATATCGAGGATGGGTTAGTGGGTGACACCTAGTGACTTAAATTATAATCATTGATGAAACTGATCAAAATGTATGAGTCTATAACATATTTTTTAAAGAGCTGATGAAATTTTACTATTGTGTGTCTGTCCCTTGGTTAGTGGATGACACTTTGTGACTGGGTAACCGAATGGGTGACACCTGGTTGTGTAGGTGATGCCTAGAGACTGTGTAACAGAGTGGGTGATGCACAATAACTGGGTAACGTAGTGGGTGAAACCTGGTTAGTGGGTGACACCTAGTGACTTTAATTATTATCATTGTTGAGATGAAACCGCAAAAAATATATGGGTATATAACATAATTCTTAAAGCATTGATGACGTTTTACCTTGTGACTAGGTAACCGAATGGGTGACACCTGGTTAGTGGGTGACACCTAGTTACTGGGTAACAGAGTTGGTAACATCTATTACGTAGATGACACCTAGTGACTGTGTAACAGAGTGGGTGATGCACAATGACTGGGTAACGTAGTGGGTGAAACCTGGTTAGTGGGTGACACCTAGTGACTTTAATTATTATCATTGTTGAGATGAAACCGCAAAAAATATATGGGTATATAACATAATTCTTAAAGCATTGATGACGTTTTACCTTGTGACTAGGTAACCGAATGGGTGACACCTGGTTAGTGGGTGACACCTAGTTACTGGGTAACAGAGTTGGTAACATCTATTACGTAGATGACACCTAGTGACTGTGTAACAGAGTGGGTGATGCACAATGACTGGGTAACGTAGTGGGTGAAACCTGGTTAGTGGGTGACACCTAGTGACTTTAATTATTATCATTGTTGAGATGAAACCGCAAAAAATATATGGGTATATAACATAATTCTTAAAGCATTGATGACGTTTTACCTTGTGACTAGGTAACCGAATGGGTGACACCTGGTTAGTGGGTGACACCTAGTTACTGGGTAACAGAGTTGGTAACATCTATTACGTAGATGACACCTAGTGACTGTGTAACAGAGTGGGTGATGCACAATGACTGGGTAACGTAGTGGGTGAAACCTGGTTAGTGGGTGACACCTAGTTACTGGGTAACAGAGTTGGTAACATCTATTACGTAGATGACACCTAGTGACTGTGTAACAGAGTGGGTGATGCACAATGACTGGGTAACGTAGTGGGTGAAACCTGGTTAGTGGGTGACACCTAGTGACTTTCATTATTATCATTGTTGAGATGAAACCGCAAAAAATATATGGGTATATAACATAATTCTTAAAGCATTGATGACGTTTTACCTTGTGACTAGGTAACCGAATGGGTGACACCTGGTTAGTGGGTGACACCTAGTTACTGGGTAACAGAGTTGGTAACATCTATTACGTAGATGACACCTAGTGACTGTGTAACAGAGTGGGTGATGCACAATGACTGGGTAACGTAGTGGGTGAAACCTGGTTAGTGGGTGACACCTAGTGACTTTAATTATTATCATTGTTGAGATGAAACCGCAAAAAATATATGGGTATATAACATAATTCTTAAAGCATTGATGACGTTTTACCTTGTGACTAGGTAACCGAATGGGTGACACCTGGTTAGTGGGTGACACCTAGTTACTGGGTAACAGAGTTGGTAACATCTATTACGTAGATGACACCTAGTGACTGTGTAACAGAGTGGGTGATGCACAATGACTGGGTAACGTAGTGGGTGAAACCTGGTTAGTGGGTGACACCTAGTGACTTTAATTATCATCATTGTTGAGATGAAACTGCAAACAATATATAGGTATATAACATAATTCTTAAAGCATTGATGACGTTTTACCTTGTGACTAGGTAACCGAATGGGTGACAGCTGGTTAGTGGGTGACACCTAGTGATTGTGCTACAGAGTGGGTGACACTTAGTGACTGGGTAATGGAGTGGGTGACACCTGGTGAGTTGGAACCGAAATGGGTGACACCTGGTAAGTGGGTTACACCTAGTGTCTTAAATAATAATCGTTGTTGTGATGAAGCTGATATAAATATTTCAATTCTATAGAATAATCCTTTTACTATGGTGTCCCTTTCTAAGTGGGTGAAACCTTTTGGGTAATTGATTTGGTGACACCTGGTTAGTGGTTGACAAGTAGTGACTTGCTAACTGAGTAAGTGACACCTTGTTGATGGGTGACACCTAGTGAATTGGTAACAAATTAAGTGACACCTAGTTAGAGGGTGACACCTAGTGAATTGGTAAGGAAGTGGGTGGCAACTGGTAAGAGGGTAACACTTATTGTTTGGGTGATGAAGAGGGTGACAACTGGTTAATGGGTAACACCTAGTGACTGGGTAACGGTTCGGTGACACTTGGTGAGTGGGCAACACCTAGAGAGTGAGTAACGAAGTGGCTGACACCTGGTAAGTAGGTGACACCTAGAACCTTGGTAACAGGTTAGGTGACACCTGGTTAGTGGGTGACACATAGTGGTTTGGTAACGAAGTCCTAGTGACTGGGTAACGAAGTGGGTGAAACCTGGTTAGTGGGTGACACGTCATGGTTGGGTAACAGATTGAGGGTAACTAGTTAGTGGGTAACACCTAGAGACTGGATAACCGGTTGGGTTACACCTGGTTAGTGGGTGACATCTAGTGATTGGTAACAGTATGGACGACACGACGTAGGGCCCCATTGTTGACGGTATATGAGGACGGTGATACCCTAGGTTCTTCAGTCTACACCTGCCACCTGATGAAGACGTAATAGTCGAAACTAGTAGTGGCATTGACGGCATCTAATCCAAATAGGTATCCTCTGTTTGTGTGTGTACGTTTTGTTAATTAACTAAATATCATTGTTTTTCAGCTATTGTATTTTCATTTTGTTGTTGCCTCTTAATTTGATGTTCTAATCTTGACACATTTTTTTCAGGTTTTTATTGATAATATGTTCTAATTTTGTCATTTTTTTCAGGTTTTTCCACTTTTTTGACATTTTTTAGTGCTTTTTTTCCTTCAGTAAATTAACGATTTTTAGTGCTATTTTTTCTACAGTAAATTATTTTTTGATTATTTCCAAAATCCACAAAACCTTCTTTAGTGCTTTTCTTCCTTTAATTCTATTAATTTGTTTCCCATAACAAACCCAACAACCAGTAATTTTGAACCTCAGACATGGCGTTTGGTAGTAAAAATAACACCAAAAAAGTCCAAAACTCCAATCCAAACGCTAAATTCATTCGGCTTTTCTATCAACTGATTCAGGCCCTTCATCACATTTCCGTTTTAGAGGTTCAGGCTAATGGCGGCCCTCCCACCCGCGGTTTTCAAAAGCAGGTTTCTAACCTTTCAAAATTTCTTAAGCCAGCGCAGGCCAATCAGTCTATCATTAATAGACTTCAAAACATCCACAAGTCCTGGGCTAAATTTACAGCCCAAGCCTTGTTGGACCACTACCGTGTTCAGATTTCGGAACGTTTAGGAACGATTACAGCCCATAATTTCTCAAGTTCAATGATTAATTCTCTTTCGGCAACCTCTTTAGACTGGGCACGCAAAAACTTTAGAAACAAACTTCGAGAAGACACGGTCTCGAAATTCAAAAAAATGGTAAACAGTTTGCTACCGAAACCTGCGTATGATTCTCACCGCAACCCTCCTAACAATGCACCTAACCGTCCACCTTCTGCTCCTTCTCCTCCACCACCTTCACCCTCCTCACCTCCACACCATTCCCTTAACACCTTCCTGTCACCTAAACAACGCCGCCTGACCCGATCTTCCTCTCGTCTTACTAATGACCTCCCAACCACTAACCGCTTCACGGCTCTGTCACCTCCCTCTGTCCCGACTACGCCTAAGCGTAAACGAGGTTCTTCTTCTTTCTCCTCACCTTCTAACACGCCCCGTAAAGCTCGTAAGGCGCTTAACGTTAGGCCAATCCCCGCTAACAATCCTCCACCCTCTCCTCCTAGTTACGCACAGGCGGCTTCTAAACCACCCTCGGTTAACCGTCATCCTAACACGACCAACAAATCGGAATGGAAACTCCCCTCCATTAACAAATTGATTCTTGTGATAGGAGCCTCTAACCTCTACCGTGTGACCTCCCTTTCAAATCCTGATGTCCAAGTCGAATCATTTCCAGGTGCGAAAATTAGGCATATGATAGATATATTCAAAAACTATTCGCACACTGCCCTTCCGGTCAAAATCATTTTAAACATTGGAATTAATGATAGGTCGACCCAAAACATGAATGATGTGTTTAGGGACCTATCCGTCCTCCGTGACGTAATTTATCAGAAGCTTTCCTTCACAAAAGTCTTTCTCACTATTATACCAATTTCGGAATCTTTGGCCAAATCAAAATCGTGGGAAGCTTCCAACCTTTCGGCTCTCAACCAACATTTTGGCGATCTCCGTAACAAATTTACCCACGTCTTGGACAGTAGGATTAGGGACGGATTCAGGTTCAACTCAGACGGCATTCATTGGACCGAGACCATGGCCAATGAACTTGTCCGCTCTTGGGTTTCTCAGGCTGAAAAAAACAGAGGTTTTTTTGTCTAGATCCTAAAGGGTTGAACCAGGATCCCCCAACACTATTAACTTAAGCTCTAGGTCCCTCAATCCAGATGAAATCAGTCTGTTAAATAGAGGTTTGAAATTTATACCGACCCCGAAACACGTCGATAAATCAAACATAACAAATTCAGCAGCAGATTTCGGTCGGAAACTGAAAATTACTCACTTTTTTCATGGTAAATCAAAACCTATTGATAACAAAAAGTTTGTGAATAAAAGCAATTGGAACCCACCAGAAAATGCGATTCCGGCCAATATTCAAAATTCAGTAAAGAACATTTTTAAAGATCTTTCCAAAATTTCAGTTAAAAGAGAACAAAACAATTTATCTCCGACCGAAACGAAATCGATCAAAACTCTTAAGGACGACCATTCCATTGTGATCAAAAAAGCAGACAAAGGTTCAGCAACAGTCATCATGGATAGGGTAGACTACATTTGGGAGGTAGAGAGACAATTAAAGAACCCTAAACACTACAAACAACTCGACTCCCCGATTTACCCCAAAACTAGTAGAGAATTGACGCAGGTTATCCATAAACTAGGTAGAAGCAAACATTTAACGCCCAAACAAATAGCATACCTCAGTCCCACAGAGGACCCTAAACCTAGACATATGTACATCCTTCCGAAAATTCACAAATCGCCCGCACAATGGTCAGACCCCCACAAAATTCCACCTGGGAGACCAATTATATCTGATGTCGAAAGTGAATCGTACAGAATAGCTGAGTACATAGACCATTTCTAGGCCCCACTATCAATGCAACATCCAGCCTATTTAAAAGACACCACAGACTTTATAAACAAAATCGAAAATCTAACAATACCAAAAGACAGTTTGTTAATCAGCTTAGATGTGGATAGTATGTATACAAATATCGATAACCGTGACGGACTTAGTGCAGTAGCCAAGACATTCCGAAACAACCCGGACCCAAATAGACCAGATTTAGAAATCCTACAAATGCTACAATTAGGTTTAGAAAGAAATGATTTTGGCGATTAAATGGCAAATGGTACCTACAGACATCAGGGTCAGCTATGGGCAAAAAATTCGCACCTAGTTATGCAAACATTTTTATGGCCAACTTTGAGAAAGAAGCTTTAGCGAAATGTTCAAAACAACCCTTAGTTTATGTCAGGTTCTTAGACGACATTTTTATCATTTGGACACATTCGAGAACAGAGTTTGATGAATTTTTCAATACTATCAACACCCACCATCCATCAATTAAACTTACAGCTACCGTTAGTGAAAATTCCATTGATTTTCTCGACACCACAGTTTTCAAAGGACCAAAATTCGAAGAAACGGGTAAATTAGAGATTAAGGTTTTTTTCAAACCCACGGATTCACACCAACTGCTTCATAAGAAATCATTCCATCCCAAACATTCCTTTAAAGGCATCATAAAGTCTCAAATTATCCGTTTTTATAGAATCTGCACTCAAGAATCTGATTTTAACAATGCAGTAAGCATATTATTCAAAGCACTAAGAAAACGCAACTATTCCTATAGATTTCTCCGAACGATCAAAGGTGAGACCTTAGCAGAACTAAACTCCAGAATTGGCAACATAGTTGAACCTTGTGGAGCAAACAGATGCGCCACATGCCCTTTTATGAATGTAGCAACCCTTTTTCGAAGTTCAAATACCTCCAAAATTTACCACATCAAACAAGATCTAGACTGTAATTCTAAAAATGTCATTTATCTGATAACCTGCAAAAAATGCCAAATCCAATATGAAGGACAAACTACTTTGACTATCAGAGACAGATTCACCCGTCACCGTTTCGATATTAGACACAAAATCGACAAACCCGTATCAAATCACTTTAATCAGACGGACCACGATTTAGAACATGTTCGAATCATACCAATAGAACAGGTTTCCAGCCATTCACAATTAGACGAACGCGAACAATTTTGGATTGACAAACTTCAGACCATCACACCAAAAGGTATTAATGAAACAAACGTCACCAACAACAACATCTTACCATTCGTTATCACCTACAATTCGACAGCCAATGTAGTGAGTCGAAAGATTAGAAATCATTACAAAGAATTACAGTCCAACAATCAAGATGTTTTTAAACACAAACTAGTAACTGCTTATCGCAAAAACAAAAACTTGCAAGACATGTTGGTTCGTAGCAGACTTAAGACAGACTTATAGACTCTTAAGCCAGTGCAAAAGGGATCAAACCCTAATCCCTAACCCTAATCTTAGACCGAATCGCAATTTGTAAAATACAACAAAAACCAAGATGGCGCCAACGGAAGTCACATGAGCAAATATTCCCGCCGAACATCAATAGAATCCACGTCATTGTTAACTTTAGAAATATCCAACAAGTGTCATTTCTAAATATAGTCCGACAGGTCTGAAACAACTCTTCATGAAACGCAAATTCTAAAAAAAAAGAAAAAAGTGCAAGAAAAAAGTGCACTTCCTTCAAATCTATATTCCTAATCCTAACCTAACCCTAACCCTAAGTTTAGTTCTGCTAAGGTCTCACTAAAGGTGAGACCTTAGCAGAACTAAACTCCAGAATTGGCAACATAGTTGAACCTTGTGGAGCAAACAGATGCGCCACATGCCCTTTTATGAATGTAGCAACCCTTTTTCGAAGTTCAAATACCTCCAAAATTTACCACATCAAACAAGATCTAGACTGTAATTCTAAAAATGTCATTTATCTGAAAACCTGCAAAAAATGCCAAATCCAATATGAAGGACAAACCACTTTGACTATCAGAGACAGATTTACCCGTCACCGTTTCGATATTAGACACAAAATCGACAAACCCGTATCAAATCACTTTAATCAGACGGACCACGATTTAGAACATGTTCGAATCATACCAATAGAACAGGTTTCCAGCCATTCACAATTAGACGAACGCGAACAATTTTGGATTGACAAACTTCAGACCATGACACCAAAAGGTATTAATTAATGAAGAAAACGTCTCCAACAACAACATCTTACCATTCGTTATCACCTACAATTCGACAGAGTCGAAAAATTAGAAATCATTACAAAGAATTACAGTCCAACAATCAAGATGTTTTTAAACACAAACTAGTAACTGCTTATCGCAAAAACAAAAACTTGCAAGACATGTTGGTTCGTAGTAGACTTAAGGCAGACTTTATACACTCTTAGGCCAGTGCAAAAGGGATTAAACCCTAATCCCTAACCCTAAGCCCTAACCCTAACCCTAACCCCATTGTTCGAAGTAGAATCGTGTAATCTAGTGGAACCACGGACTAAGACCCTTTGCATGCCGGAAGAATTTTACGTCATAATACCTATGAGTGCCGCCAGGGCCGATCTGATTTGAACCTCAGTTTTGACGTCATTATAGAATAGACGAATGACGTCATAATCTTTGTTTTATTTACATGTTTATTTCAACGCATTTTTATAGCGTTATGCCTTTTTTTCCATCTGGTACTTTCAAGTACACGCATATATGAAATAGGACTAATGCTTGATATAGATCCTAGATGTCTTTCTCTTGTCTATAGTGCACGTTACCACATTTTTTTGCAAATGTAAGTATACTATTCAAATCATGATAACAAAATGGCTCTTTCGTTCATTTTTACAGAGAATTAAACTTGTCATATTGATGATACACAAAACGAAATTGAACTAGGTCGTATATTAACAAATGCATTTTTTTTAAACTGCTAAAACTATCTTTTTCCGAGTGATTTCTTAGGAGGTGAAATTGATCTGGTTTTCAAGAAATCCTTCCCAAATCTGAACCAAAAATGAACGAAGTCGAAATTTTGCCGCTGACAAAAATAAACAGGAATAGAGATGACGAAACGGGATAATCTGCAGGACAAATAACAGATTATGTCTCGTTTATTGATTATAGGACAGGACTATAAAGTGGATACTGGAGAGTGCTCTTGCCTTTCACCAAGCCGACCGGGTTCGATTCCCCGATCGGACGTGAAAAGGTAGGGGGTCACCTGCCCAACTACGTTGTTTTTGTCATGTAACGCCAGTTTCCTACAGCAATAACATCCCATGCGTGCTAACACCTGGGCCAACAAGAGTGATGTCAATAATATGAGCATTACAGGACGGGAATGTATTGTATAAGCATTACAGGACGGGACTGTATTGTTACCATTACAGGACGGGAATGTATTGTATAAGCATTACAGGACGGGGGTGTATTGTATGACCATTACAGGACGGGAGTGTATTGTATGACAATTACAGGACGGGGGTGTATTGTGTGACCATTACAGGACGGGACTGTATTGTATAAGCATTAAAGGACGGGACTGTATTGTGACCATTACAGGACGGGACTGTATTGTATGACCATTACAGGACGGAAGTGTATTGTATGAGCATAACAGGGCGGGATTGTATTGTATGACCATTACAGGACGGGACTGTAATGTATGATCATGACAGGACGGGAGTGTATTGTATGACCATTACAGGACGGGAATGTATTTTGAGACAATTACAGGACAGGAACGAATCGTTTAACCATTACAGGACGGGGGTTTATTGTATGACCATTACAGGACGGGGGTGTATTGTATGACCATTACAGGACGGGACTGTATCGTTTACCCATTACAGGACGGGATTGTACTGTGACAATTACAGGACGGGAGAGTATCGTTTAACCATTACATAACGGGAGTGTATTATATGACTAGTACAGGACAGAACTGTATGATATGACAATTACAGGACGGGACTGTATCGTTTAACCATTACAGGACGGGACTGTATTGTATGATCATGATAGGACGAGATTGTATTATGACAAATACAGAACGGGAGAGTATCGTTTAACCATTACAGGACGGGATGGTATTGTGACAATTACAGGACGGGAGAGCATCGTTTACCCATTACAGGACGGGGTTGTATTGTGACAATTACAGGACGGGATGTATCGTTTACCCATTACATGACGGAAGAGTATCGTTTTACCATTACAGAACGGGACTGTATCGCTTAACCATTACATGACGGGATTGTATTGTGACAATTACAGGACGGGATTGCATTGTGACAATTACAGGACAAGGCTGTATCGTTTAACTATGACAGCACGGGACTGTATCGTTTAACCATTACATGACGGGGGTGTATTATATGACTAGTACAGGACAGAACTGTATTGTATGATCATGACAGGACGGCACTGTATTGTTACCATTACAGGACGGGAGTGTATTGTATAAGCATTACAGGACGAGACTGTATTGTATGACCATTAAGGGACGGGAGTGCATTGTATGACCATTACAGGACGGGACTGTATTGTATGACCATTACAGGACGGGAGTGTATTGTTAACATTACAGGACGGGATTGTATTGTATGACCATTACAGGACGGGACTGTATTGTATGACCATTACAGGACGGGACTGTATTGTATGACCATTACAGGACGGGATTGTATTGTATGACCATTACAGGACGGAAGTGTATTGTATGAGCATAACAGGACGGGATTGTATTGTATGACCATTACAAGACGGGACTGTATTGTGAGAAAATTACAGGACGGGAGAGTATCGTTTAACAATTACAGGACGGGGGTGTATTGTATGACCATTACAGGACGGGAGTGTATTGTATGACCATTACAGGACGTGACTGTATCGTTTAACTATTGCAGGACGGGATGGTATTGTGACAATTACAGGACGGGAGAGCATCGTTTACCCATTACATGACGGGGTTGTATTGTGACAATTACAGGACGGGATGTATCGTTTACCCATTACATGACGGAAGAGTATCGTTTTACCATTACAGAACGGGACTGTATCGCTTAACCATTACATGACGGGATTGTATTGTGACAATTACAGGACGGGATTGCATTGTGACAATTACAGGACGAGGCTGTATCGTTTAACTATGACAGCACGGGACTGTATCGTTTAACCATTACATGACGGGGGTGTATTATATGACTAGTACAGGACAGAACTGTATTATATGACAATTACAGGACGGGACTGTATCGTTTAACCATTACAGGACGGGACTGTATTGTATGATCATGACAGGACGGCACTGTATTGTTACCATTACAGGACGGGAGTGTATTGTATAAGCATTACAGGACGAGACTGTATTGTATGACCATTAAGGGACGGGAGTGCATTGTATGACCATTACAGGACGGGACTGTATTGTATGACCATTACAGGACGGGAGTGTATTGTTAACATTACAGGACGGGATTGTATTGTGTGACAATTACAGGACGGGACTGTATAGTTTAACCATTACAGGACGGAAGTGTATTGTATGAGCATAACAGGACGGGATTGCATTGTATGACCATTACAAGACGGGACTGTATTGTGAGAAAATTACAGGACGGGAGAGTATCGTTTAACCAATCCAAGACGGGGGTGTATTGTATGACCATTACAGGACGGGAGTGTATTTTATGACAATTACAGGACGGGGATGTATTGTATGACCATTACAGGACGGGACTGTATCGTTTAACCATTACATGACGGCCAGAAGTAAAGGCCTTAATTTTTTTATCTAATATAAGATGACCTTGCCAATTGAAGGGTATATGCGATGAAAGCCCGTATTTTAATAATTACTATGTGTATAATATTAATTTCATTTCGAAATATGTTATTACATCAATGAGATTTAAAGGGATTGAACAGCAGGCAAGGCCTATACAAGCTATCGCCATGGAGGGATGTAATCATCTATAACTTAAAATTTTGGGTATGTAACAACAGAGATAAGGTTAGCTCATTGCATAACGCATGTCCGCACAAATTAACATTCATACGTACATATGTGAGTCTGGTAACAACACATATATATGCGCAGAGATATACACGCATTCATAGATACCTACAAATATGTATCCCTACATGCATTGCATATATACCGGCATACGCATGCATATATACATGCGTGTACACATACATATCGTGCATGAAAACTATTATATTCATCTGTAACCGGTCAACATTAGTTTTTGTACAAAAACACTTTGAAAAATCGGTACAATGCATATAATAGTTGTTTATTTACATCCGCAGGAGTTTACAAATGAACATCTGTTGTATTAAATACATTCTGAGCATACCCCATCCCAGCAAAACTATGACTATTAGAGAAGCTCTTTTATTTGCTATTGTTACCTAACTGACTAGTCGAAGTAAATAATGTTTCCCTCTAGTCAATACCATACACAGCATATTAATTAATATACGCGCTATATATTAATCATGAAAAAGTCAACAATTGTATATCAATGAAATCCGCAATAATTCACATGTCTTTGGATTGTTTACGACAATGCCTCGTACGTGTGTTGATGGGAAAGAAGAAATAAACAAGTAAACGCATCACAGACTTCACGGAGCTGGGATTTCTACGCACGTTGTAAACGACTGAATACTTTTCCGATATGGCTCTTGGACGTACTTATTTCAATCAAATTGTGTTTATGATTAGTTTATGAATAATGTGTCTCGACACAGACGTATATATAAAACACGTAATATACGTCTCTATTCTCGCCAAACAATATTGGAACACCTGAAGTACTAGTTCATCAACATAACGTTAACCAAATTTAATGTATCAATGAAAAAAATACATATATAATTACAGTATGTATATTGTTTGAATTATGGAATCGGAAGCAATGCCTTGACTAGCCGCCTTATATATGCGTTGAATTAGAATGACTTACAAGTGGCTGGAGTTTGTATATATACACACACACACTTCGCAGCTGTATTGTTAGCCGTGCGTGACTCGACACACGTGTTGCAACCCTTATTGTAATAAATTGCTTAATGAATAATTTATTACATTAAGGTTAACCTTATTGTAATAAATTAAAAATTATTACATTAAGCGACGCTTATTGTAATAAACATGAGAAAATTATTACATTAAGCGACGCTTATTGTAATAAACATAAGATTTATTACAATAAGGGTTGCAACCATACTTGCGCAAAATTTGTCAGGGTGCTTAATGTAATAACAACGATATCATTCTATGAATGCATATATAACTTCATCTTATCTATTGCATAATTTTTGTCGAATCAACCATCACAGTAGTTTTGACATCTAACGCGTTCATTGGTGTGCCCGTCAACATTTTGGTTTGTCCGTCAACGTTTGGTTTGGTCTGTCAATATTTTGTATGGTCTGTCAACATTTGGTTTGTCTGTCAACATTTGGTTTGTCTGTCAAGATTTGGTTTGTCTGTCAAGATTTGGTTTGTTTGTCAACATTTGGTTTGTCTGTCAACATTTGGATTATTTATCAACATTTGGTTTGTCCGTCAACATTTGGTTTGTTTGTCAACATTTGATTTGTCTATCAACATTTGTTTTGTCTGTCAACATTTGATTGGTTATTTAACATTTGGTTTGTCTGTCAGCATGTGGTTTGTCCGTCAACATTTGGTTTGTCCGTCAACATTTGGTTTGTCTGTCAGTATTTGGTATTGTCTGTCAACATTTGGTTTGTCCGACAACATTAGATTTGTCTTTCAATATTTGGTTTGTCTGTCAACATTTGGTTTGTCCGACAACATTTTGTTTGTCTGTCAACATTCGGTTCGTTTGTCAACATTTGGTTTGTCTGTCAACATATGGTTTGTTCTGTCAATATGTGGTTTGTCCGTCAACATTTGGTTTGTCTGTCAATATTTGATATTGTCTGTCAAAATTTGGTTTGTCCGTCAACATTTGGTTTGTCTGTCAACATTTGGTCTGCCCGTCAACATTTTGTTTGTCTGTCATCATTTGGTTTGTCCGTCAATATTTGGTTTGTCAACATTTGGTTTGTTATTCAACATTTGGTTTGTCTGTCAACATGTGGTTTGTCCGTCAAGATTTGGTTTGTCCGACAACATTTGATTTGTTTGTCAACATTTGGTTTGTCTTTCAAATATGGTTTGTTATTCAGTATTTGGTTTGTCTGTCAACATTTGGTTTGTCTGTCAAATATGGTTTGTTATTCAGTATTTGGTTTGTCTGTCAATATTTGGTATTGTCTGTCAACATTTGGTTTGTCCGTCAACATTTGGTTTGTCCTTCAACATTTGGTTTTTCTGTCAACATTTGGTCTGCCCGTCAACATTTGGTTTGTCTGTCATCATTTGGTTTGTCTGTCAAATATGGTTTGTTATTCAGTTTTTGGTTTGTCTGTCAATATTTGGTTTTGTCTGTCAAAATTTGGTTTGTCCGTCAACATTTGGTTTGTCCGTCAACATTTGGTTTGTCTGTCAACATTTGGTCTGCCCGTCAACATTTCGTTTGTCCGACAACATTTTGTTTGTCCGACAACATTTTGTTTGTTTGTCAACATTTGGTTTGTTCTGTCAACATGTGGTTTGTCCGTCAATATTTGGTTTGTCCGACAACATTTGATTTGTCTTTCAATATTTGGTTTGTCTGTCAACATTTGGTTTGTCCGACAACATTTTGTTTGTCTGTCAACATTCGGTTCGTTTGTCAACATTTGGTTTGTCTGTCAACATTTGGTTTGTTCTGTCAATATGTGGTTTGTCCGTCAACATTTGGTTTGTCCGTCAACATTTGGTTTGTCTGTCAATATTTGATATTGTCTGTCAACATTTGGTCTGCCCGTCAACATTTGGTTTGTCCGTCAATCTTTGGTTTGTCAACATTTGGTTTGTTATTCAACATTTGGTTTGTCTGTCAACATGTGGTTTGTCCGTCAAGATTTGGTTTGTCCGACAACATTTGATTTGTTTGTCAACATTTGGTTTGTCTTTCAAATATGTGTAGCGTGGAAATATATTTCACGCTTATATGTATTAAATTAGAAATATTGTAGTTTAGTTGTGTTTTGTTTAGAGTAATATAGTAGCGAGCTAGGGAATATGTATACATAGGGTGTGTATAGGGTCTGTACATGTATGTGTATACACGGGGCAGCAGGGAGCTAGGTTTCCATATAAGGAGTTGTTTACGTACTGTGTTATCGGGAAGCTGTGTATTAGGTCCCAGTTTGATTGACAGATTGCACAAGGCCCGTATAAATTTAGTAACAGATTCCTATTTATAACTAGTGTAAGTCACTGCTTTAGCCAATCAGAGAGAGTGAGGAGCGAGCTCTAAGTAGGTCGGAGGAGCGAGAGGAGCAGGGTTTAACCAATCAGCGTGAGTGAGGAGCGAGAGAGGAGCCGAATCTAGGTCGGAGGAGCAGATGTTAGCCAATGAGAATGCAGTATGAAAGTGGTATATAAGGGGTGACAGTAACGGAAACGAGAGAGATAAACTTTACTTTGAGAAATACTCCACGCAACTTCTGATCGGATTTATGGGATGTACTTAGTGTGTTCGTATGACTATGGAATACATTATGACTGGGAATTATCGCCCGTGGATATTATGTCAGACAGTGTGCTTTGGATGCTAAGTGTGTACGTGTTTTCTTCTGAATGGGATGTATTTGAACTTAATGTATGAGATGTTGAACTTCATGGATGTGTAAATAAAATGATGTGAACTTTAGTCTGGTGTTACAGTTGTCCCTGCCGTAGTCAGCTTTCCATCTCAAACTTATATTAATAGCGTCTCGTGTATACCCGAGTGGATAACGCTACAAATGGTGGCAGCGGTGGGATGGAATGTTTCATGGCTACGGCAGCTGGACTTTCGCAGGACTAGACTATTTGGATTTTACATCTGTGATAATTTTCGATAATGGATATTCCGGACACACCAAGGAGACCATCTCAGCGTGGGCTTACTTCACCGCGTGTGCGTCGAAATTTAAACTTTGATTTCGATGAGAGTGAAGTGGGGAATAGCGATGGGTCAAGTAGCCCAGCTATGGATACACCGGATGTGAGCGATACACCGCATGTGGGGCAAAGGACTCCGGGTAGTAGTTATGAATGTGCGACTACTTCACGGGCGAGAACCACTAACTCACGCATAACGGGAAATCAATACAAGGGATTTATTTTGAAATGGATTCTTGTGTTGGGATGTTTGGGAAGTTGTGTAGGTATTCTGTACCACAGATACCCCAACCACGTCATCGTCGGTTTCACTAGGGAGTTTATAGTGTTGGGAACTCTTGTGATACTCCTGTTAATCACATGTTCGCTCATAGTGAAGTTGTTACGGAATCCCATAATGATAGACATGGTGCAAAATATGTCTCAGGGATTAGATGACGGTGTTAATGGTGTATTGGAGACGCCCAGTCGTGAATATGGAGAGCTGTCCACCCGGAATGATAACAATTTAAGGAGTTATCAAGTTCCGTTGAAGCGGACCTTCAGTGGTACCGGTAAAGATATATGGAGTGAATATATCCGGTATTTTGAAAATGTAGCTGACCTGAACGGCTGGACACCTGCCCGGACATTGCGTATATTTTTCACTGTATTGCGTGGTCAAGCTGAGGTGTATGCTTACGGGTTGAATGATGCCGTTAAGCAAGACTGGAATACCTTAAAGGATAAAATGGACGATCGTTTTGGACATAAATCTATGAAAGAGAGCTATGTGGCTGAGGCTAAATTAAGGAAACGGAAAACAGACGAATCTTACAGAGATTTCGCACAGACTATGGAGGACTTGTACAGACGCGCATACCCCAACAACAGAGACTATGTCGAGGAGAGCAGTTTAAAAACTTTCCTTAATAATTGTCACTTGTCGGATAGTTTCCGTTTGGCGGTTAAACGCATGCGCCCCAAAACACTACAGGAGGCGGTGACAGTTGCCATGCAGGAGGAATGTATTCTGTTCGGAGAAAAATGGAACCCTAAGGAGCAGAAACACCCAGTGTATAATGTGCAAAATACGTCGTCTAGTAGTCGGTCCGGAAACGGAAACTCCGGAAAGCGTACTACCAAGCAGTCGAAACCGTTAAAGTGTTTTGAGTGTGGCAGTGAAAAACATTTGAGAAATAAGTGCCCAGATGTTAAAAGAGATTCGAACTCTAAACCAAGAAATGAACTGCCGTTAAACGAGTCCCGGCTGGAGCAGTAGGCCCTGCGGCCGCCGAGCAGGAACAGAGGCCTAATACAGGAGTGAAACAAAATTCAACTGTACCCAGCGAACCCTTGAGACAAGAAGAAATTGTACTAAGTGACGCTGAAAACAGGGATACAGAAACAGATTTTTGTGGTGCTATTTCTTCCGCGGGAAACTGCAGACAGGAAGAGATTAATGACTTACTCGAAGTGAGAGTAAAGAGCGATGCTGCTATGAAAGTGCGCGGTATGGTGGAAGGTACGCCTCTTATCTGGAAAGTCGACACCGGAGCGAGACGGACTTTCATCACCGACGATACGTACTATAGCATTGATGGAAAGAACCGTCCTATATTGGAGCCTGCTCGTTCCAAGTTTGAGACCGCCGATGGCAACGAGTTATCGGTGTTAGGGACTACGATTATGTGTTTGACATTTGGAGATGTTAGTGTGAATTTTAGAGTTTTTGTGGCTAATATTAAAACAAATTTATTGGGCCAGGACTTCATAACTCAATTCAAATGCCAGTGGGACTATGAAAACTGGATGTTTATCATCACGGACAGAAAGCCTAAAGATGAATCCGTCAACGAAAATGGATTTAAAAGCAGCAGAGTGATTAGTATGGACACTGTAACTATACCTGCTAAACACGAAATGGTGGTGAGATCAAGACTGACCAGAACAACTAATTCACATGTTGGAGTTCTCGTACCAGAGAAAGTGTTTATTCGTTCTAACGGATTAGCATTAGCGAATGTGCTAGTTGATACTTCACACAAATCGCTGTATACAAGGTTATTTAACCCAGGTGACGAGCCAGTCACCGTGAAAAAGGAGACCAACATGGCTGTTTTTGTACCGGTGAAAAATGTCGGCAGGACTGTTTCAGACGTTGATAACATAGCCGAGCACGACGACGTGTTACCGGAATATTTGACGGAAATGTACGAACGTGGATGTACTAACCTTAATTCCGAGGAACGTGAGCAGTTCAGGCAGTCCTTGATAAAGCACAAAACCACATTTGCGGACCCTAACGGAAATATGGGAATAACCACGTTAGGCGAGCATACAATTAAATTAAAGGATCCGGTGCCATTTAATGAGGCACCACGGAGAGTACCTATCTACCAACGTGAAACCTTAGATGAAGAAATAGCCAAGCTAGAACAACAGGGATTGATAGAGCGCTCGGAGAGTCCATGGAGTTCACAACTTGTTTTGGTCCAAAAGCGGGATAATTCCTGGAGAGTGTGTGTGGATTACCGGCGACTTAATGAGAAAACTATTAAGGATGCCTACCAGATTAGTCGTATTGACGACAATCTGGATGCGTTGAGTGGAGCTAAATGGTTTTCATCTCTGGATCTCAATATGGCTTATCATCAGGTGCCTATGAGCGAGGACGACAAAAAACTGACAGCCTTCGCTACGCCACGAGGTGGATTGTACCAATATAAAGTGATGGCGTTTGGTTTGACCAACGCCCCGGCCACTTTCTCCAGAATAATAGAGAAAGCGCTGAGTGGATTACAATTGAACATTGCAGTGCTTTATCTGGACGACATTATTGTGTACGGGAAGGATTTCGGACAACATTTGGACAACTTGACGGCAGTCTTGGAAAGACTTGACGGTGCCAATTTAAAGTTGAAGGCCAAGAAGTGTCACTTTTTCTGCAGAGAAGTGACGTTCCTGGGACACGTTGTGTCACAGGATGGTGTCCGAACTGACCCTTCAAAAATAGAGGCAATATCGAAGATGAAAGCGCCAGAGACCGTTTCAGAGTTAAGAACTTTCCTAGGATTAGCGTCCTATTACAGGAGGTTTGTTAAAAACTTCGCATTAATAGCGAAGTGTCTACATGACCTTACCAAGAAAGGTAAATCATGGATGTGGACGGAAGAACATTCCAGGGCTTTTAATGAGCTGAAGGAACGGTTAACCTCAACTCCTATTTTGAGCTATCCAGACGTGAACGGGGGTAAATTCATACTTGACACAGATGCCAGAAATTACGCTATAGGAGCAGTGTTGTCACAAGTCCAGGAAGGCCAGGAAGTTGCTATTGCGTACGCCAGTAGGTCTCTAAGTAAGGCTGAGCGTAATTATTGTGTGCCCCGGAAAGAGATGCTGACCGTGGTTTTCTTTGTGAAATACTTCCGACATTATCTCATTGGACGTGAATTCTTGTTTCGGACGGATCATGGATCGTTGACATGGCTCTACAAATTCAAGGAACCAGACGGACAGATATGCAGGTGGATACAGCGACTGAGTCCATTTAATTTTATTTTGTGACTATTTTAAAGACTCTCGTGGATTAATACTGAACTTTTTTCGGAGTAACGGTACGTTCTCCGAATTAATTACATGAATCCGGAAAAGAGACATTTTATGTGAACATGACATTATCTATTCACGTATTCCAACGGATTATACTGTGTATCTGTGAACGATTGACTTTACCATAAAAGCGAACATTACGTTAATATCGTGTGGAACATTTTGTTCCTAGTTGTGATATTTTATCATTGGATTTATGTCGTGTTTGTGTTCACAATATTATGTTTTACGTTATATTTTATTTTAATCATTTGTGATTGAAATACTATCGTGCGAGTGAGATGATGATACGAATGGTTATAAATGCTTATACAGGTATACCTTGTTTCTATTTTGTTAAATAGATAGGACTTTATTTTTATTATACTTTAACTTTTGTCGGAGACAAAACTTGAAAAGTTGGGGGTAGTGTAGCGTGGAAATATATTTCACGCTTATATGTATTAAATTAGAAATGTTGTAGTTAAGTTGAGGGGAGCAGGGTTTAACCAATCAGCGTGAGTGAGGAGCGAGAGAGGAGCCGAATCTAGGTCGGAGGAGCAGATGTTAGCCAATGAGAATGCAGTATGAAAGTGGTATATAAGGGGTGACAGTAACGGAAACGAGAGAGATAAACTTTACTTTGAGAAATACTCCACGCAACTTCTGATCGGATTTATGGGATGTACTTAGTGTGTTCGTATGACTATGGAATACATTATGACTGGGAATTATCGCCCGTGGATATTATGTCAGACAGTGTGCTTTGGATGCTAAGTGTGTACGTGTTTTCTTCTGAATGGGATGTATTTGAACTTAATGTATGAGATGTTGAACTTCATGGATGTGTAAATAAAATGATGTGAACTTTAGTCTGGTGTTACAGTTGTCCCTGCCGTAGTCAGCTTTCCATCTCAAACTTATATTAATAGCGTCTCGTGTATACCCGAGTGGATAACGCTACAAATGGTTTGTTATTCAGTATTTGGTTTGTCTGTCAACATTTGGTTTGTCTGTCAAATATGGTTTGTTATTCAGTATTTGGTTTGTCTGTCAACATTTGGTTTGTCTGTCAAATATGGTTTGTTATTCAGTATTTGGTTTATCTGTCAATATTTGGTATTGTCTGTCAAAATTTGGTTTGTCCGTCAACATTTGGTTTGTCCGTCAACATTTGGTTTTTCTGTCAACATTTGGTCTGCCCGTCAACATTTGGTTTGTCTGTCATCATTTGGTTTGTCCTTCAATATTTGGTTTGTCAACATTTGGTTTGTTATTCAACATTCAGGCAGAAATAGCGGCGTAGCAATTGAGCTTAGAATAATTCTTAACAATAGAAGATGGTTTTCGGCTTGGTTATGGTTGGAAGATGTTGGCTTCGGTTGGTATAACATTTCGAACATTTGCTGGAGACATTGGGATCTAAACATGGTCCACAGGCAATATATTTTCACACGAGTTTTGTGTGAATTTCATGCGACATCAGCTTATAGCTAGGTTTAAGATGTTTATATTTTCACTTGAGTCTCACGTAACTTTTTGATTAATTCCATATGAAAGAAACCTTGTGAAATTTTCATGGAAACATTTCATGTGAAATTCGCGCGAATTTCTCGTGAAGGATTTTAATCTGATATTCACGTAAAGAAACATTGCGAGTGTATATGATTATGAGGTCCTTTTTGTAGCTCAGAATTAATGCCATTGTAGTTACTTTGTGTCCATTTTTTACAGATTTGTTGTTTTCTGTTGGCTGTTTTTTCTTCATTTCAATTATTGAAAGCTATTAAGGTCATCCGAGCTGTGCTCATTCGTTGCTCCTTGCGATTTTTTATCTCCTCCTGAGTTGCCCATTGCAAAAAGTCTCACATTTCGTCATTTGAAAACTCATTGAGCTAAATGTTATCTAACTGTGCGTTAGAGATCATCGGATTCAAGTGTGTGGGCTACTATTGTCCTAAAATGGTCAGCAGAGGAGACCCAGATATGGTGAGGTATATATTGCTATATGTCTAGGAAATGATACATAGAATTTACGTCCACAACACAAGTGTCATCGATTATATTAGTAATTGAGGACAGTATTCAGAATTTTGTTTTCTAGCTAAACTTTATGGAAAATGTCATGTGTTCGTGTATTACAAAGTATTTCATGGTGTTATTATTTGGGGAAAATATGAACAGTTTACTGTAATGCTTATTGTGAAAAACAAACATTATTTCATTATGGTGAGTACATGTATAATGCCAATCCAGTTCTTTAACAAACAACGGTTCCTACATATGCTTGACTACGTACGGCTCTAACCATGTTGTTAGCTCACCTGCTTATGCCATGGCGCAGCGTTATTGAACTTTCATCTTCAACTTCCCAAATTCTATATATTATTTAGGTTTTTTTCTTTTTCGTCCTTTTAGGACTGAACTGTTGCATACAATTTGTGTTGCATTGTACTTATAATCGTCATACTGCGGTTGATAGTGTCGTAAAAAGTGTCGGTGAGAGGGATATGAATTTTATTGTTGTATTATTCCATATTCTTACGCATAACATGTGTGATTCTATTGTTGTGTTTTCGAAAAATAATCAATGTGTTACGGATTTGTGTCAATACGTCTCTGTTTATTTATATTTTCATGTTTCCATAAATTCTTCGTTTAATGTCAACTTTCAATCTGTGATTGGGTTACATAACTTATTAACTTACAACTATACAATTGATGTGTCGGAGTTGTCGTTCTATTTAAGTAAGGTGACACATTCTATTTGAATTGTCCATAACTAAAAGTCGTTTTTAAAATCTGATCCCAGTCAGGTTTTTTTTCTAAAATATGTATCCTCGTTTATTTTCAGCATTGGGCTGAGTAATGAGTGATAATATGTTTTTGTTAACAATTATAATTGACAACTGTAGCGTTTTTTTTTTATCGTAATAGTATAAGTTATGCTAGCAATTTGTATATTTGACAATGTTATTACAATACAAAATATCTTTAAGTATTGTTATAAAGTTAATAGTAATAAAACTGCTTCGATTGTAATAATTAGCCTTGTAGTATTTTTTAAACATTTATTTCATTAAAGTTAACTTCATTGTAATAAAGTTCTTAGTGGATCATTTATTACATTAAGGTTAACATTATTGTAATAAAGTTAGTACATTAAGGTTAACCTTATTGTAATATATTATTACATTAAGGTTAACCTTCATGTCATAAATGTTCCACTAATAATTTTATTACAATAAGGTTAACCTCAATGTAATAATTTTATTACAATAAGAGTAACCTTAATATAATAATTTTATTACAATAAGGTTAACCTTAATCAAATAATTTTATAACAATAAGGGTAACCTTAATGTAATAATTTTATTACAATAAGAGTTACCTTAATGTAATAAATATTTCACTAAGAACTTTATTACAATAAGATTAACCTTAATGTAATTAATGTTCCAATAAGAATTTTATTACAATAAGGTTAACCTTAATGCAATAATTTTATTACAATAAGGGTTACCTTAATGTAATAAATGTTCCAATAAGAATTTTATTACAATAAGGTTAACCTTAATGTAATAATTTAATTACAATAAGGTTAACCTTAATGTAATAATTTTATTACAATAACGGTTACCTTAATGTAATAAATATTTCACTAAGAACTTTATTACAATAAGATTAACCTTAATGTAATTAATGTTCCAATAAGAATTTTATTACAATAAGGTTAACCTTAATGCAATAATTTTATTACAATAAGGGTTACCTTAATGTAATAAATGTTCCAATAAGAATTTTATTACAATAAGGTTAACCTTAATGTAATAATTTAATTACAATAAGATTAACCTTAATGTAATAATTTTATTTCAATAACGGTTACCTTAATGTAATAAATATTTCACTAAGAACTTTATTACAATAAGATTAACCTCAATGTAATTAATGTTCCACTAAAAACTTTATTACAATAAGGTTAACCTTAATGTAATAAATGTTCCAATAAGAATTTTATTACAATAAGGTTAACCTTAATGCAATAATTTTATTACAATAAGGGTTACCTTAATGTAATAAATGTTCCAATAAGAATTTTATTACAATAAGGTTAACCTTAATGTAATAATTTAATTACAATAAGGTTAACCTTAATGTAATAATTTTATTATAATAAGGGTTACCTTAATGTAATAAATATTTCACTAAGAACTTTATTACAATAAGATTAACCTTAATGTAATAAATGTTCCAATAAGAATTTTATTACAATAAGGTTAACATTAATGCAATAATTTTATTACAATAAGGTTAACCTTAATGTAATAAATGTTCCACTAAGAATTTTATTACAATAAGGTTAACCTTAATGTAATAAATATTTCACTAAGAACTTTATAACAATAAGGTTAACCTTAATGTAATAAATGTTCCAATAAGAATTTTATTACAATAAGGTTAACCTTATTGCAATAATTTTATTACAATAAGGGTTACCTTAATGTAATAAATATTTCATTAAGAACTTTATTACAATAAGATTAACCTTAATGTAATTAATGTTCCACTAAGAACTTTATTACAATAAGGTTAACCTTAATGTAATAAATATTTCACTAAGAATTTTATTACAATAAGGGTAACCTTAAAGGGGCATCCCGCGAAAGCCTAAATGCCTGTTCTTGAATATACATGGCGTCTGCACTACTAATTATACTTTCCTGTTATTCCCATATTCAAAGTCCATTCAAAATGTCTATATTAACCACTTGCAAAATCGCATTCCTCGGGAAAGCCCTGATAACAAGAGGCCCAGGGGCCTCAACGGTCATCTGACTGTAAAGATCTATATCATTTGTGTTTGTTTTTGCCAAGTTGTTCAAAGATATCTACATACATGTTTATAACCCCTGTGACCTTGAAAGTATAAGTGAAGGTCTATATGAGGAATCTTTGCACCAATCTGTCCCAGGTACCCATTGGCCAAATATCAGCACCTAGGGCCTTTTGGTAAGCGAGAAGACGTTTGTTAAAAGATTTTTACATGTTTTACCCTTGCGACCTTGAAAGTAGGTCAAGGTCATTCATACAAGGAAACTTTGTAGCACTCCATTAGAGGTACCTACTGGCTAAATATCAACACCCAGGGCCTTTTAAGTTGTTGAGGAGAAGATTGTTAAAGGTATTTTTACATGTTTGACCCCTATGACCTTGAAAGTAGGTTGAGGTCCATTGTATGAGGAAAGTTTGTAGCACTCTATCCCAGGTACCTACTAGCCAAATACCATATTACTCTGGGGGATTTGGTTAGCGAGAAGAAGATTGTTAAAAGATTTTACATATTTGACCTCTGTGACCTTGAAAGTGGGTCAAGATCATTCATATGAGGAAACTTGATAGCACACTATGCCAGGTACCTACCAGCCAAATATCAGCACCCAGGGCCTTTTGGTTATTGAGAAGAAGATTGTTAAAGATTTTTACATATTTGACCCCTGTGACCTTGAAAGTGGGTCAAGATCATTCATATGAGGAAACTTGATAGCACACTATGCCAAGTACCTACCAGCCAAATATCAGCACCCAGGGCCTTTTGGTTATTGAGAAGAAGATTGTTAAAGATTTTTACATATTTGACCCCTGTGACCTTGAAAGTAGGTCAAGGTCATTCATATGCGGAAACTTTGTAGCACTCCATGCCAGGTACCTACTGGCCAAATATCAGGACCCTCGGGCTTATGGAACTTGAGAAGAAGATTCTTAAAACTTTTTTACCCATTATAGCCCCAGTGAACCTTTGACCCCGTCCAGCGCTTAAAGTTGAACTTTGACCTAAACACAATATATCAGAAAAAGATTTGCATTGCCAGTCTACATATAATATATGCAAGTATCATCGGTCTAGATCATTCGGTTCATTAGATAATGTTGTGTAGATATTTTAACATATTTGACCCATGTGACCTTGAAAGTAGGTCAAGGTCATTTATATGAGAAAACTTTAGAGTACTCCATCCCTGGTACCTACTGGCCAAATATCAGAACCCTGGGCCTTATGGAACTTGAGAAGAAGATTCTTAAAGCTTTTTACCTATTATAACCCATGTTAACCTTTGACCCCGTCCAGCACTCAAAGTTGACCTTTGACCTAAACACAATATATTAGAAAAAGATTCGCATTGCTGGTCTACATATCATACAAAAATATCATTGCTCTAGATCATTTAGTTCTTTAGATAATGTTGTGTAGATTTTTTAACATATTTGACCCCTGTGACCTTGAAAGTAGGTCAATGTCATTTATATGAGGAAACTTTAGAACACTCTATCCCAGGTACCTACTGGCCAAATATGATCACCCATAGCCTATTGGTTAGTGAGGAAAAGATTGTCAAACGCTTTTTTACATATTTGACCCCTGTGACCTTGAAAGTTAGTCAAGGTCATCGATATGAGGAAACTTTGTAGCACTCTATCCCAGGTGCCTACTGGCCAAATATCATTACCCTAGACCTTTTGGTTACTGAGAAGAAGATTGTTAAAGGTTTTTACATATTTGACCCCTGTGACCTTGAAAACAGGTCAAGGTCATTGAAATGAGGAAACTTTGTAGCACTCAATCCCAGGTGCCTACTGGCCAAATATCAGCACCTAGAGCCTTTTGGTTACTAAGAAGAAGATTGTTAAAGGAAAAGTTTACGGACGGCGGACGGCGGACGGCGCACGGTGCACGACGACGGACGAAGCATGATGGCAATAGGTCATCTTGACCCTTCGGGTCAGATGACCTAAAAATAGCGGGGATGACGCCACGTGACAGGTGTGCCGATCGGTTTGCCGGCAGGGGCCATATGGGAGGTCCCCTCGCGTAATGTATACGGCTGATGAAACAGAGACAAAGTCCGTGTATAAACTTATTGAGTCATATTCACATTAAAATTAGACATTAATTGCACACAGGGTTAGGGTTAGGGTATACTCAAATGAAGAATAATTGTCGGCATATCGGCACCATATATCGACACCAGGAATTATCTATATTATATTTACCTGACCGAGACCGGTACACATGGGTACGGAATACGGCAATGGTACAAACCTTAATTTATGTAAAAGGTAATATTCACGAACCCAACTTTTCAGATGATTTTATAAAATGTATGTAGCATGCATTGAAAAGTACAAAAAAAAACATGAAATGTTTGCGATCTTTTTTTACAATTCAACGTCTTGAATTTTTTTTTCAGACTATCTGTATATATACAATGTACATTCATATTCATTTAAAATCTATCCAACTTTCAGCGTCTTCACACGTTAACACGTATCACGGAATGCGAATATTTAAGTCCATACACTCATATAACGCACCACACACTAAGCATGACTACATGCATACAATGTATACTTATATCAGATTTGGAACTGTTGAAACACTTATAACTACCCGTTATTAATATGTTATGATAACTCCGCTTTCTTTTACACCTTTTTGGCGTCTTGTAAAGGGACGATGACCTTTTAAAACAACTGCAGGAATGGAATATACATATGTATATGTTGTATAACTTTGGGTATTTTTTTCCCCGTAATGTATATATTTCCATATCAAATTCAATACCGGGGTCGCAACCCAATGATATTGGTACCTAGATTAGTATGAATATCACTTTTTTTTTAAGCGTGAAAACATATTTTTTTATTCCTTTTGTCCAAATTGAAGCCGTATGTACCTCGGTCGCACGTCCCGTTTTACAACGTAATCAAACGAATTTTTCGGTTATGGTATATATTGTTTTTGAAAATGTCTTTCTATCCAGCAATTATAATTAAATCATACTGTTTTACTGGAACATCAGATTTTATAAAGGGAATATTATAAAACACACTTTTAAGTTTAATATTACACACGCATTTATGCAACAGAAGACTGAAACAGTTTCCCCTTGGGTAGCCCCAAAACCAAATCAAAGCTTTATTTGTGCATGTTACCGTTACACAGAAGAAATATGTAACATACACGCAATAGAGCAGGTAGTTTCTCCTTTGAATACTTCCCATCTCTCAATATGATTTCGTAACGCAGTCTTGCGTCATATTCGGCAACTTTTCGCTTAGTAGTTAGGCCTATCGTGGTGTAACGGTAATACCAGATAGAGTGTTTACAATGGAAACGGCGCTCGCTGCGCATGCGTTGGTAGGTGGAAATCCCAAATCCAGGCGTCTGGCTAGACGTTTTGGAATTGCACTAGTTATTTTGAAATTATTTATTTTATGAATACATATCAGCAAAATCCGATCGTCGTAGTCCGTAAGAATACCCACTCGATATGTGTATGTAATATTTTGAAAAAAAAAGTATGAAAAAAGCTTACTTTCGCGGGATGCCCCTTTAAGATATTGTGTTAAACTGTAGGTGATGCTCTGCTAAGTTAGTCTTAATTTAGTCTATGTGTTTTCAGTTTAGATGGTATGTTGTTAAGCTAGGTCATGGAATTATAATTTATGTGGTGTTTTGTTGAACTAGGTGCTAAAATGACTTTACTAGGTTATGCTTTTATAAAAAGATGGTTTTGTATATATATAGGCACAAAAATGCATTTTCTATGTATTATATGGCTCCCGGTGATACTGTTCAAAAATATATAATCAATAGTCAAGACGACTCGGCACAGAAAAAGTTTCAGAAAGAGTGGAAGAAATGGACAAAAATATTAAACTGTGCAATTTAACAAATGTTATACGGTTAACTTATAAAATAATAACTGACTATATGCATATGAATATATAATCTTTTTTTTCTCTCTTCTCCAATTTCCTCGGTGTCCCTCGATCCATAGATCGATTTCTTTGTATCAATTATCTTAATGTTATTTTATTTTTTTCTACAAACCCAGATATCTCCTTGTCTCTTTGTTTCTCTCTTCCCCCCTCTCTCTCTCTTTCCTTTGACCTCTCACTACTTTTTTTCTCTGTATCTCGACTACATAATGCTATTTCTCTTTCACATGTGTGTGTGTGTAGGTGTGTTTGAGTGTATGTGTTAGTATATGAATGTTGCATGGGATGTATATTGGTAAAAGCAGGGCACAGGTGATTGAAGTACCTTGTTTAATTATAAATGATGACAATGAGAAGGATGCAAGTCACTGTGCTTATGATGATGATAATAATGATTCTATAGATGATGCTTATGATGACAATGATGATAATGTTGATGATGAATGATGAGGATAATGTTGTTGTTTATCATTGCAATGATGGATGATGATGATGATGATGATTATGATGTTGATGATAATGATGATACTTATTGCGCATGGAAGGAAATGATGATAATCATGTACAAAGATGATGATGAATGACGAGGATGATTATGTGCAATGGGTAATGATGATGATGATGATGATAACCATGTACATATTTGATGATGAGGATGATGATTATGATGTGCATGGATGATGATTATGAGCATAGTTGATAATTGATGATGAGGAGGAGGATGATAATCATGTGCATGGATATGATGATGATGATGATGATGATGATGATGGCACTAGGAGGAAGAAACAGCTATGGTGCAGTTTAATTCATTTTTTCGGCATACTGTATCAATTATGTAGTCTTGTTTATGTTTGTGTGAACCAGTTCATTTATATACGTTGTAAATATTACTGTTATTTCTGTAATAAATTTATTAAGTTTAATTTTCTCTTGGTTCTCTCAACAAACATACAAACAGGAGTGTGCCCATTGGGTTGCTTCTTACAGGGAGAGTCAAGTGTAGTTTGTCAACACAAACTGGGCCCGTCTCCCTCCTGTTACATATGTTTAACATCCAATATGGGGCGGAATGGGTAAACTTCTTACCCGTCCCTCCTTTTGTGCGATATCTTGCTTATAATATCCATAATACTATTACAAACAATGCAAAATATACAAATTAATGGTACCCGTATACGTTGAAGCACACGCCGGGTGGTGTTTGTTGCAAATAATTCAAATTACAGTTACGTTCCAAAAGTCTTTCAATCTTTTTTTATTTTGCGATATATACTTTGTAATTCCATCTGTTTTTCAATGATTTTTCCTGGCTTCGTTTTATGGATGGATTTTGACAATGTTTTGTCATTTGGTACAGAAATATACAAGGTTTCCTCTCATAATTTTTTTTTAATTTTCCGTTGTGTATTTATGGAGCTATACAGATTTATCTACACTGCTAATTTCCGTGTGACGCCGTTTCTCTATATAACGTTGCCTAAAATGATGTCAAAATGGCGTCCCGAAACTAGTACCCTGTACCTATATCCCATTGTACAGGCCCCAGAAACTGTATACAGAAACTCGTACCCTGTACCTATATCCCATTGTACAGGCCCCAGAAACTGTATACAGAAACCCGTACCCTGTACCTATATCCCATTGTACAGGCCCCAGAAACTGTATACAGAAACCCGTACCCTGAACCTATATCCCATTGTACAGGCCCCAGAAACTGTATACAGAAACTCGTACCCTGTACCTATATCCCATTGTACAGGCCCCAGAAACTGTATACAGAAACCCGTACCCTGTAATTAATATTTTGTGCCGGTAAACTGAAACCAGAAACACAAACTCCTAACTTGATATCCTGTACCGAGAAGCCTGTACTGTGTACCTACATTTTTGTAGTACATGTACCCAACAGCTAGTCATCCTAGTTAACCGTACTTTATACAAAGAAAGCCATATTCAGAAACATGAACCCTGCATGTTCTTAGTATCTAAGTATCTAGTGACATGTACCCTATACTTAGTATTGTGTACCCAGAAACCCAAGCCCTTAGACTAGTACCCTGTAACTAAAAACCCATATCAAGAGACACGTACCCTGTACTTAGTATCTTGTACCCAGGAACTCGGGCCCTTAGACTAGTACCATGTACCTGGAAACCAGAACCATGTTCCCTGTACTTAGTATCTTGTACCCAGGAACTCAAGTCCTTAAACAAGTACCCTGTACCTGCACCATATCCAGTAACAGGTACCCTATACTTAGTATCTTGTACCAAGGAATTAAAGCCCTTAAACTAGTACCCTGTACCTGGAAACCCATATCAAGAAACGTGTACCCTGTACTTAGTATCTTGTACCCAGAAACTCAGGCCCTTAAACTAGAAACCAGAAACATGTTCCCTCTACTTAGTAGCCTGTACCCAGGAACTCAAGCCCTTAAACTAGTACCCTGTACCTAGAAACCAGAAACATATACCCTGTACTAAGTACCCTGTACCTAAAAACCCATATCCAGGAGCATGTACCATGTATTTAGTATCTTGTACCCAGGAACTCATGTCATTAAACTAGTACCCTGTACCTAGAAACCAGAAACATGTACCATGTACTTAGTATCTTGTACCCAGGAACTCAAGTCCTTAAACTAGTAACCTGTACCTAGAAACCAGAAACATGTACCCTCTACTTAGTATCCTGTACCCATGAACTAAAGTCCTTAAACTAGTATCCTGTACCTGGAAACCCATATCCAGGAGCATGTACCCTGTATTTAGTATTTTGTATCCAGGAACTCAAGTCCTTAAACTAGTAACCTGTACCTAGAAACCAGAAACATGTACCCTCTACTTAGTATCCTGTACCCATGAACTAAAGTCCTTAAACTAGTACCCTGTACCTGGAAATCCATATCCAGAAACTTGTATCCATCTACTTAGTATCTTGTACCCAGGAACTCAAGCCCTTAAACTAGTTCCTTGTACCTAGAAACCAGAAACATGTACCCTGTACGTAGTATCTTGTACCAAGGAACACAAGCCTTAAACTAGTACCCTGTATCTGGAAACCCATATCCAGAAACTTGTAACCATCTACTTAGTATCTTGGACCCAGGAACTCAAGTCCTTAAACTAGTACCCTGTACCTGGAAACCCATATCCAGAAACTTGTACCCATCAACTTAGTATCTTGTACACAGGAACTAAAGCCATTAAACTAGTACTCTGTACCTAGAATCCCATATCCAGAAACATGTACCCTGTACTTAGTATCTTGTACCCAAAAACCAAAGCCCTCTAACTAGTTTCCTGTACCTAGAAACCCATATCCAGTAACTTGTTTTCAACTCTTCCCTGTACTTAGTAACCTATACAAACGTCATGAAACCAGAAACATGTAACCAGTAACCTTTTATCAAGAAACATGTATTAAATGTTCATATTATGAAATTTCCTATTTAAACCTGTAATTATTGAATTGATAAGTACGGTTTATATGGTCAAACCGATCCATGCAAAGCCATGTTTATATACTAGTGTGTGCAAAGAAATCATAAGTTGAATTATATACCATCCACGTTTAGCATCCAATGTATTTTTTCAAGGTAAAATATTATGTATAGCACGGTATATGAATATGCTTTTCATGTATGGTTATGTTTGTGAAAATGCTATTAATAGTCGGTTTTCTTTGTAAATATACTGTCTTTGAAACTATAGCTTTGATTGCAAACATGTTACTACAACTAGTCGAATTATGTGTGTAAACAATTGTATTTATATGAATACCCACTGTAGACTAAACGAATGTGTACAAAGAAATTTCTAGTTTTAAATGTCTTTATATAAATCAATAGATTTGTTTATAAATATATGTTGGTATGTACAATGGTACTTCTAAATTCTACTTTCTTCGTACAACTTTGTCTATAAACTACGGTTTGTTCAATGTACACGTATGTATTGTTTACCTATTATGCATGCGCAGTACCCTTGAAATACAACTAATATATATATAACATTCACTTTTATCCTCACCCCACTTTTCTTCAGGTTATAAGTTGTAAGTTGAAGTATCAATTTCAACATGATAATCAATGATATAGTAAACAGCTTCCCGTTATCGGTGGTCTTACCTTGTACAGCTATATATATATATATAAGCGCCTCTTCGTTCCTATCCCCCACATGTTTCCGTTCCATCATTTATATCTCAAATATCCTCGTACACTGGAATCCTTCGTATCTCTTGTACCAGAATCAATCCAACACACGATAAAATCCAAACATAAACATAGTATATAGAACAAGCACGTGGTATTTTGATCTCTTCTCGGTCGCACAAACTTCACGTGCATACCTGTTTAGCCAGTACCGTTTGGAACACCTCTAGTGTTTTCCTACAAACTCGATTGCAGTATTTGTTCATTTCCTCTTTCAATGTATTTTTGAACAAATACACAAGCCAAGTTCGTTGCTTTGATTTTTTTCATTTTTACTTTTACTGGACTGCAAGTTTGTCTGAATTTGAATCCGATCGCCCATTTGTTCACATGTATTTCTATTTTGATAATGGGTAATGATTATTTGAGCCACAGAGTGGCGATCGGTGTTTTTTACTCCAAGGCATATGGTATATGTTTAAGCAAATCAAAGGTTGTTTTAATTATTAATCTTAGTAACATTTTGAATATGAAAAATCTTATCAATAGCTTTGTGAATGGGATTGTTTTATATATGGTGTCATGTTTTCATAACTCAGATTTTTCCTTAGTACTTTTGATACTGATATTGCAAAGTATGGATGTTGAGTCAAATCCTGGTCCGAGCCTTGACGAGATTTCAGTGTTTCACCTAAATATTAGAAGTGTAAGAAATAAATTAGAATATATTGAAGATATAGCAAATGAATATGACAAAATCTGCTAAACTGAAACTCATCTTGACGATAGGATTTCTACAAACGACATTATAATTGGCGGTTTCCAGACACCTTTTAGACTAGACAGAAATTATGCGGGTGGGGGAGTTTAGTCTACGCTAACAATTTATTAAATGTTACTAGATTACATCAACTGGAACAACCAGGGGATGAATCAGTCTGGATACAGGTTAAATTTAATAACTATTCCTTTATTTTAGGTACAGCGTATAGACCAGAAAATTCGGGTGTGACATTCTGGGAAAATCTTTATGATTCATTAAGTAATGCTTTTGATTTGTCACCTTGAACGTAATTTTAACTGGTGACTTAAACGTCGATCTTTTATCAGTATCGCCAACTCATACTCTTTGTAATATTATTAGTTCGTCTGGTCTAATTAACGTTATAGAAGAACCTACTAGGTTTGGGCAAACCAGACATAGTCTACTAGATCCTATACTCTTATCTGATTCTATTTCTTATACTTTTTCCTCTACTGATTCAATCGATAGAGAATTTAGCGATCACGAAGTTTGTATGACTAGTATAAAAATACCATGTAATATTTCATCAGTTTATACACGTAAGGTATGGCTATATACAGAAGGGCCGATTTTGAACGCCTCAATAATCTTATATCGGAATATGACTGGGAAAATATTATTCTTAATTGTGACTCTGTAGATTTATAGCCTGTGAACGTTTTACTGATATATTTTTACATTTTGCTAATGAGTGTATACCATCAAAGGAAGTTATTATTCGACAAAACGACAAACCTTGGATGACTTCTGAAATTAGGAAAAATATAAGAATTCGGGATAGACTTTACAAAAAGGGAAAACAAACCAAACGACATTCTAACGTTAACAACATGAAAAAATACTCACGCCTAAACTTTTATGAAAATGTACATGGTCTTATTGATGAGTATTTTAGTTCAGATCCATAAGCTTATTGGAGACTTATTAAACGCCTAATGAAATCTAGTTCATCAACACAACAAATTCCAACACTTGTAGATCCAAATTCAGACACTGTAGCCACTTCCGATACAGAGAAAGCAATTTTTTTAAATGAATATTTTTGTAGCATAACTCGTCTTGACGATACTGGAATATCTTTACCAAATTTCGCCTCCAGAACTGAAAATATGTTTAATAGTGTTAGATTAACTTTTATTGAAATTAGGGATGTTTTACATACACTGAAACTCGGCAAGGCTTCGGGCCTTGATGGAATCAGTCATCCTATGTTGAAATATACTGCTAATACGATTTGTAAGCCGTTAGAATTACTGTTATCCAGATGTATGGAAGCTTGCTAATGTTATGCCACTTTTTTAAAAAGAAATGATAGGTATTCTCCAACGAACTAAAGCCCAATTTCTCTTTTATCAACTGTTGGGAAAGTATTTGAAAGGGTGATTTTTAAGCATATGCATACTTTCTTGTTACAAAATTCTCTTTTTTATCAGTATCAGTCTGGTTTCATGCCAGGTCATTCCACTGCGTTCCAATTAATTTAATTGTATCACAACATTTGTTTGGCTCTCGAAGAAAAAAACCCCATTGATGTATAGTTTTTTGCGACATTTCTAAAGCATTTGACCGTGTATTGCACCGTGGACTTCTTGTTAAATTACAATCGTACGGCTTTACTGGGGAAATTCTTAAGTGGCTAAAAAACTATCTTCTAAATCGTAAGCAAAAAGTCCTCATAAATAATTCATATTCAGATGTAACTATACGATTGAAGCAGGGGTGCCTCAAGGCTCGATTCTAGGTCCTCTTTTATTTCTTATCTATATTAACGACATATAGCCGACGTATTAGAGTCATGTTCTCGTCTTTTCGCTGATGATACTTAATTCCCTTTTAGCTTCTTCTTCCTGTCAAGAAATTAAACATGTGTTAAACAGAGACCTCGAATCCATGAGAAAATGGGCAAACACTTGGTTAGTGACTTTTAATCCAGACAAGACTGAAATGATCTTTATATCTAATGCTGACGAAATCGACGAAGACTTGGACATTGTTTTTGACGGAAAATTTCTTAATTTTACGGATCGACATAGACATCTCGCGATCGGGGTAATTATGAGTTCAACTGCCAAATGGGGGGACCACGTTAATGCAGTTTATGAATCAGTTATGAAAAAAAGGTTAATATGTTAAGAAAATTGAAATTTAGGTTTTCGCCTTCTCTTGCAATCTTTAAAAGAAACCTGACACATGATTTCGGCAGTAAATACCCAGTGTATTTTAATTTTGGAGATAGGAAAATAAATATAATACACACTAAACTAAGAAATCGATGTAGTCAATTAAATTATGATTTATTTCGAGTTCATCTAACAATAGTCCAAATTGCAGTTGTGGAAATCGTTGTGAAAATGCTTATCATTTTTTCTTTGAATGTGACAATTATGTTAACAGCAGAATGAAATTATTTGATCAGTTACGACAATTAAATATAGATATCAATTTAAAACTTTTTGAAGTATTATTATATGATAATGAATTGTGTGCCGATAATATAAATTTCAGAATTTTCAGACACGTGCTAACTTACATCAAGTCCAGTAAAATGTTTTAAATACAAAACATGTAACTAGGCCTATACTTGTTACTGTCTAGGTTTATTGTAGGTTGTATTTATCATGATTTTGGGAAAGGGCGTTTCATAAGTTGACATAACTTTTGCCCAATCCTCTTGTCGTTTTCATGGCAATAAAATATGTTTAAACTTAATGTCCCGCAGTTTTATCGGGCTGCACCCGCGGGCTGCACCAGGCTGCTGTGCCGGGCTCTACCGGGCTGTAATTAGTATAACCGCGGTTGCGCATGCGTGTTAAGGAAAATGGGACGAAATTTAAAATGGCGGAGACGATAGCACAACATATGGATTCGGCGAAGATTTCCTGTTGCAGTCGTAATTCTGCACTAAAAATCATTGATTGTATTCAAACCAAGATTGACAAAACAATATGTGGCCATGAAACACTAAATGAAGATCAGAAAAACACAATGAAAGCTCGGTTGAATGAGGTAATTTGAAATGGGTGACGGAACGAATAGCCTCAATACTGTAGCAGCTGTACTGTGGTCCGTACGTACCAGTCGTTCCTACGTACCAAGTATTTGGTTGTTCTGTACAAAGGCGAAGTCGATCCATACCACTATATAATCTTACCAACACATTTTACAAAAATGTCGTAACCAAACTGGTACGTAACGACTGGTACTGACCGGTCGCGCGATCGTGGTACTAAACGGCTGCCCCCCCCCCCCCAGACTATACTCGAACGGGAACAGTGCTCGAACACTTTTTTTTTTATTTTTGCTTCTCTTTTCCTAAATCGCCCTTTCCATCCGTTCTTTTCACATGATTATAATTATTATGGGGTGTAACAGCACTTTCTTATATATGGTATACGTAACGATCGCTCTCTAACAGGGGCGATAATGCAAATTTGAGCAGACGACAAGGCGATAAGAGTGTAACCTCGCACGTGCGCACTCAAATCACCTTTTGATGATCTGAACAATAAATATTGATATCCTTTGTCTCGCCTCGACGATAGTCGAGAAAGCGTGACTTAGGTGTTACTTTTCCAGCGAAGGCGGCGTCAACATTTGCGTTAAAGTCCACTTTTCACAGTGTTATAATTATCCAATACGCCATTTCCGGGATACAACCTTCCGTCGGTTTAGTCATGTGACTTTCATCACCACGTGACTTTATTTAGGGCACTTTTAAAACAAAATGGCAGCTAAATAGAAATTTTCAATGACGGTAAGCGAGGTAAAGTTTTTTGGTCGAAAGAGGTATCACAACTTCAAATAAAAGAAAAGGGGTGTTAGTAAAATAAGCTGAGATCATTGATGAACTGAATTTATCTTGTATTGAGAAATATGAATGCAATCCACAGTGCTCGTAATCGGGGTTTCTCTTTGCTGTTGGAAACGATCTGAACGTTACATTTTGCCAGATTGTTTCTTTTACGACTGACAGTTACACATCTAGGAACAACACACAATGACTTAGTTTAAGAGCCTGTATATTAGTTTCGTCCCATTTTAACTTAAAGCACTAAAAACATTGAATCAAATCTAGCTGCCATTCGGTCGTCAATGTCACCATTGTAAAGTGCCCTAAATTTTTCGCGGTCACATGATCAAATCACCGATTTCTAACTCCATTTCAAAAGAGTTCTTGTATCTCGGAAACGGCGTATTGAATTGAAACTTGGTCACATTGTTCAAACCTTCATACTTAATACCTTACCTGAATTTAATTGAAATCATGTTTCAGTTTTTGGTGTTTTGGGGCAAAAACATGGGAATTTTGAGAGTTTGCGTTAAAGTCCACTTTTTATATTGTTACAGATATCTGATTAAATTGAAACTTAATGTAGTTATTAACATCATCATACTGAACATCTTAGTGAAATTTGGAAGAAATTTATACACAGGTTTTGCTGTTTTAGGTAAAAAACATGGGAATTTTGAGAGTCCACTTTTTATAGTGTCACTGATATCAGATTCAATTGAAACTTACAGTAGTTACTGATATCATCATACTGAACACCTTAATGAGATTTGGAGGAAATTTATTTGCAGGTTCCGCTGTTTTGGGCCAAAAACATGGGAATTGGGGAATTTGCGTTGAAGTCCACTTTTTATAGTGTGATTGATATCGGATTCAATTCAAACTTAGGGTATATTTACTAATATTATCATACTGAAGACCTTACTGAAAATTGGAGGAAATTTTTGTGTAAAAACATGAGAATTTTGAGAATTTACGTTAGGATCCACTATTTTTGGTGTTATTGATATGTAATTAAATTGAAATTGGCTATGTTACAGATATAATCTTGCTGTATGTATTTTGTCATACAAATTTTTACATTGGGACTTAAACATTATCTGCAAAACGGGAAAGGAGAGACATATAATTACGCGTAATTCTTGTTTAAAGAAAAGACATGAATATTACAATATAAACAACTTTACCACAAAATATACAACTAAAAACTGCACAACCACACACTGCAACAAGTCGACGCAACCAAATACCTAGGACTTACACTACAAAAAAGTCTCAATGGGACACACACATCAACAACATCACCACAAACGCCAGCAGATCACTAGGCTTCCTTAAATGTAACCTCAAAATAAACTCGCAAAATATAAAAGAACATGCATACAAAGCCCTAGTGAGACCCAAACTGGAATACTGCTCTTTCATATGGGACCCGCACAACACAAACCATATCAACTACAGTAGCTAGAGAAAATACAATGCAGAGCAGCACGATACGTACAAAACTGATACCACAACACCAGCTCAGTACAAGACATGATGGACAAACTAAATGGCCCACACTCCAGACACGCAGACTCAACACTAGACTCATCTTGCTATATAAAATTATTCACCATCATGTCGCAATAGATGCAAACACCATCTTGCACCCAGCAGACTCTAGGACAAGACAAACACACCCCTACACATACAGACACCTATCTGCTACCAAGGACACACACAAATATGCTTTTTCCCACACACAATAATAGAGCTGGGTACCACAAAATCAAAAGTACCACGGTTTACCTCGGTATTTAGGCAAATACTGCGGTACGTACCACAGTATACCACCTTGATTGAATTTTTGAGCTAGCTAAAGGTCTCTGGCTGTTTTTGTTCTGAAGCCAATCAACAAGAGGCCTGTCATAAGTTTCTCTTTGTATTATCCTCTAATATTGTTTGAGTGAAGCTATGTCTGTCATAGTTAAGTAAACCTATAAGAAATTATGATTAAACCATATTGGAATTCCAATTGGTCTATGTAACAAATATTTCATTATGTTAAATGACAGTACCCAAAAAACCGATACAGGACTATAAATGTACCACGGTACGTACCATCACAGCTTTGTACCACGGTATACCGGTAAAACCGCCCAGCCCTACACAATAACACAATGGAACCTCCTCCCGGTGGCAGCAGTACAATGCCCTACACTAGAAATTTTCAAGGCACATATCCACGATGCAGCCATTGTTGATCTCAAACACACACCTTAAACCCAAATGTTTTTATCTTATAGCTTCACTAAAATAATAAAAAAAATATCACTGTAAATAATCAACTCCTTTCACCTTTTCATCGCGTCCAGCGCCAAACCCACTTGCCCATAATCATCAGTATTGATGGAGGGTGAACCAATAAAGAAAGAGAAAAAGAAGAAAAAAAAACTGAAAACATACAGGGGTGTTCGAACACCAGTTTGTACTAACGTCAACATCTGTCATCACACAGGTGTCACGTGACCTGCTGCCAAAAATAAACCAACATGCACACGTGATTGTGATAGGCTTGAAATTACTTAGGTAAGTCTGTCCTGAATTATCACAACTAAACTTTAACTTTTCAATAAGTATTTAAAATAAAACAACAAAAAACTATGTTTTGTGTTCGAGCACTGGTAGGGTGAGTCTACACTAGGCCTACATATGCCTGAGTTAAGCCTAGATGTTTTTATGGTATTCTCACGTAAATGATTTACGCGCACTTAATATAAAGCAGCCACGATTAATTTCGTACTCAAAGAGGTAGAAAACTGATGAATTAAGGATGACTGTCATAGATGTGTACAAGCTACATGTACATGATGGTGGTTAGGGTTAGGGTGAAACTGAATATACGTAACTTTGGCAAAACTTGAAGCGAAAATCAAACCTAATAAATTTTTATATTTATGGATTTAGTTAAGATTAACTGATATCAGCAATATTCAAGATGAATTTTTACACGGTTACTGGTACAGCAGCAGTTGAAACTCGGTCTTCTAACTTTGGCTTGTTGTTGAAGTGGGCCCCACCTGAATTATTTTCAATTCTTTGGATTTTTCTGTCTTGAAAGAGTTTCTTGTTAGTTACCGTTCAGGTTTACTTCGTTTTAGGCTTATTTTTGCATGGTCATCAACTGAAATTTTTTTTCATACTTTTTCATAATCACGAAAAATTTCCTGAAGTTACGTATATTGGGCCTTTAATTTCAATTGTATTTTTTTAATGTGCAATTTAATAATTTTGCCTTTCATGGTTTTCCTGTTTGCTTAACGTTGCATTATTTCCACTTAGTACCATTTACATGTTGATTTTTCATGTCAAAATCTGAAAAACAAAATGACTGAAAGGCAGCCATCTTGGATTTTGACATTGAAATTTGTTATTGCTATTTCTTGAGAAGTACTTGATGGATCTTACTCAAATTAAATTCCATATGTACTCCCCTCAGTGCCTTGTTGTGCCCTTCTGATTTTGGGTCTGATCGAAAAAACAAAATGACTGAAAGGTGGCCATCTTGGATTTTGACATTTGAAAGGTGGCCATCTTGGATTTTGACATTGAAAGCTTGACCCTCCTTCAAGGTCACTTGGGTCAAAGGTGTTAAAAATCCTCAAGCCACTTATTCACAATAAGCAAAAGACCTTGAATACTGATATTTGTCCTGTAACATACCTGCAGTATGAAGGGCTACCAAGTATGTTCTAATGAATGACATTGACCAAATGTTCAGGTCACTGGGATAAAACTTGATAAAAATCTTTCAAAAGGCCAAGGTTACTAATATTTTGCTGGGAGCATGCTGGGATGAAGGGATACCAAGTTTGTTCTTTGACCATCTTACCAAATCAAAGGGGTCAGATATGCTATTATCTTGAAACACCTTCGCAATTACTAAAGTCAGATGACCGATAGTTTCAATCACAGATATACTGTCTGTACAAAGAATTTAAGTTAACAGTATGTTAATAAACTGTCTCAATAAAAACTAAAATATGAGAAATCATAGCTCTAAGAGGGGAAAACAAAAAGTTATTGCATTTGTTTGACAGTAAATTTAAAAAGTGGTTATACAATCATGTAATGATAATTTGACTTATATCTGTGCTTGTACACTCATCAATAAAAAGCAATAACAAAGTTATACCATTTTGGCCTGTTTCCATAGTTATAATCTTTGAATTTAGAAAATATAAAAAAATATATATACAATTGTGTGTTTGTTATTAATTAGATTTTGATTTCAGCATTGGTCACCAAATAATGATGATAAATAATTTGAGGTTCTTATATACTGCTTATCATGACCTTAAAGGCTGCCTCAAAGCGGTTCACAAATTATTATCCATCATGGTTATAGGGCCTTAGCAACCAGCCAATATCATTCTCAACTCCCTGGGGAACATACAATCTTTGCATATATATAATATGCTAGTACCAGAGTAGAATAGAAAAGTAACTATAAAACAGTCATTGTATTGATTAATAATGTGTAACACCTACTTATATATCAATTTGTTTTATCAGGTATTTCAATCGGCCTTCAAGATGAATCTGGAAATTGGTGGTCAGAGCTGGACTGACAATGGAAATGATGAGGATGGAACCTCAGGTAAAATGCAACATTAATATTACATATATGAATTGTTATAGCTGGCAGTAGAAGTAGACCACCCAGCGATTCCATGTAGTAAAATTTGCATTAGAGATTGAGCCTGGTAAATTTCACAAGCCTCAATCTGTAATGCAAATTTTACTGTTGAACTGCCTTCAGTGTCCTCATGTTTATAACTCCAATCCAAAAACCTATATATCATTCACTGAAACTTGTAGCCACTATAATTATACCCCCACAACGTTAATTATGTAACAAGGGGGGGGGGGGGGGGGGGGGGGGGGGCTATACTGGAATCGCCCTGACTATCTGTCGGTAATAAACTTATTTGTACCATGGTTTTCAACCTATCTCTTTTGAAGTTTGTACAGTTGTAGTAGCACACAATGCACCTAAAAAATGCATACATACATCATGAATCCATAGTTAACCCATGGTGCACACAACTGGTCGATCTAAAGATCGTTCGTTCATCTGTGCGATTCTCATTGCACACATGCATGATTTGGTACAATTTGTTGATAAATATTACGGAATGAAAAAAATATGGAACCCTCTTGTCAAAACACTATATAAATTTGCAACAGGACAGGTAAATATACTGGAGTTACGGTATAGTAAATACCTGCCTTGTGTCTGGCGATTCACAACGACAGCTCTAATAATATTAGAGTTATCGAGTGACCATTATGAAAACTGGACGCTTAAAATTAGTTATTTGTACATGTACCCCTCACTTTACCTGTGTTTTCACACCTAGGCAAGTGTTGTAAGTGCCCCGGACCAGGGAGGGGTTAGGGTTAGGACTAGGGTTAGTGTTAGGGCAAGTGTCGCATTGCGATGGAAGAGATAAAAAAATATGCCATAGCGCATCAAAAATTTCTGGGCAATGGAACTCTTGTAAAACTGAAAGTTTGAACATTATTCCTTGCAGAATATGAACCACTGGACAAGATAAAAAAAATATACATCACAGATACCTTATCAACAAAACTAGATGATGCCATCGTCAATATAGCTCATAACAGGAAAACAACAGGGGAAAAGTTCAAATGCAAGATGAAGAAAGTGATTGCAGCAGAAAGCGAATATATGGTAATTGATTATGTAATTAAACTATACCTCCCTCCGCAACAAAGTAAGGGGGGTATACTGGATTTACAGTAAAAACATACTATCTGCCAAATGTCTGACTAACAGTAAAAACACACTATCTACCAAATGTCTGATTAACAATAAAAGCACACTATCTACCAAATGTCTGATTAACAGTAAAAGCACACTATCTACCAAATGTCTGATTAACAGTAAAAACACACTATCTACCAAATGTCTGATTAATAGTAAAAACACACTATCTACCAAATGTCTGATTAACAGTAAAAACACACTATCCTCCAAATGTCTGATTAACAGTAAAAACACACCATCTACCAAATGTCTGATTAACAGTAAAAACACACTATCTACCAAATGTCTGATTAACAGTAAAAACACACCATCTACCAAATGTCTGATTAACAGTAAAAACACACTATCTACCAAATGTCTGATTAACAGTAAAAACACACTACCTACCAAATGTCTGATTAACAGTAAAAACACACTATCTACCAAATGTCTGATTAACAGTAAAAACACACTATCTACCACATGTCTGATTAACAGTTAAAACACACTATCTGCCACATGTCTGCCATGTACCTGTGGGTTTAACTGTATCATGCCTTGCTGTTCCAGAGTCAAATCCAGGTAGTGAGTGAAGAGAGTGAACCTTACCAGAGTGATTCCTGTTACGGCACTGTCACAAGTAACAGATTGTTGGAGGCAGACACCACCCTTATGGACCTAACCAAGGTTAACACTTATCATACCCCCGCAACAAAGTTATCACCCCCCCCCCCTGCATCAAAGTTAGGGGGGGGGGGGTGTACTTGAATTGCCCTTGATGTCTGTCATCCGCAGTAACTGGAGGTCTCCTCCTAAACCTGTGAACTGATTTCAACGAAATTACACAAGAATGTTAGGAACCATGTGTAGATGTGCATGCATGTTTTTATGTCATCTGAAAAAGGTTATGATGACCTATAGCCATTGTGCTTCGTCCGTCATTGTCCAAAAAGACCCAGGGTGCTGATATTATACATGAAGCATGCTTGGATGAAGGGCTACCAAGTTTATTTAAATGAATGACGACCCACTTTCAAGGTAACAGGGGTCAAATGTGTTAAAAATCTTTGAAGCAATTTCTTCTCACTAACTAAAAGACCCAGAGTGCAGATATTATGCGTGTAGCATGTTTGGATGAAGGGCTACCAAGTTTGTTAAAGGCTTGACCTTGACCTACTTTCATAGTCATAGGGGTCAAATGTTCACTTTCCAACCCTTACTGTTTTAGTTCTCTGAGTCAACTTCAGTAGGTCTGCACCAATTGTTAGCTCACTTGCCCAAAGGAAGTTAAAGTGAGCTTATACTGGGGGTTTCATCTGTCCGTAATCATGTGGCATCAACTTTTCCTCTCAAACGAACCCTAATTTCCCAATAGCCAAGAAAGCACAGGGTGCTGAAATTTGACCTGTAGTATGCTGGGATGAAGGACTTCCAAGCAAACTTTACTCAAGTAAAATGATTGCAGGGGCCAAATGTAAAAAAAAAAGTTCAAACAACTTCTTTTCAATTAGCAAAAGGCCAAGGGTACAGGTATTGGCCTGTTGCATGCTGGGATAAATAACGATCACTACCAAATTTGTTCAAATGAAGAACCTTGACCCACTTCAAGGTTACAGGGGTAAAATGCAAGATCTGCAACATCTTTTTCTCAATAACCAAAAGTTACAGCAACTGATTTTAGTCCTGTAGCATGCACGGATGAAGGTCTACCATTTTCATTCAATTATCTTGACCCATTTGTTAGGGTTAGGGTTAAGGACCAAGGTGAGCTTATGCCATACCGTGGTGTCCATCGTCCGTCCGTCCGTCGTCTGTCAACAATTTCTTTAAACGACTTCTCCTCCATAACCACTGATAGGAAATCAACCTAATTTGGCAGGAAGCATCCTTGGGTGCCCAGGATTCAAAATTGTACTTATGATGGGACTGACCCCCTAGGGGGCTGAGGGGCGGGGCCAAAAGGGGTTATTTAGCTATATCGGTTAAACGACTTCTTCTCCATAACCACTGATTGGAAATCAGCCTTATTTGGCAGAAAGTATCCCTGGGTGCTCAGGATTCAAAATTGTACTCATGGTGGGACTGACCCCCTAGGGGGCTGAGGGCCGGGGGCCATAAAAAATTATTTAGCTATATTGTTATTAGCGACTTTTTCTTCATAACCACTGATTGGTAATTAACCTAATTTGGCAGGAAGCATCCCCAGGGTGCCCAGGATTCAAAATTGTACTCATGGTGGGACTGACCCCCTAGGGGGCTGAGGGGCGGGGCCAAAAACCGTTATTTAGTTATATTGGTTTAAGCGACTTCTTCTCCATAACCACTGATTGGAAATCAACCTTATTTGGTAGGAACTATCCCTAGGTGCTCAGGATTCAAAATTGTTTTCATGGTGGGACTGACCCCCTAGGGGGCTGAGGGGCGGGGCCAAAAACTGTTATTTAGCTATATTGGTTTATTCGACTTCTTCTCCATAACCACTGATTGGAAATCAACCTTATTTGGTAGGAACCATCCCTAGGTGCTCAAGATTCAAAATTGTACTCATGGTGGGACTGAACCCTAGGGGGCTGAGGGGCGGGGTCAAAAAGGGTTATTTTGCTATATTGGTTTATTCGACTTCTTCTCCATAACCATTGATTGGAAATGAGCCTTTTTTGGCAGGAAGCATCTGTAGGTGCTCAAGATTCAAAATTGTACTAACGGTGGGACTGACCCCCTAGGGGGCTGAGGGGCGAGCCAAAAAAAAAATTTTTATCATGATTACCTAGATACCAATGTATCCAGGTGAGCGATACAGGCCCTCTGGGCCTCTTGTTTAAGGTCACAGGGCTCAAATCTGTTTAAAAATCTTTAAGCATCTTTTACTCAAAAACGAAAAAAAGGCCCAAAGAATGCATATTAAATATGTAGCATGCTGGTATGAAGGGCTACCAAGTTTTGTTCAAATGAATTTAATTACCTTGATCTACTCTCAAGGTCACAGGGGTCAAATGTCAACATTTTCAAACAACTTCCTTTATTACAAAAAGCCCTGTGTACTGATATTGGGTCAGTAGCATGCTGAGATAAAGTGAATGACCTTGATCTAATTTCAAGGTCACAGGGTTCAAAGTCTGAACAGCCTCTCTGATATTGGTGATGTGATGTAATTTTTCTGATGAGTCTAAGCTTTCCAGGCCTGCATTATATAGTTATGTGTCACTTCATCAAGTTTTATTCTTTAAATATTACAATTGAAAATAAGGTACAATTCAAACTATAAGAAATACAAGGAAAACAATGTTTTTGATCAAACTTCATGGATTATTCACTACCAAGCTACATCACCATGAATGAATTTACAATTTGGTCATAAATATGACTTCATTAAATGGTCTCTTAATTATAATTAATATAACAGAACTTCTTGTCCAACAGTAGATCTGTGATTATCATCAAAAGGTTTAATGATTAAGAAGAGAAAATCAAGTTGATTATTCACTAGTGTGTGCTAGATTTTTGTATCAGGTTCTCTTGAATGCCAATTATCGTCATTATTATGAAATTTTGGCTTAAGCTTTTCAAGCAATGTACTTTTGAACTTATGAATTATAAATACTGTAAACTATCACATGAAGGATGCAGACGTAAACTTTTCACATATATCTACGGATCATTTATTCACCCCTGGAGACACATTTGAACTTGTCTAATTCAAAGGTTCATTAAGTCCATTATGAAATTTCAGGGGTGAATGATTAATTTGCAATTGTTGTAACAATTTGAATTAAACTAACACCTTTTCCATTCATGTTGATCTTTATCTTCTTATTTTTTCAGACAACAACAGCACTTACACAGCAGTTCAGCAATTTAGAAAAAGCAGTGGAGATCAATGAAAGTAGTAAGAATTGCAAAACTGATCAAATCATATTCGAACCCAGCTCAGATGAAGGAAAGATGGCTAAAAGTATCACACCTTTGAAAAGAAAATTAAGAGACAGTCAAGAGATGCTCCCTTCTAAGAGACAGGCAAGGGATACTTACTCCTAAGAAAAAGGCAAGAGATACTTTCTCCTATGAGACAGTCAAGAGATAATCTCTTCTAAGAGACAGTCAAGAGATACTCCCTCCTAAGAGACAGTCAAGAGATAATCTCTTCTAAGAGACAGTCAAGAGATACTCCCTTCTAAGAGACAGACAAGCGATACTCCCTTCTAAGAGACAGTCAAGTGATACTCCCTTCTAAGAGACAGACAAGCGATACTCCCTTCTAAGAGACAGACAAGAGATAATCTCTTCTAAGAGACAGTCAAGAGATACTCCCTCCTAAGAGACAGTCAAGAGATAATCTCTTCTAAGAGACAGTCAAGAGATACTCCCTCCTAAGAGACAGTCAAGAGATAATCTCTTCTAAGAGACAGTCAAGAGATACTCCCTCCTAAGAGACAGTTAAGAGATACTCCCTCCTAAGAGACAGACAAGAGATAATCTCTTCTAAGAGAAAGTCGAGAGATACTTCCTCCTAAGAGACAGTCAAGAGATAATCTCTTCTAAGAGACAGTCAAGAGATAATCTCTTCTAAGAGACAGTCAAGCTATACTCCCTTCTAAGAGAAAGTCTAGAGATACTCCCTCCTAAGAGACAGTCAAGAGATACTCCCTCCTAAGAGACAGTCAAGAGATACTCCCTTCTAAGAGACAGTCAAGAGATACTCCCTCCTAAGAGACAGTCAAGAGATACTCCCTTCTAAGAGACAGTCAAGAGATACTCCCTCCTAAGAGACAGTCAAGAGATACTCCCTTCTAAGAGAAAGTCAAGAGATACTCCCTCCAAAGAGACAGACAAGCTATACTCCCTTCTAAGAGACAGTCAAGCTATACTCCCTTCTAAGAGACAGACAAGCGATTATCTCTTCTAAGAGACAGTCAAGTGATACTCCCTTCTAAGAGACAGACAAGAGATACTCCCTTCTAAGAGACAGACAAGAGATACTCCCTTCTAAGAGACAGACAAGCGATACTCCCTCCTAAGAGACAGTCAAGAGATACTCCCTTCTAAGAGAAAGTCAAGAGATACTCCCTCCAAAGAGACAGACAAGCTATACTCCCTTCTAAGAGACAGTCAAGCTATACTCCCTTCTAAGAGACAGACAAGCGATAATCTCTTCTAAGAGACAGTCAAGTGATACTCCCTTCTAAGAGACAGTCAAGTGATACTCCCTTCTAAGAGACAGACAAGCGATACTCCCTTCTAAGAGACAGACAAGCGATACTCCCTTCTAAGAGACAGTCAAGCTATACTCCCTTCTAAGAGACAGACAAGAGATACTCCCTTCTAAGAGAAAGTCTAGAGATACCCCCTCCTAAGAGACAGACAAGAGATACTCCCTTCTAAGAGACAGACAAGAGATACTCCCTCCTAAGAGACAGACAAGAGATACTCCCTTCTAAGAGACAGACAAGAGATACTCCCTTCTAAGAGACAGACAAGAGATTTTCCCTTCTAAGAGACAGAGTTCTTGTTGCCTTTGAAATGTTCCATGACATTTTCAGTGTCTGAAATGCAGACAAAATGTGTTTGCTGAGAAAAGGATTTTCCTGCCAGCAAGCAAGAACACAGACCATGAAGTTAACAGACATGTTTACCATTAATCTGTCCATTTTGAGGGTCGTCATTACTATGGACTGATGGGCTAATTCAGAAGAGAAAGTGATTGTTAGCAAAGAATAAGGAAGTTCATTAAGGTTTTCATATCTTTATAAGAAAGAAACTGTCATGAGATAACGATCATGTGTTAATTGGATGGCGCCCAATAAAGTTTGTTAACTAAGTCATTTTTGTCAAGCATTTTTGTTACTCCAGAAACTTGTTTTGAAGAACCAAAAGGTCTAAAGTCATGATGAAAGACTGGTAGCTGGGAGGAGACTTTCAGTTTTGAAAACAAAAATGTTCGGTCACAGAGGTTAAATATTGCAAAATACAATGTAGCAAATAAAAACCGAAAGAACCCATACGCTTTTTAAAAAACTGTGGTTGTGAATAGTTTGAATAACAGATTCTAGGTATCTATAAGGCAGCTGAGCATGAGCCTCTTATCAATGTTGAAAATGGAGAGGTGTATGGGAAAGATATTGTGCACAAGTTTTTCTTCAAAAATTTAGAATTTTCAGCCCACAATCATTAGATGGTGAGCTGTTCAAATCACCCTGTGTCCGTCCTTAAACAATTCATTCTTGTGATCGCTATTTCTTGAAAAGTACAGGATGGATCTTTCTCAAATTTCATATGCAGGTCCCCCTTGGTACTTTTTGTGTGTTGTACAGTTTTGAGCCGATCCAGAAAAGGAATATCGCCGACAGGCAGCCATCTTGGATTTAGCATTAATAGTTTGTGAACGCTATTTCTTAAGACATACTGGATGAATCCTTCTCAAATTTCATTTGCAGGTTCACCTTGGTGCTTAGTTGTGAATTTTTTTAATTTTTAAGCCGATCAGAAAAACAATATGGCTGACAGACGGCCATCTTAGATTTTGCATTAATAGTTTGTGATCACTATTTCTTGAGAAGTATTCACTTTTGATCACCATTTCTTGAGGAGTATTGGATGAATACTTCTCTTTCATGCAGGTTTCCCTTTGTACCTTGTGCATTGTACAGTTTTTGAGCCGATTTGAAAAACAATATGGCCGACAAGTGGCCATCTTAGATTTTATACTAATAAGTTGTGATCGCTATTCCTCGAGAAGTACTGGATGGGTCCTTCTCAAATTTTATATGCAAGTTTCCCTTGGTACCTCATTGTGAATTGTCAATTTTTTAAGCCGTTAAACTTACTGATAAATAATATGGCTGACAGGTGACCATCTGAGGTTTGCATTAAAAGTTTGTGATCGCTATTTCTTGTGAAGTAGTGAATGGGCTGTTCTCAAATTTCGTATTCAAGTTCCCCTTGTTCCCTATCCTCGATGGGGTTAATTATACCCCCCGCAACGAAGTTTGGGGGGGGGGGGGGGGATGGGATACTAGAATCAGGTTGTCCGTCTGTCTGTTGATACAACAATGTACTGGCTTCTCCTAAACCCCTGAGAGGATTTCAATGAAATTTGGTGGCAATAATCCTTATGTATTGTAGATGTGCGTAATCTATGTCACATCGAAAAATTTTGGTTGACATGGTAACCAGCGACTATACATTTTGGTACATTGTTTTTTGGGAGAAAAGGACCTTTCATCAAACAACTTCTTACAAACCTGTGAACAGATTCAAGTCAAACTACACAGGAATGTTAGGGACTGTGTTAATGTGCATGCAGGGTATTTTTTCTGCAGAAATATTGGTTGCCATGGTAACCAGGTCAAAATACCCAAATTCTTGTGGAAGAGTAATTTGTCAGCGCAACTGCATATTAACCTATGAACCAATTTCAATGGAACTATACAGGAATTTAAGGGACTATCATGTGTAGATATGCATGCAGATTTTTTTTTTTCTAACAGAAATTTAAGTTGCCATGGTAACCAGGCCATATACACAGCTGTTTGTTGGAAACTTTTGACTAGACATCTCCTCCTAACCAGTCAACCAAATTCAATGAAGTTACACATGAATGTTGTGGACCAAGTGTAGATATGCATACAGAATTTTGGTTGATATGGTAAACAAGTTTTTGTTGGAATAGTTTGCCTGGAAAAATGTTCCTTAACCTGTGAACCAATTTCAATGAAACTACCAAGGGATGTTAGTGACAATGTAAGGGTTAGGGTTACCCTAACCCTATATAAACTTGAAAACATTGGTATCAAAGGTAATCTACTTAAATGGCTTAAAAGCTATCTTACAAACAGGAATCAATTGGTTGTATTGAACGGCCAATCATCAGAACGCATGTATATAAACTCAGGAGTCCCTCAAGGCTCTATACTTGGTCCCCTATTATTTCTAATATATGTTAATGATATCAACATTGGAATTTTTTCTGACATAAATTTATTTGCAGACGATACATCTCTTTCTTCTGAAATTAATCATCGTGGCTCTATCGAAAACTTGAATAACGATCTATCTACTCTATCACACTGGGCAAAAGGTTGGTTGATAACTTTTAACGCAGCAAAAACAGAACTTGTCTTATTCTCCAAAAAACGTGTCTTAAATTACCCAGATCTTATGCTCAATAATGTCCGCATTCAACACGTAAGCACACACAAACACCTTGGCATATCACTATCTGGAAACTTGAGCTGGCAGGTGCACATATCTAATATTGTTGCTAGAGCAAATAAAATACTAAACATATTGCAGTCATTATCATACTTAATCCCTCGAGGTGGACTAGAGAAAATATATAAATCAACGGTTAGGTCTATTCTAGAATATGGCAGGTATACTCTTTGATAATTGTAACCAGTATGAATCTGATCTTATTGAAAGTGTTCAGCGAAGGGCAGCTCTAATCTGCACTGGAGGGTATAAGGTTACCAAATATACTAAACTTCTATCTGAACTAGGTTGGGAGTTACTTAGTGACAGAAGGAAACATTGTCGATTAAAAATGCTTTTTAAATTAAACAACAATCTCACTCCCTCATATTTGAAATCCGTCTGTCCACTTCTTTGTCATCGTACACAAAAATTACAATTTTAGAAATTCGAACATACTTCTCCATATTCCTTCTAGAAAGTCATTTTATCACCAATCTTTCTTTCCAAAAACAATAAGAGACTGGAACAACCTCCCTGAACATATTCGGAACAAACCTTCTCTTGGATCTTTCTCACAAACTCTATCAAAACTCTCTACTCCAGCCTCAAAACCTTTATATATTTATGGTCATGGGAAAGGAAAAATTAATCACTGCAGACTAAGAATGGGCCTTAGTGCTTTAAACAAACACAGATTTTTATACCGATTCACATTCAATAAATTTTGTGACTTCTGTGCTAATTTCCCTGAAGACGAGAAACACTTCTTTTTGACCTGCCCAAAATATAACAACTTGCGTATGAAATTGCTTCGAAATACTTCTAAAGAATTGGCTCCAAATGTCAATCCAAACCTTATTGTAAATATTATGCCTGATATCCATGTAAAGATTCTATTATATGGTTCCGACAATAATACCGAATCCTCAAACAAAAATATTTTTGACTCTGTATTTGAATATCTTATTGACTCAAAAAGGTTCTAACTTCATCATCTGAATACCCCACCCACTCCTCTTTCTTTGCTCTATCTTTCCCCTTCCTTTTCTCTCATTTCTTTATGTTATGGTGTGTATGTGTGAGTGAGAGAGCGTGTGTTGTGATCACGTTTTGTAAATATTGTATTGTTGTATATGTAGAGGAGAGCATCATGTAGCCCTAGGGCTGTTTGTAATCCTCTTTAAAGAAATAAAGAATTAGAACAGTGACAATGTGTAGATGTGTCTAGAGATCAAAATTTGTTCGTCATCAACATTGCCTTATAACAGTTTTTTATTGCAAAGGTTGGGGGGGGGGGGTATAAGGTAGCCATTGGCTTACAGTTCTAGTTACAATCACCTACGCTCTCTACACCCTTTCAATTGGAATATGTCATGGCAAAACTGAAGGCACGCTCAGGTAAAAAAAACTGACCAATCACTAGGCTGTACTCCCGTCCTTTGAATATTACAAAAGAACCACAACTGACTTCAAAACCTGTCAGTTTTGTGTTATTTGACCCTAATATTCTTTTAATGTACATCAAAGGGTCGAACCAGTCTTTTTGCCTCATCAACAAAGTTGATGCACACGGAGCCTTCAGTTTTGCCATGACATATTCCAGGGGTGTAGAGAGCGTGCATTGTCAAATTTTTTAGCCAAACGGAAGAACAATATGGCTGACAGGTGGCCTATCTTTGAATTTTACAGTTATAGATTGGGATTGCTTTTTCTTCAGAAGTACTGGATGAATCCTTATGATTTTTTATACAGGTACCCCATGGTCCTTTGTCCAGATTTTTTGCTGATTAAAGAAACAATATGGCCAACAGGTGGCTGTCTTGGATTTAGACAGTTAAAGATCGCTCATAGGCTATTATTGTCAATTAGTATTGCCTTTTCTTAAGAGGAACACAAAAATTTCATAACCATTTGGGTGGCAGTGTATAGAAGGATTTTGTGGCCATGGGTGATATTTTTGCACAACGAATAACCCCTATAATAGCATGCCTATTAAAATCTAAAAAAAAAAATAAGGAGTAAAAATGGCTTAAGCATGATAAAGTGGACTTTGTGGACTTCACATTTGTAAAAAGAGAAACAAATAATTTTGGATAGAGATTAAAATTTTGACCCTTCCGAAATGTCTACACATGAAAAGCTAGCTTTACAGGAAGTGAAATTTCGACAACAGCACATGAGGGAAAATAGCGAAAAATCTAAAAAACAACCTATGCTGGGACACAGATAATTCTGTAACCAAGTATGTAATCTTTAGTTTTAGATAAAGCGTAAGAAAATAATTTCTATTGGCGGGGGTAAAATTTTGGGTCAGAACTAGTGTTTTTTGGCATTTTTCAGTATTTTTTGATGTGGTAACCATGGTTTTCACACAAGTGACTTACATACAAAATATAAATTTATACACTTCTCATTACTTTCTATGGGTTGGAAATACAATGCTGTTTGCAAAAATATATACATTTATAAATTTTATGTGTTAATTGCACACTCTGTGTGTATGATTTCGGCCGTCAGCCTTGTCTTCCAGAATTCTGTTAATGTTACTATACTCTGGTACCATATACAGCACACAAAAAGTCATGTTTTTGTCACCAATTTCACTTAAATTACCATGTGAAGGAGTTGAACAAAGTTTGCGAAAAAAAAATCACTTGACCTAATTTCAAGGTCACAGGGTTCAAAAATGTCGAAACTTTCAAACAACTTCTAAAATACCGTCCAGCATAGAGACCTCATATTTGACCGATAGCTTCCTTGGGTGAAGCCGAATAAAGTTTGCAAAAAGAAACAACCTTGACCCATATTCAAGGTCACAGTGAGGTTAAATCTATTTTAACATTTAAACGACTTCTACTGAAAAACCAAAAGCCCTAGAAACATGGTATTTGGCTGAAAGGTTCCTTGGATGAAGCCCGACAAAGTTTGCGAAAAGAAATGACCTTAACCTTTATTCAAGGTCACAAGGGTCAAATCTGTTAAAACCTTTAAAGGACTTCTGAAATACCTAAAGCCCTAGAAGCATGTTATTAGGGTGAAAGGTTCTTTGAATGAAGCCCGACAAATTTTGCGAAAAGAAATGACCTTGACCTATATTCAAGGTCACAGGGGTCAAATCTGTTAAAACCTTTATACGACTTCTTCTGAAATACCAAAAGCCCTAGAAGCATGATATTTGGCTAAAATGTTCCTTGGATGAAGCCGAACAAAGTTTGCGAAAAGAAATGACCTTGACTTATATTCAAGGTCACAGGAGTCAAATCTTTTGAAACCTTCAAACGACTTCACCTGAAATACCAAAAGCCCTAGGTAGCTGTGTACAATAGACCTAGAGATTTATGGAAAAAAAGACCAATGCCTGAGAATTGTCAAAACAGAGATTTAACCGTACACTGCATAGATGTAAATGTACACATTTTTGTAAATTGTATATCATTTCCAATTCATAAAAAAGACTATGAAGTGTATATACTGATGTATCCTATGTATGGCACTTGTGTGGAAACCATGGTTACCACATCAAAAATTACCGAAAAATGCAAAATATCACTGTTTTTGACACAAAATTTGACCTATGCAGATAGGAATTTTTTTCTTAAGTTCTATCTAAAATTAAAGATTACTAACTTGGTTGCAGAATTATATCTGTCCCAGCATAGGTCGTACACTTAGATTTTTCGCTATTTTCCCTCATGTGCTGTTGTCGAAATTTCACTTCCTGTAAAGCTAGCTTTTCTTGTGTAGACACCCATTTTGGAAGGGTAAAAATTTTAATATCTAACCAAAATTTTTTTTTCTCTTTTTACAAATGTGAAGTCCACAAAGTCCACTTTATCATGCTTAAGCCAATTTTACTCCTTATTTTTTTTTTTAGATTTTCATAGGCATGCTATTATAGGGGTTATTCATTGTACAAAAATATTACCCATGGCCACAAAAGCCTTCTGTACACTGCCACCCTAGAAGCATGATATTTGGCTGAAAGGTTCCTTGGATGAAGCCCTACAAAGTTTGCGAAAAGAAATGACCTTAACATATATTTAAGGTCACAGGAGTCAAATCTGTTAAAACATTCAAACGACTTCTTCTGAAGTACCAAAAGCCCTAGAAGCATGATATTTGGCTGAAAGGTTTCTTGGATGAAGCCTGACAAAGTTTGCGTAAAGAAATGATCTTGACCTATATTCAAGGTCACCGGGGTCAAATCTGTTAAAACATTCAAACGACTTCTTCTGAAGTACCAAAAGCCCTAGAAGCATGATATTTGGCTGAAAGGTTTCTTGGATGAAGCCTGACAAAGTTTGCGTAAAGAAATGACCTTAACATATATTCAAGGTCACAGGGGTCAAATCTTTTAATACCTTTAAACGATGTCTTCTGAAGTACCAAAAGCACTAGAAGCATGATATTTGGCTGAAAGGTTCCTTGTATGAAGCTTGACAAACTTTGGGAAGGAAAATGAGCTCGACCCATATTAAAGGTCACGGTGGTCAAATTGGTTAAAAGCTTTGAGCGACTTCTTCTGATAAACCGAAATGCCTGGAGACATGATATTTGGCTGGTAGCGTCCTGGAATGAAGCCAAACAAAATTTGAAAATGAAAATGATATTGTCTTATAAGGTCACAGGGGTAAAAAATGTTTAAATCTTAAGATGTTCTTCTAAATGTCTTGCAGTAAAAGATTTTAGGGGACTTTAGGGTTACACTATAATATAGGTCAGAGATTGATACCAGGTGAGTGATGCAGGCCCATTGGGCCTCTTGTTTGTTAGTTTAGTCCAGAATCCAACCATTCTGACCTTTACATTAGTATTTTGCAGAAACCTTCAAAGTTCTCTGTATATCATAATATTTGGGGTTGATGTTTTAACATTTAGTATGTGTTTGCAAAATTTAAGATGTAAACGTTCAATAAGTTAATAGTTACTGAAACCCCACACTTCACTTCCATATATATATAAAACAAAAGGTTTAACAGCTTTGTCAAATATGTCTAGTTGATAATCTATTGACAGATTACCCGGTATGATCCCTACATTTAGAAATAGCACCATACATTGCTTCAATACTTTTACCATATAGCTGTTTGATATTGATTTGTATCAAACCAGTTTTACTAAAATATGCACAAAGATATTTGAAATCCTTTACTAATTCTATAGCAGTACTGTTATATGTAAAGTTTAGGTCATGTTTAATTTAGTTTAACCCTAACTCTAAAAGAGGCCCAAGGACAAAATATGCCTAAAAGTATTATTTCCCTTCATAAGCTATAGTAAACTTCACCCCCTCCCTGAGGGGAAACAGAGAGCCCGAGGGTACTGAAATTTACAGATTAAACAAAGCCCCTGTTGATCTTTCTATCCATGTAGGAGGAGGGAAATTTAGGATAATTTCCCCTTTGGGGCCCAGCCCTAGCCCCTAGGGTATGGGCAGGAATCCCAATTTTACAAATCTGTATCCTCAGCAACTAAGGATGATTTTTACCAAGTTTGAAAAGATTCCACCCACTGGTTCTGGAGAAGAAATCGAAAATGTAAAAAGTTTACGCACAACGCCGGACGGAAGGTGATTGGAATAGGTCACGCGAGACTTCGTCTCAGGTGACCTAAAAATGGAGAAAGATTATCACGGATGGCACATGTTAGATGACAACAACTGAAGCCTGATAGCTATAGGTTATATGGCTATAACACTTGATGATATGCTCTGTGCAGAGGAGCAGAAAAACAAAGACAAATAAGGGTGAATGTTTTTATCTATTTTATTATCAAATAAATACTAAACAAGAACCAACATGTACATACAGAATATCTATGTACAAACAGTAAAGTTTGATCAGGTGTCTTCAAATGTAACACTTGGATAAAACTCATAATAGCACTTCTTTGGGGTCAACTCCAAAAAAAAATCACTGACTTCTTTATTTAAAACAAGAGATCTCCGAGGGATCTTGGTGCCCACCATAGACAAACTTGACATAGACATTTTCTCCTTCTTTTTTTTCTTACATGTATTTAATTTTATGAAATTGTATTAACGGTTCCTCTTCAGAAAAGGCATTATTTATTAAAAGATGATAGCCTGTGTGCAAGTTCTTTTATCTGATCAGTACCAAAAACAAAAGCACAACTATAAGAACAAAAAGGAACCTATATCAGAAATTCGAGAAAGATCCATTCAGTATTTCTCAAGAAATAGTGATAACTTTCAAAATCCAAGATGGCTGTCTGTCAGCCATTTTGTTTATCTCATCATCCATAGAGCACAACTAGGAACCTGCATATGATATTTGGGAAAGATCCATCCTGTTCTTCTCAAGATATAACATATAACTGTTTAAGAATTACAGACGATAGACCATGGATGCAGGGTGTTCTGATGATAGTGGGCTAAAAATTTTAAAAGTTTAAAAACAAAGTTTAACAATAAATTATATTGCCAAAAATGTTTGTGGTTGTTATGTGATGAAAACAAATATCACACGATAAAGCAACCATGGAAAATACTTGTTACACATAAATAATGTGTACCGTTCTGAGACGCATTTTGCCTACTGCATTCAATAATGATTTAAGATTTTACAACATCTTAACATATGATTAAAACAGCTTCCCCACTAATAATTGAGTTGAGGCTTAAAGCAGTTACCCATCGGTCAACTGTGGATAAATATACCCTCGTGGTCTATTGACACTCATCTGAAGTATTACAGAGTTGAGGTTTAAAGCAGTTATCCATCGGTCAACTGTGAATAAATATACCCTTGTTGTCTATTAACACTCATCTTTAGCATCAAATTTTACCCGAAAAAGAAACATGCCTCACAGTTCTATTTCAAAACACAATATTTATAAACAGGAATTATAGTTGATGTAAATATGATGACAAGAGACTAAGAGAGCTTATATTACTCAGCTAGATATTTGTAAATATCAGTATACTGAGTATCCTTGGCTGGTTTAATGTTCTAGGTTAGTGCACCACAAATGGATGCAACATATTCAACCATCTGACATGCGACAACTTTGTTGGTTTGTTAGTGACATGTTTATGTGATAAAAACAAAAAGGCCCAAAAGACATGCATTGATCACCTGGATATATTGGTATCCAGGTAATCATGGCAAAATATTTTCCAAAAAGATCCCATGGACAGGGACAGTCCAAAAGACCAATTCTTGAAGCATATCTGTTTAAATTAAAGCTTGGGTATTTCAATTGTTATCAAGTTCAACTAAGAAACTATAGGTCCCTAAGGCTGTGGCCAGAATGTGACATCAATGCTGATATCATGGTTGTGTTGGTCTCTTTATGCCCAGCAACTGTATATTTCTAGGGTAGGAAATCATAAGCTTAAAACAGTGGGCTTCATGCAATATGGATGTAACAGCTAACGTTTCATAGCACTGTGAAAGTTCAGAAAAATGACTTTCAATCCTTATATGTATAGTGACCTGGTTATCAGGCAACCAAAATGTTTGCATAAAATAACCTGTATACATATCTAAACATGGTCCATAAAATTCCTGTGTAGCTTTATTGAAATAGTTTACTGGTTTAGGAGAATTTGTCTGGGCAAGATTTTCCAACAAAAACCTGTTTAGTGACCTGGTTACCATGGCAACCTCAATTTCTGGTAAAAAATATCTGCATGCATATGTTCACACAGTCCCTAACATTTCTGTGTAGTTAGGGTTACAAAATTTCTGTAGTTATAACATTATTCAGGAATAATTCTTCTTTAAAGGCCCAATATACGTAACTTCAGGGAAATTTTCGTGATTCTGAAAAATTCTGGAAAAAAAATCCAGTTGATAACCATGCAAATATAAGCCTAAAACGAAGTAAACATGAGCGGTAACTAATAAGAAACTCTGGACAAAAAAATCCAAAGAATTGAAATTAATTCAGGTGGGGCCCACTTCAATAACAAACCGAAGGTAGAAGACGGTTCGTAATGGACGCGTGTTTACAAATAGCGTGTTTCAATTGCTGCTGTACCGGTAACTGCGAAAGAATTCATCTTGAATATTGCTGATATCAGTTAATCTTAGCTCAATCTATAAATATGATAAGTTATTAGGCTTGATTTTCGCTTCAAGTTTTGCCGAAAGTTACGTATATTGGGCCTTTAAATGTTTACTGTAATTTCTTGTGTACCGTATTCACCATAATAAAAAATTTCTCTTGAAAAGTAATAATAGCTGAAAGAAGGTCTCTTGTCAGAAGTTGTTTTTCTGATCAGTTCCAAAATCCAACAACAGCATTGCAAGCCCCTATCAGAAGTATACCGAGATGCCTCTATCAGAAGTATACTGAGATGCCCCTATCTGAAGTATACCGAGATGCCCCTATCAGAAGTAAACAGAGATGCCCCTATCAGAGGTATACCGAGATGCCCCTATCAGAAGTATACTGAGATGCCCCTATCAGAAGTATACCGAGATGTCCCTATCAGAAGTATACTGAGATGCTCCTATCAGAAGTATACTGAGATGCCCCCATCAGAAGTATACCGAGATGCCCCTATCAGAAGTATACCGAGATGCCCCTTTCAGAAGTATACTGAGATGCTCCTATCAGAAGTAAACTGAGATGCCCCCATCAGAAGTAAACAGAGATGCCCCCATCAGAAGTATACTGAGATGCCCCCATCAGAAGTATACCGAGATGCCCCTATCAGAAGTATACTGAGATGCCCCCATCAGAAGTATACCGAGATGCCCCCATCAGAAGTATACCGAGATGCCCCTATCAGAAGTATACTGAGATGCTCCTATCAGAAGTATACTGAGATGCCCCTATCAGAGGTATACCGAGATGCCCCTATCAGAAGTATACTGAGATGTCCCTATCAGAAGTATATTGAGATGCCCCTATCAGAAGTATATTGAGATGCCCCTATCAGAAGTATACCGAGATGCCCCTTTCAGAAGTATACTGAGATGCTCCTATCAGAAGTAAACTGAGATGCCCCCATCAGAAGTAAACAGAGATGCCCCCATCAGAAGTAAACAGAGATGCCCCTATCAGAAGTATACTGAGATGCCCCAATCAGAAGTAAACAGAGATGCCCCCATCAGAAGTAAACAGAGATGCCCCTATCAGAAGTATACTGAGATGCTCCTATCAGAAGTATACTGAGATGCCCCTATCAGAAGTATACCGAGATGCCCCTATCAGAAGTATACCGAGATGCCCCTATCAGAAGTATACCGAGATGCCCCTATCAGAAGTATACCGAGATGCCCCTATCAGAAGTATACCGAGATGCCCCTATCAGAAGTAAACAGAGATGCCCCTATCAGAGGTATACCGAGATGCCCCTATCAGAAGTATACTGAGATGCCCCTATCAGAAGTATACCGAGATGTCCCTATCAGAAGTATACTGAGATGCTCCTATCAGAAGTATACTGAGATGCCCCCATCAGAAGTATACCGAGATGCCCCTATCAGAAGTATACCGAGATGCCCCTTTCAGAAGTATACTGAGATGCTCCTATCAGAAGTAAACTGAGATGCCCCCATCAGAAGTAAACAGAGATGCCCCCATCAGAAGTATACTGAGATGCCCCCATCAGAAGTATACCGAGATGCCCCTATCAGAAGTATACTGAGATGCCCCCATCAGAAGTATACCGAGATGCCCCCATCAGAAGTATACCGAGATGCCCCTATCAGAAGTATACTGAGATGCTCCTATCAGAAGTATACTGAGATGCCCCTATCAGAGGTATACCGAGATGCCCCTATCAGAAGTATACTGAGATGTCCCTATCAGAAGTATATTGAGATGCCCCTATCAGAAGTATACCGAGATGCCCCTTTCAGAAGTATACTGAGATGCTCCTATCAGAAGTAAACTGAGATGCCCCCATCAGAAGTAAACAGAGATGCCCCCATCAGAAGTAAACAGAGATGCCCCTATCAGAAGTATACTGAGATGCCCCAATCAGAAGTAAACAGAGATGCCCCCATCAGAAGTAAACAGAGATGCCCCTATCAGAAGTATACTGAGATGCCCCTATCAGAAGTATACTGAGATGCCCCTATCAGAAGTATACCGAGATGCCCCTATCAGAAGTATACCGAGATGCCCCTATCAGAAGTATACCGAGATGCCCCTATCAGAAGTATACCGAGATGCCCCTATCAGAAGTATACCGAGATGCCCCTATCAGAAGTATACCGAGATGCCCCTATCAGAAGTATACTGAGATGCCCCTATCAGAAGTATACCGAGATGCCCCTATCAGAAGTATACCGAGATGCCCCTATCAGAAGTATACTGAGATGTCCCTCCTCAGAAGTATACAGAGATTAAAAGTAGGCAATGTCAAATTCAAGTGCAAAACAGTTGAAATAAAATTCTTAACTGCAGGTTGTCTAGTTGTACAAACAAAAACAAGCAAAAGTAAACACATTTTCTGAATATTGCGTTGAAGGGCCATAACTTTAGGAAATGTTGTTGAATCAAATTGTCATTAAGTAAAACACAACTTCATGTCATAATGATTAAGTCTACCAAGTTTGAAAGATATTGGTTAAAAACTGTGGGAAGAGATCTCCAACCAAACAATTGTTTACGACAGTTTTCCACATAATGCCAATATTTTGCAAATATGCAATGCGTTGTTGTTAGCAAAAAGTTGAAACAACAAAACAAAACGTAACCTATATGGTAAATGTTATTGCTTTTTGAAGAACCATGATACCAAATTGGAAAGGAATCAAAAACTGCGTAAAATTGCATCAATTAAAAAGACCTAAAGGGCCATAACTCCAGTAATTATTGTTGAATCAAACTGCCTTCAGGAAAACCAAACTTCAAGTCTACCAAGTTTTCAAAGATATTGGTGGAAAACTGAATTAGATCTCGGACAAACAGTTTACGACAGAAATGCATTTTCTACAAAATGCCTATATTTGACAACTAGGCAATGTTGTTACACGGAAAATTGAAACAACTCAACAAAACCCATAATATATGTTAGATATTATTGCTTTTTGAAGAATCATACTAAATTTGAAAGGAATTATAGAAAAAACAAAAAGTTCGGTGGTTTTCTACATAATGCCCGAAATTGCATCAGATATGAAGTCTCAATGGGCCAGAACTCCAGTAAATATTGTTGAATCAAACTGCCATTCATGAAAAAACAACTTCCATGTCTTGGTGGTCAAGCCTAGGAAGTTTGAAAGAAATTGATTGAGAGTTGTAGGAGGAGATCTCCGGACAAATAAAAATTCATGTCGGATGTTCGTACAGACAGTCAACGCCATACGATAATATGTCACTTCATTTTAAGACGAGCATATGAAAATTTAAGAAAGATCCGTCTTGTAATTCTTAAAAAACAAGAGGCCCAAGGGCCTTAGCGGTCACCTGATTATGTTATATGTATGGTAGCTCAATTTCAATGATGAAATCAACATGTTAACAAAGTGAAATACAACATTTGTCATGTCTTTAAAAGGTAAAAATTCTAAAAATATTGAAATTATTTTACTACTTAAGATCATCTTGACCAAGAGAAAAGGGTTTCCTTCAAAAAAAAGGACAAAACATACTTAAATACACTGTACCTTAAATCAAAGAAACTACACAAGGATCCTTATAAGCAACGTTTTATCGCTGGCTCTGCTAATTGCTCGACCAAACCATTATCATAACTTCTTACTACCATTTGTAGTACCATAAAATCAGGGCTTCAGTCTTATTGTGACAGTATATTCCAGAAGTGGAATTAATGGGATGTGGATTTTGAAAAACTCGAAAAATCTCTTGATCAATCTTGAACACCCGCTCCTAAAATGCCTTTCTGTCAAAGCATTTGATTTTTCTAACCTGTGTACTACCACACCTCATACAAAATTGAATGAATGTCTTCCATTTCTTGTTATGAGAGCTTTCTTTTCCAAGAAAGGCGGACGACGATACAAATATATGGTAGTGAGCTATCTTAGAACATATTTTGTGAAAAACACGACAAAAGCTAAAATGAAATATACTGAAAAAGATATACACTGTAGTAAAGATGATTGAATTCCTGGTCAATATTTTTGTTGAGGTCGGAGGAAAGATTTTCAAGCAGACTGTTGGCATTCCCATGGGAACAAAATGTGCCCCACTCTTAGCTGACTTGTTTCTGGGACAGGTAACAAAAACCTTGCCAAATCTTTAAATTTCACTTTCAGATATATCAAAGATGCATTGCCTATAAACAAGAAGTTTGCTGACCACGTCAATCATATATGCCCTTCTGAACTTGAAATAAAGGACACAATGGGACTCTTCTACATCTGCTGCTTACCTTGATCTCTACTTAAACTACGACCAACATGGACAGCTTACTACTAAGCTATACGATAAACGTGATGATTTCAATTTTCCGTGAAGTTTTCATTTCTTGATAGTAACATCCCTGCTTCAATTACCTATGGTGTTTACATGTCCAAGTTCACTTAATACTAGTCTAGGGCCTGCTCTAAATATCTTGATTTTCGTGATCGATGTCGACTGCTGACAAACAAACTAACACAAGGATTTGAGAGATGCAGGTTGATCAGAACTATGGGCAGGTTTTATGGTCACCATCTTTGTCTCATTGAGAAATATTCTGTATTATGTAAGTGACATGAAGCTGGACGTTTTTGAGCATTAGTGTGTTTACCTGTTGTGATTGAAAATGATGACTCGGTTCTCATTGATGTGACAAAGATTTACATGGCGGGTATCTTCAATGAATCAGAAGGCGCTTACTTTTCTGGAACACCTGGTCTTATTCTCTTGTACTTTTACAAGGGTCTCCATGTAAATCTCTCCTTTGTTCATATTTTGCCCATAGTTTAATCGATATTGAGTTTGGATTATGATTTTGGTAACGCTTTGGTATTCACTGGTTCTTCAGTAGAAGTTGAAAATGTATAGGTAATAATGCATGCTGGACGACACACAAGGACAGATGAAAAACTCAAACAATTCCCTATGGGCCTTTGTTTTTGTGTGCTTCTAGCAATCGTATATGTGTGTATGCCACAATGTGCATAAGATAGTTTTGTATTGCAGACTGTACAATATACATAAAGATCGTTTTGTACAAGTCGTGTTTGGGGCTGGAGGCAAGACGTTTAAGCCCATTGCTCGATGAATGTTATTGAACAGATTTTTCTGTGTTGTCCTCACTAACTTTGGACACATTTGCTCATGAATTCTTCAAAGGGGTGTCACTATCCGTGACTAAAAGCCTGAGCACACGAGTGCAATTAATGTTCAGATTGACTAACCAATGCAAAAACAAAAGGTTTCTGAAGTATTACCAACTTGGCCATCAGCCAGTATATATACAGTTTCTGTTAACCCTAAATTCAAGCACTAAAAAGATGTCTGCAGGCCGGTGCAAACTTTTGTCAATATGTTAAAGTGTGTTCTGTTGGTGAATTTACATCATGTTTGATGGTGTACTGAAAATTTGAAGCTTATTACCGTAGAATGTACGCTAAAATTGTAAAGGTAGGCAGGTCTTCATTTGCAGGATTGGGCAGGGTCATATTTTCTTAGCACTGTATCAACAAAAACATGAACATAAATCATTAAGTATTAAAGCGAGCACTGTACAATAAGTCATGTCCATCAAGTGTGTGGATGCTACTCTCTCCGAGACCGCTTCCGGTGAGTGGCAAGCTCAGAATCTGTGCTACGTTTGCTGTGCTTGAAATGAACTTGAGATTGTGCTGTCAGTTGGAGTTTTATTGCACTAGCATTCAGTTTTGCTGATGAGAAAATCTTTTTCAGTCCTTTCATTTTTTCACTGCGCAGACACACTAAAGTTGGGGGTCCAAGGAGATGTGTAGGTAAAGAGCATGTGTTACAGGGAGTAGTGTTATCTAGTGTAGGAGTTGATGCTGAGACAGGAGTCGGTGTTCTCGTTGTGGAAGAACTTGGTCGCTTCCGAAACATGATCATGTCTGAAGGACTCTCTGCCTTAAGCACAGAGTCCATTGTCATACCCATGAAGGGTGAGCCATTTGACTTTGAGCTGAGGAAATCATGCATATCTATGCGTGAGTCAGCAGCTGTAGATGTGGTGGTCGGAGCTGTGGTGCTTGTTGCTGTGGTGAATGGATCACCACCCCCAAGCAGATATTCCGGGTTGAGAATTGACTCACTGCATGCCTGGGCAAGGGCAGCAATATTTGGGTTTGTGGTATCAGTCTGTCCCTCGTCTCCAACTTTATTAACTAAATCCTCAATGGCTGATTTGATCTGATCCTCGTTTGATTTCCCATTGACCTTGATATCTGAGATATTGGCCTCTGTTTTTGGTCGTCTTCCTCTCCTGCCAGGTCTACTGGAAGGCTCTGGGTCAGCCACCACTTTGTCCTCTTCTCCTTTCCGCCCAATCACTTCCTCTTCCATTTCCTCCTCTTCACTGGAGGAGTCCTCCTCAAGCCCCTCCCCTTTGACCTCAATGTGCTCCCGAACACTGACATCAAACTTTGACAAGGAGAAGACAAGTTGTTTGGCCCATGTGATATGTAGTACAGGTGTTGGGCTGCCTTCTTCCCATTCACAGATACCATCATAAAACCGTAAGAAATTTGCATAACAATCTGGGTCATACAATAAAGATGTGTGATGAATCCGTGCTGCGTTGTCACTGGCGACAATTTTCATCATGTGTGGAATGAGGTCATTGGCAATCTCCAGGAATTCTTTGTAGATTTCCTCATCCTCACGGTTATAGTTGTAACTGGAAAGGCAAGCAATGCTAAATATTAACCAAAATGAAATATTTTTCAGTTGTCTTGTTTAAAATTCCTTACCCAGATTCCAATTATTCAAAAGAAGTTCATCAACAGTAGTGATTTTGTATCAAAATAAGAAAAAATAGAAGAACTTTGTTGTATTTCCTGACTTAACATAACATTGATAATATTTTTTTATGCTTAAATTCTTAATTAACAAATAAATGAATAGTAATGCAAGGTAAAATTTGGTATGCATAACCATGGTTCATATAGATTTTTCACACCAAAATTCAAGTACTTTTCCAGCACTTTTTTTTTAAATTTTCATGGTGCATTTTTTAGTCCAAACTTGCAAGGAAAAGGAGTATTTATTGACAACTTTGATTTGTTATTTTTTTTTTAGATGATGTTTATTAATTATCTTTTAATATAAATATGAAAAAAATTGCATGTTTACATCCAGTAAGTATGAATTCAAACACTTTTCATGCATTTATGAACAAATTCCAGCACTTTTCCAAATATCGGTTCCCTGGGACCAAAGGTTGGGTCAAGGTCATTCACTTGAACAAATTTGGTAGCACTTCATCCAAGTATGACACAGGCCAAATATCAGTTCCCTAGGACTTTTTCTTATTTAGAAGCTGCTGCTTGAATATTTTGACATATTTGATCCCTATGACATTGAAAGTGGGTCAAGGTCATTCATTTGAACAAAGTTAGTAGCCCTTCATCCCAGCATGCTAGAAGCCAATTATGAGTTCCCTGGGCCTTTTGGTTATTGAGAAGTAGTTGCTTGAAAGTTTCAACATATCTGACCCATGTGACTTTGAAAGTATAAAGTTGATAGCCCTTCATCCTATAATGCTACAAGCGTAATATCAGCATCCAAGGCCTTTTGGTTATTGAGAAGAAGTCGTTTGAAGGGAAAGTTTATGCACGGCGCTGAACCTTTGGGTCAGATGACGTAATAATGGGCATCATTAAATGTTGTTAAAATTGGATGAAAAGTGAAAAGACACAGCTATATATCATAGCGATGCCAGGTTTGAGAAATATTGCTTCAGTTCTTTATAAGATAACTTGTCAATATTTTGACAGGTTGGACAGGGTGATTCCAATATATCCCCCTGAAGTTTGTTGCGGGAGTAAAACAAAATTATGACAAAATGAGTGCTGGTAGGAGCGTAAAATGGTATTCTTACTTTCGGACAGTATCTGCTGCATCTGCCCATGCCTGTAATGCCTTTTTGTGGTGGCCCTTGCGGTATAGGTATCCCCCCAAGTATGTGTAGGGGTACACATGTTGGTTGTTGTAATGCTCCTGTGCTGACTGTATTGCCTCGTTAAATAGGTCAATGGGTGGTGGTCGTTCGGGAGTCGGCGATATCTCTTCAAGGTCGCCAAGGTTACCAAGTGCCATTGGGTATCTGAAATCAAGATGAATACATTTCTAACAAGAAGACAAATGGGCTTGTATTGCTCATCTAGATTGGGTTAGGGTTAATACTTCATTCAAACATGCTACAGGCAAAATATCAGTACACTGGGCCTTTCAGTTATTCAAACATTTGACCCCTATGACCTTGACAGTAGTTCAAGGTCATTTATTAGAACAAGAAGCCCAAAGGGCAGTAAAAGTAATCTCTGAGTATATATAATTTTGCTGGTTATTGTAAGAGATATCAACATAATTGACCCATGTGACTTAAAAGTAGGTCAAGGTAATTTATTTGAACAACCTATGTAGCACATCATCCTGGCATGCTACAAACCAAATATCAATACCCTGGGACTTTAGGTTATTGAGAAGAAGTTGTTTGAAGACTTTAACATATTTGACCCCTGTGACATTGAAAGTATGTCAAGGTAATTCATTTCAACAAACATGGTAGTCCTTCATTCCAGCATGGCAGAGAGCAGATGACGACAAATGAAACATTATGATTATAGGTCATCATCTGACCATGACCTAAAATGAACCCCTGGACAGATTCGGTTCATATTCACACCATACCATTACACTAACAAGTTCTACACCCGATTGAAATTTGGAGGTCATCTGTCAACGCTAAAGGTTCAAGGTCACATTTAACCGCTTTGTGGGGATGGGGGTATATCTATGCTAGCCGCTGGTCATTTCACGTTTATTATTCTCAAAGTGGTCAATGGTGACCTTTGACCATTAACATTGACCACAAAAATCTAGTTAAGATTTGTTGAACAAAACACAGCTATTGAAGCTAAGCTTCAGAACAAAATTTGAAAAAGAATGCAAAAGATGTTAACACATTATCTGTTGAAGATATTGCAAATGCAGACAATGTCCTTACAGTCTGGGAACCAATGAACAACTACCCTACTCTGCAGTGAGAAACATCCAACGACATCCCTCATCCACCCCCTCACAGAAATGCTACTGAGACAACTAGAAGTGAAGGACAATGATGGCAGCCGAATAAGCTCTGTTGAAGCAGCAATTGTTAAGGACTTGAAACCAAGGTATTTATGTTGGAATTAACTAACAAATACATTTTTTAAAATTTTATTTGTAAATTTTACATCTGATACATACATGTACAAGTATAAAAATATAAAATCATTCAATACCAAATTATAAATATAAATCCAGATTTTGTTAAAGGCCCATTATACATAACTTCAGGAAATATTTCTGATTTTGAAAAAAAATCCAGTTGATGACCATGCAAAAATAAGCCTAAAGCGAAGTAAACCTGAGCGTTAACTAACAAGAAACTCTTGACAGAAAAATCAAAAAAATTGAAAATAATTCAAGTGGGGCCCACTTCAACAACAAGCTGAAGTTAGAAGACAGTTCGAAATGGACGCGTGTTTACAAATACAGAATCAACCATCTGTAAAAAACACAAACAAATCAGCCGTGTCTGATCTAATTGGGGATGTGTTTATCAGCAAAGTCTTTAGAGATAAGATTATGGTAATTAATCGGAGGACAACATTCCCTTAGCGTCAGACCATCTTGATTGGCGTGAAAAGAAACATTTGGCCTTTCCTCTGCTATTAAATCTGGCCAAACGTTATTTGCCCCTGCTACTTCCATTGCCTGAGAACAAGTGTTTTCTACTGCTGGTGACTTGGTAACTGATCAAAGATACTACTTCTTAGGAGAATTAGTTGACAGACTGATATTCTTAAACAAGAATTCCACAGAAGTGGATGTGTCGCCTAAGCAGCAAGCTGGGAACTAAGTTTTAAGGAACAAGCGCTATGGATATTTATTGAATCAGTGCAATTCGTATGATTTGCCTGATAGATTCCCATGCAATAAAGTGTCTCATGACACTGACTTCCCATTGATAAATTTTCCTGATTTTTTACCTGTTATAATAAAAGTTAAGTGTTAATTCAAGACTTTACACACAGAAAACCAGTAAGTACTAAATAAAGTTTGGGGTTGATTTGTCCATAGGGAACTGGAGACAGATTTTTTATTTATAGGAACAGTGACCTTGACCTTTGAATATGAAAAGAAATTCCAAGAAACTGCTTTCTATAAGGAAGCATTGCACAAAGCTTGAGACGTGGATTAGCTCGTTATCCCATGGAAACTGATTTTCTATTTTTAGGAAAAGTGACCTTGACCTGTGACCTTCAAATCCAAAAAGCAATCCAAAGCAAACACTGTAGGACTGTTTGAAATTTTAGCTTGATCAGCCAAAGCAAACTCAAGTTAACACATGAAAACAGATATTCTATTCAATATAACAGTGCCCTTGACCTTTGAACCTGAAAAGCAATCCCAAGAAAGCACATTTGGCAAGAAAGCAACATGTAAATTTTTAGTTTGATTGGCCCACGGGAACATGAGTTATCGCATGGGAACCGTTTTTCTATTTTTAGTTACCATGACCTTGACCTTTGAACATGAAAAGCGACTCCAAGCAAGCACTTTTAGTAAGGAAGCACTGTGTTAAGTTTGAGTTTGATTGGCTCAAGGGAACTCAGTTATCGTACGGAAACAGTTGTGCAGACGCCGCCGACATAGTGATACCTTTATGTCGCCTTTTCGGGTGACACCAAAAGAACAATTCATACTGTAGGTGTTTGTTTAGTGTGATCTGATCTGTTTGATATGCAGTCCATGCATTCATTAACTACTTCTAGTAGTAGTCTGTTATACAAATACTTACTCTTACTGATGGTTGAACTTTTGTTTTAAATACTCAAGATATGAGCCAAGTTAATTCTGTGACTTACCTGATAAGTGATACATTTATTATTTATTTTTCAAATCATTTTACGAAGTTGTTGTGTTTATGTTTGACATCCCTCAGTAAAGGGTGAACTTGAGATTGTTGTTTTTTATTCATTAATTAAGAAACTTTGTATTTTTATAGTTGATTTGACCCGATTTCGAAAATAATCGTGAGTGCACATTATACACGCAAAATTACGGTATTATGTAATGGAATGGGGATCTCAAATAGTTTTAAATCAAGACAACAGCCTAAACTTAAACCCTGTGGATGTGTCAGTTTTTGAGCTGTAGTTCAGCAATAAATTTTTACCTTGACAAATGGTCCATATCATAAAGCAGCCACAAGAGTTCCTGTAAAAAAAATAAAAATACAAACTTAAAATTAAGGAAAGCAACAACTGATTTACAAAGAGGCCCAATGGGTCTGAATCCCTAACCTGCTATTAACCTTACACATGTCATCTTAAAAGTGGACTAAAATGCAGCAACAGGCAAAACATCCGTTTGATTAAGAATAATCAATTAACAAGAAAAGTATTGGGCCTGTCTGTGTCCTTTAAACTGCTCGCTATGGAGAAGAAACAAGTTAAGAGCACTTCAGGGTGAACGTTCTGCATAAAAATATTATTGTTTGTATCATGACTAGCTAAGTAGCCGTCATGCTTATTTTTTCTATATTTTGACAAAAGAATGTGTGTTGTGAAATCAAAGGATGTTTCTGACCAGATCTGGTTGAAATCTATTCAGTACTTTATGACAAGTACCAATTTAAAAGGCTTTACCTCTATTTCCCATATTGGGCCTCGCTCTAAGGGGAGTCAGTCACCATTTATGCAAAATCGGTTCCCCTCCTCCAAAGAATGTTTCTGACCAAATTTGGTTAAATTCATTCAGTACTTCATGACAAGTAGCTATTTACAAGGCTTACTCTATTTCCCCTATTGGGCCCCAACTACTCCTAGCAAGTGGGGGGGGGAATTTCAATGATAAAATCAACATACAAGAGGCCCAAGGACAAAATATACCTAAACGTATTATTTCCCTATATAAGCTATAGTCAAATTTACCCCCTCCCTGAGGGGAAACAAAGAGCCCGGGGGTCCTGAAATTTACAAATTAAACAACGCCCCTGATGATCTTTCTATCCATGTAGAGAAATAGGCTGTAGTACCTCCGAGTATGGAGAAGAAGATAATAATTTCCTATTGGACAAAATATACCCAAAAGTGTTATTTCCCTATATAAATTAAAGTAAACTTTACCCCCTCCCCGATAGGAAACGGAGAGCCTGGGGGTACTGAAATCTTTCTATCCATGTAAAGAAATAGGCTGTGGTACCTCTGGGTCTGGAGAAGAAGATTTTTGAAATTTAAGATAATGTCCCCTTTGCGGCCCGTCCTGGCCCCTAGGGTAGGGGCAGGAATCCAAATGTTACAAATCTGTATCCTCACCAACTAAGGATCATTTTGGCCAAGTTTGAAAAGATTCCACCCACTGGTTCTGGAGAAGAAGTTGAAAATGTGAAAAGTTTACACACAATGGACGCCGCCGGACGGAAAGTGATTGGAATAGGTCACTTGAGACTTCGTCCCATGTGACCTAAAAATTTGTTGAGAAATGAAATCTGTAGAGCGATGGCAATAATTTGTTATAAATAGTAACGATGATCCCAACACTGACTCTAGCACCCTGAAACACAAATTTGTTAAAAATATTATGATACTTAACCAATATGTGAAATTTGATGAAAATCAGTTGAGAAATGAAGTCGCTAGAACAATGACAATGATATATATAATATATAATATATAATGGTGACCTAAAATGTTGACCCTGGAATACTGAAACACAAACTCTTTATAGATAATATGATACTTAACCAATATGTGAATTTAGATTAAAACTGGTTGAGAAATTAAGTCGCTAGAGTATTGACAAAAAGTAAACAATCCCATTCGCAGTTGCCAAGGGGATTAAGCTAATGTAATCTGTAGATCAATTACACATATCATCAACACTAGCATTCAAATTAAAAAATTTCTCTCTTTCCTCAAAAAAGCTAGAATAACTCCTCTATCTAACAAGAGGCCAAATGGGCCTGCATCGTTCACCTGGTATCAATCTTTTACTTGTAACCCGAAAGTGTTACCCTTAACCTTAAATCTCAGGGATAAATCTAGCTTAATGGGGAAACTACCCTTTTTTGACTTAAGGGGAAAAGAACTCTATAAAGGGGAATTTTTATCAATCACAAAGTTACACTTTTTAAACTTGAAAGCATATTTTTCAAGGGAAAACAGTAAATGGTAGTCAGAAAAACAAATCTGAAGTATTTGGGGTAGATATTGACATCAAAAATGAGGGAAAATACTGTATTTCAGTAAATTTAACACAATTCTGAGGGGAAAACGGGAACAAAATTCTGAGGGGAAACTACACATAAACGGTAGTAAAAAAGGCCTAGATTGACCCCTGATTATCTATAACTGTAAGACATTCAAAAGAACATGTTAATATTTAAACAGATTTTACCCCTGTGACCTCGAAAGTAAAACAAGGTAATTTTCATACGCGTTCTTTCCAAGTAAGCTACCAGCCAAATATCAGGTCTCTAGGCCTTTTGGTATTTCAAAAGAAGTTGTTTGAATGTTTTAACAGATTTGATCCATGTGACCTTGAAAACAAGTCAAGGTCATTTCTTTTCACAAACTTTTTGAGGCTTTAGCCAAGGAATCTCTTAGTCAAATATCATGTTTCTAGGCCTTTTGGTTAATCAGTAGAAGTTGTGTAAATGTTTAAACAGCTTTGAATCCTGTGACCTTGAATATGGGTCAAGGGCATTTCTGTTCGAAACTTTATCAGGTTTCATCCAAGGAACCTCTCCGCCAAATAGCATGCTTCTACTCCCTTTAGTTAATCAGAAGAAGTCTTTTAAATAGATTTGACCCCTGTGATCTTGAAATGGCAAGGTCATTCTTTTGAAACAAATTTGGTAGCCCTTCATCCCAGTATGCTTCAGGTCAAATATCAGCACACTTGGCCTTTTGGTTATTGAGAAGAAGTTTCTTGAAGGTTTTCAAACATTTGACCTTAAATGTAAGTCAATGTCATTCATTTGAACAAACTTGGTAGCCCTATATCCCAGCATGCTACCATCCAATTATCAGCACGCTGAGCCTTTTGATTATTGAGAAGAATTTTATTGGATTATTGAGAAGAAGTTTATTGAATATATTCAGACATTTAACCCCTGTGATGTTTAAAGTAGCTCTACATTATTCATTTTAACAAACTTGGTAGCCCTTATCCAAATATTCTACAAGCATAATATCAGCACCATGGGCCTTTCCGTTATTGAAAAAAGATTGCTTGAAAGAAAAGTAGATGATGACAGACGACGCACAATGGCTATGGGTCATCCTGACCCTTTATCCCAGCATGCTACAAATGAAATATCACTACTCCTGGCCTTTCGCTTAGTGAGAAGATGTTGCTTGAGAATTTTTAACCCATTTGACCCCTGTGACCTTGAAGGTGGTTGAAGGTATTTCATTCGAACAAACTTGGAAGCCTTCATTCAAACATGCTACAGGCCAAATAACAGTACCCCGGGCCTTTGTTGTTGTTGTTGAGGACTTTAAATATTTTACCTGTGACCTTGAAGGTGGGTCAAGGTCATTCATTTAAACAAATTTAGTAGTCCTTCATTCAAGCATGCTACATGCCAAATATCAGAACCTTTGGCCTATCTGTAATTGAGAATAAGTTTCTTGAAGGTTATGAGACATTTGACCTCTGTGACCTTGAAAATGGGTCAAGGTAGTTCATTTTAACAAACTTGGTAGCCCTTCACTCAAGCATGCCACTGAACCAATATCAGGTCTCTGTGCTAACAGTTGATGAGAAGAAATTGTTTCAAGGAAAAAGTTGATGCTGGACAGCCGAATGACAGATGCTGCGCCATGGCATAAGCTGACTTGCCCTTCCGGCAGGTGAGCTTACAAGTAGTGTTTTAACAGAAAACGTTGATGGAAACCAGATGCTGCTTTATGACATTGAAGGGCCAGGTCAGCTAAGATTGATATTAAATTGAGTGCCTGGGTATAGGGAGATAACTACTACATTAAACAGCAGTTAATTATGTATTCAAGTGTAATATTGCCCTCAAGAGTAATAGCCCAATTTGAAGTTCTGCTATTCTGCAACTGTTGTTACTGTTCATCATTTTGTAGGGTTATGTTCCCTATATCTTTGTTGCCTACCTGCTGAAGAGAGCCCATTTCTAGACTGTCAACAGTGGCACTGATGGAAGGGTTGATGCCACTGATAATGGATGCTACCTCCATCTGCCGGGTACAGAGGACAGGCTGATCGTTGAGATAGAGCCAGCTCTTCTCCGAGACACCCATTGTGATTGGCTGTCCTCTTTTGTCTTCATTACCTTTACCTATTATTAAGAAGGAGGCCTTATTAACAAGTCATTTCTTATTCTTTTGTGCTTTACAAACTACATTAAAGCTGACAATGTAAGTTAAAAATCTTTCTTGTTGAGATTTAAAAAAAATACAGCAAAGTAAATTTTAAGAAAGATTCTGAGATGCCCCCTTGCTTGGAAACGATAGTCAGCTCCCTGGGTATAATAGGCAAACAACCTGTCTAACCGGTTCTCATTGTTGCAATGAATGTGCATGGCGACACTTCTATAGACCTAACCATCACACCCTTTCTGAAATTTTTTTCCCCACAATGTTTTTTTCAACCAGCATCTGAAGAACATGGACATGGATATTGAAAGGGTCATTATAACGAAATTATACAATATGAACAAAATTGAAAAAAATAACCGAATTATTACACCAAAATTTTTTCAGTAAAAAACGCAATTAGGTGGTAAATGAGTGTCACCTGATAAACCTACCTTAATATTTAATATGCCATATCCAGGATACAACTTTCAATTGGTTTAGTCATGTGACTTTATTTGGGGCCTGATAAACCTACCTTAATATTTAATATGCCATATCCAGGACACAACTTTCAGTTGGTTTAGTCATGTGACTTTATTTGGGGCCTGATAAACCTACCTTAATATTTAATATGCCATATCCAGGACACAACTTTCAGTTGGTTTAGTCATGTGACTTTCATAACCATTTGACTTTATTTGGGGCACTTTGAAAACAAAATGACGGCTAAATAGAATTTTTCAATGACGGTAAGCAAGGTAAAAATTTTTGGTCGAAAGAGGGATCACAACTTCAAATAAAACAAAAGGGGCGTTAGTAAAATCAGCTGAGATCACTGATGAACTGAATTCATCTTTTATTGAGAAATATGAATGCAATTCACAGTGCTCGTAATCCGGGTTTCTCTTTGCTGTTGGAAACGATCTGAATGTTACATTTTGCCAGATTATTGCTTTTAGGACTGACAGTTACACATCTAGGTACAACACACCATGACTTATATTTAGAGGCTGTACCTTTGTTTCTTCCCTTTTTAACCTGAAGCGACTAAACAAATAAAATCAAATCTAGCTGTCATTCGGTCGTCAATGCCGCCAGTGAGAAGTGCCCTAAATTTTTCGCAGTCACATGATTAAATCACCGATTTCTAACTCTGCTTAAAAAGAGTTCTTAGGATTAGGGTTAGGAATGGGGAACATATACTGTTTGGAAATTTTTGCTCTGCTTCCAAATGTAAAATCAACATGTTGATGTCCATCACACAGGTGAAGGGACAGTTTTGGTGTTTCTTTCACTTTACTTTGACACACGATTTATGATGATGTCTGAGAGAGTGACCATATTCATGTAACTTCTCGTTTCCAAGCACGGCAAAAACTAAAATGTCTGCCATTCTTTAGTCACCTGTTAGGGGGCATCTCATCAACTTTTTGAAAATTTTACTTTGAATTTTTTTTTTAATCTAAACAGGAAAGCTTTTTAAATTGCATTGTCAGCTTTAATTTCAATGGCCAAAAAACAATTACTTACTACAGGACAAACATGAGATCCAAGAGGGATCTTTGAAAGTTGATCTTTTCCATTCAGTTCTCTATGACAAGTAGCGATTATAAAGGCTTTACTTCTATTTCCCCTATTGGGCCCAGCCCCTGTAGCGGCCCAGCCCCAGGGGGATCAGAATCACCATTAATCCAAATCTGTTTGTTGTCCCAAAAGGATATTTCTGGCCAAATTTGGTTAAAATCCATTAAGTACTTTATAACAAGAGGCCCAGAGGACCTGTATTGCTCACCTGGATACATTATAACCTATGTTATCATGGTAAAATATTTTCCAAAAAAATCCCAAGGACTGGGAAGACTACCCTTTGAAACATGTGCGTAATTTAATTAGAAATTTGGTAAATTGGTGAATATCTCAAATATTATCAAGTTCAACGAAGAAATAGGTCCCTAGGGGAGTGGCCAGGCCCTGACTCAATGCTAATATCACAATTGTGTTTGTCTCTTGATGCCCAGCAACTGTATATATATATATAGTTTTGGGGTGGGGATCTCAACCATTTCAAAGTGGTGACAGGGATTAGGTCTGCATGGATGTGGCAGAACCCCGGAAGTATTTGTCTTAATTTTTGCCTTGAAATTTGTTTTCAGTGGGGATCTCAACTGTTTAAAAGTTATGACTCCGGAGTTGATTCTGCAAGGGTGGGGGTGGTGGTGCCAGCTGTCAATTTGTACAATTCTGATTATCATTACTGGAGGATGTTCAAACAAAATTAGTTGATATCCATTTGCTTAGTTCCAGACTTGGCTTAGCCCCCTTGGGGGTTATCCCCTCAATTTGTACAGTTTTGAATCCCTTTCTCCCAGGAATGTTTCCAACTAATTATGATTGATATCAGGTGCATAGTTCTAGAGAAAAGGTTATTAATAACAGCAATATGGTCAAATTAACCCCCTTTTGGCCCCCGCCCCTCAGAGGTCGGCCAAAACAAGAGTACATTTTTAATCCATACTACTTAGGGATGCTACCAGTGAAATATGGTTGGTATCCATTGCTTGGTTTCAGAGAAGAAGTTGCTTAAACTAATATAGCTAAATAATCCTTTTTGGCCCCACCCCACAGCCCCCTGGGGGTCAGTCCCACAATTAGTACAATTTTGAATATTCTGAGCACCTAAGGATGCTTCCTAAAAAATAAGGGTGAATTCCAATTAGCTATTATGGAGAAGAAGTCCTTTAAAAAATTGTTAACAAGATGCCATGGAATGGTTTAAGCGCACATTGGTCCTTTGGACCAGGTGAGTAAAGAATTAGTGATTTAAAAGGCTTTACCTCTATTTCCCCTATTGGGCCCGGCTAGAGTCACCATTTCAGGAAAAAACTGTTCCCCTTCCCCGAAGGATGTTTCTGACCAAATTTGGTTAATATCATTGCAGTACTTTATGACTAGTAGCAATTTGAATGAAAAGTTGATTGGCACTGCGCCATGGCATAAGCTCGCCGGCCCTTTGGGCCAGGTGACCTAAAAATTATGTTTTCAATGTGATGTTGTTTTAAAGTGAAAGGTTGATTCCAGATGGACAGATTGACAGATAGATCATCAAAGGACATGGGCATTTAGCCCCAAGCCATGTGACTGAATCAAAAGGTTTATTTACCAAGTCTGGCATGTCCACAGAAACATCTAGGCATTGTTTTCCTTTTTAAATGACTCCATTTAATGCTTTGACTTATCTTTTAATTAATTCTGTTTCTGATCATATAAAGGGGCATCTTGTAAAAGCCTAATTTCAGTTCTTGCATGTACATGCTGTCTGCAATACCAATTATATTTTCCTGGTATTTCAATATTCAAAGTCCTCTCTGAAATGTCTATATTGACCACTTGCAAAATTGCACTGCTTGGGAAAGCCCAGATAATATTAGCGGTGATTGTGCCACATGACATTTTTGTCGCAATAATATTAATAAACACAAGTCGCCTGACCGATTGGCAAAGGAGCCCTAAGGGAGGGGGACGCATAATACATACTTTTAATATATCATTGAATCATATTCACATTAATAATCAGACATGAATTGCACACATACTGATATTCAAATGAAGAAAAATTTGTCAGCATCTCTGCATCATTTATTGAAAACAGAAAATATCTATATACAAATTGGTACTGGACACAACCAAGGTTAGGGGGAACCTTAATTTCTGCAAAAAGTAATATGCACGAATCCTCCTTTATATTTTGACCATTCAGCAACTTTTCGCTCAACAGTTAGGGCCTATCGGAGTGCAAAGAAAATAATAAAAAAAAGAAGATGAAAAAAGTTTGCTTTTGTGGGATGCCTCTTCAAGACATATTGCAAAAACAATCAGAACAGTTTGCTATTTAATTTTACAAAGATTTTGCTCAACTCTGATTTCCGCCTGTGTCTTTTTTTTATTCAAAATTGCACAATATTTGTTTTAGAAACAAGTCCATATTGATGGACAGATGCTCCCCATAAAATCCTATTTTCTGTTTATTTGTTTGTTTAATGTCAGCAGCCCTCCCTTGTACCTACCGTGCCATGTAACCTCAGCAGTGTCCGACAAGTCTTGACCAAATGTTACCCAAGCGTGGTCCTCAGACAGGGCCAGGTGCACATCTTTGTAGCCAAGGACTTGGAAAGCAGCAACCACACCAAATGCCACACCAAAACAGTCCAGCTTATTACCTGAGAATGGGCACAGCATTAGTGTTTTGGAGAAAAATTCTCAAAACATTGTTATAGGTACTAGTAACTCAATTTTGATGATGAAATCATGTACACGAAGTGAAATATAAGATTTATTATGTCACCATAGAATAACAGTTCTAATATAACAAGGGCACCGCAAATGGATGCAATATATGCTTTTCTGACACTACAGTTTATGTGATAAAACAAGCTTACATTGAGGTTTTTATTACAAAAAGTGATTGCCCTCAGTATGATGATCACATTTAACGAAATTAATAGGTTTTCTTGTTACTGATGTACTGCCTAAAGAATGTTATCAGGGCAGTGATCCCACAAGAACTTTCAAACCAAAAATTAGGATCTTCACACACACATTGACTAAACTACATTTTTTGTATAAGACCACCAGAGAAACCTGCACCAAAACTTTAATGGCAAAAACTTAAGTCCAAAACATGTCGTCATCCATTTCTAAAAAATAACCAGTTTCCTGACATCTGTTTGAAAATGGCCGCCGCCTAACATCACGTGATCAAAATTAGACAGGTTGAGAACGTAATTCTCGCGGGATCTCGCGACGTGCGGCCATTTTCAAACAGATGTCAGGAAACTGGTTATTTTTTAGAAATGGGTGGAAACAGTTAGTTTACGACCTCCTGTGACTTGATTAAATGTGTAGGTTAATAGAAAAATATCTGTTCTTTCCATCGATACTTAATTTACATGTGATTGAAAATGTTTCATATCATAAAACACAGCTTAAACAGTGACCCGTGCACGGGTCGGTAACATTTCCACTTTTTTTACTAAGCAGGAATTCTGACTAGTACCCGCCTGTCGTCCAAATATTTAGCGGGTTAGAGAGTCAGAACCCTTCGGACTAGGTGTAATGTGCAGCATAGGAGAGAGGTTTGCCAGTTGCTTCTGGGACCAAAATGTGTTGATATCAATATTGCTTTTTAAACAAATGGTATATAAGACTTCATGAGTGAATTACCTTTATTTGCTAACAAATTAATTTAAAGACCCAATATATGTAACTTTCTGCAAAACCTGAAGTGAAAATCAAGCCTAATAACTTATTATATTTATAGATTTAGTTAAGATTGACTGATATCAGCAATATTTAAGAAGAGTTTTTATGCGGTTACCAGTACAGCAGCAGTTGAAACTCAGTATTTGTAAACATGCGTCCATTTTGAACTGTCTTCTAACTTCCGCTTGTTGTTGAAGTGGGCCACACCTGAATTATTTTCAAATCTTTCGATTTATCTGTCGAGAGTTTCTTGTCAGTTACCGCTCAGGTTTACTTTGTTTTAGACTTATTTTTGCATGGTTATCAACTGGATTTTTTCCCCAGAATTTTTCAGAATCCCGAAGAATTTCCTGAAGTTACGAATATTGGGCCTTTAACAGAATATGTTTTTGATTTTTGTTTATATAAGAAATTGCTAGAGATACCGTATGTATTCACTTTTAATACCATTAAAAGTCAAAAGCTATAAAACCACACATTTTAGAAACATTCTCCTGTATTTTATTTCACTATAAAAACAGTACACCACTTCATATTTACTTTAACAGTGCGACTACCAATGAATTTCAAAAGAGATACAGTTACATGTAAATTAAATAACTTACCCTTATTAAAGTGTTCTCATTAAATAACTTTACCTTTATTAAAAGCCAGTTGCCGGCAAAAGCAGCCAGCTATTCACCAACTTTGAACTGGCTATTTTTCATAAAATTATATATCAACATTACAGCAACCAGGTATTCTTTCAAAGTCAACCAATTATTGCAAAACTTAGTGTAAGAACACCATGTCATAATGTGTTCACTTTTGAAACTATTAAAAGTCAACGCTTTAAAACTAAACATTTTAGACAAGTGATCCCAGAGGGATCTTGGTGCCCACCATTGATGATTTTTCATTAATTTTTAGAAAAATGGATATTTTCCCTTCTTTCTTTTTTCTTTCATTTATAACTTTAATCTTAGTTCTGTGAACTTATCTTGAAAATCAATAACAGTTTAAAGAAGGTTTCTTGTCGGGAGATTTTTTCCCCCTGATCAAATCAAAATTCAAAATAAGAAAGAACAATCTTGTATTTCTTAAAAAATAACCATATATACTTTCATAGTCAACATAGAAGATGGCCGTCTGGCGGCCATATTTTCCCCCTGGAGCAGTCTAAAAATTAGACCATGCACAACTAGCTAGTGACCAAACAGAGCCTGCTTATGAAATTTGAAAAGAATCCATCTGGTAGTTTTCAAAACATAGCCATCACAAACTATCACTATCAAAATCCAAAATGGCCGTCTGAAACCAAAATGTATTATGAATCACCTCAAAAAACTACACAATGCAGAACTAGGGACCAGGGGGAGCCTGCATATATTTGAGAAAGGTTCCATCCTAATCTTCTCATGAAATGACAATTACAAACTATAAATGCAAAATCCAAGATGGCTGCCTGTCAGCCATATTGTATTTCAGATCAGCCAAAAACTGTACAATGCACAACTAGGCACTAAGGGGAACCTATATATGTTGGAGTAAGATCCATAAAGTTTGTTTCATGAAATAGCTGTAACAAACTTTCAATACCAAAATCCAAGATGGCCACCTTTCAGCCAATTTGTTTATTCCAACCAGTCCCAAAATGAAGAGGGCACAACTAGGCATCAAGGGAATCCTACTGGTACACATAAATTTGAGTAGGATCCATCAAGTGCTTCTCGGGAAATAGCGATAACAAACTTTCCATGGCAAAATCCAAGATAGCCGCCTTTGAGCCATTTTGTTTTTCTGACCAGTCCCAAAATCTAAAGGGCACTACTGAGCACCAAGGAAAACCTACATATGAAATTTGAGTAGGATCCATTCAGTATTTTTTAAGAAATAGTGATAACAAACCTTCATGTCAAATCTTAGATGGCAGCATTCAGCCATTTTGCTTTTCCGATCGGTCCAAAAATCAGAAGGGCAAAACTAGGGACCAAGGGGAACCAACATATAGATATACAATTTGGGAAAGATCCATTAAATACTTTTCAAGAAAAAGCGATAACATACTTTCATGTCAAAATCCAAGATGGATGCCTATAAGCCATTTTGTTTTTATGATCAGTCCCAAAATCAAAAGAGCACAACTAGGCACCAAGGGTAAGCTACACATGCAATTTCAGAAAGATCCATTCAGTACTTCTCAAGAAATAGGGAGAACAAGAATTGTTTAAGGACGGACGGACCACGGATGCAGAGTGATTCGAATAGCCCACCATCTGATGATGTAGGGCTTAAAAGTTCTCGTGTAAACCACACATTTTAGAAAATTTTATTTAACTAAAATCAACAACGGAGCATATGTGTCATATGATAAAATTTGTGCTTTATTCAGCTTATTCAGCTGTTGTTTGTTTTCATTCATGATGGAAGGATCCCATCAAGACCAAGTATCAAGGTAACTGTTTGACATTACATAGCAGCCATGGCCTACATATCTGGTCACTCCCCAAAAGCAACAACGTCCGCCACTGATAGACCTTGAACAAATTGTTATGTTCCAGGGATGTTATGCCTTTTGCAATACACATGGTTGTCTTCATCATTTCATTGTGATAAAGACATCTTCGATCAATGTATTGTTTACAACCACCGTCATCATTGACTTTTCAGCAGGATGCATGTGAACATTTTTTTCAGCTTCAAGGCGATTACTGTTGATGACCTGACGGTGGTTGCCATGTTGTTTAAATGGAAAGCCCAGAATCGGGGTCTACTGAATGCTTCCATGCTGTCGTCACGTAGGCGAATGTTTTGATTACAATGCTCAGCGAGACGCATAAGAACTGAAATGTGTATTGGGGGAAAATCCGGAAAATGGAAAAATGAAATAATATGTCATAACAAACCTATAAGTCAGCGCTAAAAAAACCAGGTAGGAAACCGCAAACACACAACTTTTTTTAGGGCTTACCAAAACAAAGCTGTAAATTTTCTGGAATGGCTTCTCCAGAACTTGTTCAATTGTTCTTTTAAACAGTTTAGAGTTCTTGCTGATACCACCTCTTCAGATAGAGAATTCCACAGGTCTGTCACATGAGTTGGTGCTGATACCACCTCTCCGAATAGAGAATCCACAGGTCTGTCACATGAGTTGGTGCTGATACCACCTCTTCAGATAGAGAATTCCACAGGTCTGTCACATGAGTTGTTGCTGATACCAACTCTCCAGATAGAGAATTCCACAGGTCTGTCACATGAGTTGGTGCTGATACTACCTCTCCAGATAGAGAATTCCACAGGTCTGTCACATGAGTTGGTGCTGATACCACCTCTTCAGATAGAGAATTCCACAGGTCTGTCACATGAGTTGGTGCTGATACCACCTCTTCAGACAGAGAATTCCACAGGTCTGTCACATGAGTTGGTGCTGATACCACCTCTCCAGATAGAGAATTCCACAGGTCTGTCACATGAGTTGGTGCTGATACTACCTCTCCAGATAGCGAATTCCACAGGTCTGTCACATGAGTTGGTGCTGATACCACCTCTCCAGATAGAGAATTCCACAGGTCTGTCACATGAGTTGTTGCTGATACCACCTCTCTAGATAGAGAATTCCACAGGTCTGTCACATGAGTTGGTGCTGATACCACCTCTCCAGATAGAGAATTCCACAGGTCTGTCACATGAGTTGGTGCTGATACCACCTCTCCAGATAGACAATTCCACAGGTCTGTCACACGAGTTGGTGCTGATACCACCTCTCCGAATAGAGAATCCACAGGTCTGTCACACGAGTTGGTGCTGATACCACCTCTTCAGATAGAGAATTCCACAGGTCTGTCACATGAGTTGGTGCTGATACCACCTCTCCGAATAGAGAATCCACAGGTCTGTCACATGAGTTGGTGCTGATACCACCTCTTCAGATAGAGAATTCCACAGGTCTGTCACATGAGTTGTTGCTGATACCACCTCTCCAGATAGAGAATTCCACAGGTCTGTCACATGAGTTGGTGCTGATACCACCTCTCCAGATAGCGAATTCCACAGGTCTGTCACATGAGTTGGTGCTGATACCACCTCTTCAGACAGAGAATTCCACAGGTCTGTCACATGATTGCCAAAGAAGTTTTCTGTCATTGTTACCTGTATGGTTTTTTGGAGGGCCCCCTTGTTGTTCTGTAGTGAGGTTGTTGTAACAGGTTTCCATTGTCTAGTACACCTTTACATTAATGTTATTGATGATTTTGTACACCTGGATCATATCAGCCATTTCCCCTCTGTACTCAGCGCTCAGAGTAGGTCTTGTCAGACAGTGTTGGTACTTTATTTGTTGCCCTCCTTTGGACACATTCCATTGTAATCTTGTCCTTGATGTAGGGAGGGGACAAGACAACAGATGCATATTCTAGGTGTGGGCGAATAATATAAGGGCTTTGTACAAAATGACAAACAGTGGTGGGCTCATGTATGCAGTGTTCAATCCAGGATTTGTACAAAGAGGGCCAGTTGGGCCCACAGTGTTAAAAAATGGGGCCAATGAAAAGTGTAATTATATAATATATCTAAAACACAAAAAAAACTTTCGCTGTCTAATTTGTCCTTCTGAAATTAATCATCCTAATAACACCTGACAAGGCATTTAAATAATTATGTGATGACTGATGTCTTATAAGAGGCGACGTGTGATAGTTTGTGCAATCATCATTAAATATGTAACTTTTTGAAGTCTGAATTTATACATATTTCACATCTTATTCCTGATTTGGTATTATATTATAGTCCATAAAAAAAATTATCGTAACATAAATTGCGTTTGAAATTTACGTTTTTTTTGATAGAGTAATATTAGCCTGTTTCCGGTCGGTATTATTTCCCCGGACTTTTCCTTACTTGCTAAAGATATGTGCACGTGGCTGTCTTCTCTTAAATAAAGTCACTGACTTGTTTTACTTTCACATCTGAAGTATTAAGATATTCTGTACTCATATCAAAACTCTTTATATTTCCAAATGGTTGGATTTGTCCATATTCAATTTCATCAACCATTGTTTTGGGGATACTGACACACATCGTAATCATCATACGCATGGAACATTCAGAGAAAGTGTTTTTCTCCTGCCCACACAACTCCAACAACCCAGGTGGAGTATAAAATGGTCTGGGGTGGATGTTGCAGTATCTGTGATGTAGCATTCAAGTGTGGAGGCACTATAAAAGATGCCGTTGGAAACACAGTCCCACTACAAACAGAACACAATTCATCTCCAGCACACATGCATACATACACACACACATATGGAGATATTAGCCAGGTGGTATAGGGCAAGTAGTTAGCGCCCGATAAGGCACCTCCTGCAAACTCCACAGAATTGTATATGATAGAACTGTATGTGTTAATTGTATTGATTGTATAAGAATTGTATATCTATGTACTGTAAAGCGCTTTAGAGTGGCTTATGTTAGCTAGATAGGGCGCTATATCAAATATTGTATATTATTATTGACATCCCTATCAGAAGATACCATGTAAGTATGGACATTAAATTGATATCGCTTTTAAAGATGACAGCTCCTAAAGACCTACAGTATAAAACATTGATGTTCACTTCGAAAGCACTTTACAATTTTAAGACAACACTGTGTCAGTGTGTTAATAGGAAAAGAAGCCTTGATATTACAAAATTTGGAACACATGCCCCAACTGACTTTTAATTTATAAATTCAATAAAGCTGCCAATGCTCTTTACAATGGTAAACGTGAATGTCATTTACGTTGGTTAATCATCATAATTTAGTTAAAATCGATAACCCCACGATACTTGAGTGCGTCAATATGGCCGCTTGGCTTGGGAGCAAGGCGCCTAACGCACGCGCTGACATTGGTTTCATTTTAACGCACACCGTCGTCAATCCTGGTTGACAACTGTTGGTGGTTGATTAAATAAATCGACAAATAACAATTTATCAAAAATGAATATGAAAGACTGATATAAAAAAACGAATGATCTAGCATGACGAATGTTCATTTACGCATATAGCGCAATATTCCAAAGAATCATCGCAACTTACCCGTCAAAAAACTGTACAGAGACTGCAGGTGTGCTTTGTCTTTGTAAAAGCTTCGCATTAAGGAACTCCATATGACATCCGAGACTGCTTTCACTAACTCTCTTGTGGCAACTTCGCCACAGAATTTAGTGAGATCAATAGATCGTTTCACATGAGTCACAAATTTTTCATACAGAGCTTCTACTGTCTCCAACTCAATCACCGGGAAAATTGGTTCCAGAGTTTTGGAATGATCAATCTCACCTGGCAACGCCCGATTAACTGTCAAAACATTTTCTATATATCCAAGCACGATAGATAAAAGTGGTAAATTAGGTTCGTCACTGCCAGTCAACTGATCCCTGAATAAATCAACCACATCTTGAATACTTTGAAGAGGGAAATGTTGTTTTTCATTCTCTCGAAACCCCGCCATCTTGCGTTTCAGTTGCAATCAATTGAATTTAGCCTTTAAACCAAACAATTTTCACCTATATGAATAAAATAATAAGTTATAGCACATGCCGTTATAACTGCTAACGAATACACTAAAAATAAATGTTAATTATGTGAGAACATTTGAGTGACATTGTCGTAAGTATGAAAAATGAGGAAAACTTGTAACAGAGTCGTCGAGACTATTCCTAAACGCAATATGGCGGACAGCGGAGCCGTCGTTAGTGCACCAGTGGAAAATAATAAGGCTGACGATCAAGTGGCTGATCAAAATGAACAGGTAACACGTCTTACACAGCCCATGATGTCTATTAAACATTTTGTCGAATCAACATGCCTGTAATAGATAATCGAAGTACACAAAACAGGTTACACGTGTTCATCAGACATTCAGGGCTTCATCGATAGGCCTATATTACGCCTACAGTGGTCACACGCATTAAAGACCAGGACATTTTACAAAGGAATTCTAGTCGTTTCGGTACCCCGCCGTTTCAGTCCTAACAAAAGTCATTTCGGTATGAAAGACTTTAAGTCATTTCGGTACTTAACAAGACCGAGATTATAAACATGGGGGGGGGGGGGGGCACAAACTTGGGCATAATAGCCTACTGTACTGGGTCGCGACCAGTTATCGTGAAATTTTCGCCGTTTTTCAACAATTTTTCGAAATGTAGCGAACCGAAATCGTTGAAAATCAATAACTGCTACTTCACGATAACTGGTTGTGACCCAGTAATGGCAGTATTATACACATTTGGCCGTTTGAGTATCGATTTGTTACTAAAAATAGTTATTTTTAACCAGGACATTTTTTTCAAATATTTTTTCCTGCAGGAAGTAGGGATTGTCACCTAATTGGGTGAGTCTATTTTGATTTATATGCTACAATGTATGTACCTTTCATACACAATACAAGATTGCCTACCAGGGTTCTCATTAAAAGCCGGTTGCCGGCAAAAGTAGCCTGTTATTCAACAACTCTGATCTGGCTATTTTTCAGAATTTTATATATGTCAACATTACTGAATGTAAAAACTAAACAGGCTATTCTTTCAAAGTCAACCAATTATTGCAAAACTTAGTGAGAACACTGTCTACAAGTTTCATTACTTTTTACATGACTTGAAAAATTATGGCCAATTGATTTTAACCACACAAAATGTATTGGTTGCTGTCATTATATTACTTACACTTGCAGATATATGTAACCCATGCCTTACAAATAAGTAACACTAGGTTTTCTTCAGTTCTTTTTTTTAATACAAATAAGACCTACAACTTAACGTAAACATCAATGTAGTACATTGACCGGAACATACAATATATTTACAGGACAATTAAACATTACGCAACCGTGAAGACACATACATTTATGAACTAGATGAATCAGGGTTCGCCCTGTGTATTTTAGAAATGGGGTAACTAACCGGTCCTTTCCTAAATAAATGGGGTCCTTAGCTTCTGCATACATGTAGTTTAAAAGGGAATCCTGAAAATTAGTGGGGTCTTTTTCGGTTCTTATGCTTGAAAAAGATATAGGGACGGCTTCAACACAAACCCTGTGAATATATGTACATGATGAAAGACTTACCAGGGCTAGTGAATATGATGTTCTCTGGTGAATGGCATAATGAAGAATGACCCAGGAGTAGGGGAAAGGAATGAGCTGTGCATGGACCAGAATTGGACGAAAAGTCCATGTGACACTATCATCCAATAAAACCTCTCGCACACGATGATGTTTGGCATGAGTCCTTGAGCCCATGGGACACATATGTGGCTTACACATACATGTACCGAACATCCAAGGACTACGTATAAATATGTCATTGGCATATTTTACAATGGGTACAGGTATCAGATAAGTTGTGCCTCAATGACATCACACACCACATGTTAGTTAAGAAATTTTGGATTCCCATCTTTTGGCTCCTACATGTGGCATCACAAGTCCCAGAAGGACGAAACAGCTGTATGATGCAGTTTAAATTTTTTTCGGCATACTGTATCTAGTACTAAATTTAAGAGGTGCAGCATGTGTGTGTTACGTCACCTTCTTAAGAAGGGCTACCAATTCACATTGCAATTGCAAGTTTATAAAATGAATGACCTTGACTCATGCAAAAAAAGTTAATCAGTTCATAATTATTGTAAAATCAATGAAAATTTATTAGTTTATAAATCACTTAAAATATGTTTTATGTATTATTTTCAGCCACAGGAACAAGCTCAAGCCCGCCCAGGATTCTTTGGTTTTTTGAAGTCATTGATTGTTCGAATGGTGTTTATTTACATGATCAGCAGCTTCTTCAGAAGACCTGCCTCAACACCAGTTAAGTCTGAAGATGGACAAATGCAAGCAGCTGTACCATACTCAGAAAATATCTACATGAAAGATACATTAATGGTGAGACCCCATATTGAGAAAGTGGCATTAATTCACTTTTCTCACATATTTGGCAGATAACTTAATCCCTTATTGGTGTACACACTAACCCAAGTTCATGGACTACATTTAAGCCCACCTGATCCAAAGCACTGGTGAGATTTATTATGCCATAATATTAGCCTCTATCGTGTATCCGTCAAGCTTGTTCTTTAAAATCCTACTCCTTCTTACGGTAATGCTTGAATGAAATTCAATCAAGTTTGGTCTGAAACATCAATGGGGGTGGGCAGTAATATCACAAATTTAAAATATTGGTTTGAACCCTTGGACAACAGGGCAGGGCCCCAAAGATGTACACCAAAAGAATTCTTGCGGGCATGTAAGGTAAAACTTGACAGGCTGTCAATCATTTATAATCTTCAAGGACAGGTATCAGCCTAGAAATGGTCAGGGTTTTTTTAGGTCAGGATCCAGATGATTTTAATAGCCATCATGCATCGTCTGTCATCATATGCAGTACTGCACTGTCCGCCATATGTGGAGTATAAACTTTTCCTTCAAACGGCTTCTTCTCGATAACAGAAAGGCCCATGGTGCTTATATTATGCATGTGGCATGCTTTGATGAGGGGTTACCAAGTTTGTAAAAATTAGTGCCATTGACCTACTTTCAAGGTCATAGTGGTGAAATGTCTTAAAATTTTCAAGCAACTTCTTCTCACTAACCGAAAGGCCCAGGGTGCCGATATTTGGTCTGTAACATGCTTTGATGAAAGGCTACCAATTTTATTCAAATGAATGAACTTGACCTACTTTCAAGGTAACGGGTGTAAAATTTGTTAAAAATCTTCCAAACAACTTCTTCTCAGTAACCGAAAGGACTATGATGCTGATGTTATGCATTTAGCATGCTAGGATTCACTAAAATGAATGACATTGACCTACTTCTAAGGTCACTGGTAAAATATGTTAAACTCTTCAAGCAACTTCTCAATAACCGAAAGGCCCAGAGAACTGATATTTGGCCTGTAGCATGCTTGCACTAAGGACTACTCAAATGAATGAGCTTGACCCATTTTCAAGGTCACAGGGATCAAATGTGTTAAAAATTCTCAAGATACATCTTCTCACTAAGTGAAAGGCCTGGGGTAGTGATATTTCGTTTGTAGCATGTTGGGATGAAGGGTCAGGATGACCCATGGCCATTGTGTATCGTCTGTCGTCATCTACCAGGTGTAAACTATTCTTTCAAACAACCTTTTTTCAATAACGGAAAGGCTCAGGGTGCTGATATTATGCTTGTAGCATATTTGGATAAAGGGCCACCAATTGCAAGTTTGTTCAAATGAATGACATTGATCTACATTCAAGGTCTAATGTCTGAAAATCTTCAAAAAACTTCTTCTCAATAACCAAAGACCAAGCGTGCTCATATTTGACCTGTAGCATGCTTAAATTAAGGACTACCAAACTTGCTCAAATGAATGAGCATAACTCATTTTCAAGGTCACAGGGATCAAATGTGTTAAAAATCTTCAAAGAACTTCTTGTAAATGGCCTCATAAAGGCCCAGAGTACTGATAGTTGGCCTGTACCATGCTGGGATAAATGACTACCAGGTTTGTTCGAATAAATAAACTTGACCCATGTTCAAGGTCACAGGGGTCAAACGTGTGAAAACTTCTCAGTAACCAAAAAGCCTTGGGTACTTATATTTTGCCATTAGCATGCTTTGATGAAGGGCTGCTAAGTTTGTTCATATGAATGACCTTGACCCACTTTCAAGGTCACAGTACTCAAATATGTTAATATTTTGGCAATAACCAACACAAATTAAATATACAGTACAACTTTGTTATATCGCCACTTTCTGTTCTCCTTGATGTTGGCGATATGACGAGTTTGCTTAGTTTGTCGTTCAAACCCTAAACTATAATAAGCGTTTCCATAACAACTGTAGACTTTGAAGATCAACATTAACTTCAGAAAATTATGTCAAAAACATTTAATTCATATCCAATTATTGCATCGAATTGTACATATATGCATTTAACCCTTATCACATACATGCTTCGATGCAGACCCACCATCCTGACTGCTAATCGCAACATATTATGTCCGAAAATAAAAAGGGGGATGTCCCCAATTGCTACCCTAACCCTAATCATAGACCTAACCCTGATTGGCTGGTAAAAAAACGATCGGCGATTTTCCTCACCGACACAAACTTGGATGCAAAATGTAGGCATCAAGTCGGCCTTTGCTGATGATGAGGAGAGGGATGTTTTCCTTTATGAAAATTTCTCTGAATCAGATGTTTGAATGGTTTCATGATATGGTTTTCATCATAAATTCAAAAAATTACCTGTAGAAAGACAACAAAGGACTAGCCATGGTTGGTTGATTTCATGTGTGTACACATGCTCAGGGTGTGTACAGCTGATTACCTGTCCGTCCACAGTCAGCCACGTATCAATAACATCTAAACACGTCCTTCTGGACTCAATTTGGTGATGTTAACGAGTTCTTGATAGTTTTATTTTTAAAAATATTATAGCGGAGGGGTAGGCAAGTTTGGCAGTAAAACAATGCATTAACGTGGGAGAAATCCATTCTGAAAAAATCATGGCGATAAGCGGGTTTGGTGGTATAATGGGTGGCGATATAACAGGGTTTTACTTCAGTCAGATGATTGTTAAGTCCCAATATTGGATGTTTTGTTTTTCCTGAGACAATTAACCAGCTTTCTTTGTTCCTTCAATGTTGCTATGACATATTCCAGGGGTGTATAGAGATCTAGAGCGTAGCTAGGTGAGTTGACCCCTGTTAGCTAGTTGAGCTGACCCTTGCAATTGGTAGCTAGGTCAGCTGACCCTTGGTAGCTAGGTGAGCTGCAGGCACTGTGCAAGAAGTTTTCTGATTTTCTCGGTTGATAGTCTTGCTCAAATGAGTTAGGGGGGGGGTTATACTAGAATCAGGTTGTCCACCTGTCTGTCTGTCCATTCATCTGTAGACACCACAATGTCACAGGTACTCCTCCTAAACTACTGAGGGAATTTCAACGAAACTTGTCGGCAATAATCTATACATTCTAGATGTGCGTAATCTGTATCAGGTTGAAATTTAATGGTTGCCATGGTAACCAGGTCACTATACTTGTCCAGAAGAATGCAACTGTGAACTGATTCGAGTGAAACTACCAAGGAATTTTGTGGATTATGTCTAGATGTGCATGCAGGGTATTTTTCTGCAGAAACTTGGCTGTCTTGGTAACCAGGTCACTATACCCAAATTCCTGTGGAAAACTTTGTCACGACGACTCCTCCTATACACTCCTAGCTATAAACTGATTTCAATGGAACTACACTGGAATGTTAGGGACTCTCAGGATGCGAAAAAAGCACTCGTCCACTCGTGAATGTCATCATGCACTTGTCCTTGGTGACGAGTAAAATTCAAAAGAAAAAAGTAAATAAATCACATTCATAAATATTGTCTTTAGTGTTTATTCCAAGTAGTTTATAAAATTTCCAGAACAAATTAGGATTAAATCATACTTAGTAAGTAAGTTCCACCAAGCAGTTAGCCTTTTCTCCATGATTGCTCTGCAGAAGCATCTACATGATGATGATGTGTTTAGGTGATCAAGAAGGGCGAGACTAATACAGATAAATGACAGAAACAAATATGGACCTGGTATCATATCAATTACGAAAATTTTTAAAGGCAATGAGAATGACATTATCTGAACACTAGCAAGTCACACTTGTATGATACCTTGTTTTTGTGCATTCTAATATCTACTTAATTCATAGGTGAATACATGATTAAACTTTATTTTAAGTTCGGAGAAAGGTTTACTGCTTAGAACCAACTTGTTAGTTCCTGCTAGGCCTATAGATTCGTCGTCAAAGAAAACAGAGATGAACGTGATGATGAGACTGAAGTTAAAGGCACTGTGCATAAGCTGTGCAGAGTGGAAATCCAGCGGTGAAACAAAAAAAAACATTGAAAACATATTTACACAGGTTTTGTGTCTTTTTTTTTTAATTGAAAATTGAAAGTCAGAGGAACAAGTGGTTCTAGTTCAGGGACGAGTGGCTCTCATGTGGCATTCGTCACTTGGAAGAGTGCTTTCAAAACTATTTTTCTCACCCTGAGTTACTATGTAAAGATGTTTTTTACCAGAGATTTAGGTTGTCGCGCACATGGTAACCAGGTTGTATTCACTTGTTTTTGTTGGAAAATTTTGGCCTGACAACTCCTAAACCTGTGAATCAATTTCAATGAAGCTTCATATGAATGTAAAGGACCAGGTATAGATATGCATGCTGGTTATTTTATGCAGGTTCTGGTTGGCATGGTTGGTAACCAGGTCACTATAAACAGATGTTTGTTGGAAAATTATGTCAAGAAAACTACTCCCTAAACATTTAAACCAATTTCAATGAAACTAGACGGGAAGGTTAGGGACGATGTGTAGATGTATCTGCAGTTAAAAATGTGTTCGTCATCAACATTGTCTTACAAAACATTTCTTCTAAAGGGGAGGATTTGGGGAGCAGGGGGTATTAGTTAGGCATTGGATGAGACATTAGCTCACACAGGTTGTAATACGGATGTATTTCGGTGTGTGTAGCGGCGTAAAACACGTAATTAAGACATAAGCTTGGGTGGTTTGGTTTTGTAGTGGATAGCGCACTTGCCTTTCACCAAGGCGTCCAGGGTTTTGATTCCCCAACTGGACGTGAAAAGGTATGGGGTCACCTGCCCAAACATGTGGTTTTTCTCCGGGTACTCTGGTTTCCTCCCACAATAAGACCCCTCCCCCGCTAACATCTGAGCCAACAAGAGTGATTTATATAAGTTGGATAATTTGTTTAATTATTGTTGTAAAATAAATAAAGGTTATATTTTAATATCTATATCTTATTATCATTGGCTTAGGGTTCTAGTTGTTCTCAAAAAAACAAATGTCTAGTTCACTTTGTAGTAAATAGTAGGTACCCATTTCCTCTGGTGAACGTTAACGTTAATGGCCCTTGGACCTCTGGTTTCCTCAGGATACTGATCATTTTGTGAAGTGTTTCAGAATAACATAAATAGATACATTCATTCCTTATGTACATGTATTTCTTTAAACTTATGTTTTCTTAGGACCTTTATGTGTACATATCCTTACAAGAGGAGTTCACAAACTTCCAAGATCGGGACAGCTTGTTCTGGTGTCAGAAAGGCCTGGTGTATGGAGATTGGACAAGTGGCATTGATGGAGATGGCAATTACATTAAAAGTGGACAAATAACTACTCCAGAGGTAAGCACAGTCAGAAATAGCATTGATTAGGTTTTAGCTCGCCTGCCTAAAGGGCCCAAACGGTGGGTCTGACCCCCTGAGGTCTGAGGGGCAGGGCCCAATAGGGAAAATATAGTAAATTCTTTAAAATCCTTCTTCTTCTTCTTTAGGAATAACAGGATATTGTTCAAATTTGGTCTGAAGTATTGTTTAGGTTTAGTGAAGGGAATTCAATTTTGTATAAACGGTAGGTTTGACCCTCCTGGGGCCTGAGGGGTGGGGCCCGATAGGGAAAAGATAGTAAATTATTTAAAATTCTTCTTCTTTTTTTAGGAATGACAGGATATTGTCCAAATTCGGACTAAAGTACCGCTTAGTGAAGGGAATTCAATTTTGTATAAATGGTCGGTCTGATCCCTCCCCCCTGGGGCCTGAGGGAGGGGGCCCAATAGGGAAAATATAGTCAATTCTTTAAAATCTTTCTGATCTACTGATGAAGGCATAACTGGAAAGTGTCCTAATTTAGTGTGAAGCATCCTTAGTGGATTTGATTCCCTTTGTATAAATGGTGGGTCTGACCCCATTTGGCCTGAGGAATGGGGCCCAATAAAGGAAATACTGTGTATTCTTAAAAATCCTTCTCCTGAAGGAATAACAGGATGGCCTGAGGCATCCCTGGGTGAAGAGGAGTCAGTTTTGTATAAACATTTAGTCTGACCCCCTGGGGCCTGTGGGGCAGGGCCCAATAGAGTATAGTAAATTCTTTAAAAATCCTTCTTCTTTAGGACTCACACAACTAAATCAGCCTATCACGAAGTGTTTCATACGTTTGTAGTCCCTACCGAAAATTTGTTTCGGCTAAGTACAGTGATTCTGAATAATCTAAATAGGTAATTGTTGACATATTCTGCATTGAATGGAATCTAAAGATATTTAACTTTACAAAAATGTATACTTTTGGTAGATTTTGATATGTGATAGCAGATTGATATGGGGTCAAAAGTCAGCGGGTGTTCCCGTCCCATTTCACTGGTTTGATATGTAAATTTCCAGTTGTCCAAAGCAGACGCCTGTAGCGAGCTAAAATTCCACGAAACTTCTGATAAAATGTCATTTGAAGTCTTTGCCATGTATGTATTTGTGAATCCAGGCAGTTGTCACTAGTGTTGAACTTCAAATATTAAAGTTATTAGCTCTAAAGCTTAGTAATAACATATAGTAAATTATTTAGTTGTGTGAGTCCTTTAGGAATAACATGATATTGTCCAAATTTGTTGATGGGGCGCAATAAGAGTAGTAAATACCTTAAAACCCCTCCTTCTAAAGAAATTACAGGATAGTCATCCATTTTCCCCATGATTGCTTTGAAACGACTGTATGCATGAGAGCAATACAGACCCGGATGCCTCTTGTATGGATTTCAAAACCAATATATATGAAAAATAGTTAGATTGTTGAATTCAGATTAAGGAAGTTCATTGGCCAATGCAAATGTTTAAGGCCTATATTTGGCAGACTACAAACCTATTAAACTCATGTTATTAATTAAAACAAAATAGTCAAGAAATTTTGCTCTGAGTTTTATTGAATAATGATTGACAAAAATGATGGAAATAAGTCAACTTGACACCTTGGAGGGTTATAATGACATAGTCTTATGGTCAAGATCAAAGGTTTCATATCATTCTTTTGAATACCGAGTAACCAAATGACCCAGGTACTGATAATTGCTCAGTACCAAATAGGGACAAACTATCAAATTTCTTTATATAGAGTCTTCCAACAAAGATTCATATTTCTATTTAAATAAATCTAACCCTGAAATGTTTTGAAAATTGAAGAGTGTAGCTGAAAAACGGATAAGAAATAGTATTATAATGTTCTTAATTTCATTTTCAGGTCGTACAGAACAATGGATCTATATTTTTGCATGTATACTTGGTCCGTGCAGGAAAATCACCAAATCCTGCTGAAAAGGCCCAGTACTCGAGGCGAACAACTGTCTACAAATCTATGAGTATGTTCAGCAGAGGGAGTAGCATGTCAGTCCTGAAGTTGGGACTGTTAAGATTTGTTATTGCTATTTCACAGAAATTACTGAATGGATTTTTCTTTCTAAAGTTTGATATGTTAGTTCTTATTGATTCCTACAGAAGTGTGTTGAAAATGTCTTTGAATTTAATGAGAGTCAAGTTTTAAAAATTTTACAATTTCAAACATTTTTCATTAGTTATGCAATTCTTATGAAGCAACATTTGCTATTGTGACAAATAACATTAGGTATTACACAAGGTTGAAGTTCATGTACGAGGTTCCCATTAAAGATTTGAGACTGGATGAAATCAGTTGAGTTGGCAGCTGCACTGAGATTCTCCTTGGTCCTTAGCTGCACATTGTCTGATTTCAGACTGATTTGAAAAAAAATATGGTTGACAGGTGGCCACCTTGGATTTAAACAGTAACAGTTTGTTACTATTCAAGGTCACAGGGGTCAAATATGTAAAATTCCTTTAAAAACAAAGTCTGCTGGAGTTACTCCCCTTGCATAACTATTTCTGTACAAAGCTATCTTTCTTTCTCTATAATATGTTTATTTCTAATTCCTGGCCAGGAAAGGGTTGATATAGGCAAAGCCTTTTGTCTACAAAAAAATGTTCAACAATCAATAACTTGAAGGCCCACTGTAGTGATATTTAGCCAGTAGGTACATGTACCTTCAGGGACAGAGTGCAAAACGTGCTCTCAAACAAATGACATTGACCCACTTTCAAGGTCAGGGCTTGAATATGTAAAATGTGTAAAAATCATATTCTGGATAACCAGAAGGCACAGAGTATTGATACTTGGCCAGAAGGTACCTGACATGAAATAATATGAAGTTGTCTCAAACAATTCACATTGACTTGTGTTCAAGGTCACACAGTTCAAATATGTAAATAACCAGAGGGCACAGAGTACTTATACATGGCCAGTAGGTATCTGGCACCGAGTGCTCTGAAGTTTCCTTACATAAATTACCTTTTCCTATACATAAAGTCATGGAAGTCAAGTATTTAAAAACCAATTTGAAGCCAATTTCTTTTGATTAGACAAGAGAGTAAGTATATACTGGTCTAGTAGGTTCTTCCAACAGAGTTACCTAAGGTGTCATTAAATAAAAATACTGTCAAGGTCACAGGGGTCAGATATGTAAATATCTTTGAGTAACTTCTTCCACAATATCACTAGGGCCTTGCAATTTGGTGATGATATTTGAGCATTAGTATGTTGGGACAGAGCAGTACAAAGTTTGATTAAGTCTTGGATATTCATAAACAAAGGTGACTCAATATTTTGATATATTTGCAAAGAACTTTTACTGAATTTTTTTGTCAATGATCCAGGTAAGCAATACAGGCCCCTCTGGGCCTATTGTTATTGCTAGTTCTTCAGAAGAACTGAAAGGATCTTTATTTAATTTATTGATATGAAGGTTCCCTATTGTTCTTAGTTGTACAAGTTTATTTTTGGAACTGACCAGATTAAAAAAGAATCGCTTTACATTGAACGTTGGTTTTCACTATTTCTCAGAACATATGTGAGTAAATTATATTCAAAATCTTTCATCAACTTCTTGAGAACCAAACGGTCAAAAAATTCTTATCTAGAGTAATGTTATTGATCCATGCTTTGTTTGGTAAATAGTAATATTTATGCATTTACTTTTTCCAGGATTGAACAAGTATAAGAAAAGGAAATTCCATAAAACAGTGAACTTACTGACAGGCGAGACAGATGTACACCCTGACCTCATCCAGGTACACAGAAATCATCATCCATTAGTAAAATTGTTTCTCAGACCATATTTTATGCCCCCCCCCCCCCCCCCCCCTTCGAAGAAGATGGGTATATTGGTTTGCACATGGTTGGTCCATCAATTGGTTTAATAGTAGGTTGGTTGGTTGGTAGACCACATATGCATGTTGTCCAATCAGTATCTTTACTTGACTGTTGAAATATTATATGTTGGTTGTTAGTTGGTAGTAGATGACCCCTGTTGATTTTCAGGTCAATAAGATTGATCTTTCTCAAATTTCTTATGTAGGTTCTCCTTGTACTCCTATAACATAAGAGGCCGCTGGTCGGCCTTTTTATTATCGGATATGATTTTGCCGACTGCGACCTCTTATTTCCGAAGCACTAATTCTTTGATGCAGATTCCGCCCTCGATTGAAGGGGAATGAAATCGGCTGGAAAAAACCTACTTCATGCAGTGATTGACAGTTCATAAAAACAGTGTCTACTCACGTTTTATGAAATTAAGATCCCATATGTATGTCAAAGATACAATTATATAGAATAGTACGGACTATAAAACGCGAAATACAAGAGCAATCGGCTGAAGCACCTCTCCGGCTTATTTTCCAACATGTCTTCCTTGGTTGATATAAATTAGTACAGGGTTTTTTAAACGGAACGAAATTAGACAGAACTTGATTGTATTCCGCTTGTAGAACATTGTATGTATTTCCATTTTTGTATTAACCCCAAAAATCACGTGATATTTAAATTTACTTCCGGCAATGTTGTCTGCTTCACTTCGACATAAGAAAAACATTATTTTGTATAAAATTGAGTGTTTGACACGAAATTCTCCTGATTTCATGATGGATTTATGGAAAGGAATGTTTTTTGGACTTTGTTGATCATTTAAATGTAAGTGACACGCTATATATATATTTTTTTCAAAATCTGAACTTTGAAAAATTGATCGTCAGCATCGGGAAAATCAGCTATGGGCAGTTAGAGGTTACACGGCGCCTGTCAAAAAGTATCTCGCCGTGTTAAACCTCTAACATTGTTGGAGTAGTTCTCCTTGGTGCCTAGTTGTGCCCTGTCCATTTTGGGACTGACCAGAAAGGCTGACTGACAACTGTCTTGGATTTTGACGATGAACATTTTTTTGAATTTTATGTGTAGATTCTGCTGGTCCTTAGTTGTTAGGTCACCTGAGACAAAGTCTCAAGTGACCTATTCTAATTACCTTTTGTCCGTCGTCGTCCGTCGTGCGTCGTGCGGTGTGCGTCCGTAAACTTTTTACATTTTCGACTTCTTCTCCAAAACCACTGAACCAAATTCAATAAAATTTTACAGGAAGCTTCCATTGCTGAGGGTGAACCAAAATTGTGAATTATATGGTCCTCACCCCCCAGGGGCATGCGGGGCGGGGCCAAAAAGGGTAAAATTGACTAAAACTTCAAAAATCTTCTCCTCTACTCTCAGATATGGTAGAATCAAATACTCTTCATAGATGGAAGGGTCTTAAGGTGCTTTACCAAAATTGTGCATTTCATGACCCTGGGGTCTCATGTTTGCCTGAGGAGGGGGTAAACTTTACTATAGTTTATATAGGGAAATCACATTTTTGACTATTATTTGTTGGATTTGTATTGGAATTCATTCTAACTTGTATAAAATTATTAGCATGGGATGACACTTTGATGGTATGTGCATGTTGGCCCTAGTTGACCCCCAGGGGCTGGTGGACGGGGCCAAAAAGGGTCAAATTGACAAAAATTTCAAAAATCTTCTTCTCTACTCTTAGATATGGTAGAATCAAATACTCTTCATAGATGGAAGGGTCTTAAGGTGCTTTACCAAAATTGTGAATTTCATGACCCTGGGGTCTCACGTTTGCCCCTGGGGAGGGGGTAAACTTTACTATAGTGTATATAGGGAAATCACATTTTTGACTATTATTTGTTGGATTTGTATTGGAATTCATTCTAACTTGTATCAAATTATCAGCATGGGATGACACTTTGATGGTATGTACATGTTGGCCCTAGTTGACCCCCAGGGGCTGGAGGGCGGGGCCAAAAAGGGTCAAATTGACAAAAATTTCAAAAATCTTCTTCTCTACTCTCAGATATGGTAGAATCAAATACTCTTCATAGATGGAAGGGTCTTAAGGTTCTTTACCAAAATTGTGAATTTTATGACCCTGGGGTCTCATGTTTGCCCCTGGGAAGGGGGTAAACTTTACTATAGTTTATATAGGGAAATCACATTTTTGACTATTATTTGTTGGATTTGTATTGGAATTCATTCTAACTTGTATAAAATTATCAGCATGGGATGACACTTTGATGGTATGTACATGTTGGCCCTAGTTGACCCCCAGGGGCTGGTGGGCGGGGCCAAAAAGGGTCAAATTGACAAAAATTTCAAAAATCTTCTTCTCTACTCTCAGATATGGTGGAATCAAATACTCTTCTTAGATGGATTGGTTTTAAGGTTCTTTACCAAAATTGTGAATTTCATGACTCTGGGGTTTTGCATCTCCCCCTGTGGAGGGGGTTAAGTTTACTATAGTATATTGGCAGAAAAAAAAACATTTTTTTGCATTATTTGTTTAATTGCCATAAGAAATGATTCAAATTTGGTTGAAATTATCAATATGACATGACTTTTGAGTAGTACGCACATATTGACACTGACTGACCCCCAGGTGCCTGAGGGGTGGGGCCTAAAAGGGTCAAATTGACATAATTTCAAAAATTCATTTTTTCCACTCCCAGATATGCTGCAATGCATTGTTATAAATATTCATCTCAACATTCCCATATTTCTCTTTCATGTCAAACATCAAGTGACCGTTAAGGCCCATGGGCCTCTTGTTCTATTTGTTTTGGGGACTGTTCAGAAAAAAGAAATTGCTCACAGGATACCATATTTCAATAAATATCTTCCTTTCCTTAAGAGGAATTCTCAAATTTCATATGACTAAATTAAATACATGTAAGAGAAAAGAAGGTAAAAGATCCAACATTTTAAGAACAAATGAAGATTGTCTATGGTGGGTGCCAAAATCTCTATAGGAAAATCTTCATCAGTGGAAACTTCATTTCTTGAGAACTTTTGATCAAACTTTACATTATTACAAAGAAACATATTATCTTGTACAAGTTAAAGCTTCAGGGATGTCGGAACAAGGTCACTGTAACTAACTTAACACTATAACAAAGGACCAAAATATCTTAGACATGATCAACCTGCATCATTATAAATCTTTACAGTGTAATATCAAGAGGGGGCTGGTAGGGTACATGTATGGCTCTAGCAATACTCAGTAGGCTTGTTATACACCCCCACATAGGTAAGGGGTATCTATATATTAATCACTTTGTCTGTGCAAACATCCATTCGTATGTCTGTGAGTGTCCTGATCTTGTGTACAAGATATCTCGTGAACCCCTGGTCAGATTTGGTTCATGCTTACACCATAGCATGGTAAAGGTCTACACCTGGTTAAATTTTGGTGGTCATTGGACAACTTTAAAGATCGAAGGTCACTATTGATCTCTTTGGGAATAAAAAGCTTGTGTACAAGATATCTCATGAACCCCTGGACAGTTTAAAATCATATTCATACCATGCCATCATCCTATCAAAGTCTACACCTGATTAGATTTTAGTGGTCATCTGTCAGTGTGAAAGGTCAAAGGTTACACTTGCCTGCTTTGTGGTGGTGGGGGTATATCTAAATGAGTCCCTGTTCACTTTGCTTTTATTGATATTAAGGTCTCTCGGACCATTCATGATCGTTCTTGACAAAAACATGGCCGCTTTGATGGATATAAAATTTGATATGTATCGTGGGTAAAAAATTCACTGTACATCAAGTAGAACTCTCCAATAAAGGAGGTGCGTAAGGTTGTGTAAATGCTGATGATCCTGTAGTTTGCAATCTGGCAAAGGCACAAGCGTCTGATAGAATCTATGGAAAAGCTAGAAGGTTTAGTGGTTTGAGAATTTATCGACTGTATCAACCTGATCTTGTGTTAATGTAGACACCCGGATAATCTGTATGTCCACTTCAATTCTTTACAACTGCATCATTAAGCAAACACATTGCATATAATATAGATAATTCCTGGTGTCGAAAAATGATACCGATATGCAGACAATTATTCTTCATTTGAATATTGTAAAGTGTGCAATTTATGTCTGATTTTAATGTGAAGGTGAATCAATAAGTTTGTACACGGACTTTGTCTTTGTTTCATCAGCGGTATACATTATGTGTCTCCTCCCTTACGGCCCCTTCCGTCAAACCGATCAGCTGATTTGCGGCAAACCTGTCACGTTGCGTCATCACCGCTATTTTTATTGGGGCTTTCCCGAGGAATGCAATTTTGCAAATGGTCTATATCGACATTTTGAGCAGACTTTGACAATTGGAATAGCAGGAAAATATAATTAGTAGTGCAGATGCCATGTACATTCAAGAAAAGGCATTTAGGCTTTCATGGGATTACCCTTTAATGCAACATGTTCTGATGATATCACTTTTCAATAAATGCTATAAATGCAAGTTATAAACTATTTTCTCAACATGAAAATCAGGCTAAAGCAGTCGATAAACCTAATTTCACTACTTTCAACGCATTAAATGGATAACCTTTAGAAAGACTGGAATGATTTAACCGGATCCTAATTCAATGTAAACATTGAGCAGCAACAAGATTGTCTCCATGGCAGGCAGACAGTTTCTTGTTAAACAAGTATATTGTGATTTAATATTGTCTGTCCGTTTGTCCGTCTGTTCGTCAACTTTTCCTTGAAATCGCTACTTTTCAAAAAGTCCTGATTGGATTTTGACCAACATTGGTCAGAAACATACTTTGGGGGAGGGGAACAGATTTTGCATAAATGATGACTCTGACCCTCAAGGGGCCAGAGGGGGTAGTGCCCAATAGGGGAAATAGAGGTAATTCCTTTAAATTGCTACTAGTCATAAAGTTGTGATTGTCAGAAACATCATTTGGTGAAGAAAAACAAATTTTGCATAAATTGTGACTGACCCCCAAGGGGCCAGAGGGGCAGGGAAAATAGAGGTAAAGCCTTTTAACTAACTAACGGTCTTTTACCAAATTCTGACCAATGTACCGAATGGATATTTTTGGAAAATATTTTACCATGATTACCTAGATACCAATGTATCCAGGTGAGCGATACAGGCCCTCTGTGCCTCTTGTTTTAATTTATTGTTAAAAAAGGATTGTTTCTTCATAACATAATTTTAAAAAATAGCTTTTCATCCACACAATTTTTGGAAATTTGAAAATGTTGATGAAAAACATGCATATATGTGTTTGTTTTGTTACATAAAAGTTATATGAAATGTTAAATGTTTGCTTTCTTTTCTGTTTTATATGTATATATATGAACATTTGAGTGAAACTTAATGAAATTCCCATGGATATTGACAAAAGGACCGAGTGACCTTAAATTGAATCGAAACTTGGTCACATTACTTACACCGTCATTCTGATAGCATAATCTCCAGTGTGTGTATTTTGTCATGCTATTATTTTTTGTATTGGTGTGGAATTTTGACGTTTACGATTTTGACAAGGCGAGACATAAAATTATGTGTAATTCTTTTCATTAATTGAAAATTTGATGTTTGTAGAAAAACTCATCATTTGAGATCCTGTCCCACTGGCATCCAAACCTGACTATCAATCTACTTGATGACCACTCCCCTTGGATGCGGGGTTCCATTCCAGCCCCACTTGATGATTGTAAGTTCAATGTATTCTGCTTTCTTCATGCTTTGAATGTGTCCACATGGCAGGCGAAAAGGGATCATTTATGTAAGCAGACATGTTAACTCTTCTTCGTTAGGCAGTAGTCTACCACTTTTTAGACCAATCTTCCAAACATCAATTTGATGTCAAAATCTCTGCTTTCTACAAAAACACCATTTCTTCAAATTTCATTTCAGCTTGGGTGAAATCATTTGGTTTTTAGCTCACCTCACTTTTAGCATGCTAAGATGAAGGGCTATTAAGTTTGTTCAAATTAATGACCTTGACTCACTTAAAGGTCACAGGGATCAAATGTCCCAGGGTACTGATATTTGGCATGCAGCATGTAGGGATGAAGAGCTTCCAAGTTTTTTCAAAGTATTGACCTTAGGACTTTTTCAAGGTCACAAGGGTCAAATATGTCAAAAATCTTAAAACAACTTCTGAATAGCCAAAGGCTCTTGAGTACCGATATTGGGCCTGTAGTATGCTATGTTGAATGGCTACCAAGATTGTTGAGATGAATGACCTTGACCCACTTTCAAGGTCACAGGTGTAATGTTAAAATCTTTTATAAGATTAAAGGATTAGATTTATAGCAGGAGAGTGATTCAAGCACAAGGTGCCTCTTGTGTAGTGGTATAAAGTGTATTTGGTCAGAATCAAATAAAAGGGTCAACTGATCAAGGATCAGATCCAAGGACATGTTTATATTTTTAGGTCACCTGAGACGAAGTCTGTCCGTAAACAGTTTACATTTTCAACTTCTTCTCAAAAACCCCTGAACAAATTTGAACGTAATTTGACAGGAACCTTCCCTGGCCATTGATGCACTAAAAGGGTGAATTTTATGGCTGTAACCCATATAGGTGTCTGAATGAGGGGCCCAAAGGTGTCTTCTTCTCCAGACCCAGATACGCAGGAACCAAATACTCTTCACCAATAGAAAAGTCTTAAGGCGCTTAATCATAAATGTGAATTTCATGCTTAAGGTTTGATTGTTGAGTTCAAAGCTCTAAGATTGCTGATTTTAGGAGATATATACCTCTGAGTGTTCTAGCTCAAACTTGGTTTAGGTAAATGATGATTTCAGTGCAAAAACACAACAAAATGTTTTATTCTATTGTATATCTTCTTGTAACTGCTAATCTTTAAGGGTCATATATATAGTAGAGCCCTTCCTAACAAGTCAGTGTCTAGTTACTAAACTGGTTTTAGTAGCTTTAATGAATATTTAGTGAATATCGCTTCTGTTTTATATTCATATTTTTATTTTGTACAGTTGTGGAGTTTGTCCCAGGAACCAATAAGTATTATCCAGTACTTTACTTTAACCAGTACTGGAATCTGAACAACGATTACCAGCCCATCAATGACACCGTCAAGTGAGTCACATCATTCATGATTGTCTAGATGATAAGTATGTAGTTGTGTCTGCAGATAAGGCATCTAATAACTTGATCCTTATGTGCAAACACTATTTGTACAGACTTTTTAAACGAACATTGTCCGTTTCACCATTACGCCCTCTGGTGTGTGAATATAGAAGTGTTTCAATCCTATATGGCTGAAGTATGTGTTGACGTCTAAACCCCCGCTTCATTCCTTAAACTAGAAATAGATCTACATAAAGTTCGTGATTATTCTTAAAAAGGTAAATTCATTCACTATTAAACTGTTCTTAATTTGCATGCAATTTGTAATGATGACGAAATGTGAAAGCTAAAGCCCTTAAATAGAGTGTACCAGAGAGTATGACGTGATATTTTCAAAATATTGTGTTTCGGGTTTATTAAATTATCTGCCCTTGCTTGCGTTTACTGCCACTGGGGGTGCTTATCGACATCCTCCGTAAATCTTTACTGAAAGGCTGCCTTGAGCGTAGTCTAAATTGTGTTTGAATATAAAATTCCGACCGATGCATGCATGTAAAAACACAAACAATGGCCGGTTGTAAAGAAAAACTATCTATGAATCGACGGCACATAGGCTTGTAGCGGTAATATTTTGCTTGTTTGAGAGAAAACAAGGATTCCCACGAGGGGGTAGGCGGTGACCTAGATTTTTCTGCTGGTTAGTTGCTTACCTTTTGGTTTTTATAAGACTACTCTGCATAGGTTGTTATTGTAAACTTAATAATTTAGCATTATTATTATTATGTATATTACCTTCTACGTACATTCAATGAGAAAATAGTCACATTCATGTCCACAAGCACCTGTGAGAAAAGGTACGTCGAAAAATCCAACCTGTTCACAAGTCCCCATCTTACGATCCCATATTGAAAATGTCAAAACACTGAAATGGAAATGCACTACGTACACTAGGAATAATTACACAAAAATCAGTACAATCAAATCCCATTCCCTTTACGAAATGAACAGTTGGCAACACAACACACACAAATGTCAACAAAGGCACATGGCTACGTTACGTACGGTCAGGCATGAGAATGTTCCAAAATAGTCGCAATTTCGTAGGAAGGTAGACAATCTGGTTCGTAGTTCACATTAATCCATGACTCCTAAACTCCATCTGTACGTAATCTTTTGAGAATTCCGACGAACATTATAATTAGCGTCCATGACAGACAAATCCTGTGAGAAAGATAAGTCAACAGAACAGAGCACGTGTAGTGTTCCACGGTAAAAAGCTAACATGACAGAATGCAAAAAAAGGTAGCTTCCTTGAATGAAGTCGTAGGTGAGTAAAATGTATGAAATCTTCGGGAAAGAAGAGTTAAATAACAAAACAAAAACAGTAAATGCTGATGCTGAGACTGCTCTGACCAATATCAATAGGGGCTATCCCTATAGCTAACTGACCATTGGTCAAACAGGTCACCTGATATACTTACAACCTTACCAAATATGGGGGTTTAGGGTGGTAAATTTAATGTTGTTTATATACAATTATTTAGGTAAACCCAAATAAACAAATTAAATGCTGGGCATACAGAGACGAAAACAATCATAATATAGATTTTATCCCAAGATCTTCCATGCCCTTGTAGATTTCCAAACTCAAAACTATACAATTTTGGGCATTAAGAGAAGAACACAATCATGATATTAGCATTGATATCAGGGTCTGGCCAAAGATCCATACTGTGTAATGTTATGATATTACATCTTAATTATAACTTAAAACTCGTTGAAGGTCACAGATAAATAGCAGGTGGGCAGTAAAGGCCCACCAGGACTTTTGCTTGATGTCATTATTGAATTGAATATTTGGCAGACAGTGAATTCTCAAAAGGAGAATGTATATATTTATTATTTACTACATATCTGACATCTGCTTTACATGTTGACAGGGTACTGAATCTGACCCTGACTTACTCACCAATCTCGCTGCTGCGCTGGCAGATGTATGCAGCTCAGGGAATGAGGAGCAAGTGGTATGCCAACCTGGGAATGGACTTCATTGAGGACAATGATGAAGACCAGGATACTATCAAGGTAGCAATGGCTGGTATTTACTTAAACTATTTCAGCTTACCTGCCCTTGACAGGTTAGATTATACCAAGGTTGTGGCTTCTGACCGTCATTAACATTATATTTTAATTAAGCAACTTTTTATGCCCCCACCATTATTAGATATAATATAATGTAATTTAGCATGTAGATTCATCATGTTATAATGCAGGTCAAGTTCTGATTTGTTGTGATCCACTGAATCATTCTAAAGTTATGGCTAATTCAAGTTGAGAACTTTTAATTAATGAGGGCATGAGTCAAAGTATGGTGCTATTTTAGGGATTTTTGTAAGTGTTCTTTCCCTAGGACATATCACATAACACTATATATTAATTACTGATTGATTACTGATATCACATAACACTATATATTAATTACTGATTGATTACTGATATCACATAACACTATATATTAATTACTGATTGATTACTGATATCACATAACACTATATATTAATTACTGACTGATTACTGCAGTCAGGTTGAGTTTGGTCTCAACAACTATGGTCAGAATGTAGGGATTATTGATTAGAAAATCCAAAAAAGTGTTAATTTCCTCAGACAAGTCAAGTAATCACAGTTACATGAGAAAATTTACAAAACTTAGAAGAAATTTACATAAAACCACTTATATTTACAGTGGTTTGAGTAAATTTACAGCGGCGTTCCCTGTGCTGGTTTCATGTGAATTTTAGAATAAAAGTGACTTCTGGTTTAAAAAAAGAAATGTGTTGATGGAAATATTCTGATAATTCTAATAAACTGTCACAAAAAAAAATCACAACATTTGATTGACATTGGGTTATAAAATATACCTCAACCAGATAAACACTTTAGCTTCTGTGACAGTAAATTGAAACAGTGGTTATACAATCATGTAATGATAATATGACTTATATCTGTGCTTGTACACTCATCAATAAAAGGCAATAACAAAGTTATATCTTTTAAAAAAAGATTTGGTTGGGGGAAAAAATTTGGTTGGGGGAATTTTGTCCAGACAACTCGTCATAAAGCTGTAAACTGATTCTTGTAAAACTACACAGGAATGCTACAGACCATGTGTAGATGTCCATAATTTTGGTTGCCATTGTAACCAGGTCACTACACCTTGGTACTTATTTTTGTGGGGGGGGGGGGGTTGTCTGTCATTCATTCATCTTTTAACAATTCTTTTTATCGCTACAAAATTTCTTGAGAAGTGCTAAATGGATCATTCTCAAATGTCATTTAAAGGTTTCCCTAGTTTTCGAACTGATGTAAAGAAGGATTGGCCCCCACAAGTGGGTTCTATTGGCCTACTTGTCTGAAGGGCAAGTGAGCTTATGCTGTGGTGTGGCATCTGTCTGGCGTCTATATTTCACTTCTAACAAACTTCTTGTCGATAAACAAAAGGCCAAGAGTACTGATTTTGGGGTAGTACCAAGTTTGTTCCAATGAATGACATTGACCCACTTTCAAGGTCACTGGGGTTAAATATGTTAAAATCTTCAAGCAACTTCTTCTCAATAACCGAAAGGCCCAGGATACTGATATTTGGCCTGTATCGTGCTGGGATAAAAGGGTACCAGGTTTGTTCAAATGAATTACCTTGACCCTCTTTCAAGGTCAAATGTGTTTTAAATCTTTCAAATAACTTCTTCACAGTAAATAAAGGACCAAGAGTGCACTGCATGTAGCATTCTGAGATGAAAGGCTACCAAGTTTGTTAAAATGAATGACATTGACCTACTTTCAAGGTCACAAGGGTCAAATATGTTAAATTCTTTAAGTAACTTATTCTTAATAACCGAATGGTCCAGGGAACTGATATTTGGCCTGTAGCATGCTAGAATGAAAGGCTGCCAATTTTATTAAAATAAATGACCTTGACTCACTTTCAAGGTCACAGGGTTCACATATGTTAAAAATATCAAATCTTCTTCTCAATAATCTTAAGGCCCAGGGTGCTGCTAATATGCATGAGGTAAGCTCGGATGAAGGACCATCAAGTTTGTTAAAATGAATAACATTGACCTAAAGATCAGTTTGCCCCAATTATTTTGTGGCATGGCATTTGGGACAATAAAATATATGAAAAAAATGGGACATTAAGGCATGGGATATTGTGACATTGTGGCAAAACGTCTGGCACCGTATTATAGTTCACTAGCTGGTGGGTGGCTCAGGCTCCTTGGGCGACTTGTACATACAAGTAGACTTAGAATTCCAATATATGTGGCACAGGCTTAGTCATAAGTCTTGCATTTTTAAGTCACCTGAGTTTTACTTTAAACCAGAAACCTGAAATGTCCAGGGTACTGATATTTGGCCTGTAGCAACTTAATGAATCCCTACCACGTTTGTTAAAATGAATGACCTTAAATTACTTTTTAGGCCACCAGGGTCAAATGTGTAAAAAAAATCTTCAAGAAGCTTCTCCTCAATAACCAGAAGGCCCAGGGTACTAACCATAAGGTCACAGGGGTAAAATATGTTAATATCATAACCACCTTAAATTATATATAGTCAGATGACCGTCAAGGCCCGTTGGGCCTCTTGTCAGTAGGAAGCTCTTTGTTCTTGGTGAGAATCGATCATCCATGGAGGAAGATGGTATCAAGTTGTAAAAGTGGGACCCCCAGGGGCCAAGTATTTGTCAAGATATGTAGAAATGTTTTGAACAATAGGGCATGCGCTTGTTTGGCAGGTTATCAATTTTGGCCTAGTTTATCCCATATTGGCCTAGTTTTATCCATATTGGCCTAGTTTATCCCATATTGGCCTAGTTTATCCCGTATTGGCCTAGTTTATCCCATATTGGCCTAGTTTATCCCATACTGGCCTAGTTTATCCCATATTGGTCTAGTTTATCCCATATTGGCCTAGTTTATTCCATACTGGCCTAGTTTATCCCATATTGGCCTAGTTTATTCCATATTGGCCTAGTTTATCCCATATTGGCCCAGTTTATTCCATACGGGTCTTGTTTATCCCATACTGGCCTAGTTTATCCCATATTGGCCAAGTCTAAGTCATACTGGCCTAGTTTATCCCATATTGGCCTAGTCTAAGTCAAACTGGCCTAGCCTAACTCATACTAGCCTAGTTATACACCCCAAACATAGTTAAGGGGGTTTATTGCAAACACCCAGTCTGACCATCCAACCGTCTGTCTGTCTGTCTGCAATATTGTGTCAAGTGTATCTCAAAAAAGTGCTGAAGCAATATTTCTCAAACTTGGCATACTACACCCTTATGATATACTTTTGTGCCTGTTCACTTTTAGTAAAATTTTAACAACATTAATTTTGTTAGTGTATGCCCCTTTTTAGGTCACCTGAGACAAAGTCTCAAGTGTCCTATTCTAATAGGACAAAAAAAAAATAAAAAAAATTGACTCTGGTATTTTAATTAAATCATCCAGTTGGGGCTAGTTGCTAATTAATATGTGATTACAGGATGTATAAACATTTAATAGCCACATTGAAACATGGTCGTTCTCGCAGGGTTTACTGTCGCATTACTGAACAGAAATGAAGTAGAGACTATAAAATAGAAACCGGACACTAACATTGGATCCGGAATTTGTCCGGTCGTAGTGATAGGGTGAACGTTGATAAGAAAACTACATACAAATACGTAAATTTCTTCAATTAAACAAATATAAAATAACCGGAAGTCATTTTATTCACAAACGAAGATTAATTATTCCAAATGATTTCAGATACATGTATATTTTCTTCACAACCTGGGTTAAAAAGACATGCACTTTATAAAATTTTATTGTTATTATTGTTTGCCTTTGAAGAAAGGTTTGTGATATATTTGCTTTAAATATGGTAGTTTATGCAAATATGTTATATATAGGATGAACAATTAATAAGATTTTTAACATTTTTTATTGAACTTGTATTAAGAGACCACCTGTCCTTTTGTGTTGCATCCCTTCGAAGGTCACATATGACAGGTTTGACTATTCTGTTTGGAATATTGTGTCAAGTGTATCTAATAAAGTATGCAAGTTTTTAATTAAAAATATCAAATTACCATTAAAAGTAAGAAGATCATTCAATTGTGGATGCCTAGATGCGTCTGGTAGCTCTTGTGTTGTTTATTTCAGACAGCTTTCCTGGAGACTAACCCATACCTGCTAGCACTCACAATTATCATCTCTATCATACACAGCATATTTGAATTCCTTGCCTTCAAAAATGGTAAGTAAAAAACATCTTTTCTGAAGATCACAACATGCTTTTATTAAGTCATCTGACCTAAAGTTTGTTTAAATGAATGACGTTGACCCAGTTGGAAGGTTGCACAGGTCAAATGTCTTAAAATCATCCAGCAACTTCTTCTCATTAACTGAAAGGCCTAGTGTTGTGATATTTGGCCTGTATCATGCTTGGATAAAGGGCTACCAAGTTTGTTAGGTCATCTGACCTGAAGGGTCTGGATTACCTATAGTAAAACCCCACTTACGGTAAACTTTCGGTTAGTTCGATTCGGTGGATAATTTGAACACACCCTTTCAGCAATAAAAATAATAATTTTTTGCCTCCTAAAAGTTCAAACCTTGCTTACACATGGGGGTTTCAGATAGTTCGAACACACAAAGATTTGATTAGGCCTGTGTACTGAACATACGTAATGAATTGCCCTGGACGATGCAATTTATAGCCTCGCAAAACTTGTGTAAACTTATCTATTTTCACACTACCGATGTTAAACAACAGTATAGTGTGTAGAACTCATGATGTGCGATATTGATGTCAGCTATTTTGGACAATTCGTGCATAAATAAGCCACATTTTACCGATGTTTCTTTCTTGTTAACATAAACATGTGCATGCGCCCATCAAACATCTTTTTGACCTCGATTAGCATCGGAGCGTGGAATTGAGTGTCACACATGCTGACAGGAATGTGTGTATTATCAGGGCATTACTATGTTAAAATTTGATTATATAATCGCAGCCTGGTCACCAATACGTGATTTATAAACCCCCTTCTTTCAAAACTCCTGCATCCGCGCCTGCCTAATATGTAAGTGAACATTCGTCCTTCTTATATAAATCATTGCTCATGATCAATCTCCATATTTGAACGAACGTTTACCGTACTTGAACTCGTGGAGACCTGATCAATAGTTTTAGGAAGACATGGTATTCAAGTAATCCGAGGTTGGTTGAATATGTACTGTATTTTACTGTAATGTATTATTGTGTGTGGTTTTCATAATTTAAGCAAGATATTTGAAATAGATTTCCCCAATGACTTTTTGAAATATTGGTGTTTTACTTGTACAGATATTCAGTTTTGGAAGAATCGCAAGTCCCTAGAGGGTTTGTCCGTGCGCTCAGTCTTCTTCAATGTGTTCCAGTCATTGATAGTTGTACTCTATGTCCTCGACAATGAGACAAACTACATGGTTCAACTCAGTGTTATTGTTGGACTTGGAATCGAGATCTGGAAAATACACAAAGTTGTCAATGTAAAGGTAAGAATACTGATATTTGGATTGATATACACTAGGCTTAACGTGATAAGGTACTCGTTTAATGGCTTAGCAACAAATTCTGTCATTTGTAGCAACAGAATATCTGCAGAAGAATTGTTAGCATCAACAAGGTAGATGTGCCAGCCTCACAATGACCTCTGTCACCGCATGTGATGGATACAGAAATTCAGTATATGTCTGTTTTTGACGCTGCTCCTGTCCATGGTACCGTAGATGTACTGTTATAATCAGGACACCAAATACTTGAATTATGCAAACAGAAAAGAAATAATGTCATTAGATACTTCCAGGAAAAACTTCAGTGGATATTTAAAAATAATTGAGTCCAATAATTTCCCCATTAATACTTAAAATAAAGTAGCATTGCCTAGTATAGTGATTAACACTTTGTTTTTGCCCAATGTTGGGGCAAAGTTGAGAATGTATTTAAGAATTTGACAGTGTATATTCTTGTTTTTTATAGGTTGACAGAGATAACCTCATCATGGGACTGATACCACGTCTCTCGTATGAGGATAAATCCACTTATTCAGAATCTCAAACAAAGAAGTATGATATGGTAGGTCACCATCATTGCTGTTTGTGAAGTTCCATATGTCTTTTGATGCTTACATAACTTAAATGATCGTTTTACTTATATTAGGCACACCTTTATCAAATAATGGCATGTTTTAATTACCCTTTGACCATTGTCTGTCGTCTGGGCCTTGTCAGCTCACTTGATTCAAAGGGCCTAGTATGCCATGGTGCGGGGTTCATCGTCCATCTGGAATCAAGTTTAAGCCCATGTGTTGGAGGCTGTGGTCCATTGTACATCATCAGTCTTAAGCAAATATCGTGGCTATTTTTAGGCCACCTGAGACAAAGTCTCAAATGACCTATTCTAATCGGGGGATAGTGCATTGTTTTGAGTGGCTTTACTTGCAATTGGAACATGACATTTGGTTTGAACTTGAAACTGATAGCTTCGTTCAGCTCAATGGGTGGTTCATAAGCAATTTATATTTTCAATTTCTTTTCAAAAACCCCTGAACCAATTTGAAAGAAGTTTGGAACTAACCTTTCCTTGGCAAAGACGCAACAAAATTGTGAATTATAGGGTCTTTCCCCATAGGGGCCTGAGGGAGGAGTCAAATAACTAAAGATTTTAAAATCTTCTTTATCAAACCCAGATATGCTGGAACAGATATTTCTGATAAATGGAAAAATCTATTAATACTATGAATTTCATGCAAGTTTACTGTAGTTAATATAGAAAAATGACACTTTTGGGGTACATTGTGTTCATTTCCTGTTTGAAATTGTTCAAACTTAATTGAAATTATAACCAGAAGATGTCTGTTTGATATTGGAAATTTTTTACCATGGCCAACCCCGGGGCTTAAATGTTCAAACAGGCTAAAATTTCCAAATCATCTCCATCAGACCCAGATATAAAGTGGAATACAATCTTCTTCATAAATGGAAGGGTGTTAAGATGCTTTATGAAAATAGGGAAAGTCAAGACATCAGATTCCCCAAGGGATGTTGAAGTTTGCTATAGAATTAGGGGCCTTGATCAGAGTTACACTAACTTCCTACTGAGGTCATAAACCAAGCAGGGGTAGAATTTAACTTTTGAAGCAATTTGTAGTGAATGGTTTAAAATTGAACTCACAATTTAAGAAACCTATTCCATAAAAATGTGTGTTATGGTGCAGTGGCATAAAGCTCAATAATAATGTAATTCATGATTGTATGTACTGCTATATCCAGTGAACATCCAGAATGTGTTTTATCATTGATCAGTGATTCAGATTGATTCTGCGCCCACGTCAATCCCGCATAAATTTTGGATATTGTGCTAAACTTTGTTTCCACATGGGTCCGCCAGTGCAAAGCAAATATATGCTAAAATGAAAGTAATTTGCAGTCTGCAAGTTTATTCCAATACCGTAAGATTGCAAAACACAAAGCATGTGTTGCAAGAAAAATGTCATAACTTGTCAACTTTATCATCAAAAGAGAAGTATAGGCAAGTAAATACTTTGTCTTTGAGAAATACAGTGGGTATCCTACTGTCATTTATGTAGACCAAAACTAGAATGTCCATTTGCACTATGGTAATTTCTAACAAAATTAATTAAATATTGTCAATCCTGTTCGAATTATGCGAAATTATAGTCGCTGGAATAAAGAATCTTGCTCCAGGCTACAACACAAGTGCTGTGACCGGGACTTGAAAATATTAATATAAGCTGATTTCAACCAGTAGAATGTTCAGGTGTAAGGGACTGAAACTAAAACAATTGGACTTCTATATAACTGTTGTGTCTGTTCATGGACAACAGGTATCACTTCTATATAACTGTTGTGTCTGTTCATGAACTTCTATATAAATGTTGTGTCTGTTCATGGACTTCTATATAACTGTTGTGTCTGTTCATGGACTTCTATATAACTGTTGTGTCTGTTCATGGACTTCTATATAACTGTTGTGTCTGTTCATAGACAACAGGTATCACTTCTATATAAATGTTGTGTCTGTTCATGGACTTCTATATAACTGTTGTGTCTGTTCATGGACTTCTATATAACTGATGTGTCTGTTCATGGACAACAGGTATCACTTCTATATAACTGTTGTGTCTGTTCATGGACAACAGGTATCACTTCTATATAACTGTTGTGTCTGTTCATGGACAACAGGTATCACTTCTATATAACTGTTGTGTCTGTTTATGAACTTCTATATAACTGTTGTGTCTGTTCATGGACTTCTATATAACTGTTGTGTCTGTTCATGGACTTCTATATAACTGTTGTGTCTGTTCATGGACTTCTATATAACTGATGTGTCTGTTCATGGACAATAGGTATCACTTCTATATAACTGTTGTGTCTGTTCATGGACTTCTATATAACTGTTGTGTCTGTTCATGGACTTCTATATAACTGATGTGTCTGTTCATGGACAACAGGTATCACTTCTATATAACTGTTGTGTCTGTTCATGGACAACAGGTATCACTTCTATATAACTGTTGTGTCTGTTCATGGACAACAGGTATCACTTCTATATAACTGTTGTGTCTGTTTATGAACTTCTATATAACTGTTGTGTCTGTTCATGGACTTCTATATAACTGTTGTGTCTATTCATGAACTTCTATATAACTGTTGTGTCTGTTCATGGACTTCTATATAACTCTTGTGTCTGTTCATGGACTTCTATATAACTCTTGTGTCTGTTCATGAACTTCTATATAACTGTTGTGTCTGTTTATGGACTTCTATATAACTGTTGTGTCAGTTCATGGACTTCTATATAACTGTTGTGTCTGTTCATGAACTTCTATATAACTGTTGTGTCTGTTCATGGACTTCTATATAACTGTTGTGTCTGTTCATGGACTTCTATATAACTGTTGTGTCTGTTCATGGACAACAGGTATCACTTCTATATAACTGTTGTGTCTGTTCATGAACTTCTATATAAATGTTGTGTCTGTTCATGGACTTCTATATAACTGTTGTGTCTGTTCATGGACTTCTATATAACTGTTGTGTCTGTTCATGGACTTCTATATAACTGTTGTGTCTAGATCTGTTCATGGACAACAGGCATCACATCCATGCTAATTAATATTGGGAAATTGGGGGGGGGGGGGGGATATCTTAGTTAGTTTTTAATAACTGTTCTAGTTGTTTATGCGGCAATATTGGACTTTCACTTTCAAAAAGGCAGGGATATATTTTGAAAGATGAAATAAAATTCTAAATGCATTGTATCCTTCCAGATGGCATTTAAGTACCTGTCATGGGCACTCTTCCCCCTACTTGGAGGCTACGCAGTGTATAGTCTTTTCTACCAGGAACACAAGGGCTGGTACTCTTGGGTACTCTCCATGATGTATGGATTCCTTTTGACATTTGGTAAGCTCCTAGATAACAAGACCTCTTAATTTAGATAAGTTAACCTCTACATCAATAAGAAGGACCCGTATCTGAAAAAGGCAACTGACCAAAGATCAGTGTCACTGGTTGAAGGTCAAGGTAAAAAATTGTAGCTTTTCACTGATGAATGTTTTGTTAAGACATTATGAAGAAACTAATTTAGTTGGAATTAAACAAAGTGTCATATGACCACAGTCAAGGTCACTGGGTCAAATGTTGATGTCAAATTTTGTAGCTTTTCACTGATAAACATTTTGGTATGACATTTTGGTCAGAATTAACAAAAGGCCCAGAAGGCCTGTATCACTTGCCTGGATATTTGTGCAATCATTGGAAAATATTCTCAATAAAAATAGGTAGCAAATATGTTGAAATTTAAGGTTTCCCTGGCTTAAGAAAGTTCCAGACCAAATACAACTTATACTGCTCTATTCCAACATGCTGATGGTCAAATATCATCACCTAGGGCCTAGTAATATTGTGAAGTTTTTAAAAGATATATACATATCTGACCCATGTGACTTTGAAAAAACTATTTGAGAACACCTTGGAGCACTCCATTGTTTGACCACTGTGACATTAAATGTAAGTCAAAGTAATTTCTTTGAAGAAACTTTAGAGCACTGCCCCAAGTAGCTACTGGCCAAGATCAGTACTTTGGGCTGCTGGTTATTCAGAATATGATTTTGAAAGGGTTTTACATATTTGACCCCTGACACCTTGAATGTGATTCAAGGTCATTTGTTTGAGGATGCTTTATAGAACTTTATCCCTGGTTTCTATCGTGGTCCATCTGGTTATTCAGAAAAAGATTTCAACAAAACTTTATAGATATTTGACAATTGTGACCTTGAGGTTAGGTCAAGGTCAAATTTTTGAGGAGAAAGTACACTACTACAGCTGTAAACAGGCCAGGTATCAGTAGATTTTTATATAATTGACCCCTGTGAATTTGAAAGTGGGTCAAGGTCATGTATTTGAGGTAACTTTTTAGCACATTGTCCTACGTACCTATTCCCCAAATAAGGTAGCATGGCACTATGCCCTCCAGTTCTTAAGAAAATGTTATTTGAAGAAAGAAATTACGGACAACTGAGACAACACGCCATTACTCACACTTCTTGCTGGGTTAGTTAAAAAGAAATGAACTAACTAAAGGTCAAGGACAATGGGTTAAAGTTCTCTGGTCATAGGTGAAAATGAATGCTCTTTGTTTCTGTCCATAACCCCATGAGCCAAGTTAGCTTATGACACGATGCAGCATCTGTTGTCTGTCTGTCTGTCTGGCGTCTTTTTCACTCTTTACTTCTCAATAACCAAACAGCATAGGGTTGTGATATTTAGCAAGTAGGTACCTTTGGTAGATTGCTATAAAATGTCTTCAAATAAAAGACCATGGCCTACTTTAAAGGTCACAGAGGTCAAATATGTTAAAAAAATATATCTATAAATTCTTCTTGATATCCAGGAAGCCTATAGCACTAGTACTTGGCAAGTAGGTACCTGGCATGAAGCACTAAAAAGGGTTCTCAAATAAGTTGCCTTAACCCACATTCAAGGTCACAGTCATTAAATATCTACTTTTAGTACAACTTCTGATTAGCCAGGAGTTCAAGAGTAATGCTACTTGGCAAGTAGATATTTGGAACAGAGTGTTCAAAAATTTCCAAAATTTATCATAATTACCCTGGCCAAGGACACTCAATGTATGCAATTATTTGCAACTTAAGGTACTTTTACTGACAATATTTCCCTGTGATTGCACAAGCAACTTTAATTTTACTGAGAATATTTCCGGTACTTTTACTGAGAATATTTTCGGTACTTTTAATGAGAATTATTTCCCTGTAATTGCACAAATTTAACCTCTTGCTACTCTCTTTTCTTCCACTAGTTTATGAATATGCTTGCATGTGACAATATCTTACTATAAAAGCAATATTTCAGGGTGTACACATTTATAATTGTGAGAATATCTTAATATAAAGCAATATTTCAGAGAGTACACATTTATAATTGGGAAAAAATCTTACTATAAAGCAATATATCAGGGTGTACATATTTATAATTGGGAAAATATCTTACTATAAAGCAATATTTCAGGGTGTACACATTTATAATTGTGAGAATATCTTACTATAAAACCAATATTTCAGGGTGTACACATTTATAATTGTGAAAATATCTTACTATAAAGCAATATTTCAGAGAGTACACATTTATAATTGTGAAAATATCTTCCTATAAAAGCAATATTTCAGGGTGTACACATTTATAATTGGGAAAATATCTTACTATAAAAGCAATATTTCAGGGTGTACACATTTATAATTGGGAAAATATCTTACTATAAAGCAATGTTTCTGGGTGTACACATTTATAATTGTGAGAATATCTTACTATAAAGCAATATTTCAGGGTGTACACATTTATAATTGTGAGAATATCTTACTATAAAAGCAATATTTCAGAGAGTACACATTTATAATTGGGAAAATATCTTACTATAAAGCAATGTTTCTGGGTGTACACATTTATAATTGGGAAAATATCTTACTATAAAGCAATATTTCAGGTTGTACACATTTATAATTGGGAAAATATCTTCCTATAAAGCAATATTTCAGGGTGTACACATTTATAATTGTGAGAATATCTTACTATAAAGCAATATTTCAGGGTGTACACATTTATAATTGCGAGAATATCTTACTATAAAAGCAATATTTCAGGGTGTACACATTTATAATTGGGAAAAAATCTTACTATAAAGCAATATTTCAGGGTGTACACATTTATAATTGTGAAAATATCTTACTATAAAGCAATATTTCAGGGTGTACACATTTATAATTGTGAGAATATCTTACTATAAAGCAATATTTCAGAGAGTACACATTTATAATTGGGAAAATATCTTACTATAAAGCAATATTTCAGGGTGTACACATTTATAATTGTGAGAATATCTTACTATAAAGCAATATTTCAGAGAGTACACATTTATAATTGTGAAAATATCTTACTATAAAGCAATATTTCAGAGAGTACACATTTATAATTGGGAAAATATCTTACTATAAAGCAATATTTCAGAGAGTACACATTTATAATTGTGAAAATATCTTACTATAAAGCAATATTTCAGAGAGTACACATTTATTATTACATGAACCTTAGTGATGTGTTAACATTCTGTTTACATTGACCCAGGTTTTATAATGATGACACCACTATGAACCTTAGTGAGATGTTAACATTTTGTTTACATTGTCCCAGGTTTTATAATGATGACACCACTATGAACCTTAGCGAGATGTTAACATTTTGTTTACATTGACCCAGGTTTTATAATGATGACACCACTATGAACCTTAGTGAGATGTTAACATTTTGTTTACATTGTCCCAGGTTTTTAGGTCATCTGACCCGAAGGGTCAGGATGACCTATAGTCATCATGCTTCGTCCGTCGTCGTGCGTCGTGCGCCGTGCGCCGTGCGTCGTGCGCCGTCCGTAAACTTTTCCATTTAAACATCTTCTTCTCATAAACCAAAAGGCCCATAGACCCAATATTGGGCCTGTGGCATGCTGGGATAAAGGGCTACCAAGTTTGTTCAAACAAATGACCTTGACCTTCATTCAAGGTCACAGGGGCCAAAAAGGTCAAAATCTTTGAACGACTTCTTCTGAATAACCAAAAGGCCCAGAGACCTGATATTGGGCCTGTGGCATGCTGGGATAAAGGGCTACCAAGTTTGTTCAAACAAATGACCTTGACCTTCATTCAAGGTCACAGGGGCCGAAAAGGTCAAAATCTTTTTAAACAACTTCTTCTGAATAACCAAAAGGCCCAGAGACCTGATATTGGTCCTGTGTTATGCTGAGATAAAGGGCTACCAAGTTTGTTCAAAGAAATGACCTTGACCTTCATTCAAGGTCACAGGGGACAAAACGGTCATAATTTTTAAACGACTTCTTCTGAATAACCAAAAGGCCCAGAGACCTAATAATGGGCCTGTGGCATGCTGGGATAAAGGGCTACCAAGTTTGTTCAAACAAATGACCTTGACCTTCATTCAAGGTCACAGGGGCCAAAAAGGTCAAAATCTTTGAACGACTTCTTCTGAATAACCAAAAGGCCCAGAGACCTAATATTGGGCCTGTGGCATGCTGGGATAAAGGGCTACCAAGTTTGTTCAAACAAATGACCTTGACCTTCATTCAAGGTCACAGGGGCCAAAAAGGTCAAAATCTTTGAACGACTTCTTCTGAATAACCAAAAGGCCCAGAGACCTGACATTGGGCCTGTGGCATGCTGGGATAAAGGGCTACCAAGTTTGTTCAAACAAATGACCTTGACCTTCATTCAAGGTCACAGGGGCCGAAAAGGTCAAAATCTTTTTAAACAACTTCTTCTGAATAACCAAAAGGCCCAGAGACCTGATATTGGTCCTGTGTTATGCTGAGATAAAGGGCTACCAAGTTTGTTCAAAGAAATGACCTTGACCTTCATTCAAGGTCACAGGGGACAAAACGGTCATAATTTTTAAACGACTTCTTCTGAATAACCAAAAGGCCCAGAGACCTAATATTGGGCCTGTGGCATGCTGGGATAAAGGGCTACCAAGTTTGTTCAAACAAATGACCTTGACTTTCATTCAAGGTCACTGGGGCCAAAACGGTCATAATCTTTAAACATTTTCTTCTGAATAACCAAAAGGCCCAGATACCTAATATTGGGCCTGTGGCATGCTGGGATAAAGGGCTACCAAGTTTGTTCAAAGAAATAACCTTGACTTTCATTCAAGGTCACAGGGGCCAAAACGGTCATAATTTTTAAACGACTTCTTCTGAATAACCAAAAGGCCCAGAGACCTGATATTGGGCCTGTGGCATGCTGGGATAAAGGGTTACCAAGTTTGTTCAAAGAAATGATCTTGACTTTCATTCAAGGTCACAGGGACCAAAACGGTGATAATCTTTAAACGACTTCTTCTGAATAACCAAAAGGCCCAGAGACCTGATATTGGGCCTGTGTTATGCTGGGATAAAGGGCTACCAAGTTTGTTCAAAGAAATGACCTTGACCTTCATTCAAGGTCACAGAGGCCAAAATGGTCATAATCTTTAAACAACTTCTTCTGAATAACTAAAAGGCTCAGAGACCTGATATTAGGCCTGTGGCATGCTGGGATAAAGGTCTACCAAGTTTGTTCAAATAAATGACCTTGAACTTCATTCAAGGTCACAGGGGCCAAAAGGGTCAAAATCTTTAAAACAACTTTTTCTGAATAACCAAAAGGCACAGAGATGTGATATTGGGCTTGTGGCATGCTGGGATAAAGGTGTGTCAAGTTTGTTTAAAGAAATGACCCTGACATTCATTCAAGGTCACAGGGGCCAAAAGGGTTTGTTGTCAAGTTTACTCACTAGGAATAAGCTGAAACTTGCCAGAAATGATTCTGAGATGATGCTGATTAAGTGTTGTTATTTTTAGGTTTGTTCAAAATTCAAGATGGCCACCACAGCCGCCATTTTGAATACACATTTTAAACTTCTCAAGTTCTACCAGTGGAATTGAGCTGAAACTTGCCAGAAATGATATCCTGAGATGGTCCCAACAAAGTGTTGTTATTTTTCAAGCCCATCAGAAATCCAAGAAGGCCACTATCTTGAACTTGGCAATCTATACAGGCATATTATAACTTGATTTAATGACTACACGTATTTTCATAGTGATTTTACAATTGGTAGTCAGATGACCGTTAAGGCCCGTTGGGCCTCTTGTATAATGATGACACCACTATGAACCTTAGTGAGATGTTAACATTTTGTTTACATTGTCCCAGGTTTTATAATGATGACACCACTATGAACCTTAGTGAGATGTTAACATTTTGTTTACATTGTCCCAGGTTTTATAATGATGACACACCACTATGAACCTTAGTGAGATGTTAACATTTTGTTTACATTGTCCCAGGTTTTATAATGATGACACCACTATGAACCTTAGTGAGATGTTAACATTTTGTATACATTGTCCCAGGTTTTATAATGATGACACCACTATGAACCTTAGTGAGATGTTAACATTTTGTTTACATTGACCCAGGTTTTATAATGATGACACCACTATGAACCTTAGTGAGATGTTAACATTTTGTTTACATTGTGAGATGTTAACATTTTGTTTACATTGACTCAGGTTTTTAGCTCACCTGGCCCGAAGGTGTGATGGTGCAGCGTCCGTCGTCCGTCCGTCCGTCCGTCCGTCCGTCGTCCGTCCGTCCGTCTGTCCGTCCGTCCGTCCTGCGTCCGTCAACTTTTTCCTTTAAACGACTTCTTCTAAAATACTGAAAGGCCCAGTGACATGAAATTTGGCCGGTAGATTTCTTGGAAGGAGTTGAACAAAGTTTGCGAAAAAAAATCACTTTGACCTAATTTCAAGGTCACAGGGGTCAAAAATGTCGAAACCTGCAAACAACTTCTTCTAAAATACCGTCAGGCATAGAGACTTCATATTTGACCAGTAGCTTCCTTGGATGAAGCCAAATAAAGTTTGCGAAAAGAAATGACCTTGACCAATATTCAAGGTCACAGTGAGGTTAAATCTATTTTAACCTTTAAACGACTTCTTCTGAAATACCAAAAGCCCTAGAAACATGGCATTTGGCTGAAAGGTTCCTTGTATGAAGCCCAACAAAGTTTGCGAAAAAAAATGACCTTGACCTATATTCAAGGTCACAGGGGTCAAATCTGTTAAAACCTTCGAACGACTTCTTCTGAAATACCAAAAGCCCTGGAAGCATGATATTTGGCTGAAAGGTTCCTTGGATAAAGCCTGACAAAGTTTGCGAAAAGAAATGACCTTGACTTATATCCAAGGTCACAGGGGTCAAATCTGTTAAAACCTTTAAATGACTTTTTCTGAAATACCAAAAGCCCTAGAAGCTTGATATTTGGCTGAAATGTTTCTTGGATAAAGCCTGACAAAGTTTGCGAAAAGAAATGACCTTGACTTGTATTCAAGGTCACAGGGGTCAAATCTGTTAAAACCTTCGAACGACTTCTTCTGAAATACCAAAAGCCCTAGAAGCATGATATTTGGGTGAAAGGTTCCTTGCATGAAGCCTGACAAAGTTTGCGAAAAGAAATGACCTTGACCTATATTCAAGGTCACAGGGGTCAAATCTGTTAAAACATTCAAACGACTTCTTCTGAAGTACCAAAAGCCCTAGAAGCATGACATTTGACTGAAAGATTTCTTGGATGAAGCCTGACAAAGTTTGCGAAAAGAAATGACCTTTATCTTTATTTGCCTAGAGACATGAAATTTGGCTGGTAGCGTCCTGGGATGAAGCCAAACAAAATTTGAAAATGAAAATGATGTTGTCTTATAAGGTCACAGGGGTAAAATATGTTTAAATCTTAAGATGTTCTTCTAAATGTCTTACATTAAAAGATTTTAGGGGACTTTAGGGTTACACTATAATATAAGTCAGAGATTAATACCAGGTGAGCGATGCAGGCCCATTGGGCCTCTTGTATAATGATGACACCACTATGAACCTTAGTGCGGTGTTTAACAATTCTTTTTACATTGTCCCAGGTTTTATAATGATGACACCACAGCTATTTATCAACTACAAGCTGAAGTCTGTTGCTCACCTGCCATGGAGAATGATGACCTACAAAGCACTGAACACTTTCATAGATGATATATTTGCATTTGTTATCAAAATGCCAACACTATACCGCATAGGCTGCTTCAGAGATGGTAGGTACACATTTGAACTTGTACAAATTTGAGACTGCCCTACCTCACCCTATACTTAGTGTTGGGGGGAATGTTGGAGATGGTGTCGATCTTTAGCTACTGTATAGTTGGTAATTATACCCCCATAACAAATTTAGAGGGGTAGGTAGATTTGAATCACCCTTTCTGTCTGTCTGGTTTTTGGCAAATTTCTTTCCAGGCTTGCCAATTATTCAGGATTGTATTTGAATATATTGTTGACTCAAAAAGGTTCTAACTCCCCTCCACTTTCTTTGCTCTATCCTCTCCCTTCCTCCTTCATAACTTTCTTTGCTCTATCATCTAACCTCTCCCTTCCTCCTCCTTCACTTTCTCTGCTCTAACCTCTCCCTTCCTCCTCCTTCACTTTCTCTGCTCTAGCCTCTCCCTTCCTCCTCCTTCACTTTCTTTCCTCTCTCCTCCCCCCCCCCCCATCTTCTTCTTCACTTTCTTTGCTCTATCATCTATCCTTTCCTTCCCCCTTCTTCACTTTCTTTGCTCTATCCTCTCCCTTCCTCCTTCATAACTTTCTTTGCTCTATCATCTAACCTCTCCCTTCCTCCTCCTTCGCTTTCTCTGCTCCAGCCTCTCCCTTCCTCCTCCTTCACTTTCTTTCCTCTCTCCTTCCCCCCCCCCCATCTTCTTCTTCACTTTCTATGCTCTATCCTCTATCCTCCCCCTTCCTCTTTCTTCACTTTCTTTGCTATATCCTCTATCCTTCCCCCTTCTTCACTTTCTTTGCTCTAGCCTCTTCCTTCCCCTTCTCCACTTTCTTTGCTATATCATCTATTCTTCCCCTTCCTCCTTCATCACTTTCTTTGCTCTATCCTCTATCCTTCCCCTTCCTCCTTCATCACTTTCTTTGCTCTATCCTCTATCCTCCATCACTTTCTTTTCTCTATCCTCTATCCTTCCCCCTTCATCACTTTCTTTGCTCTATCCTCTAGCCTTCATCACTTTCTTTGCTCTATCCTCTATCCTTCCCCCTTCATCACTTTCTTTGCTCTATCCTCTAGCCTTCATCACTTTCTTTGCTCTATCCTCTATCCTTCCCCTTCCTCCTTCATCACTTTCTTTGCTCTATCCTCTATCCTTCCCCCTTCATCACTTTCTTTGCTCTATCCTCTATCCTTCCCCTTCCTCCTTCATCACTTTCTTTGCTCTATCCTCTATCCTTCCCCCTTCATCACTTTCTTTGTTCTATCCTCTATCCTTCCCCTTCCTCCTTCTTCACTTTCTTTGCTCTATCCTCTATCCTTCCCCCTTCATCACTTTCTTTGCTCTATCATCTATCTTTCCCCTTCCTCCTTCATCACTTTCTTTGCTCTATCATCTATCATTCCTCCTTCATCACTTTCTTTGCTCTATCTTCTATCCTTCCCCTTCCTCCTTCATCACTTTCTTTGCTCTATCCTCTATCCTTCATCACTTTCTTTGCTCTATCCTTCCCCTTCCTCCTTCATCACTTTCTTTGCTCTATCATCTATCCTTCCCCTTCCTCCTTCATCACTTTCTTTGCTCTATCCTCTATCCTTCATCACTTTCTTTGCTCTATCCTCTATCCTTCATCACTTTCTTTGCTCTATCATCTATTCTTTCCCCTTCATCACTTTCTTTGCTCTATCCTCTATCCTTCATCACTTTCTTTGCTCTATCCTTCCCCTTCCTCCTTCATCACTTTCTTTGCTCTATCATCTATCCTTCCCCTTCCTCCTTCATCACTTTCTTTGCTCTATCCTCTATCCTTCATCACTTTCTTTGCTCTATCCTTCCCCTTCCTCCTTCATCACTTTCTTTGCTCTATCCTCTAGCCTTCCCCCTTCATCACTTTCTTTGCTCTATCTTCTATCCTTCATCACTTTCTTTGCTCTATCCTTCCCCTTCCTCCTTCATCACTTTCTTTGCTCTATCCTCTATCCTTCATCACTTTCTTTGCTCTATCCTCTATCCTTCATCACTTTCTTTGCTCTATCATCTATTCTTTCCCCTTCATCACTTTCTTTGCTCTATCCTCTATCCTTCATCACTTTCTTTGCTCTATCCTTCCCCTTCCTCCTTCATCACTTTCTTTGCTCTATCATCTATCCTTCCCCTTCCTCCTTCATCACTTTCTTTGCTCTATCCTTCATCACTTTCTTTGCTCTATCCTTCCCCTTCCTCCTTCATCACTTTCTTTGCTCTATCCTTCATCACTTTCTTTGCTCTATCCTTCCCCTTCCTCCTTCATCACTTTCTTTGCTCTATCCTTCATCACTTTCTTTGCTCTATCCTTCATCACTTTCTTTGCACTATCATCTATCCTTCCCCTTCCTCCTTCATCACTTTCTTTGCTCTATCCTCTATCCTTCATCACTTTCTTTGCTCTATCCTTCATCACTTTCTTTGCTCTATCCTTCATCACTTTCTTTGCTCTATCCTTCATCACTTTCTTTGCTCTATCCTTCATCACTTTCTTTGCACTATCATCTATCCTTCCCCTTCCTCCTTCATCACTTTCTTTGCTCTATCCTTCATCACTTTCTTTCCTCTATCCTCCCCCCTTCCCCTCCATCACTTTCTTTGCTCTATCATCTATCCTTCCCCTTCCTCCTTCATCACTTTCTTTGCTCTATCCTTCATCACTTTCTTTCCTCTATCCTCCCCCCTTCCCCTCCATCACTTTCTTTCCTCTATCCTCCCCCCTTCCCCTCCATCACTTTCTTTCCTCTATCCTCCCCCCTTCCCCTCCATCACTTTCTTTGCTCTATCATCTATCCTTCCCCTTCCTCCTTCATCACTTTCTTTGCTCTATCATCTATCCTTCCCCTTCCTCCTTCATCACTTTCTTTGCTCTATCATCTATCCTCCCCCCTTCCTCCTTCATCACTTTCTTTGCTCTATCATCTATCCTTCCCCTTCCTCCTTCATCACTTTCTTTGCTCTATCCTTCATCACTTTCTTTCCTCTATCCTCCCCCCTTCCCCTCCATCACTTTCTTTGCTCTACCCTCTATCCTTCCCCTTCCTCTTTATTTCTTTATGTTATGGAGTGTATGTGTGAGTGAGAGAGGGTGTGATGTGGTCACGTCTTGTACATACTGTATTGTTATATGTGTTGAGAAGAGTATCTTGTAGCCTATATTCCTGTACGTTTTGAGTAAAGTATCTTGTAGCCTTTATTGTTGTATGTTTTGAGGAAAGTATCTTGTAGCCCATATTGTTGTATGTGTTGAGGAAAGCATCTTGTAGCCCATATTGTTGTATGTGTTGAGGAAAGCATCTTGTAGCCTATATTGTTGTATATGTTGAGGAAAGCATCTTGTAGCCTATATTGTTGTATGTTTTGAGGAAAGTATCTTGTAGCCCATATTGTTGTATATGTTGAGGAAAGCATCTTGTAGCCTATATTGTTGTATATGTTGAGGAAAGCATCTTGTAGCCCATATTGTTGTATATGTTGAGGAAAGCATCTTGTAGCCCATATTGTTGTATGTTTTGAGGAAAGTATCTTGTTGCCCATATTGTTGTATATGTTGAGGAAAGTATCTTGTAGCCTATATTGTTGTATGTTTTGAGGAAAGCATCTTGTAGCCCATATTGTTGTATGTGTTGAGGAAAGTATCTTGTAGCCCATATTGTTGTATGTGTTGAGGAAAGCATCTTGTAGCCTATATTGTTGTATGTGTTGAGGAAAGCATCTTGTAGCCCATATTGTTGTATGTGTTGAGGAAAGCATCTTGTAGCCCATATTGTTGTATGTGTTGAGGAAAGTATCTTGTAGCCTATATTGTTGTATATGTTGAGGAAAGTATCTTGTAGCCTATATTGTTGTATATGTTGAGGAAAGTATCTTGTAGCCCATATTGTTGTATATGTTGAGGAAAGCATGTTGTAGCCTATATTGTTGTATGTGTTGAGGAAAGCATCTTGTAGCCTATATTGTTGTATATGTTGAGGAAAGCATCTTGTAGCCCATATTGTTGTATGTGTTGAGGAAAGCATCTTGTAGCCCATATTGTTGTATGTGTTGAGGAAAGCATCTTGTAGCCCATATTGTTGTATGTGTTGAGGAAAGCATCTTGTAGCCCATATTGTTGTATGTGTTGAGGAAAGCATCTTGTAGCCCATATTGTTGTATGTGTTGAGGAAAGCATCTTGTAGCCCATATTGTTGTATGTGTTGAGGAAAGCATCTTGTAGCCCATATTGTTGTATGTGTTGAGGAAAGCATCTTGTAGCCCATATTGTTGTATATGTTGAGGAAAGCATCTTGTAGCCCATATTGTTGTATATGTTGAGGAAAGTATCTTGTAGCCCATATTGTTGTATATGTTGAGGAAAGTATCTTGTAGCCCATATTGTTGTATGTGTTGAGGAAAGCATCTTGTAGCCCATATTGTTGTATGTGTTGAGGAAAGCATCTTGTAGCCCATATTGTTGTATGTGTTGAGGAAAGCATCTTGTAGCCTATATTGTTGTATGTGTTGAGGAAAGCATCTTGTAGCCCATATTGTTGTATGTGTTGAGGAAAGCATCTTGTAGCCTATATTGTTGTATATGTTGAGGAAAGCATCTTGTAGCCCATATTGTTGTATATGTTGAGGAAAGCATCTTGTAGCCTATATTGTTGTATATGTTGAGGAAAGTATCTTGTAGCCTATATTGTTGTATATGTTGAGAAGAGTATCTTGTAGCCTATATTGTTGTATATGTTGAGGAAAGTATCTTGTAGCCCATATTGTTGTATATGTTGAGGAAAGTATCTTGTAGCCCATATTGTTGTATATGTTGAGGAAAGCATCTTGTAGCCTATATTGTTGTATATGTTGAGGAAAGCATCTTGTAGCCTATATTGTTGTATGTGTTGAGGAAAGTATCTTGTAGCCCATATTGTTGTATGTGTTGAGGAAAGCATCTTGTAGCCTATATTGTTGTATATGTTGAGGAAAGCATCTTGTAGCCCATATTGTTGTATATGTTGAGGAAAGCATCTTGTAGCCTATATTGTTGTATATGTTGAGGAAAGTATCTTGTAGCCTATATTGTTGTATGTGTTGAGGAAAGCATCTTGTAGCCTATATTGTTGTATATGTTGAGGAAAGTATCTTGTAGCCTATATTGTTGTATGTGTTGAGAAGAGTATCTTGTAGCCTATATTGTTGTATATGTTGAGGAAAGCATCTTGTAGCCTATATTGTTGTATATGTTGAGGAAAGCATCTTGTAGCCTATATTGTTGTATATGTTGAGGAAAGTATCTTGTAGCCATTTGGCTGTTTGTGATTCTCATTGAATAAAGAATAGAACAAAAAGCATACAAGAATGTAATAAGGCACTGAAGTTGAATAGGCTACGCTTTGTTTATGCATCTCAGTGAAATAGAGCTACTTGTAAATAGTACAAATAACATTACTCAGGTGACATCTAAGGCTATTGGGCCTCTTGTTAAGATCTTCAAACAACTTTTTTGTATTGAGTTTGAAATGAGAGGGTATTAGTATTGTCTAGGATACCTTGTTTAGTTCAAATTGAACGACTGCTGTGAATGCTGTATTCAAGAATTAGAAATATACAAGCTGTTTTTTTTACTACTGTATCTTTTTTTGCATTTCAGATATTGTATTTTTCATTTTCCTGTACCAACGCTATATCTATAGAATTGATCCAAAACGTGTTAATGAGTATGGAACAAGTCAAGAAATGTTTGATCAAAATGGGATTGCAGTAATGGACAATCAAAATGGAACTGCTAAAAATACAGAAGAAATTTGTGAATCAGAAGCAGCTGTCGGTGGGCCAGAGGAGGCAGAACCAAAGTCCGAACAAGAGAAGAAGAATGATTGATGTTAGCTAGCTAGATAGAAATCCACATTTAACAATATAAGCTCTACAAATATAAACATATTATCCTTGAATTTAAGATTTGAACATGCCAAAAAGATGTCATAGTTTTAAACTATTTAGTGTCAATTTCATTTCTGTTCATTGTACATGTGACATTGGTATGCTTGGTTCACCTGGCCTGAATGGCTGTTTGAGCTCATACTGTGCTGCAACATCCATCGTCCATCAAGCATCAACATTTTACTTTAAACAACCTCTTCTGAATAACGAGAATGCCAAGGATAGTGATATATAGCAATTACACATTTCTGGTAACTATAAGGCCATGAGTACTGATACTTGGCCAGTAGTTACCAAGGACAATGTTCTATAACAGAGCCCATCAACAACAAAAATTGAACCTGTGAACTGGTGTGATATGTACATTTGAAGTTGGTACACAAAACAAAAGTTGTTAATATAGAGTACACTGTGATACTACATGTTAATTAGTAGTTTTATTAGCTCTAGTTGAGCTTATCGCATGGTGTGTTGTCTGTTCTCCATCAATATTATGTCAAGGAACTGGAGGACCTAGGGCCCTGATACTTGTATGTAAGGGAAGAGTGAGCTCATATGCCAAAGGAGTTCGAAAAAATGAAGGGTTTCTTTTAGGAGCAGAAGAGTGGGGTCTAATAGAGAAAATTGAGGTTTATATTGAAAATCCACACCATTTCATGGGAGTTCAAAAAAAGAACCAAATTAGAGACAGATTTTGCTGAAAGAAAGAGCCAATATTCGAAAATGATTTTCCATGCTTGCTTAATTACCTAGGTGAGCAATACAGGCCCTCTTGGCCTATCATTCTAATTCAACTTCATACTCAGCATATTGCAGATATTATAATGCGGAAAATTTTTATGTAGTCAAAGTCTCATTTCAATCATTAATGAAATGTTGACCCTATCAGTACTTGTTGTTTGCACAAATTGTTGTAAGAGATATTTTTTGAAGAAATCCATTTGGTATTGTAAAAGTGAATATTTTCGTGCATGGAAGTTTTCTCTTAGTCAGCCTCCAAACTGTTTGCGGTGTGTAAATGTTCATGCTATCAATCATGCTGTTTTGCACTGTGTACCTATAACACTATGATATTTAGCTATCTGAGATTTAATGCCAGTACAATTTTCCACTCCGCGAACAGTTCCACTTTTACTTTATCTGATTTCATGAGGAGTATTGTTGATCATTTCCTATATAATATTGTTTGTTGTGAAGTCAAGTAAACTGTTGGTATACATCAATGAGATCAAATTGTACATGGTAATGTTGGTACAATCTTGTACCTCTGTTACCAGTGTTATAGATTAGTGATAATGTGTTCCTTTTATTTTCAGCTCAGCTGGCCCAAAGGGCTAAGTGAGCTTATGCCATGGTGCATTGTCCGTTATCTGTACAGCGTCAACTTTTTACTTTTTAAGCAGCTTCTCAATAACCAATAGCCCAGGGTAGTAAAATTTGGCCAGTAGGTACCTAGGAAGAGTGCTATAAATTGCCCTCAAACAAATGACCTGAAGCTATAATCACCTTTGAAAATCTATTTAATGATCAGAAAGCCTAGAGCACTAGTGATTATCCAGTAGGTTCCTGGTACGAAATACTATAAATATTCCTCAAATAAATAACCTTGACCTACTTTTACGATCACAAGAGTTACAAATATGTAAAACAAAAACAAAAAAAATTCTGAATACCCAAAGGCTCAGACTGAATACCCAAAGGCTCAGACTGAATACCCAAAGACTCAGACTGAATACCCAAAGGCTCAGACTGAATACCCAAAGACTCAGACTGAATACCCAAAGACTCAGACTGAATACCCAAAGGCTCAGACTGAATACCCAAAGGCTCAGACTGATAACCAAAAGGCTCAGACTGAATACCCAAAGGCTCAGACTGAATACCCAAAGGCTCAGACTGAATACCCAAAGGCTTAGACTGATAACCAAAAGGCTCAGACTGAATACCCAAAGGCTCAGACTGAATACCCAAAGGCTCAGACTGATAACCAAAAGGCTGAGACTGAATACCCAAAGGCTGAGACTGAATACCCAAAGACTCAGACTGAATACCCAAAGGCTCAGACTGAATACTCAAAGGCTCAGACTGAATACCCAAAGGCTCAGACTGAATACCCAAAGGCTGAGACTGATAACCAAAAGGCTCAGACTGAATACCCAAAGGCTGAGACTGAATACCCAAAGGGTTAGGGTTAGGCCTACCATTAGGCCTCCCCCTATACCAGTAGGCCTCCCCCTATACCAGTAGGCCTCCCCCTATACCAGTAGGCCCCCCTATACCAGTAGGCCTCCCCCTATACCAGTAGGCCTCCCCCTATACCAGTAGGCCTCTCCCCCTATACCAGTAGCCCCCCCCCCCTATACCAGTAGGCCTCTCCCCCTATACCAGTAGGCCTCCCCCTATACCAGTAGGCCTCTCACTATACCAGTAGGCCTCCCCCTATACCAGTAGGCCTCCCCCTATACCAGTAGGCCACCCCTATACCAGTAGGCCTCCCCCTATACCAGTAGGCCTCCCCCTATACCAGAAGGCCTCCCCCTATACCAGTAGGCCTCCCCCTATACCAGTAGGCCACCCCTATACCAGTAGGCCTCCCCCTATACCAGTAGGCCTCTCCCTATACCAGTAGGCCTCCCCCTATACCAGTAGGCCTCCCCCTATACCAGTAGGCCTCTCACTATACCATTAGGCCTCCCCCTATACCAGAAGGTCTACCCCTATACCAGTAGGCCTCCCCCTATACCAGTAGGTCCCAGATGAATTTTGACCAGTAGTATGATGGGATAAGGTAGTATTCAGTTACATTTGGAATGTTTTTCAGATTCAATATATTTACATAGTACTTTAATTGAAGATATTTTCCTAGATGAGTGATAAAAGTCCTCTGAGTCTAATGTTTATCCCAATGCTTTAACTTACCTGCAGCGTGTAGAAATGCATGTCTTTTTAGCTCAAAAATGAGCTTATTCCATGGTACAGTGTCTGTTGTTCTGTGTATGTCAAATTTTCCTGTAAACGACTTCTTCTGAGTAATGAAAATAAAGCCCAGCAACATGATATTTGGGTGGTAGCTTCCTTGGAAGGAGCCAAACAGAGTTTGTGAAAAAAAATTACTTTGACTTCGGACTTCTTTTAGGTCGAATGGGTCCAAAACCTGCAAACAACTTTTTATGAAATTCTGCAAACGCTTAGAGACAAGACATTCCAGTATCTCTTGGAAGGAGTTTAACAAAGTTTTCCAAAACATTGATAACTTTCACTCTAGGTCACAGGGGTCTTATATGTAGAAACCTTCAAACAACCTCTGAAATACCGAAAGGCCTAGGGACATGATGTTTGGCTGAGTTTCCATAGAAAGAATTGACAAAAAGTGTGTGAAAAAGAATTACTTAGACCTGCTTTAAAGGTCACAACGTTCACATTATTATATGAAAACTTCTCAACAACTTATCCTGAAATACTGATAGGCTTAGAGACATGAAGAGCCAAACAAACTTTTGAAAAAAGAACCAACAACTTTTCCCTACTTTCAAGGTCATTGGGTCAGATATGTCGAAACCTTAAAACAACTTCTTCTCATATACAAGAAAGCCTAGGGCCATGATATTTGGCTGGTAGTTATACCCCCACAATGAAGTAATTAGTGGGAGGGTGTTGTGGAATCGGGTTGTCTGTATGTAGACACATATTGTCTGGACAACTCCTCCTTAACTTGGGAACCGATTTCAATGAAACTACACAGAAATGTTAGGGACTAGGTGTAGATAAGTATGAAAGTTTTTTAGAAGAAAATATTGGTTGCCATGGTAACCATGCCACTATACATAGATTGTCCCACTTGCACATCTACTTAAGATAGGAAACTGGGGGTATTAAATAGCCATTCCACTTACAGTTCTAGTTTCTTATAGAAGGATCCAAACATTTTAAATGACCTGTCAGGTCACCTGGGTCAAATGTGTTCAAAAATCTTTTCTAATGAACCAGGCAGCCCAGAGTAATGAGTTTTGGCCTGTAGGTACCAGGAATAGAGTGCTATAACCATTCCTCGAAAAAACTACCTTCACTTAACGATACAGTCAACAGATGTCAAATATCTATATGTGAATACTTTTCAATAGCAGGTTGGTGATATTTGACCAGTAGTGTACGGGAACGAAGTGGTATAAGTTTCATTTAGTACGAAACACTCTAAAGCCAAGGAGACTTAATATGTATATACTTTCATTCATAACTTCCCGATGATAACTTGAATATTCAGGTGAACGATACAGGCTCTCTGGACTATTTAGACAAGGGAGACAGCAATTTGAAGTTTTAAATAGTTCATCAATTAAATTGCACCTTGCAGTCACAGAACAGAGAAGTGGTGAAGTATACAAGGTGAAATAAAATGTGTTGATTGTACCCATTGTATTATATAAACAGAAAACTATGGAATTGGTGTTGATTTCATTTGTTTATTCATTAAAATAGTGTTTTATCTTCATTAATTAAGTCAACCCCAAGCCAAGGATATTGGGCTGGATTGTAAATGTTTATTAACCAGGAAAACCACGTCATATTGTGAGGGTATCTATCAATCAAGTCAAAGGTCAATGTCACATACAGGCAATTTCAGGAGCAAAATGAACTATGAAAAACAGGTTTTATTTAGCTCACTGTTGTCAACTTTTTCTTTAAATTGCTACCAGACATTAAGTACTGCATTGATTTTAACCAAAAATAGGTCAGAAACATCCTTTGGGGAAGGGGGGGGGGGGACAGATTTTGCATAAATGGTGACTCTTCAGTTTGTATGTTACAAAACAATTTCCGTATAAGTTACTATACAGATTTATTCAGGAGTTAAATATCTATTAATGTATGAATTATAATGCATAAATGTCAACAAACAACACTGGTAGTCAAACTGACTGAAAAATGGTAAGATACACCTGGTCCAAGCAAAAATGAAGTACTCTAATTATGTATAATCATCAAAACATGATGTCGATAGTCAAACTCAGGCTAAGGATGGTAAGATACACCTGGGCCAAGCAGAAATGAAGTACTCTAATTATGTATAATCATCAAAACATGATGTTGATAGTCAAACTCAGGCTAAGGATGGTAAGATACACCTGGGCCAAGCAGAAATGAAGTACCTAATTAATTATGTATAATCATCAAAACATGATGTTGATAGTCAAACTCAGGCTAAGGATGGTAAGATACACCTGGGCCAAGCAGAAATGAAGTTCCTAATTAATTATGTATAATCATCAAAACATGATGTCGATAGTCAAACTCAGGCTAAGGATGGTAAGATACACCTGGTCCAAGCAAAAATGAAGTACTCTAATTATGTATAATCATCTAAACATGATGTTGATAGTCAAACTCAGGCTAAGGATGGTAAGATACACCTGGGCCAAGCAGAAATGAAGTACCCTAATTATGTATAATCATCAAAACATGATGTTGATAGTCAAACTCAGGCTAAGGATGGTAAGATACACCTGGGCCAAGCAGAAATGAAGTTCCTAATTAATTATGTATAATCATCTAAACATGATGTTGATAGTCAAACTCAGGCTAAGGATGGTAAGATACACCTGGGCCAAGCAGAAATGAAGTACCCTAATTATGTATAATCATCTAAACATGATGTTGATAGTCAAACTCAGGCTAAGGATGGTAAGATACACCTGGGCCAAGCAGAAATGAAGTACCCTAATTATGTATAATCATCTAAACATGATGTCGATAGTCAAACTCAGGCTAAGGATGTTAAGATACACATGGGCCAAGCATATTGGATTGAAATCCATTTACACTTAGCACAGTTATCAAACAGAAACCAATTGGCCAAGCAGAAGTGATGTACCTAATTAATCATTTGTAAACAAATGATGTCAGTAGTCAAAATCAGGACCAACGGACCGGACAATATAAGCATTGGCATCGAAACATATATATATTAAGAAGAAGAAACTTGATTGAAATCTATTCACATAACAAACTTATCACTCTGAAACTAATGAGAGATAGCTGGACAGGCAGACAGACAGGATATCCCCCAGAGAGATAGCTGGACAGGCAGACAGACAGGACATCCCCCAGAGAGATAGCTGGACAGGCAGACAGACAGGACATCCCCCAGTTGTTAGGGAAAGAAAGTTTCACCTCACTTTGTCTGTCTCAGCATTTGCGGACTTCAGTTTTCTTGTGCATTATTGTAAACTACCGGGAGTATTGAATGTCGTCATCAGAACCAATCAAACTATTCTACTTTCGTTTTTAGACACAGATATAGGAATTCCAAATATAGCCACAGACGAGAGATTTTACTTCTGGACTACTACCGATTGAAAATTACACTTTTGTCGCGATCAACAGTGAGGGCCATTTTTCTCAACACAACTTTTGTCGCGATAAGCAGCCAAAGGGTTTTAATCAGATGTGAGGTTTTGCTTTATATAGATATATTTTGAAGTCTGGTTTGAAGCGAACATTAAAACGTCAGCCATATTGGATGTGATTTTCACTTGCCAGAGGGTGTTAATGGTAAAGCAGTCTTCCTGATATCATATGGTCATTTTGGGGGGGAATTCCACACAATTGCATTAAATGAACATTACATGTAACGTTTGTTTAAAAAGTGGGGGATCAAAATAAATGTATTTTAATGACAATAACAGAATATTATTTAAAAAATACTTTTAATCATCATCTTAAATGATTGTTGTAAAAAAATTTGCACCAAGTAGAATTCTTAAAAGCTGTGGTAGTCTCAACAGGCACTTTTACTGCCATAAATGTATTGCTTGTTTTCCTGTAATCTCAAAATTGTGGATATTTAATTTTGAACCAAGAGAACTTTAATTTTCTCCAACAACACAAAATGTTGTCCTCATTTTCGCACAATATGGCGATGGCGAAGGGCAGTATCACATTCTGGGATAGAAGCATCTGTTGTGTGGGTAGGCTCAGTTACATCACTGCCCTGTATTCCTACTAGGTCTGGAGCCACTGATCCAAACAATTGTTCTACAATAAAGTATGCAATTCCATCAATTAAAAAAACATCAAAGCAAAATTATCATAGTGAAAATGTACAGCTCTTTTGGTAATAATAGTATGCTTGTGACCTTAAAAGGGGACTAAATTATAGCTACTGGCTCAATATCATTTTCCATGGCTCAAAGTCAAAAGAACTTATCTAAAATAAATTAAACACATTTGACCTGTGACCTGGAATGTTAAACATGTACATTGATTTGAACAAGCTTTATCAATCATTCCATCATATAACTTTCCATATTTCACTACCACCGACCTTTAGGTTACAGTAAAAACTCGTATAATCTACGCACCAGTGTAATTTGCGCACCCTAAAAATCACCCCAAAACTGCTGGAAAAAGGTCTGTATCAATATAATTTACGCACCCAAAAAAAATCAAAAAAATCGCCAGGTTGACGACCATTCATTTATCTCGTTCTCATGTCATTCAATATTCTTTTTTTTTTCTTTTTAGGTGAAGATTTACTCCAGTAAATAAAAAAAACATGGATGAGTTTGTGTTATTTATTTATTAGAAAAATGCAGAATTATTAGCAAGTATAAGAAAAATGTATTTTGTGCCTACTGGACCCTACACACGCCTGGTCGATCAAAAACCATCCTCGGTCAAGCTGGCATGTAATTATCGACGACAGGTGTTATTAAAAGCACAATTATACTGATCTCATTGAGTAGGGTATCTTGTTTAAATGATAATTACCTTAGAAGTGTTCTCCTTATCAATTAGACGATAATTACTTTCATTAAAACCCTTTCTGACGGCTTGGTATAATTACCCGCACTCACACAGGTACAGGCCTAAGACAGTCCCACGGCGCGGGTTGACCAATGAAAAATTGCCTTTTTTGACACGCTCTCAGTCCTCGATAATAGGCTACCTCTGATTGGTTATATCTTATGTAAACACAAAGGCGACCACATGGAGACGGTGAAAGCATTGTTGCGATAATTAGCGGTAACGGCATAGATGTTATGGCATAAACGTTGTGGTGTCACTACCACTGACCTTTAGATTGAGATGTGGTGTCACTACCATTGACCTTTAGGTTGAGATGTGGTGTCACTACCACTGACCTTTAGGTTGAGATGTGGTGTCAATACCACTGACCTTTAGGTTGAGATGTGGTGTCAATACCACTGACCTTTAGATTGAGATGTGGTGTCACTACCACTGACCTTTAGGTTGAGATGTGGTGTCACTACCACTGACCTTTAGGTTGAGATGTGGTGTCACTACCACTGACCTTTAGGTTGAGATGTGGTGTCACTACCACTGACCTTTAGGTTGAGATGTGGTATCACTACCACTGACCTTTAGGTTGAGATGTGGTATCACTACCACTGACCTTTAGGTTATTGAGATGTGGTGTCTCTACCACTGACCTTTAGGTCATTGAGATGTGGTGTCACTACCACTGACCTTTAGGTTATTGAGATGTGGTGTCACTACCACTGACCTTTAGGTTATTGAGATGTGGTGTCACTACCACTGACCTTTAGGTCATTGAGATGTGGTGTCACTACCACTGACCTTTAGGTCATTGAGATGTGGTGTCACTACCACTGACCTTTAGGTTATTGAGATGTGGTGTCACTACCACTGACCTTTAGGTCATTGAGATGTGGTGTCACTACCACTGACCTTTAGGTTATTGAGATGTGGTGTCACTACCACTGACCTTTAGGTTATTGAGATGTGGTGTCACTACCACTGACCTTTAGGTTGAGATGTGGTGTCACTACCACTGACCTTTAGGTTGAGATGTGGTGTCTCTACCACTGACCTTTAGGTTGAGATGTGGTGTCTCTACCACTGACCTTTAGGTTATTGGGATGTGGTGCACTACCACTGACCTTTAGGTTATTGAGATGTGGTGTCTCTACCACTGACCTTTAGGTTGAGATGTGGTGTCTCTACCACTGACCTTTAGGTTATTGGGATGTGGTGCACTACCACTGACCTTTAGGTTATTGAGATGTGGTGTCACTACCACTGACCTTTAGGTTGAGATGTTGTGTCACTACCACTGACCTTTAGGTTGAGATGTGGTATCACTACCACTGACCTTTAGGTTGAGATGTGGTGTCACTACCACTGACCTTTAGGTTATTGAGATGTGGTGTCACTACCACTGACCTTTAGATTGAGATGTGGTGTCACTATCACTGACCTTTAGATTGAGATGTGGTGTCACTACCACTGACCTTTAGGTTGAGATGTGGTATCACTACCACTGACCTTTAGGTTGAGATGTGGTATCACTACCACTGACCTTTAGGTTATTGAGATGTGGTGTCACTACCACTGACCTTTAGGTTGAGATGTGGTATCACTACCACTGACCTTTAGGTTGAGATGTGGTATCACTACCACTGACCTTTAGGTTGAGATGTGGTATCACTACCACTGACTTTTAGGTTATTGAGATGTGGTGTCACTACCACTGACCTTTAGGTTATTGAGATGTGGTGTCACTACCACTGACCTTTAGATTGAGATGTGGTGTCACTATCACTGACCTTTAGATTGAGATGTGGTGTCACTACCACTGACCTTTAGGTTGAGATGTGGTATCACTACCACTGACCTTTAGGTTGAGATGTGGTATCACTACCACTGACCTTTAGGTTATTGAGATGTGGTGTCACTACCACTGACCTTTAGGTTATTGAGATGTGGTGTCACTACCACTGACCTTTAGGTTGAGATGTGGTGTCACTATCACTGACCTTTAGGTTATTGAGATGTGGTGTCACTACCACTGACCTTTAGGTTGAGATGTGGTATCACTACCACTGACCTTTAGGTTATTGAGATGTGGTGTCACTACCACTGACCTTTAGGTTGAGATGTGGTGTCACTACCACTGACCTTTAGGTTGAGATGTGGTATCACTACCACTGACCTTTAGGTTATTGAGATGTGGTGTCACTACCACTGACCTTTAGGTTGAGATGTGGTGTCTCTACCACTGACCTTTAGGTTATTGAGATGTGGTGTCACTACCACTGACCTTTAGGTTATTGAGATGTGGTGTCACTACCACTGACCTTTAGGTTGAGATGTGGTATCACTACCACTGACCTTTAGGTTATTGAGATGTGGTGTCACTACCACTGACCTTTAGGTTGAGATGTGGTGTCTCTACCACTGACCTTTAGGTTATTGAGATGTGGTGTCACTACCACTGACCTTTAGGTTATTGAGATGTGGTGTCACTACCACTGACCTTTAGGTTATTGAGATGTGGTGTCACTACCACTGACCTTTAGGTTATTGAGATGTGGTGTCACTACCACTGACCTTTAGGTTATTGAGATGTGGTGTCACTACCACTGACCTTTAGGTTGAGATGTTGTGTCACGACCACTGACCTTTAGGTTATTGAGATGTGGTGTCACTACCACTGACCTTTAGGTTATTGAGATGTGGTGTCACTACCACTGACCTTTAGGTTATTGAGATGTGGTGTCACTACCACTGACCTTTAGGTTATTGAGATGTGGTGTCACTACCACTGTCCTTTAGGTTATTGAGATGTGGTGTCACTACCACTGACCTTTAGGTTATTGAGATGTGGTGTCACTACCACTGACCTTTAGGTTGAGATGTGGTGTCTCTACCACTGACCTTTAGGTTATTGAGATGTGGTGTCACTACCACTGACCTTTAGGTTATTGAGATGTGGTGTCACTACCACTGACCTTTAGGTTATTGAGATGTGGTGTCACTACCACTGACCTTTAGGTTATTGAGATGTGGTGTCACTACCACTGACCTTTAGGTTATTGAGATGTGGTGTCACTACCACTGACCTTTAGGTTGAGATGTTGTGTCACGACCACTGACCTTTAGGTTATTGAGATGTGGTGTCACTACCACTGACCTTTAGGTTATTGAGATGTGGTGTCACTACCACTGACCTTTAGGTTATTGAGATGTGGTGTCACTACCACTGACCTTTAGGTTATTGAGATGTGGTGTCACTACCACTGTCCTTTAGGTTATTGAGATGTGGTGTCACTATCACTGACCTTTAGGTTGAGATGTTGTGTCACGACCACTGACCTTTAGGTTATTGAGATGTGGTGTCACTACCACTGACCTTTAGGTTATTGAGATGTGGTGTCACTACCACTGACCTTTAGGTCATTGAGATGTGGTGTCACTACCACTGACCTTTAGGTTGAGATGTTGTGTCACGACCACTGACCTTTAGGTTATTGAGATGTGGTGTCACTACCACTGACCTTTAGGTTATTGAGATGTGGTGTCACTTCCACTGACCTTTAGATTGAGATGTGGTGTCACTACCATTGACCTTTAGATTGAGATGTGGTGTCACTATCACTGACCTTTAGGTTATTGAGATGTGGTGTCACTACCACTGACCTTTAGGTTGAGATGTGGTGTAAATAACACTGACCTTTAGGTTATTGAGATGTGGTGTCACTACCACTGACCTTTAGGTTGAGATGTGGTGTCACTACCACTGACCTTTAGGCTATTGAGATGTGGTGTCACTACCACTGACCTTTAGGTTGAGATGTGGTGTCACTATCACTGACCTTTAGGTTGAGATGTGGTGTCTCTACCACTGACCTTTAGGTCATTGAGATGTGGTGTCACTACCACTGACCTTTAGGTTATTGAGATGTGGTGTCACTACCACTGACCTTTAGGTTGAGATGTGGTGTCTCTACCACTGACCTTTAGGTTGAGATGTTGTGTCTCTACCACTGACCTTTAGGTTATTGGGATGTGGTGTCACTACCACTGACCTTTAGGTTATTGAGATATGGTGTCACTACCACTGACCTTTAGGTTATTGAGATGTGGTTAACTGATCAATGTTAAATACTCTGAACCTCACGGTAGACTGGTCACTGTACAATACTCCAAACCTTATGGTAGACTGGTCACTGTACAATACTCTAAACCTTACGGTTGACTGGTCATTTATAAACACTCTAAACTTTATGGTTGACTGGTCACTGTACAATACTCTAAACCTTATGGTTGAATGGTCACTGTACAATACTCTAAACCTTATGGTTGAATGGTCATTGTTAAATACTCTAAACCTTATGGGTGACTGGTCACTGTACATTACTCTAAACCTTATGGTTGACTGGTTACTGTTAAATACTCCAAGTTTTATGGTTGACTGGTCACTGTACATTACTCTAAACCTTACGGTTGACTGATCAATGTTAAATACTCTAAACCTCACGGTTGACTTGTCAATGTTAAATACTCTAAACCTTATGGTTGACTGGTCACTGTACAATACTCTAAAACTTATGGTTGACTGGTCATGGTTAAATACTCTAAACTTTATGGTTGACTGGTCACTGTACAATACTCTAAACCTTATGGTAGACTGGTCACTGTACACTACTCTAAACCTTATGGTTGACAGGTCATTGTTAAATACTCTAAACCTTATGGTAGACTGGTCACTGTACAATACTCTAAACCTTATGGTAGACTGGTCATTGTTAAATACTCTAAACTTTATGGTTGACTGGTCACTTTACAATACTCTAAACTTTATGGTTGACTGGTCACTGTACAATACTCTAAACTTTATGGTTGACTGGTCACTTTACAATACTCTAAACTTTATGGTTGACTGGTCACTTTACAATACTCTAAACTTTATGGTTGACTGGTCATTGTTAAATACTCTAAACTTTATGGTTGACTGGTCAATGTTACATACTCTAAACCTTACGGTTGACTGGTCACTGTAAAATACTATAAACCTTATACAGAAGATTTTGTGGTAAAGTTTGACATTGGTGTAACATTATTTGTTTGCCTTTTTTCCATGAAAGCCTAAGATTGACAAGGTCAATCTAAAACATACCTTGTTCCCTGTCTCTTTTCGCCTGACCCTTTTCCCTGCATTGTTCCATATTCTTGAGTTCTTTTTCTTTGATTAAGTCTAACTGTGAGGTATTTCTGCTACCAAATTGATACCATGAGAGCCCACAAATGAATGTGAGAGCAATGAAATTGAAACTGATACCAAATACAGCAGAGAACACCGGCCAATGGAACAGAATGTATCTGAAAAATACAAAAAAATAGAGGGACATTGGCGTCCACCATCTATGATATCCATTTGTTCTAAAAAAATATTGGATCTTTTCCTTTCTTTTTTTTCTTTCATTTATGTACTACATCAAAGTTCTTAAGAAAATTAATAATAAATGAAAAAAAGGTTTCTTATCAGAATTTATTTTTGTTTTTTTGATCAGTATCACACCCCTAGGACGACAGACCACGAATGCAGGGTGATTTGAACAAGAGGCCCAGAGGGCCTGTATCGCTCACCTGGATACAATGGTATCTAGGTTATCATGGAAAATATTTTCTTCCTTGCCCCGCCCCTCAGCCCTCTGGGTGATCAGTCCCACCATTAGTACAATTTTTAATCCTGAGCACCAAGGGATGCTTCCTGCCAAATAAGGCTGATTTCCCATCAGTGAGTCACTAAAACCATGATATAGCTAAATAAACCTTTTTGGCCCCGCTCCTCAGCCCCCTAGGGGGTCAGCTAGTCCCATCATTAGTAAAATTTGAATCCTGAGCACCTAGGAATGCTTCCTGCCAAATAAGGTTGATTTCCAATCAGTGGTTATTGAGAGGAAGTCGCTTAAACCACGATATAGCTAAATAACCCTTTTTGGCCCCGCCCTCTGTCCCCTAGAGGGTCAGTCCCACCATTAGTACAATTTTGAATCCTGAGCACCTAGGGATGCTTCCTGCCAAATAAGGCTGATTTCCAATCAGTGGTTATGGAGAAGAAGTCGCTTAAACCAATATAGCTAAATAACCCTTTTTGGCCCCGCCCCTCAGCCCCCTAGGGGGTCAGTCCCACCATTAGTACAATTTTGAATCCTGGGCACCTAAGGATGCTTCCTGCCAAATAAGGTTGATTTCCAACCAGTGGTTATGGAGAAGAAGTCGCATATATCAATATAGCTAAATAATTCTTTATGGCCCCACCCCTCAGCCCCCTGGGGGGTCAGTCCCATCATGAGTACAATTTTGAATCCTAAGCACCTAAGGATGCTTCCTGTTAAATAAGGTTGATTTCCAACCAGTGGTTATGGAGAAGAAGTCGCTTAAACTAATAGAGCTAAATAACCCTTTTTGGCCCCGTCCTCAGCCCCCTAGGGGGTCAGTCCCACCATTAGTACAATTTTGGATCCTGGGCACCTAAGGATGATTCCTGCCAAATTTGGTTGATTTCCTATCAGTGGTTATGGAGAAGAAGTCGTTTAAACAATTGTTGACGGACGACCGTCGGACGACGGACGGACGACCGACGCCACGGTATGGCATAAGCTCACCTCGGTCCTTCGGACCAGGTGAGCTAATAACCCATCATCTGATGATGTTGGGCTAAAAATATGGACAACACCAATGACAAGATATACCAGGCAAATCTTGGCATAAATCATTGCAAGATCTTTTTGTTAAGTGAATCATGTCAATAGTAAACTTTCCAGTGTTGTCATGTCAATAGTAAACTTTCTAGTGTTGTCATTTCAAAAGTGAACTCCTCCAGTGTTGTCATGTCAACAGTGAACTCCTCCAGTGTTGTCATTTCAACAGTGTACTCCTCCAGTGTTGTCATTTCAACAGTGATCTCCTCCAGTGTTGTCATTTCAACAGTGAACTCCTCCAGTGTTGTCATGTCAACAGTGAACTCCTCCAGTGTTGTCATTTCAACAGTGAACTCCTCCAGTGTTGTCATGTCAACAGTGAACTCCTCCAGTGTTGTCATGTCATCAAACAGTGTTATGACAACACTGGAAGAGTTCACTGTTGACATGACAACACAGGTGTTCACTGTTGACATGACAATACAGGAGAGGTTCACTGTTGACATGACAACACTGGAGGAGATCACTGTTGACATGACAACACTGGAGGAGATCACTATTGAAATGACAACACTGGAGGAGTTCACTGTTGACATGACAACACAGGTGTTCACTGTTGACATGACAATACAGGAGAGGTTCACTGTTGACATGACAACACTGGAGGAGATCACTGTTGACATGACAGCACTGGAGGAGATCACTATTGAAATGACAACACTGGAGGAGTTCACTGTTGACATGACAACACTTGAGGAGATCACTATTGAAATGACAACAATGGAGGAGTCCACTGTATTTGCCTCTGAAACATGTGACTAGATTAAAATTGCTGAAACTCCCCATTTAATGCTGTTGAGTTTTTAAGATAATCTGATATGTTCATAAAGGCCTTAATATTTGTACGTGTCAATAAGATGATATTTACATTGGTGTTGACCAGACTAAGTGAATCAAAATACCTGTAGCCAGTAAAGTGGGCCTGGATATGAAGCTTGGTAGAGTATATATCTATCTTCTTGCTCATAATCTGAATAACTGCACCAATAGCAGGATTGTACTGAAAGAAAATTAACTTTAGAGTTGAAGCATGATATTTTTTATACAGGTAGGTCTAAAGATTCTCCGATTTTCTAATCTCAACAATTGATACAAAGCACACTTATATCAAATATTTACCCTAACAACAAATACAATGTCCAATGTAAGCCATAAATACCATACTGTACACTATCTGACCTCCACAATTCTGGATATCCCTAGCCCTACTGTACACTATCTGACCATCACAATTCTGGATATCCCTAACCCTACTGTACACTATCTGACCTCCACAATTCTAGATATCCCTAGCCCTACTGTACAATATCTGACCTCCACAATTCTAGATATCCCTGACACTACTGTACACTATCTGACCTCCACAATTCTAGATATCCCTAACCCTACTGTACACTATCTGACCATCACAATTCTGGATATTCCTAACCCTACTGTACACTATATGACCATCACAATTCTGGATATCCCTAACCCTACTGTACACTATCTGACCTCCACAATTCTAGATATCCCTAACCCTACTGTACACTATCTGACCATCACAATTCTGGATATCCCTAATCCTACTGTACACTATCTGAACTCCACAATTCTAGATATCCCTAACCCTACTGTACACTATCTGACCTCCACAATTATAGATATCCCTAACCCTACTGTACACTATCTGACCTCCACAATTCTAGATATCCCTAGCCCTACTGTACAATATCTGACCATCACAATTCTGTATATCCCTAACCCTACTGTACACTATCTGACCTCCACAATTCTAGATATCCCTAACTCTACTGTACACTATCTGACCATCACAATTCTAGATATCCCTAACCCTACTGTACACTATCTGAACTCCACAATTCTAGATATCCCTAACCCTACTGTACACTATCTGAACTCCACAATTCTAGATATCCCTAACCCTACTGTACACTATCTGACAAGCACAATTCTAGATATCACCTAGCCCTACTGTACACTATCTGACCTCCACAATTCTAGATATCCCTAACCCTACTGTACAATATCTGACCTCCACAATTCTAGATATCCCTAACCCTACTGTACACTATCTGACCTCCACAATTCTAGATATCCCTAACCCTACTGTACACTATCTGAACTCCACAATTCTGGATATCCCTAGCCCTACTGTACACTATCTGACCTCCACAATTCTAGATATCCCTAACCCTACTGTACACTATCTGACCACCACAATTCTAGATATCCCTAACCCTACTGTACACTATCTGACCATCACAATTCTGGATATCCCTAACCCTACTGTACACTATCTGACCTCCACAATTCTAGATATCCCTAACCCTACTGTACACTATCTGACCATCACAATTCTAGATATCCCTAACCCTACTGTACACTATCGGACCTCTACAATTATGGATATCCCTAACCCTACTGTACACTATCTGACCACCACAATTCTAGATATCCCTAACCCTACTGTACACTATCTGACCATCACAATTCTGGATATCCCTAACCCTACTGTACACTATCTGACCTCCACAATTCTAGATATCCCTAACCCTACTGTACACTATCTGACCATCACAATTCTAGATATCCCTAACCCTACTGTACACTATCGGACCTCTACAATTATGGATATCCCTAACCCTACTGTACACTATCTGACCTCCACAATTCTGGATATCCCTAACCCTACTGTACACTATCTGACCTCCACAATTCTAGATATCCCTAACCCTACTGTACACTATCTGACCACCACAATTCTAGATATCCCTAACCCTACTGTACACTATCTGACCATCACAATTCTGGATATCCCTAACCCTACTGTACACTATCTGACCTCCACAATTCTAGATATCCCTAACCCTACTGTACACTATCTGACCATCACAATTCCAGATATCCCTAACCCTACTGTACACTATCGGACCTCTACAATCATGGATATCCCTAACCCTACTGTACACTATCTGACCACCACAATTCTAGATATCCCTAACCCTACTGTACACTATCTGACCATCACAATTCTGGATATCCCTAACCCTACTGTACACTATCTGACCTCCACAATTCTAGATATCCCTAACCCTACTGTACACTATCTGACCTCCACAATTCTAGATATCCCTAACCCTACTGTACACTATCGGACCTCTACAATTATGGATATCCCTAACCCTACTGTACACTATCTGACCTCCACAATTCTGGATATCCCTAACCCTACTGTACACTATCTGACCTCCACAATTCTGGATATCCCTAGCCCTACTGTACACTATCTGACCTCCACAAATCTGGATATCCCTGACCCTACTGAACACTATCTGACCTCCACAATTTTAGAGTTCCCTTGCCCTACTGTACACTATTTGACCTCCACAATTCTGGATATCCCTAACCCTACTGTACACTATCTGACCATCACAATTCTAGATATCCTTAACCCTACTGTACACTATCTGACCATCACAATTCTGGATATCCCTTACCCTACTGTACACTATCTGACCATCACAATTCTGGATATCCCTAACCCTACTGTAAACTATCTGACCTCCACAATTCTGGATATCCCTTACCCTTCTGTACACTATCTGACCATCACAATTCTGGATATCCCTAACCCTACTGTAAACTATCTGACCTCAACAATTCTGGATATCCCTTACCCTACTGTACACTATCTGACCATCACAATTCTGGATATCCCTAACCCTACTGTAAACTATCTAACCTCCACAATTCTAGATATCCCTAGCCCTACTGTACACTATTTTACCTCCACAATTCTGGATATCCCTAACCCTACAGTACACTATCTGACCATCACAATTCTGGATATCCCTAACCCTACTGTACACTATCTGACCTCCACAATTCTGGATATCCCTAACCCTACTGTACACTATCTGACCTCCACAATTCTAGATATCCCTAACCCTATTGTACACTATCTGACCATCACAATTCTAGATATCCCTAACCCTACTGTACACTATCTGACCTCCACAATTCTGGATATCCCTAACCCTACTGTACACTATCTGTCCATCACAATTCTAGATATCCCTAACCCTACTGTACACTATCTGACCTCCACAATTCTAGATATCCCTAACCCTACTGTACTCTATCTGACCTCCACAATTCTAGATATCCCTAACCCTACTGTACACTATCTGACCATCACAATTCTAGATATCCCTAACCCTACTGTACACTATCTGACCATCACAATTCTAGATATCCCTAACCCTACTGTACACTATCTGACCTCCACAATTCTGGATATCCCTTAGCCCTACTGAACACTATATGAATATCACAATTCTAGATATCCCTAACCCTACTGTACACTATCGGACCTCCATAATTCTGGATATCCCTAACCCTACTGTACACTATATGAATATCACAATTCTAGATATCCCTAACCCTACTGTACACTATCGGACCTCCATAATTCTAGATATCCCTAACCCTACTGTACACTATCGGACCTCCACAATTCTGGATATCCCTAACCCTACAGTACATTATCTGACCATCACAATTCTAGATATCCGTTAGCCTTACTTGAAGCTGTTGTTCTATTTTTTTTCTATCTGAAATTTTTTTCTTCAATTTCATTATTATTATTATTATTATAAAACGTCTTTGCAGCTAGAGCACTGCATTTTCTTACCGAATCGTCATGGTAATTAGCGAAAAGCTCTACAAAAAGTGATTGCCGTTGCTCCATCCAGCCAAACAAAAGAAATGGGGAAAAGACAAGAGTATCCATGAGGCGTAAAAGTGTAGACTTGAAGTGCAAAATCGCCTAAAAACAAGAAAAAAACATAGGTTAAATGCAGACTTGGTTTTAATCAAGTGCAATACTTAATATACTATTTGGTGTAAACAAGAAAACGTGCAATTTTATGCATTTTACACATCCCACAATAAACCTATAATCCAAGTTTGATTTGCATTGATTTTTCTTCAAAGTCTAGAAATTTGATATTTTTACCCCAAAAATGCAGGAATCAATGAGATATTTTTAGTGCAGTGGGCTGTACTACCCATGCTTCATCATTGATTGAAGTTTTGTTGGGCTAGCTTCGTCAAAAACGAAGATTAACATTGTTGATGACGACGATGAAATCACTGTCGGAAAAGTAAAACTATGTGCCGCCTTTCCGACATATGTCAAAGGCGATACAAAAACAACAAAAACTGAGACTTTGCCACAAGGCCTTTCTGCCTTCTCAGGCTTTTTCAGGTAGACTATTTGGTTCATATATTTATAACCTGAAATTCAGTTTCAATGCAAGACCATCTAAAATATATAAAACTATTTATGGATATTCTACAAACGAAACATTCAAATGATAATAAGAGGCATAATGGGCCTACATCACTCACCTGGTTTTTATACCAGTAATTCGAATGGATGAAATAAAGCTATGGGCTGAATACCTTATAGTACCAATAACTAAGGACTCTTGGTCATTCAAATCGACAAATGGACCTGTTACAAGATTTTAACAAATTTTATACAGTGTACTTTTTATCAGTGTACTTTTCACTTTGAAAGCCATTCAGTCATGAGCTATCATGCAAACTAGACCTTTTGTTGACTGAGAAGAGGTCAGCTAAAGGTTTATCCATATGTAATAGGAAAGGGAGTAGCGTGTCTCTACTCAGGATCAAACCCACGATCCCCAGGTTCCAAGTCAGACTCTATACCTTTACAGAGCTAAAGGGAAACTCCCTCTAGTTCAAACTTTTATGTTTAAACCTTGTGACCTTGAAAAAGGGTCAAGGTCATTTTGTTTGAGAAAATTTGTAATAGATCATGACAGGTACCTTCTGGCAAAGTAACAGTACTCTGGGATTCCTGGGCAGGCAGAGAATTTATCAACTTAAAGGTTTTTATATATTTGACTTATATGACATTAAAAATAAGTCAAGGTTATTTATCCGAGGAAGCTTATAGGAGAGCTCTGTTGGAAGCTACTTATTAAGTACCTACTAGACCAGTATCTTTACTCTGTGCCTCCTTGTTTGTTTTAAGTTTGGTTTTAAATATTTGACCAGTGTGACTTTAAATGTAGGTCAAGGTAACTTCTTTATGGAAACTTTAAAACACTGCCCCAGGTGCCACCTGACCAGATATCAGTACTCTGGGCATTCTGGTTGTTCAAGAGAAGATTTTTAAATGTTTTACATATTTGACCACTGTGGCCTTGAAAGTGAGTAAACGTTATTTATTTGAGGACCATTTATAAAACTTTGTGGGGTACATGTACCTACTGGTCAAGCATCAGTACTATATGCGGGGTACCTACTGGTCAAGTATCAGTACTATATGTGGGGTACCTACTGGTCAAGTATCAGTAATTTATGTGGGGTACCTACTGGTCAAGTATCAGTACTTTATGTGGGGTATACCTACTGGTCAAGTATCAGTACTTTATGTGGGGTATACCTACTGGTCAAGTATCAGTACTTTATGTGGGGTATACCTACTGGTCAAGTATCAGTACTATATGTAGGGTACCTACTAGTCAAGTATCAGTACTATATGTAGGGTACCTACTGGTCAAGTATCAGTACTATATGTGGGGTACCTACTGGTCAAGTATCAGTACTATATGTGGGGTACCTACTGGTCAAGTTTCAGTACTATATGTGGGGTACCTACTGGTCAAGTATCAGTACAATATGTGGGGTACCTACTGGTCATGTATCAGTACTTTTTGCCTTCTGGTTATTCACTATTCAGAAGTATATTTTCATAGTTTACCCTGTGATCTTGAAGTTAAGTCGAGGTAATTTATTGGAGAAAATTTTATAGCACTCTGGCCCAGGTACCTACTGGCCAAACACCACTACCTTGGGTCTTCTGGTATTCAAAAGAAATTATGTAAAAAAAAATAAACTGTTGATGCTGGCTGGATGATGGATGACAGATGATGCACCAAGGCATAAGCTTAAACAGCCCTTCAGGCCAGGTGAGCTAAAAATGGGTGATAAATCAGCCAGAATATGATGACAAATTGAACTTACTGATCTAGAGGTTGAGGCAATAGTCCTTCCAACATGATTATATAAATCCAACTTAACCATGAACATTCCTGAAAAACACAAGAGGATCACCTGGTATTAAACAACCCTTGTAATCTTTATGACTAGTAGCAATTTAAAGGAATTCCCCTCTTTCCCCTATTGACCACTATGACATTATAAATATTGACCCCTATGACACTATAAATATTGACCACTATGACATTATAAATATTGACCACTATGACATTATAAATATTGACCACTATGACACTATAAATATTGACCACAACATTATGAATATTGACCACTATGACACTATAAATATTGACCACAACATTATGAATATTGACCACTATGTCATTATAAATATTGACAACTATGTCATTATAAATATTGACCACTATGACATTATAAATATTGACCACTACGACACTATAAATATTGACCACAACATTATGAATATTGACCACTATGTCATTATAAATATTGACAACTATGTCATTATAAATATTGATCACTATGTCATTATAAATATTGACCACTGTCATTATAAATATTGATCACTTTGTCATTATAAATATTGACCACTATGACATTATAAATATTGAACACTATGACATTATAAATATTGACCACTATGACATTATAAATATTGACCACTATGACATTATAAATATTTGACCACTATGACATTATAAATATTGACCACTATGACATTATAAATATTGACCACTATGACATTATAAATATTGACTACTATGACATTATAAATAGTGATCACTATGACATTATAAATATTGATCACTATGACATTATAACTAGTGATCACTATGACATTATAAATATTTGACCACTATGACATTATAAATATTGACCACTATGACACTATAAATATTGACCACTATGACATTATAAATATTGACCACTATGACATTATAAATATTGACCACTATGACATTATAAATATTGACCACTATGTCATTATAAATATTGACCACTATGACACTATAAATATTGACCACTATGACATTATAATTATTGACCACTATAACATTATAAATATTGACTACTATGACATTATAAATATTGACCACTATGACATTATAAATATTGACCACTATGACATTATAAATATTTGACCACTATGACATTATAAATATTGACCACTATGACATTATAAATATTGACCACTATGACATTATAAATATTGACTACTATGACATTATAAATAGTGATCACTATGACATTATAAATATTGACCACTATGACATTATAACTAGTGATCACTATGACATTATAAATATTTGACCACTATGACATTATAAATATTGACCACTATGACATTATAAATATTGACCACTATGTCATTATAAATATTGACCACTATGACACTATAAATATTGACCACTATGACATTATAATTATTGACCACTATAACATTATAAATATTGACTACTATGACATTATAAATATTGACCACTATGACATTAAAAATATTGACCCGATGACATTATAAATAAAGTCATGGGGTTGAATCACTCAACTTCAACTTAAAAGACTTTGTCACTTAAATTCAAATTCCGCAAACTCAACATGAAAGACAACATCCAGCATATCTTACTATAATAAGTACAACAAGAGGTCCAATGGGCCTGCATCACTCACCTGGTAACAATCTCACATTTGTAACCTAACAGTGGACTAAAACAAGAGGCCCAGAGGGCCTGTATCGCTCACCTGGATACTTTGGTATCTAGGTAAGCATGATAAAATATTTTCCAACAAGAGCACCGTAAGTGGAGGCAAGATACGCTTGTCAGACCCTATCAGAAGTAAACTAAATAAAAAGTAGGCAATGTCAAATTCAAGAGCAAAACAGTTGAAATAAAATTCTAAACTGTAGGTTGTCTAATTTTATACACAAAAACAAGCAAAAGTAAACCCATTTTAATATAATGATAATAATAATATACAACATTTGATATAGCGCCCTATCTAGCTAACATAAGCCACTCTAAAACACTTTGCAGTACATAGATATACAATTAATCAATACAATTAAAACATACAGTTCTATCATATACAATTCTAAGGAGTTCGCAGGAGCTGCCCTATCAGGCACTAACTACTTGTCCTATACCACCTGGCTAATATCTCCATATGTGTGTGTATGTATGTGTGTGTGCTGGAGATGAATTGTGTTCTGTTTGTAGTGGGACCGTGCTTCCAACAGCATCTTTTAGAGTGCCACATCACATAAATGCTACCGCCAAGATCCTGCAACACTCACCCCAGACCATTTTATACTCCACCTGGGTTGTTGGAGTTGTGTGGGCAGGAGAAAAACACTTTCTCTGAATGTTACATGTGCATGACAAGCATGGATGGCCAGAGTGTTAACCACTCGACCAATCCGCCCATTTTCTTAATATTGCCTCAAAGGGTGATAACTCTAGTAAATATTGTCTTATCAAATTGTTGTAAACTCAACTTTATTTCATAATAATTAAGCTTACCAAGTTTGAACGATATCATTTGAAAACTGTCACATGAGATCTCCAGACAAAGTTGAAAAAACATAACAAAACCCATAATAATTATATGTTAAACTTTATTCTTTTTGAAGTATCATACCAAATTTTAAAGGAATTATAGAAACACAAAAAAATTTGGATTTTTTCTACATAATGCCCAAAGTTGCATCAATTACAAAGTCCCAACAGGCCATAACTCTAATAAATATTGTTAAATCAAACTGGCATTCAGGATTTCATGAAGATTAAGCTTACCAAGTTTGAAAGATATCGGTTAAAAACTGCAGGAGAAGATCACTGGACAAATAAACGTTTACGACAGACGTACGTAAGGACAACAGATGACAGACCATGGACAGAGGGCAATTTGAATAGCCCACCACCTGATGATGATGGCGAGCTCCATGTGACCTTGAATATAAGTCTAGGGAATCATTGTTGTGCATTGCTTACCTAGATTTTGATTCTGTGAAGATTCTGGTAGTTGTATTTCTAGGATTATACTGTATATCTGACCTCTGGTAAACACCTGTAATACAGAACAAAGGGCACCCATCTTTCTTTGGTTTGAATTTCATTTCATCTTCAAACATTGGATCTTTTTCCTTCTTTGCTCTTTTTTTCTCTTATTTGCATTTAATTACATAAAATCTTAGATATTCTTTCAAACAAGAAATCCCAAAGGGATCTTGGCAAACACCATTGTTTGATTTCCATTTGTTCTTTGATCGATGGAATCATTTCATTTCTCTGCTCTTCTTATATCTTACTTGCTCTTAATATTATCAAATTTGAGGATTCCTTCGAAGAAATAACAATGAACTCTATATATTCCAGAAGAGGAAAAATTTATGGCGTTCCTCTTTTTGACGTGTGTTTTCAGTAATTCACCCATGTACAATCACAAAAATGCTGATGCATAAAGCCATTTAATCACATAATGATCAATTGATACAATGGTATTTTCTGATATATCTTTTTGATTTCTCGGTATTTATACCCTTTCAAAAATAAAACACTGAATTTCTAGCTGATTTTCGGGATCGATCCCGAACATTTATTCAAAAAACTGTGCTACAATAAGAATATGATTTTCGAGATCGATCCCAAAATTTTGCAAGAAGTCCTTTCTCGGGATCGATCCCGAAAATTATTCTGAAAAAAAAACTGTGCTATAATAAGAATACTATTTTCGGGATTGATCCCAAAAATTAGCAAGAAATCCTTTGTCGGGATCGATCCCAAAAATTATTCTGAAAAAATGTGCTATAATAAGAATATGAGTTTCGGGATCGATCCCAAAAATTAGCAAGAAGTGCTTTTTTGGGATCGATCCCGAAATTATTCTGAAAAAAAACTGTGCTACAATAAGAATATGATTTTCGGGATTAATCCGGAAACTTTATCTGAAAAAACTGTGCTTCAATAAAAATATGATTTTCGGGACCGATTCCTAAAATTACAAAGAGTTTTGATACCAATATCTTTTCGGGATCAATCCAAAATAATTTGACATTCATGTCTTTAAAAGGTATTCTCTTATAAATTATGGATGTTGAAGCCATCCATACTCCCAAAAAGTTCCCATGCAGCCCTAAATTGCATTTGACAAACGTAGAAAAGTCTTCATTCTTTGCATCAGTCTCTAGTTGATCTCATTCTGTGCATCGTTCTGTTTGGTCTTTTAATTGATAATTAGGTTGTAAGGATAAAGTCTAAGTCTGTTTCTTTGTGACATATTTTGCTATATATATATATATAAAACCAGAGATGTGCAGGGATGCTGCACGACTTTCCATTCTTTGATTCTGGATTTGAATTTAGTCAATTATTGATGACAGATCATCATATACTTAGGCCATACCAATTTGATTTATTGTTCTTCGGAAAATGAGATTTTAAAATTGGAGCAAGCGGGCGCAATTTCTTTTTGAATTTCTTAAAATTTCGAGCGAGCTGTAGTTTTCAAAAAACTAAATGTCAGAATAATTGTTTGACTATTGATATAATGTATCACAAAATAGAACATGTATTTAAACTGTGGTAGCGGTTTTTTTAAATAGTTTCCATGGTACAAACTACTTGCATAATGCTATGCAATAAAACAGCATTTGAGAGAAAAGCTTTCTTGAATTACCTTATTAGAGGACCCAAGGTCATTCATTCAAGTTAAGTGATTGAACCAAATCCGTAGGAAACACCTTTTAGCAACCACATTTTTTTCTTGTAGGTATTAAGATGCTTCTTTTCATGCAGAATGCATATTTGATTGAAATGATATAAATTAATGATGACAAAATATATGTATGATCACGGACTTAGAAAATCTAATCGAAATCCGTGGTATGATGTACCGCTATATAAAACAAACCCTGAAGGCTAGATATATGACACAAGGTGTTTTGCTGACATAACCTTTGAGTTGCAGTAACATTAATAATGATATTAATGGACACAAGCATTATTTGTGTACTATATATCCAAATCAGAAAGATTAATATCAGTTCATAAGCTGACGTCCCATATATGAATAAGTTCATTATTGTTTATCTCGTGGTTGAATAAGCATCATGAACCCAGTGTTCATCCATTCGGGATTTAAATGTTCTGACCACTGATGACTAAGTAACTACGGCATCTGGAAGAGAGTTCGAATGGTAATACCTACAAACATATTTCAAAATATGAATAACAAAAACGTTTTTTAACTATCAACATTAGGCCTTGTCTACTAAAATAAGACTGATGAAATGACATTGATGTCTGCCAAATTGGGTCGATTGCTTGAGAAGAGTATCGATTTGAAATTCAATATAGAGGTGTTATTATAGTCATACATTTGTATTAACAACATGTCTTCTGATGTTGTTTACTTAATTCAGGATTTTAAAAGATATTTGATTGAAGTCGCTTTTTAGTGAGACCGCTTGAGTTCCGTATTTTGTTTATTTGATCAAGATATCTTGGAACAATAAGTTATCTATTGCGGTATTTTGCAATACATTATGGCGACCGGATTATGTAGTGATCAACACGATAAAAGCAATTTTGACGCATTCTCAGTTTTCTTAATACACAAGTGAAAAAGCCTCGTCGCGCATTTCCCTTGCGTTGCTGCCGAAAAAAAACTGCTTAAAATACTATTTTTACCTTCAATATCAAACATTCCAATGATCCAAAATGGCGTTTCTAAATTTTGAACCATCGTAAAATATATCCAGATTCGTCATTTTTCATTAATATTGACGCTAAAATTGGAGCGGTAATATTTTACTTTTACTTTTATTTTATTGTTCCAAAATAGGAGCGGTAAATCCGACGAACAATAAATCAAATTGGTATGGCCTTACATATATCTTTATATTAGTTTGCATGGATTTGGGTCAACTCGATCAAACCTTACTGAATCTTAAGAAGACAGTATAAAAATATACTACATGTATATAAAACAACAGTATTGCAGTTTCGTTTCATTTATTACCTATTTGACAACGACATACATAATGAACATTGTTTACCATAACGGCGCTACATGTATATAACGGCATGAAAAAACTAATTTTCTGAGAATGGAATGGCGGCCCCAATTTGGTGATAACAGTTGCTAACACCACAGAATTGTTAGGTATTGCAATAAGAAATAACAATAAACAACGTGGTTAAAGGTGCTTCCTTAGAGACAACAGATAATTAATTATGGCCTCTTACTTACTTTACTTTGGCAGTTATTTATGGACGCTCTGCAAACTTAGGGACTAAGCCTTTTTGGCTTCTTATAATTACTGCTGAATTTTTTATGCTGGGGCCTGATATAATTTTTTCGGGTATTTATGTCATTAACTGGTACTTCACGATTTTTTAAACTCCTTACAAAAGAGAAGAGACCGTGGGCAGAAGCCTTCGTATGAGAGAAACTTTTTACTCAGAGTCGGCTGAGCTGCGAACCCTCGACCTTCCACACACAGCATGTCAACACGATCTGGTCAAATGGTCTAGACCGTTCAGCTAACGAGGCATCTGAGATAGATGAACATCTTAACAAGGGATGATATTGGGAGCTTTCTCAACAGATTATCAACGATTGGCCTATTTTAGAATAATTGCTGTCTAAATACATTATATGATAAAGGGAACCTTACTAATTTTCGTATTAATGAATGAAAGTAAATAAAATGTTTAGGTTTGGATGGCAAGAAAGGCTGGTATTGATTTCATCAACAAATCTCTTCTACACATTTCATTCTTTTAAAATCAAAAGTTTATTTCCCCTTACAGTCATTATGCATTTTGGTATTGGATTAATTACAAAGTGTTCATCAAGACAATGTACCTTTTCTGCATATACCTGGTAAGTGCAAATAAACCTAAACAATTTCATTCATGGACAGTGGATGAACAGACAGATTTTCCTTAAGCCAGAAATCCTCATCATCTTGTGGGCACCATTAATAAAACCTGAAAGAAAAGAAAAATAAATAGAGCTACCTGTATCCTTCTCATATGCATATTATGAACATTTAAGATTTAAATACCTGGTAATATTACAGACATTATAATGTTAAATAAAACTAGATGGCGCAGACATGGAAACTATTTCTAAGGCCCCTATGGCAGCATTAATTCAATATGTAAAGAATCTATCAATGAGTCTAAATGAAAATAGAATAAAAGGTAGATATGCAGCTCTAAACATCTGAAAGTCACAATTATCAATTAGTTACAAGTTGGTTGCACACATATACAACACTGACACATCAGGAAAGGCCCCAGTTTGTTATATTTAACCCTTATAGTTTAGCAGTTAATTAAGAGATGCTATATTTGACTTGCCCTTTGATCCAATGACCTTGACATTAAGTGGGTTGACACCTTGTTTGGTTACTGCCAACTTTATAACGTCTTAACAAAAATAGAACTGTACGCCAATGGCCTTATACCTCCTGCTACCACTTACTTAGCAATAAAAACTTTATCAGGCAATTTTGATGACAAACAAACTTTTATCTGCAGATCACCTCTTCACATCATCCCTAACATTCCTGCGCAGTTTCATTGAAATTGGTGACAGGTTAAGAAGAAGTTTTCCTGACAAACATTCCAACAAAAACCTGTTTATATTGACCTGGTTACCATGGCAACCAAAAGTCTGCATAAAATAACCTGCATGCATATCTACACTTGGTCTCTTTCATTCACGTGAAGCTTCATTGAAATTGGTTTACTGGTTTAGAAGGAGTTGTGTGGTCTAAATTTTCCAAAAAAAACCTGTTTATACGAGCTTATTACCATGACAACCTAAATTTCTGTTAAAGTAAAACCTGGTTACCATGGCAACTAAAATTAGATGGGGGGGGGGGGGGGGGTATAATGTACAATGATGCAGGTATCAAGTTTCATCATTATATCTTCAAAAATTGCACTTGTGACCTTTAGAAATTATAAAAATAAAACAAGAGGCAGAAATTGAAAAACAAAATATTACTGTTTTCTTAATTTGTTTCAGAATTAACATCCGACTTTGTAAAATATAAAAAATGTGAATCCTGCTAAATTCATATCTCTATAGGCAAACTAGATTAATTGATGGAAGTTGATATTTTAAATTTGTCGCACATATGTTTATGAATAATTTTGTTATTTATGATTTTTTTCCAGCTTTATGGCTAAGGACTTGTTTTTGGTATTGTGGGGGCCCTAAAGGACTCACACAACTAAATCAGCCTATCACGAAGTGTTTCATACGTTTATAGTTCCTACCGAAAATTTGTTCCGGCTAAGTACAGTGATTCTGAATAATCTAAATAGGTAATTGTTGACATATTCTGCTTTGAATGAAATCTATAGATATTTAACTTTACAAAAATGTATATATTTGGTAGATTTTGATATGTGATGGCGGATTGATATGGGGTCAAAAGTCAGAGGGTGTCCCGTCCCATTTCACTGGTTTGATATGTAAATTTCCAGTTGTCCGAAGCAGATGACCGTAGCGAGCTAAAATGCCACGAAACTTCTGATAAAATGTCATTTGATGTCTTTGCCATGTATGTATCTGTGAATCCAGGCAGTTGTCACTAGTGTTGAACTTCAAATATTAAAGTTATTAGCTCTAAAGCTTAGTAATAACATATAGTAAATTATTTAGTTGTGCGAGTCCTAAATGGGGTCAAAAGGGACTTTTTTTGGCTTCAATAAATTATCTAGTCAAATTCTTACCATTCTTTAAAGTAGTTAATGATCCCTTGCTGCTATGTCCTACCAAGTTGCAGTGTATGAATTCTCCTCTCCCCTTGCTGGGGATCATATTTCTTTCCATGTTTCATCAAAATCAGGTGGTTTTTAGGAAGAACATTATGAAACTGAAAATGTACCATGTGACCAATGTCACCGTCCCATCATTAGGTGTCAGATAAAAGAACCCTGTGGTGTTACTGTAATTAACAACTTAAATGATCCCCATGTGGTTGTAATCATTATCATGAATTTATTTAGGGTTAGTTATAATGGAACTTTTTGGGAAATTCTCTAACGAGTACCAGTCAGAAATAATGTGAAGTTGAACGGCTTTATCAGCATTGTTTTACTTTTACAGTGGCTTTTTTTTAAAAATTTGATTCTTAAAATCTGCTACTCATTTAGCAGAAACCATTTATTACATTAAAACTCAACTCCCCCCCCCCCCCCAGCCACACACACACCACACATAATAACATCTGTGTTAAAACTTGATGATAATAATAGTTCAAATAAATTGTTGCTTATTTCTTGAAAAATAGATAAAGTTTTAATTTATTTTGATATTCCTTTTCCTAACAGATGCATAAATATATGGGTTTTTTTAATTAAACTTCATACTAATTTTGTGTTTGAAAACATATTTTTACTGGATTTCAGCTTTATATACAAATATAATTTATGATATAATTATAATGTTTGTCTGTAGTCACCATGCACAATATACTAGTATGTGTATTCAAATGCATTCATTGCTAATACATGTACTTACATTGATACTGCCAAGTGTACACTGTTATGCTGGCAGATATGGCCTCTATCTTCCAATTCAAGCTGTCTTTCCATTTTTTCTTAGTTGATTCCACTTCTTTGGTCATAATTAAAGTGTACCAAGATGCCATAGTTAAAAATATCAGTATGTGTCCAAGCTATCTAGATCATGTACATCACACATTTGCCAATCCCACTTTTCCTTACTAGTGTCAAGTGTGTAAATAAAGGAGGCAGTTTGCAGCTGGGCACCTGAGGCACTGTATTATAATCACAGTCACATGGAGCTTGGCGGGATCTGATAGGCTAGATGATAGGTCAGTCGCCTCGTGCTGTATCATGCCTCATTTTGTATCATAGACGGGCTACCAGCCCCTAAGTTTTTATGGTGAATTTCTCTACCTGAATTTTACTAATACCTTTATATAATCTCCCCTAGTTTAAAACTTTAGGATTTAGTCTAGCATCAGACATTAAAGTGATCAAAATTATTTAGAGTTATTTTGTTTCCAAGTAATTCAAAATCTGTATACATGTAAAAGATGTGCATTGATTAGGTTGCCTTACAAGCGTGAGCTGTAGGGAATTTCCCTTTAGCTCAGTTGGTAGAGCATCGGTCTGGAGAGCCAAGGGTCACGGTTCTCGTCCTATTACATAACATCTAGAGACATTTAGGGCCAGCCTAGCTGTGAGGGAGCACTTTCACTGTACATAATGTTATACCTTTATTACAATAACGATTCTGTATACATCATAATAGGTTATAATTTCAACATTTCCATCAGTTGTTTGAAAATTTGTGGAAATTAAATGTCATGAGCAACGAAAATATCCTATTAGATGTTAAAATTGTTTCTCTTTGGTACAATGTCATCAATGACAATAGGAGCAATGAGAGAAATAATTTAAGAACCATTGATAAGATTCATTCATGGGCAGATAGAAAGTTATTTACTAAACATATGAGATAACATAAATAACCTATTACATCAGTGACCTTTGTTGAAATTGAATACTTGCAACCTTTGGGTAGCATTTCCGAATAGGTATCTTGATTTAAATTATTGAGCTAACACTTCCTGATCCAAATGTTGTATCATTACTACAATGCATTATTTTTATATCATGTTACATTTTTTCCACTAAATCTAGTGCATTTCCAATCTCAATAACTGAAAGTAAGCTATTCAAAGTATATATGAAGATGTTTCAATCTATAGATAATATTGTTTCATCAAAAACATTTTTTTTTTTTTGTTATTCTAATTTTATTTTCTATGCAATATTTTGTACAAGTTGTATTTGAAATCAATGGAAATGACATCTATGATCTAACACAGATTATATAGAGGGGGAAATGGTGTTCTGAAAAAAAACATGATATAAAGAAGAATGCGATATTAACAGGGGTGATATTAAGTGGAATTCACTGTATTATGACTTCCAAATGTATTTGTTTAATCAGTAAGCCAACAATACTTCTGCTTGAATTGTGGAATGTATCAACAGCAGTGACATAATGTATTAGCATGATTGGTGTAGAGAGTTCCCCCACAATTAAACTTCCCTTGACCCCACACTTACTGTATGTAGCAGGCATGATGCTGGGCTTGATATAGCCTGTAACACAGCAGTCCATAACCATATGCTTAGTACTTCTTATAAATTTATATAATTTGAATGATGTTACCATGAAAAGGCTCTGGTTGTATTCATATATCTGTATTCAGCACTTCATATATGTGATATATGTAAGTAGAATGCAGGTGTAAAGCAATTCTTAATGATACATTAAGTTGTAAGTTGTATCAGGAGAGTTCCTCCAATCCCCTGTTTACCTTTTACTTACATTGTACATCACCTGTAGATTACTAGACTACAGTATATAGGGTTGGAAATATAGAAAGTATTCTCTAAAATTGAGTTGTACTTAGTCACATTTGATTGCTATAACTTGTCAAATTTGCTGGAAACTTTGTCACAAAATGTTACTTTCCAAGCCTAGAAGTTGCTTTCAAAAGTCCCTCAGCTTACCCCATCAACCAAAAAAGTTACATTTTTACTTGCAGTTCACTCAGAAAAATCTAATGAAACACCTAGTTTCCAATAAGTACTCGCATAAATAACAGTGCTGTAATAAAACAATCGTGATAAGGCGGGTTGAATGACAAGCCGTTTGGGGTTTTAACTATTAAATACAGATATCTACATTTTAAATAGAGATATCTACCTTTGAATATATGGAAAATAAAGATTTTTCTATAACAACTACAGATATCTATTAAAATTAGAGAGATCTCCATTAGAAATACAGATATCCATTTGAATTACAGATATCTTAATCTTAATTAAGTATATCTTTATTTCAATTACAGATATCAGCATTTCATTGTAAGTAGAGACGATCTGTGTTAAGATAGAGATATCTCTGATTCAAATAGATATCTCTATTTTAATAAAGAAAGCTGTAATTGAAATAGAAATATAGGTGTGTTATATAATTTAATACAGATATAAATCTTTAATTTTAATTTTAAAAAATCTCTATTTGACTAGAAATAGAGATATCTGTATTTAATCACAATGAAGGGAAAAAAAGATTGCTCCCTTTGTCTAATTATTTTGCGCAAGACGGAAGGTAAGTCACAAAAAATATTTGAAATAGCAGGAAATGCTAATCAATTTGGGATACAATCCCTAATTCTTTCATTCCTTTTACCAGCCCTTAACCTCAATAACTGGTCATCTGTTCTTTCTATGGTACTCTGTATAGCCGCAACAGTTCTCTCTACTTTCTGCAGTACAGCTGCCATGAAAGTCTCCTGCCGACTGGCCACAGACACTTATTACACTCGGTATTTCAGGTCTTGTCTTGCTGAGGGTCCACTACATACTGTATATGTAACATGGTTGTAGATAAACCTTGGAAAGACTGTGGTTATTCATTTAATAAGTGCCTGTGTGGCCAGCGCTAGATCAACAGCCGTTCATGTATCCACAGGTTGGAGAACAATACTTTTTCTGTGTTTTAAATTTTAATTCTTCAGACTGAGACAAACATATATGAATAAAGATATGCTTATTTAGAATAAAAATATCTGAATCTAAATTAAACATACCTTAATTTTCAAATAATTACATATATCTCAATTGAAATAGCAATATATGTTTTTGAATTGAAGACAACTGTGAAATTATACGATTATGAAATAGAGACATCAGTATTTTAGTTAGAGATATCTATTTCAAATAAAGCTTAGTAATTAAATATATCTTCATAAGGACAAGAAATAGATATCTCTGATTGAAATAGAGATATCTCTTTTTCAATTAGAGATATATGTTATTCAAATATAGATATCCCTATTTGAAATACAGATATTTCTAATTTAATTAAGGAATGACCACAATTTATTTCAGGTTATATGGTATATACCGACGAAAATGTGTGCACTTTGCATAAATTCGCGAAGCAGTTTATGCAAAAAAGTGCGATATATACCGTATAACCCTAAAATAAATTGTGGTCATTCCTTATAATTTCATTTCTGAACATACATAATTATATAAGACATAGGTCTTATAAAATAATTTGGAACTAATTATGACAAAAAATTGAATGGTTTTGCAAAAACACTACCGTGTGCATAAATTTCATCTTTAAACAACTTCAAACAATCATCACTTTTTGCATTGTCTGATTTTTGAGGTTATACGATATAACCTGAAAAAGTTTAACATTGGGGTAATAGGCAAAATTAAATTATATAAAGATATTTCAATTTCAATTTTTGAAATAGAGATATCTGTATTTGCAATAGAGATATTGTTTTTAAATTTAAATAGAGATATTGTTTTTAAATAAAGATATCTTTACCTAAATAGGTTAAAACCCAAACGGCTTGTCAAAGGGATATACTGGTGGAAACATAAACTTTGTTTTAACTTAGAAGGCCCGAAAGCAAACTTGCATGTTTATACCTCCGTGTTGAGATTACATTAATGACTGTACAAGTGTAATTGAAACAATGTTATGTTCAATTATAGAGTTTCCTGTTAAAGGTAGAGATTGATTGCTTCCTGCTGGTGCACCGATGCTGGCAGGTGAACTAATTGTTTTATGTCAGATAAGGCCGAGATTCAGAGCATTTGGTTGTCCAGGCAAACCACCAGCTAACTAATCTCTACAGCTAATTTATGTGACAAGTTGGCAGCCCAAACCTGGCTGGTATGGGGAGGGGTGCTGGTCTGTACCATAATGTGTAACATGATACCCCTCTAATCATGATAACTGAATTGAAAGTGTGCTCACATTACCTAGCTGTGAAAAACAAAACAATACATGTCATATCGTTCAATATTATTCCTAGGATTTATTGATGTAAAATTAAATTTAAAATATTTATTTGACAGAGTATTATGTCACACAATATATGAAGATTTATGAACATTTTGTATAAAACCTATTCCCATCTATGACCCATGTATGGGATTAAGGATTTGGGTATAAATTCCTCACACATGAAAGTACACACACCGGCATAACTTCACGTTGATGGGTTACAACCCATTCACCTTCTTTCATGCTGCGTTTTTTCAAAACATATCTAGGATCATTCCATCCTCCAAGATTGCTTATCACTTTCCAGTATTTAGAATATCTATCTTTTCTGATGACACTGTTCTCAAGACATGGCGCTTGTCCATTTACCAACCATTGGTGGTAATGTGACGTCACACATGGAGTCTGGAAACAATGGGGACAATCAGAATCTTGGAATTTAGACACAGATGGACTACCATCTTGCTGTAGTGCAGATGTGTCCGTTGATATAGTTGAACTCCCTGATTGATGTGATGCAGATGTGTCAGGACCACATTTCATGTCCAACCTTTTTTTTTCTTTGATATCACCTTTGAAACCCAAAACAATATGACGCCTTATAAATTATACTCTATCATGATCAGAGATCTATAACACCTAACACGCATAGGTGCACAGTACTCTAAATATTTTGCTACTTGTAAAATATATGGTTCATTGATGGCACATGTAACATTGACACTCTTTTTCAAGTATCTTTTCTTGATTTTAGTAATGGAAACAATAACACAATAATTTTATCACATTCATAAAATATATAAATACATACCTGTTCTTGTGTATGTCCGTCCATTTTTAGCTCACCTGGTCCAAAGGACCAAGGTGAGCTTATGCCATACCGTGGCGTCCGGCGTCCGTCGTCCTTCCGTCCGTCAACAATTGACTTCTTTTTCATAACCACTGATCAGAATTCAACTACATTTGGTTGGAAGCATCCCTGTGTGGCTGGGATTCAAATTTATACAAATGATAGGGCTGACCCCCCAGGGGCCTGGGGGGGCGGGGCCAAAAGGGGTCCATTTGGCAATATTGATATAAATGACTTCTTCTCTGGAACTAAGCAATGTATGGCATTTATATTTCAGTGGTAGCATCCCTAGGTGGCTGGGATTCAAATTTATACGAATGATGGGGCTGACCCCCCAGGGGCCTGAGGGGCGGGGCCAAAAGTGTCTATTTGGCAATATTGATATTAATGACTTCTTCTCTGGAACTAAGTAATGTATGGCATTTATATTTCAGTGGTAGCATCCTTAGGTGGCTGGGATTCAAATTTATACAAATGATGGGGCTGACCCCCCAGGGGCCTGGGGGGGCGGGGCCAAAAGTGTCTATTTGGCAATATTGATATTAACGACTTTTTCTCTGGAACTAAGCAATGTATGGCATTTATATTTCATTGGTAGCATCCCTAGGTGGCTGGGATTCAAATTTATACAAATGATAGGGCTGACCCCCCAGGGGCCTGGGGGGGCGGGGCCAAAAGTGTCTATTTGGCAATATTGATATTAACGACTTCTTCTCTGGAACTAAGCAATGTATGGCATTTATATTTCAGTGGTAGCATCCCTAGGTGGCTGGGATTCAAATTTATACAAATAATGGGGCTGACCCCCTAGGGGCCTGACGGGCGGGGCCAAAAGTGTCTATTTGGCAATATTGATATTAACGACTTCTTCTCTGGAACTAAGCAATGTACGGCATTTATATTTCAGTGGTAGCATCCCTAGGTGGCTGGGATTCAAATTTATACAAATGATGGGGCTGACCCCCCAGGGGCCTGGGGGGGGGGCCAAAAGTGTCTATTTGGCAATATTGATATTAACGACTTTTTCTCTGGAACTAAGCAATGTATGGCATTTATATTTCAGTGGTAGCATCCCTAGGTGGCTGGGATTCAAATTTATACAAATGATAGGGCTGACCCCCCAGGGGCCTGGGGGGGGCGGGGCCAAAAGTGTCTATTTGGCAATATTGATATTAACGACTTCTTCTCTGGAACTAAGCAATGTACGGCATTTATATTTCAGTGGTAGCATCCCTAGGTGGCTGGGATTCAAATTTATACAAATGATGGGGCTGACCCCCCAGGGGCCTGAGGGGCGGGGCAAAAAGGGGTCCATTTGGCAATATTGATATAAATGACTTCTTCTCTGGAACTAAGCAATGTATGGCATTTATATTTCAGTGGTAGCATCCCTAGGTGGCTGGGATTCAAATTTATACAAATGATAGGGCTGACCCCCCAGGGGCCTGAGGGGCGGGGCCAAAAGTCTCTATTTGGCAATATTGATATTAACGACTTCTTCTCTGGAACTAAGCAATGTATGGCATTTATATTTCAGTGGTAGCATCCCTAGGTGGCTGGGATTCAAATTTATACAAATGATGGGGCTGACCCCCCAGGGGCCTGGGGGGCGGGGCCAAAAGTGTTTATTTGGCTATATTGATGCTGCACTGAACCCATTTCAAGGTTTTATGCCCTATTTGCCAAAAAACCTAACATTTTTAGAATTACAACAAAAGCAATGTACATGTACCCATCAAAAATGCTTATGATATATTGACATAACAAGAAGGGCCACACATACACTTATGAGTCATTCTTGTTTCATATCACATGAAACCAGGTGAGCGATACAGGCCCTCTGGGCCTCTTGTCTTGGTAGAGTTGTTTTATTGCAATTTCTTGCTCTTCGGTGAGGGAATGTTTGATAGTGTATGTAGCCATGCCTGTCCACAGGGAAGGTGTATATGACACTTGAACTTGATACAGGTCACATACATGCACGTGTGTGTTACACAGATAGCCAATCAGTGAGGCTCTTTTATCTAGCCAGCAGTTTCAAATTTGAAAATTACATCAGTTTGATTAAACTAAATTCAAAATGGCTCTAAGTGAAATAACGAATACCTTCAGTGGAAAAAAAGTGAGAAAGCGTCTTAGTGATGGGTCTTTCAAGGAATATGCTTACAATACCTGTAGGAAGACTATTGAGCTGCATTTACAGAACGACAATTTGAAGCTTCAGTTTGAAACAAAATTGGCTGCTGTAAAAGAATTGGTTGGAAAGAAAGCAAATCTTGCTTTTATTTTCGATAGAGTGCTAGATCATTTCCTTTCAAGGAATCTGTCTAATCAATCTCATTCCCGGAGATCCAACAACAACAAACTGCAAATCAAGATCATATTGTGATGCCCGACAAAGTTGGAGACAATTTTTATGATGAATTGTTTATTTGAAATATTCAATCAGTTGTTGACTTTCCTGGGAAAATCGAGGACCATGCAAGACAGTGTATGTACCAATTTAGAGTGAAGGACATTTCAAGGAGTGGACATGTTATCCATGTTGACTATTCCTGCTCTCAGGGACATAACCTGCGATGGACATCATCGGAATCTGTCAATGGCAATTTAGTTTTCAACCACAAAATAGTGATGGCTTACCTATGTAGTGGAATGATGCCATTACAGTATGAACTAGAACTGTAAGCCGATGGCTGACTAATACCCCCCCCCCCGCTACCTCTTATTAGAGGTGTCTGACATGTTTTTGAAAAAAACATGATGTAGTACAAGTTGTATATAACATGCATTATATAATGTCAACAGTCAGCAGAATTTTAAAAGCTGAACGGACAAATTTTAACCTGTGTATAGTAATCCTCAACATTACTTACTGCGAAGTTTCATTGAAAATGACCCAGTAGTTTAGAAGAAGTTGTCCAGACATCATGTTATTACGGAAACCTGTATATAGTCACCTCATTACCATGGCAACCAAAATTTTGACAAACGAAACCCTGTATGCAAATCTATACATGGTCCCCAACAATACTGCCAAGTTTCACTGAAATTGATCCAGTAGTTTAGGAGGAGTTGTCCGGACAACACATTATAATGGAAACCTGTGTATAGTGACCTGGTTACCATGGCAACCAAAATTTTGACAAACGAAACTCTGCATGCACATCTACACATGGTCCCCAACAACACTGCCAAGTTTTATTGAAATCGATCCAGTAGTTTAGGAGGAGTTGTCCGGACAACATTTTATTATGGAAACCTGTGTATAGTGACCTGGTTACCATGGCAACCAAAATTTTGACAAACGAAACCCTGCATGCACATCTACACATGGTCCCCAACAATACTGCCAAGTTTTATTGAAATCGATCCAGTAGTTTAGGAGGAGTTGTCCGGACAACATTTTTCTACGGACAGACGGACAGACAAGCTGATTCCAGTATACCCCCCCTAACTTCGTTGCGGGGGGGTATAAAAATTCAGTAAATTTGCCAAATGTGGATTGACCAGCCAACACTTTCGTGCAAATGTGCTTCAGAGTATTGGAACTATAGTTAATTTGCTGAGAAAAACATCAGTGAATATGGCAAAAAATGAAGAGAAAAATGAAATTGAGGAGGAGGGCATATCCATAATGACTGATGCCCGTCATGCTTGTAGGAAGAATTCCTACCATACGGACCACGTTGCACTCGGCCAAAAAACACACAAAGTTGTTGACATTCAGACGAAAGCAGACGAAAGATGTTCCCAGAAACATAAGCAAGTTGGATGTACTCGGATGTATGAGAGTTTTGACGAGTGTGGGATACATGTAAGGAATCATGCACATGATCGTAACATGGCGGTGAATAAGATTGTGAAAGAACGTCCAAATACAACCAATACAAATGAACGATGGCATGCAGCCAAGCCAATTACAAAGGTGATGACCAAAATTGGAAAAGGTATGAAGAGGTCTATGGGGACAACATAGCACCCACAGTTGAGAGACAAGGGGGCAGAAATTAGGAACCATGTTTACTGGTCCATTGAAAATTGTGAGCAGAATGCTCAGAGGATGCGAGAGCTGATCGATGTTTGCATCTTTCATTTTCAAAACGTGCACGATCACTGTGATTTGAACTCCAACTGTAGACGACAGGATCATGTACCTTCGTCAACTGCCATCACTGATCAGGTTGCTGTCAACCTTCTTCAAAAAACTCTGCATGACCTGACAGTTTACAAAAACGCAGAAGATTACATGATGTCGAAGGACACATATTGAAAGCTTCAACAATACCTGCCTCATCTACCTGGATAAGAGGATTCATTATAAGAATATCATGTACCAGTTGAGAATCGATCTCGCTGTCTTAGACTGGAATGAACATGTGGGAAGAGGACATACGTCTATTAACAGGAATGTGTGTGTTCAGCACAATAGACGTCGGACAGGCAAAAAACCATATGTTTCTAAAACCTACAACTTTGTGGTTGATATTTGGGTTCATATGCTTGACTTCCTGCGAGTCGAAAATGACCAGCCTGGAAATAATGCTAGTGATGAGGACGAGGAGGAGGAAATATGGTTGACAATAGTGCCGATAGCTACGATAGTGACAGTGACTAACTAGATATACCAAGTCACTAGTGCTGTGCAAAAGTGTCGCAGTAACAGTATTTTGACACTTCTACAGTGTGAGAATTTTTACTTTGAAATGATACATTTTTAATCTATGTATTTTTTTTCATAAGCTTTTGATTATACAGTTACATTTGAAATACATATTGAGACTGTAGAATTATTCTTGTGATTTTGACTTCAAATTTTAAAAATCTTGTGGAGACATACAAATGTGTATTGGGAAATTTATTCCAGTGATTGGTATTGTTGTTTAACTGGACAAAACCATTGTCTAATTCTTATTATGATTCTTTCTAAAAACAACCTGTTTATTCTTATCCCAAATTGCACTAGGCAAACGACCATCAAATTGAATATTTCGTTGGAAAGAAATTGAACATTTCTTAGACCTTCATTATTTTAATGTTTTCGAGAATGTGAAGCAACTAAATCCACTATAACAACTCGTCATAACTATTCTTTTTTTCATTGTTGTAAATAATTAATTGTTATGTATCAATCGTTTCATTGGTGTATACTTTTATGGAAACGTTTATATTTCAAATATTGAAATTTGCGTACCATGAGCAAACTACAGACCACCACAAAGATCGGTCCTGTTGACATCTGGGTTGGACAGATTGTATTTTTGATTTACAAATTATATTATGATATGCCCAAAAAACATTTTTATTTTTATATATATTTCAAATTATAATTTCCAATTGTGATACAATTTTTCTGATGCAAAATGCTTGGAATATTCATAGTATGGAATGAATTAATGTACAGTAATTAATGTGTCAGTGATACTGATTATAAATTGTGTAAACCACATTTGGTATGAATTATATAAATAACTTTGTCTTATATTTTCATCAATTCTTCATTTAAATCTTAAAATTTGATTACTTCAAGCAATGCAATTTATTTAGTTTCTTGCGTTCAAATCTACCTGTGTAGCAAGACAGAGGTATTTGTAAACAAACACATTCATGGCTTACAGCTTGTCCCCACACTTCACTGTAGAGCACTGCAGGCACATGTGTGTGTTTCCCCTTCAGTGTAAATTAGACCTTAGGGAGCTAGCGGTGTAGCTCTGCCTGGACAAAATTAATTGATACTGTCAATGGTCCAGATAACACCAAGATACTCAAATTGCACTGAATCTCGGCCTTTATCGTACCTGTTGGGGTGATGCTGAGCTGTATATCCTACCAATTTGTCACCTGATAACGATGTGAAATGATATTAGACTGCACCCATATTATACGTCAGTCCCAGATCAGGCCTTGAGGTATGTACACGTCTATATATGTTAACCCTTGAGGACTAATACAACAGCACCTTATCATAAGTTTAGTAGAGTCATTCTGAGAGATCAAAGGAGATATTAACTTTAATTTTACCCCATTCATAATGGCGAATGTTTTTTGCAGAGTTTTCATATCAAATATTTACACCCTCCTATTATTAATGTGTGGTAAGTATGTGGCCCTAGCAATCCATGCTGTAGATAAGCCCTGCCTCCCTCCTCCCCCTCCTTTATTGCTGTCCAGTGGGATTTTAAACTAGGTCGTCCTTTAACACAACATTTTGAGTTTTGTAATTTGTATCTAAGAGACTTTGAGGGTAACACTTCGTAAGTAATATGCCTTTAGAACATTGAACGCCATTGTTTGACATGTACAGTGCATGACAAAATTAGAAAAATTGCCATCATATACAACCAGATTATAGGGCTATAATAATTTATCTCCAGACCTAAAATCCTATAGTTTACAAAGGGCTTGTGAGTCCAGACACTGATAATATCTATAAGCTGATGGTTCTGCAGAACACAAGAGGAGGGGGGCATGTGGTGGTCAGCAGTGAAACCATCCCTCTTGTTTATTTATCAATTTCGTATGGTACAGTGTATAAAGTTTTATCAGTGATATTCTATCCCGTCTCAAGAAGCTGATAAGCTTAATGTCATGTCTTCTATGTGAACTAGAGTATATAGCCTTGAAGAAGAGGCAATGTACATAGCACAGATTTTAGAAGTGGGTAATTTTGTATTTTGTATCAATGCAAGGAAATTTTGTGCTTCAATATGATCATTACCCACTGTCAAACTGCGAGAGACTACCAACTATTTTGATCAAGCCATGGAAGGAATTACTTAGGAACAGACACCACACCTAGTGAGTATAACGGGTACACGTGTACATGTCACAGCTGTGTTCCCATTTTCTACATGAGGTAAAATGAAATAAAATAGGATTATCTGTTTACTTTGTAGATAGCAAACTCAAGTAGCATGAGTTGTAATTATTTATTGACATGCAAACGTTTCCAAACAATTGATGAATTCCTGCATTTCAGCCCACCATCATCATTGGCATATCAAATTGCCCTCTGTCCATCATGGTCAGTCCAAACAATTTTTTGTATAATTTCTTATTCTAGTCATCTTTTGATTTAGGGAATGATAAAAAAAAATGGCTGACAGGTGGCAACCTGAGATTTTTTTTTTCAAATTTCATCAGTAGATTGCCTCTTTGTCCCTGTATCAGAATAAAAACAATTGGCTGACCAGCGGTAATCTTAAATTTCGACAATGAAAGTTTCTTCCCGCTCTTTCAAGAATTTCTATTCTCAAATTTTACTGAGAGATTCCTCTTAGCTGTACCCTTTTGATTATGGGACGGATCATAAAACAAAATGGCCGACAGGTGGCCATCTTAGATTTTGACAAATGATCGTTATCACTATTTCTTGAGAAATACTTGATGTATCATCCTCCAAATTCTTATAAATATGTAGCTGATCTAGACTGGGTTGATCGTCAGCGACAAGATAGCTCAATTGGTTGAGCATCCGTCTACAGTTCCGAAGGTCCTGTGTTCGAACCCAAGTCTAATAGTGTATTACTTTAATCGGAACGTTTCAGATGTCCTAACTTGGAAAAATCTAATAATGGAAAAAGAAATGACATTTCCAGAAATAACCAAAACGGTTCTGTCATATAATCTGCAAAACGATGCGAGTAAATGTTTTTATTTACAAGTTTTTCACACTATGATGCCACTAGGAGTCTGTAATGATATATTTTACTAATGAAATGCAGTGTAACTGGTTACAGTTTTGTCTATTTACAATTTATTGAACATCTGAAACGAAAACCTTTTACAGACCGCCATATTGGATCCAACTTGGAACAACCGAAACATTCCGCTGAATGGAACATGCTATAACTGTGTTTTTTTCGTATCCTGTTACAAATTGTTAGGTTTCCCTTGGCTTTCTTGTGCTCTGTCTTGTATGTTGTGCTTGATAAACTTTCATGTTTTTAATTGTTTTCTTGAAAAAGTGGTCGATCACCCTGATCATTTAAATAATTTCTTTTATGATCTCCCAACGCTTTGTTGTTATTACATCTTTGCCCATGTATACATGACCACAACACCAAGGTTTGTGTCACATGTCCCCATTTTGATATACAATGTAGCACATATTGTATCCAGACTCTGTATTTAGGTAATTATTGTCCACTTTTCACTCTTTATCTTTTAAATAACACTCTCCAGCCATTCTCATATTTATGCAGCCGGTCAGCGCAGACACTCCTATCTGATCAAATTTATCCTTAATCCCAGCAGACTCTCTAGCTGTCCCACAATCTTATTATTTCCCACCCCATACATTTTCACCAAGATTGCACCCCTTCATAATGTAAATCCTCATATGTATCTAGGCCTACATGCAAACAATAGCAGCTCTTATACTGATCTAGAGAACACCTAGGTCTGAAGCATTGTTAGCTTCATAGTTATACAGATATTAGTGATTAATTATAGTTAATACACTACTACAAGTTATGATTTCACAGTAAATGACATGTAGGAATCATTATTCAAAAGGATTATAGGATTTTTAAATAACAGTGACATTAGTGAAAAAAATGAAACGAAAATGAAATGAAGCTTACAATCATATTTAATCTGTAATTATAGGAGTTTGCTTAGTAGTGTTGCCAGCTAGGTATGTATATATATGGCAGATATAGGAGGATAATTAAAGGTACAAAATATATATATAAACATATTCATTAAATAGTTGAGAAGTTATATGCCAGACACTAACTTTTAAGATATTTGTCTTTTGAACATATTATATAAGTGGCTAGGACAAATCTTTAGGAGGGGGAGTTATAATGTGCAGGTTGGCAGCAATAGAAACAGCCTCAGTTAGCTACTGTGTTTGGCTGTTTGTAATATTCAGGGTACCCTCAGAGGCAAATGACAGTAGTTACTCGGGGTCTGATAGTGTCTGATGTCTGTGAGCTCACAATTACCATGTACAACAAGGAGACATTTCCCCCAATTAATGTAGATGAGAGGAGGGACTCAAATTGGTTAAATTGTTTAAAATCTCAACAACCTTCTTTTGACCCAGATGATGTGCTGGAATCAAATCATCTTCATACGTCGATTGGTTTTAAGGTGTTTTATCAAAATTGTGAATTTCATGTCCTCTGTAATTCACATTCCCTAGTGGGGAAGGGGCAAAATTTACTATATTAGTTTATTCAATAAAATGATTTTTTTGTAAAATTTGTGAAATGTAAACTTTATTTTTTCACAACAATTATAAAGAGGTTACCTTACCTAGACCACTCTTGTTGGCTCAGATATTAGCACAAGCCACAAGGGCTCTTTATAGTGGAAGGACAGCGAAGTTCATTGAGAAAACCTATGGATCCAGCAGGTTACCCCATACCCTTTCATGTCCGATCAGAGAATCCAGCCCACAAACCACTGTGCTATCCCATCACCCTATAAATGATATTTTTGGATTTTTTTTTCATTCTCAGCTAAATATCATTCAATTTTTGCATGTACATATGTAGTAGTATAATGATTAGCAATATGTACTATTAACAATGATGGGGTCATAAAACAAAATCTGAACACAGTTTTATCTTGAATAAATGCATATCCAAAGGTTCACATCATATTTTTATATATACTGTTTAGGTGTAATTAATATAACAATAATAATATTGTCAATTTTCAGCTTAATCAGACAACATTTTAATTTTGACCAATCAGAAACCTGCTTTGTTTTCCCATATGTAACAGTTTCAGAAACAACTGATCTGTGGTGTCATTGAAATCCATTCAGCAGTTCTTGAGGACACATTTTTACACAATCTGTAGAGGGACCGTCATGTACAGCTGACAAACAAGCTCATTTAAGTACACATACAAATTACGTTAAAATAAAAATTGTTTATTTGCATTTTCAGCACAGTAATGTAAAAAAAACTTTAACCTTGGATTTGAGCCTTGGAAAGTTAAAAAAAACTTGTTTATCTTTTTTTTTTGGAAAAAAAATCCTCTTTCATTCCATATATTACATTCTTGTGTCCCTTAATTAAAGTCCAAAATACCAAATTACAACTTTATAGTACAAATATTGAATGATTTACAGAATGTTTCCAAACTTTGTCAACAAATTTTAACATTGGCTATGTTGACACGGGTTGACAACATAAGCCCCTCTTTTTTCGAATAGACAAGGTAAAAAAATCATAATCAGGGCAATATATTGCATTTCAAATCTTGATAGAAAAAAATATAAATCTGTTATAATGTACAAGACAGAACACAAGTTCTACTAGTCATTACAATTTATGTAATTTCTATTGAATGCCCAAAATTATCTTTGTACAGGTTCATCTTTCATTTCTGATGGTCGGCCATATTTTAAGCGACTATAGATGCTACATTTAGCAAAATAACAGACACCTTGAATTATAACTGATGCAACTTTTAGACTTATACATGTAACCTGAAGAAAAGGAAATCATAAGCGTTTCCAACATCAAAAATTTGATGACCCCAAATCTGAACAACATCTAGAAGCATACCAGGCCTCTTCATTTTCAATTTCAAAGGGACCTTTTTTGGTCTCTTTACAAGAGAAAGGAATTGGATGAATGGAAGCCTCTAGCCTGTGTGCTAAAACAACATCTTGCAGGAAAGTCTGGTTCAGTGGCTACACATTTTGGGAATATACACCTTCCACACTGACAATGTCTTTTTACTGATCAGATTAGTCATTCAGAGATGAAATGCTGGAAACAGTTCAGATAACTCGCATAGTATCAACAAGATTGACATATATATATACATTTGGAAGATACGGATATTGAGGAAATCCAAAAATTGATAAGCCAGGACTAACAACATCCAAAGGTATATAAAATATATACATATCAAAATTATAAGTTCATGCAATTACATGTCTAACCTGTGTTACTCTTTATGTAATTGCTAATGGTAAGAATTTGTATTACTGTCTATTGTGAATCTTGATCATAGCTAAATACAAATATGTCAATGTTTTGACATCAGTGTTTCAGTAAAAATCAAATTGAGTATTAAGCTAGTGACAGCTTATAACCTATGTGTTTTCTCAATCATATCATCATTTTTGGGTACATTCTGCAAGTTTGTGTGTTACAAAGAAAATAGGATGGCGATCACAATATGTAAGCATACACGTATATGCCATATTCATACTGCACTAAAACACAATAGTACTAAAAAGCTTTGTCAAAGATAACGTAACACACACACAACAATATCTTGTATTAGGTTCCCAACAACGTACATGTATGATGTTCTGAAGTCCTAAGAAAGTTTGAATATTCTCCTCTTAATTCATTTGCATAACAGTATAAATATATATCATGTTAAACATGCAACATTTAATCAAAACTTTGTAATGCTGTGCTTATTTTGTTCATGCATTGCTAGGTGTTATTTACCCAGTAAACACTTACGTTTAAACTAAAGTCTGATTTCATTTTTTCAGATACATAAAAGAATACCTAACAGCCCTAACAACAGAAATGCATGATTTCGGCAATGCTGAATGATTGACAGTGAAATGAAGTAGCAATTAGAAGACCAATTGCAAATTAAAGTGCCTTCAAGAGTTGCAATGCACATTTTGGTGTACATAACTGTTTCCTTTGCCTCAGCAATTCCTTTACTATATTCCATTTTAATGGCTGGTTAGGCCTATAGAGGTGTCGCATGTGCTTTCATATCAACAATGAGAGCCAGTCAGACTAGTTAAATGCCTTTTATACCCAAGGAAGCAGAGGAACTCACAACATTTATAATAATATGTATCATGTCTTTTTACGGAATTAATTACAAGGTTGGTATCACAGTAGAAAAATGTTAATACGAAAGTTCTTATTTTCATTTATTTTACGTCAGCTCAGAAATACAAACAGTTTAAGATGTGATTATTTTAAATGTGTTATGGAACATTCCCATCTTAGATTTGTCTCAGAAAAACTGGACTTTCGATAGTATTCCAGTGTCGGTCTCTGCGTGGGATAATTCATATTTTTTCCACTGAATACAAAATATATGTATATTGGGCGTAATAATGTACATAGCAATGTACATTTAATTATTATCTGAGATAATTTGACAGGGTTTATAATATTATAATTGCATGTACCGATTGTCTTTTTACCTCCACTTGCCGCGCATCCCTTTGATATCACAGGTAAGTCATTTCACACCTGTGATGACCTCGGGGGGGTATTTGCATTAGGTAACTAGCAAAGATGAAGATGAAGAATTTATGAAATATCTCAAAGCTCACATTAATGTTAATATTAAAAAAAAGTTTATTAATGTAACTCGGATATAGACACTCTGGACGTTCCGGTCGCCCCCCCCCCCCCCCCCCCCTCCCCACCAAAAAATAAATAAATAAAAGAATTCCTTAAAAGTTATAATTCGGTTATTTGCTTTCTATAACCCAAATATAAACATACAACCAAGGACCTAGATAGCAAAATCCAGTCCAATTCCGTGATACAACTGAACACTTAATAAATTAAAATAATGTTGGATTTACATTCCATCTTCTTTTCGGATTCACAGAACAAGTAAAAATTAGGCCCCGATTACATACATGTTCTACAAGTACCGTAAAATGCGAAAATAATTTGGAGATAAACATTAATTCTTGTTATTTTCGTCAAATTGGTATACATATAAATTTGGTTGCCTGGTGTACATTGTACATATGTATCGTTTTTATGACTCTGGTACAGGTTTCGTCGTCCTGACTGATGTCAGTATATATGTAGCAGTATAAAGGTAAAATGTTACCATCCACCTGTCTTATCGAGGTGAATTCACTGACCAATCAACTAATTAGTGTCACGTTTGTGTTAGATCACTAATCCCTTGTGAATGGCACGCCCATGATTTGTAATGTTTCGACAGGGTGTCCATCTCTTGACTACTGTATTCTTCGGGATGACGAACGAAATTAGCATTCAAATGCCCCACAAAACACCATTTTTGCCAATACAAATTAAAAGTATGCATGAACTTTCGTTTTAAAAAGTATATTGTACGTATATGCATAATTTAGAGGTCGGCGAAAATGACCTTATAATTGTGTCTACACAAAGTAACCAGACCACGCTTGCAAGCAAAGATTGGGTGTTTGAATATGGTTTTAAAACATGACTTTTACCAAACATAAAATTTTCACTTTTCGTTGCACAAATCCTTTAAGGAAATAAAATTTTCGGGAACGATCCCAAAAATCACATTTTCAAAGTACCACAGTTTTTTTTTAGATATTTGGGATCAATCCCGAAAACAGACTTTTTGCTTATTTTTGGGATCGATCCCGAAAATCATATTCTTACTGTTGCACAGTTTTTTCTTCAGAATAATTTTCGGGATCGATCCCAAAAAAGCACTTCTTCCTTATTTTTGGGATCGATCCCGAAAATCATATTCTTATTGTAGCACAGTTTTTTTTCAGAATAATTTTCGGGATCGATCCCAAGAAAGGACTTCTTGCAAATTTTTGGGATCGATCCCGAAAATCATATTCTTATAGTAGCACAGTTTTTGTATAAATGTTCGGGATCGATCCCGAAAATCAGCAAGAAATTCCAACAAACAGTGTTTTATTTTTGAAATCAAAAGGATATATCAGAAAATACCATTGTATCAATTGATCATTGTGTGATTAAATGGCTTTATGCATCAGCATTTTTGTAATCATACATGAGTGAATTACTGAAAACACACGTCAAAAAGAGGAATGCCATAAATTTTTCCTCTTCTGGAATATATTCGGTTAATGATAGTCTTGAACAGTCAAGTCAAAATGGTCACCTGTTAGCCTTTTTTTTTTGCTTAATCAGATCCAAAATCAAAAGGACTCAACTAGGGACCAAGAGGAACTTTCACAACAAGAAATTTGAGATAGATCCAGTAAGTACTTCTAGAAAAAGCGGTAACAAAATTCCATTGTCAACATACAAGTTGGAGCCTGTCTGCCAATTCATTTTTCCAATTAAAAAGGGCACAACTAGGGACCAAGGGCAACCTGCAGATAATATTTGAGAAAGATTCAGCCACTTAATCTAAAGAAATAGTCATAATACAAACTGTTTAAAGACAGAGGATTGAGGATGAACAAATGTACCCTAAAGTTTTATCTCCCTATATATACTATATATAGTAAATTTTACCCCTTACCATACCCAAGGGTGAACAAATGTACCCTAAAGTTTTATTTCCCTATATATACTATATATAGTAAATTTTACCCCTTACCTCACCCAAGGGTGAACAAATGTACCCTAAAGCTTTATCTCCCTATATATACTATATATAGTAAATTTTACCCCTTACCTTACCCAAAGGGTGAACAAATGTACCCTAAAGTTTTATTTCCCTATATATACTATATATAGTAAATTTTACCCCTTACCTTACCCAAAGGTGAACAAATGTACCCTAAAGTTTTATTTCCCTATATATACTATATATAGTAAATTTTACCCCTTACCTTACCCAAAGGTGAACAAATGTACCCTAAAGTTTTATTTCCCTATATATACTATATATAGTAAATTTTACCCCTTACCTCACCCAAAGGTGAACAAATGTACCCTAAAGTTTTATTTCCCTATATATACTATGTATAGTAAATTTTACCCCTTACCATACCCAAGGGTGAACAAATGTACCCTAAAGTTTTATTTCCCTATATATACTATGTATAGTAAATTTTACCCCTTACCATACCCAAGGGTGAACAAATGTACCCTAAAGTTTTATTTCCCTATATATACTATGTATAGTAAATTTTACCCCTTACCATACCCAAGGGTGAACAAATGTACCCTAAAGTTTTATTTCCCTATAAATATAGTAAATGTTACCCCTTACCATACCCAAGGGTGAACAAATGGACTGGAGGACTGAAGTTTACAAATCAAACAAGAGGCCCAGAGGGCCTTTATCACTCACCTGGCTTTCAGCAAATGCAATTTAAGTCATGTGTAAGTTAAATAACACCAACTTTTCTAGTGTGGCATCTGCAACAATATTGCCTTTAATGAACTCTTAGCTTTCTGATTCAATAGAGCATTTAAAGAAAATTTATTTGAAACTGGTTCATATTAAATATTATGCCCTCTTTATGCCCAGCAATTGTAGTGTTTTGTGGTGGTAAGTCTGCAAGGGGTGTGGCAAATCGCTAGGATCAAAATTAATCTTGTACATATAGCTTTGTGGTGGGGATCGCAACCGTTTATTATTTACGACTCAAGAGTTAAGTCCGAAAGGGCGTGGCAGACCCTGGAGTCAAATCTAAAATCATGATTGTGATTGTCTCTTAATTACAAGCAATTGTATATATATTTTTGGGGTGGGAAGCTCAATCATTTAAAAGTTATGACACAGGAGCAAACCTAAAATCATATAGAGTGGACCGCGATAATCCGGACGCCGATAGTCCGGAAAACTCACAATGTGGACAGAAATGCACAGGAATGGATTTCCCTCAAGTTATTTGTACTCATCAGTCCGGAAATTCGAATGCCGTTTCCAGAACTCCATTTTGGGAACGGAACGTACTTTCCTTTAGCAAAATTCCAGCAATAATCCGAACAATTTTTTTTTCATCAACGCAGAGAGACAAATATCGGGCAAGTCAAATGTGTCGACAGTTGTACATAATATCGCTATATAAGTAAACAAATGTAAATATTTGTATTTACAACAAGACCCAACTTTATTTATGTAATGTCATTTAAAGGCCCAATATATGTAACTTTCGGCAAAATCAAGCCTAATAAATAATTATATTTATAGATTTAGTTAAGATTAACTGATATCAGCAATATTCAAGATGAATTATTTCGCGGTTACCGGTACAACAGCAGTTGTAACACACTATTTGTAAACACGCGTCCATTCCGAACTGTCTTCTACCTTGGGTTTGTTGTTGAAGTGGGCCCCACCTGAATTATTTTCAACTCTTTGGATTTTTTTGTCCAGAGTTTCTTATTAGTTACCGCTCAGGTTTACTTCGTTTTAGGCTTATTTTTGCATGGTTATCAACTAGATTTTTTTTTCAGAATTTTTCAGAATCACGAAAATTTCCCCGAAGTTACGTATATTGGGCCTTTAAACGTCTCGCTGTGTATATAGCCAAGAAAAATAACACTTGCGCAACACATTTTTTGACCTGGTAAACAAAATTCGGCACTCCGGAAAACTGGAAACGAAGATGTCCGGATTATCGCGGGTCCACTGTATGTAGTTTTGGGATGGGGATCTCAACCGTTTAAAAGTTATGTCAATAATGCAAAATGGGTCACTTTTGACCCCACCCCTCAGGCCCCTGGGGGATCAGCCCCTTCATTTTATAAATTTGAATCCCAGCCACCTAGGGATGCTACCAGTGAAATATGAATGTTGTACATTGCTTAGATCCAGAGAAGAAGTCGTTCATATGAATATTGCCAAATGGACCCCTTTTGGCCCTGCCCCTCAGGCCCCTTGGGGGTCAGCCCAATAAATTTGAATCCGAGCCACCTAGGGATGCTATCACTGAAATATGAATGTTGTAAATTGCTTAGATCTAGAGAAGTCATTAATATGAATATTGCCAAATGGACTCCTTTCGGCCCTGGGGGTCAGCCCCTTCATTTATATAAATTTGAATCCCAGCCTCCTAGGTATGCTACCAAAGAAATATGAATGTTGTACATTGCTTAGATCCAGAGAAGAAGTCGTTAATATGAATATTGCCAAATGGACCTCTTTTGGCCCCGCCCCTCAGGCCCCTGGGGGGTCAGCCCAATCATTTGTATAAATTTGAACCCCAGTCACCTAGGCATGCTTCCTACCAAATTTGATTAAATTCCGATCAGTGGTTATAAAGAAGTCGATTGTTGATGGCCAGACACCTGACGCCACAGTATGGCATAAGCCATGGTCCTTTGGACCAGGTGAGTTAACAAGAATTACGTGTAATTATATGTCTTGCCTTTCTGTTTTGCTGATAATGTTGAAGTCCCAACGGAGAAATTATTACGACAAAATACATATAGCAAGATGATATCTGTAACTTGGCCAAGTTTCAATTTGATCCGATATCAGTGACACTATAAAGTGGACTTCATTGCAAATTCTCAAAATACCCATGTTTTTGCCCGAAAACACCAAAACCTGCAAATAAATTAACTCCAAATTTCAGTAAAATGTTCAGTATGATGATATCAATTGAATCTGATATCAGTGATACCATAAAAAGTGGACTTTAACACAAATTCTCCAAATTCACAATTTTTTGCTCCAAAACAGCAGAACCTGCAAATCAATTTCCTCCAAATTTCAGTAAGATGTTCAGTATGATGATATCAGTAACTACTGTAAGTTTCAATTCAATTGGATATATCAATAACACTATAAAAAATGGACTTTAACGCAAATTTGCCCCAAAACACCAAAACCTGTCACATGATTTCTTTTCAATTGTGATTAGGTTTTAAGTAAGATGGTTTGAGTAATGTGACCAACTTTCAATTCAAATGGAAAATTATAACATCATGGAAAGTGGACACAAAAAGTTGACGCTGCCCACACTGGAAAAGCAATACCTCAGTCTCACTTTCTCAACTATCGACGCAGTGAGACAACAACACAGTATAGGAATTAAGGCAGGATAAGAGTTAAGGCAGTATAGGAGTTAAGGCAGTAAAGGAGTTAAGGCAGTATAGGAGTTAAGGCAGTATAGGAGTTAAGGCAGTATAGGAGTTAAGGCAGGATAGGAGTTAAGGCAGTATAGGAGTTAAGGCAGTATAGGAGTTAAGGCAGGATAGGAGTTAAGGCAGTATAGTAGTTAAGGCAGTATAGGAGTTAAGGCAGGATAGGAGTTAAGGCAGTATAGGAGTTAAGGCAGTATAGAAGTTAAGGCAGTATAGGAGTTAAGGCAGTATAGGAGTTAAGGCAGGATAGGAGTTAAGGCAGGATAGGAGTTAAGGCAGTATAGGAGTTAAAGCAGGATAGGAGTTAAGGCAGGATAGGAGTTAAGGCAGTATAGGAGTTAAGGCAGTATAGGAGTTAAGGCAGGATAGGAGTTAAGGCAGGATAGGAATTAAGGCAGGATAGGAATTTAGGCAGGATAGGAATTACGGCAGGATAGGAATTAAGGCAGGATAGGAATTTTACCTCATCTTCTCCTTCATTCAGCAGAGACATATTGGCAGTAGGAAAGGATGTCATCCCCACGCCATCATCACCTACACTGAAACAAAATAAAATATAATCAATGTCATCCCCACACCATCATCACCTACACTGAAACAAAATAAAATATAACCATGTCATCCCCACACCATCATCACCTACAATGTCATCCCCACCATCATCATCATCTACAATGTCATCCCCACACCATCATCACCTACAACGTCATCCCCACACCATCATCACCTACAATGTCATCCCCACACCATCATCACCTACAATGTCATCCCCACACCATCATCATCTACAATGTCATCCCCACACCATCCCCATCTACAACGTCATCCCCACACCATCATCATCTACAATGTCATCCCCACACCATCATCACCTACAATGTCATCCCCACACCATCCCCATCTACAATGTCATCCCCACACCATCCCCATCTACAATGTCATCCCCACACCATCCCCATCTACAATGTCATCCCCACACCATCATCACCTACAATGTCATCCCCACACCATCATCACCTACAATGTCATCCCCACACCATCATCACATACAATATCATCCCCACACCATCATCACCTACAACGTCATCCCCACACCATCATCATCTACAATGCCATCCCCACCATCACCTACAACGTCGTCCCCACACCATCCCCACCTACAATGTCATCCCCACGCCATCATCACCTACAATGTCATCCCCACACCATCATCATCACCTACAACGTCATCCCCACACCATCATCATCTACAATGTCATCCCTACACCATCATCACCTAAAATGTCATCCCCACACCATCATCACCTAAAATGTCATCCCCACACCATCATCACCTACAATGTCATCCCCACACCATCATCACCTACAATGTCATCCCCACACCATCCCCACCTACAATGTCATCCCCACACCATCATCATCTACAACGTCATCCCCACACCATCATCACCTACAATGTCATCCCCATCATCATCACCTACAATGTCATCCCCACGCCATCATCACCTACAACGTCGTCCCCACACCATCCCCACCTACAATGTCATCCCCACACCATCATCATCTACAATGTCATCCCCACACCATCATCACCTACAATGTCATCCCCATCATCATCATCTACAATGCCATCCCCACCATCATCACCTACAACGTCGTCCCCACACCATCCCCACCTACAATGTCATCCCCACACCATCATCACCTACAATGTCATCCCCACACCATCATCACCTACAACGTCATCCCCACACCATCATCACCTACAATGTCATCCCCACACCATCATCACCTACAATGTCATCCCCACACCATCATCACCTACAATGTCATCCCCACACCATCATCACCTAAAATGTCATCCCCACTCCATCATCACCTATAATGTCATCCCCACCATCATCACCTACAACGTCATCCCCACACCATCATCACCTACAATGTCATCCCCAAACCATCATCACCTACAATGTCATCCCAACACCATCATCACCTACAATGTCATCCCCACACCATCATCACCTACAACGTCATCCCCACACCATCATCACCTACAATGTCATCCCCACACCATCATCACCTACAACGTCATCCCCACACCATCATCACCTAAAATGTCATCCCTACACCATCATCACCTACAATGTCATCCCCACCATCATCACCTACAACGTCATCCCCACACCATCATCACCTACAATGTCATCCCCACACCATCATCACCTACAATGTCATCCCCACACCATCATCACCTACAACGTCATCCCCACACCATCATCACCTAAAATGTCATCCCTACACCATCATCACCTACAATGTCATCCCCATCATCATCACCTACAACGTCATCCCCACACCATCATCACCTACAATGTCATCCCCAAACCATCATCACCTACAATGTCATCCCCACACCATCATCACCTACAATGTCATCCCCACACCATCATCACCTACAACGTCATCCCCACACCATCATCACCTAAAATGTCATCCCTACACCATCATCACCTACAATGTCATCCCCACACCATCCCCACCTACAATGTCATCCCCACACCATCATCACCTACAATGTCATCCCCACACCATCATCACCTACAATGTCATCCCCACACCATCATCACCTACAATGTCATCCCCACACCATCATCACCTACAACGTCATCCCCACACCATCATCACCTACAATGTCATCCCCACACCATCATCACCTACAATGTCATCCCCACACCATCATCACCTACAACGTCATCCCCACACCATCATCACCTACAATGTCATCCCCACACCATCATCACCTACAATGTCATCCCCACTCCATCATCACCTACAATGTCATCCCCACTCCATCATCACCTACAATGTCATCCCCACTCCATCATCACCTACAACGTCATCCCCACACCATCATCACCTACAATGTCATCCCCACACCATCATCACCTACAACGTCATCCCCACACCATCATCACCTACAATGTCATCCCCACACCATCATCACCTACAATGTCATCCCCACTCCATCATCACCTACAATGTCATCCCCACACCATCATCACCTACAATGTCATCCCCACTCCATCATCACCTACAATGTCATCCCCACCATCATCACCTACAACGTCGTCCCCACACCATCCCCACCTACAATGTCATCCCCAAACCATCATCACCTACAATGTCATCCCCACCATCATCACCTACAACGTCGTCCCCACACCATCCCCACCTACAATGTCATCCCCACTCCATCATCACCTACAATGTCATCCCCACCATCATCACCTACAACGTCGTCCCCACACCATCCCCACCTACAATGTCATCCCCACACCATCCCCACCTACAATGTCATCCCCACACCATCATCACCTACAATGTCATCCCTACACCATCATCACCTACAATGTCATCCCTACACCATCATCACCTACAATGTCATCCCCACCATCATCACCTACAACGTCATCCCCACACCATCATCACCTACAATGTCATCCCCACACCATCATCACCTACAACGTCATCCCCACACCATCATCACCTACAATGTCATCCCCACACCATCATCACCTACAATGTCATCCCCACATCATCATCACCTACAATGTCATCCCCACGCCATCATCACCTACAATGTCATCCCCACGCCATCATCACCTACAACGTCATCCCCACACCATCATCACCTACAACGTCATCCCCACACCATCATCACCTACAATGTCATCCCCACACCATCATCACCTACAATGTCATCCCCACACCATCATCACCTACAACGTCGACCCCACACCATCATCACCTACAATGTCATCCCCACACCATCATCACCTACAATGTCATCCCCACTCCATCATCACCTACAATGTCATCCCCACTCCATCATCACCTACAATGTCATCCCCACTCCATCATCACCTACAACGTCATCCCCACACCATCATCACCTACAATGTCATCCCCACACCATCATCACCTACAACGTCATCCCCACACCATCATCACCTACAATGTCATCCCCACACCATCATCACCTACAATGTCATCCCCACTCCATCATCACCTACAATGTCATCCCCACACCATCATCACCTACAATGTCATCCCCACTCCATCATCACCTACAATGTCATCCCCACCATCATCACCTACAACGTCGTCCCCACCCCATCCCCACCTACAATGTCATCCCCAAACCATCATCACCTACAATGTCATCCCCACCATCATCACCTACAACGTCGTCCCCACACCATCCCCACCTACAATGTCATCCCCACTCCATCATCACCTACAATGTCATCCCCACCATCATCACCTACAACGTCGTCCCCACACCATCCCCACCTACAATGTCATCCCCACACCATCCCCACCTACAATGTCATCCCCACACCATCATCACCTACAATGTCATCCCCACACCATCATCACCTACAATGTCATCCCTACACCATCATCACCTACAATGTCATCCCTACACCATCATCACCTACAATGTCATCCCCACCATCATCACCTACAACGTCATCCCCACACCATCATCACCTACAATGTCATCCCCACACCATCATCACCTACAATGTCATCCCCACACCATCATCACCTACAATGTCATCCCCACACCATCATCACCTACAATGTCATCCCCACATCATCATCACCTACAATGTCATCCCCACGCCATCATCACCTACAATGTCATCCCCACGCCATCATCACCTACAACGTCATCCCCACACCATCATCACCTACAATGTCATCCCCACACCATCATCACCTACAATGTCATCCCCACACCATCATCACCTACAATGTCATCCCCACACCATCATCACCTACAATGTCATCCCCACACCATCATCACCTACAATGTCATCCCCACTCCATCATCACCTACAATGTCATCCCCACACCATCATCACCTACAATGTCATCCCCACTCCATCATCACCTACAATGTCATCCCCACCATCATCACCTACAACGTCGTCCCCACACCATCCCCACCTACAACGTTGTCCCCACACCATCCCCACCTACAATGTCATCCCCAAACCATCATCACCTACAATGTCATCCCCACCATCATCACCTACAACGTCGTCCCCACACCATCCCCACCTACAATGTCATCCCCACTCCATCATCACCTACAATGTCATCCCCACCATCATCACCTACAACGTCGTCCCCACACCATCCCCACCTACAATGTCATCCCCACACCATCCCCACCTACAATGTCATCCCCACACCATCATCACCTACAATGTCATCCCCACACCATCATCACCTACAATGTCATCCCTACACCATCATCACCTACAATGTCATCCCTACACCATCATCACCTACAATGTCATCCCCACCATCATCACCTACAACGTCATCCCCACACCATCATCACCTACAATGTCATCCCCACACCATCATCACCTACAACGTCATCCCCACACCATCATCACCTACAATGTCATCCCCACACCATCATCACCTACAATGTCATCCCCACATCATCATCACCTACAATGTCATCCCCACGCCATCATCACCTACAATGTCATCCCCACGCCATCATCACCTACAACGTCATCCCCACACCATCATCACCTACAATGTCATCCCCACACCATCATCACCTACAATGTCATCCCCACACCATCATCACCTACAATGTCATCCCCACACCATCATCACCTACAATGTCATCCCCACACCATCATCATCTACAACGTCATCCAAACACCATCATCACTTACAATGTCATCCCTACACCATCATCACCTACAATATCGTCCCCACACCATCATCACCTACAACGTCATCCCCACGCCATCATCACCTACAATGTCATCCCCACACCATCATCACCTACACTGGAACAAAATACGAGAGGCCCACAGGCCTTAATGGTCACCTAAATTCTTACATGTACCAACTACTTTTGTTGTTGTGTCCTTACAATGAAATTATTATTAACCTAAACCAAGTTTGCATGTCTGAGCTAGAACACTGACAGGTATAAGCAAGGATTTGTTGAAAAGTCTATATATCTCCCAAAAACGGAAGTGACATCAGAACTTGCATTTAAGTCAACAATTTTTGTATAATTCTCTGTTTAAAACAATGCATTGCCTATCATTACATTCTTTTTATGGAAATTGTATACCATAGCACTTCAATATGGGTCTTGTGTAAAAAAAAACATCAGAATATTTTCCATTTTTTATGAGAAAATAAAATCTAAAATATGCCCTTTCATAGCGTTTTATTTATAACACAACAAAAATTTCGCGTTACTTAAATTGCCAAATTAATTTTGCCTAATTGTGATATGTCGCAAAAAATCACATAATCAGACTTGGGACATCTGGCACAATGTTTACTAAGCATTGCAAATTTGACTGAGGCTCTGAACACTGCATGTAAGGTTTTAAAGATGTACTGTACTGTATGTAAAATGGGCTTAATTAAATACTTGATTTTACAGAAGTATAGATCTAGGCCTATAAAATTACCCGTTTGAAACGTTTCTTGGTCAAAGCGTTTCTTATTTGGTGGGCATTTGGCAGACGACACCTGGTGAGTTTTCGAGATATTTACAAGATTGCAAAGGCGTCGGAAACTCCATGTCGTCGATAACGTTTACGTAATACCATACATATACGTCTCTGATTAAAAGCACTGTCAGCTTTAATGACAAAAAAAGACATCATTTAGGTCATCATTTGATATAGCCTCAATTTAAAGCCAATTTCCCTCTATCTCTGTATGCCAAACTAAGTTTACAATACGGTCCATTTTGGTGAAATCTACTACGGTAGATCTATATCTAGAGGTTACGCAGAAGCCAAAACTTGTCTTACCTGAACTCAAGATATACGGGCTTCACCTGAGATAGTATAGGTACGTACGTATAGTAGAAACTACCATACATAAAAACTGAAAGCCATACTATTACTACGAAAACTGTCCAAATGTATAAAACGGATGTCACTTTGGTCTGTACGTAATCAATATGCCTTTGTAATCCGGTTTTAATTCGATCGGGAAAACTTAAAATAAACCTTAGCATCATGACCATCGACCTAGGCCACAACAGGAGGCATGCAGCGTTGTTTTCGTACTTCACTTTCGTTATTGTTTAAGGGTAATATTGGAATATCTCGTATTGTCTCTTGATATTCTAGTGAAAATCGAAAGCATACACTTCCAATTAACTACTTGTAGAAGATTCAAATACCCATTTTCAAAATACGAATATGTCGTTATAATTAAACACCACAATGAGAAGTCCGCCATATTCAGATGCAACTAGGCCTAGCATTGTCGATCTATTGCGAAAGATGTTTTCACGTGGAAGTCTTTCCTTTAAAAGAATGTGCTGACATGTAGCGCTCGAAAATATTGCTTGACACATCTTCTGTCGAAAAGGTAAGAATATGATTTACATGTGTTTATTGTGACATCCAATTATCAAGTATCCTTTGATATCCTACTTGTTGACATGTCTACTGTAGCAGTGTAACTTTGTACTGAACAATAGTTAGGCTATCGTGCATGTATAAACCACCCTGTCGTGGATGTATGATCTACTCCGACGATTTACTGACCTACTTTACAAAGTTGAAGATCACGCCAGAGTTCATTATGGGAAGATTTGAGAGGCAGACATCAATGCAGTGATCACTTTGGGGCGAGATTTGGGGATTTTTACCCATATTTTTCCTAAAAATCTCATTGAAAATTCAAAATTATATTACTTTATATAGAGTAATCTCATATTATGATATTTTGCAGATCCCATAAAATTCCTCAATTTCTTCCATAGGTTTTAAGAGTCAGAATTATCCCTGAAATGGAGAATGCATGTTTAAGGACTTCACACAGTAGGGTTATTTGCTAGCCCTGGCTCTATAAATCTGCTTTTGCCAAAATTAAAATGCCAGAAAGCCATACCAAATTCGGGCGACATAACTGCCTACCGCTTTTTATCATTTTTGAACATATACATGTAGTAATAATTGAAATAACAAAAATTGCATTACATTATAAGTACTTAATTAATTCACACTGTGAAGTATAAGTTGCAAGAAATACAAAAACTAAATCTAAATAAAGGAAAACACAAGAAATAATTTGTATATGAAGGCAAATGAATAAAATTAAGTTATAATTAAAGTTACAGATTGAGATACCAAATTTGTTGATTTTCAAGAAATTTTCTTTCATCTCTTCATTGAATTAAATAAACAAGCAAACACAGACTTTTGTTCTTTAAACTTTCATTCTTTTCCAAAGAATTTTTTTATTGATATATAGGTATGATAATGACATATTTAACAAGTTTTCTTTAACATTCTTACCGTATTTTACCGGGAATAAGCCCCCTCTCATGAATAAGCCCCCTCCCCACTTTGGCAAAGGTTCTTGGGACAGGGTGGGAGCCTGTGAATAAGCCCCCACCCTAAATTTTGTCTTTCCCTCAATAAAAAGCATGTTAATTTCTTTTTAATTTTGTGTCTGAATATCCAAGATGGCGGGCTTTTGTGAACAGTGGTGTATTCTTGAATAAGACCCCTCCCTACTTTTGATCAATTATTTTTCTCAGGGGGTGGGGGCTTATGCCTGGTCAAATACGGTAATGACCTATGCTGAAATCCGGATTTTTAATCCAATTTCCGTCTCCTCCTTTAAGCCTTGGTCCCAACCCGCCGTACTTGCATGTGCGTGCTGTCTACTTGCAAAAACTTGGGCAAAATTTGGGGATCCATACGTGGTGCGTACCGCCTCAGTACGGATTTGGGAACAAGCAGACACGCTGTAGCACTTTTAGTGCATGAAGAACTTTCGCTGCGTTCGGGCTACGGATATCGATTCACCCAAGTACGGGTGACGCATGTGTCTTCTACAGCCAATGAGCGCACAACGCACTGACTCCGTAGCACGTGCATGCTGCGCACGTGATAAGTGCGTGGTCTGTGCTTACCTGGCACTTCCCCAGTTCTACTGTCCAATGAGCATGCAGAACTGACGTGGACCGTACCGAGTAAGCACGTGCTCCACACTTACAACGCAAAATGGTAACAAAAGTCTCCCAACAAGCCCCAAGAAACAAATCCGTGATTTTTGCAAACGGTAAATTTATTATAACCATTTGTTAAAAATGGGGGGGGGGGGGGGGCTTTGAAAGTAAGGAGTGAGACCAGAACCATTCTGGTATATAATATTAAAGTTAAGGTTAATTTTAAATAAGAACAAAAAAAACCATTTTATTATATGTTTGACACAATAAACTTCTACATGTTTATTCACACATGAATACATAAAATTAAATCATGAGTTCATAAAATGACCCCAGAGTTCATTAAAATCATGAGTGTCTGTAGAGTTCATGGAATGTCTGCAGAGTTCATAAAATTAAATCATACGTATCAAGACATTGGGCGGAAAAACTCACGTTCGTCGCACTTCCACACACTTACAACATGTGAGTGAATAAGGACACAGTACGTGAGCATCACATGTAAGTACGGTCTCCGTACGATAACGTGGCAATTGCACGGAGATCGTACGTTGTAAGCAAGTTGTAAGCGCGTACAACTCACTTACCATGTGTGCAACGTACGATGCATGCAACCGCTCACGGCCAGGCGTGGTGTGCGGGCCACGTACTTACACCTTGCACAACCGTGCGAGTGACGTGCGTTGACGTACTCTCTCCCTGCTCTTGCCACTCCCTACCCACGTTTTCAGAAAGACGTGGTGGCCGTGGCCTCCCCAAAAAACGTACGGACTAAAAACATGCACTGTGGGTTGTGACCGAGTCTTTACTATATTTCCTGTTAAACCAAGATAGCGGTCAGTTCAAGTTGACAGCTTTGTACAATGTTACAGCTAGTAGATAAGTGGCTTCTTCATGTAAGTAAATGAATGACAGCTATAACCATGCAGTGTTTGAAGCGATAAGCTCTTCTTGTAATCACAGCCTAATTAGTAACTGACCATGTTAATTAAATCGTCAGAGGTTCCTGATAGACAATCACCTGGCGGACACCCCCACACAGGACCTTTAGCCCGAGGCGTCCGTGTTAGGCCTGTTACAGGTGGTTCACACCTCTCTGTACTCATAATTAAGCCAGTGCCCTATTGGGTGGGATGGCAGGGCTTGCCATGACCTTAACTGGTGATACCAGTCAGTGGACCAATGAAATTTTAGTGCAGATGATTTTTCACTTTCGCCAATGCCATTTTAAAATCGCCAATGGTTTTTCATTTTCGCCAGTGGCGACGCTGGCAATCGCCAGTGCGAGCCCTGTGCACCTAAGGATTTAATTGCCAATAGTAAGAGCAAAAAAACAACCAATTATCAGCAACACGATGGGAACACAGGTAAAAGTTGTTCTATAAAAGTCAATGTCAATTAATTTAATTTTTTTTAACTCTGAACGAAAAGATACATGTAATAGCAAACACATTAACAAGTGTGAAGGGGTGTGGTATTTTAACAAAGGATAAAGAAAGTCGTAATTTTCTGACAATCTTTCATATTGTTGTGCAAAATTTCAAATGCACTCCCTTAGGTAAATCGTGTTTGTCAATATTTTGATCGTGTTTGTCAATATTTTGACAGATGACCGGATATAATCCATGCGCAACATCATATGCCACGCAAGATCATGTTCCTTTCCTGTATTATTTCGCTGAAAGATGTTTAATGGAATCAATTATGCTACTTAGAAACTTTAAATTTATGTATGGTCTGGCATTACGTTATCATCGACATGGAGTTTCGACAACTCGACACCATCGTAGACATAGGCCATAAAGACAGGAAGAGTTGCATCTGTTTTTGGTACTTTCCTGCATGCAAATGATATTAATTTTTGTATTTCCTTCTATATATGTTTCATGCCTAAGTAAATGTGACCTGTAAAGAAACACTGAAAAAGTAAAGTTTAAAGTGATTTTGGCTATTTTAAGTAACAAATCCATACCCAAATCAGCGTATAATAGGCACATGGCATATTATAAATGGATTTGTGTTTTCCCTGACGAGACTATTGGAAGTACATGTACAGATCGCCATCTAGGGGGGTGATTAACTTGCCATCTAGGGGGGTGATTAACTTGCCATCTAGGGGGGTTGATTAACTTGCCATCTAGGGGGTGATTAACTTGCCATCTATGGGGGTGATTAACTTGCCATCTAGGGGGTTGATTAACTTGCCATCTAGGGGGGTTGATTAACTTGCCATCTATGGGGGGTGATTAACTTGCCATCTAGGGGGGTTGATTAACTTGCCATCTAGGGGGGGTTGATTAACTTGCCATCTAGGGGTGTTGATTAACTTGCCATCTAGGGGGGTTGATTAACTTGCCATCTAGGGGGGTGATTAACTTGCCATCTAGGGGGGTTGATTAACTTACCATCTATGGGGGTTGATTAACTTGCCATCTAGGGGGGTTGATTAACTTGCCATAAAGGGGGTGATTAACTTGCCATCTAGGGGGTTGATTAACTTGCCATAAAGGGGGTGATTAACTTGCCATCTAGGGGGGTGATTAACTTGCCATCTAGGGGGTTGATTAACTTGCCATCTATGGGGTTTGATTAACTTGCCATCTAGGGGGGTGATTAATTTGCCATCTATGGGGGTTGATTAACTTGCCATCGATGGGGGTTGATTAACTTGCCATCTAGGGGGGTTGATTAACTTGCCATCTATGGGGGTTGATTAACTCGCCATCTAGGGGGGTTGATTAACTTGCCATCTAGGGGGGTGATTAACTTGCCATCTAGGGGGGTTGATTAACTTGCCATCTAGAGGGGGTGATTAACTCGCCATCTAGGGGGGTTGATTAACTTGCCATAAAGGGGGTGATTAACTTGCCATCTAGGGGGGTTGATTAACTCGCCATCTGGGGGGGGGGTGATTAACTTGCCATCTAGGGGGGTTGATTAACTTGCCATCTAGGGGGGGGGGGGGTGATTAACTTGCCATCTAGGGGGGTTGATTAACTGCACTGAATTAATGCTTTCATTTTTTCCTTATTTCTAGCATAACATCAAAGAACCATGTTGGAATTCAACTTTTAATAAAAAAGATAATTTGGAAACAACAACAACATGACTGTTGTCAGTTCGCCGAAATCAGTGAAATTCATTGTAATTAAACGGGCAATTTACTGAATCATCGTTATTTAATGAAAAAAATCTATATATTCAGACAATAGAATCCGTACTTGATAATTAGATACCATGTAGCCAATGTCTAATGTGGTCAGTTTCATTATTGGGAAAGCCAGTGTTATACTTGTAAAGTGGGCTGGATTATCTAAGATGATGATCATAAACAGAGAACATGACACAATTGTTGACTGAACATCAAGACCACATGTTTTCAAGGTTAACAAGGGCGGAGGTGAGTTTTCATGGTCTGCGCAGACACAGGATATAGTTGTTATACATATTGAAATACAGATACAGATTTTGATTGTACGAAATGCATAATAATATTAAACACATATTGTTTTGTTACATCCTTTTTCCTTAAAGAAATGAAATATTAATTTCTGACTATAGAATGCATATATGAGTTGAGCACATATAAATCAAACTGTTATAATTCAAAATGTATGAAATTGAATAAATTTGTGTTTCACTCTGGACATTCCCTACATGGTATCTATATATGATTACATGTATCAAGTACGGATTTGTGTCTGGATATGTTCGATTCTAGTTGAATTAAACAAATGTTGGTTGACTACTTAGTTGGTTGCATATACTTAGTAAAATGTTCAGATTAAGATGGCCACCATGGCATCTGGCTGTTAGTTTAGGGCTAACTTTTCTTGTTGATTTTTCAGCAATCATGGCAGATGACAACCCTGACCAAAAGCACTACCCAGGTATAACATCTCCTATCAGCTTGGACAAACCTAAACCTCTGGACCTGAAGCTGTCTGCCAAGCTGGAAGAGAGCATGCGACCATATGGGGTGTTTGAAAGTGATGAGCAGTTAGCACACAGGTATAGGATAAATTTGGATATGGCTACTGAACTCATAAAAATTTGAAAGGTTATATGAAAACATGGATAATACTTATGGAGTTCTGCCAACCAAGTACATGTATGTGTAAAATATATTTCTCTCGGAGCACTCGCCCTGGGCAAGTAGGCCTTGGAAATTAATGTGACGAAAAATAGTTTCTGCTTGTCCCATTTAAAATGATAAGGGTACATTATATACATGAACCGAATAGATGATTCTCAGTAAATATCAGAGATTAACTAAAGCTACACTCTTTTAAGGCTTTGCCTTTGTCATATTATAAAATAAATAAGTCACTTACCAGTGATTTAGACATGTGCATAATCAAGAAACAATTTACAATTTACTTATTTTAAACATTTTTCTCTACTATAAAAGTACGGTGTGCCTCCCGTCACTTTGAATGGATTGACAATATTTGTTCAATTTTGTTCGAAGTAGTTTAGAATAATTCAGTTGTTACACAATATGTAGGGGCAGGTACTTATATAATTTGATTTTTTTATTCAGAGGTACTATAGTCTATTACTCTGCATGGATGGAAAGATCATCAGGGGCTTTAATTTGTAAATTTCATTACCCGCGGGCTAGCTGTTCCCCTTCTGGGAGGGGGTAAATTTTATAACTACAGTAAAACCCCGTTATATCGCCACCCGTTATACCGCCAAACCCGCTTATCGCCATGAATTCATTCAGAACGGTTTTCCATCCACGTTAATGCACCCGTTTTACCGCCAAACTCGTCTATCGCCATCCGCCTTAATATTTCCAGAGCAAATGGTTAAAATAACATTATCATGACCTCGTTAATATCGCCAAATTGAGGTCAGAAGGACGCGTTGAGATGTTATTGTTACGTGACTGACTGCCAAATGACAGGTGACCGCGTGTACACACATGGAATCAATGAACCATGGCTATTTCTTTGTTGTCTTTCTACTGCTAAGTTTCGGAAGTTATGATGAAAACAATATCATGAAAACATTCAAATTCGCGAAAAAAAAAAATCCCTCTCCTCATCATCATCAAAGGCCGACTTGATGCCGGCATTTTGCATCCAAGTTCATGTTGGTGAAGGAAATCTCCGAGAGTACTTTTATCAGCCAATCAAATTACACAGAATTACATGTTGGGAAGATGTCATCATTTCCGTGTTAGACTCGCAGCAAAACGGGGACATTCCCGTATTTGTTTTTGGAAGGTAGGCCTATATGCCGCGATAAGCAGTCAGAGCGGTGGGTCTGCATCGCGGAATATGCCGCGATAGCACGATAAGGGATAAATGTATATTTATGTACAATTTGATGCAATAATGTGATATGAATTTGAATTATTTTTTTGAAAACAATTTCTGAAGTTAATTTTGATCTTCAAAGTTTACAATTGTTATTGAAACACTTGTGATAAGGTTTGGACGGCAAACTCAGGTTTGAATGTCGAACCCGATATACCGCCAAACTCGTTATATCGCCAAAATCGCTGAGAACAGAAGGTGGCAATATAACGAGGTTTTACTGTATATAGGGAAATAACACTTTTGGGTATATTTTGTCCATTTTCAGTAGAAATTATTCGTACCTTGTCAGAAGCATCCTTGGAGGAAGATGGTATCAAACTGTAATATTGGGATTCCTGCATCAACCTGAGGTGCCAGGGTTGAATACCTTTCCCAAAGGGAAAATTATCCAAAATTTTAAAAATCTTCTCAAAGACTCAGAGGTGCTATCAATTCTATGTCCCTGCATGGATAGAGAGATCTCAGGGGCTTTGTTTAATTTGTAAATTTCAGTACCCCTGGGCCATCTGTTGTTCCTCGGGGAGGGGTAAAGTTTACTAAAGTGTACAGTCAAACCTGCTCTAACGGCCACCTCCGTTAAGCAGCCAGTCTGTGGTCCGCCCGATGGAAAACACTATATATTGAACCTTAAATAAGTGGTCACCTGTCTAACAAAAATTTGCCCCAAGTCATTGTAACGTCCTGCATTAAGCAGCCATTTTGTCTGGAAATAGACATCTGCGATGATCACATGACCAGTCATTTTTATCGATCGTCACGTGATTTGGTTTTGTTTATGCTAATCTGTGGATAATCTCCGCATAGAACCACCGACACTAGTGTATGAGTAAGTGCATTATGATATTGAACTGTTGAAAAAAAATGAGCAATAGGCCGCTTCTGACCAACCTGGTTTAAGCAGCCACCTGTCTTAAGCAGCCAATATCTGTCGGTCCCATGGGTGGCCGCTTAATACAGGTTTGACTGTATATAAAACTGGAAATGTCTGTAAGACATAAATGCCCCCTCCCCCATATAAAATTAGTTATGCATGCTTATTATGTATATGAAGTTTGATGACAATCGGATCTGTAGTTATTTAATTAAGCTGGTTACATTACCATGGGACGGGACAGACATGGGTAACACTATATGCCCCCCTATTTCATTGCGGGGGCATGAAAATAACACTTTTGGATAAATTGGATATAAAACCTTCAAACAACTTCTTCTGAAATACCAAAATGTCTGGTAGTTTCCTTTGGTAGCTGTGTACAGTACCCTAGAGATTTATGGGAAAAAAGACCAATGCCTGAGAATTGTCAACACAGAGATTTAACCTACACTGTATAGATGTAAATGTACACATTTTTGTAAATTGTATATCATTTTCAATTCATAAAAAAGACTATGAAGTGTATACACTGATGTATCCTATGTATGGCACTTGTGTGGAAACCATGGTTACCACATCAAAAATTACCGAAAAATGCAAAATATCACTGTTTTTGACACAAAATTTGACCTATGCAGATAGGAATTTTTTTCTTAAGTTCTATCTAAAATGAAAGCTTACTACCTTGGTTGCAGAATTATATCTGTTCCAGCATAGGTCGTACGCTTAGATTTTTCGCTATTTTCCCTCAGGTGCTGTTGTCGAAAGGGTCAAAATTTTAATCTCTAACCAAAATTTTTTTTTTCTCTTTTTACAAATGTGAAGTCCACAAAGTCCACTTTTTCATGCTTAAGCCAATTTTACTCCTTATTTTTTTTTTAGATTTTCATAGGCATGCTATTATAGGGGTTATTCATTGTACAAAAATATCACCCATGGCCACAAAAGCCTTCTGTACACTGCCACCTTTGAAGGATCTTAGCGAAGTTTGCGAAGGAAAATAACTTAGCTTCCTTGTAAATGCTGAACTAGTACTATGACATGAACGAAAAGCACTTGACATACTTTCAAGGATACAGGGTCGAAACTTAACATGTTATTTGAATATTTTACATTCATAGGCTTTAGAAGGTTACAAATGAAAGATTAAGACCAGGTGAGGGATGTAGGCCTTTTGAGCCTCTTGTATATTATATATTATTCCATGTAATATCAATACTTTATGTTTTGATAAAGTACAATAAAGCAACACAAAAGTTGTGTAAATTTTTATCTAAAATTTGATCTTTAAGTTTGACTTCCTGTGTCAATTTTGGTTCGGGGATGAGGATGTTGTAATTAACAGCAAAGATGTGAAAGGGGGCGAGTAGGGGCTACAAATGACTGAGTAATAGTAGGTGAGCAGTTCAGGACCATTGGGCCCTTTGTTAGTCATATTACAAAACTAAATTATGTATTTGCTATCTGATGTATAAAATGCTCAATATATATATTTTGTGCTCTTCTTTTTTTCATGTAGAATGGATGTTTTACACAAGATCAATACAATTGTTAGGGAATGGATCAAAGAAGTAAGCAGACAGAAGGTAAATAACATATCTGTTAAATTTAAAGTTAATTACTTTGATTATTCAGATTCGTCATTGACCGGAACATTCAACTGACAGAAGAGTAATGTATTCACTTCTTAAATATCACAAGCATATGTGTTTTTAAGATTTTCACAACAAAACAATGGAATGGTTTTATAAAATGGAGTTAAACAAATAAAGAATACTGATTTTATCTTGATTTCTATCCTTATAGAGCAACATTCCTGAAAGCAAGATAGACACTTTTGGTGGAAAAGTCTGCACTTTCGGATCCTACAGACTGGGAGTACACACAAAAGGTCAGTAATGGGAATGAAGGTACAGTTGATTATGCTTAATGTCACTTCTTATTTGTCAGATCATTACATAATATCAATTTATACCAATGATAATAACAAAGACATTGAATAAGCTTTTCTGAATCTACTGTATTACAGAAAATTTCCAGCATTTAAACTACACATATATATCACAATGAACAATCATAATATACACACATGAAGATATAAACCCTATACTATCTCTATTGGCTTAAAGATTATCTCAGCTGCTCTTTTAATGTTTAGGTCACAGGGGTCAAATTTGTTAAAATTCTTCAAGTAACTTCTTCTCCATCACAGAAAGCCCTAGGGTGCCGATATTTGGCCTGTAGCATACTGGGATGAAGGGCTACCTAGTTTGTTCAAATGACCAAAAGCACCTTAACAAATGAGAAAACCTTCAGTTCAATGCAACAGATTACTGGTGTCTTCAGAGTGCTGAATTTAGGGGCAAACTAAAACATCTAGTAATACTTTCATGACAACGAATCAATTCGTTGTGACCAATGACTGTTTGAAGGGCAAGTGAGCTCATGCTGCTTTGCAGCATTTGTCGTTCAGTTGGCCATCTGGCTTCAACTTTTCATTTTAACATCTTCCTAAGTTCTGATATGATATTTGGATGGTACATGTAGCTTCCTTAAAAGAAAAATGTCAAAGTTTGCATCAAGGTTACAGGGGATCAAAACTCAAAATCTTTAAGCAACCTCTTCTAAATATCTGAAAGGCCTCAGCTACTGATATTGTGCATGTAACAATGCTTGAATGTTCTTAAAATGAATGACCTTTACCTACTTTCAAGGTCACTGGGTCATTTGTCTGAAAATCTTCAATCAACTTCCTCTCAAAAACAGAAAGGTCTAAGGTGCTGATATTTGGCCTGTAGCATTCTTGGATGAAGGGTTACCAAAGTTTGTTCATATGAATCACCCAATTCCATATTCCAGGTCACGGAAGTCAGATTTGTATTAGTAATGATATGGCAAGAAGCATACTGGGAAGAAAGACTATTCATCTGAATATCATTCTTTGCCTCTGTATGTCACAAGGAACACAATATGTTTAAATGTTTTAGTGGGATCTTTATTTAATCAAACAGTAACATTTTGTCTGTAGCTTAATTTTAGCCAGTTTCAGGATTGCACATGCAAGATCGATAAGACTGGTGACAATGCTTAACAATTTCTTCTCAACCAAAAAGGGCTAGGGTACTGATATTGGGCCAGAAGAATGCTGGGATAAAGGACTTCTAAGTTTGTTTAAATTAATGACCTTGACCCTCATTCAAGGTCATAAGGATCAAATAGGTTTAGAATGACTTCAAACGACTTCTTCTCAATAACCAGGCTCTGAAAAGTTCTGATCCTTTGGTGACATGACAATTATTGTATTTCACTCTGGCTTCACCACATTTCAACAATGAAAATGAGCTTTTATGGCTAGTACCTATAACTTAGAGGTGACTGCTTATTAGGGACTAATTCTTTAGCTTGTTCTCTGGCCAATGAGATATCATTATAAGCTTTTAACACATATCTTATTTATACTGGTATAACATGTATTTATTATTAGATCGCTTGTGAGCTTGTGCACAGTCAGAAATATGTTGCATGTGGTGATGAGAGTTAATATGTTTTATTCTTGCATGTGGTGATGAGAGTTAATATGTTTTATTCTTGCAGGTGGTGATATAGATACCTTATGTGTGGCCCCCAGACACGTGGAAAGATCTGACTTCTTTTCTTCATTTTATGAACTGCTAAAACAACAGGAGGAAGTGAAAGATTTGCGGGTAAGTTGAATTAAAAAAATGGCAACACTATACAGGCAGTGCTTCCCATTTTATACCTTCATGGAAATATCTTTGTTATCACTGTTGTAAACATGCATGCATATGTATGCCTATAAACCGAGTTGAGATTAGTCATACTCCAAAACATTATAAAAAATTGTTGTTTAACATATCAGCCCACCATCATGAGATAGTGGGCTATCCAAATTTTCCATCGTCTGCCCATGGTCTGTCTGTCTGTCCTTTAAAAAATACTCTTGATCACTATTTCTTGAAAAGTGCTGAATGAATTAATTCAAATTCTATAATTTCATATGCAGGATCCCCTTAGTAACTTATTGTGCATTGCCCAGTTTTTGAGCTGATCCATAAAACTATGGCATACAGCGATACTATTTTATTAGCTCACCTGGCCCGAAGGGCCAAGTGAGCTTATGTGATGGTGCAGCGTCCGTCGTCCGTCCGTCCTGCGTCCGTCAACTTTTTCCTTTAAACGACTTCTTCTAAAATACTGAAAGGCCCAGTGACATGAAATTTGGCTGGTAGATTTCTTGGAAGGAGCTGAACAAAGTTTGCGAAAAAAAATCACTTTGACCTAATTTCAAGGTCACAGGGGTCAAAAATGTCGAAACCTTCAAACAACTTCTTCTAAAATACCGTCAGGCATAGAGACTTCATATTTGACCAGTAGCTTCCTTGGATGAAGCCAAATAAAGTTTGCGAAAAAAAATTACCTTGACCAATATTCAAGGTCACAGTGAGGTTGAATTTATTTTAACCTTTAAACGACTTCTACTTAAATACCAAAAGCCCTAGAAACATGGCATTTGGCTGAAAGGTTCCTTGGATGAAGCCCAATAAAGTTTGCGAAAAAAAATGACCTTGACCTATATTCAAGGTCACAAGGGTCAAATCTGTTAAAACCTTCAAACGACTTCTTCTGAAATACAAAAAGCCCTAGAAGCATGATATTTGGCTGAAATGTTTCTTGGATGAAGCCCGACAAAGTTTGCGAAAAGAAATGACCTTGACCCATATTCAAGGTCACAAGAGTCAAATCTGTTGAAACCTTTAAATGACTTCTTCTGAAATACCAAAAACCCCAGAAGCATGACATTTGGCTGAAATGTTTCTTGGATAAAGCCCGACAAAGTTTGCGAAAAGAAATGACCTTGACCTATATTCAAGGTCACAGGGGTCAAATCTGTTAAAACCTTCGAACGACTTCTTCTGAAATACCAAAAGCCCTGGAAGCATGGTATTTGGCTGAAAGGTTCCTTGGATGAAGCCTGACAAAGTTTGCGAAAAGAAATGACCTTGACCTATATTCAAGGTCACAGGGGTCAAATCTGTTAAAACCTTTAAACGACTTCTTCTGAAATACCAAAAGCCCTAGAAGCATGATATTTGGCTGAAATGTTTCTTGGATGAAGCCCGACAAAGTTTGCGAAAAGAAATGACCTTGACCCATATTCAAGGTCACAAGAGTCAAATCTGTTGAAACCTTTAAATGACTTCTTCTGAAATACCAAAAACCCCAGAAGCATGACATTTGGCTGAAATGTTTCTTAGATGAAGCCCGACAAAGTTTGCGAAAAAAAATGACCTTGACCTATATTCAAGGTCACAAGGGTCAAATCTGTTAAAATCTTTAAACGACTTCTTCTGAAATACCAAAAGCCCTAGAAGCATGAAATTTGGCTGATAGGTTTCTTGGATAAAGCCCGACAATGTTTGCGAAAAGAAATGACCTTGACCTTTATTCAAGGTCACAGGGGTCAAATCTGTTAAAACCTTTAAACGACTTCTTCTGAAGTACCAAAAGCCCTAGAAGCATGACATTTGGCTGAAAGGTTTCTTGGAGGAAGCCCAACAAAGTTTGCGGAAAGAAATGACCTTGACTTATATTCAAGGTCACAGGAGTCAAATCTGTTAAAACCTTCGAACGACTTCTCCTGAAATACCAAAAGCCCTGGAAGCATGATATTTGGCTGAAATGTTCCTTGGATGAAGCCCGACAAAGTTTGCGAAAAGAAATGACCTTGACCTATATTCAAGGTCACAGGGGTCAAATCTGTTAAAACCTTTAAACGACTTCTTCTGAAATACCAAAAGCCCTGGAAGCATGATATTTGGCTGAAAGGTTCCTTGGATGAAGCCTGACAAAGTTTGCGAAAAGAAATGACCTTGACCTATATTCAAGGTCACAGGGGTCAAATCTGTTAAAACCTTTAAACGACTTCTTCTGAAATACCAAAAACCCTAGAAGCATTACAATTGGCTGAAATGTTTCTTGGATGAAGCCCGACAAAGTTTGCGAAAAGAAATGACCTTGACCTATATTCAAGGTCACAGGGGTCAAATCTGTTAAAACCTTTAAACGACTTCTTCTGAAATACCAAAAACCCTAGAAGCATTACAATTGGCTGATAGGTTTCTTGGATAAAGCCTGACAAAGTTTGCGAAAAGAAATGACCTTGACCTATATTCAAGGTCACAGGGGTCAAATCTGTTAAAACATTCAAACGACTTCTTCTGAAGTACCAAAAGCCCTAGAAGCATGACATTTGGCTGAAAGGTTTCTTAGATGAAGCCTGACAAAGTTTGCAAAAAGAAATGACCTTGATCTTTATTTGCCTAGAGACATGATATTTGGCTGGTAGCGTTCTGGGATGAAGCCAAACAAAATTTGAAAATGAAAATAATGTTGTCTTATAAGGTCACACGGGTAAAATATGTTTAAATCTTAAGATGTTCTTCTAAATGTCTTACATTAAAAGATTTTAGGGGACTTTAGGGTTACACTGTAATTTAAGTCAGAGATTGATACCAGGTGAGCGATGCAGGCCCATTGGGCCTCTTGTTTTGACAGTAATAGTTTGTGATCACTATTTCTTGAGAAGTGCTGGATAAATACTTCTCAAATTGTATATGTTCCTGTTGGTCATTAGTTGTGAATTGTCCAGCTTTTTAACCAATCCAAAAAATAATATGGATGACAGGCAACCATCTTATGTTTTGTTAGTGAAAGTTTATGTCCTTTCAAGGTTACATCCACTTTCAAGGTCACTGGGGTCAAATGTCTTAAAATCTTCAAAAGTCATTGGGGTCAAATGTCTTAAAAGTCACTGGGGTCAAATGTCTTAAAAGTCATTGGGGTCAAATGTCTTAAAATCTTCAAGCAACCAAACGGCCCAGGGTATTGATATTTGGCCAGTAGGTTACTGGGATGAATGACTACCATGTTAAAAGGTCATCTGAACCAAATGGTCAGGATGACCTATAGCCATCATGCACCGTCAGTCGTCGTGCGCTATGCGTAAACTTTCCATTTAAGCAACTTCTTCTCAATAAACCGAAATGCCCAGGGTGCTGATATTATACATGTAGCATGCTGGGATGAAGGGCTACCAAGTTTGTTAAGATGAATGACCTTGACCTACTTCCAAGGTCACAGGAGTCAAATATGTTATTTAACAACTTTTTCTCAATAACAGAAAGGCCCAGGGTTCTGATATTTGGTCTGTAGCATGCTGGGATGAAGGACTACCAAATTTGTTCAAATTTTATAACCAACTAATATTATATATAGTCAGGAACTCTTTAGTGTTCTATTTATAGACATAAGGGTATTTCCAGTTTTCAAAGCTCGTGCAACTTGTACATGTACAGGTACACTTGAATGATTTTCTATCACTTGGGTAGATCTATATTAGGATGTTTTCATTATGTCACTGCCACACATACTTAAGGCTTTTTTTGTAATAAAAGCATGACTGATTTCTATTCACTTTAGATATGTTCTTATTGTGTATGGTATGAATGTTTGCCTTCATCAGTCAAGATGGACACTCCAAGACAAATGCATGTCCGAATATTTTCGTATAAAGTTCTACAGAATTATAAATGGATGACAGGGGGCAAAAGCAGATTGTGGTTATAATTTTATAATATCGCCACCCTCGTTATACTGCCATAATTGCTGTGGACAAAAGGTGGTAGTATAAGGAGGGTACACTGTATATATTTCCCGAGATGATTCTATGTGAATTTTGACACTGAACACATGTGGAGGTGTTTTAGGAACATCTGTAATAGTCCCCCATTACAGTCGGTAATTGTTCAAAATAAAATTCTTGGTGAGCTACTAATGGCCTTTGTATATGAATCAGTAGTATGTTTTTATTTGTTATAATTCTGTTACAGGCTGTGGAGGAAGCCTTTGTAAATAATAATATGTTTGTATTTGTTATAATTTTGTTACAGACTGTGGAGGAAGTCTTTGTAAATAATAATATGTTTGTATTTGTTATAATTCTGTTACAGGCTGTGGAGGAAGCCTTTGTAAATAATAATATGTTTGTATTTGTTATAATTCTGTTATAGGCTGTGGAGGAAGCCTTTGTAAACAATAATATGTTTGTATTTGTTATAATTCTGTTACAGGCTGTGGATGAAGCCTTTGTAAACAATAATATGTTTGTATTTGTTATAATTCTGTTACAGGCTGTGGAGGAAGTCTTTGTAAACAATAATATGTTTGTATTTGTTATAATTCTGTTATAGGCTGTGGAGGAAGTCTTTGTAAACAACAATATGTTTGTATTTGTTATAATTCTGTTACAGGCTGTGGAGGAAGCCTTTGTAAACAATAATATGTTTGTATTTATTATAATTCTGTTACAGGCTGTGGAGGAAGTCTTTGTAAACAATAGTATGTTTGTATTTGTTATAATTCTGTTACAGGCTGTGGAGGAAGCCTTTGTAAACAACAATATGTTTGTATTTGTTATAATTCTGTTACAGGCTGTGGAGGAAGCCTTTGTAAACAATAATATGTTTGTATTTGTTATAATTCTGTTACAGGCTATGGAGGAAGCCTTTGTAAACAATAATATGTTTGTATTTGTTATAATTCCGTTATAGACTGTGGAGGAAACCTTTGTAAACAATAAGTTTGTATTTGTTATAATTCTGTTATAAGCTGTTAAGACAGCCTTTGTAAACAATGTTTGTATTTGTTTTAATTCTGTTACAGGCTGTGGAGGAAGCCTTTGTGCCGGTAATAAAAATGGTGTTTGATGGAATTGAGGTAAGAACTGAATCCTTAAGGAATCAAGATGATGTTCCTTCAGTGAAACTCACTGATGCTACCCATGAAATATGTGGAAAGAACAGGATATTAATGTTGTCATGAAAAAAGGATGGTACTTGATTTACTACGATATGTACCATGTCACCTTCATCAGACTAATGACCAACAAAGTGTATCCATACAACAGGTGTAAAATTTGTATAAGTTGATAAATGACAAATCGGTCATTTCGTCTATGCTGTTATGCATATGTACACTAGTAAAGTTATTGTACCGAAAAGACTAGATTCATCTATGCTTTGTTTATGACTTGGTCATAGATGTGCGAGAGTCTATGAGCGCCCTCATCCGGATTTAGAACCGGCCCAGTACCAGTCGTACTAGTCATCCAAACGTCACATGAAAACATAATTTGGTTGTGTAAAATGATATTTACATAAATCTGAATAAACAAGAAGCCTAGAGTTAAAATGGCCAATTACTTGCTGCAATAAAGGGTTAGTAATTTTATTTAGATGATTCTCCTGAATAAACATTGTTAGGGTCCCTTAGTGTTGATTTATAAGGTTCTTTTGAAATTTAAAAAGCAATATTTTGCCTGTAATTTTATTTGAGTCCACTGTTAGGATTACAAATGGGAGAATAATACCAGGTGAGCGATGAAGGCCCATTATTAAAACATTTTCTTTGTTTTCAGCTTGATATGTTGTTTGCCCGCCTAGCTCTGCCACAGATACCAGAAGATATTGACTTGCGAGATGAAGCATTGTTAAAAAACCTGTCAGAAAAATGTGTCAGAAGTCTTAATGGTACGTAAGCAAAGTTCCTGAAAGACACTTGTGAAAGGTTTTGTTTGGGGCATATCTTCTTTACTCTTTTAAGCTCACCTAGTTCAAAGGACTGTGTGACATGTTGACTTTTTCAATAACCCTTTGTCCTTGGTTTGTCACATCACGTCATCTTTCTGCCATTCATTCTTAAACAAATCTTGTAGGCTTTTTATGCCCCTGCCATGAAATTGGGGGGGGGAGGGGGGGACATCATATTTTCATGATAGGGCATATCATGTTACCCATGTCTGTCACGTCGCGTCCCATCCTGTCCCATTGTAATGTAACCAGCTAATTTAAATAACTACCAATGCGATTGTCATCAAACTTCTCATACATAATAAGCATGATGACTTGTTGTGCACCTTGCTCTTTTTCCCGAATCAAGCATTCAAGATGGCCGCCACAGCCTCTGATTGGCTGAAAACGTATTCTGTTATAACTTTTCTTCAAGTTTTCTTATTATGATGAAACTTGGTGGGAGGGATTATAACGTGATGACACTCATTATTAACAAAAAAAATATGGCATTATGATTCAAGATGGCTGCCAAATAGTGGCTTCTGAATGGTTGAAATTTAAATATTTTGTGATTTAAATGAAATTTGGTATGTATATGTAATCTGGCAATACAAAGGCAATGGCAGTATTCATTTTGTGAAAATAAAAATGGGAGACATTTCATGGCCTCTGATTGGTCAAACTCCAAATATTGTCCCAAATTTATGAAATTTCATGAAATTTTGCAGAACTAATTTCATATGGGGGCATTTATGGCTCCCAGACATTTCTAGTTTTTCACACAAGATTCCCTGTGGTTTCTTGCAATTGTTACTGATTTCAAATTTTGGGAATACATGTAATCACAAACCAGAGAGTTAAAGTCTGTACTTCATGGATCCTAAAAGCTAACATTTGATTTTCAGATTTGTCATACGTGACTATGACATCCTAATAAAGGTCTTTAAAAAGCAATGTTGTTCTGTGAATAAAAACCTGCCGAATTTGACACAGTTACGGCAATAGTTTACAGGCCTGAGTGGAATTTCTATATTATTTCAATTAGGTTTCTTTCATGCAGCAATATGTACTGATAAACTAGATGAGTCCAATAATGGTAAAAACTAAGTATTATAATATAATATTAAATAATAATCTGGAATGGTTTATTATCGGTAGCAAATGCAGAAACCCACCAAAACATGAGGAGAAAAAATGCAAATTAATATTTGATGCAGTTGAAAAAGACAACCAATATACAGTTATTGAAAGCTTAATGATGAGTTTATAGATATAGAATACAATGGACACACTCACTCGTCTGTCATATTGATATACGATTATCTGCGAGCCTCACAGTCTCATTCTGTAATTGGGTTATAGATATAGAATACAATGTACACACTCACTCGTCCATCATATTGATAAACAATTATCTGCGAGCCTCACAGTCTCATTCTGTAATTGGGTTATAGATATAGAATACAATGGACACACTCAATCGTCTGTCATATTGATAAACAATTATCTGTAGGCCTCACAGTCTCATTCTGTAATTGGGTTACAGATATAGAATACAACGGACACACTCAATCCTCCATCATATTGATATACGATTATCTGCGAGCCTCACAGTCTCATTCTGTAATTGGGTTATAGATATAGAATACAACGGACACACTCAATCCTCCATCATATTGATATACGATTATCTGCGAGCCTCACAGTCTCATTCTGTAATTGGGTTATAGATATAGAATACAATGTACACACTCACTCGTCTGTCATATTGATATACAATTATCTACGAGCCTCAGTCTCATTCTGTAATTGGGTTATAGATATAGAATACAATGTACACACTCAATCGTCTGTCATATTGATATACAATTATCTACGAGCCTCACAGTCTCATTCTGTAATTGGGTTATAGATATAGAATACAATGTACACACTCGCTCGTCTGTCATATTGATATACAATTATCTGCGAGCCTCACAGTCTCATTCTGTAATTGGGTTATAGATATAGAATACAATGGACACACTCAATCGTCTGTCATATTGATATACAATTATCTGCAGGCCTCACAGTCTCATTCTGTAATTGGGTTATAGATATAGAATACAATGTACACACTCACTCGTCTGTCATATTGATATACGATTATCTGCGAGCCTCACAGTCTCATTCTGTAATTGGGTTATAGATATAGAATACAATGTACACACTCAATCGTCTGTCATATTGATATACGATTATCTACGGGCCTCACAGTCTCATTCTGTAATTGGGTTATAGATATAGAATACAATGGACACACTCAATCCTCCATCATATTGATATACGATTATCTGCGAGCCTCACAGTCTCATTCTGTAATTGGGTTATAGATATAGAATACAATGGACACACTCAATCCACCATCATATTGATATACGATTATCTACGAGCCTCACAGTCTCATTCTGTAATTGGGTTATAGATATAGAATACAATGTACACACTCACTCGTCTGTCATATTGATATACGATTATCTGCGAGCCTCACAGTCTCATTCTGTAATTGGGTTATAGATATAGAATACAATGTACACACTCACTCGTCTGTCATATTGATATACGATTATCTGCGAGCCTCACAGTCTCATTCTGTAATTGGGTTATAGATATAGAATACAATGTACACACTCACTCGTCTGTCATATTGATATACGATTATCTGCGAGCCTCACAGTCTCATTCTGTAATTGGGTTATAGATATAGAATACAATGTACACACTCACTCGTCTGTCATATTGATATACGATTATCTGCGAGCCTCACAGTCTCATTCTGTAATTGGGTTATAGATATAGAATACAATGTACACACTCAATCGTCTGTCATATTGATATACGATTATCTACGAGCCTCACAGTCTCATTCTGTAATTGGGTTATAGATATAGAATACAGTGTACACACTCAATCGTCTGTCATATTGATATACGATTATCTGCGAGCCTCACAGTCTCATTCTGTAATTGGGTTATAGATATAGAAAATAATGTACACACTCAATCGTCTGTCATATTGATATACGATTATCTGCAGGCCTCACAGTCTCATTCTGTAATTGGGTTATAGATATAGAATACAATGTACACACTCACTCGTCTGTCATATTGATATACGATTATCTACGAGCCTCACAGTCTCATTCTGTAATTGGTTTATAGATATAGAATACAATGGACACACTCACTCGTCTGTCATATTGATATACGATTATCTACAGGCCTCACAGTCTCATTCTGTAATTGGGTTATAGATATAGAAAATAATGTACACACTCAATCGTCTGTCATATTGATATACGATTATCTGCGAGCTTCACAGTCTCATTCTGTAAATGGGTTATAGATATAGAATACAATGTACACACTCAATCGTCTGTCATATTGATATACGATTATCTACGGGCCTCACAGTCTCATTCTGTAATTGGGTTATAGATATAGAATACAATGTACACACTCACTCGTCTGTCATATTGATATACGATTATCTGCGAGCCTCACAGTCTCATTCTGTAATTGGGTTATAGATATAGAATACAATGTACACACTCACTCGTCTGTCATATTGATATACAATTATCTACGAGCCTCACAGTCTCATTCTGTAATTGGGTTATAGATATAGAATACAATGTACACACTCACTCGTCTGTCATATTGATATACGATTATCTGCGAGCCTCACAGTCTCATTCTGTAATTGGGTTATAGATATAGAATACAATGGACACACTCAATCGTCTGTCATATTGATATACAATTATCTACGAGCCTCACAGTCTCATTCTGTAATTGGGTTATAGATATAGAATATAATGGACACACTCAATCCTCCATCATATTGATATACGATTATCTACGAGCCTCACAGTCTCATTCTGTAATTGGGTTATAGATATAGAATACAATGTACACACTCACTCGTCTGTCATATTGATATACGATTATCTACGAGCCTCACAGTCTCATTCTGTAATTGGGTTATAGATATAGAATACAATGTACACACTCACTCGTCTGTCATATTGATATACGATTATCTACGAGCCTCACAGTCTCATTCTGTAATTGGGTTATAGATATAGAAAATAATGTACACACTCAATCGTCTGTCATATTGATATACAATTATCTACGAGCCTCACAGTCTCATTCTGTAATTGGGTTATAGATATAGAATACAATGTACACACTCACTCGTCTGTCATATTGATATACGATTATCTGCGAGCCTCACAGTCTCATTCTGTAATTGGGTTATAGATATAGAAAATAATGTACACACTCACTCATCTGTCATATTGATATACGATTATCTGCAGGCCTCACAGTCTCATTCTGTAATTGGGTTATAAATATAGAAAATAATGTACACACTCAATCGTCTGTCATATTGATATACAATTATCTACGAGCCTCACAGTCTCATTCTGTAATTGGGTTATAGATATAGAATACAATGTACACACTCACTCGTCTGTCATATTGATATACGATTATCTTCGAGCCTCACAGTCTCATTCTGTAATTGGGTTATAGATATAGAATACAATGGACACACTCAATCGTCTGTCATATTGATATACGATTATCTACGAGCCTCACAGTCTCATTCTGTAATTGGGTTATAGATATAGAATACAATGTACACACTCAATCGTCTGTCATATTGATATACGATTATCTACGAGCCTCACAGTCTCATTCTGTAATTGGGTTATAGATATAGAATACAATGTACACACTCACTCGTCTGTCATATTGATATACAATTATCTGCGGGCCTCACAGTCTCATTCTGTAATTGGGTTATAGATATAGAATACAGTGGACACACTCACTCGTCTGTCATATTGATATACAATTATCTGCAGGCCTCACAGTCTCATTCTGTAATTGGGTTATAGATATAGAATACAATGTACACACTCACTCGTCTGTCATATTGATATACAATTATCTGCGGGCCTCACAGTCTCATTCTGTAATTGGGTTATAGATATAGAAAATAATGTACACACTCAATCCTCCATCATATTGATATACGGGTATCTACGAGCCTCACAGTCTCATTCTGTAATTGGGTTATAGATATAGAAAATAATGTACACACTCAATCGTCTGTCATATTGATATACAATTATCTGCGGGCCTCACAGTCTCATTCTGTAATTGGGTTATAGAATAGAATATAATGTACACACTCAATCCTCCATCATATTGATATACGATTATCTGCGAGCCTCACAGTCTCATTCTGTAATTGGGTTATAGATATAGAAAATAATGTACACACTCAATCGTCTGTCATATTGATATACAATTATCTACGAGCCTCACAGTCTCATTCTGTAATTGGGTTATAGATATAGAAAATAATGTACACACTCAATCGTCTGTCATATTGATATACAATTATCTACGAGCCTCACAGTCTCATTCTGTAATTGGGTTATAGATATAGAATACAATGTACACACTCAATCGTCTGTCATATTGATAAACAATTATCTGCAGGCTTCACAGTCTCATTCTGTAATTGGGTTATAGATATAGAATACAATGTACACACTCAATCGTCTGTCATATTGATATACGATTATCTACGAGCCTCACAGTCTCATTCTGTAATTGGGTTATAGATATAGAATACAATGTACACACTCAATCGTCTGTCATATTGATATACAATTATCTGCAGGCTTCACAGTCTCATTCTGTAATTGGGTTATAGATATAGAATACAATGTACACACTCAATCGTCTGTCATATTGATATACAATTATCTACGAGCCTCACAGTCTCATTCTGTAATTGGGTTATAGATATAGAATACAATGTACACACTCACTCGTCTGTCATATTGATATACGATTATCTACGAGCCTCACAGTCTCATTCTGTAATTGGGTTATAGATATAGAATACAATGTACACACTCACTCGTCTGTCATATTGATATACGATTATCTACGAGCCTCACAGTCTCATTCTGTAATTGGGTTATAGATATAGAATACAATGTACACACTCACTCGTCTGTCATATTGATATACAATTATCTACGAGCCTCACGGTCTCATTCTGTAATTGGGTTATAGATATAGAATACAATGGACACACTCAATCGTCTGTCATATTGATATACGATTATCTGCGAGCCTCAAAGTCTCATTCTGTAATTGGGTTATAGATATAGAATACAATGTACACACTCAATCGTCCATCATATTGATATACAATTATCTGCGGGCCTCACAGTCTCATTCTGTAATTGGGTTATAGATATAGAATACAATGTACACACTCACTCGTCTGTCATATTGATATACGATTATCTGCGAGCCTCACAGTCTCATTCTGTAATTGGGTTATAGATATAGAATACAATGTACACACTCACTCGTCTGTCATATTGATATACGATTATCTGCGAGCCTCACAGTCTCATTCTGTAATTGGGTTATAGATATAGAATACAATGTACACACTCACTCGTCTGTCATATTGATATACAATTATCTGCGAGCCTCACAGTCTCATTCTGTAATTGGGTTATAGATATAGAATACAATGTACACACTCACTCGTCTGTCATATTGATATACAATTATCTGCGAGCCTCACAGTCTCATTCTGTAATTGGGTTATAGATATAGAATACAATGTACACACTCAATCGTCTGTCATATTGATATACGATTATCTGCGAGCCTCACAGTCTCATTCTGTAATGACCAAACTGTACAGTCCCGTGATGTAATTGTCACATCTTGCGTTTCCGTGCTGTAATCACAAAACTGTACAGCTCTATGCTGTATTCGCCAGACCTAACTGTTTTCTTTGTTCTGTGAATCAAGATTCTTTTCGTCTCTCATTCCATCTGCGAAACCCCTGACGGTGTCGTCCTCTAGTACAAGACTTGATTGTTTTCACCAATAACCTTTGTTTTGGTATTTGCAGGTTGTCGAGTGACTGATGAGATACTTCATCTAGTACCCAACAAGGAAAGCTTCAGAATGACTCTTCGAGCTGTAAAGCTATGGGCAAAAAGTGGGTATTTTACAAAATCAAGTATCTCAAAAAGTTGTGTTGCAAACTGCTACCATTATCAGGGTTCACACCAGCTTTTGAAATTCTTTCGCCAAAGTGAAATTTCTTGTGTCAAATTGATTTATTTTTAGCCAAATATTTTCAAGCCTTAAATACAAAATTTCTGATAAATTGTTTTTATTATTTGCGGCATCATCAATTTGATATTTCATCATCTATTAACATGATTAAGGATTGCATTCCTAAAAAGTTTTACCTAAAATTTGTTTCGTATTATACCAAATATTAAATCAGTTCTAGGTAAGTATAAACCCAAGTCATTGCTTTGCTTTCAACTGTCATTTTAATCAGTGGATCATTAGTTATTCAAAGCATACAACAAAAGCTTGAATTTAAATAAACATACACTTGACACAAGTGTAGACTAAATGTTAATTTTGCTCACTGGTTGTACTGTATTATTACTGAATCTGATTCACTGACCCATGATGTCAATAAGCTCATAAATATTCTAAGGTTCCAGGTAGTGTCCAATATCATAAAATCTCAATATTATGGCTAAGATACTCAAGTGAGTGATACAGGCCCTCTGGACCTGTCAATAGGCTTGTTTAATTTTATTTTATATGTTTTACTTGCAGAGAGAGGTATCTACTCCAATGCACTAGGATTTCTTGGTGGAGTGTCATGGGCAATGTTGGTGGCACGAGTTTGTCAGCTCTACCCTTATGCTGCACCGGCTACACTGCTACACAAGTTTTTCATGGTTTTCTACAAATGGTCAGTTTCATCACATTCCAAATTATCAAATCATGATCTTTGGCCACCCTTAAAATGTACAAATGGGTTAATATCCAGTTGTAGGAAAATCTTTAAAACATCCTATCCTTTTAAACTTTTCATTCTAAACAATGCTATTGCAGTGACTGTTGCTATAGCCATATTTTGCCCATCATTGTGCACCAAAAGTAATACTTTCAGAAATATATCCCTCCTTAACCCCAAATTAATTAAATCAGAAATTTTGGTCTGAAACATCATTAGGGTTGGGCAATCATTTCATAAATTCAGAAAATTGATATAACCCTTGGAAACTAGGTAAAATTGATATAACCCTTGGAAACTAGGTAAAATTGATATAACCCTTGGAAACTAGGTAAAATTTATATGACCCTTGGAAACTAGTTAAAATTGATATAACCCTTGGAAACTAGGTAAAATTTATAGAACCCATTGGAAACTAGGTAAAACATATAGAATTCCTTGACAACTAAGTAAGATTTCTAAAAACCCTTGGAAACTAGGTAAAATTGATATAACCCTTGGAAACTAGTTAAAATTGATATAACCCTTGGAAACTAGGTAAAATTGATATAACCCTTGGAAACTTGTTAAAATTTATAGAACCCATTGGAAACTAGGTAAAACATATAGAATTCCTTGACAACTAAGTAAGATTTCTAAAAACCCTTGGAAACTAGGTAAAATTGATATAACTCTTGGAAACTAGTTAAAATTTATAGAACCCATTGGAAACTAGGTAAAACATATAGAACCCCTGGGAAACTAGGTAAAACATATAGAATTCCTTGACAACTAAGTAAGATTTCTAAAACCCCTTGGAAACTAGGTAAAATTTATAGAACCCCTTGGAAACTAGGTAACGTTGATATAACCCTCGGAAACTTAGTAAAATTTATAGAAACCCTTGGAAACTAGGTAAAATGTATAGAACCCCTGGGAAACTAGGTAAAACATATAGAATTCCTTGGCAACTAAGTAAGATTTCTAAAACCCCTTGGAAACTAGGTAAAATTTAAAGAACCCCTTGGAAACTAGGTAAATTTGATATAACCCTTGGAAACTTAGTAACATTTAAAGAAACCCTTGGAAACTAGGTAAAATGTATAGAACCCCTGGGAAACTAGGTAAAACATATAGAATTCCTTGGCAACTAAGTAAGATTTCTAAAACCCCTTGGAAACTAGGTAAAATTTAAAGAACCCCTTGGAAACTAGGTAAATTTGATATAACCCTTGGAAACTTAGTAACATTTAAAGAAACCCTTGGAAACTAGGTAAAATTTATAGAACCCCTGGGAAACTAGGTAAAACATATAGAACCCCTTAGAAACTAGGTAAAATTTATAGAACCCTTTGGAAACTAGGTAAAATTTACAGAACCTCTTGGAAACTAGGTAAAATGTATATAATTCCGTGGAAACTAGGTAAAACGTATAGAAACCCTTGGAAACTTGGTAAAATTTATAGAATCCCTTAGAAACTAAGTAAAATGTATAGTACCCCTTGGAAACTAGGTAAAATTTATAGAACCCCTTAGAAACTAGGTAAAATTTTACTCCTTAAATGCTAATCATCCATAATGCTTAATAAAAGAACTTAACCATTTGGTCTGAAAAATCATTTTGGGCCATGTGTTAATTGTTTATAATTTGTCATTATGCCTACTCAACCTATTACAAATATATGTGGAAGCATTGGTGAATTAAAAATTTTTGTAAAATTTGTGTTTCAGGGACTGGCCTCAACCAATCTTACTGAAGCCCCTTCAAACTGATAACAGGTTGAGCTTTCCTGTCTGGGATCCAAGGGTAAGGATGTGGAAAGAAGGGATTTGCTATGGGGAATCTTTGTGTTAGGGGGATCCAAGGGTAAGGATGTGGAAAGAAGGGATTTGCTATGGGGAATCCTTGTGTTAGGAGACAAATATTTTAGGTCACCTGAGCTTTGCTCCAGTGACCTATTCCAATCACTTTCCGTTTGGCGTCTGTTGTACATAAACTTTTTTACATTTTCAAATTCTTTCAAGAACCAGTGGATGGAATCTTTTCAAACTTAGCCACCTTTAACCAATTCTGGAACAAGAAATATGGGCACCCACCACCTCTAAACAATCCTGGAATAAGTCCTATTCTTCAGTGTGGGCGTTTGTTAAGTCCAGCATGTGATAGCATCATAGGTTAAGGGTTTCTAGCCATGTAGCATCCTACACCAGATACGTTACCTTGTATGTCCAACTGACAAAAGCTACATCATACAGCAACATTCCTAGGCAATGAGTTATTATCACGTGACTTATAAGAGTCCTGGGTTTGTTACACTGGCTGCAGCAGTTTTACCCTCCATCTTCCCCATTCAAGTCGCCTTCACACCCTTAATTAGGTGCTCTCAAACACCGAACATAGCAATAGGGCCTTATCACTTGGGTATAACTCGGCTCTTGCTGTAGCACATATACGCAGGGGTCGTTCCACCGCGCAGCTGCTTCCTGTAAACCCGTACACTCGACATACACTAGAATCAACCTTCAGCACAGCTCTGTTCTGCCATAGGCTCCACTGTTATTACGACATACGTCACAGGCGCCCTCACCCAGTTCATATAGCCCTGTAGTTTACAGACTGTCCACATTATTTGCCTTATATGGATACTATTAATAATGCATGCAGGTTTTTGGTCAGGCCTAGCCACTTCGCTGAGACTTGGACATTCTAGGTTAGGTTATATGCACTTGTATAAGAGTACCCTATGTTGCAAAATATTGTCATATGAGTAAATGCTATGAATCTGAACTACTTTGCTTGTTGTTTCATAAATACTCAAAGTTGCATTGTATTTAGAAGTGAAAGTATAATTATTTATTACAGAGAAATAATAAAGTCTTCTCTGATTTTTCCAATACACTGATATCAATAACTATATGTATTAATAAACTATTAGGGTACTATTATTATTATATTTCTATTTGTATTAATATCATGTTTCCACAGCTCTCTGATGTTTACCGGGCAGATGTTGTTTCCAATTAAGACCATCTAGAAACATTATTATGTGTTTCTCTGGCAAATAGGATATCATAATAAGCTAGTTCCACTGTATTCTCAATCTGAAGTTGTACATTTTTATATTTTCAGGTCAATCCTTCAGACCGTTTTCACCTTATGCCTATCATCACCCCAGCTTATCCTCAACAAAATTCTACTTTTAATGTGTCTTTAAGTACCCGAACCATAATGATGGAAGAATTCAAACGAGGTAGGTCACCTAATATTATACATAGGATATTACACTGCTCATGTGATTTATCTAAAGTACATAACTTCCTGACCCTCATGTGATTTATGCAGAGTACATAACTTCCTGACCCTCATGTGATTTATCCAGAGTACATAACTTCCTGACCCTCATGTGATTTATCTAAAGTACATAACTTCCTGACCCTCATGTGATTTATCCAGAGTACATAACTTCCTGACCCTCATGTGATTTATCCAGAGTACATAACTTCCTGACCCTCATGTGATTTATCTAGAGTACATAATTTCAAGACCCTCATGTGATTTATCTAGAGTACATAACTTCCAGACCCTCATGTGATTTATCCAGAGTACCTAACTTCCAGGCCTTCATGTGATTTATCCAGAGTACATAACTTCCAGACCCTCATGTGATTTATCCAGAGTACATAACTTCCAGACCCTCATGTGATTTATCCAGAGTACATAACTTCCAGACCCTCATGTGATTTATCCAGAGTACCTAACTTCCAGGCCTTCATGTGATTTATCCAGAGTACCTAACTTCCTGACCCTCATGTGATTTATCCAGAGTACATAACTTCCAGGCCCTCATGTGATTTATCCAGAGTACATAACTTCCAGGCCTTCATGTGATTTATCCAGAGTACATAACTTCCAGACCCTCATGTGATTTATCTAGAGTACATAACTTCCTGACCCTCATGTGATTTATCTAAAGTACATAACTTCCTGACCCTCATGTGATTTATCTAGAGTACATAACTTCCAGACCCTCAGGTGATTTATCCAGAGTACTACATACCCTCATGTGATTTATCCAGAGTACATAACTTCCAGACCCTCATGTGATTTATCCAGAGTACATAACTTCCAGACCCTCATGTGATTTATCTAAAGTACATCACTTCCTGACCCTCATGTGATTTATCTAGAGTACATAACTTCCAGACCCTCAGGTGATTTATCTAGAGTACATAACTTCCAGACCCTCATGTGATTTATCCAGAGTACTACATACCCTCATGTGATTTATCCAGAGTACATAACTTCCAGACCCTCATGTGATTTATCCAGAGTACATAACTTCCAGGCCTTCATGTGATTTATCCAGAGTACATAACTTCCAGACCCTCATGTGATTTATCTAGAGTACATAACTTCCAGACCCTTATGTGATTTATCTAGAGTACATAACTTCCAGACCATTATGTGATTTATCCAGAGTACATAACTCCAGACCCTCATGTGATTTATCCAGAGTACATAACTTCAAGACCCTCATGTGATTTATCCAGAGTACATAACTTCCAGACCCTCATGTGATTTATCTAGGTACATAACTTCCAGACCCTCATGTGATTTATCCAGAGTACATAACTTCCAGACCCTCATGTGATTTATCCAGAGTACATAACTTCCAGACCCTCATGTGATTTATCCAGAGTACATAACTTCCAGGCCTTCATGTGATTTATCCAGAGTACATAACTTCCAGGCCCTCATGTGATTTATCTAGACTACATAACTTCCAGACCCTCATGTGATTTATCCAGAGTACATAACTTCCACACCCTCATGTGATTTATCCAGAGTACATAACTTCTAGACCCTCATGTGATTTATCCAGAGTACATAACTTCCAGACCCTCATGTGGGACCTAACATGGAAACTGTACAATAAACCTGTATGGTCCAGTCCTACCTGACTACCTCCCTGGGACCTAACATGGAAACTGTACAATAAACCTGTATGGTCCAGTCCTACCTGACTACCTCCCTGGGACCTAACATGGAAACTGTACAATAAACCTGTATGGTCCAGTCCTACCTGACTACCTCCCTGGGACCTAACATGGAAACTGTACAATAAACCTGTATGGTCCAGTCCTACCTGACTACCTCCCTGGGACCTAACATGGAAACTGTACAATAAACCTGTATGGTCCAGTCCTACCTGACTACCTCCCTGGGACCTAACATGGAAACTGTACAATAAACCTGTATGGTCCAGTCCTACCTGACTACCTCCCTGGGACCTAACATGGAAACTGTACAATAAACCTGTATGGTCCAGTCCTACCTGACTACCTCCCTGGGACCTAACATGGAAACTGTACAATAAACCTGTATGGTCCAGTCCTACCTGACTACCTCCCTGGGACCTAACATGGAAACTGTACAATGAACCTGTATGGTCCAGTCCTACCTGACTACCTCCCTGGGACCTAACATGGAAACTGTACAAAAAACCTGTATGGTCCAGTCCTACCTGACTACCTCCCTGGGACCTAACATGGAAACTGTACAATGAACCTGTATGGTCCAGTCCTACCTGACTACCTCCCTGGGACCTAACATGGAAACTGTACAATAAACCTGTATGGTCAAGTCCTACCTGACTACCTCCCTGGGACCTAACATGGAAACTGTACAATAAACCTGTATGGTCCAGTCCTACCTGACTACCTCCCTGGGACCTAACATGGAAACTGTACAATGAACCTGTATGGTCCAGTCCTACCTGACTACCTCCCTGGGACCTAACATGGAACTGTACAATAAACCTGTATGGTCCAGTCCTACCTGACTACCTCACTGGGACCTAACATGGAAACTGTACAATGAACCTGTATGGTCCAGCCCTACCTGACTACCTCCCTGCGAACTAACATGGAAACTGTACAATAATCATGTATGGTCCAGCCCTACCTGACTACCTCCCTGGGACCTAACATGGAGACTGTACAATAAACCTGTATGGTCCAGTCCTACCTGACTACCTCCCTGGGACTTAACATGGAAACTGTACAATAAACCTGTATGGTCCAGCCCTACCTGACTACCTCCCTGGGACTTAACATGGAAACTGTACAATGAACCTGTATGGTCCAGCCCTACCTGACTACCTCCCTGGGACCTAACATGGAAACTGTACAATGAACCTGTATGGTCCAGCCCTACCTGACTACCTCCCTGGGACCTAACATGGAAACTGTACAATAAACCTGTATTGTCCAGTCCTACCTGACTACCTCACTGGGACCTAACATGGAAACTGTACAATGAACCTGTATGGTCCAGCCCTACCTGACTACCTCCCTGGGACCTAACATGGAAACTGTACAATAAACCTGTATGGTCCAGTCCTACCTGACTACCTCCCTGGGACCTAACATGGAACTGTACAATAAACCTGTATGGTCCAGTCCTACCTGACTACCTCACTGGGACCTAACATGGAAACTGTACAATAAACCTGTATGGTCCAGTCCTACCTGACTACCTCCCTGGGACCTAACATGGAAACTGTACAATAAACCTGTATGGTCCAGCCCTACCTGACTACCTCACTGGGACCTAACATGGAAACTGTACAATAAACCTGTATGGTCCAGTCCTACCTGACTACCTCCCTGGAACCTAACATGGAAACTGTACAATGAACCTGTATGGTCCAGCCCTACCTGACTACCTCACTGGGACCTAACATGGAAACTGTACAATAAACCTGTATGGTCCAGTCCTACCTGACTACCTCCCTGGGACCTAACATGGAAACTGTACAATAAACCTGTATGGTCCAGCCCTACCTGACTACCTCCCTGGGACCTAACATGGAAACTGTACAATGAACCTGTATGGTCCAGCCCTACCTGACTACCTCCCTGGGACCTAACATGGAAACTGTACAATAAACCTGTATGGTCCAGTCCTACCTGACTACCTCCCTGGGACCTAACATGGAAACTGTACAATGAACCTGTATGGTCCAGCCCTACCTGACTACCTCCCTGGGACCTAACATGGAAACTGTACAATAAACCTGTATGGTCCAGTCCTACCTGACTACCTCCCTGGGACCTAACATGGAACTGTACAATAAACCTGTATGGTCCAGTCCTACCTGACTACCTCACTGGGACCTAACATGGAAACTGTACAATAAACCTGTATGGTCCAGTCCTACCTGACTACCTCCCTGGGACCTAACATGGAAACTGTACAATAAACCTGTATGGTCCAGCCCTACCTGACTACCTCACTGGGACCTAACATGGAAACTGTACAATAAACCTGTATGGTCCAGTCCTACCTGACTACCTCCCTGGGACCTAACATGGAAACTGTACAATGAACCTGTATGGTCCAGCCCTACCTGACTACCTCACTTGGACCTAACATGGAAACTGTACAATAAACCTGTATGGTCCAGTCCTACCTGACTACCTCCCTGGGACCTAACATGGAAACTGTACAATAAACCTGTATGGTCCAGCCCTACCTGACTACCTCACTGGGACCTAACATGGAAACTGTACAATGAACCTGTATGGTCCAGTCCTACCTGACTGCCTCCCTGGGACCTAACATGGAAACTGTACAATAAACCTGTATGGTCCAGCCCTACCTGACTACCTCCCTGGGACTTAACATGGAAACTGTACAATGAACCTGTATGGTCCAGTCCTACCTGACTACCTACCTGGGACCTAACATGGAAACTGTACAATAAACCTGTATGGTCCAGTCCTACCTGACTACCTCCCTGGGACTTAACATGGAAACTGTACAATGAACCTGTATGGTCCAGTCCTACCTGACTACCTCCCTGGGACCTAACATGGAAACTGTACAATGAACCTGTATCACATTCTTTCTTTGATCTGCAGCTGCTTTCTTATGTTGTAGGTCTAGACGTTGTCACAAAAATCTATGAGGTGAAGGACGACTGGAGTAAACTATTTGATCCTAGTAACTTCTTCATCAAATACAAGTAAGTACTTAAGAAGTGTTAAGACTAGGAAATTTGTTATTTATTAACATCAATGATATCAATTTTGATTTTCGACCCTTTTTCAGAAAGTAATTCCCATTTCTTCTGTCGGTAGACAAAATTTTGTCTGCCTCTACATTTGCTCAGTTTTCAATATATATCTTTTTAAAATTTGGTGGGAATAGACAGTACAGTATGAAGATGTGCCCCCTGAAGTAAATTTGCATTTGGACCCTTTTTTAGAAAGTTATTCCCTTTTTTATGTAAAAAAAATAACACAATCATCGTCCGGCTATGCATTTGTTTACTTTTCAACCCTTTTTGACCCTTTGCATTTTTTGCCTTTTTCAGAGAGTTATTCCCCTTTTATGTAAATGAACATAATTTTGTCCTGCTATGCTTTTGCTCAGTTTTCAACGGATCTTTTTAAAATTTTGTGGGAATAGACAGTACAGTATGAAGATGTGTCCCTCATTTGTTGCACAAATAACTTATGAGTTGGCCCCCAGACGACAGTTCTAGTTTAATTGATTCAACTTTATTTGAAAGAGTTACTAATCTTGATCTTGTTCCCACAGTTTTCAATCAATTTCTTTTAAACTTTGAAAGTTTTACTGTATCAAGATGAGGAAAACTACTTTCTTTATGACATTGCCATTATGTTGAAATTCTGATACAATTGTGTCTTTCACTTTGGCTTAGTGAGGGCGTATACTGTTCTGCCTGGCACATTCTTGTTGACATTTCTCCAAAAGTACTGAACCATTCAAAACAAAATTTTGCTATATGGTTCCATAGTATGCTGCAAACAATATCCATCATGGGTGAAAATATCTGCCGGCACTTTATCAAAATTGTGAATTTGATTACCTCTGAGTCATTTATTCCTGAGGGGTATGATAAAACTGTGGGAAACATTCAGCAACCAACCTTCTTCAGACCAGGATTAGCTGGATTCCTGCCCCTACCCCAGGGGCCAGGGCGGGGCCCCAAAGGGGAAATTATCCAGAGACTCAGATGTACTACAACCTATTTCTCTACATGGATAGAAAGATCATCAAGGGCTTTGTTTAATTTGTAAATTTCAGTATCCCTGGGCTCTCTCGTTTCCCCTCGGGGAGTGGGTAAAGTTTACCATAGCTTATATAGGTAAATAATACTTTTAGGTATATTTTGTCCTTGGGCCTCTTGTATGTTGATTTTATCATTGAAATTGAGCTACCATACCTATAATTTTCACATTTTCAGGTGACCGCTAAGGCCCTTGGGCCTCTTGTACTTATTAGTCCCCCACCCCGGGGAACTTGTGGTATATACTTATTAGTCCCCCACTCCGGAGAACTGGTTGTTTATACTTATTAGTCCCCCACCCCAGGGAACTGGTTGTTTACACTTATTAGTCCCCCACCCCGGGGAACTGGTTGTTTATACTTATTAGTCCCCCACCCCGGGGAACTGGTTGTTTATACTTATTAGTCCCCCACCCCGGGGAACTGGTTGTTTATACTTATTAGTCCCCCACCCCAGGGAACTGGTTGTTTACACTTATTAGTCCCCCACCCCGGGGAACTGGTTGTTTATACTTATTAGTCCCCCACTCCAGGGAACTGGTTGTTTACACTTATTAGTCCCCCACCCTGGGGAACTGGTTGTTTACACTTATTAGTCCCCCACCCCAGGGAACTGGTTGTTTACACTTATTTGTCCCCCACCCCGGGGAACTGGTTGTTTATACTTATTATTCCACCACACCGGGGAACTGGTTGCTTACACTGTGTCTGTCCTTCCATCCAAGAAGTTTGTACGTACACAATTATCTTCTATTTTACCTGGCATTACCAGATATGGTATAAAGGTTATTTTTTATGGCTTCACTGTGACTGATGGTTTGACCTTAAATTAGTTTACTTTTGATAAATCTTTGCCTTGGGCATATATTATATTTCATAGAGAACTTGTGGGGGAAAACCGATAAACAATGAAATTATTACTAGTATTTTGAAAAATAAAAAGGGAATTCCTTTATGGGGAAAAAAATGTTGTTAAGCTGGAGTGATAGCAACAACCAGGTAGTTTGGTAATGAAGGGAAACTGTATGATAAACACATTAAGCAAAGTTATATCAAATATGTTGGGCATCACACTTCACAAGATCCTCGCAGGGGTCAGATCTAGACACATAAATATCTTTGAACAACCTCTTATCCCATTCAAGGAGGTCCTGTGTGATGATATTTGACCAGCAAGTATATGAGCCTTACCACTACATCTTTTTGTCCTGTTCTTACAGACCTGAAAAACAAAAACATAGTTCATTATTCTGAAATGTTCTTAAGCCTCCCAATACAGTGGACTGTACTAATATCACCCCTGTTAATATCACATTCCTCTTTATATCTTGTTTTTCCAAGCACCATTTTTCTCTCTATATAATCTATGTAATTTTATTTGGTTTATATAATGTATTTTGCGGTGAATTCCTCTTGATATCATGTTTTATTTAACAAATCACATAAAATATCCAGAAAATGATGTCATTTCCATTGATTTCAGATTCAACTTGTACAAAATGTTGCATAGAAAATAAAAAATAACCCCAAAAATGATTTTTAATTGAAATAATGTTATCTATATATTGAAACATCTTCATATGTTCATTGAATAGCTTACTTTTAGTTATGGAGATTGGAAATGCACTAGATTTAGTGAAAAAGCATGTTTCTTTTAATGTCACATTCCTGTTAATATCCTGTTTTTGTCTGACAAATGCAACATGATATAAAGAAGGAGCGCACTGCATGTGGAAATCCTTTCAAAGTACTTGTATTGAGAATATTTTCTCATGATAACACAAATATTGAAGTAACAATACAGGCCCTCTAGGCCTTTTGTCAGAGAATATTTTGCCATGATTGCTGAGATTTAAGAGCAAAACAAGCCCTCTGGGCCTCTTCCTTTTGTTTGGATATGAAAGTAAGATAATGTGAAATTGGTTACCTTCTAATGAAATATGTACCTTGTTTCAGACACTACATTGTGTTGATCGTGTCCGCAGAAGAGGAAACGTCCTACTTGGAATGGTTCGTATGCCTTAAGCAGACCTTTACTAATACTTAATCAAAGAGTTCAACAAACAAGGTAGATGATATGATATTGAACAATTTTGCATTAAGTTAGTGTATGAAATAGAGATTTTGGAGGTTGAAATTTCGTGCTAATTTGACATTTGCAGAATTCAAGGCTCACCATTACTAGCTTGGTAAAATGAGCTTATGCCATATGGTGCAGCATCTGTTGTCTGTCATCCACGCCAGATCAACTTTTCCTTTAAATAACTTTCTGAAGTACCGAAAGGAGTTTCCTGGGACAAAGCTGAACAAAGTTTGAGAAAAAATTACTTAAACCTACTTTTAACGTCACAGAGGTCATATATGTCAAAACCTGCAAACAAATTCTTCTGAAATACCAAAATACCTAGCAACATGATTTTTGGCTGGTGATTTCCTTCGATGGAGGCAAACAAAGTTTGGGAACGAAAATGACCTTGACTTACTTTCAAGGTCACAGGGGTCAAATTAGTAAAAAAAAAATCAAGATTACTTCTAAATACCAAAAGGCTTGATGATTTACTGGTAGCTTCCTTGAAAGGAGCCCAAACAAAGTTTGCTAATGAAAATGCCCATGACATACATTCAAGGTCACAGGGGTCAAATTTGTCAAAACATTTAAATAACTTCTTCTGAAATACCAAAAGGCCTAGAGACATAATTGACTGGTAGCTTCCTTGGATTGAGCTAAATAAAGTTTGTGTGAGAAAAAACTACAATGACCTACAATGTACTTTCGAAATCATGGGCGTCAAATATGTTAAAATCTTCAAATGTCTTCTTTTGAAATACTGGAATGCCTAGAGACATTATTTGGCTGTTAGCATTCTTGGAAGTGTTGTGTAAAACTCATCTTCACATACTTCAACATTGCATGCACAGGGGTCAGATTTATTTAAAAATGACTTGATCATAATTTGTTGCTCTTTAAGGTTACTTATGTGATATTAATTTCAGGTGAGCAATTCAGGCCCAGCTCTTATTTATGTTTTTAAAATGTTGTGGAAATAAAGGAAAGAACATTAGCTAATCAAGAGGAGACATAACAACACATATTTAGTTTGTTGATGACAGTGACTGAATGTTTTGTAGGCACGGTTATGTGGAGTCAAAGATCAGACTTTTAGTTGGCAATCTGGAAAGAAATCCATTCATCAAAATAGCTCATGTGATGCCGGAATCCCTTGGACCACTCAATGAAAAGTAAGTTCCTCTCTCTCATTACTTATAAGTAAGTAATCCCTAGTGAATGCATTCAAATTAAAATTTGTATTAGAACACTCAATAATTGCAATGTTTACACCAGGAGTCTCTCAGGTAACATAAAGGGATGACTTGGAAATGCCTAAACAAAGGTTTCCATGCAAAAGCTTGAGTTTCCTTGAGCCAACTAAACTCAAACTTTATACATTGGTCCCTTACTTTAAGCCCTTGCTTGGAATTGCTCTTCAGGTCTGAAGCTTAAATATCAAGGTGTACCGCTATTATACCCCCTGCAACAAAGTTAGGGGTATACTGGAAACAAGTTGTCTGTCCATCCGTCTGTAGACACAATATACCCCACAACAAAGCTGGCGGGGGGATACTGGAATCAGGTTGTCTGTCCATCTGTCTGTAGACATAATATACATGTACCCCCACAACAAAGTTAGGGGGGGTATACTGGAAACAGGTTGTCTGTCCATCTGTCTGTAGACACAATATACCCCAACAACAAAGTTAGGGGGGTATACTGGAAACAGGTTGTCTGTCCATCTGTCTGTAGACATGATATACCCCCCACAACAAAGTTAGGGGGTATACTGGAAACAGGTTGTCTGTCCATCTGTCTGTAGACACAATATACCCCCACAACAAAGTTAGGGGGTATACTGGAAACAGGTTGTCTGTCCATTTGTCTGTAGACACAATATACCCCCACAACAAAGTTAGGGGAGGGGGGTATACTGGAAACAGGTTGTCTGTCCATCTGTCTGTAGACACAATATACCCCCACAACAAAGTTAGGGGAGGGGGTATACTGGAAACAGGTTGTCTGTCCATCTGTCTGTAGACACAATATACCCCCACAACAAAGTTAGGGGAGGGGGGTATACTGGAAACAGGTTGTCTGTCCATCTGTCTGTAGACACAAATACCCCCAAAACAAAGTTGGTGGGGGGGGGGGGAGATACTGGAATCAGGTTGTCTGTCCATCTGTCTGTAGACATAATATACATGTACCCCCACAACAAAGTTAGGGGGGGTATACTGGAAACAGGTTGTCTGTCCATCTGTCTGTAGACACAATATACCCCAACAACAAAGTTAGGGGAGGGGGGTATACTGGAAACAGGTTGTCTGTCCATCTGTCTGTAGACATGATATACCCCCCACAACAAAGTTAGGGGGTATACTGGAAACAGGTTGTCTGTCCATCTGTCTGTAGACACAATATACCCCCACAACAAAGTTAGGGGGGTATACTGGAAACAGGTTGTCTGTCCATTTGTCTGTAGACACAATATACCCCCACAACAAAGTTAGGGGAGGGGGGTATACTGGAAACAGGTTGTCTGTCCATCTGTCTGTAGACACAATATACCCCCACAACAAAGTTAGGGGAGGGGGTATACTGGAAACAGGTTGTCTGTCCATCCGTCTGTAGACATGATATATCCCCCAAAACAAAGTTAGGGGGGTATACTGGAAATAGGTTGTCTGTCCATCTGTCTGTAGACATGATATACCCCCCACAACAAAGTTAGGGGGGTATACTGGAAACAGGTTGTCTGTCCATCTGTCTGTAGACATGATATATCCCCCACAACAAAGTTAGGGGGGGGGTATACTGGAAACAGGTTGTCTGTCCATCCGTCTGTAGACATGATATATCCCCCACAACAAAGTTAGGGGGGGGGTATACTGGAAACAGGTTGTCTGTCCATCCGTCTGTAGACATGATATATCCCCCACAACAAAGTTAGGGGGGTATACTGGAAACAGGTTGTCTGTCCATCCGTCTGTAGACATGATATATCCCCCACAACAAAGTTAGGGGGGGGGGGGGTATACTGGAAACAGGTTGTCTGTCCATCCGTCTGTAGACATGATATATCCCCCACAACAAAGTTAGGGGGTATACTGGAAACAGGTTGTCTGTCCATCCGTCTGTAGACATGATATATCCCCCACAACAAAGTTAGGGGGTATACTGGAAACAGGTTGTCTGTCCATCCGTCTGTAGACATGATATATCCCCCACAACAAAGTTAGGGGGTATACTGGAAACAGGTTGTCTGTCCATCCGTCTGTAGACATGATATATCCCCCACAACAAAGTTAGGGGGGGGGGTATACTGGAAACAGGTTGTCTGTCCATCCGTCTGTAGACATGATATATCCCCCACAACAAAGTTAGGGGGGTATACTGGAAACAGGTTGTCTGTCCATCCGTCTGTAGACATGATATATCCCCCACAACAAAGTTAGGGGGGGGGGGTATACTGGAAACAGGTTGTCTGTCCATCCGTCTGTAGACATGATATATCCCCCACAACAAAGTTAGGGGGGTATACTGGAAACAGGTTGTCTGTCCATCCGTCTGTAGACATGATATATCCCCCACAACAAAGTTAGGGGGGGGGGGGTATACTGGAAACAGGTTGTCTGTCCATCCGTCTGTAGACATGATATATCCCCCACAACAAAGTTAGGGGGTATACTGGAAACAGGTTGTCTGTCCATCCGTCTGTAGACATGATATATCCCCCACAACAAAGTTAGGGGGGTATACTCCTACTCCTCCTAAACTACTGAAGCAATTTCAACGATGGCAGTAATCCTTATACATTGTAGATGTGTGTAATATATATCAGATTGAAATTTTGGTTGCCATTGTATCCAGGTCACTCTACTTAGTTTTTGGGGGGAACGGAGACGTGCATGTAAGTTTTAAATATGCCCAATCAATACATCGTATATCGCATGACTATACGCGTGGGGGAAATATTTAGCGTAAATTTCCTCTTCGTGGAAATTTCCATGTTTACAGTACATCAATTCACCAACTGTAATCACTGACCAGATATAAAAAGAGATTCTTCACACTCAGGCTTCATCATAAATTGTTTTAAAAATGTGAAATGATTAGCTGTAGACAAGATGACTTGAAGCTTAAACTGTCAAGTTATTTTTCAAATTAGGAAATGTCTAGAAATTAATATAAATGACTCAAAGATCAGTCTTCAGATTCAAAGAAGAAGCAAACAAACAGAGCTTCTTGCACAGTAATCATTACTGAAATCATAATTCACTGTTCAGTCTGCACAATCTCTTTCATGTTTTTAGCCCACCATCATCAGATGGTGGGCTATTCAAATCGCCATGCGTCTGTGGGCCAACCGTCCGTCCTTAAACAGTTCTTGTTATCGCTTTTTCTTGAGAAGAACTGAAAAGATTTTTCTCAAATTGCATATGTAGGTTCCCTTGGTCCCTAAATGTAGTTGTGCCGTTTTGATTTTGGGACTGATCAGAAAAACAAAATGGTTGAAAGGCAGCCATCTTGGATTTTGAAATCGAATATTGTTATCGATATTTCTTGAGAAGTACTTGATGGATCTTACTCAAATTCATATGCAGGTTCCCCTTGGTGCCTTGATGTGCTGTTTTGTTTTGGGACTGATCGGAAAAACAAAATGGCTGACAGATGGCCATCTTGGATTTTGACAATGAAAATTAGTTATCGTTATATCTTAGGAAGTATTGGATGGATCTTTCCCAAATTTCTTATGCAGGTACCTCTTGTTAATAAAGACAAGATGGATTTTGGAAGTTATCAGAAAAACAAAACTCCTGATTATAGACGCCTTCTTTCAACTCTTATTAATTTTCACAAGAAATTTCAAAGTTCATAGCACTAAGATAAAATACATAAATGAAACAAAATATAGAACAAAGATTAAACACATAAATGAAAGTTAAAATAAGAAGGGAAAATATCCGTCAACGGGCCAATGGTCAAGGTCAAATTTTGTAGATTTTCACTGATGAAAATTTTGTGATGACATTATGAAGCAAAGTTGGCCGGAATGAAGCAAGCAATCAATTGACCCAGGGGCAAGGTCACAAGATCAATGCTCAAGGTCAAATTTCGTAGCTTTTCATTGAGGAACATTTTTAAAGACATTATGAAGCTAATTATAAGTTGGTTAGACATTAATAAAGAGTCAACTGACCAAAGGTCAGGGTCAAAGAGGTCATGATCACTGGTTAAAAGGTGAAAGAAAACCTTTGTAACTTTTCACTTTTGAGAAGTCAATTCAGCTAAGAACAAAGTCACTAAGATTGTCCATAGGGTCCAAACCTCAAGGATGATGATTTGGGGAGATATGTAGTCTTAAACGTGCCCTTGCTGACCTGTTAGTGTTCTAGGTCGGGCTTAATGATAATTTAAGTATAAGGACACAACAACAGAAGATACAGGTTTATGAAAATTGCTTTTTAATAAATGGTTAAATGTTAAAAAGAATTCATTATAAAATCAAAAGGAAATGAAATAAAGTTTACGCTTCCGTTTTGACTTTACTTTTTCCATGACTTTAAAAATGAAATTCAATTATATCAAAGTTTAAAAGTATTTTCCCAAGAAAGGACTATCACACTTGTAATTAGCTATATATGTAATACTTTTTCAGTGACGGTCAGTACATGTGTAAATGGTTCATTGGACTCACCTTTAATGAGGTGAAAAATCAGAACATTGATCTCACCTACGATATTCAGCCATTCACAGCAACAGGTATGTTTGTCAGAATGTCAAAACTTTACAAGACATCTTTCCTTGCTATCAGTATTTTGTGAGAAGTACTGGATGGATCATTCTTGTATATGTTTTCAATAACCAAGTGACCTGATGTTAGGTCTGTTGCATGCGGTAGTGAAGGGCTACCAAGGCTGTTCAAAAGAATGACCATGACATCAAGAAAAATAGACCTACTTTCTGGGTCAGAAGGTTCAAATGTATCGGAAACATTTAAGCAAAACTTTCTGAATTTCAGAATAGGCCTAAGGACATGATATTTGGCTGTTGTCTTCCTTGGAAGCAGCTTAACAACGTTTGAGAAAAAATATCGCTTGATCTACTTTCAAAGTCACAGCAATCAAATATGTCAAACAACTTCCTCTAAAATATAGCTGGTAGCTTTCTTAGAAGAAGCCGAAAAAAGTTTGCAATCAAAACTCACTTTAACCTACTTTCAAGTGACAGGGGTCATATGTCAAAACCTTCAAAGGACTTCTGAATTACTGACATTATATTTAGCTGGTAGTTTCTTGGAAGAAGCCAAACAAATTTTGTGAAAAAACATCACTTTGACCTACTTTCAATGTCACAGATGTCAGATATGACAAAATCTTTGTCTTCATATTACTTTTTCTGGAATAAGGAAAGCCATAGAGACATGTTATTAGCTGGAAGTTTCTTAGCAGGAGTCGAGCAAAGTATATCAGTAAAAACCACCTTGACCTACTTTTAATGTCACAGGGATCAAAAATCTTTCAATTTTCATGTATTCTTGAGTAGTATTTAATCATAGGTTTTAGACCACTTAAGGTTACAAATGCTATATCAATATTAGGTGAGCAATGCAGGTCCATTGGGCCTCTTGTCTTAATCAAATACTCAAATTTCATATAATAAAGAGCATACAAGAGGAAAGAAGTGAAAATGAAAGAAAAGATTCCAGTTTTACAGAATAAATGAAGATCATGAATGATGGATGCCGTCTGGGAGATCTTGTAGTGTTTCACAGGTTATATTGGCAGTGGTTTAAACACCTATATGATGATAGTTGTGTGGTAAACTCATGTTTTATCTTTAACATTGGTATTTGTTATTTCATGTCCCATTTTGTATGCAGTGCACAGACAAGCTGTCCATATCAAGTTGATGAAGCAAGACATGAAAATAGAAATCAAGCATGTCAAACGGTAAGTATTGCAATTATAAACAAAAGGTTTTTGTTTGGTCTCACCTCAACAATAGTTGAGAAAGTGAGACTTAGGTGTTACTTTTCCGGCGGTGGCAACATTTGATTTTAAGTTCACTTTTCACAGTGTTATAATTATCCAACAGCATTGAACTGGTCACATTACTCAAACCATCATACTAATTAAAAAAAGTGCGTCCATCATCAGAAGGAGAACTGATCAAATTGCCATGTGTCCATCATCAGATGGAGAACTGATCAAATTGCCCTGTGTCCATCATCAGATGGAGAACTGATCAAATTGCCCTGTGTCCATCATCAGATGGAGAACTGATCAAATTGCCCTGTGTCCATCATCAGATGGAGAACTGATCAAATTGCCCTGTGTCCATCATCAGATGGAGAACTGATCAAATTGCCCTGTGTCCATCATCAGATGTAGAACTGATCAAATTGCCCTGTGTCCATCATCAGATGGAGAACTGATCAAATTGCCCTGCGTCCATTATCAGATGGAGAACTGTTCAAATTGCCCTGTGTCCATCATCAGATGGAGAACTGATCAAATTGCCCTGCGTCCATCATCAGAAGGAGAACTGATCAAATTGCCCTGCATCCATCATCAGAAGGAGAACTGATCAAATTGCCCTTTTATCTTATATCTTCACAAGAAAAGTTTCCCTTAGCTAAGAACTGTGACTTGTCCCGAACGACTGATCAAAATTAATTATGCTGATGCCCAAATCTTCAGAAGCAGCCTTGGGAAATGGGGAGACAATTTTGTACAAGTGTGTCACAGCACTCTGGGGCCTGAGGGGCGAAGCCAAAAGAGGAAATTAGGCAAATTCTTTAAAATCCTTTTTCTGTATGAATGACAGCATATTGTCCAGAGTTGACCTGAAACATTCAGTGTATAAACAATGGGTCTAACCTCTCTGGTGACTGAGGGGTGGTGCCCAATAGGGCAAATGTATTCATTTCTTTAAAATCCTTATTCTTAAAGAAGGGCTGGATAATTGTCCAAATTTTCCTTTGATTGTTAGCTCACCTGGACCGAAGGTCCGGTGAGCTTATGCCATGGCGCAGCGTCCGTCGTCCGTCGTCCGTCGTCCGTCCGTCGTCTGTCAACATTTTCTTCAAATCGCTACTAGTCAAAAAGTCCTTATTGGATTTTACCCAAATTTGGTCAGAAACATCCTTGGGCGAAGGGGAACAGATTTTGCATAAATGGTGACTCTGACCCCCAAAGGGCCAGAGGGGCGGGGCCCAATAGGGAAAATAGAGGTAATTCTTTAAATCTCTTCTTGTCAAAAAGTCCTGATTGGATTTTGATCAAATTTAGTCAGAAACATCTTTTGGGGAAGGGGAACAGATTTTGCATAAATGGTGACTCGGACCCCAAAGGGGCCAGAGGGGCGGGGCCCAATAGGGAAAATAGAGGTAATTCCTTTAAATCTCTTCTTGTCAAAAAGTCCTAATTGGATTTTGGCCAAATTTAGTCAGAAACATCCTTGGGCGAACGGGAACAGATTTTGCATAAATGGTGACTCTGACCCTAAAGGGCCCAGAGGGGCGGGGCCCAATATGGGAAATAGAGGTAATTCCTTTAAATCTCTTCTTGTCAAAAAGTCCTGATTGGATTTTGGCCAAATTTAATCAGAAACATCGTTGAGGGAAGGGGAACAGATTTTGCATAAATGGTGACTCTGACCCTAAAGGGGCCAGAGGGGCGGGGCCCAATAGGGAAAATAGAGGTAATTCTTTAAATTTCTTCTTGTCAAAAAGTCCTGATTGGATTGTGATCAAATTTAGTCAGAAACATCCTTGGGCGAAGGGGAACAGATTTTGCATAAATGGTGACTCTGACTCCAGTAAGGGCCCAGAGGGGCGGGGCCCAATAGGGGAAATAGAGGTAATTCCTTTAAATCTCTTCTTGTCAAAAAGTCCTGATTGGATTTTGGCCAAATTTAGTCAGAAACATCGTTGAGGGAAGGGGAACAGATTTTGCATAAATGGTGACTCTTACCCTAAAGGGGCCAGAGGGGCGGGGCCCAATAGGGAAAATAGAGGTAATTCTTTAAATCTCTTCTTGTCAACAAGTCCTGATTGGATTTTGACCAAATTAAGTCAGAAACATCCTTTGGGGAAGGGGAACAGATTTTGCATAAATGGTGACTTGGACCCCAAAGGGGCCAAAGGGGCGGGGCCCAATAGGGGAAATAGAGGTAATTCCTTTAAATTTCTTCTTGTCTTAAAGTTATGATTGGATTTTGACCAAATTTAGTCAGAAACATCGTTGAGGGAAGGGGAACAGATTTTGCATAAATGGTGACTCTGACCCTAAAGGGGCCAGAGGGGCGGGGCCCAATATGGGAAATAGAGGTAATTCCTTTAAATCTCTTCTTGTCATAAAGTTATGAATGGATTTGGCCCAAATTCGGTCAGAAACATCCTTAGTGGAAGGGGAACAGATTTTGCATAAATGGTGACTCCGACCCCTAAGGGGCCAGAGGGGCGGGGCCCAATAAGGGAAATAGAGGTAATTCCTTTAAATCTCTTCTTGTCATAAAGTTATGAATAGATTTTGTCCAAATTTGGTCAGAAACATCGTTGGGGGAAGGGGAACAGATTTTGCATAAATGGTGACACTGGCACCCAAGGGGCCAGAGGGGCGGGGCCAAATAGGGAAAATAGAGGTAATTCCTTTAAATCTCTTCTTGTCAAAAAGTCCTGATTGGATTTTGACCAAATAAGGTCAGAAACATCTTTTGGGGAAGAGGAAGAGATTTTGCATAAATGGTGACTGGGACCCCAAAGGGGCCAGAGGGGCGGGGCCCAATAAGGGAAATAGAGGTAATTCCTTTAAGTCTCTCTTGTCATAAAGTTATGAATAGATTTTGTCCAAATTTGGTCAGAAACATTGTTGGGGGAAGGGGAACAGATTTTGCATAAATGGTGACTCTGAACCCTAAGGGCCCAGATGCACTGGGCCAATTAGGGGGAAATACAGGTAATTCTTTTAAAATCTCTTCTTGTCATAGAAGTTATGAATGGATTTGGCCCAAATTTGGTGAGAAATATCGTTGGGGGAAGAGGAACATATTTTGCATAAATGGTGACTCTGACCCCTATAGGGCTATTTTGGCACTTAAGGGTTACAAGTCAGAGATTAATTCCAGGGTGAGCGATGCAGGCCCATTGGGCCTCTTGTTTAGATTTTACATCGAAGTGAATGATACAGGGATAGAGTTGTGTAAAGCTTCAGTTAGTATTAAAAGTCCTTAAGCCTTGAGTAGATGGAAATATTTGTAAAAATATGTTATATTTCCCCATGATTACTCAAATATACAGGTTAGCAATACAGGTCCACTGGGACCTTTTGTTTTACTCCTGATTTTTGATGACTGCTGTATGATAATCTTTGTCTTTTGTAAATTACAGGAAACAACTGGTTCAGTATGTACCATCAGCATTGCTGCAGAGAGGAAAATCTACAGAACCAAGAAAAAAGGTGAGAGACATTGATAGTGTTTAGCTCCAACTGTTCCCCCAGTGTTCATGTCTGCTTCTCGTTCGTCATGTGTAAACTTTTTAACATTTTCAACCTCCTCTCCAGAACCAGTGGATGGAATCTTTTCAAACTTTTTCAAAATAATCTTTGGTTGATTAGGATACAGATTTGTAAAATTTTGATTCCTGCCCCTACCCCCAAAGATTAGGACAGGGCTCCAAGGGAAAATTATCCTAAATTTCAAAAATCTTCTTCTCCAGACTCGGAGGTACTACAGCTTTTATATTTCTCTTCATGGATGGAAAGATCATCAGGAGCTTTGTTTAATTTGTTGATTTCAGTACCTCCGGGCTATCCATTCCCCCTTTGGGACAAGGTAAAGCTTACCGTAATTTCTCGCATATAGTGTGCACTTGTGTATAGTGTGCAGGTACTTTTTGGGGTCCAAAAATGAAAAAAAATAAATAAAAATCTTGGGGGGGGGGGGGGGGGGGGGGGGGGGGGGGGGGGGGGGGAATGTCAAGCCAGAATGATAGCACCAACCAGGTAAGTCGCCATTTAAGGTTATTAAACAAACACCTTTGGATAGGAAACTTTGAAAACATAAGACAATGCCTGGTTAATTAGGCTTGACATTGATTGACGCCTTGCACGAGTTACGGTGAAGATCTGTTGACACCAGCGAAGGCCAAAATCTCCGAAAAATTAACGATACATGATCGCGACCAAGTCGAGGTTTTGCTTGTTCTTGCGTATAGTGTGCATCCTTCTTGACACTTTATATTTTCCCTAAAAAAGTGTGCACTATATGCGAGAAATTACAGTACTATAGTTTATATAGGGAAATAACACTGGGATGCAGGCCTCTTGTTAAAGCAATATGTTGGATTCACAGGAGGATCGGTCAAGCATAGGTAGCAGTGATAAGCCTAGCGAGCAGTCTCAGGGCCTGGCTCACAGCAAGTCTGACACTGAGCTCCTCCGGTCCGACTCCGAGCTCCTCCGTTCCGACACCATCACATTGCACATTCAGGATGATTCAAGTCGAGAATCACGAAGCCGGTACCCCCACACAGGACAGTCCAGTCAAAGACAATATATGTGCAAATGGGGAGGTAAGTATTGGGACAGTTTAATATTGATTTTATCAGTAAGTAACAGGACATAACATTGATTTATCAGTTAGTAACGGGACAGTTTAATATGTATTGGTTTTATCAGTAAGTAATGGGAAAGTTTAATATTGATTTTATCAATAAGTAAGGGGACGGTTTAATATTGATTTTATCAGTAAGTAACGGGACAGTTTAATATTGATTTTATCAATAAGTAACGGGACAGTTTAATATTGGTTTTATCAGTAAGTAATGGGACAGTTTAATATTGATTTATCAATAAGTAACGGGACGGTTTAATATTGATTTTATCAGTAAGTAATGGGACGGTTTAATATTGATTTTATCAATAAGTAATGGGACAGTTTAATATTGATAAAATCAATAAGTAACGGGACGGTTTAATACTGATTTTATCAGTAAGTAACGGGACAGTTTAATATTGATTTATCAGTTAGTAACGGGACAGTTTAATATGTATTGGTTTTATCAGTAAGTAACGGGACAGTTTAATATTGGTTTTATCAGTAAGTAATGGGACAGTTTAATATTGATTTATCAATAAGTAACGGGACAGTTTGATATTGATTTTATCAGCAAGTAATGGGACAGTTTAATATTGATTTTATCAGTAAGTAATGGGACAGTTTAATATTGATTTTATCAATAAGTAATGGGACAGTTTAATATTGATTTTATCAATAAGTAAGGGGACGGTTTAATATTGATTTTATCAGTAAGTAACGGGACAGTTTAATATTGATTTTATCAATAAGTAACGGGACAGTTTAATATTGGTTTTATCAGTAACAGTAACGGGACAGTTTAATATTTATTGGTTTTATCAGTAAGTAACGGGACAGTTTAATATATGTTTTATCAGTAAGTAAGGGGACAGTTTAATATTGATTTATCAGTATGTTACGGGACAGTTTAATATATGTTTTATCAGTAAGTAACGGGACAGTTTAACATTGATTTATCAGTATGTAACGAGACGGTTTGATATTGGTTTTATCAGTAACTAACGGGACAGTTTAACATTGATTTATCAGTATGTAACGGGACAGTTTAATATATGTTTTATCAGTAAGTAACGGGACAGTTTAATATTGATTTCATCAGTGTCCTTTGGTAACATTTTCATACAGATATGACATTAGACTGTTAGAATTATTTCTGTCAAGATGGAAGTTGTAATCGTCACATTTGTCCTCTTAGGTTGAGGATATATTTGAATGTTTCACTCTGTATCGCAGCTGCCATCTGAATTCATTTCCAGATTATAAGAAATGGTGGATTGTCATCATATATTTAGCTTTCCTAAATAAAGTTGAGGGGTTGGGGCTTCTGCTTTATTGTCTGCAAGAAGTCCTACATCAACCAAACATTCAAAGAATAATCTTGATTCTGGGGCTCAGCTTGACTAAAGTTCTTTTTTTTTCAAATGATTGACATTGACTTACATTCAAGGTCACAGAGCTCAAAATTGTTCAAAACTTTTAAAGACCCCTCCTTGATAATGAAGTTCCACATGTGTTGATATTTGGCCTGTTACACGCTGGGATAATGGCTGCCAAGTTCGTTTAAATGCTTAACTTGGACTGAAAACACACTGAACATTTGAACGTGCGAGACTACAGATGTCTTCTTAGTATTTATCTAGTTAACTATAACAGTATAGACAAGCTCTTGGAAGACTGTGATTTGTATTAATTCAGAAGCCGTTTTGTTTTTGGGTTGATCAGTCGATAGAAATTATAAAAATTATGCTATTTTTTGGCAGCATCATGTTGAAGACATTATGCCAGAAAGAAAATCTGACATGGAAAGTCCCCCTCCCCTGAGTATATGTGTCCAACAACGCAAAATCTGTTCAGAAAGAAGAATTCATTGAACAATGGGCTTAACAAATTCATGTTATTAAACAGTACTGCACATCAGAACTACACTTTGGACTGCCCATCAAAACTACACTTTGTACTACCCATCAAAACTACACTTTGTACTGCCCATCAGAACTACACTTTGTACTGCCCATCAAAACTACACTTTGTACTACCCATCAAAACTACACTTTGTACTGCCCATCAGAACTACACTTTGTACTACCCATCAAAACTACACTTGTACTACAAAACTACTCTTTTTTTCATCTTTGAACTATGCTTACTTATAATTAATGGAAGACAAGTCTGTTCTTATCATTGTTTGCCTTTCAACGCCATATGGGTCATATGTTTGAATCTTTTCAATCAAACAATGATATTTTGACTGTAGCTTGACCTACTTTAAGGTTACAACAGTGAGAATGATACTTGGTGAGCAATCCATGTCTATTGTGTTACTTGTTCATTTAAGGGACTATGTTTTCCTGAATAGTTACAATATCTAAAATTTTCACAGATTCAACCTGCTTCTCCAACCACAGACATGATCATGCAGAGTCCGATTTGTATCTCCAAAAAGGATAACTCCAGTCAGGAAGAGAACAGTCCTATCAAGCATTCTTGTTCTGATGAAGACTTGCAGGTCTGTATCACATCAGTCTGTGTCAGTGCAGTTTTTCTTTCCTGATGCATTTAACAAGCTAAACTATTTCATTTATAAAGAGGATGGAGCATTAAGATCTGGATTCCGTAGTTTTATTGCCGGTTTACATGTTTCAGCTTGCTTGGCAAGCCGTCGTCAGAACAACGGTATATAGAATAAAACTACGGAATCCAGATGTTGATGCTCCATCCTCTTTATTTATTATACCTTCTTACCTTGATGGAGGTCTAGCAAATACCATTTGGTATCCATTGGAGATTCCTACAATGTACTACTACCGCCTTACCACAATCAGGACGTTGGTTCTCTCGCCCTATACCAGGGAATTTTATTTTATTTATGTCATGATGTATACTGTACTTTCATACATACTAAGATAGATGATATTTACTCTCATACATACTAAGATAGATAATATTTACACTCATACATACTAAGATAGATCATATTTACTCTTATACATACTAAGATAGATCATATTTACTCTTATACATACTAAGATAGATGATATTTACACTCATACATACTAAGATAGATCATATTTACTCTCATACATACTAAGATAGATGATATTTACTCTCATACATACTAAGATAGATCATATTTACACTCATACATACTAAGATAGATCATATTTACACTCATACATACTAAGATAGATGATATTTACTCTCATACATACTAAGATAGATCATATTTACTCTCATACATACTAAGATAGATCATATTTACACTCATACATACTAAGATAGATAATATTTACACTCATACATACTAAGATAGATGATATTTACTCTCATACATACTAAGATAGATCATATTTACACTCATACATACTAAGATAGATCATATCTACTCTCATACATACTAAGATAGATCATATTTACTTTCATACATACTAAGATAGATCATATTCACACTCATACATGCTAAGATAGATAATATTTACTTTCATGCATACTAAGATAGATCATATTTACTCTCATACATACTAAGATAGATAACATTTACTCTCATACATACTAAGATAGATAATATTTACTCTCATACATACTAAGATAGATAATATTTACACTCATACATACTAAGATAGATCATATTTACTCTCATACATACTAAGATAGATAATATTTACTCTCATACATTCTAAGATAGATAATATTTACACTCATACATACTAAGATAGATCATATTTACTCTCATACATACTAAGATAGATCATATTTACACTCATACATGCTAAGATAGATAATATTTACACTCATACATACTAAAATAGATCAGACCTAAAAATTCCAACAAACAGGCTAACAAACCCTTAAATTTGTTCACCATCATTACCCCCGCAATGAAGTTTAGGAGATATACTGGCATCAGCACGTCTGTCTGTCTGTAGATGTATTATGTACGGCTTTGCATTCGCTCAGTTTTCAACAGATCTTTTTAAAATTTTGTGGGAATAGACAGTGCAATATGAAGATAAGCCCCCTAAAGTGACTTTGCCTTTTCAAGCCTTTGCAGAGAGTGATCCCCCTTTTATATTAAAAATGAACAAAAGTTTGTCCAGCTATGCGCTCTCTCAATACAAAGTAGAGATGTGCCCCTTGAAATAACTTTGTATTCTCAACCATTTGGCCCTATTGTAAGTATTGCTGATACAGAGAAATGCTTTTGTAGTATTTGGTTGCTACTTGTAATTCTTTTTTTTTTTTACATAGACTGTTCTAGGATCTCCGATGCATGTTGACTCATTTGGACAGAGTCCCAGTAGAAAACGGGAGGGCTCTCCAGTACGACCCGACAGTCCAGTAAAAAGGTCCAAGTCTATAGAAGAATCACCAGCAAATCAGGTATTTAACAACAGTTACTGACAGTCCAGTAAAAACGTCCAAGTCTATAGAAGAATCACCAACAAATCAGGTATTTAACAACAATTACTGACAGTCCAGTAAAAACGTCCAAGTCTATAGAAGAATCACCAACAAATCAGGTATTTAACAACAGTTACTGACAGTCCAGTAAAAACGTCCAAGTCTATAGAAGAATCACCAACAAATCAGGTATTTAACAACAGTTACTGACAGTCCAGTAAAAAGGTCCAAGTCTATAGAAGAATCACCAACAAATCAGGTATTTAACAACAGTTACTGCACTCGTACATATTAGGCTTTACAAATATTTTCAGCTCGCCTAATTGAAGAATAGGGGGCTTGTGATGTCATCCCAGCATCAGCATTGCCAATCACTTTCCGTCCATTGTGTCTGAAAGCCTTGAATATTTAAAATATGTTATTATACCCCCCGCAAGGAAGTTAGGGGGGGTATACTGGAATCAGGTTGTGCGTCCGTCTGTCCATCCGTCCATCTGTAGACACAACAATGTACTGGCTTCTCCTACTAAGCTACTGAGGGGATTTCAACGAAACTTGGTGGCAATAATACTTAACATTGCAGATGTGCGTAATCTATGTCACATTAAAAAAATATGGTTGGCATGGTAACCAGGTCACTATACTTTGTTTTTTGGGGGGAAATTTTGTCAGACAACTCCTTCTAAACCTATGAACAGATTTCAATGGAACTACACTGGAATTCAAGGGACTATGTGCAGATATGCATGCAGATTTCTTTTTCTAACAGAAATTTAGGTTGCCATGATTACCAGACCATATACACAGGTTTTTGTTGGAAATTTTTGACTAGACAACTCCTTTTAACCAGTGAACCAAATTCAATGACGTTTCACATGAATGTTTTGGACCATGTGTAGATATGCATGAAGATTACTTTTTGCAGACTTTTGGTTGCCATTGTAACCAGGTCACTATAAATACGTTTTTGTTGGAAATTGTGGATGGAAAAATGTTCCTTAACCTGTAAACCAATTTCATTGAAGCTACAAAGAGATGCTAGGGACAATGTGTAGATGTATAGATCTGTAGATACAAATTTGTTCATCATCAACATTGCCTTATAAAAGTTTTTGTTGCAAAGGTGGGGGTGGGTGTATAAGTTAGCCTTTGGCTTAAAAAAGGCTTTCAGTTCTAGTTATCAATACTAGTTTTAGAAATGAGTTTGAAATTCTGTAAGGATTGGACGATTCTCAAAAGAGACAAAATTATTTTTTATATGCCTGTCAAAAATGAAGTTGTGTTTTCATCAATGGCAGTCTGATTTGACAATATTTACTAGAGTTATGGCCCTTTGGCACTTCATATCTGATGCAATTTTGGGCATTATGTAGAAAATGTCATAACTTTTTTTGTGTTTTCTTCTATTCCCTTTATTTTGTGTAATACTTCAAAAAGCAAAAATGTTTAACATATATTATGGGTTTTGGGCTACCTAGTTTTTCAAATTAATCACCTTTAATCGCTTTTAAGGTCACAGTGGTCAAATGTCTCAAAATCTTCAAGAAACTTTTTTTCAATAACCCAAAGGCCGAGGTACTGTAGCATGCTGGAATGAATTTAAGGGCTATCAAGTTTGTTCAAATGAACGACCTTGACCCACTTTTACCACTTTCAAGATCACAGGGGTCAAATAGTTAATATCTCTTGCAATAACCAACAAAAATAATACATACATGTACTCAGATGAATGTTAAGGCCCATTGGGCCTCTTGTTGTACCTTGTAAAGTATGTGTATACATTGTGTTGTTTACAGAATGCTGCGGAAAGCCCAATGGATGGTGTGAAGGAAGGAGAAGGTCGAGATAAAACAATAGATCTCTCAAGCAATCAGGTTTGTGAAGATGGACACTAGCATCCCACGTTAAGCCTCCTCAAATGTAAACCACATCAAAATCGTCGTCCATCCTTTAACAATTAACATTTTCAACTTCCACTAAAAAAAAACGGAACTAATTTCAATTAAATTTGGCAGGAACTTCCCAGGCCAAAGAAGCATTAAAATTGTGAGTTATGTGGTTCTAACCCTCTAAGGGCCCTGAGGGAGGAGCAAAATGGGTCAAATTAATTAAAATTTCTAAAAAAATCTTCTTTTTCAGACCTAGATTTTGCAAGAATCAAATACTTTTAATAGATGAAAAGGTGCTTTATCAAAATTTTGAATTTCCTGCTCCTTCCCCCTGGAGGGAGAAAATTAAAGTTAACTATAGTTTTAAATTGGAAAATGACATGTTTGGGTATATTTTGTTACGCCCCCACCATCCCGTCCTGTCCCCGTGGGAATGTAACCAGCTTATTTAAATAACTACTAATGCGATTGTCATCAAACTTTGCATACATAATAAGCATGGTGTCTTGTTGTGCACCTTGCTCTTTTTTTCCAGATCAAGCGTCCAAGATAGCCGCGACGGCCTCTGATTAGCTAAAAACATATTCTGCAATCAATTTCCATCTACTTAACATGAAACTTAGTGGGAGGGATCATAATGTGATGACACTTATTATAAACAAAAAATATGGCATAACGATTCAAGATGGCTGTCGAATAAAGGTTTCTGATTGGTTTAAATTTAAATATTGTCCGAAATTTGGTATGTATATGTAATCTGGCAATACGAAGGCAATGGCAGTGTTCATTTTGTGAAAATCAAAATTGGAGACATTTCATGGCCTCTGATTGTTAAAAATCCAAATATTGTCCAAGTTTTATGAAATTTTGCAGAGCTAATTTCATATGGGGCAGAGGCATTTATGTCTCAGACATGTCTAGTTCATTTTCAGTTGGAATTGTAACCAGGGATCACTGTTTGGTATTACGAAAATGTTTTACCCAGGGCTATGTGAGCTACTCAAAATGGTCAAATTTGTTAAAATTTTAACAATCTTCTTCAAATGAGGATATGCTGGAATAAGAACTTCTTCATAAACGGAAGGCTCTTTAGGTGCTTTATCGAAATTTACTTAGGGTGATGATACTATGCATGTAGATTGCTGGGATAGGGCTATCAGGTTTACTGAAATGAATGACCTTGACCAATGTTGAAGGTCACAGGGTTCAAATGCATTAAAAATCTTCAAAGAACTTCTTCTCAATAACCTAAAGGCCCAGTGAACTGATATTTGGCCTGTATCATGCTTGGATGAAGAGCTACCAAGTTTGTTCATATAATTGACCTTTACTTACTTTCAAGGTCACAGGGGTCAAAAGTATTTTATAACTTCAAGTAACTTCTTCTCCATCACAGAAAGGCCTAGGGTGCTGATATTTGGCCTGTAGCAGGCTGGGATGAAGGGCTCCCTAGTTTGTTCATATGAATGATCTTGATCTGCTTTCAAGGTCATACGTGTCAAATGTCTTCGAATGTTTCAAACACTTATTCTCAGTAACTAAAGGTCCCAGGATAAGGCTATTTTGATGGTAGTATTACTATGCCAAGATGAAGGATTAACAAGTTTGTTCATTGACTCTCTTAGGTAACAGGTCAAATATGATAATATCTTTAAACAATTACCAACAAAAAATAATGTAGATTGTCAGATGACCGTTAAGGCCCATGGGCCTCATGGGTTTTTTTATGTGCAGATATGATAAAATGATAAAAATGGGTGTGACTGAGCTAGTGTTGCAGTGTTTATTGTTGACGTATAGTGCTGCTCTGCACTGTGTTTTTCATATTCCAGTTTTGGTCGGACTAGTGCTTTGTATGCATGTTCTTTTATGTCTGGCGAGTTGATTTTCAAGTTACTTTTAAGGAACCCTAATGACCTGTTAGCGTTTGAGGTGATGTTGTTGATATGTTTGTCCCATTTTAAGTTATTTTGTTATAATTACCGACCTGTCGGTGTTCTGGTTCAAGCTTTGTTTGGGTTGATTACAGTTTCTGTGTAAGGACATGTACACACAGATATGGGTACTAATGCATCAAATCTCAGGTGAACATAAAGGCCCCATGGACCTCTTGTATAATTTAGCAGGCAGCAGTGCCTCTTTTAACTAGATCAAATATGTTCTAAGATATTCTGATGAAACTTAAATAAGTGCAATGTTTTCAGGAAAATCTTTTCTGGGCCATGTATTTTAAACCATTAAAGGTGATACATGTATTTTTTGTTCATTAAAACAAGTAATATGAGGAATGTAGTCTATATTTGAAATGTAATCATTTGAGAGTTTAATAATGGATTTCAAAATTTGACAGATTTGGGACCAAAAAAGACTGAAATCATTAAGAACCTTATTAAATAAATATTATAAGAAAAAACATTGAACTTAAATAAATTTTCCTTTTAAATGAAAATGGTGTGGACATGTTTTTATTTTTTGTCCGCAGCATGTAAAGCGACTTCCAAGTTCGGATGTACCTGACCTGATGAGTCCACAGACAACACACACTCAAGCTGTCAATGTCACACGCAAATGTATTCGCCTCAAACTCAAGTGAAAGCATGGAGGACCTTCAGCACAACCTCCAGACAACGACTTAAGTTGTACTACTTGTGTTACAATGACAAAATAGGAGAAAGTGATGTCGGATGTGGTAGAATTCACATCTGAAGGAATATACCTTGTCAATATGTGGTAGATTCATATCAAAGAAGAAGTCTGTCTGGCGAATCATTCTTGATGAATTTATGTCGGAATATGTCATAGATCATGTCAGAATGACTTTCTTAGAAATTGTTTTTGAGGAATCATATCGTACAACAGAATGTCATGTAATTCACAGCAGAACAACTGCAAAGGAATGAAGTGGTAACGGAGAGTGATGGGTTGTTTATGTACGGAGAACCGTCATTGGTACAACACAAAATGTTCCTCTCATTATTCATGAATTGACTTCGTCATGTACAATTCAGCAATTCCATTGAACAGTTTTGGAGCAATTTGAGCTGTTTTGGGGTATATGTCCTTACACTCAAGCAGAAATTTGATATTGTGTGAGCTTAATAAGCTTTATCTAAGGACATAAATCTTTTGTATATTTGATGATATACATGTGTAAAAAAAACAATGGTAGAAAGCTCTACCTCTCATTGCAAAATGATTATCCATATTGATAAAACAGCCGTTGTGTCAGATAACCATAGCTGCCTACCTATAGTAAGCATCAGTTAGTGATGTGTGAGGTCAGGCTTGCTCAGGATTTAGATGTGGCGAGAATACATCTCATCTAGATCAGTGCATGCTTTTCACCATTTTCATCTTTCACGGGTACTGAGGGAACAAAATGACAAGTGATGATCAGAGTGCTGGTCGTTAAAACTATTTACATTGTATAACCATTTTTTAAGGTCACCTGAAGTCTCAGATGACCTATTGCAATCGCCTTTTGTTCGACGTCGTGCGTTGTAAACAACTTCTCAATAATCATAAGGCCTAGGGAAAGGGCTGTCAAATGTGTTAAAAATCTTCAACAACTTCTCTGTAACGAAATGATCCAGGGTACTGATATTTGGCTTATAGCATGCTTGAATTAAGGGTTACTTAGTTTGTTCAAATGAATGACCTGAACTCATGCTCAAGGTCACAGGGGTCAAATCTGTTTAAAATCCTCAAGAAAATGTTTCTTAAAAACTGAAAGGCCCATGGTACTGATATTTGGTATGTAGCAAGCTTAAATGAAGAGCTACAAAGTCCGTTCAAATGAATGATCTTGACCTACTTTCAAGGGCACAGGGGTCAAATGTCCTTTAACCTCCAAGCAACTTCTTAATAACCTGATTTTTGTCCTATAGAAAGCTGGGATGAAGGGCTACCAAGTTTGTTAAAATGAACGATGTTGACCCACCTTCAAGCTACAGGGGTCAAATATGTTAATATCTTAAGCAATAACCAACAAAAATTATAGTCAGATAACCATTACAGAGGCATTATACGCTGTGCAGATAGTGAGCAGGCACGTAAAGCGGAAGTACGGAGACTGAGACACATAGCGATAACCTCTGTAACCACTGTAAATACGAGAAACCAATTTAAAGTATCTGGTGCTTTGTTAGAGTACTAGGGGATAATCAGGTCAATACGGCACAGGCAGGTAAGTCAGACACTTCTTAATCGTATATTATCTTTTACCTATGATTGAATCAAACTCTTCATGATAAGCATTTGTCTTTGCAGACAAAACTGGAATATTACAGTCTAAAAATAGCAGTTGTGCACAGTCTAAAAATAGCAGTTGTGTGTGTCTAATAATATTTGTCGTCATGCAAGTAACTTACAACAGGTACGGAAACTTGATTTCAGGTAATCATGTCTGGAAAAAAAGCCAGGAGCATTTGAATACACTAATGCCGCTGTCTGGGGTCTGGCCCTGTCGCCGTCATCCTATTTGCCATATTACTTTTAATGAAAATATTGCCATGATTGCCTGAGTAATCCTGAGTAATGATACTGTTTATGATTGAAAATTGAAATCAATGTCTCTGAAAATAGAGTACTTTATGTAGACATTATTTCAACACTGACAATTTTTGACAGGGGTATGTGTTATTTTTAGTTCAGGTGTTTGAATTATGTTGGTAACGGATAAAAACATGAAATGCAGTTTAAGATTTCAAATACATTAATTATGGCTCACCTGGCCTGAAGGGTAAAGTGCATTGGTGCAGCACCTGTCTGTCAATCCAGCATCATCTTTTTTAAGTCACCTGGGACGAAGTCTCAAGTGACCTTTTCTAATCGTCTTTTGTCCATCGTCGTGCGTCCTAAGTAATTTACATTTTCAACTTTTACTAAAAAAAACTCTGAATCAATTTGGATGAAATTTAGCAGGAACCTTCCCTGGCAAAAGATGCACTAAAATGGTGAATTATATGGTCCTTACCCCCAAGGGGCCAAAAGGGGTCAAATTAGTTAAATCTGCGAAAAATCTTCTTCTCAAGACCCAGATATGCTGGAATCAAATACTCTTCATAAATGGACAGATTTTAAGGTGCTTTATCAAAGTTGTGAAATTTGAGTTTCAGGAGAATTTGATTTTACTATAGTTTATATACCGGTATGTAATGACAATTTTGAATATATGTTTTGTTAATTTTCAGTTGGAAATGATTAAAACTTGGTTTGAATTATAACCAGGAGATAACAGTTTGATATTGGAAGAATTTTACTATGACCTACCCCTGGGGCTGTGGAGAGGGGCTCAAAGGGGTAAAATTGCCAAAATTTCAACAATCTTCTTCTCCAGACCTAGATAGGTTGGGACGAAATCTTCATTATAAATGGAATTGTCTTCAGGTGCTTTGGGGGTAAAATTAGGGACGTTCTGATACTAAGCCAATAGTTACTCAGCACAAACCTTTATTAAGTTTCCTCAAACAAATGATCTTGACCTACTTTCAAGGTCATAGGGTCAAATATGTAAAAACAAATTTACACATATAATTTTGAACAACCAGAAGGTTTAGTGTACAGATACATTGCCAGTAAGTACCTGGCATGAAGTTCCCTCAAATATCTGGCCTTGTCCTACTTTCAAGGTCACATGGTTCAAGGTCATATAAACCTATTCATCTCAATAATTAGAAGGCACAAAGTACTGATACTTGACCAGTAAGTACTGGCATAAAGTAATATAAGTTTCTTCAAACAAATTACCCTGACCTACTTTCAAGGCCACAGGAATCAAATATAAAAACGTTTGGAAATCTTCATTAACGTGATTGGCTAAGCACAAACTTAAATCTAAGATTGTTTCATGATCTTGGGGGCCAGGTGAACTATACCAATCATCTCGGCCTCTTGTTTTCCATGGTTTGCTTCAAATAATGCCATTGAAATTAGGTCCTCTATCAATGATTTGTACATCATTTTAATTCTGCACTTTGTTTGAATAATTTCTGAGAATAATTTAAAAGAACAGAACACCTGGTTACCAAATTACTTCTGTGAATGAGGGTATGAGAAAAGGAAACCCTCACATTCCATAATTTTAAAGGAAATAACTTTCCTGTGAACCAATAGAAATATGTGCCTTATATGATTTCTGTAAATATGATACATTCCTTCATCAGATTTTTAATTCCAGTGGCATTTCAAGGACAGAGGACAGAGAGGACCTACATGATTTATGTTTTAATGGTGTGGATTGAGAAGTTAATAGCCCATCATGGTGGGCTGTTCAAATCACCCTGTGTCTCGTCCATCACCGGTCTGTTGTCTCTCAGCCGTCCATTAACAATTATTGTTGTGGCTATTTCTTGGGAGGTATTTGATGGCCCTTTTACAAATTTCTTATGTAGATTCCACTTACTCTGACTGGTGGTGGCCATCTTGGATTTCGACTATAAAAGTTTGTTATTGCTATTTCTTGAGAAGCAAATAATGGATCTTTCTCAAATTTCATTATGTAGGTTCCCCTTGGTCACTTCTTTTGCTTTTGGGACTGAACCATTAAACAATTTCTGACTGACGACCATCTTGAATTTTCCAGTCGGAGACTATTATGTAATTTTTTCACCTGAAAATGTAACATCGTGACTGGCGTTGTTCATCGCCATTGTTAAATTGTGAGTCCGAACCAAGGTTTCAGTGTGATAACTTGAGTTCTGTTTGCCTGTCAAACTCCAACTTTATACTTTCCTGACTGAAAGTCCTTGCTTAATATTGTTTGTTTTGAAGAGAGAGAAAAACATAACTAAAAATGTTCTTTCTCGTTATAACCTGTCTACTGTTGACCACACAGTCGGCAATGCGACTGCTGTTGAACTCTTCTTTAAAAGCTAGAATTCTCAAATTTCATATACCTGGTACTTAAAAGCAAGTTATAGGGAAAAAGGGGAGGAGATCCAACTTTTAGAGAACAAAATTAATATAAAGATCAAAACGATGGTGGGTGCCAATATCCCTTTGGAATCTATTGTGTAATATGTTTTGTAGTTTGTGTACATTGACTTCATAAACAATAAAAAAAAATATTGTAATTATTTCTGTTTTAAGTGTCTCTGTCAAGATTTATTTGAAACTTTTTTTATGCCCCTGCTATGAAATGGTCGGCGGCATACAGTGTTACCCTTGGCTGTCATTCTGTTATATTTTCATTTGTTTTCGCTCAATTATTCATTTACGAATAAAGATAATGAAATGTAATTTGGTACGTAGATTCATCATGATAAAATGCAGGTCAAGTTCTGATTGGGTGGTGATCCACTGATTTATTATAGTTATTCCTAATTAAGTAGAGACATTTTAATTAATGAGGGAATGAACCAATTGGGAGCATTGTCGAACTCAATTTCAGAAACTTTTGTAAGTACTCTTTCCCTAGTACACTTTACATAAAACTATGTATTAATTACTGCAGTCAGGTTGAGTTTGGTTTAGGCTACAATTGTCAGAATGTAGGAATTATTACATAAAAAATTGAAAAGTGTGAATTTCCTCAGTCTAGTGAATTATTCACAGTAACATGAAAAACTTGTTAGAGGAAGTTTACATAAAACCACTTATATCCACAGTCGAGTAAATTTACATTGGCATTGTGCTGGTGTGTGAATTATATGATATAGGTGATATCTGGTTGTTTAAAACAATTGTTGATGGACATATTCTGATTATGCCATTAAACTGTCACAACAAAATAAATGTGAGAACTTATTATAGCACCAAGAAGAATTTGCTTGGTTCCGCCATCATCTGCTTTCCTCATTCGGTACATGGGGACCAGGATTAAACCGACAAGCAGATTGTAAAACCTTCACCAGGCAAGAAACAAATAACAAGCTTGAAAAACAGGTGCATAGTCCTAAAACTGGAAGGCTGGAATGTCCAAACTATAACACTCCAAAGATCTCAAGACATCAGTGGTGCAAGAAAAACGGCCACCATCAACAAGGAGCTACTGAGTCTTCAGGTGGACATAGCTGCACTGCAAGAGACCCGCCTAGGCGACTTGGGACCCTCAAGGAGAAAACTTCACTTTCTCCTGGCAGGAGAAGAGTGTCGTGGACTGAAGAGAGCATGGAGTTGGATTAACTGCCAGGAACACCTTGCTAAAGATGGTGGAACCAGCAGACAAGGGATCCGAACTTCACCTTCACAACACCAAATATCCCTGTCACTCTCGTCTGCACGTATGCTCCAACTGTAACATCTACAGCAGAAGCAAAAGACAAACGTTTAGGTTGGCTAAAAGAACATTCCCGCCAAGGAACATCTCACCATCCTTGGAGACTACAATGCGCGAGTGGGTGTCAACCATGACTCATGGCCTTCCTGTCTTGGTCACTACGGAGATGGCCAACGAGACTGGACAACTCCTGCTGGAATTCTGTTCCTACCATGGCCTCTGTGTGACCAACTCCCAATTCCAAACGAAACCACAACACGAGAAGTCATGGCGCCATCCTTGCTCAAAGCATTAGTATCAGCTAGATATGATCCGACATGCCAGCTTTAAGAACTTGTTCCTTACTCGCACTTACCACAGCACAGACTGTGATACCTATCACTCGTCTGCTGCAAGATCAAGCTACAACCAAAAGTGCTCTACAACACCAAGCAGAAAGGCAAACCCCGCATTGATACCCCTACCATACACCTCCCAGAGAAAGTAAAAGAGTTTGCTCTCAAAGACGTCCTGTCTGAATAATGCCAGTACTGCTCCGCCTCTGTGAAATGGGACCACTTCATATGGCCATTCAGAAAACAGTCTTTGCAACCTTTTGGGAGAAGATCTCGAAAACAATAACTGGTTTGATGCCAAATCTTTCGAGATGACCCCTTTCATTGAAACAAAGCGTGCTGCCCTCGCTGACTACAAGCTCTCATCCAATGAGAAGTTTTTACAAGCACTCAGCGCTGCAAGAAGCAAAGTGCAACAGACTGCATGACGCCAATGACAACTGGAAACAGCTCAGCGATTCGATCCAGTCTACATCTCCCTCGGGTAATATCAGAGGAATATACGAGGGCATCAAGACAGCTCTAGGCCCAGCACAGAGTAAAACAGCTCCCTTAAGTCCACCAGCGGGGAAGTTATCACCGACAAGGGCAAGCAGATTGGTAGAGCATTACCCTAGAGCTCTGCTCTAGAGAGAACGTCGTAGTCGCCTCAGCCTTTGACACCGTCAAAACTCTGCCCATCATGTAGGAACTAGATGCTGAACCTATCCTTGCTGAACTTGAGTGATGAGTAAAGTGATCGACATCTTGGCCTGTGACAAAATACCTGGTACAGATGACATCCCCCCCAAACCTCATCAAGTGCTGTAAAGACAGCCTTTACATGACATCATTTGACAGTGCTGGAAAGAAGAGGGAGCTGTGCCACAAGATGAGAGATGCCAAGATTGTCGCCCTCTACAAGAACAATGGTGACAGGAGCGAACTACAACTACAGGGGCATCTCTCTCCTGAGCATCGTATTGAAACTCTATGCCCGTGTCTTGCTTACACGCTTTCAGAAACTTAATGAGCGTGTGTACCCAGAGTCTCAGTGGGTTTTTGAAGCTGAACGCTCTACAGTGGACATGATCTGCTCCCTACGCCAACTTCAGGAGAAATGCAGAGAACAACACAAGCCCGCTCTATATAGGTTTCATAGACCTGACCAAAGCCTTCGACCTGGTCAGCAGAGAATGGCTTTTCAGCATCCTCTTCAAGATCGGATGCCCTCCAAAGTTTCACAGATCTTTCCATGACGACATGAAGGCAGCCATCCAGTACGAGGGTAGCATGCCTGACCCCTTTGACACCAAGAGCAGAGTCAAGCAAGGATGCGTCCTCGCTCCAACCTTCTTTGGAATCTTCTTTGCCCTGCTCCTGAAACATGCTTTTGGGACTTCAACAGAAGGGGTCTATCTACACACCATATCCGACGGCCGTCTTTTCAATCTTGCCCGACTGAAAGAAAAAACCAAAGTACATGAAAGAACCATCCGGGACATGCTTTTTTGCTGATATGTCACCGTCACTTCGCACACTGAGCAAGAACTCCAGTGCCTTATGGACAGGTTCTCCCAGGCCTGCAAAGATTTCCGGAATAATCATCAGCTAATAAGATACCAACGTGCTGGGTCAAGATACGAACACTCCACCAACCATCACCTTATGGAGTATGGACGCATCCCAAAGGACATCCTGTACGGCGAACTTGCCTCTGACAAGACATCTGTTGTTCCCAACTGCGCTTTTAAGACGTCTTCAAAGCCCTGGACATCAACACAGTGAGCAAGGAAGATGTGGCAACTGACCGCAAACAGCTGAAGATCTGTTTGGAAAAGATTCATGGCAAAAGCCAATGAAAAGAGAGCCAAGTGGAAGACAAGCACTCCCGCGGCCACCCCTTCCAGCCATACATGCAGCCAATGCAGCCAAGTTTGGCTCGCATGCATTGGAATCACCAGCCACAGCCGACGCCGTCTCTGAGGTCAAACCTGACCACCTCTGGACTCGCGTAGTTCCCATAGTCGATACGACTGACAGAGGCCTACTTCTGCATTGATCAAAGAAGGGCAATGAGAAATAATTTTTGCCTGTTTCCATATTATATTATTCGGTAATGAAATGCTCCCTTTGTGGGACCTCAGCATAAGACTTCCAAATAGCATTGCGTAAAACCATTGTTTTATCATGATCAGAAGATTAATAGCTCAATGTCATTTCGGTCTTTTGTTATCACAGCCGCTTTCAGCCACAAAAGTGTAACGAGGTACAGAAACGAAGTATAAATGCTTAGGGTTAGGGTTTGTGTACCACACAAAAGTGTACCATGGCACACAAACGAAGTATAAACGCTTTAAATATGCCTTGTCGTACCAAACGGGGTACAGAAACGAAGAATATATGATTCGTTTGTGTACCACACAAAAGTGTATCGTGGTCGGCCATCGCAAGTAAAAGTATAAGAGAATAATACATTGACCTTTTCTTGACTACAGCTGCTGATTTGTAGGCTGTGGCATTATTTGTCATGTAACAATTGGACATGCTGGAGACTTGTTTAAGGACGATTTTTTCTCATTTTAGCTTGCCTGGTCAGAAGGACCAAGGTGAGCTTATATGTCATACTGTGGCGTCGTCAACAATTTTTAAACGAATTAATCCCAATAACCACAGATAAGAAATCAAACTAATTGGCAAGAAGCAACCCTAGGTGCTCAGATTCAAAATTATACAAATTGTTGGACGGATCCCCAGGGGGATGAGGGGATGGGTCAAAGATGGTTATTTAGATATATTGGTTAAAGCGACATCTTTTCCATAACCACTTATCGGAAATCAGCCTTATTTGGCAGGAAGCATCCCTAGGTGCTCAGGATTCAAAAGTATCCTAATGTTGGAGCTGACCCCTGGGGGCATAGGATGGGGCAAAAATATTTATTTAGCTACATTGGTTTAAACGATTTCTTCTACGTAACCACAGATTGGAAATCAACCTTATTTGGCAGGAAGCATCCCTTTGTGCTTAGGATTGCTAGAGAATTCTGACTCTCACCCGCCAATTGTCCAAATATTTAGCGGGTCAGAGAGTCAGAACTATTCGGATTACAGGCTGTGCTAGTTGTGCTTTTTACAGACTGATCAATCATCCTGAAAGCCCAGTCTCCGTGTTGGTCAAAATAACTCTTGCCTTATCAATCGGTATATCATATCGATATAATTGACCAAGCTCTTGCCAGAGTTGAAATGAAGTGTATTTGAAGAGAGACTGAGAGAGAGATATGAAAAAGTCAGGGTAGCAGAGAAAGGGGTTAATTAGTTATCGCTTGGCTGTGGACTGAGATAGAGATATATCAGCCAGTGTAGCAGAGAACAGGGTTAACTAGTTATCGCTTGGCTGTGGACTGTGTAGCCAGAGAACGGGGTTAACTAGTTATCGCTTGGCTGTGGACTGAGAGAGAGAGAGATATACAAAAGCCAGTGTAGCAGAGAACGGGGTTAACTAGGTATCGCTTGGCTGTGGACTGAGATAGAGATATACAAGTCAGTGTAGCAGAGAACGGGGTTAACTAGTTATCGCTTGGCTGTGGACTGTGTAGCCAGAGAACGAGGTTAACTAGTTATCGCTTGGCTGTGGACTGAGAGAAGGAGATATAAGCCAGTGTAGCAGAGAACGGGGTTAACTAGTTATCGCTTGGCTGTGGACTGAGAGAGATATATATAAGTCAGTGTAGCAGAGAACGGGGTTAACTAGTTATCGCTTGGCTGTGGACTGAGAGAGAGAGATATAAGCCAGTGTAGCAGAGAACGGGGTTAACTAGTTATCGCTTGGCTGTGGACTGAGAGAGATATATATAAGTCAGTGTAGCAGAGAACGGGGTTAACTAGGTATCGCTTGGCTGTGGACTGAGAGAGAGAGATATAAGCCAGTGTAGCAGGGAACGGGGTTAACTAGTTATCGCTTGGCTGTGGACTGAGAGAGAGAGAGATATATAAGCCAATGTAGCAGGGAACGGGGTTAACTAGGTATCGCTTGGCTGTGGACTGAGAGAGAGAGATATAAGCCAGTGTAGCAGAGACGGGGTTAACTAGTTATCGCTTGGCTGTGGACTGAGAGAGAGAGAGATATAAGTCAGTATAGCAGAGAACGGGGTTAACTAGTTATCGCTTGGCTATAGACTGAGAGAGAGAGAGATATAAGTCAGTGTAGCAGAGAACGGGGTTAACTAGGTATCGCTTGGCTGTGGACTGAGAGAGAGAGATATAAGCCAGTGTAGCAGGGAACGGGGTTAACTAGTTATCGCTTGGCTGTGGACTGAGAGAGAGAGAGATATATATATATAAGCCAATGTAGCAGGGAACGGGGTTAACTAGTTATCGCTTGGCTGTGGACTGTGTAGCAAGAGAACGGGGTTAACTAGTTACCGCTTGGCTGTGGACTGTGTAGCAGAGAACGGGGTTAACCAGTTATCGCTTGGCTGTGGACTGTGTAGCCACAGAACGGGGTTAACTAGTTATCGCTTGGCTGTGGACTGTGTAGCAGGGAACGGGGTTAACTAGTTATCGCTTGGCTGTGGACTGAGAGAGAGAGATATAAGCCAGTGTAGCAGAGACGGGGTTAACTAGTTATCGCTTGGCTGTGGACTGTGTAGCCACAGAACGGGGTTAACTAGTTATCGCTTGGCTGTGGACTGTGTAGCAGGGAACGGGGTTAACTAGTTATCGCTTGGCTGTGGACTGTGTAGCAAGAGAACGGGGTTAACTAGTTACCGCTTGGCTGTGGACTGTGTAGCAGAGAACGGGGTTAACCAGTTATCGCTTGGCTGTGGACTGTGTAGCCACAGAACGGGGTTAACTAGTTATCGCTTGGCTGTGGACTGTGTAGCAGGGAACGGGGTTAACCAGTTATCGCTTGGCTGTGGACTGTGTAGCCAGAGAACGAGGTTAACTAGTTATCGCTTGGCTGTGGACCGTGTAGCCAGAGAACGAGGTTAACTAGTTATCGCTTGGCTGTGGACTGTGTAGCCAGAGAACGAGGTTAACTAGTTATCGCTTGGCTGTGGACTGTGTAGCCAGAGAACGAGGTTAACTAGTTATCGCTTGGCTGTGGACTGTGTAGCCAGAGAACGGGGTTAACTAGTTATCGCTTGGCTGTGGACTGAGAGAGAGAGATATAAGCCAGTGTAGCAGAGAACGGGGTTAACTAGGTATCGCTTGGCTGTGGACTGAGAGAGAGAGATATAAGCCAGTGTAAAAGAGAACGGGGTTAACTAGTTATCGCTTGGCTGTGGACTGAGATAGAGATATATAAGTCAGTGTAGCGGAGAATGGGGTTAACTACAATGTAGTTATCGCTCGGCTGTGGACTGAGATAGATATATAAGCCAGTGTAGCAGAGAACGGGGTTAACCAGTTATCGCTTGGCTGTGGACTGAGAGAGAGAGATATAAGTCAGTGTAGCAGAGAGCGAGGTTAACCAGTTATCGCTTGGCTGTGGACTGTGTAGCAGAGAACGGGGTTAACTAGTTATCGCTTGGCTGTGGACTGTGTAGCCAGAGAACGGGGTTAACCAGTTATCGCTTGGCTGTGGACTGTGTAGCCAGAGAACGGGGTTAACCAGTTATCGCTTGGCTGTGGACTGTGTAGCCAGAGAACGAGGTTTACTAGTTATCGCTTGGCTGTGGACTGTGTAGCCAGAGAACGGGGTTAACTAGTTATCGCTTGGCTGTGGACTGTGTAGCCAGAGAACGAGGTTAACTAGTTACCGCTTGGCTGTGGACTGTGTAGCCAGAGAACGGGGTTAACTAGTTACCGCTTGGCTGTGGACTGTGTAGCAGAGAACGGGGTTAACTAGTTATCGCTTGGCTGTGGACTGTGTAGCAGAGAACGGGGTTAACTAGTTATCGCTTGGCTGTGGACTGTGTAGCCAGAGAACGGGGTTAACTAGTTATCGCTTGGCTGTGGACTGTGTAGCCAGAGAACGAGGTTAACTAGTTATCGCTTGGCTGTGGACTGTAGCCAGAGAACGAGGTTAACTAGTTATCGCTTGGCTGTTGACTGTGTAGCCAGAGAACGGGGTTAACTAGTTATCGCTTGGCTATGGACTGTGTAGCCAGAGAACGAGGTTAACTAGTTATCGCTTGGCTGTGGACTGTGTAGCCAGAGAACGAGGTTAACTAGTTATCGCTTGGCTGTGGACTGTGTAGCCAGAGAACGAGGTTAACTAGTTATCGCTTGGCTGTGGACTGTGTAGCCAGAGAACGAGGTTAACTAGTTATCGCTTGGCTGTGGACTGTGTAGCCAGAGAACGAGGTTAACTAGTTATCGCTTGGCTGTGGACTGTGTAGCCAGAGAACGAGGTTAACCAGTTATCGCTTGGCTGTGGACTGTGTAGCCAGAGAACGAGGTTAACCAGTTATCGCTTGGCTGTGGACTGTGTAGCCAGAGAACGAGGTTAACTAGTTATCGCTTGGCTATGGACTGTGTAGCCAGAGAACGAGGTTAACCAGTTATCGCTTGGCTACGGACGTTTAGTCTTATACAACACGTTGTTACTTACATCTTGCTTTTTATTACAAAGCGGACTTCCCAAAGAATCCGGAAACTAACATAGGGGAGATAACCAGTACAGTCTTATCACATGATCATCCGCCTAGCCATATCATAACCATAACATCCCGCCACTTAATAACAGGCTTTCTAGACCTGTTACTGCTAGACGGATTAACACGAAATAGGCAGGTCAATCATATTTGTGAAATATGATTAAATTTACCATTGCATTGCATTGCTTCTCTATAATCCTGCCGAATCCATTTGGCATTCACAGGATCATGAATACCACTGACTGATTGTTTACGTCATAGTTGTTATGACTTCATAATTGTTACGTTGGATACCACTGACCATCCCCGGGCGATGGCTGTTGTATTCATTGAAAAAAACAAACATTATGAGCTAAATGCTGAGAAATATAAAGTATCATTATTTTTTTACGAGATGAAAACATTCTAGAAATGGTAAACATAAGTATTGAGCTGATTTCAGTTTGCATTCATAGGTTATACGAATGTCATCTGGACAAAGGCAAATCCTACATGAAGCGCTGAATTTACCTTTCCCCAATTGGCATTCATATTACCCATAAATGCCAACTGAAAGCAGTTCAATGCTTAAATAACACGTTCTTTCGATGTATCTACATTGGACGAACAATATATGAATAAAAAGAAAATGCTAGCTACAATTTATCTGTCATTGACAGTTAAGCATACTATTCAACAATGATCATTTGTCAGTTGCCCTTGCTGACATGTTACACATGAACGGACTCAATCTGCTATGATGTCTGCCATGCGATGTTGTTTTTTTTTTTTGTCGTGGATTCCTCCGTGGCTTCCAATAGGGCTGTCGTGATAAAGCTAAAGAACATCCTGTACGAGTGAACCAGGTAAGGCTAGTTGATATAAGTTAATTTCCTTTGTTTGTTTAGCCTTGGCAACACGCGAATGGAACAAAACTTTTTTGATCCATGAAGTCTGCACTCTTAAGTAGAGCTAGAAGCGAGTCTCTCTGGCTAATAGCTAAAACGCCATCGACAAAGTACGTGTAAATATTTCGAAAGGTGAGGTATGTTTGTTGTGATAAAGTCCTCTGAAGACTTCCCCAGTACAGATCATTGCTTTACCCTGTGGTCAGATTGTATAAAAACAGGCGACAATTCTGTCAGATCAGTATTCTCATTAGTATCGTTAAACACGTTTTCATCAGTGTCTTTTACTGAAGATTGTTGTACGTTGAAATCCGTGACAATGTCCAGTGTAGTAGCTGATCTATGTCAGTTGTCACATCCATTGGATTACCAGAGTCAATATCAGTGGTCCCTTGGAATGGATCACTTTCATGAGAATCGATCTTTGCCAATGTTGTGTTTATCTGTGTCGTCTTGTTGTAATGCTCATCAACTAAGTCACAATCACTAGCTCCAGATTGACAGGTAGAATAAATGTCACTCTCCGCATGGCCCTGTGAGACTTCCTGGAGTATCTTAGTATTGGACTATAAAAGGTGCATGACCATCAACACTTGTTGAACACTTGGTTGCTGAAGGTCACTGCTCGATAAATGGTAGTGGTCGTTTCCTGTGCCGCTTTCGACATGTAAGAACTCCCTCCGCGTCCTCTATGTCTGCATCATACGCGAATGCTGGGCCAAATGATGGCGACTCAGACACATATTATTTAACTCGAACACAGGTTGGAAGGACCAGTCACTCCACTAGCAGGAAGTGGGGATCTTCCTCGTCATGACTAGCTTCCAAGCGGCAGGATGACACCTTGACAGCATCAGGGACTATCATTTTACTGGCTGGCTTATATTCTATTGCAATATCACATTGCTTCAACACTGCCAGCCAACGTTCATTAATAGCAGCCTTCAAACGATTGACAGCGATGGGGCGATGCGCCCGGTGGTCACACTCGACGATGAGTTTGGTGTCACCGACATAAGAAGCACACTCCGTCACTGCTGTGACTAAACCGAGATTTCAAGTTCTGTGGGTCCTATTGGTCCATAAAACTGCTGTCACTTGTTTGTTTAGTGCTTTGGATCCAAAATGGATTGTATGTGATGTGCCTTCCTCGTGCATCCTATCAAGCATGACTTCCACACCTTTACTGGGAGTGTCAACTGCAATACGGAACGGTATATCAAAACATGCAAATGTATCAGAGTTCACTAGCAAGTCCTTTAGAGTCCCAAAGTCATCACGATGTTCACTAGTCCACTTAAACTCAGTATAAATTAAAAGTTCGGCTATTTAGTTATTATCTCGTCTGCTTTCGAGTTCAACTGAGAAACACCCCAACATCAAATCTAAAATCATGATTGTGATCGTCTCTTTATGCCTAGCAATTGTATACATAGTGTCGGGTGGGATCTCAACTGTTTAAAAGTTATGACTCAGAGGTTATTGCGATGGCGTGGCAGACCCCGAGGTTAAAGTCTAAAACCAAGGCCAGCGACAACCTGTTCCTGCAGGCGTCCATGATCCTTGTGGAGTCTACCATTATGGACGAGTTAGACGCCGAACAGCGATTCCTGGCCCCAAAGAGGAGCAACTTGAAGCGGGTGTTAAACCTCCACAGAGCGAATCGCAGACCAGAAGAGCCATCGGACCTGACATTCGAGGTATGTTTCGAAGTGTGACTTCCGATATCCTGACTATTTACACAGATTGACATAATTGCGAGACATTGTATAAAAATGAGTACATATTCATCGAATATATCATTAATTAATGTCGTTTAACTAATATGTTCCTATTGCTATTAGAGTTGAACAGAGAGTTTCTGTCGTGTGACGAATTCAACTTGGCAGACATCCAGATCGACGGACAGGGACATTTTGTTTCCGCTTCGCCCTTCCAACTACACCTCCTACGACAAGCCAAACAGTGTTTTTTTGGATGGAACATTCAGGGTAAGCTATGTCAAATAAATCGTGAAAATTCCATATGTACATTCACAATTGTGTATTTTTACGTTCATCTCTAGTACCGAATTTGAATTTGTTTTAAAGGAAGGGAACTAACAAATTACATAATGCTTTGTGGAGTGCTAACTTCTCCCTTGTTTACACGCTGTACATGTACCACCAGGAGGACAACTGTTGTCGTTCACGTCAGCATCAACGGCCAGAAGAAGCAGTCGCTGGTGGTCGTCCTGATGTCTCGTCGCCGGAAATCTGATTACGTGCGAGTAGATATGAATATGAATAATTGACTGGGCAATTAGAATGCGTTATATAATACATTAATTTGAAATATTTACGGGTGTTGACTGGCATAATTGACAGCTTGGGCAACTGTTGTCAATTGGGGTTCTAGTTCTTTATTAGCCAAAAGCCCTTAGGCTTATACGTACATACAGGAGAATGACAACACAATATACAGACAACATAGTTCAATAATGTACATACAAGTATAACAGTACTTATTTAACACATTAACAGTTATGGAACATCACAATATGTAAAATATGATTACCGTCTCTTACAAGCTAAATACAGATATTTCCCTAAAATGGATGAATCTCTAACATTTTGGGTGCTCAGTAGTTGTATTAATTTAAAGATAATAATAATTTTTCAATAATCTGCCTCGTAAATCGCTATAAAAAGGGCAAATAAAGATAAAATGAAATTCGTTTTCTATATCTCTCAAATTACATTTGTTACAAATCCTGTTTCTACGAATGACGTTATGATGTCTTCCAGTTTCTATATTTAGTTTATGAGACGATATCCTAATTTTAGTTAATATTTGTTTGTATTTACTTTCAATAGGTTTTGTTAAATAAAATTGCATACTTTGACTATCTATCAAGTGTTGTTATAATAACCCTTTAGGTGAAGCTGTAATTTTTGATATGTTCTGTCTGGAAATATCAATCAATCTCTGTTCTATTATTTTAAAAGACATATCAAATGGTAATGTAGTGTCAAACATATAATTAAGTCCTTAAGGTTCAGCAGATGATACTGGACTTTGAGCAAGGTGAGAAGACATTGTAGCTACATGTAATTAATCTTATACAAAGTAACAATCAATTATCAATAACAAATGTTAATTTTAAAATCTTAATGTGCATGCATGTATTTACTAATTTTTGACTATTGCCATTTATTGAATAAATACGGTTTAAACTATTTTTATATATTTTTAATATTGTAATTTCTGCCATCTGTCTGCATTTGAGAGCTCTGTGAGAACGAACAATGACGTGAAAGGTAAGTGGGAGTTAAATACATACATATGAAAAAAATATATTGTTAATGAAATATAATGAAATATTATTGGTTATTTCATTACTCTTTCGGCGCCAAAGTCGACTTTTGTCGACAAGGAAGACGAGGGCCAAAGTCGACTATAGTCGACATTTTGAAAACAATAATCTTAAGATTTTCATAAAATTTTGAAAATCCAAGATGGCTGCCATGGTCGCATGACCTTGACTGAATGTGAACAATGTCAAAAAGGTACAGCGCTAGCTTCATTTGAACTTTATATCCATCAAGTAGCATGTTCCTACGACAACTAAAACAATGCTACAAAGTGTTAAGCATAAATCTATATTTAGCAATAAATATATATATTATGTCAGAATAACATGTTTTGGTAACTTTATTTCCTATTGTAATATCTGCCTGCCACCACTTATATTCTTCATTATATCAGTAGATATATATACAGACACTCATAATATAGATTGAAACCTACAGATAAGTGAAAAAAAAGAAATATAGCTGTAAAATCAACAATTTTATCAAATTATGAAAATCCAAGATGGCCGCCAAGGTTACATGACCTTGATTGACCTTGAATGACCTGTGATGAGGTGCATTTGGTAAAGCATCATCTGAACTTTATATCCACCAAGTAGCATGTCCCTGCACCAACAAATAAGAAAAACCATACATTGTTAATTAAAATTCCTAGTAATTAATATTGGGCGCTGGGCCAATATGTTAAAAAGGTAATTTGGCGCCGAAAGAGTTAAAGGACTCACACAACTAAATAATTTACTATATGTTATTACTAAGCTTTCGAGCTAATAACTTTAATATTTGAAGATCAACACTTGTGAAAACTGCCTAAATTCACAGATACATACATGACAAAGGCTTCAAGGAGCATTTTATGAGGAGTTTACTGGCATATTAGCTCGCTACAGGCGTCTGCTTCGGACAACCGGAAATTTACATGTCAAACCAGTGAAATAGGACGAGAACACCCTCTGACTTTTGACCCCATATCAATCCGCCATCACATATCAAAATCTACCAAAAGTATATATTTTTGTAAAGTTAAATATCTACAGATTTCATTCAATGCAAAATAGGTCAACAATTACCTATTTAAATTACTCAGAATCACTGTACTTAGACGGAACAAATTTTCAGTAGGGACTACAAACGTACGAAACACTTCGTGATAGGCTGATTTAGTTGTGTGAGTCCTTTAAAGGGCCCTAAACATGTCAGCTGTTGAAATGAAGTTACTATTTGAAAGTATATACATTTCCGAGTAAAATGGTGAAGTTTGGTTGAAATCGAATAAAAAATTATGAAGAAAACCCAAGTTATTGCACCTAATGTACATTTGCTATTCAGAGCTAGCACCAGAAATTTCTCGTTTCTTTTGCATAACATTTACATCTAGCACCTCAGTTAAGCACGCACTTAGCAATTTCATATTTTGCACAAAGATCAAATACGCTAACCGCTCAACAGTTTTTGAAAAGAAATCTTGTTACCTCAGTTTCTGTTAATTTTAAAGTCTCTGCAGTAATTAATTTTTATTTTAAGTATTTTTTTTATTTAATTTTAACAATTAAACACACTTAGAATTCACACACAACTTCAAACTTCTACAGAAAACATGAGTCATAAAAGGTTATCAGATATCCACCTTAACTGTTTATCTATCAATTACACCAGCTTACATTTAGCACTTCTAGCTCCCTGGGGTGCCTCCATTTTATAGGGAGAATATTGGGGGTAGGGGACATATAATGCTATAAACGGCTTATTGTATGAGTAAACAAAGTACACAAACACATTAAATCAATAAACAAGATGTTGAACAAGGTATATATTGTGACAGGAATAAAGTAATTTCTACAATTTACTGAAAATATGGAATATAAGTTGGATTTCGACACCAAAACATGTACGTGACACGTACACATATATATACTCACATGTGCAATATTTATACAAGCTTATTATGTGATTGTTCTAGTTATTGCTTTCTTCTGACTATAAAACAAACATGCATTTATAATTTTTATGAAGGAAGAAGCCTGAGAATGATTGGGCAGAGTTGGAACGGGGGTTGGGTGGGGAGGGGGGGGGGGGTGTGTGTGTTGAAGACAGCACACTAGATCTTTGTTCTATCAAAATTTGGATGTTAAACCTGGTACACATATCAGTTAAGTTTTATTAACACGTACGCAGATTAATTATCACAGTTAATTGAACCAAACTTAATTAAAAACGTGAGTATTAGGGTCAGTACAACAATACAGGCTTCAACACAGGGCCATGTTTTGCCAGATTTTAAATAATTTTGAAGCTTTTTTGTCAAATTAAATAGTTTTACACACTGAAAAATGTGCAAACACTCAATGACAGTGGCTGTCTTTGAAAAAGAAATATCCGGAAGCACAGAAAATGTTCCATAGGTCAAGCACATGGCTAGTTCCATTAAAGGACTCACACAACTAAATAATTTACTATATGTTATTACTAAGCTTTCGAGCTAATAACTTTAATATTTGAAGATCAACACTTGTGAAAACTGCCTAAATTCACAGATACATACATGACAAAGGCTTCAAGGAGCATTTTATGAGGAGTTTACTGGCATATTAGCTCGCTACAGGCGTCTGCTTCGGACAACCGGAAATTTACATGTCAAACCAGTGAAATGGGACGAGAACACCCTCTGACTTTTGACCCCATATCAATCCGCCATCACATATCAAAATCTACCAAAAGTATATATTTTTGTAAAGTTAAATATCTACAGATTTCATTCAATGCAAAATAGGTCAACAATTACCTATTTAAATTACTCAGAATCACTGTACTTAGACGGAACAAATTTTCAGTAGGGACTACAAACGTACGAAACACTTCGTGATAGGCTGATTTAGTTGTGTGAGTCCTAAAAACAAATCTTCATTTATAGTTTATACACCTGACAAAAATATGTTGTGCTTTCACTTTACCAAAGACTGATCTACTGCATTTAAATATATTTGAAATGAAATAATGGAATAGAGAACCATACTTGATTATCATATTTTTGTAGTTTTTTTTTTTTTTTGCTTACAAATGAAAATTCTAATATTTTTTGTTTCTTTTTTTCAAGGATGGCACCACCGAATTAGCAGGAAATCTCACCAACACCCGCCCTTGTATGTAGCTATCTCTCTTCTGCTGGAAGGAATTCGCCATCGTGCATGTCCAACCATGTGACCGCGGGGGATCTGAGGAGGGATACCAGACAGATGCGTTCCAGGGTGGAGAATTAAGAGGCTCCGCGATGCAACAAGCAGATACATGGCCCAATAGATGTCGACATCGGACTGTGGCATAAAATTATTGTACAACATTGTGTCATGATGTTTGTTTGATGATGATGATGTTTGTTTGATGATGATGATGATGATGATGATGATGATGATGATGATGATGATGATGATGATGACGACGACGACGATGACGACGACGACGACGACGATGATGATGATGATGATGATGATGATGATGATGGTGGTGGTATTTTATTGTTGTGAACAGGATGATGAGGTTGGTGATGATGATGATGATGTTTGTTTGATCGTGAGGATAATGATGGTATTTTTGTTGTGAACATGATGATGACGTTGGTGATGAACATGTCATGATGTTTGTTTGCATCTTTGAAAAAAAAAATATATAAAATACAAAATTATTGCACATGAATGGCTGTCTGACTGGGATGCATTGCAGCCCCCAAATGCAAGGGGGTGTGGGGGATCTCCCCAGAAATTTTTGAGGGGATATAGACGCAAAATTTTGCATTCTGACCGTATCCCATTTTTTTGTACTTAGATATTATCATTATCAAATTATATATTATTATATTATCTTCTAATTTTAAGAAAATAAAGTATTTAAAATCTCACTGTGTGACTGCTGTAGGATATGGGTTCCGGCCCAAAGTTGGTATTGCCCCCCTCCCCCTTCCCCCACCCTTCCCCGAAATTGTAGACTCAAAATCATACATTCTGACATTATTTCAGTAACTTTTTGATTCTTCAGACTTTGTCAGACATGATTTATTTTAGGGGAAATATCATTGGCCTTTTTTGGAATCCTTGCCGTAATGAGGGTATGAGGTGTCTCCCGCAGACTATTTTGCTTTTAGATTCACAACTCTGCATTCTCTGATTCTGAGCATATTCCACTACTCAGTAAAATGTACATCGTCGATTTGATGCAAACGTCAGAGATGTGTACCGTGGGTTCCGACGATGTAAAATGTAGTGATGATTATGACTAACTGGAAAAGTTAAGTAATTTTCATGAATAAAATTGCTAATGCATGTAATTTAATTCCATTTATGACTACGCTATAAAATCAAGTTATAATTGTACGTTTTACTGTAATGCTAACTTAATAAACTATATATATATAGGTGTAAACTATTTGTTGTTGGATTTTCTTTGAAAAAAAAATAAAGAGATTAAAATTTAGTGCACATTATGATCACTATATGCTGTAATGAAGAAGTAATCTCTTAAGTTTTGCAAAATATTTTCTCATTTTACTGTTTATAAATGCTTCAGACGAAGATGGTTCAAATGACTCGTAAGGTTAACTGACCAAATATGTCAAAACTAGAGTTGTCTTAAATATGCGTTAGTGTTGTGTATCCCTCAGGTAACTCAGTTCTACACTAGGATACATGTAACTGACTTGCCACGTCCCTTAAATTGTCGATATGTTGGTGCTAACGATGTTTATAATTCTTCGAAGTCTGTTAGACTTAGATATCTTATCTAATTCCGTGATTTGTTATAACATATATAAATATGACTGTAGTTTTGAATTGTACCTTGAAATTTTAAATAAGGATTGAAAGTCATTTTTTTAACTTTCATAGTGCTATGAAAGGTCAGCCGTTACATCCATATTGAATGAAGCCCGCTAGGTGTAACGGCTGACATTTCATAGCACTATGAAAGTTAAAAAAATGACTTTCAATCCTTATATTTACATTTTTTTCTATAACAAAGATACTGAATTCCATTTATATTTTTTCCAAAAAATTAGTTTTTTTAGCTGCGCTTCCATATATAGGCGTCGTCATTTAAACGACATTGGCGGAACAGCCTAGCTTGAATAAATTTGGCGCGAATGATAATGACAAGTCATTTGAGCGTTTGACGCAAGGACAATCTCCATGTTATTCGAAACGGCGCGAAAAGACTCTCATTGAACAAGCTTGATCTATGACGTCATAATTAAACCATGTGCCACGTCTCGAGAACCATTGCTTTCATACTTTTATGAAAGGCATTTTTACTGGTAATGTTCATATAGTGGGTTGCAGCGCAAATGTAAATATATGAAAATGAAAGAATCTTGCTATGTAAGTTTAGAACTATAACCATCATAAAATAGTGGAAACTGGAATAATGTTGATCTGTATCACAATGTGTACATTTTCTATTTTGATATCATCAAATATTAGGAAATGGACATATTTTGATACTCAATAAACTGGCGATTAATTCCATTACCTGTTACAATGTTCATTTTTGACTATTGAAAGAAGGTTATATTTAGATAAGTATTATTATACAAAGCCAGATTTTATAGTTTCCAGAACTACAGTTGTAATGATTACTAAGAATACAAAAATGTAGAGAAATCTATGTAAGTTCATCAAAATTATGTTTAAAAAAGTCTCATAAATTTGTCTTCCTTATACATTGTATTTTTGTTAAATGTTGTAAATTTTTATACGTTATCTCTATACATAAACAACGTTGAAAGTTGAAAAATGAAGCTGAGGGATAACACCATTGCATGGGGGGGGGGGGGGGGGGGGTTAGGATTATCACACCTGGATGCAGATAACACAGGCTGTGGCTTTGGGCGCTACGTATATACGCTTAATTAGTCATGGTGTAATTATTACCTGTACATGTGCTGGCTATTAATTACAACGCAGGTAAAATGATTAATTGTCACAGTGATGAACAAAGCTAGGCCTTTAGAAATATGTCTGTACTGTATATCAGAGTATCTGTGTATATGAAGAAAAAATGCCTAAAAATCCTTTTTATTTTGTAAAAATGCTGGTGGGTGGAACCCCCTTGGATCCGCCACTGCCTCCTAGGCCCACATATATAGGCCCTACATTTCCCTTCTACTCTCTTTCCTATCTTTTCTCGTCCACCGAAGGACGGTGATCATGAGCGAGTGGGAGGCTATTTTTATGGGAAAGGGTCAACCAATAAGAATGCGTGTTCTATATTTAGTTGATGTGAGCAAATGGAAACCTCTTGTCAGTCAGTCCTGACAGTGCGTAGTGCTGTGTACAAACGGAAGTGTATTGAGCTCCCAACATGGTGAACGTAGTCGTGGGATTGACCGTTGTTTTGGTTCTATGTGCTTCATTTACAGCGTCCAAGTCTCAAAAGGTAAGTTTCTCATGTTTTCTGTGTGTATATATAATGTGTGTTTGTAAGATTCGTAAAACGACACAACTGTTCCAGACATACGGTAGATTATTCGGATACATGTGAAGAATGCGTAAGCTGGGAACAGACATCTGTCCACAGGCCGAAATGACATGTCCACAGGCACTAGCTCGACTGTCATAAATAGGTATTTGACAGACGAGGCTAGTGCCTGCGACCTGTCAATAAGGGGTTCAATAGGCCTAAGTGGCGAATATAGCCCAACATCACACTTCCATTATGTGTGAAAATCTGAGTTGAATGCTAACTGTAAGTGACTTCGATTTTTGTGATTAATTTGTGATTTTTATACCACATCTGGTACACAGGGACATGTATTGACTTATGATAAAATTAGTGATAAATACCTAAGCTTATATTTATATATATTGATGGGTATTTATCACTAATTTTATCATATAAGTCTATATACATGTCCCTGTGTCTGGTATACATACAAATTTGTATATATATATGCATGGGGCTAAATCACAATCGAGCTACCATGTGTTAAAGGCCTAATTTACGTAACTTCAATACATTTTTCAGGATTCTGAAAAATTCTGTTAACCATGCAAAATTAATCCTAAAACGAAGTCAACCTGAGCGGTAACTAACAAGAAACTCTTGACAAAAAAATCCAAAGAATTGAAAATAATTCAGGTGGGGCCCACTTCAACAACAACAAAGATAGAAGACAGTTAAAAATGGACGCGTGTTTACAAATAACATGTTTCAACTACTGCTGTACTAGTAACCGCATAAGAATTCTTATCCCGCTGACGACAAAAATCTCACCATCGGGATATTCCCAAGTTTTAAAACAACGTCACATGACGTCCTGAACGATACCGTATCGGGTTACTAAAAATCTGTATCACATCACTAAATTTCGTCTCACGTCAGTAAATTCTGTATCACGTCAGTAACGGGTTATCGCTCCTGAAAGAACTCTCCATTCAATAACAATGATGGCTGTTGATAAACACTTCGTCCACATCACGGAAGATAAATTGGCCCCGAAAAGCCAGAAAGTAAATTGTTACAAAACTTTGAGATTGCAACGAGAAAGCTGAGCCAGAATATTGAAATCTTATTTTACATTTGAAACGTTTGATGAGCTAGGTGGGAATGTTAGGGCATTTCTATGTTGACGCCTGCAGGGCAGCAGTTCAAAATATAAGTCCAGGCCCCGGTTTCATCAACGTTCCTTAACTTAAGGAATATCCTTAACTTAAAATTCTCTATAGGAAAGCATTATGAAGTTAAGGAAAGTTCCTTAACTAAGGATTTTCTCCTTAACTTCTGTAATGCTTTCCTATGGAGATTTTTAAGTTAAGGAGTTTCCTTAAGTTAAGGAACGTTGATGAAACCAGGGCCAGTTCATGTTTTTTTTTCTAATCAAACACAGGAGTATAAGCCTTCAGCAGGAAAAATTCGTTACACAGTTTGTAAGTGACCTGATACGGAAAAATATCGGGACCTGGTTATTTTCCATATCTGGTCACAAACAAACTATATAACTAATAATCTTGAATATTGCTGATATCAGTTCATCTTAACTAAATCTATAAATATAATAAGTTATTAGGCTTGATTTTCACATCATGTTTTGCCAAAAGTTACATATATTGGGCCTTTAATTAGGACCTTTATATAGCAGGGATCACTTTAGGTCGATTTGGGGATTTTTACCCATATTTTTCCTGAAAATCTCATTAAAAATTTCAAAATTGTATTACTTTATAAAGAAAAATCTAATAGATATTTTGCTGATCCCATATAATCCCTCAAATTCTCCCATAGATTTTAACAGTCAGAATTATCCCTGATATAGTGTATGATTATGTATAAATGAAACCAGGAATTAATGGTATCAGAGAGCAACTAATAAACAGAAAGAACAATACGGAAATTTTCTGAACAAGAAAAATAATCTGTTTTTAATTGGGTCAAGATCAGTACTGTGTACAATTTTTATTCGCCTGGCATGGCAGATATGGCATATTGTCCATTGTTCCTTCTGTATGTCCGTCGTAAACTTTTATTTGCCAGGAAATCTTCTCCTACAGTTTTCAACTGATTACTTTCAAACTTGCTAGGCTTGACCACAATAACATGAAGTTGTGTTTTCTTGAATGACAGTTTTATTTGACAATATTCACTAGAGTTATGGCCCTTTGAGATGCAATTCCGGGCATAACATTGTATGTAGAAAGCATCAGAACTTTTTTGTGTTTTCTTCAATTTCTCTAAAATTTGGTATGGTAGTTCAAAAGTTATTAAAACATAATCTTACATAATAATAATAATTAGCTCGTGTTTGGACCAATTTCTAAATGAAATATATTTTCTGAAGGCAAATGTAATTGTAAGAAGGAAAATCAAGGTCTCAGTTGTGTCAATTAACAGGAAAGTACCTTAAAACCGCATTTTTCGCTAAATTTGGTGCTCGTCTGCTCAATTTCGTCGCCGCCATTCGACTAATTATAGGAATCTCAACATGTTGCGACATGAAACATTTTCTATAATTTGTTTAACTTTAACAGTTTAGATTATGAAACAATATCACATTTATTTAATATCAAGATTTATTACTTAGCACATCAGTACCATAGTTATATTTTTATTATCGTTTTCTATGTTAAATAAACATTTCTTATGTTTTCTTGCGAATCGGCACGGAACCGGGAGCAGGATAGTGGTCACATGATTCGAAAATAATCACGTGATTGCTCGTATAAAAATAGAACCGGAAGCGCAAATTTCAGGTAACCGCGGTAAACAAATATTGGCTGACGTACACTGTAAGATTATGTTCGGTAAAGCTTGTAATAATAAATATTTAACATATATAATACTGGTTTTGTGGAATTGTTTCAACTTTTCGGGTAACAGCATTAATTTAGGTATTTAATTATGTAGAAAAATGCATTTCTGTTGTAAATTTAACTGTTGTTTGTCTGGAGATCTTCTTTACATTTTTCTATCAATATCTTTCAAACTTTGTTGGCTTAATCATCATAACATGAAGTTGTGTTTTCATGAAGGTCAGTTCGATAGACAATATTTACTAGAGTTATGTCGCTTTGGAACTTCGTATCTGATGCAATTTCGGATACCATGTAGAAAGTGTCAGAACTTTTTATGTGTTTTCATTAGGGCTGCAAGGATTAGAAATAATGCGAGTCAGATAACAGGTGTCAATCTTCCCAGATTCTCCATGGTACGCTGGGGAAAAAGCTAAATTTTGTTATTATCCTCGATTTGGTATGTCTCCAATATCAGAGTCAAATTGTTCCCGTACTTCAGTTGTCACCCCAGATTATACCTCGTAAAATCACAAACTATCTAAAGCCGTGACTCCAGGTGGTGTTTCTGACGCCAATGCAGTCGACAGGACACTGGACAGGTTAAAGTTCAACAAACGAGTCTATTATGTGAGGTTCTGATTGTCGCACTTGATTGAGCGGGCCTCAAGCAATTCAATCAGACATATATAATGAATTATTAGATTGAAAGACATTAACAATTGGTAATAATCATACACCTCGTTGAAATGTGAATTACAAAAGTTGAAAAACAAGTCGATGACAAAAAACAAAAGTGCTGAGGGCAGGGGTTTTCCGATTTTCTATGTTGGTAGCTAGAGTCTTGCTCATGAAAACGCTTTAATATGTAAAATATTGCTATCGTCTGCGCAGCTATCTGAATAAGTGCCTCAAAGACAAAGAAATGTATACAATCAAAATATGTGCACACTGTGCATGGAGGCGAGGATTAACTTCTGTCTGCCAAAACTCCGATGACGCGGTAGGAACAAACGAACAGATCTGATAAATGTAAGCGTGGAGGAAACAGGACTTTCAATTACTAATTCAAAATGTGAAAGTATTAGAACATTTAAAACCAAATGGCATGAGGGATTCGGATGTGTTACGAAACCTGATGGTTTATAGAACCTGACGTAGGCATACAAATCAAACAGATCCGCCACGACTTAATCGTGAAACAGGGGCTGTAATTATATTTAAGAAATTATCATTGTGATAATCATTACATTTTGTACATGCACACACCCAGACTTGGGCTCTTGTTAATACAAACATCCCGACCTTGGAAATAAACAGTATTTTTACAACAAAGAGCAGAAATAAAACTAGTGAGACGAGCCGGGCGTGAACCCGAGACCTCTATGTAAAGGAGCCATGACGTTACCACCAGGCCAAAAAATCTGAACCAGTTGACCTGGTTTGTTTTTGCTGATATTGTTATACAATGTCGTATCTCTGTGTAACAGATAGGCCAGATAAGCAGTCTGAATATATTGAACATTTTTATTGCTTTAACCAAACATTGGAAGCTGTTACATCGCATGTTTATTCAAAAACATTTACTCTATCAGTAAAAAATTAATAAACTAACCATTTACATAGATGAATAGTTGCCTTTTTTACAGAATGGACCGTGGTATTTTGTGTCTTGAATATACAAAATATTGATCATAAAATAAAAAAAAAAAAATATTATAATTGTTTTTATTTCATTTGCACATATACTTTGAGACAAAAAAAAACATCATGCCTTTACCCCAAACTTTTGTCTATTGTAGTCCGAGTTGGTAGCCATGAATAAATTATATCAGAATAAATATAATCATTGTATTCACTTTTCAAATCAAATGTTTGAACAGTATATGAAAAAAATGCTGTGAACATTTTCACACACTTTACCCTGATTTCAGATGAGAAATCAGGGAGGTCTCCCTGATGACAGGTTTCAGAGGTTGACACCTATGGGATAACCGTAACCATGTTTTTTGAGTTCCCAAAAATATTGCTTCAAAATACGACAACATAAGTGACTAAATGAACAAACAAATGTAGCTTGATACTTATACCTTGTAAATACAGCTGTTAAAAGTAACAATTTCTCATATTAATGAACATCACTAGCCTTCGGTCTGGGAAAATTTCGTTCTTTCACTTTCCACTTGAGTGTTGTCAACCCTATGCACATTTATTCCTGCGAATCACTTCCGTCACCTTAACACCACAAGTTATCTTGCGGTAATATGGAAAGATATTTTGTTCAACAGAATGTCGGTCGATATGTTATATATGTGTATACAAAGAAATTTATTATGCATCCTATAGTAAGTGTAGTTGTCAAAAGTGTTTTGAATGTCGGTCAAAAGCAATCAGGAGATCATTTCTATCAAGAAAATCAATAAATATTGACATATATTTTGGGACGGTTTTCCGGTATGTGGATTTGCTTCCAAGATAGTACTTGTAACCGAACCGTAACCGGGTACTCGGTTACCCATTCCAGGCCTTGTTTCAATACCATCATACTTCTGATCGGGTACGACGGGCGTATGATGTCTCTGCTTGCGGTGCTCTTGTTTATAATAGTAATAATATTTCGGAGACCTTATATACTGCTGTATCACAACCTATAGCAAAGGTCGTCTCAAAGTGATTCACAAATTATTATCTGTGGTTATATGTGGACTGAAAGTCATTCTTTTAACTGTCATATGGTGCTTTGAAAGTTCAGCAGTTACCTTTACATCAAAGCCTGCTAGGCTTACGTACCTGCTGGTAATGTTCATATAGTGGGCTGCAGTGCAAATGTAAATATATGGGCTTTGAAGCCTGTCAATATTGTTCTCAATCAACTCCCTTGTGCTGGTGCTGAGCTCACAGCTAGTACTTTACAATTTCTAGCACTTCCCTACCACATACTCATTTACAGCTGATTATCATGAGTAGACTGGAACACTCATTTACAGCTGATTATCATGAGTAGACTGGAACACTCATTTACAGCTGATTATCATGAGTAGACTGGAACAACTGATTATCATGAGTAGACTGGAACAACTGATTATCATGAGTAGACTGGAACAACTGATTATCATGAGTAGACTGGAACAACTGATCATCATGGGTAGACTGGAACAACTGATTATCATGGGTAGACTGGAACAACTGATTATCATGGGTAGACTGGAACAGCTGATTATCATGGGTAGACTGGAACAGCTGATTATCATGGGTAGACTGGAACAACTGATTATCATGGGTAGACTGGAACAACTGATTATCATGAGTAGACTGGAACAACTGATCATCATGAGTAGACTGGAACAGCTGATTATCATGGGTAGACTGGAACAACTGATTATCATGAGTAGACTGGAACAACTGATTATCATGAGTAGACTGGAACAACTGATTATCATGGGTAGACTGGAACAACTGATTATCATGAGTAGACTGGAACAACTGATTATCATGGGTAGACTGGAACAAGTGATTATCATGGGTAGACTGGAACAACTGATTATCATGGGTAGACTGGAACAAGTGGAGTAAGTACCTTACTTAGAGATACAACAAAGTGCCATGACCATTACCCTGACTCAAACCCATCGGTCACCAGCTCATGATCAACATGCATCCTACCACTAGACCAGTGTGCCTAGGTCCTGATTTTACATTATACAGTGGACTCCACTTAATATCACTCCTGTTAATATCACATTCCTCTTTATATCATGTTTTTCCCAAGCACCATTTTTCTCTCTATATAATCTAAGTGTTTTTTTTAACCAATCACATAAAATATCTTGAAATTGATGTAATTTCTATTGATTTCAGGTACGACTTGTACAAAATGTTGCATAGAAAAATAAAAGAACATCCCCAAAAATGATTTTTAATTGAAATAATGATATCTATATATTAAAACATCTTCATATGTAAATTGAATAGCTTACTTTTAGTTTTGCAGATTGGAAATGCACTAGATTTAGTGGAAAAACATGTTTCTTTTAATGTCACATTCCTATTAATATCATGTTTTTGTCTGACAAATGCAACATGATATAAAGAGGAGTGCACTGTATAATATCGCTAATCATCATAGCATATTGTCTCTCGTTCAGAACTATTACACACTATAGCTATTAGCTTTACTACCATTATTCTCTCCATAACGTCCACCCGTCTTTAAACTCTTGAAATTTTATGTGAAGATTCAAATAAACTTGACAATGACAGCTGCAAAATGAATCTGTTATAATATCCTTTACTTTCCTGGCATATACAGTGATGTACCAGAATTGTTCAATCAGACAGTTACACAATATTTTCATACTATGTATAGTATGCACTTTGACATTATGTTCAATGAATTTGTATGATATTTTTTTCTGCGGATTTTTAGGTCACCTGAAACAAAGTTTCAAATGACTTAGTCTTACCGTCTTTTGTCCGTCGTCGTCCATCTTTCTGTGTGCGTCATATTCGTCGTGCATCCGTAACAATTTTTAAAAATCCCAGGCCAATTTTAATGAAATTTGGCAGGAACCTTCCCTGGCCAAAGATGCACCAAAAGTGTGAATTATATGGTCCTAAACCTTAGGGGCCTGAAGGAGGGGCCAAAAAGGGCCAAATTGGTTAAAACTTCAAATATTTTCTTCTCCAGACCCAGATATGCTGGAATCAAATACTTTTCATAAATTGAAAGGTCTTAAAGTGCTTTATCAAAATTGTGAATTTTAATGCCCCCCTTGATACTGAAAAGAATTTGACTCTGGCCCAACCCGGGGCAGTGGGAAGGGGCAGAAAAGGGTAAAATTGGGTAAAATTTCAACGATCTTCTTTAAAGACCCAGATATGCAGTTATTGGTACTATTAGTACATTAAAACTCAGGTGACCGTTAAGGCCTGTGGGCCTCTTGTCTTCCTTTTTTAGCTGGAAATAATTCAAACTTGGTTGGAATTGTTATCAGGAGTTCACTACTTAGGTCAAAAACCAATCGTAAAGGATGCTGTACATGTGTTAACGCTTTTCTACTGATGAACATTTTGTTATTACATTGTGAAGCAAAGTTTGTCAGAATCAAGCAAAGAGTCAATTGATTGAAAATCAAGGTCACTGGGTCAAAGGTTAAGGTCAAATTTTATATACCAAGGGTATTATACACTGATGAACATTTTGTCATGACATTGTGAAGCAAATTTTTTTCGAAATAAACAAGGAGTCTTCTGATCAAAAGTCAAGGTCAATGGGTCAAGTGTCAAGATCAAATTTTGTATTTTTTCACTGATGAACATATTGTTATGCCATTGTGAATAAAGTTGATCAGAATTAAAACAATTCAACTGACCAAAAGTCAAGATCACAGAGTCAAAGAGGTCAAGGTGCCTTATTCAAAAGTCAAAGAAACTGTTTGTTTTTAAACAAAGATCTAAGTCACTGAGTTTGATTGTTTGGTTGAAGCTCAAGGATTTACAATTTTGGGAGATTTATAAACCATTGATTTGCTTACTTATTAGTGTTCTCAATTAAACTTGGTTTAGATTAATGATAATTTCAGATTAAGTCTTAGGACACAACAACAAAAGATATTGGTACTTGTACTCAAAAGTCAGGTGACCATTAAGGCCCATGGCCTCTTGTAAACCTACAAATTTGTCCTTGAGTTCAATGTGATCCTTGTATTCCAGCCGAAGATCCAGCAAATGAAGTACCGGTCAACAAAGGCGTTTCAGATCCTAGCCGAAGAGTACACTGACCACCTGACATTTGAGTATCTTGTGAAGCAGATCCTGGTCCCACGTGTCCCTGGTACAGAGGGGAACAAACAAGTTGGTGATGTAAGTATATTTCAGCTCAGCTTTCCCGAATAGCCAAGTGAGTTAGCCATGGCCTAGCTTCCATCATCTGTCTATCGTCAAATGTTCTCAATGACTATTATGCTAAGAGTAATGATATACAGAATGGAAAATTTAGGACTGATTAGAAAAACAAGCTTGATTTTAGGACTGATTAGTAAAACAAAAATGATTTTAGGACTGATTAGAAAAACAAAATTTATTTCAGGACTGATTAGAAAAACAAAATTGATTTTAGGACTGATTAGAAAAACAAACTTGATTTTAGGACTGATTAGAAAAACAAGCATGATTTTAGGACTGATTAGAAAAACAAACTTGGTTTTAGGACTGATTAGAAAAACAAACTTGATTTTAGGACTGATTAGAAAAACAAGCATGATTTTAGGACTGATTAGAAAAACAAACTTGATTTTAGGACTGATTAGAAAAACAAACTTGATTTTAGGACTGATTAGAAAAACAAGCATGATTTTAGGACTGATTAGAAAAACAAACTTGATTTTAGGACTGATTAGAAAAACTAAATTGATTTTAGGACTGATTAGAAAAACAAACATGATTTTAGGACTGATTAGAAAAACAAGCATGATTTTAGGACTGATTAGAAAAACAAACATGATTTAAGGACTGATTAGAAAAACAAACTTGATTTTAGGACTGATTAGAAAAACAAACTTGATTTTAGGCCTGATTAGAAAAACTAAATTGATTTTAGGACTGATTAGAAAAACAAACATGATTTTAGGACTGATTAGAAAAACAAGCATGATTTTAGGACTGATTAGAAAAACAAACATGATTTAAGGACTGATTAGAAAAACAAACTTGATTTTAGGACTGATTAGAAAAACAAACTTGATTTTAGGACTGATTAGAAAAACAAACATGATTTTAGGACTGATTAGAAAAACAAACATGATTTTAGGACTGGTTAGGAAAACAAACTTGATTTAAGGACTAATTAGAAAAACAAAATTGATTTAAGGACTGATTAGAAAAACAAAATTGATTTTAGGACTGATTAGAAAAACAAAATTGATTTAAGGACGGATTAGAAAAACTAAATTGATTTTAGGACTGATTAGAAAAGCAAACTTGATTTTAGGACTGATTAGAAAAACAAACATGATTTTAGGACTGATTAGAAAAACAAACATGATCTTAGGACTGATTAGAAAAACAAACATGATTTTAGGACTGATTAGAAAAACAAACATGATTTTAGGACTGATTAGAAAAACAAAATTGATTTAAGGACTGATTAGAAAAACAAACATGATCTTAGGACTGATTAGAAAAACAAACATGATTTTAGGACTGATTAGAAAAACAAACATGATTTTTGGACTGATTAGAAAAACAAACATGATTTTAGGACTGATTAGAAAAACAAACTTGCTGACAGGCAAAAACGATATTTGATTTGACAGTTGCAGACTATTACAAAAGTATTGAATTGCTTTTCTTAAAGAGGAATTATCAGATTTGGTATAATGAAGAGCAAATAAGAGGGAAGAGGAGAATAGAAGGGAAAAAATCCATTTAATTTTACAGCATATGTGTGTTTTACATCTCTTGTTGGACTTTATAAGTTTGCTAATTAAGATCATTCATGGATCTCTTGTTGGACTTTATAAGTTTGCTAATTAAGATCCTTAAGGGATCTCTTGTAGGACTTTCTAAGTTTGCTAATTAAGATCCTTCAGGAATCTCTTGTTGGACTATATAAGTTTGCTAATTAAGATCCTTCAGGGATCTCTTGTTGGACTATATAAGTTTGCTAATTAAAGATCCTTCAGGGATCTCTTGTAGGACTTTGTTCTTATTTTTATTGGTTCTTGCTTTAATGCATACATGTTTATAACACTTGAACCGATCTGAAAACAAAGATGGCCGTTTGGTTTGATTGTTTACGCCTTATTAACAGTAGAGCTAATTCAAGGACGGCCTCCTGGTGTATGCTATATATGCAAGTATGCGCGAGTGCTTGTGTATTTGGAAGGCTATGTAATCCTCTTTATAATAGACTGAATCTTATGACGATTGAAAGTACTACCACACACAGAACATCCAGCTCAGTCACAATATACTGACAACAGGTGAACCTGTCGTTCCACTCTCATAATACTGAGCGCCAGGCAGGGAGTAGTAACTACCATTGCACAGGGGCAAACGCTCAACTAGATAAAGGCCAAAAGTATTGTAGTGTCAAGGGAGATATTAGGAAGGAGAAAGTTGTTTAGAAAGAATAGAAAAGATAAGATCCCAAATTTAGTCGACGCGACTAAGTAACCCTTGTTTAAACAAGTCAGATTATCATTGCAGTCATGCTATCTCATTAAATAAAAGTTTCAATAAGAATAATAATCAGAAACCACTTGATGGATCCTGGATCCCCTTATAGTCCCTAGTTGGTCATTGTCCAATTTTCAGGCTGATTCGAAAAAAACGACATGGCCAACAGACAGCCATCTTGGATTTTGAGAATATTAATTTGTTATTGCTATTTCTTGACAAATACATGATGGATCGCTCTCAAATTTCATCCTTGGTCCCTTGTTGTGCATTGTCCAATTTTCAAACTGATCCAAAAATCAATATTACTGACAGGCAGCCAACTTCTTATAGCAAGTGTATTGCTTTTACTTAGCAGTCTCAAATTTCCTGTCAGAGGAAAGAGGGAAAAAGAAGGGAAAAAGATCCAACTTTTAAAGAACATATTATAAAGATTATAATGATGGGCGCCAAGATCCCTCTGTGATCTCTTGTTTGAGTAGCTTAGCTACATTGTATAAATATGATATGGGTTAATTGACAGACCAGGCATGTACATTTACCTCTTGCAGCATAATCTAGATTCATTATTTTGAGATAAAATCAACATTCAGCCCTTAAATTAACTGAAGTTCCGTCAGGCTTAAGGGTTACAATTAGCAATTTCACTAGTTTCTATCTATACAATACCTCTTTTAGTTCTTTGACTTACTTCAAAAATAGTGAAGTATTTTTGTGCATCCCCACAACAATCAGTTCCCCCTTTGTTGGTGAGTAAGTTTACTAAAGTTTATATAGAGAAATAATACTATTGTTTATTATTTTTTGCCTGTGAAATAAAGAAAATTATTAAACTGATAAAACTTATATTTTCACTGCAGTGATGAGCAGTGAAAAAAAAAGATTTTGCAGTGAAAATATAAGGTTTTGCTGAAACGACTTTTGATCGTTTGTGTCTGATTTAAAAGCATTGGCCTAGCTACTTTCAAGTAGGCAGTACAGAAAAATAATAATAAAAGCATTTTAAGGCTTCAATCGAAATGTAATAAAAAGAAAATTCAACTTACTCTGCTATACTCGTGAAATATATTTGATATTAATTATATATAAACGGCAAACCATTGAATATTCTCCATGTAAAATTTGCCCATTTCCAGTGGGAAATTATTCCTATTTGGTGAAAATCACCTCTTGAAACAGAAGATTGTGCCAAATTGTAAAGTTGGGATTCCTGCCCTGCTCCTAGGGCCAGGGTGGGCCCCAAATGTCCTGCCCAGCTCCTAGGGGCCAGGGTGGGCCCCAAATGTCCTGCCCAGCTCCTAGGGGCCAGGGTGGGCCCCAAATGTCCTGCCCAGCTCCTAGGGGCCAGGGGAGCCCCAAAGGTCCTGCCCAGCTCCTAGGGGCCAGGGTGGGCCCCAAAGGTCCTGCCCAGCTCCTAGGGGCCAGGGTGGGCCCCAAATGTCCTGCCCAGCTCCTAGGGGCCAGGGTGAGCTCCAAATGTCCTGCCCAGCTCCTAAGGGCCAGGGTGGGCCCCAAATGTCCTGCCCAGCTCCTAGGGGCCAGGGTGGGCTCCAAAGGTCCTGCCACGCTCCTAGGGCCAGGGTTGCCCACAAAGGTCCTGCCAAGCTCCTTGGGGCCAGGGTGGGCTCCAAAGGTCCTGCCCAGCTTCTAGGGGCCAGGGGAGCCCCAAAGGTCCTGCCCAGCTCCTTGGGCCCAGGTTGGGCCCCAAAGGGGAAGTAAACCAATATTTCAGTAATCTTCTTCTTCAGGATCAGAGTTGTCTTTGCTCTTTGTCAGCAAACATGGAAGGATCAACAGAAGCCGATTTTGATTTGTAAATTTCAGTATCCCTGGGCTTATCCATTATGCATGTATATAGGAAAAGGACCTCATCAATCTTTGTTGTTTTGATGTAATCATAGCCCCCAATGATGATGTCACTTATAAAATCATTTTTCACTTGAAGAGCTTGTACAAAAGCAAGTGAAAGTACTTGTGAATCTGCATCCAGGGTTTGTTGATTTTTTTTATATTTACGATGGTATGCTTTTAATTTTAGATAAGTTTAAAGTGGTATTAAATATTTTACTGTTGATAGTAATATTGAAGGATTTTATAAAGGAATAAAGTAACCAGGCTGTTGAGCCGAACAATGTAACTTAAAGGTAGCCTTTTATTGATTCAACTGATCTTGTTATCCTGTTTCTACTTAGTATATCAAACCATCGCCTAAAAGTTTCTAGTTTTTATGGATTCAGCAGCAATTATTCTGAAATATTTATTAAAAACAAAGCACCTGAAAGAAGTCAGACTGTGAGACAATTACAAACAAAAGAAAAGCAATTATGAAAATTCCAGCTAAGCTACGTTAAGCTGACAGTACTAAGTGATTTGTGTGATGGTATAATTAACAAATGGGACTGGCTGAATTGATGTCATATATCTGATTTGTATCATTAACACTACAGGACATCAGATAGACGGTGTGGGTGCTTTGATCAGACAGGTTTACAGTGTAGCAGACTGGCCACACTAAGTCTGGCCTGTCACCACACATCTTATTGCCTCTGCTGGTATTCTGGTAACATCAACACAATCCTTTTTTGGACTGATTGCTTTTTTTCATCATTAACGAAACCAAATTTATTGGAAAATGGGGGATTGTCCTAGCGGGATTGACAGATCTAAACAAGTCAGTCTAATACCCAATAAAATCTAACATAGATTTAACCAATACAATTATTTCCTAGAAAGGGATATTCAGGGCTGAATAGCACGTTGAAACATCACGGATGATGCTAGGTTTGTGTGGAGTCCGTAGAAAGCACACACTGTACAGCTGGATATAGGATTGATTTTTCAATTACAGCTGTACTTGCTGAGGTCTGGAAGGAATGTAATAAAGAAACTTGAAAATTACTTTCTGGAAACTGCAAAAAATGTCTCGAATTTGATGAATGGTATTGACATGGTTTGACTTTGTAGAGGACCAACAATCTTTAGTGATCTATACAGAATATTAACCCTGTGTGTGCCACTGATCTATACAGAATATTAACCCTGTGTGTGCCACTGATCTATACAGAGTATTAACCCTGTGTGTGCCACTGATCTATACAGAATATTAACCCTGTGTGTGCCACTGATCTATACAGAATATTAACCCTGTGTGTGCCACTGATCTATACAGAATATTAACCCTGTGTGTGCCACTGATCTATACAGAATATTAACCCTGTGTGTGCCACTGACCTATACAGAATATTAACCCTGTGTGTGCCACTGATCTATACAGAATATTAACCCTGTGTGTGCCACTGATCTATACAGAATGCCACAGGGCCTCAATTGAGGCTATCCTATAGTTCCATTGAGTGCCAAAGCACCTCACCTAGTCGGTGGACGGCTCAACAATAGCAATGACGGACACCAGGAATGTTGTTGTCTCAAGGCATCCTGATTTCTTATCCATGTTATTGACTTCTACTGATTTTGATTTAAACTATGATAAATACTTTATTATCTACATCAAATTTTGATAAAGGGAATAGCTATTTTGATGGTGAACCATCATCATTTCTATGCCAAAATAATGATGTCATAATCACCACGAGCTTGGTTTAAATTATTATCCCACGCGAAACACGTTTGCTGAGGATGTTAAATTGGGCACCGTCAGTCCAAGAGCTTTTCCAGGCTATAGCTTCAAAACTATTCAGCTCAACTTCACAAAACTTTCTGTATATATTAAGTTAGTGCCCTAGTTGTGCCTTTTGCTGTTTTCGAGGTTTCAATTTTGATATGAAGGGGAACAATAGCACAACAAGCAGAGCCAGGCATTGATTTTCTACTGAGGCAGAAATGTGTAAACATTGCAGTGGGAGAAACTCAATATTACAATTTGTCACTGTCATGTGCCAGGCTTCTAACTTGATATGGAAATCATTGTATTTGTATGTTACACAAGTCAATATACAATTTGTAGCTGTAGTCTATACAAGGTCAATACAACATCTATACTACAATATACAATCTGTAGTCTATACCAGGCCAATACAACATCTATACTACAATATACAATCTGTAGTGTATAAAAGGCCAATACAACATATATACTACAATATACAATCTGTAGTGTATACCAGGCCAATACAACATCGATCTATACTACAATATACAATCTGTAGTGTATACCAGGCCAATACAACATCTATACTACAATATACAATCTGTAGTCTATACAAGGCCAATACAACATCTATACTACAATATACAATCTGTAGTGTATACAAGGTCAATACAACATCTATACTACAATATACAATCTGTAGTCTATACAAGGCCAATACAACATCTATACTACAATATACAATCTGTAGTCTATACAAGGCCAATACAACATCTATACTACAATATACAATCTGTAGTCTATACAAGGCCAATACAACATCTATACTACAATATACAATCTGTAGTGTATACCAGGCCAATACAACATCTATACTACAATATACAATCTGTAGCTGTAGTGTATACAAGGTCAATACAACATGTATACTACAATATACAATCTGTAGTCTATACAAGGCCAATACAACATCTATACTACAATATACAATCTGTAGTGTATACCAGGCCAATACAACATCTATACTACAATATACAATCTGTAGTGTATACAAGGCCAATACAACATCTATACTACAATAAACAATGTGTAGTCTATACCAGGCCATTACAACATCTATACTACAATATACAATGTGTAGTCTATACAAGGCCAATACAACATCTATACTACAATATACAATCTGTAGTCTATACAAGGCCAATACAACATGTATACTACAATATACAATCTGTAGTGTATACAAGGCCAATACAACATGTATACTACAATATACAATGTGTAGTCTTTACAAGGCCAATACAACATCTATATTACAATATACAATCTGTAGTCTATACAAGGCCAATACAACATCTATACTACAATATACAATGTGTAGTCTATACAAGGCCAATACAACATCTATACTACAATATACAATGTGTAGTCTATACAAGGCCAATACAACATGTATACTACAATATACAATCTGTAGTCTATACCAGGCCAATACAACATCTATACTACAATATACAATCTGTAGTCTATACCAGGCCAATACAACATCTATACTACAATATACAATCTGTAGTCTATACCAGGCCAATACAACATCTATACTACAATATACAATCTGTAGTCTATACCAGGCCAATACAACATCTATACTACAATATACAATCTGTAGTCTATACAAGGCCAATACAATATCTATACTACAATATACAGTCTGTAGTGTATACCAGGCCAATACAACATCTATACTACATTATACAATCTGTAGTCTATACCAGGCCAATACAACATCTATACTACAATATACAATCTGTAGTGTATACCAGGCCAATACAACATCTATACTACATTATACAATCTGTAGTCTATACCAGGCCAATACAACATCTATACTACAATATACAATCTGTAGTGTATACCAGGCCAATACAACATCTATACTACAATATGCAATCTGTAGTGTATACCAGGCCAATACAACATCTATACTACAATATACAATCTGTAGTGTATACCAGGCCAATACAACATCTATACTACAGTATACAATCTGTAGTGTATACAAGGCCAATACAACATCTATACTACAATATACAATCTGTAGTGTATACAAGGCCAATACAACATCTATACTACAATATACAATCTGTAGTGTATACAAGGCCAATACAACATCTATACTACAATATACAATCTGTAGTCTATACAAGGCCAATACAACATCTATACTACAATATACAATCTGTAGTGTATACAAGGCCAATACAACATCTATACTACAATAAACAATGTGTAGTCTATACCAGGCCATTACAACATCTATACTACAATATACAATGTGTAGTCTATACAAGGCCAATACAACATCTATACTACAATATACAATCTGTAGTCTATACAAGGCCAATACAACATGTATACTACAATATACAATCTGTAGTGTATACCAGGCCAATACAACATGTATACTACAATATACAATCTGTAGTCTTTACAAGGCCAATACAACATCTATATTACAATATACAATCTGTAGTCTATACCAGGCCAATACAACATCTATACTACAATATACAATGTGTAGTCTATACAAGGCCAATACAACATCTATACTACAATATACAATGTGTAGTCTATACAAGGCCAATACAACATCTATACTACAATATACAATCTGTAGTCTATACAAGGCCAATACAACATGTATACTACAATATACAATCTGTGGTCTATACCAGGCCAATACAACATCTATACTACAATATACAATCTGTAGTCTATACCAGGCCAATACAACATCTATACTACAATATACAATCTGTAGTGTATACCAGGCCAATACAACATCTATACTACAATAAACAATGTGTAGTCTATACCAGGCCAATACAACATGTATACTACAATATACAATCTGTAGTGTATACAAGGTCAATAAAACATGTATACTACAATATACAATCTGTAGTGTAATAACCAGGCCAATACAACATGTATACTACAATATACAATCTGTAGTGTATACAAGGTCAATAAAACATGTATACTACAATATACAATCTGTAGTCTATACCAGGCCAATACAACATGTATACTACAATATACAATCTGTAGTGTATACCAGACCAATACAACATGTATACTACAATAAACAATCTGTAGCTGTAGTCTATACAAGGCCAATACAACATCTATACTACATTATACAATCTGTAGCTGTAATCTATACCAGGCCAATACAACATCTATACTACAATATGCAATCTGTAGCTGTAGTCTATACCAGGCCAATACAACATGTATACTACAATATACAATCTGTAGTCTATACCAGGCCAATACAACATCTATACTACAATATACAATCTGTAGTCTATACAAGGCCAATACAACATCTATACTACAATATACAATCTGTAGTGTATACAAGGCCAATACAACATCTATACTACAATATACAATCTGTAGTCTATACAAGGCCAATACAACATCTATACTATAATATACAATCTGTAGTCTATACAAGGCCAATACAACATCTATACTACAATATACAATCTGTAGTGTATACAAGGCAAATACAACATGTATACTACAATATACAATCTGTAGTGTATACAAGGCCAATACAACATCTATACTACAATATACAATCTGTAGTGTATACAAGGCCAATACAACATCTATACTACAATATACAATCTGTAGTCTATACAAGGCCAATACAACATCTATACTACAATATACAATCTGTAGTGTATACCAGGCCAATACAACATGTATACTACAATATACAATCTGTAGTGTATACAAGGCCAATACAACATCTATGCTACAATCTTCGGGAATAGAGCCAACACCGTACTTCTAGTTTAGGTTCTATGGGTTCTGTAATCCCAGCTTGGATACCTCTGTTTATGCAGGGCGATCGAAAAATTCTATACTAAAATATACAATCTGTAGTCTATACAAGGCCAATACAACATCTATACTACAATATACAATCTGTAGTGTATACAAGGCCAATACAACATGTATACTACAATATACAATCTGTAGTCTATACAAGGTCAATACAACATCTATACTACAATATACAATGTGTAGTCTATACAAGGCCAATACAACATCTATACTACAATATACAATCTGTAGTCTATACAAGGTCAATACAACATCTATACTACAATATACAATCTGTAGTGTATACAAGGCCAATACAACATCTATACTATAATATACAATCTGTAGTCTATACCAGGCCAATATAACATCTATACTACAATAAACAATCTGTAGTCTATACAAGGTCAATACAATATCTATACTACAATATACAATCTGTAGTGTATACCAGGCCAATACAACATGTATACTACAATATACAATCTGTAGTGTATACCAGGCCAATAAAACATGTATACTACAATATACAATCTGTAGTCTATACCAGGCCAATACAACATCTATACTACAATATACAATCTGTAGCTGTAGTCTATACCAGGCCAATACAACATGTATACTACAATATACAATCTGTAGTCTATACAAGGCCAATACAACATGTATACTACAATATACAATCTGTAGTGTATACCAGGCCAATACAACATCTATACTACAATAAACAATGTGTAGTCTATACCAGGCCAATACAACATGTATACTACAATATACAATCTGTAGTGTATACAAGGTCAATAAAACATGTATACTACAATATACAATCTGTAGTGTATACCAGGCCAATACAACATGTATACTACAATATACAATCTGTAGTGTATACAAGGTCAATAAAACATGTATACTACAATATACAATCTGTAGTCTATACCAGGCCAATACAACATCTATACTACAATATACAATCTGTAGTCTATACCAGACCAATACAACATGTATACTACAATATACAATCTGTAGTGTATACAAGGCCAATACAACATCTATATTACAATATACAATCTGTAGTCTATACAAGGCCAATACAACATCTATACTACAATATACAATCTGTAGTCTATACAAGGCCAATACAACATGTATACTACAATATACAATCTGTAGTCTATACAAGGCCAATACAACATGTATACTACAATATACAATCTGTAGTGTATACAAGGCCAATACAACATCTATACTACAATATACAATCTGTAGTGTATACAAGGCCAATACAACATCTATACTACAATATACAATCTGTAGTGTATACAAGGCCAATACAACATGTATACTACAATATACAATCTGTAGTGTATACAACGCCAATACAACATCTATGCTACAATCTTCGGGAATAGAGCCAACACCGTACTTCTAGTTTTGGTTCTATGGGTTCTGTAATCCAAGCTTGGATACCTCTGTTTATGCAGGGCGATCGAAAAATTCTATACTAAAATATACAATCTGTAGTCTATACAAGGCCAATACAACATGTATACTACAATATACAATCTGTAGTGTATACAAGGCCAATACAACATGTATACTACAATATACAATCTGTAGTGTATACAAGGTCAATACAACATCTATACTACAATATACAATCTGTAGTCTATACAAGGCCAATACAACATGTATACTACAATATACAATCTGTAGTGTATACAAGGCCAATACAACATCTATACTACAATAAACAATCTGTAGTGTATACAAGGTCAATACAACATCTATACTACAATATACAATCTGTAGTGTATACAAGGTCAATACAACATCTATACTACAATATACAATGTGTAGTCTATACAAGGCCAATACAACATGTATACTACAATATACAATCTGTAGTGTATACCAGGCCAATACAACATCTATACTACAATAAACAATGTGTAGTCTATACCAGGCCAATACAACATGTATACTACAATATACAATCTGTAGTGTATACAAGGTCAATAAAACATGTATACTACAATATACAATCTGTAGTGTATACCAGGCCAATACAACATGTATACTACAATATACAATCTGTAGTGTATACAAGGTCAATAAAACATGTATACTACAATATACAATCTGTAGTCTATACCAGGCCAATACAACATCTATACTACAATATACAATCTGTAGTGTATACCAGACCAATACAACATGTATACTACATTATACAATGTGTAGTCTATACAAGGCCAATACAACATCTATACTACAATAAACAATCTGTAGTCTATACAAGGTCAATACAACATGTATACTACAATATACAATCTGTAGTGTATACAACGCCAATACAACATCTATGCTACAATATACAATTTGTAGTGTATACAAGGCCAATACAACATCTATACTACAATATACAATCTGTAGTCTATACAAGGCCAATACAACATCTATACTACAATATACAGTCTGTAGTCTATACAAGGCCAATACAACATCTATACTACATTATACAATCTGTAGCTGTAATCTATACCAGGCCAATACAACATCTATACTACAATATACAATCTGTAGCTGTAGTCTATACCAGGCCAATACAACATGTATACTACAATATACAATCTGTAGTCTATACCAGGCCAATACAACATCTATACTACAATATACAATCTGTAGTCTATACAAGGCCAATACAACATCTATACTACAATATACAATCTGTAGTGTATACAAGGCCAATACAACATCTATACTACAATATACAATCTGTAGTCTATACAAGGCCAATACAACATCTATACTATAATATACAATCTGTAGTCTATACAAGGCCAATACAACATCTATACTACAATATACAATCTGTAGTGTATACAAGGCCAATACAACATGTATACTACAATATACAATCTGTAGTGTATACAAGGCCAATACAACATGTATACTACAATATACAATCTGTAGTGTATACAAGGCCAATACAACATCTATACTACAATATACAATCTGTAGTCTATACAAGGCCAATACAACATCTATACTACAATATACAATCTGTAGTGTATACCAGGCCAATACAACATGTATACTACAATATACAATCTGTAGTGTATACAAGGCCAATACAACATCTATGCTACAATCTTCGGGAATAGAGCCAACACCGTACTTCTAGTTTTGGTTCTATGGGTTCTGTAATCCCAGCTTGGATACCTCTGTTTATGCAGGGCGATCGAAAAATTCTATACTAAAATATACAATCTGTAGTCTATACAAGGCCAATACAACATGTATACTACAATATACAATCTGTAGTGTATACAAGGCCAATACAACATGTATACTACAATATACAATCTGTAGTCTATACAAGGTCAATACAACATCTATACTACAATATACAATGTGTAGTCTATACAAGGCCAATACAACATGTATACTACAATATACAATCTGTAGTGTATACCAGGCCAATACAACATCTATACTACAATAAACAATGTGTAGTCTATACCAGGCCAATACAACATGTATACTACAATATACAATCTGTAGTGTATACAAGGTCAATAAAACATGTATACTACAATATACAATCTGTAGTGTATACCAGGCCAATACAACATGTATACTACAATATACAATCTGTAGTGTATACAAGGTCAATAAAACATGTATACTACAATATACAATCTGTAGTCTATACCAGGCCAATACAACATCTATACTACAATATACAATCTGTAGTGTATACCAGACCAATACAACATGTATACTACAATAAACAATCTGTAGTCTATACAAGGTCAATACAACATGTATACTACAATATACAATCTGTAGTCTATACCAGGCCAATACAACATGTATACTACAATATACAATCTGTAATGTATACCAGGCCAATACAACATGTATACTACAATATACAATCTGTAGTGTATACAAGGTCAATAAAACATGTATACTACAATAAACAATCTGTAGTCTATACAAGGTCAATACAACATGTATACTACAATATACAATTTGTAGTGTATACAAGGCCAATACAACATCTATACTACAATATACAATCTGTAGTCTATACAAGGCCAATACAACATCTATACTACAATATACAGTCTGTAGTCTATACAAGGCCAATACAACATCTATACTACATTATACAATCTGTAGCTGTAATCTATACCAGGCCAATACAACATCTATACTACAATATACAATCTGTAGCTGTAGTCTATACCAGGCCAATACAACATGTATACTACAATATACAATCTGTAGTCTATACCAGGCCAATACAACATCTATACTACAATATACAATCGGTAGTCTATACAAGGCCAATACAACATCTATACTACAATATACAATCTGTAGTGTATACAAGGCCAATACAACATCTATACTACAATATACAATCTGTAGTCTATACAAGGCCAATACAACATCTATACTATAATATACAATCTGTAGTCTATACAAGGCCAATACAACATCTATACTACAATATACAATCTGTAGTGTATACAAGGCCAATACAACATGTATACTACAATATACAATCTGTAGTGTATACAAGGCCAATACAACATGTATACTACAATATACAATCTGTAGTGTATACAAGGCCAATACAACATCTATACTACAATATACAATCTGTAGTCTATACAAGGCCAATACAACATCTATACTACAATATACAATCTGTAGTGTATACCAGGCCAATACAACATGTATACTACAATATACAATCTGTAGTGTATACAAGGCCAATACAACATCTATGCTACAATCTTCGGGAATAGAGCCAACACCGTACTTCTAGTTTTGGTTCTATGGGTTCTGTAATCCCAGCTTGGATACCTCTGTTTATGCAGGGCGATCGAAAAATTCTATACTAAAATATACAATCTGTAGTCTATACAAGGCCAATACAACATGTATACTACAATAAACAATCTGTAGTGTATACAAGGCCAATACAACATGTATACTACAATATACAATTTGTAGTCTATACCAGGCCAATACAACATCTATACTACAATATACAATCTGTAGTGTATACCAGACCAATACAACATCTATGCTACAATATACAATCTGTAGTCTATACCAGGCCAATACAACATCTATACTACAATATACAATCTGTAGTGTATATACCAGGCCAATACAACATCTATACTACAATATACAATCTGTAGTCTATACCAGGCCAATACAACATCTATACTACAATATACAATCTGTAGTCTATACCAGGCCAATACAACATCTATACTACAATATACAATCTGTAGTGTATACAAGGCCAATACAACATCTATACTACAATATACAATCTGTAGTCTATACAAGGCCAATACAACATCTATACTACAATAAACAATCTGTAGTCTATACAAGGTCAATACAACATCTATACTACAATATACAATCTGTAGTGTATACAAGGCCAATACAACATCTATACTATAATATACAATCTGTAGTCTATACCAGGCCAATACAACATCTATACTACAATAAACAATCTGTAGTCTATACAAGGTCAATACAATATCTATACTACATTATACAATGTGTAGTCTATACAAGGCCAATACAACATCTATACTACAATAAACAATCTGTAGTCTATACAAGGTCAATACAACATCTATACTACATTATACAATGTGTAGTCTATACAAGGCCAATACAACATCTATACTACAATAAACAATCTGTAGTCTATACAAGGTCAATACAATATCTATACTACAATATACAATCTGTAGTCTATACCAGGCCAATACAACATCTATACTACAATATACAATCTGTAGTCTATACAAGGTCAATACAATATCTATACTACAATATACAATCTGTAGTCTATACAAGGTCAATACAATATCTATACTACAATATACAATCTGTAGTCTATACCAGGCCAATACAACATCTATACTACAATAAACAATCTGTAGTCTATACAAGGTCAATACAACATCTATACTACAATATACAATCTGTAGTGTATACAAGGCCAATACAACATCTATACTACAATATACAATCTGTAGTCTATACCAGGTCAATACAACATCTATACTACAATATACAGTCTGTAGTCTATACAAGGCCAATACAACATCTATACTACAATAAACAATCTGTAGTCTATACAAGGTCAATACAACATCTATACTACATTATACAATGTGTAGTCTATACAAGGCCAATACAACATCTATACTACAATAAACAATCTGTAGTCTATACAAGGTCAATACAATATCTATACTACAATATACAATCTGTAGTCTATACCAGGCCAATACAACATCTATACTACAATATACAATCTGTAGTCTATACAAGGTCAATACAATATCTATACTACAATATACAATCTGTAGTCTATACAAGGTCAATACAATATCTATACTACAATATACAATCTGTAGTCTATACCAGGCCAATACAACATCTATACTACAATAAACAATCTGTAGTCTATACCAGGTCAATACAACATCTATACTACAATATACAGTCTGTAGTGTATACAAGGTCAATACAACATCTATACTACAATATACAATCTGTAGTCTATACAAGGTCAATACAACATCTATACTACAATATACAATCTGTAGTCTATACAAGGTCAATACAATATCTATACTACAATATACAATCTGTAGTCTATACAAGGTCAATACAATATCTATACTACAATATACAATCTGTAGTCTATACCAGGCCAATACAACATCTATACTACAATAAACAATCTGTAGTCTATACCAGGTCAATACAACATCTATACTACAATATACAGTCTGTAGTGTATACAAGGTCAATACAACATCTATACTACAATATACAATCTGTAGTCTATACAAGGTCAATACAATATCTATACTACAATATACAATCTGTAGTCTATACAATGTCAATACAACATGTATACTTCATTTTCTGGATTTATGTGTAGAGCAATTTTATTATACATACTAGTGGTAAATCTAGATTTGTCTATACATGTTATAAATTAGTGGTAAATGTAGATTTGTCTGTACATACTAGTGGTAAATGTAGATTTGTCTGTACATACTAGTGGTAAATGTGGATTTGTCTGTACATGTTAGTGGTAAATGTAGATTTGTCTGTACATACTTGTGGTAAATGTAGATTTGTCTGTACTTACTTGTGGTAAATGTAGATTTGTTTATACATACTAGTGGTAAATGTAGATTTGTCTATACATGTTAGTGGTAAATGTAGATTTGTCTGTATTTACTAGTGGTAAATGTAGATTTGTCTGTACATACTAGTGGTAAATGTAGATTTGTCTATACATACTAGTGGTAAATGTAGACTTGTCTGTACATACTAGTGGTAAATGTGGATTTGTCTTAACATGTTAGTGGTAAATGTAGATTTGTCTGTACATACTAGTGGTAAATGTAGATTTGTCTGTACATACTTGTGGTAAATGTCGATTTGTCTGTACATACTAGTGGTAAATGTAGATTTGTCTGTACATACTTGTGGTAAATGTAGATTTGTCTGTACATACCAGTGGTAAATGTGGATTTGTTTATTCATACTAGTGGTAAATCTAGATTTGTCTATACATGTTAGTGGTAAATGTAGATTTGTCTATACATGTTAGTGGTAAATGTAGACTTGTCTGTACATACTAGTGGTAAATGTAGATTTGTCTGTACATACTAGTGGTAAATGTAGACTTGTCTGTACATACTAGTGGTAAATGTGGATTTGTCTTAACATGTTAGTGGTAAATGTAGATTTGTCTGTACATACTAGTGGTAAATGTAGATTTGTCTGTACATGTTAGTGGTAAATGTAGATTTGTCTGTACATACTTGTGGTAAATGTAGTTTTTTCTGTACATACTTGTGGTAAATGTAGATTTGTCTGTACTTACTTGTGGTAAATGTAGATTTGTCTGTACATACTAGTGGTAAATGTGGATTTGTCTTAACATACTAGTGGTAAATGTAGATTTTTCTGTACATACTTGTGGTAAATGTAGATTTGTCTGTACATACTAGTGGTAAATGTAGACTTGTCTGTACATACTTGTGGTAAATGTAGATTTGTCTATACATGTTAGTGGTAAATGTAGATTTGTCTGTACATGTTAGTGGTAAATGTAGATTTGTCTGTATTTACTAGTGGTAAATGTAGATTTGTCTGTACATACTTGTGGTAAATGTAGATTTGTTTATACATACTAGTGGTAAATGTAGATTTGTCTGTACATGTTAGTGGTAAATGTAGATTTGTCTGTACATACTTGTGGTAAATGTAGATTTGTCTGTACATACTAGTGGTAAATGTAGATTTGTCTGTACATACTAGAGGTAAATGTAGATTTGTCTGTACATACTTGTGGTAAATGTAGATTTGTCTATGCATGTTAGTGGTAAACGAGATTTGTCTGTACATACTTGTGGTAAATGTAGATTTTTCTGTACATTTTAGTGGTAAATGTAGATTTGTCTGTACATTTTAGTGGTAAAAAGATGAAGATCATTATTGTTATTTGATGTGTTGTTTTTTGGTGCAACGCAGGTATTTAACATGTATTTTTCTATATTTTTCATTCAATCTGCTCACTCAAAAATGACAGCAATATATTAGAAACACTCGTGAAGTTTTTTGGTCTTGCTGAAGACACTGATCAATATGTATTTAATAAACCAAAATTTTTTGAATATTTTTTTGCTGGTTTTCAGTTTATCAAGATTACCTTAGAGGCTTTGGGATGGTATGTTGAAGAGGACATCTTCGAGGACATGACCCCACATGGCATGAGGACATTCAGGAACATTATAGGGACTTATGACATCAGTAAACCACAAAGACTTGTCTTGGCAGCTCATTATGATTCTAAAAATATCACCTCCTCTAAAGGTCAGCAGTTTTTGGGAGCAACAGACTCAGCTGTTCCCTGTGCCATCTTATTGGATGTGGCCAGACAGCTAGACTGTCTTCTCACTAAGGGCAACGGTCAAATGGTCAGTATGAGCTTAGAAATGGTTCGTGACTGGAATTGACTTTTCACTTTTACATGAATAATAAAATTGAATTAGTGTCGCATAGCTCTCTGGTTATTTTGCCTTGCTGTGCCACATCATAATCCATGTAGTCTCTCCATGTAGGTCTCTCCATGTAGTCTCTCCATGTAGGTCTCTCCATGTAGTATCTCCATGTAGTCTTTCTATGTAGTCTCTCCATGTAGTCTCTCCATGTAGGTCTCTCCATGTAGTCTGTCTATGTAGTCTCTCCATGTAGTCTCTCCATGTAGGTCTCTCCATGTAGTCTCTCCATGTAGTCTCTCTATGTAGTCTCTCCATGTAGTCTTTCTATGTAGTCTCTCCATGTAGTCTCTCCATGTAGTCTCTCCATGTAGTCTCTCCATGTAGTCTCTCCATGTAGGTCTCTCCATGTAGGTCTCTCTATGTAGTCTCTCCATGTAGTCTCTCCATGTAGTCTCTCCATGTAGTCTCTCTATGTAGTCTCTCCATGTAGTCTCTCCATGTAGTCTCTCCATGTAGTCTCTCCATGTAGTCTCTCCATGTAGTCTCTCTATGTAGGTCTCTCCATGTAGTCTCTCCATGTAGTCTCTCCATGTAGTCTTTCCATGTAGTCTCTCCATGTAGGTCTCTCCATGTAGGTCTATCCATGTAGGTCTCCCCATGTAGGTCTCTCCATGTAGTCTCTCCATGTAGTCTCTCCATGTAGTCTCTCCATGTAGTCTCTCCATGTAGTCTCTCCATGTAGGTCTCTCCATGTAGGTCTATCCATGTAGGTCTCCCCATGTAGTCTCTCCATGTAGGTCTCTCCATGTAGTCTCTCCATGTAGTCTCTCCATGTAGTCTCTCCATGTAGTCTCTCCATGTAGGTCTCTCCATGTAGTCTCTCCATGTAGTCTCTCCATGTAGGTCTCTCCATGTAGTCTCTCCATGTAGTCTCTCCATGTAGTCTCTCCATGTAGGTCTCTCTATGTAGTCTCTCTATGTAGTCTCTCCATGTAGGTCTCTCCATGTAGTCTCTCCATGTAGGTCTCTCCATGTAGTCTCTCCATGTAGTCTCTCCATGTAGTCTCTCCATGTAGTCTCTCCATGTAAGTCTCTCCATGTAAGTCTCTCCATGTAGTCTCTCCATGTAGGTCTCTCCATGTAGTCTCTCCATGTAGTCTCTCCATGTAGTCTCTCCATGTAGTCTCTCCATGTAGTCTCTCCCTGTAGGTCTCTCCGTGTAGTCTCTCCATGTAGTCTCTCCATGTAGTCTCTCCATGTAGTCTCTCCATGTAGTCTCTCTATGTAGTCTCTCCATGTAGGTCTCTCCATGTAGTCTCTCCATGTAGTCTCCATGTAGTCTCTCCATGTAGTCTCTCAATGTAGGTCTCTCCATGTAGTCTCTCCATGTAGCTCTCTCCATGTAGTCTCTCCGTGTAGTCTCTCCATGTAGGTCTCTCCATGTAGTCTCTCAATGTAGTCTTTCCATGTAGTCACTCCATGTAGTCTCTCCATGTAGGTCTCTCCATGTAGTCTCTCCGTGTAGTCTCTCCATGTAGTCTCTCCATGTAGTCTCTCAATGTAGTCTTTCCATGTAGTCTCTCCATGTAGTCTCTCCATGTAGTCTCTCCATGTAGGTCTCTCCATGTAGTCTCTCCATGTAGTCTCTCCATGTAGTCTCTCCATGTAGGTTTCTCCATGTAGTTTCTCCATGTAGTCTCTCAATGTAGTCTTTCCATGTAGTCTCTCCATGTAGTCTCTCCATGTAGGTGTCTCTATTTAGTCTCTCCATGTAGTCTCTCCATGTAGTCTCTCCATGTAGTCTCTCCATGTAGTCACTCTATGTAGTCTCTCTATGTAGGTCTCTCTATGTAGTCTCTCTATGTAGTCTCTCCATGTAGGTCTCTCCATGTAGTCTCTCCATGTAGGTCTCTCCATGTAGGTCTCTCCATGTAGGTCTCTCCATGTAGTCTCTCCATGTAGTCTCTCCATGTAGTCTCTCCATGTAGTCTCTCCATGTAGTCTCTCAATGTAGTATCTCCATGTAGTCTCTCCATGTAGTCTCTCCGTGTAGTCTCTCCATGTAGTCTCTCTATGTAGTCTCTCCATGTAGTCTCCCCATGTAGTCTCTCCATGTAGTCTCTCCATGTAGTCTCCCGTGTAGTCTCTCCATGTAGGTCTCTCCATGTAGGTCTCTCTATGTAGGTCTCTCCATGTAGTCTCTCCATGTAGTCTCTCTATGTAGTCTCTCTATGTAGTCTCTCTATGTAGTCTCTCCATGTAGGTCTCTCCATGTAGTCTCTCCATGTAGTCTCTCCATGTAGGTCTCTCCATGTAGTCTCTCCATGTAGTCTCTCTATGTAGGTCTCTCCATGTAGTCTCTCCATGTAGGTCTCTCCATGTAGTCTCTCCATGTAGTCTCTCCATGTAGGTCTCTCCATGTAGTCTCTCCATGTAGTCTCTCCATGTAGGTCTCTCCATGTAGTCTCTCCATGTAGTCTCTCTATGTAGGTCTCTCCATGTAGTCTCTCCATGTAGTCTCTCTATGTAGGTCTCTCTATGTAGTCTCTCTATGTAGTCTCTCTATGTAGTCTCTCCATGTAGTCTCTTCGTGTAGTATCTCCATGTAGTCTCTCCATGTTGTCTCTCCATGTAGTCTCTTCGTGTAGTCTCTCTATGTAGTCTCTTCGTGTAGTCTCTCCATGTAGTCTCTCCATGTAGTATCTCCATGTAGGTCTCTCCATGTAGTCTCTCCATGTAGTCTCTCCATGTAGTCTCCCGTGTAGTCTCTCCATGTAGGTCTCTCCATGTAGTCTCTCCATGTAGTCTCTCCATGTAGTCTCTCTATGTAGTCTCTCTATGTAGGTCTCTCTATGTAGTTTCTCTATGTAGTCTCTCCATGTAGTCTCTCCATGTAGTCTCTTCATGTAGTCTCTCCATGTAGTCTCTCCATGTAGTCTCTCTATGTAGTCTCTTTATGTAGGTCTCTCTATGTAGTCTCTCTATGTAGGTCTCTCTTTGTAGTTTCTCTATGTAGTCTCTCCATGTAGTCTCTCCATGTAGTCTCTTCATGTAGTCTCTCCATGTAGTCTCTCCATGTAGTCTCTCCATGTAGTCTCTCCATGTAGTCTCTCCATGTAGTCTCTTCATGTAGTCTCTCCATGTAGTCTCTCCATGTAGGTCTCTCCATGTAGTCTCTCCATGTAGGTCTCTCCGTGTAGTCTATCCATGTAGTCTCTCCATGTAGTCTCTCCATGTAGTCTCTTCATGTAGTCTCTCCATGTAGTCTCTCCATGTAGGTCTCTCCGTGTAGTCTCTCCATGTAGTCTCTCCATGTAGTCTCTTCATGTAGTCTCTCCATGTAGTCTCTCCATGTAGTCTCTCCATGTAGTCTCTCCATGTAGTCTCTCCATGTAGGTCTCTCCATGTAGTCTCTCCATGTAGTCTCTCTATGTAGTCTCTCCATGTAGTCTTTCTATGTAGTCTCTCCATGTAGTCTCTCCATGTAGTCTCTCCATGTAGGTCTCTCCATGTAGGTCTCTCTATGGTAGCTGTGTACGGTAGATCTAGAGATTAATGGGAAAAAAGACCAATGCCTGAGAATTGTCAACACCGAGATTTAACCGTACACTGCATAGATGTAAATGTATACATTTTTGTCAATTGTATATCATTTCCAATTCAAAAAAAGGACTATAAAGTGTATACACTGATGTATCCTATGTATGGCACTTGTGTGAAAACCATGGTTACCACATCAAAAATTACCGAAAAATGCAAAATATCACTGTTTTTGACACAAAATTTGACCTATGCAGATAGGAATTTTTTTCTTAAGTTCTATCTAAAATTAAAGCTTACTAACTTGGTTGCAGAATTATATCTGTCCCAGCATAGGTCGTACGCTTAGATTTTCCGCTATTTTCCCTCATGTGCTGTTGTCGAAATTTCACTTCCTGTAAAGCTAGCTTTTCCTGTGTAGACACCCATTTCGGAAGGGTCAAAATTTAAATCTCTAACCAAAAAAAATTTTTTCTCTTTTTACAAATGTGAAGTCAACAAAGTCCACTTTATCATACTTAAGCCAATTTTACTCCTTATTTTTTTTTTTAGATTTTCATAGGCATGCTATTATAGTGGTTATTCATTGTACAAAAATATCACCCATGGCCACAAAAGCCTTCTGTACACTGCTACCATATACATCATTTTCTATTCCTTAAAATTTAATCAAAACCCTTTAGATGTCTGGAAAATGACACAATGAACAAAATGATGTATCCGTTTCCTTTCTCCCTTGAATAGTTACTGAGTAAAATGAATTTCCCTGAAAGGTGAATTTTTACCAATTCTGTTCTCAGACTATCAATAAAGGGAGATAATCTGAAAAATGAAAACTTCAATAAGTTTGTAGTTTTCATTAAAAAAATTCCATTATGGGTGAAATTGGACGCTTTGAGATCCTATGCATGGGAAAAACAAGACTGTTTAGTGATAATGTTATGTTTTATCTTATTTTATGACGTCATAGTTACTGTGATGTCATCAAAACTGTGACGTCATCAATGGGTATGTATGACATCATCAATACTTACTGAGATCAAAATGGCAACCAGGAAACCCATCACAACAACACTCTGGCAACAGACACATCTGCCCTAGCCGACGAACACTGCGTAAATGTCAGATACTGAAATAACAGACAAAAAGGCCAAAATAAAGGTTGCCTTCTTTTTCTTCACCGAGAAATGTCAGTGACTCTCAGAAGTTGTGAAAACCATCAAATTTCCCTCAAAACTCATTTTCTGCATCTGTAATTTTGGAAAATCATAGTTTTCATGATTGACTTTACTAGACTAATCATTATGCTGGTTTAGTTTGGGGGGAAATCAGATAAAATAGCAAAATTTGATTGAAAACAGACAATTTTATCTATTTTTAATAAATATAAATTTATGTACAGTATCCATGGATACCGAGTGCTGATATGAATGAAAAAGACTAAAATTATGTCTGAATGACTCAAGAGATATAGCTGTAAAGATATATGTTTCCAAGTAGAACATAGATCAAAATATGACCACTTTAAATGTATGATAAAATGTTAACAGGAATCAAGATTGAAAAGGCTTAAAAAACCTATAAGCAAACAAGAGTTACTGCCCTTTGTTCAGGCACGTATAGTGGTTCATTTCGATTTCTTAAGTTTAGTAATTAGATTTAACTTAAAATAAATCAAGGTAAATACCAAACAAGCATGAAAAGTTATTTTTTTCAAAAACATGACTTTTTGTGTGCTGTATATGGTAGCTGTGTACGGTAGATCTAGAGATTAATGGGAAAAAAGACCAATGCCTGAGAATTGTCAACACCGAGATTTAACCGTACACTGCATAGATGTAAATGTATACATTTTTGTCAATTGTATATCATTTCCAATTCAAAAAAAGGACTATAAAGTGTATACACTGATGTATCCTATGTATGGCACTTGTGTGAAAACCATGGTTACCACATCAAAAATTACCGAAAAATGCAAAATATCACTGTTTTTGACACAAAATTTGACCTATGCAGATAGGAATTTTTTTCTTAAGTTCTATCTAAAATTAAAGCTTACTAACTTGGTTGCAGAATTATATCTGTCCCAGCATAGGTCGTACGCTTAGATTTTCCGCTTTTTTCCCTCATGTGCTGTTGTCGAAATTTCACTTCCTGTAAAGCTAGCTTTTCCTGTGTAGACACCCATTTCGGAAGGGTCAAAATTTTAATCTCTAACCAAAAAAAATTTTTTCTCTTTTTACAAATGTGAAGTCAACAAAGTCCACTTTATCATACTTAAGCCAATTTTACTCCTTATTTTTTTTTTAGATTTTCATAGGCATGCTATTATAGTGGTTATTCATTGTACAAAAATATCACCCATGGCCACAAAAGCCTTCTGTACACTGCTACCATATACATCATTTTCTATTCCTTAAAATTTAATCAAAACCCTTTAGATGTCTGGAAAATGACACAATGAACAAAATGATGTATCCGTTTCCTTTCTCCCTTGAATAGTTACTGAGTAAAATGAATTTCCCTGAAAGGTGAATTTTTACCAATTCTGTTCTCAGACTATCAATAAAGGGAGATAATCTGAAAAATGAAAACTTCAATAAGTTTGTAGTTTTCATTAAAAAAATTCCATTATGGGTGAAATTGGACGCTTTGAGATCCTATGCATGGGAAAAACAAGACTGTTTAGTGATAATGTTATGTTTTATCTTATTTTATGACGTCATAGTTACTGTGATGTCATCAAAACTGTGACGTCATCAATGGGTATGTATGACATCATCAATACTTACTGAGATCAAAATGGCAACCAGGAAACCCATCACAACAACACTCTGGCAACAGACACATCTGCCCTAGCCGACGAACACTGCGTAAATGTCAGATACTGAAATAACAGACAAAAAGGCCAAAATAAAGGTTGCCTTCTTTTTCTTCACCGAGAAATGTCAGTGACTCTCAGAAGTTGTGAAAACCATCAAATTTCCCTCAAAACTCATTTTCTGCATCTGTAATTTTGGAAAATCATAGTTTTCATGATTGACTTTACTAGACTAATCATTATGCTGGTTTAGTTTGGGGGGAAATCAGATAAAATAGCAAAATTTGATTGAAAACAGACAATTTTATCTATTTTTAATAAATATAAATTTATGTACAGTATCCATGGATACCGAGTGCTGATATGAATGAAAAAGACTAAAATTATGTCTGAATGACTCAAGAGATATAGCTGTAAAGATATATGTTTCCAAGTAGAACATAGATCAAAATATGACCACTTTAAATGTATAATAAAATGTTAACAGGAATCAAGATTGAAAAGGCTTAAAAAACCTATAAGCAAACAAGAGTTACTGCCCTTTGTTCAGGCACGTATAGTGGTTCATTTCGATTTCTTAAGTTTAGTAATTAGATTTAACTTAAAATAAATCAAGGTAAATACCAAACAAGCATGAAAAGTTATTTTTTTCAAAAACATGACTTTTTGTGTGCTGTATATGGTAGCTGTGTACGGTAGATCTAGAGATTAATGGGAAAAAAGACCAATGCCTGAGAATTGTCAACACCGAGATTTAACCGTACACTGCATAGATGTAAATGTATACATTTTTGTCAATTGTATATCATTTCCAATTCAAAAAAAGGACTATAAAGTGTATACACTGATGTATCCTATGTATGGCACTTGTGTGAAAACCATGGTTACCACATCAAAAATTACCGAAAAATGCAAAATATCACTGTTTTTGACACAAAATTTGACCTATGCAGATAGGAATTTTTTTCTTAAGTTCTATCTAAAATTAAAGCTTACTAACTTGGTTGCAGAATTATATCTGTCCCAGCATAGGTCGTACGCTTAGATTTTCCGCTTTTTTCCCTCATGTGCTGTTGTCGAAATTTCACTTCCTGTAAAGCTAGCTTTTCCTGTGTAGACACCCATTTCGGAAGGGTCAAAATTTTAATCTCTAACCAAAAAAAATTTTTTCTCTTTTTACAAATGTGAAGTCAACAAAGTCCACTTTATCATACTTAAGCCAATTTTACTCCTTATTTTTTTTTTAGATTTTCATAGGCATGCTATTATAGTGGTTATTCATTGTACAAAAATATCACCCATGGCCACAAAAGCCTTCTGTACACTGCTACCATATACATCATTTTCTATTCCTTAAAATTTAATCAAAACCCTTTAGATGTCTGGAAAATGACACAATGAACAAAATGATGTATCCGTTTCCTTTCTCCCTTGAATAGTTACTGAGTAAAATGAATTTCCCTGAAAGGTGAATTTTTACCAATTCTGTTCTCAGACTATCAATAAAGGGAGATAATCTGAAAAATGAAAACTTCAATAAGTTTGTAGTTTTCATTAAAAAAATTCCATTATGGGTGAAATTGGACGCTTTGAGATCCTATGCATGGGAAAAACAAGACTGTTTAGTGATAATGTTATGTTTTATCTTATTTTATGACGTCATAGTTACTGTGATGTCATCAAAACTGTGACGTCATCAATGGGTATGTATGACATCATCAATACTTACTGAGATCAAAATGGCAACCAGGAAACCCATCACAACAACACTCTGGCAACAGACACATCTGCCCTAGCCGACGAACACTGCGTAAATGTCAGATACTGAAATAACAGACAAAAAGGCCAAAATAAAGGTTGCCTTCTTTTTCTTCACCGAGAAATGTCAGTGACTCTCAGAAGTTGTGAAAACCATCAAATTTCCCTCAAAACTCATTTTCTGCATCTGTAATTTTGGAAAATCATAGTTTTCATGATTGACTTTACTAGACTAATCATTATGCTGGTTTAGTTTGGGGGGAAATCAGATAAAATAGCAAAATTTGATTGAAAACAGACAATTTTATCTATTTTTAGGTCATCTGACCCGAAGGGTCAAGATGACCTATTGCCATCATGCTTCGTCCGTCGTCGTGCGCCGTGCGCCGTCCGCCGTCCGCCGTCCGCCGTCCGCCGTCCGTAAACTTTTCCTTTAACAATCTTCTTCTTAGTAACCAAAAGGCTCTAGGTGCTGATATTTGGCCAGTAGGCACCTGGGATTGAGTGCTACAAAGTTTCCTCATTTCAATGACCTTGACCTGTTTTCAAGGTCACAGGGGTCAAATATGTAAAAACCTTTAACAATCTTCTTCTCAGTAACCAAAAGGTCTAGGGTAATGATATTTGGCCAGTAGGCACCTGGGATAGAGTGCTACAAAGTTTCCTCATATCGATGACCTTGACTAACTTTCAAGGTCACAGGGGTCAAATATGTAAAAAAGCGTTTGACAATCTTTTCCTCACTAACCAATAGGCCATGGGTGATCATATTTGGCCAGTAGGTACCTGGGATAGAGTGTTCTAAAGTTTCCTCATATAAATGACCTTGACCTACTTTCAAGGTCACAGGGGTCAAATATGTTAAAAAATCTACACAACATTATCTAAAGAACTAAATGATCTAGAGCAATGATATTTTTGTATGATATGTAGACCAGCAATGCGAATCTTTTTCTAATATATTGTGTTTAGGTCAAAGGTCAACTTTGAGTGCTGGACGGGGTCAAAGGTTAACATGGGTTATAATAGGTAAAAAGCTTTAAGAATCTTCTTCTCAAGTTCCATAAGGCCCAGGGTTCTGATATTTGGCAAGTAGGAACCTGGGATAGAGTGTTCTAAAGTTTCCTCATATAAATGACCTTGACCTACTTTCAAGGTCACAGGGGTCAAATATGTTAAAAAATCTACACAACATTATCTAAAGAACTAAATGATCTAGAGCAATGATATTTTTGTATGATATGTAGACCAGCAATGCGAATCTTTTTCTAATATATTGTGTTTAGGTCAAAGGTCAACTTTGAGTGCTGGACGGGGTCAAAGGTTAACATGGGTTATAATAGGTAAAAAGCTTTAAGAATCTTCTTCTCAAGTTCCATAAGGCCCAGGGTTCTGATATTTGGCCAGTAGGAACCTGGGATAGAGTGTTCTAAAGTTTCCTCATATAAATGACCTTGACCTACTTTCAAGGTCACAGGGGTCAAATATGTTAAAAAATCTACACAACATTATCTAAAGAACTAAATGATCTAGAGCAATGATATTTTTGTATGATATGTAGACCAGCAATGCGAATCTTTTTCTAATATATTGTGTTTAGGTCAAAGGTCAACTTTGAGTGCTGGACGGGGTCAAAGGTTAACATGGGTTATAATAGGTAAAAAGCTTTAAGAATCTTCTTCTCAAGTTCCATAAGGCCCAGGGTTCTGATATTTGGCCAGTAGGTACCAGGGATGGAGTACTCTAAAGTTTTCTCATATAAATGACCTTGACCTACTTTCAAGGTCACATGGGTCAAATATGTTAAAATATCTACACAACATTATCTAATGAACCGAATGATCTAGACCGATGATACTTGCATATATTATATGTAGACTGGCAATGCAAATCTTTTTCTGATATATTGTGTTTAGGTCAAAGTTCAACTTTAAGCGCTGGACGGGGTCAAAGGTTCACTGGGGCTATAATGGGTAAAAAGTTTTAAGAATCTTCTTCTCAAGTTCCATAAGCCCCAGGGTCCTGATATTTGGCCAGTAGGTACCTGGCATGGAGTGCTACAAAGTTTCCGCATATGAATGACCTTGACCTACTTTCAAGGTCACAGGGGTCAAATATGTAAAAATCTTTAACAATCTTCTTCTCAATAACCAAAAGGCCCTGGGTGCTGATATTTGGCTGGTAGGTACTTGGCATAGTGTGCTATCAAGTTTCCTCATATGAATGATCTTGACCCACTTTCAAGGTCACAGGGGTCAAATATGTAAAAATCTTTAACAATCTTCTTCTCAATAACCAAAAGGCCCTGGGTGCTGATATTTGGCTGGTAGGTACCTGGCATAGTGTGCTATCAAGTTTCCTCATATGAATGATCTTGACCCACTTTCAAGGTCACAGAGGTCAAATATGTAAAATCTTTTAACAATCCTCTTCTCGCTAACCAAATCTCCCAGAGTAATATGGTATTTGGCTAGTAGGTACCTGGGATAGAGTGCTACAAACTTTCCTCATACAATGGACCTCAACCTACTTTCAAGGTCATAGGGGTCAAACATGTAAAAATACCTTTAACAATCTTCTCCTCAACAACTTAAAGGCCCTGGGTGTTGATATTTAGCCAGTAGGTACCTCTAATGGAGTGCTACAAAGTTTCCTTGTATGAATGACCTTGACCTACTTTCAAGGTCGCAAGGGTAAAACATGTAAAAATCTTTTAACAAACGTCTTCTCGCTTACCAAAAGGCCCTAGGTGCTGATATTTGGCCAATGGGTACCTGGGACAGATTGGTGCAAAGATTCCTCATATAGACCTTCACTTATACTTTCAAGGTCACAGGGGTTATAAACATGTATGTAGATATCTTTGAACAACTTGGCAAAAACAAACACAAATGATATAGATCTTTATAGTCAGATGACCGTTGAGGCCCCTGGGCCTCTTGTTAATAAATATAAATTTATGTACAGTATCCATGGATACCGAGTGCTGATATGAATGAAAAAGACTAAAATTATGTCTGAATGACTCAAGAGATATAGCTGTAAAGATATATGTTTCCAAGTAGAACATAGATCAAAATATGACCACTTTAAATGTATAATAAAATGTTAACAGGAATCAAGATTGAAAAGGCTTAAAAAACCTATAAGCAAACAAGAGTTACTGCCCTTTGTTCAGGCACGTATAGTGGTTCATTTCGATTTCTTAAGTTTAGTAATTAGATTTAACTTAAAATAAATCAAGGTAAATACCAAACAAGCATGAAAAGTTATTTTTTTCAAAAACATGACTTTTTGTGTGCTGTATATGGTAGCTGTGTACGGTAGATCTAGAGATTAATGGGAAAAAAGACCAATGCCTGAGAATTGTCAACACCGAGATTTAACCGTACACTGCATAGATGTAAATGTATACATTTTTGTCAATTGTATATCATTTCCAATTAAAAAAAAGGACTATAAAGTGTATACACTGATGTATTCTATGTATGGCACTTGTGTGAAAACCATGGTTACCACATCAAAAATTACCGAAAAATGCAAAATATCACTGTTTTTGACACAAAATTTGACCTATGCAGATAGGAATTTTTTTCTTAAGTTCTATCTAAAATTAAAGCTTACTAACTTGGTTGCAGAATTATATCTGTCCCAGCATAGGTCGTACGCTTAGATTTTCCGCTTTTTTCCCTCATGTGCTGTTGTCGAAATTTCACTTCCTGTAAAGCTAGCTTTTCCTGTGTAGACACCCATTTCGGAAGGGTCAAAATTTTAATCTCTAACCAAAAAAAATTTTTTCTCTTTTTACAAATGTGAAGTCAACAAAGTCCACTTTATCATACTTAAGCCAATTTTACTCCTTATTTTTTTTTTAGATTTTCATAGGCATGCTATTATAGTGGTTATTCATTGTACAAAAATATCACCCATGGCCACAAAAGCCTTCTGTACACTGCTACCTATGTAGTCTCTCCATGTAGTCTCTCCATGTAGTCTCTCCATGTAGTCTCTCCATGTAGTCTCTCCATGTAGTCTCTCCATGTAGGTCTCTCCATGTAGTCTCTCCATGTAGTCTCTCCATGTAGTCTCTCCATGTAGTCTCTCCATGTAGTCTCTCTATGTAGTCTCTCCATGTAGTCTCTCCATGTAGTCTCTCCATGTAGTCTCTCCATGTCTCTCCATGTAGTCTCTCCATGTAGTCTCTCCATGTAGTCTCTCTATGTAGGTCTCTCCATGTAGTCTCTCCATGTAGTCTCTCCATGTAGTCTCTCCATGTAGTCTCTCCATGTAGGTCTCTCCATGTAGGTCTCCCCATGTAGGTCTCTCCATGTAGGTCTCTCCATGTAGTCTCTCTATGTAGGTCTCTCCATGTAGGTCTCTCCATGTAAGTCTCTCCATGTAGTCTCTCCATGTAGGTCTCTCCATGTAGTCTCTCCATGTAGTCTCTCCATGCAGTCTCTCCATGTAGTCTCTCCATGTAGTCTCTCCATGTAGTCTCTCCATGTAGGTCTCTCCGTGTAGTCTCTCCATGTAGTCTCTCCATGTAGTCTCTCTATGTAGTCTCTCCATGTAGGTCTCTCCATGTAGTCTCTCCATGTAGTCTCCATGTAGTCTCTCCATGTAGTCTCTCCATGTAGTCTCTCCATGTAGTCTCTCCATGTAGTCTCTCCATGTAGGTCTCTCCATGTAGTCTCTCCATGTAGTCTCTCCATGTAGTCTCTCCATGTAGTCTCTCCATGTAGTCTCTCCATGTAGGTGTCTCTATTTAGTCTCTCCATGTAGTCTCTCCATGTAGTCTCTCCATGTAGTCACTCTATGTAGTCTCTCTATGTAGGTCTCTCTATGTAGTCTCTCTATGTAGTCTCTCCATGTAGTCTCTTCATGTAGTCTCTCCATGTAGTCTCTTCATGTAGTCTCTCCATGTAGTCTCTCCATGTAGGTCTCTCCGTGTAGTCTCTCCATGTAGTCTCTCCATGTAGTCTCTCCATGTAGGTCTCTCTATGTAGTCTCTCCATGTACGTCTCTCCATGTAGTCTCTCCATGTAGTCTCTCTATGTAGGTCTCTCCATGTAGGTCTCTCCATGTAGTCTCTCCATGTAGGTCTCTCCGTGTAGTCTCTCCATGTAGGTCTCTCCATGTAGTCTCTCCATGTAGTCTCTCCATGTAGGTCTCTCCATGTAGGTCTCTCCATGTAGGTCTCTCCATGTAGTCTCTCTATGTAGGTCTCTCCATGTAGTCTCTCCATGTAGTCTCTCCATGTAGTCTCTCCATGTAGGTCTCTCCATGTAGTCTCTCCATGTAGGTCTCTCCATGTAGGTCTCTCCATGTAGGTCTCTCCATGTAGTCTCTCTATGTAGGTCTCTCCATGTAGTCTCTCCATGTAGTCTCTCCATGTAGGTCTCTCCATGTAGGTCTCTCCATGTAGGTCTCTCCATGTAGTCTCTCCATGTAGGTCTCTCTATGTAGGTCTCTCCATGTAGTCTCTCCATGTAGTCTGTCTATGTAGTCTCTCCATGTAGGTCTCTCCATGTAGTCTCTCCATGTAGGTCTCTCCATGTAGTCTCTCCATGTAGGTCTCTCCATGTAGTCTCTCCATGTAGGTCTCTCTATGTAGGTCTCTCCATGTAGGTCTCTCCATGTAGTCTCTCCATGTAGGTCTCTCCATGTAGTCTCTCAATGTAGGTCTCTCCATGTAGTCTCTCCATGTAGTCTCTCCATGTAGTCTCTCTATGTAGGTCTCTCTATGTAGTCTCTCTATGTAGTCTCTCTATGTAGTCTGTCCATGTAGTCTCTTCGTGTAGTATCTCCATGTAGTCTTTCCATGTTGTCTCTCCATGTAGTCTCTTCGTGTAGTCTCTCCGTGTAGTCTCTCCATGTAGGTCTCTCCATGTATTATCTCCACGTAGTCTCTCCATGTAGTCTCTCCATGTAGTCTCTCCATGTAGTCTCTTCGTGTAGTCTCTCTATGTAGTCTCTTCGTGTAGTCTCTCCATGTAGTCTCTCCATGTAGTCTCTCCATGTAGTCTCCCATGTAGTCTCTCCATGTAGGTCTCTCTATGTAGTTTCTCTATGTAGTCTCTCCATGTAGTCTCTCCATGTAGTCTCTTCATGTAGTCTCTCCATGTAGTCTCTCCATGTAGTCTCTCTATGTAGGTCTCTCTATGTAGTCTCTCTATGTAGGTCTCTCTTTGTAGTTTCTCTATGTAGTCTCTCCATGTAGTCTCTCCATGTAGTCTCTTCATGTAGTCTCTCCATGTAGTCTCTCCATGTAGTCTCTCCATGTAGTCTCTCCATGTAGTCTCTCCATGTAGTCTCTCCATGTAGTCTCTCCATGTAGTCTCTCCATGTAGTCTCTCCATGTAGGTCTCTCCATGTAGTCTCTCCATGTAGTCTCTCTATGTAGTCTCTCCATGTAGTCTCTCCATGTAGTCTCTTCATGTAGTCTCTCCATGTAGTCTCTTCATGTAGTCTCTCCATGTAGTCTCTCCATGTAGGTCTCTCCGTGTAGTCTCTCCATGTATTCTCTCCATGTAGTCTCTCCATGTAGGTCTCTCCATGTAGTCTCTCCATGTAGTCTCTCCATGTAGTCTCTCCATGTAGTCTCTCCATGTAGTCTCTCCATGTAGTCTCTCTATGTAGTCTCTCCATGTAGTCTCTCCATGTAGTCTCTCCATGTAGTCTCTCCATGTAGTCTCTCCATGTAGTCTCTCTATGTAGGTATCTCCATGTAGTCTCTCCATGTAGTCTCTCCATGTAATCTCTCCATGTAGTCTCTCCATGTAGTCTCTCCATGTAGTCTCTCCATGTAGGTCTCTCCATGTAGGTCTATCCATGTAGGTCTCCCCATGTAGGTCTCTCCATGTAGGTCTCTCCATGTAGTCTCTCTATGTAGGTCTCTCCATGTAGGTCTCTCCATGTAAGTCTCTCCATGTAGTCTCTCCATGTAGGTCTCTCCATGTAGTCTCTCCATGTAGTCTGTCTATGTAGGTCTCTCCATGTAGGTCTCTCCATGTAGTCTCTCCATGTAGTCTCTCCATGTAGTCTCTCCATGTAGTCTCTCCATGTAGTCTCTCCATGTAGGTCTCTCCGTGTAGTCTCTCCATGTAGTCTCTCCATGTAGTCTCTCCATGTAGTCTCTCTATGTAGTCTCTCCATGTAGGTCTCTCCATGTAGTCTCTCCATGTAGTCTCTCCATGTAGTCTCTCCATGTAGTCTCTCCATGTAGTCTCTCCATGTAGGTCTCTCCATGTAGTCTCTCCATGTAGTCTCTCCATGTAGTCTCTCCATGTAGGTCTCTCCATGTAGTCTCTCCATGTAGTCTCTCCATGTAGGTCACTCCATGTAGTCTCTCCATGTAGGTCTCTGCATGTAGTCTCTCCATGTAGGTCTCTCAATGTAGTCTCTCCATGTAGTATCTCCATGTAGTCTCTCAATGTAGGTCTCTCCATGTAGTCTCTCCATGTAGGTCTCTCCATGTAGTCTCTCCGTGTAGTCTCTCCATGTAGGTCTCTCCATGTAGTCTCTCAATGTAGTCTTTCCATGTATTCTCTCCATGTAGTCTCTCCATGTAGGTCTCTCCATGTAGTCTCTCCATGTAGTCTCTCCATGTAGTCTCTCCATGTAGTCTCTCAATGTAGTCTTTCCATGTAGTCTCTCCATGTAGTCTCTCCATGTAGTCTCTCCATGTAGGTCTCTCCATGTAGTCTCTCCATGTAGTCTCTCCATGTAGTCTCTCCATGTAGGTCTCTCCATGTAGTTTCTCCATGTAGTCTCTCAATGTAGTCTTTCCATGTAGTCTCTCCATGTAGTCTCTCCATGTAGGTGTCTCTATTTAGTCTCTCCATGTAGTCTCTCCATGTAGTCTCTCCATGTAGTCTCTCCATGTAGTCACTCTATGTAGTCTCTCTATGTAGGTCTCTCTATGTAGTCTCTCTATGTAGTCTCTCCATGTAGTCTCTTCATGTAGTCTCTCCATGTAGTCTCTTCATGTAGTCTCTCCATGTAGTCTCTCCATGTAGGTCTCTCCGTGTAGTCTCTCCATGTAGTCTCTCCATGTAGTCTCTCCATGTAGGTCTCTCTATGTAGTCTCTCCATGTACGTCTCTCCATGTAGTCTCTCCATGTAGTCTCTCTATGTAGGTCTCTCCATGTAGGTCTCTCCATGTAGTCTCTCCATGTAGGTCTCTCCGTGTAGTCTCTCCATGTAGGTCTCTCCATGTAGTCTCTCCATGTAGTCTCTCCATGTAGGTCTCTCCATGTAGGTCTCTCCATGTAGGTCTCTCCATGTAGTCTCTCTATGTAGGTCTCTCCATGTAGTCTCTCCATGTAGTCTCTCCATGTAGTCTCTCCATGTAGGTCTCTCCATGTAGTCTCTCCATGTAGTCTCTCCATGTAGGTCTCTCCATGTAGGTCTCTCCATGTAGGTCTCTCCATGTAGTCTCTCTATGTAGGTCTCTCCATGTAGTCTCTCCATGTAGTCTCTCCATGTAGGTCTCTCCATGTAGGTCTCTCCATGTAGGTCTCTCCATGTAGTCTCTCCATGTAGGTCTCTCTATGTAGGTCTCTCCATGTAGTCTCTCCATGTAGTCTGTCTATGTAGTCTCTCCATGTAGGTCTCTCCATGTAGTCTCTCCATGTAGGTCTCTCCATGTAGGTCTCTCCATGTAGTCTCTCCATGTAGGTCTCTCCATGTAGTCTCTCCATGTAGGTCTCTCTATGTAGGTCTCTCCATGTAGGTCTCTCCATGTAGTCTCTCCATGTAGGTCTCTCCATGTAGTCTCTCCATGTAGGTCTCTCCATGTAGTCTCTCCATGTAGTCTCTCCATGTAGGTCTCTCTATGTAGGTCTCTCCATGTAGGTCTCTCCATGTAGTCTCTCCATGTAGGTCTCTCCATGTAGGTCTCTCCATGTAGGTCTCTCCATGTAGTCTCTCCATGTAGTCTCTCCATGTAGTCTCTCCATGTAGTCTCTCCACGTAGTCTCTCCATGTAGGTCTCTCCATGTAGGTCTCTCCATGTAGGTCTCTCCATGTAGTCTCTCCATGTAGTCTCTCCATGTAGCCTCTCCATGTAGTCTCTCCGTGTAGGTCTCTGCTTGTAGGTCTCTCCATGTAGGTCTCTCCATGTAGGTCTCTCCATGTAGTCTCTCCATGTAGGTCTCTCCATGTAGTCTCTCCATGTAGTCTCTCCATGTAGGTCTCTCCATGTAGTCTCTCCATGTAGCCTCTCCATGTAGTCTCTCCGTGTAGGTCTCTGCATGTAGGTCTCTCTGTGTAGGTCTCTGTTTAATGGCCCCATCCGTATTTATATATATAAAAACTAGCCCCAAGTCATCATCCATCACAAGGTCCCTTACCTCATCCTTACCTGGGTATACCGTAGCTGGATGTAAGATTGATATTTACATCGGTAGATCGTAAGTTCATAACAGTTACTCTTACTCCTCATGCATTAGGTATTCAATGAGATTGTCCATCTATTAAGTCTTGCATGAATATTTGTGTTTAATTACAGGCTGAGAATCTTACACCCCAACTTGTGTTTTTTGATGGAGAAGAAGCTTTCCTTGAATGGACGGCCCATGACTCAATATATGGAGCCCGGCACCTCGCAGCCAAATGGGCTGATTCACCACATCCCATATTTAATGAAAAGAATTATTTATCTTCCATAGTGAGTACAACTGTCTAGGAACTCTCTTAGTGGAACACACATTTAATGTAATGTAAATTGCTATTGTCTTCGTTTCACACTCGGTTCCTTTAATTGTAAACAAATAGTTGCCTAAATATGGACAAATTTTCATGATAAAGAAAGAGAAATAGTGTGAATAAACAAGGTTACACAATTTTATCACCGAAATGAAATATCAATTCAACTATTCAAAGATGTAAAAATGTCATAACTTTGCGAAGTCCCTTTCTCATTTATCATAGCAGAAGGTGTGTGGATAGCACTTTTAATCTGTTGGTAAGAAATGAAAAGTTGAAGAGGATTTTAATGTATGTTTTTATTTTTGTTCTAGACAGCATTTGTATTGCTGGATCTTATTGGATCAACAGATGTGGCATTTACCAGCTTCTTTCCACAAACAGAAGACTTATTTGAATACCTTGTAAAAGTTGGTGAGTTTTATGGCCTTACGCCATCATCAGATAGCTAAAGGAGGCTATCTAAATCGCCCTGCAACTGTGGTCCTTGGTCTGTAGTTCGTGGTCTGTCATATGTTGTCCATGGTCCACTGTCTATGGTCCTTTGTCAGTCTGTCCTTCAAAAGATTCTTGCATTACTGAGCCACAGAAAATCTAAAGACATTTCTATAATCCCGAGGGATAGTCAGTGTACCACAGATAATCTGTAGACATTTCTATAATCACGAGGGATAGTCAGTGTACCACAGATAATCTGTAGACATTTCTATAATCACGAGGGATATAGCCGGTGTACCACAGATAATGCGTAGACATTTCTATAATCACGAGGGATATAGCCGGTGTACCACAGATAATGCGTAGACATTTCTATAATCACGAGGGATATAGCTTGTGTACCACAGATAATGCGTAGACATTTCTATAATCACGAGGGATATAGCCGGTGTACCACAGATAATGCGTAGACATTTCTATAATCACGAGGGATATAGCCGGTGTACCACAGATAATGCGTAGACATTTCTATAATCACGAGGGATATAGCCGGTGTACCACAGATAATGCGTAGACATTTCTATAATCACGAGGGATATAGCTTGTGTACCACAGATAATGCGTAGACATTTCTATAATCACGAGGGATATAGCCGGTGTACCACATATAATCTGCAGACATTTCTATAATCACGAGGGATATAGCCGGTGTACCACAGGTAATCTGTAGACATTTCTATAATCACGAGGGATATAGCCGGTGTACCACAGATAATCTGCAGACATTTCTATAATCACGAGGGATATAGCCGGTGTACCACAGATAATCTGCAGACATTTCTATAATCACGAGGGATATAGCCGGTGTACCACAGATAATCTGTAGACATTTCTGTAATCACGAGGGATATAGCCGGTGTACCACAGATAATCTGTAGACATTTCTGTAATCACGAGGGATATAGCCGGTGTACCACAGATAATCTGTAGACATTTCTATAATCACGAGGGATAAACCCGGTGTACCACAGATAATCTGTACACATTTCTGTAATCACGAGGGATAGCCGGTGTACGACAGATAATCTGTAGACATTTCTGTAATCACGAGGGATATAGCCGGTGTACGACAGATAATCTGTAGACATTTCTGTAATCACGAGGGATATAGCCGGTGTACGACAGATAATCTGTAGACATTTCTATAGTCAAGAGCGATATAGCTTGTGTACCATAGATAATCTGTAGACATTTCTGTAATCACGAGGGATATAGCCGGTGTACCACAGATAATCTGTAGACATTTCTGTAATCACGAGGGATATAGCCGGTGTACGACAGATAATCTGTAGACATTTCTATAGTCAAGAGCGATATAGCTTGTGTACCATAGATAATCTGTAGACATTTCTGTAATCACGAGGGATATAGTCGGTGTACCACAGATAATCTGTAGACATTTCTGTAATCACGAGGGATATAGCTGGTGTACGACAGGTAATCTGTAGACATTTCTATAATCAGGAGGGATAGCCGGTGTACCACAGGTAATCTGTAGACATTTCTATAGTCACGAGGGATATAGCCGGTGTACGACAGATAATCTGTAGACATTTCTGTAATCACGAGGGATATAGCTGGTGTACCACAGATAATCTGTAGACATTTCTATAATCACGAGGGATATAGCTTGTGTACCACAGATAATCTGTAGACATTTCTATAATCACGAGGGATATAGCCGGTGTACCACAGATAATCTGTAGACATTTCTATAATCACGAGGGATATAGCCGGTGTACGACAGATAATCTGTAGACATTTCTATAATCACGAGGGATATAGCCGGTGTACCACAGATAATGCGTAGACATTTCTGTAATCACGAGGGATATAGTCGGTGTACCATAGATAATTTGTAGACATTTCTATAATCACGAGGGATATAGCCGGTGTACCACAGATAATGCGTAGACATTTCTATAATCACGAGGGATATAGCTTGTGTACCACAGATAATGCGTAGACATTTCTATAATCACGAGGGATATAGCCGGTGTACCACATATAATCTGCAGACATTTCTATAATCACGAGGGATATAGCCGGTGTACCACAGATAATCTGCAGACATTTCTATAATCACGAGGGATATAGCCGGTGTACCACAGATAATCTGCAGACATTTCTATAATCACGAGGGATATAGCCGGTGTACCACAGATAATCTGTAGACATTTCTGTAATCACGAGGGATATAGCCGGTGTACCACAGATAATCTGTAGACATTTCTGTAATCACGAGGGATATAGCCGGTGTACCACAGATAATCTGTAGACATTTCTATAATCACGAGGGATAAACCCGGTGTACCACAGATAATCTGTAGACATTTCTGTAATCACGAGGGATAGCCGGTGTACGACAGATAATCTGTAGACATTTCTGTAATCACGAGGGATATAGCCGGTGTACGACAGATAATCTGTAGACATTTCTGTAATCACGAGGGATATAGCCGGTGTACGACAGATAATCTGTAGACATTTCTATAGTCAAGAGCGATATAGCTTGTGTACCATAGATAATCTGTAGACATTTCTGTAATCACGAGGGATATAGCCGGTGTACGACAGATAATCTGTAGACATTTCTGTAATCACGAGGGATATAGCTGGTGTACGACAGATAATCTGTAGACATTTCTATAGTCAAGAGCGATATAGCTTGTGTACCATAGATAATCTGTAGACATTTCTGTAATCACGAGGGATATAGTCGGTGTACCACAGATAATCTGTAGACATTTCTGTAATCACGAGGGATATAGCTGGTGTACGACAGGTAATCTGTAGACATTTCTATAATCAGGAGGGATAGCCGGTGTACCACAGGTAATCTGTAGACATTTCTATAGTCACGAGGGATATAGCCGGTGTACGACAGATAATCTGTAGACATTTCTGTAATCACGAGGGATATAGCTGGTGTACCACAGATAATCTGTAGACATTTCTATAATCACGAGGGATATAGCTTGTGTACCACAGATAATCTGTAGACATTTCTATAATCACGAGGGATATAGCCGGTGTACCACAGATAATCTGTAGACATTTCTATAATCACGAGGGATATAGCCGGTGTACGACAGATAATCTGTAGACATTTCTGTAATCACGAGGGATATAGCCGGTGTACCACAGGTAATCTGTAGACATTTCTGTAATCACGAGGGATATAGTCGGTGTACCATAGATAATTTGTAGACATTTCTATAATCACGAGGGATATAGCCGGTGTACCACAGATAATCTGTAGACATTTCTATAATCACGAGGGATATAGCCGGTGTACCACAGATAATCTGTAGACATTTCTATAATCACGAGGGATATAGCCAGTGTATCTATGTTACAATGACTGCCAGTTGTTACAATACATTTGCAGATCTGGCAATGAATTGTGGTAGGTTAAGTATATACTTGGTTATACTTGCCTACTTATTAACTGAGGCTGATATAATGTTTCCTGAGTAAACAGACTCAGTTTAGTGGCACAGCAGCCTAACTGTTTGGTACCACTGACTGGTAAGTGGCACGGTAGCCTAACTGTTTGGTCCCACAGACTGGTTAGTGGCACAGTAGCCTAACTGTTTGGTACCACAGACTGGTTAGTGGCACGGCAGCCTAACTGTTTGGTCTCACAGACTGGTTAGTGCCACGGCAGCCTAACTGTTTGGTCCTACTGACTGGTTAGTGGCACGGCAGCCTAACTGTTTGGTCCTACGGACTGGTTAGTGCCACAGCAACCTAACTGTTTGGTCCCACAGACTGGTTAGTGGCACGGAAGCCTAATTGTTTGGTCCCACAGACGGGTTAGTGGCACGGAAGCCTAACTGTTTGGTCCCACAGACTGGTTAGTGGCACGGCAGCCTAACTGTTTGGTACCACTGACTGGTTAGTGGCACGGCAGCCTAACTGTTTGGTCCCACAGACTGGTTAGTGCCACGGTAGCCTAACTGTTTGGTACCACTGACTGGTTAGTGGCACGGCAGCCTAACTGTTTGGTCCCACAGACTGGTTAGTGGCATGGCAGCCTAGCTGTTTGGTCCCACAGACTGGTTAGTGGCACAGTAGCCTAACTGTTTGGTACCACTGACTGGTAAGTGGCACGGTAGCCTAACTGTTTGGTCCCACAGACTGGTTAGTGGCACAGTAGCCTAACTGTTTGGTACCACAGACTGGTTAGTGGCACGGCAGCCTAACTGTTTGGTCCTACTGACTGGTTAGTGGCACGGCAGCCTAACTGTTTGGTCCTACGGACTGGTTAGTGCCACGGCAGCCTAACTGTTTGGTACCACTGACTGGTTAGTGCCACAGCAGCCTAACTGTTTGGTCCCACAGACTGGTTAGTGGCACGGCAGCCTAACTGTTTGGTCCCACAGACTGGTTAGTGCCACAGCAGCCTAACTGTTTGGTACCACTGACTGGTTAGTGGCACGGCAGCCTAACTGTTTGGTCCCACATACTGGTTAGTGGCACGGCAGCCTAACTGTTTGGTCCCACAGACTGGTTAGTGCCACGGTAGCCTAACTGTTTGGTACCACTGACTGGTTAGTGGCACGGCAGCCTAACTGTTTGGTCCCACAGACTGGTTAGTGGCATGGCAGCCTAGCTGTTTGGTCCCACAGACTGGTTAGTGGCACGGCAGCCTAACTGTTTGGTCCTACTGACTGGTTAGTGGCACGGCAGCCTAACTGTTTGGTCCTACGGACTCGTTCGTGGCACGGCAGCCTAACTGTTTGGTACCACTGACTGGTTAGTGCCACAGCAGCCTAACTGTTTGGTCCCACAGACTGGTTAGTGGCACGGCAGCCTAACTGTTTGGTCCCACAGACTGGTTAGTGCCACAGCAGCCTAACTGTTTGGTCCCACAGACTGGTTAGTGGCACAGCAGCCTAACTGTTTGGTCCTACTGACTGGTTAGTGGCAAGGCAGCCTAACTGTTTTGTCCCACAGACTGGTTAGTGCCACAGCAGCCTAACTGTTTGGTACCACAGACTGGTTAGTGGCACAGCAGCCTAACTGTTTGGTCCTACTGACTGGTTAGTGGCACGGCAGCCTAACTGTTTGGTCCTACTGACTGGTTAGTGGCACGGCAGCCTAACTGTTTGGTCCCACAGACTGGTTAGTGGCACAGCAGCCTAACTGTTTGGTCCCACAGACTGGTTAGTGGCACAGCAGCCTAACTGTTTGGTCCTACTGACTGGTTAGTGGCACGGAAGCCTAACTGTTTGGTCCTACTGACTGGTTAGTGGCACGGCAGCCTAACTGTTTGGTCCTACTGACTGGTTAGTGGCACGGCAGCCTAACTGTTTGGTCCCACAGACTGGTTAGTGGCACAGCAGCCTAACTGTTTGGTCCTACTGACTGGTTAGTGGCACGGCAGCCTAACTGTTTGGTACCACAGACTGGTTAGTGGCACGGCAGCCTAACTGTTTGGTCCTACGGACTGGTTAGTGGCACGGCAGCCTAACTGTTTGGTCCCACAGACTGGTTAGTGCCACAGCAGCCTAACTGTTTGGTCACACAGACTGGTTAGTGCCACAGCAGCCTAACTGTTTGGTCCTACTGACTGGTTAGTGGCACGGCAGCCTAACTGTTTGGTACCACTGACTGGTTAGTGCCACAGCAGCCTAACTGTTTGGTACCACTGACTGGTTATTGCCACAGCAGCCTAACTGTTTGGTCCTACGGACTCGTTTGTGGCGCGGCAGCCTACCTGTTTGGTCCTACAGACGTTCCCTAGAGACACCATACTAACGAGCTGTAATCAGAGCTCGGTGCTGTGGTGAAGATTACATAATCAGATTGTTTCACATCTTCACGCAAGCTTAATTTACTGGTTATTGCCACAGCAGCCTAACTGTTTGGTACCACTGACTGTTAGTGCCACAGCAGCCTAACTGTTTGGTACCACTGACTGTTAGTGCCACAGCAGCCTAACTGTTTGGTCCTACTGACTGGTTTGTGGCACGGCAGCCTAACTGTTTGGTCCTACTGACTGGTTTGTGGCACGGCAGCCTAACTGTTTGGTCCTACTGACTGGTTAGTGCCACAGCAGCCTAACTGTTTGGTCCTACTGACTGGTTAGTGGCACAGCAGCCTAACTGTTTGGTCCCACAGACTGGTTAGTGGCACAGCAGCCTAACTGTTTGGTCCTACTGACTGGTTAGTGGCACGGCAGCCTAACTGTTTGGTACCACTGACTGGTTAGTGGCACGGCAGCCTAACTGTTTGGTCCCACAGACTGGTTAGTGGCACAGCAGCCTAACTGTTTGGTACCACTGACTGGTTAGTGGCACGGCAGCCTAACTGTTTGGTACCACTGACTGGTTTGTGGCACGGCAGCCTAACTGTTTGGTCCTACTGACTGGTTAGTGCCACAGCAGCCTAACTGTTTGGTCCCACAGACTGGTTAGTGGCACAGCAGCCTAACTGTTTGGTACCACTGACTGGTTAGTGGCACGGCAGCCTAACTGTTTGGTACCACTGACTGGTTAGTGGCACAGCAGCCTAACTGTTTGGTCCTACTGACTGGTTAGTGGCACGGCAGCCTAACTGTTTGGTACCACTGACTGGTTAGTGGCACAGCAGCCTAACTGTTTGGTCCTACTGACTGGTTAGTGGCACGGCAGCCTAACTGTTTGGTACCACTGACTGGTTAGTGGCACGGCAGCCTAACTGTTTGGTCCCACAGACTGGTTAGTGGCACAGCAGCCTAACTGTTTGGTACCACTGACTGGTTAGTGGCACGGCAGCCTAACTGTTTGGTACCACTGACTGGTTAGTGCCACAGCAGCCTAACTGTTTGGTCCTACTGACTGGTTAGTGGCACAGCAGCCTAACTGTTTGGTCCTACTGACTGGTTAGTGGCACGGCAGCCTAACTGTTTGGTACCACTGACTGGTTAGTGGCACGGCAGCCTAACTGTTTGGTCCTACTGACTGGTTAGTGCCACAGCAGCCTAACTGTTTGGTCCTACTGACTGGTTAGTGGCACGGAAGCCTAACTGTTTGGTCCTACGGACTGGTTAGTGGCACGGCAGCCTAACTGTTTGGTACCACTGACTGGTTAGTGGCACAGCAGCCTAACTGTTTGGTCCTACTGACTGGTTAGTGGCACGGCAGCCTAACTGTTTGGTCCCACAGACTGGTTAGTGGCACAGTAGCCTAACTGTTTGGTCCTACTGACTGGTTAGTGGCACGGCAGCCTAACTGTTTGGTCCCACAGACTGGTTAGTGGCACGGCAGCCTAACTGTTTGGTCCTACTGACTAGTTAGCGGCACGGCAGCCTAACTGTTTGGTCCCACAGACTGGTTATTGCCACAGCAGCCTAACTGTTTGGTACCACTGACTGTTAGTGCCACAGCAGCCTAACTGTTTGGTCCTACAGACTGGTTAGTGGCATGGCAGCCTAACTGTTTGGTCCCACAGACTGGTTAGTGCCACAGCAGCCTAACTGTTTGGTCCTACAGACTGGTTAGTGGCATGGCAGCCTAACTGTTTGGTCCCACAGACTGGTTAGTGCCACAGCAGCCTAACTGTTTAGTCCCACAGACTGGTTAGTGCCACAGCAGCCTAACTGTTTGGTCCTACGGACTCGTTTGTGGCGCGGCAGCCTACCTGTTTGGTCCTACAGACGTTCCCTAGAGACACCATACTAACAAGCTGTAATCAGAGCTCGGTGCTGTGGTGAAGATTACATAATCAGATTGTTTCACATCTTCACGCAAGCTTAATTTAGAAAGTCACAGATGGTTGTTTATTTTTAGCTAGAGAGGATGTGTACATTGTGTGATAAGAAAGATGTCACATGAAGATAAATTTCATGAAGAATGAAGTTGATTAATGAGTCATTATACTACCTGATGTGTATATCTCAATAGAGGATACAGTTTCGTGTCCTTCTCCTGCACAACAACATTAACATTGTAATCACGTCTTGTGTAAAACATCAGTGATAAGGCTTTACACAATAATTGGATTGATCGGGATAATCAGCATTGTGTAGAGATAGGAAAGGTCTACACTGGTATGTACAAGACAGGGTGTTCACTGGCACGTACAAGGCAGGGTGGGTGTTCACTGGCATGTACAAGGCAGGGTGTTCACTGGCATGTACAAGACAGGGTGTTTACTGGCACGTACAAGGCAGGGTGTTCACTGGCACGTACAAGGCAGGGTGTTCACTGGCACGTACAAGGCAGGGTGTTCACTGGCACGTACAAGACAGGGTGTTCACTGGCATGTACAAGGCAGGGTGTTCACTGGCACGTACAAGGCAGGGTGTTCACTGGCACGTACAAGGCAGGGTGTTCACTGGCATGTACAAGGCAGGGTGTTCACTGGCATGTACAAGGCAGGGTGTTCACTGGCACGTACAAGGCAGGGTGAATGGCACGTACAAGGCAGGGTGTTCACTGGCATGTACAAGACAGGGTGTTCACTGGCACGTACAAGACAGGGTGTTCACTGGCATGTACAAGGCAGGGTGTTCACTGGCACGTACAAGGCAGGGTGTTCACTGGCACGTACAAGGCAGGGTGTTCACTGGCACGTACAAGGCAGGGTGTTCACTGGCACGTACAAGGCAGGGGGTTTACTGGCATGTACAAGGCAGGGTGTTCACTGGCACGTACACATATTCACAGAAACTCTATCATCGCTATAGCTAACATGTAGCATGGTTTCCTTATTAAATATGATGATTTCTCTACCTATTACTCAGTTCCTAAAGGCTGTCCATGTACAAATAGTCTCTTGAGGCCACTATTGTATCGTAAATTTTGTATTTAAGCAATCTGAAATGTGAATAAGAAGGATTAAAACTTTCTCATATATCGCCATGTTGGATAGAGTTTGCCCATGTCAGAAAAAACTCTATCTTACATAGTGTGCAACACACAATGGCTCAACAATGACATGATGTCACAAATATGGTAAAATGTGATGGCGAAAAGGGTACAGGTAATATGATGATATTAAAACCTTTTACAATATTTTAACCATGAACATAAGAAAGCTGAAATTAATTTTTCTGTGAAAACACAGTTCACAAATATGGGGTATGCTTAATCTTGCTGACTGATTTGTTTTCGTCAAAAAAGCTCAACGGAAAAATTGAAATTTTCAAAATGGTAGCCGGTCACAACATATTTGTATCCCAAATTGGGGAAATAGAGGGAAGCCTATAAATCATTACTAGTCATAAAGCACTGAATGGATTTGAACCAAATTTAGTACAAAACGTCCCTTGGGGACATCAAACAGATTTTGCATAGATGGTGACTGACTCCCCTGGGGCCCCAAAAGGGAAAGTTAAGCTAATTCTTTAAAATCCTTTTTCCTCTGCAGCAATGCCAGGATTCTGTCCCAATTTGGTCTGAATAGCATGCTTAAGTGAATGGGATACAGTTACGAGAGAGATAGATGTGAATGTTTTAAATAGGGAAACCTAACCAGCCCCTGTGGGGCTTCTTTTTTTGGAAGCATCACCAGGTGGTTGGGATTAAGAATTGTACAAATCAACAGGTTGAACCATTATCCCCTGACCTCAGAGTCTGCCGAAAACCTTGTAGACTTAGTCTGTGAATCACCTGACCTCAGGGTCTGCACACACCCCTGTAGACTTAATATGTGAGTCACCTGACCTCAGGGTCTGCCCACACCCTTGTAGACTTAATCTGTGAGTCACCTGACCTCAGGGTCTGCCCACACCCCTGTAGACTTAATATGTGAGTCACCTGACCTCAGGGTCTGCCCACACCTTTGTAGACTTAATCTGTGAGTCACCTGACCTCAAAGCCTGCCCACAACCTTGTAGACTTAATCTGTGAGTCACCTGACCTCAGGGTCTGCCCACACCCTTGTAGACTTAATCTGTGAGTCACCTGACCTCAGAGCCTGCCCACACCCTTGTAGACTTAATCTGTGGGTCACCTGACCTCAAGGTCTGCCCACACCCTTGTAGACTTAATCTGCGAGTCACCTGACCTCAGGGTCTGCCCACACCCTTGTAGACTTAATCTGTGAGTCACCTGACCTCAGAGTCTGCCAACAACCTCGTAGACTTAATCTGTGAGTCACCTGACCTCAGGATCTGCCCACACCCTTGAAGACTTAATCTGCGAGTCACCTGACCTCAGGGTCTGCCCACACCCTTGTAGACTTAATCTGTGAGTCACCTGACCTCAGGGTCTGCCCACACCCTTGTAGACTTAATCTGTGAGTCACCTGACCTCAGGGTCTGCCCACAACCTTGTAGACTTAATCTGCAAGTAACCTGACCTCAGAGCCTGCCCACACCCTTGTAGACTTAATCTGTGAGTCACCTGACCTCAGGGTCTGCCCACACCCTTGTAGACTTAATCTGCGAGTCACCTGACCTCAAAGCCTGCCCACACCCTTGTAGACTTAATCTGTGAGTCACCTGACCTCAGGGTCTGCCCACACCCTTGTAGACTTAATCTGTGAGTCACCTGACCTCAGAGCCTGCCCACACCCTTGTAGACTTAATCTGTGGGTCACCTGACCTCAAGGTCTGCCCACAACCTTGTAGTCTTAATCTGTGAGCCACCTGACCTCAAAGCCTGCCCACAACCTTGTAGACTTAATCTGTGAGTAACCTGACCTCAGGTTCTGCCCACACCCTTGTAAACTTAATCTGTGAGTCACCTGACCTCAGGTTCTGTCCACAACCTTGTAGCCTTAATCTGTGAGTCACCTGACCTCAGGGTCTACCCACAACCTTGTAGACTTAATCTGTGAGTCACCTGACCTCAGGGTCTACCAACACCCTTGTAGACTTAATCTGTGAGTCACCTGACCTCAATGTCTACCCACACCCTTGTAGAATTAATCTGCGAGTCACCTGACCTCAATGTCTGCCCACACCCTTGTAGACTTAATCTGTGAGTCACCTGACCTCAGGGTCTGCCCACACCCTTGTAGACTTAATCTGTGAGTCACCTGACCTCAGAGTCTGCCCACAACCTTGTAAACTTAATCTGTGAGTCACCTGATCTCAGGGTCTGCCCACACCCTTGTAGACTTAATCTGTGAGTCACCTGACCTCAGAGTCTGCCCACAACCTTGTAGACTTAATCTGTGAGTCACCTGACCTCAGGGTCTGCCCACACCCTTGTAGACTTAATCTGTGAGTCACCTGACCTCAGAGTCTGCCCACAACCTTGTAAACTTAATCTGTGAGTCACCTGATCTCAGGGTCTGCCCACACCCTTGTAGACTTAATCTGTGAGTCACCTGACCTCAGAGTCTGCCCACAACCTTGTAGACTTAATCTGTGAGTCACCTGACCTCAGGGTCTGCCCACACCCTTGTAGACTTAATCTGTGAGTCACCTGACCTCAGAGTCTGCCCACAACCTTGTAAACTTAATCTGTGAGTCACCTGATCTCAGGGTCTGCCCACACCCTTGTAGACTTAATCTGTGAGTCACCTGACCTCAGAGTCTGCCCACAACCTTGTAGACTTAATCTGTGAGTCACCTGACCTCAGGGTCTGCCCACACCCTTGTAGACTTAATCTGTGAGTCACCTGACCTCAGAGTCTGCCCACAACCTTGTAAACTTAATCTGTGAGTCACCTGATCTCAGGGTCTGCCCACACCCTTGTAGACTTAATCTGTGAGTCACCTGACCTCAGAGTCTGCCCACAACCTTGTAGACTTAATCTGTGGGTCACCTGACCTCAGGATCTGCCCACACCCTTGTAGACTTAATCTGCGAGTCACCTGACCTCAGGGTCTACCCACAACCTTTTAGACTTAACCTGTGAGTCACCTGACCTCAGGGTCTGCCCACAACCTTGTAGACTTAATCTGTGAGTCACCTGACCTCAGGGTCTACCCACACCCTTGTAGACTTAATCTGTGAGTCACCTGACCTCAGGGTCTGCCCACAACCTTGTAGACTTCATCTGTGAGTCACCTGACCTCCCCACCCCATAACCAAACTTTTATACAGATACTATATGTTTCAAGTATTGGTCTTGGGTATGTCCCTGTTTTGAAAATATTTTGCCATGATTACTTAGACACAACTGTATCTAGGTGGGAGATACAGGTCCTTTGGGCCTCTTTTATAGTCTAATAATTTTAAGTTTAGAAAATAAGATCTACATCAACCAAACTGTCATGGCTACATCTCTTTTAACTTTTTATAACTTTTTTTCCGTGGTGGCAATTTTCTATGGTTGCTGGCAATGAGATTACATTTGCTATATCATTTTTCTCCACCACAATAGAGACTTTATGAATTACCCCGGTATATTACATGATTATTTTATTTTTAAACTCAGTGAATTGTTGGAATTATATAACACAATGATTTAACAATGATAAATAATATCTAATATAGAATATTCTTGATTAGAAAACAACTACTGATAGCATACACATTTCACAGTTTAATGTGCTGCAGTGATCCTTTTGACAAAGACTTAATGCTACAGGAATTTGAAAATAATATAATGCAATATGGATTTTTATTTTTACAGAAGAAAAATTAACTGAGAAAAAATTCCTGAATGCAACTGGACTCAAAAGACGGCCCAAACTATTTCACTCCAGTGTATACAACAACTTTATGGGCGGTGGTATAGAAGATGACCACAAACCTTTCGAGGCTAGAGGTAAATAAAGATTCCAAACAGAAGCTGATTACAGAAATGTCCTATTCCATTATTTAGTATGATAAACATTTTGTCAATCTCAGAACATTGCAAACAAGTTTGAATCTCCTTTTCCTTTACTTAAATCATTGGTAATAAGTTGAGCATAAATTTTCCAAACTTTATTCTTGTTATAAAATAAATCGCTGTTGAATTTTTGTGAGGTTCATATATTTTTATTCCCCACTTTTGCCGAAACGTTGGGGTATTAATTTTAGTTTTTCCATCTATTTGCCTCTCTGTCATGGTTCACTTCCATGCAATAACGGCAGCAAATATTATCAAATTTTCATGAAACTTGGTTTCATGCTTAAATGCCTAAATGGCTGACCAATTTTGGTGGAGTTATGGCCCCTTGATTAACGAAAATATGTAATTTTCTGCCGTTTCAGCGCATTCATGGCAACAAATATTATCCATATTCTTGAAACTTGCTAACAAGGTTAAATGTCTACTATTGGCAGACGTTATTTGGTAGAGTTAGGGCCCCTTGATTAATGAAATATGTCTATTCCAATGTTAGCGTACTCCTGTTATGTAATTTTACTTGTTATATTAGATGTTATTTTGATATAAGATTTAATTACTACACGAACAATGTATTAATTGTGTTGCAATGTTATACGTATGGAGACTGACTCCTCCCTTTGTTGAGCTGTGACTTGAGTGAAAGATTTTTCACCAGTACAACGGTGTGATGATTTGCCTCCCACTACAATAAGTAAGCATTAACACATCAGACCAACACCCAAAATTACATCATCAGTAGGGATAAAAGTTAGCTGAAAGGGAACAGAAGCTATCAGGGAAATCTTCCAACATGAACAGAGACGAGAGGGACACTAGGCGAGTCACCCATATGACCCAATAGGGACAAAACAAGATCTACCTCCTACCTGTATCTTATCTGACAAAACAAGATCTACCTCCTACCTGTATCTTATCTGACAAAACAAGATCTACCTCCTACCTGTATCTTATCTGACAAAACAATATCTACATCCTACCTGTATCTTATCTGACAAAACAAGGTCTACATCCTACCTGTATCTTATCTGACAAAACAAGATCTACCTCCTACCTGTATCTTATCTGACAAAACAAGGTCTACATCCTACCTGTATCTTATCTGACAAAACAATATCTACCTCCTACCTGTATCTTATCTGACAAATTAAGATCTACATCCTACCTGTATGTTATCTGACAAAATAAGATCTACCTCCTACCTGTATCTTATCTGACAAAACAATATCTACCTCCTACCTGTATCTTATCTGACAAAATAAGATCTACCTCCTACCTGTATCTTATCTGACAAAACAATATCTACATCCTACCTGTATCTTATCTGACAAAACAATATCTACATCCTACCTGTATCTTATCTGACAAAACAATATCTACATCCTACCTGTATCTTATCTGACAAAACAATATCTACTTCCTACCTGTATCTTATCTGACAAAACAATATCTACATCCTACCTGTATCTTATCTGACTAAACAATATCTTCATCCTACCTGTATCTTATCTGACAAAACAAGATCTACTTCCTACCTGTATCTTATCTGACAAAACAATATCTACCTCCTACCTGTATGTTATCTGACAAAACAATATCTACCTCCTACCTGTATGTTATCTGACAAAACAATATCTACCTCCTACCTGTATCTTATCTGACAAAACAATATCTACCTCCTACCTGTATCTTATCTGACAAAACAATATCTACATCCTACCTGTATCTTATCTGACAAAACAAGATCTACCTCCTACCTGTATCTTATCTGACAAAACAAGATCTACCTCCTACCTGTATCTTATCTGACAAAACAATATCTACTTCCTACCTGTATCTTATCTGACAAAACAAGATCTACATCCTACCTGTATCTTATCTGACAAAACAAGATCTACCTCCTACCTGTATCTTATCTGACAAAACAAGATCTACCTCCTACCTGTATCTTATCTGACAAAACAAGATCTACCTCCTACCTGTATCTTATCTGACAAAACAATATCTACATCCTACCTGTATCTTATCTGACAAAACAATATCTACCTCCTACCTGTATCTTATCTGACAAAACAATATCTTCATCCTACCTGTATCTTATCTGACAAAACAAGATCTACATCCTACCTGTATCTTATCTGACAAAACAATATCTACCTTCTACCTGTATCTTATCTGACAAAACAAGATCTACCTCCTACCTGTATCTTATCTGACAAAACAAGATCTACCTCCTACCTGTATCTTATCTGACAAAACAAGATCTACCTCCTACCTGTATCTTATCTGACAAAACAAGATCTACCTCCTACCTGTATCTTATCTGACAAAACAAGATCTACCTCCTACCTGTATCTTATCTGACAAAACAAGATCTACCTCCTACCTGTATCTTATCTGACAAAACAAGATCTACCTCCTACCTGTATCTTATCTGACAAAACAATATCTACCTCCTACCTGTATCTTATCTGACAAAATAAGATCTACACCCTACCTGTATCTTATCTGACAAAACAAGATCTACACCCTACCTGTATCTTATCTGACAAAACAATATCTACTTCCTACCTGTATCTTATCTGACAAAACAAGATCTGCATCCTACCTGTATCTTATCTGACACTCCCTATCATAAGGGACAACATCCTGAGTTAAATGACACAAAAAAAATACAATTTCATCACAGTGTTGTATAGGTAACAAACACAAATTGCTCACTCATGACACAGAGACCAGTCGGGTTTGAAGCATATTGTTTAATATGTACATTGTTTGTGTAGAGAGTAAAACTTTAATATTACATATTATCGAACTGATGAATCTTTTTCAAGACATATTATTCTTCATTTGCATTTTCAGGTGTTCCCATACTTCATCTGATCTCATATCCATTCCCAAAAGTTTGGCACAAGATGTCTGACAATGGCAAGGCAATTGATTATGCGGTTACTGAAAATTTTAACCGTATCTTTCGGACATTTGTTGCTGATTTTCTCCATCTAGATGCAAACCATAACGCCTGTCGTCGACGGCGAAAGTAATGTTACCATGGTAACTGATTCAGCGAGCTTTTCGAGGACTGTGATATTGGGATATGCAAACTGTCTTTGCTCGGCCTGTCTATACTTTGTTAATCTGACAAAAGTAATTTTTAAGCTAAAAAAGATGATTATTAAAATTATATATTCTTACGAAATGAGACTTTGTTGTATTTGCATATTCATTATTTTAAATTCAAGTGCATTCACCTTTTTTACTGAAGATTAAACTTGTTGTTTTTAGCTCACCTGGTCCAAAAGACCAAGGTTAGCTTATGCCATGCCGCGGGGTCCAGCGTCCGTCTGTCAACAGTTGATTACCCCGGTATTAACTTCTTAACCGCTGATCATAATGTAATGAAATTTGATAGAAAGCATCCCTAGGTGTCTTGGATTCAGGTTTATACAAATGATGGGGCTGACCCCAAGGGGCCGGAGGGCCGAGGCCAAAAGTTGTCCATTTGGCAATATTCATATTAACGACTTCTTCTCTGGAGCATTCTTAGGTGGCTGGGATTCAAATTTATACAAATGATTGGGCTGACCCCCCAGGGGCCTGAGGGGTTGGGCCAAAAGGTGTCCAATTGGCAATATTCATATTAACGATTTCTTCTCTGGATCTAAGCAATGTACAACATTCATGTTTCAGTGGTAGCATCCCTAGGTGGCTGGGATTAAAATTTATATAAATAATGGGGCTAACCCCCAGGGGCCTGAGGGGCAGGGCCAAAAGGGGTCCATTGACAATATTGACATAACTTTTAAATGGTTAATTAAGATCCCCACTCCAAAACTATATATTCAATTGCTGAGCATAAAGAGACCCTCACATTTGACTGCACGGTCTGCCACACCCTTTCAGACTTAACTATTGAATCATAACTATTAAACGGTTGAGATCCCCACCCCAAAACCATATATACAATTGCTGAGCATGAAGAGACTATCACAAATATTATTTTAGATTTGACTCAAGGGACTGTCACACCCTTGCAGACTTACTTCCGAGTCATAGCTTTTAAATGGTTGAGATCCCCACCCCAAAACTATTCATTGCTTAGCATTAAGAGACAATCACAATCATGATTTTAGATTTGACTCCAGGGTCTGCCTCGCCCTTTCAGGCTTAGCTGTTGGGTCATAACTTTTAAATGGTTGTGATCCCCACCCCAAAACCGTATATACAATATTGCTTGGTATTAAGAGACCATCACAATCATGATTTTAGATTTGACCCCAGGGTCTGCCACGCCCTTTCAGACTTAACTCTTGAATCATATCTTTTAAACCATTGAGATTCTTACCCCAAAACTATATACCGTATAGCAGGGCTTTAATTTGACAATTTGGTGGGTCCGTATATAGATCGCCAAAATTTAACCCGTCAAATTTTAACACGGCCAATTAAAAAGCCTTGAAAATTTCACGTTCAGCAATGGTTTTCATTCCGACCATCATTTACCTTTGATTACTCCTGTTGCTCCATTAACTCCAGAGAGTAACCAGTGGTGGGTATTGTTGGTATAATAACAAATTTAATCAACATGGATAGGATATATGGACATAACGTATTAATTTATATATTCTGGTAGCTAATATAATATGCTCATCGCCAAATTAAAACCCTAGATTATTGAAAATCGCCAAATTTTAACCCGCGAAAATTAAACTTTCCCTTTTCATGACCAAATCGCCAAATTTAATGACCGCTAAAATTTCCCGCTATACGGTATACAATTGCTTTGCATAAAGAGACGATGACAATCATGATGTTAGATTTGACCCCAGGTCTGCCATGCCCTTGCAGTCTTGACTCCTGAGTCATAACACTTAAACAGAATAAGATCCCCATCCTAAAACTATATACAATTGCGAAGGGTAAAGATTTGATCCTAGCAATTCGCTACACCCCTTGCAGACTTACCACTACAAAACACTACAATTACTGGACATAAAGTGGGTATAATATTAATATTTTCATATAAATACTCTTTTGAATCCGAAAGATAAGGGCAATATTGTGGCAGATCCCACACTGGAAAAGTTTGTGTTATTTAACTTTTTGTTGCATTTGCCCTAGCCAGGTGAGCGATACAGGCCCTCTGGACCTCTTGTTAAAAAGGATTGTTTTGTTTAGTGTGATAATTATGTAATGTAGAAGTGCCTATTTCAAACTTTGTTCAATTTGTCATTTGCGCCAGCACTGAACCAGAGAAGACAAATGGTTAGTTACTACGGCAGCATTTGATGTCATTGTGCTTGTCAGTCCCTCCGTCCAGTGACAACTTTTGAGGTAATCTGACCCAAAGGGCGAGGTTGGCCTACAGCCATCTTGCTTCGTCTGTCGTCCTGTGGCATGCATAAAATTTTATTTCAATCAACTTCTTTTCCATAACTGAAGGCCCAGGGTGCAGATATTATACATGTAGCATGCTGGGATGAAGAAATACCACGTTTGTTCAAATGAATGACCTTGACCCACTTTAAAGGTCAGAGGGATCAAATGTATTAAAAATATATCGAGCAACCTTTTCTCAATAACTAAAAGACCCATGGTGCTGATAGTATGCATGTAGCATGCTGGGATGGAGGGCTACCAAGTTTGTTCAAATGAATGACCTTGACCCACTTTCAAGGTAACACAGGTGAAATGTCTTAAAATCTTCGAAACAACTTCTTCTCAATAACCAAAAGGCTCTAGGTACTGATATTGAGCAAATAACTTCTGTGTATGAAGGGTTTCTAAGTTGTTCAAATGAATGACTTTGACCCACTTTCATGGTCACAGTGGCCAAATAGATTAGAATCTTAAAAACAACTTCTAAATACTGTAACTAAAAGGCTCGATATTGGGCCAGTAGCATGCTTGGATGAAGGGTTTCCAATTAAATGTGCAAAATTTAATGAATGACCTTTAGCCACTTTCAAGGTCACTGTGTTCGAATTTCTTAAAATCTTAAATAACTTCTTCTCAATAACCAAAAGCCCCAGGTACTGATATTGGATTAGGGTTATTGGGCAAACAGATTTCACGATCACACAGGTCAAAAGTGTTAAACAATCTTCAAACAACTTTTCCATAATCAAAAGGCCCATGGTATTGGGCCTGTCACCTGTACCATATTTGGGTGAAAGGCTTCCCAAGTTTGTTCAAAGAAATTAATGACCTACATTCAGGGTCATAGGGGTATATAAAAGGGTCTATAAAATCTTCAATTAACTTTTAAGTTAATAATCAAAAGGCCCATGGTACTGATTTTGGGCCTGTACCATTCTTCAGTGAAGTGTTTTATAGTTTGTTCAATTGAATGACGTTGACCCTCATTCAATGTCACTGGGTCAAATGTGTTAAAAATCCTCAATCCACTATAAGGGGTGGAATGGGTAAACATCTTACCCGTCCCTCTGTCTACCTGTAGTACTAGAGTACATTTGGACGAAATGTCGCACTACGTTTTTGACAGCCGACTTCTCCAACTCGCCCTATTTTGGGTAGTGAGCTGATTTCAGCAGTCAGAACACCGACACTCGGCTATTGTACTCTTTGCTTGACAAAGGAAACAGACGTTTTCGAAAGCTCGCAAATTAAGTTTTCAATTCCTGTTTGTGTACAAAAAACAATCTCAGTATATAAAAGTCAAACTATTGTTTATCCATCAAATGTTTTATTCATTGAAAAAATAACATCATCTATATGTGAGCAGTTTCTTTGTCAATTCTATCACTACTACCAGCACACCAACATCAGGAGACTGTTATATGTTTTCACCCCCTTGGTGAAATAAAGAACCTCAACCAGAGGGAAAGATTCTGAAGCTGCTAAAGACGAGGCTCTGCCAAGTGCTTGGCAGCTGAAAAATCTTTCTCTGAGTGTTAAGATTCCCAACCTCACCTCAAGGGGGGATTGATTCCTTCTCTTTCACCTATTTACCCATTGTGTATTAAATAGATAACTTTATGTTTACAGATTAATTCAGGGTTTGTTTGACGTCCTCTTGTTGAAGTAAAGTAATAGGAGAATCCTCCCCACTCAAACTTGGGTTGAGACAAGAATATCTCACACCGGTAAAAGCACAGATATACCTGTCCCATATAGATATACCTGTCGTAAGATATACCTGTCCCATAGATGTACCTGTCGTAAGATATACCTGAGATATACTTGTCCTAAGATATACCTGAGATATACCTGTCCTAAGATATACCTGTCCTAAGATATACCTGAGATATACCTGTCGTAAGATACACCTGTCCTAAGATATACCTGAGATATACCTGTCCTAAGATATACCTGTCCTAAGATATACCTGAGATATACCTGTCGTAAGATACACCTGTCGTAAGATATACCTATCCCATAGATATACCTGTCCTAAGATATACCTGGGATATACCTGTCCTAAGATATACCTGAGATATATCTGTCCTAAGATATACCTGTCCAGGGTAAGAGAACTTACATACATAGCTCACTTTCTACATTGTCCTTAATCCATCAACAAGGCACTTTCACAATCATAAACAACAACAACTGTGATCAGTTGTCTTCCATCTGTACATAAAAGTTTATGTTTAGTACCTCTGAGTTTGGAGAGCATTTCTGAAATATTCGTTAATTTATGTTTAGTACCTCTGAGTTTGGAGAGCATTTCTGAAATATTCGTTAATTTCCCCTAGGGGCCCTGCCCTGGCCCCTTGGGTTGGGGCAGGAATCCTTATTTTATGATTTGACCACAACTTCCTCCAGAGATGATTCTCATCAAATAGGAATAAGCTCCCACTTAAAATGGACAAATATAGCCAAACGTGGTGTTTCCCTGTATAAACTTTTACTCCTCCCCTAGGTACAACAGATGGCCCAGGGAACTGAAATTTACCAATGAAAAATAAATATATACCCTGATGATCTTCTCATCTGTGCACAGAAATAAGATGTAGTACCTGGGAGTCTGGAGAAGAAGATTGTTTGAAATATTGGTTCCTTTTAGAGACCTGCCATGACCCCTGGGGCAGGGACATGAATCCTAATTGTACAATTTTGTATCCTCATCTACCAAACATAAATTTGGCCAAGTATTAAAAGATTATCATCAACTAGTTAAAAATGTACGTTTAATGCATGACCACAGACGGAAAGCGGTCGCAATAGGTCACTTGAGGTAAGGTCAGGTGACCTAAAAACAAATAGCGACATTGAAGAAAGGTTAGAATTACTGAAGCCATGTACGGGCCTACAGGGAGTATATATACTAAATACCACAATCAACTTAAAAAGCACTAACAGCCACATTTTATATATTGCAACAAATGTGGCTAACATATTGAAAAATATTCAAATTATGGAACTTTGGTCAAGTGCAAACATGATCTTTGTACTTGTATACATACATAGTCATTTCTTTTATCTTTATCATAAAAAACATAAGTACAAAATCCAGATTGTTTTGTTTTAGTATATATATTAATAGTTAACATAATATTAAAATAATATCTTATATAAGTTGGACCATCTTTAACCTTTAAAATGAAATTCTCAAAAAAAAGTGCACAAAAATTAGAACTTGACAAGTTTCTAAGGAAGCCATTGCTATACTCTGCCTATCAGAATAGGGAGATGTTAATAACATATTTACATTACATGTTTAAATTGGCACGGAGAATCATTAAAAATAAAAACTTCAATCAAAACCTTTGATTGTAGAAAAAGACACAACATATTTCTGAGTACCAGAGAGTCTCCCAGTACATCAATAAGGTATTTAAACCATTCTCTAAAACTATCATTTACATTTAAATGTACAATATATTTAGAACATACACAAAAAATGAGGTCATTTAATAGCAAAGTCACAAGATATCACAAGGATGTTATAAACAATGTGTGTAATTTTGGTATGGATAGCCCTATTTACTCAAGTCTACATTAACATATACATATTTGATGGAATTGTTACAAGATGCTATAGTTTAACACTTCATAAATTAAACATGGAAGGCACAAGGAATACATCAAAACTATTTGCATATTAACATATTGCACTTACATGTATCTAGAAGACATTTTTCATTCCTTTATTCAAAGGTTTTTTGCCTCCGATTTTATCTGTTCAGGATTTCTCTGTCACCCCTACCCCATCTCATCCAAAGTCTTCTCCACACGGTATGATGTCTGTCACCCCTACCCCATCTCACCCAAAGTCTTCTCTACACGGTATGATGTCTGTCAGCCCCTACCCCATCTCACCCAAAGTCTTCTCCACACGGTATGATGTCTGTCAGCCCCTACCCCATCTCACCAAAAGTCTTCTCTACACGGTATGATGTCTGTCAGCCCCTACCCCATCTCACCCAAAGTCTTCTCCACACGGTATGATGTCTGTCAGCCCCTACCCCATCTCATCCAAAGTCTTCTCTACACGGTATGATGTCTCTGTCACCCCTACCCCATCTCACCCAAAGTCTTCTCTACACGGTATGATGTCTGTCAGCCCCTACCCCATCTCACCCAAAGTCTTCTCCACACAGTATGATGTCTGTCACCCCCTACCCCATCTCACCCAAAGTCTTCTCTACACGGTATGATGTCTGTCAGCCCCTACCCCATCTCACCCAAAGTCTTCTCCACACGGTATGATGTCTGTCAGCCCCTACCCCATCTCACCCAAAGTCTTCTCTACACGGTATGATGTCTGTCAGCCCCTACCCCATCTCATCCAAAGTCTTCTCCACACGGTATGATGTCTCTGTCACCCCTACCCCATCTCACCCAAAGTCTTCTCTACACGGTATGATGTCTGTCAGCCCCTACCCCATCTCACCCAAAGTCTTCTCCACACGGTATGATGTCTCTGTCACCCCTACCCCATCTCACCCAAAGTCTTCTCTACACGGTATGATGTCTGTCAGCCCCTACCCCATCTCACCCAAAGTCTTCTCTACACGGTATGATGTCTGTCAGCCCCTACCCCATCTCATTCACAGTCATTTTTTATTAATGATTTCTGAGTCAAGTCTGCTTGAGGATAAATATGGTGCGAATGTAACAAGTGAACTTGGTATATTGCATCAGAACAACATCAGTAAATTGTTCTGTTTGTAATTACAGTTTGTAGATCCTTCCCTCACAACAACCGAGTGGACAGACATGTCCTTGGGAAATGCCATTAAGGGTCTCAGTCATGTACAGATCATCTTTGAAAAACTCTCAAAGCAATATAATCTGTGACATGTGAGAAAAAGATATATATCACTAAACTCGGGTTACAATCATTTTACACTTTCATTCGACCAATATTTTGGTGAATTAAGATTAAAATGCAATTAACAAGACTGCATTTGCATAACAGGTTGAGTGGTACGAGAGGTGCAGAAGTATACCATGATAGACGAATGCACTTGGACTGAACAACTGGACAGAGCCACTTTTGGAGGATAAATAACACTATATAAAGAATAATGAATATTTTTTTCATCTGTCCAATAAATTATATAACATATTTTAATATCTACATCTGGATTGACATTGTTTAAGAAATAACACAAACTAGCAATTGTCAGCCCCTCAAACTACACGAGCCAGATGTTCCAGAGGGCAGCCTCAGTCCAAATGTGAACCTGGTGTTTTCTTTAAGGTTCTTGACACTACATACATGAGTGTGACTCTAGTCTTGACACTACATACATGAGTGTGACTCTAGTCTTGACACTACATACATGAGTGTGACTCTAGTCTTGACACTACATACATGAGTGTGACTCTAGTCTTGACACTACATACATGAGTGTGACTCTAGTCTTGACACTACATACATGAGTGTGACTCTAGTCTTGACACTACAGACATGAGTGTGACTCTAGTCTTGACACTACAGACATGAGTGTGACTCTAGTTTAATGGTATGCAATATATTCACTAAGACGTTTAGACAAGGATTTTGATCAGACATCAGACAATGGAGACAGTCTTTCCTCGTCCAGGGTTGGTCCAGTGCCATCTGATAGCTTCTATCACCAGAAATCACTACTGGGGCGCCATCCGAGGTGAACCTGGTACATATCACGGTAATCCATTTTACTGCAATCGTATGTCATCATTGTCATTACAGCAGTAAAGCACCACAAAACGGTTGTCAGCTTCAGCAGCTGGATTTTCTGCGTATCCTTTTACTTGCCTGTATTTATCAGATACATGCAAGACAGACTCTGCATCTCCAAAGGATTATATGGTACCACACATCCAAATGAGCAGACTTGGGGGGGTCTTCAGGACAACAGTGTGAATCAGTATCTAACACAACTTGTTGTAGATTTCAAGCCACAAAAGCAAAATCACAAATGTCATTTGCGAGAGCGCTTGGCTGCACTTGGTTGGCTGAGCGTCAGTGAGCCGGGGCTACTGTCTACTGGAGCACTTAACTGGAGCACCTGTAACCACAGACACACACATGAGTATCATAAGGTGACAATAACAAACATATATACTTACTGTAACCACAGACACACACATGAGTATCATAAGGTGACAATAACAAACATATATACTTACTGTAACCACAGACATACACATGAGTATCATAAGGTGACAATAACAAACATATATACTTACTGTAACCACAGACATACACATGTGTATCATAAGGTGACAATAACACACATATATATGGACAAGCTCTAGATTGTGGGAGAAGATATATGGACAAGCTCTAGATTGTGGGAGAAGATATATGGACAAGCTCTTGATTGTGGGAGAAGATACGGGACAAGCTCTAGATTGTGGGAGAAGATATCTGGACAAGCTCTTGATTGTGGGAGAAGATATATGGACAAGCTCTAGATTGTGGGAGAAGATCTGGACAAGCTCTAGATTGTGGGAGAAGATATCTGAACAAGCTCTTGATTGTTGGAGAAGATCTGGACAAGCTCTAGATTGTGGGAGAAGATATGTGGATCAGCTCTAGATTGTGGGAGAAGATATCTGGACAAGCTCTAGATTGTGGGAGAAGATATCTGGACAAGCTCTAGATTGTGGGAGAAGATATCTGGACAAGCTCTAGATTGTGGGAGAAGATATCTGGACAAGCTCTAGATTGTGGGAGAAGATATGTGGACAAGCTCTAGATTGTGGGAGAAGATATATGGACAAGCTCTAGATTGTGGGAGAAGTTCTGGACAAGCTATAGATTGTGGGAGAAGATATCTGGACAAGCTCTAGATTGTGGGAGAAGATATCTGGACAAGCTCTAGATTGTGGGAGAAGATATATGGACAAGCTCTAGATTGTGGGAGAAGATCTGGACAAGCTCTAGATTGTGGGAGAAGATATCTGGACAAGCTCTAGATTGTGGGAGAAGATATGTGGACAAGCTCTAGATTGTGGGAGAAGATATCTGGACAAGCTCTTGATTGTGGGAGAAGATATCTGGACAAGCTCTAGATTGTGGGAGAAGATATCTGGACAAGCTCTAGATTGTGGGAGAAGATATCTGGACAAGCTTTAGATTGTGGGAGAAGATATCTGGACAAGCTCTAGATTGTGGGAGAAGATATATGGACAAGCTCTAGATTGTGGGAGAAGATATATGGACAAGCTCTAGATTGTGGGAGAAGATATATGGACAAGCTCTAGATTGTGGGAGAAGATATATGGATAAGCTCTAGATTGTGGGAGAAGATATCTGGACAAGCTCTTGATTGTTGGAGAAGATCTGGACAAGCTCTTGATTGTGGGAGAAGATATGTGGACAAGCTCTTGATAGTGGGAGAAGATATCTGGACAAGCTCTTGATTGTGGGAGAAGATATGTGGATCAGCTCTAGATTGTGGGAGAAGATATCTGGACAAGCTCTAGATTGTTGGAGAAGATCTGGACAAGCTCTAGATTGTGGGAGAAGATATGTGGACAAGCTCTAGATAGTGGGAGAAGATATCTGGACAAGCTCTAGATTGTTGGAGAAGATCTGGACAAGCTCTAGATTGTTGGAGAAGATCTGGACAAGCTCTTGATTGTGGGAGAAGATATGTGGATCAGCTCTAGATTGTGGGAGAAGATATCTGGACAAGCTCTAGATTGTTGGAGAAGATCTGGACAAGCTCTAGATTGTGGGAGAAGATATGTGGACAAGCTCTAGATTGTGGGAGAAGATATCTGGACAAGCTCTAGATTGTGGGAGAAGATATGTGGACAAGCTCTAGATTGTGGGAGAAGATATCTGGACAAGCTCTAGATTGTGGGAGAAGATATCTGGACAAGCTCTAGATTGTGGGAGAAGATATCTGGACAAGCTCTAGATTGTGGGAGAAGATATGTGGACAAGCTCTAGATTGTGGGAGAAGATATCTGGACAAGCTCTAGATTGTGGGAGAAGATATGTGGACAAGCTCTAGATTGTGGGAGAAGATATGTGGACAAGCTCTTGATTGTGGGAGAAGATATGTGGACAAGCTCTAGATTGTGGGAGAAGATATATGGACAAGCTCTAGATTGTGGGAGAAGATATGTGGACAAGCTCTAGATTGTGGGAGAAGATATATGGACAAGCTCTAGATTGTGGGAGAAGATATCTGGACAAGCTCTTGATTGTGGGAGAAGATATCTGGACAAGCTCTAGATTGTGGGAGAAGATATCTGGACAAGCTCTAGATTGTGGGAGAAGATATATGGACAAGCTCTAGATTGTGGGAGAAGATATCTGGACAAGCTCTAGATTGTGGGAGAAGATATCTGGACAAGCTCTAGATTGTGGGAGAAGATATATGGACAAGCTCTAGATAGTGGGAGAAGATATCTGGACAAGCTCTTGATTGTGGGAGAAGATATCTGGACAAGCTCTTGATTGTTGGAGAAGATCTGGACAAGCTCTTGATTGTGGGAGAAGATATGTGGACAAGCTCTAGATTGTGGGAGAAGATATGTGGACAAGCTCTAGATTGTGGGAGAAGATATGTGGACAAGCTCTAGATTGTGGGAGAAGATATGTGGACAAGCTCTAGATTGTGGGAGAAGATATCTGGACAAGCTCTAGATTGTGGGAGAAGATATCTGGACAAGCTCTAGATTGTGGGAGAAGATATCTGGACAAGCTCTTGATTGTGGGAGAAGATATCTGGACAAGCTCGAGATAGTGGGAGATGATATATGGACAAGCTCTAGATTGTGGGAGAAGATATATGGACAAGCTCTTGATTGTGGGAGAAGATATCTGGACAAGCTCGAGATAGTGGGAGATGATATGTGGACAAGCTCTAGATTGTGGGAGAAGATATCTGGACAAGCTTTAGATAGTGGGAGATGATATATGGACAAGCTCTAGATTGTGGGAGAAGATATATGGACAAGCTCGAGATTGTGGGAGAAGATATCTGGACAAGCTCTAGATTGTGGGAGAAGATATCTGGACAAGCTCTAGATTGTGGGAGAAGATATATGGACAAGCTCTTGATTGTGGGAGAAGATATCTGGACAAGCTCTAGATTGTGGGAGAAGATATGTGGACAAGCTCTTGATTGTGGGAGAAGATATGTGGACAAGCTCTAGATTGTGGGAGAAGATATCTGGACAAGCTCTTGATTGTGGGAGAAGATATGTGGACAAGCTTTTGATTGTGGGAGAAGATATCTGGACAAGCTCTAGATTGTGGGAGAAGATATGTGGACAAGCTCTAGATTGTGGGAGAAGATCTGGACAAGCTCTAGATTGTGGGAGAAGATATCTGGACAAGCTCTAGATTGTGGGAGAAGATATGTGGACAAGCTCTAGATTGTGGGAGAAGATATGTGGACAAGCTTTAGATTGTGGGAGAAGATATATGGACAAGCTCTTGATTGTGGGAGAAGATATATGGACAAGCTCTAGATTGTGGGAGAAGATATCTGGACAAGCTCTAGATTGTGGGAGAAGATATCTGGACAAGCTCTAGATTGTGGGAGAAGATACGGGACAAGCTCTAGATTGTGGGAGAAGATATCTGGACAAGCTCTAGATTGTGGGAGAAGATATCTGGACAAGCTCTAGATTGTGGGAGAAGATATCTGGACAAGCTCTAGATTGTGGGAGAAGATATATGGATAAGCTCTAGATTGTGGGAGAAGATATCTGGACAAGCTCTAGATTGTGGGAGAAGTTCTGGACAAGCTATAGATTGTAGGAGAAGATCTGGACAAGCTCTAGATTGTGGGAGAAGATATGTGGACAAGCTCTAGATTGTGGGAGAAGATATCTGAACAAGCTCTAGATTGTGGGAGAAGATATCTGGACAAGCTCTAGATTGTGGGAGAAGATATGTGGACAAGCTCTAGATTGTGGGAGAAGATATCTGGACAAGCTCTAGATTGTGGGAGAAGATATCTGGACAAGCTCTAGATTGTGGGAGAAGATATCTGGACAAGCTCTAGATTGTGGGAGAAGATATCTGGACAAGCTCGAGATAGTGGGAGATGATATATGGACAAGCTCTAGATTGTGGGAGAAGATATATGGACAAGCTCTAGATTGTGGGAGAAGATATCTGGACAAGCTCTAGATTGTGGGAGAAGATATCTGGACAAGCTCTAGATTGTGGGAGAAGATATCTGGACAAGCTCTAGATTGTGGGAGAAGATATCTGGACAAGCTCGAGATAGTGGGAGATGATATATGGACAAGCTCTAGATTGTGGGAGAAGATATATGGACAAGCTCTTGATTGTGGGAGAAGATATGTGGACAAGCTCTAGATTGTGAAATAAACAATGTACGTAAGGGACAGTAACTCTTCAGAATATACTCAAATCAAACTGATGTTCAAGAAAACACAATTTCATGTCATGGTGAATAAATGTACAAAATACGAGAGATTGTTTGAGAAATATTGGAGGAAATCTCTGGACAAGATTCAGACTGTGAAATATGTATGTATGTGGCGGTAACCCTTCCAAACATTCTTTAATCAAAATCAAAATACAACTTCATGTCATGATAAATGAATGTACAAATCTTGAATGAGATAAATTGAAAACTGTTGGAAGAGATCTCCATAAAAAATTTAGATTGTTAAATATGTAAGGGGCAGTAACTCTTCCAAAACCGATGATAAGGAAAACAGAAAGGTGAAATCAGGTTTATATTAATTCCTTAAAATAATTCACAATCAACTGGTTGTCCACTCATACTTTGGAGAAACAGAGCTAGACTTAAAAACTTAATAATAAAGAACTGACAAAGTCGCTGGACTAGAAAAAGTTGATGTTAGATGGAATACTATTGTGTCTTATAACTCAAACTGGCTGGAGATTAATATGTTTAAATGTAACTTGTTCAGCTTTCATAATTTCTACTGTATTGTACAGTATATAATATAATTTGTACATGTATTGTATTCTGCTAATGTGGCACCTTGGCATACTTAGACTTTTCTGGCCTGGCAAGTCAAAACTAAATAATTATTATTTTATCTTTCATACAAAAACATAAAAATAATGATACCAAGAATCTTTGCTGTCTCAGTAACCTATCAATTAGATAAAACTTGGAAAAGTACAAGTATCATGTGATATAATGACTTTGACATGTGAAAGCTAATTACGACAAATAAAAAAAAAAGACACTTAGGGTTAGGGTTTACTTACCTGTGGTCATGTGACAATGACACAGGGACAGGTATTGTGATTATCTGTTAACTTACCTGTGGTGAGGTCCCTGACAATGACACAGGGACAGGTATTGTGATTATCTGTTAACTTACCTGTAGTGAGGTCCCTGACAATGACACAGGACAGGTATTGTGATTATCTATTAACTTACCTGTAGTGAGGTCCCTGACAATGACACAGGACAGGTATTGTGATTATCTGTTAACTGACCTGTGGTGAGGTCCCTGACAATGACACAGGACAGGTATTGTGATTATCTGTTAACTTACCTGTAGTGAGGTCCCTGACAATGACACAGGACAGGTATTGTGATTATCTGTTAACTGACCTGTGGTGAGGTCCCTGACAATGACACAGGACAGGTATTGTGATTATCTATTAACTTACCTGTAGTGAGGTCCCTGACAATGACACAGGACAGGTATTGTGTTTATCTGTTAACTGACCTGTGGTGAGGTCCCTGACAATGACACAGGACAGGTATTGTGATTATCTGTTAACTTATCTGTGGTGAGGTCCCTGACAATGACACAGGACAGGTATTGTGATTATCTATTAACTTACCTGTAGTGAGGTCCCTGACAATGACACAGGACAGGTATTGTGATTATCTGTTAACTTACCTGTAGTGAGGTCCCTGACAATGACACAGGACAGGTATTGTGTTTATCTGTTAACTTACCTGTAGTGAGGTCCCTGACAATGACACAGGACAGGTATTGTGATTATCTGTTAACTTATCTGTGGTGAGGTCCCTGACAATGACACAGGGACAGGTATTGTGATTATCTGTTAACTTACCTGTGGTGAGGTCCCTGACAATGACACAGGACAGGTATTGTGATTATCTGTTAACTGACCTGTGGTGAGGTCCCTGACAATGACACAGGACAGGTATTGTGATTATCTATTAACTTACCTGTAGTGAGGTCCCTGACAATGACACAGGACAGGTATTGTGTTTATCTGTTAACTGACCTGTGGTGAGGTCCCTGACAATGACACAGGACAGGTATTGTGATTATCTGTTAACTTATCTGTGGTGAGGTCCCTGACAATGACACAGGACAGGTATTGTGATTATCTATTAACTTACCTGTAGTGAGGTCCCTGACAATGACACAGGACAGGTATTGTGATTATCTGTTAACTTACCTGTAGTGAGGTCCCTGACAATGACACAGGACAGGTATTGTGTTTATCTGTTAACTTACCTGTAGTGAGGTCCCTGACAATGACACAGGACAGGTATTGTGATTATCTGTTAACTTATCTGTGGTGAGGTCCCTGACAATGACACAGGGACAGGTATTGTGATTATCTGTTAACTTACCTGTGGTGAGGTCCCTGACAATGACACAGGGACAGGTATTGTGATTATCTGTTGTCCACCTGTAACATTAGATTAAAACTCATTAGTATCTCTTATAATTACAGTGTAGATTCCATTAAGTTCATTTTTCAAAAACCTTCTTAAAAGATTTTTTCACCAACATAGCTGTCAGTCTATGAGTAAATTTCCGATGTATGTTGAAATATTAACATAATATAATATAACATTGTTTTAATGTTTTTTGGTTTCCTACTGTCTACCTACTAAACCACTACTACACCTTACCTATACCACCTATTGTCTACCTACTACACCACTAGTAGACCTTACCTATAACCCCCTATAGTCTACCTACTACACCACTAGTAGACCTTACCTATAACCTCCTATAGTCTACCTACTACACCACTAGTAGCCATACCTATAACCTCCTATTGTCTACCTACTACACCACTAGTAGACCTTACCTATAACCTCCTATAGTCTACCTACTACACCACTAGTAGACCTTACCTATAACCTCCTATAGTCTACCTACTACACCACTAGTAGCCATACCTATAACCTCCTATTGTCTACCTACTACACCACTAGTAGCCATACCTATAACCTCATATTGTCTACCTACTACACCACTAGTAGACCTTACCTATAACCTCCTATTGTCTACCTACTACACCACTAGTAGACCTTACCTATAACCCCCTATAGTCTACCTACTACACCACTAGTAGACCTTACCTATAACCTCCTATTGTCTACCTACTACACCACTAGTAGACCTTACCTATAACCCCCTATTGTCTACCTACTACACCACTAGTAGACCTTACCTATAACCTCCTATTGTCTACCTACTACACCACTAGTAGACCTTACCTATAACCTCCTATTGTCTACCTACTACACCACTAGTAGCCATACCTATAACCTCCTATAGTCTACAAACTACACCACTAGTAGATCTTACCTACATGTATAACCCCCTATAGTCTACCTACTACACCACTAGTAGACCTTACCTACATGTATAACCCCCTATAGTCTACCTACTACACCACTAGTAGACCTTACCTATAACATCCTATAGTCTACCTACTACACCACTAGTAGACCTTACCTATAACCTCCTATTGTCTACCTACTACACCACTAGTAGACCTTACCTATAACCTCCTATAGTCTACCTACTACACCACTAGTAGACCTTACCTATAACCTCCTATAGTCTACCTACTACACCACTAGTAGACCTTACCTATAACCTCCTATTGTCTACCTACTACACCACTAGTAGACCTTACCTATAACCTCCTATAGTCTACCTACTACACCACTAGTAGACCTTACCTATAACCCCCTATAGTCTACCTACTACACCACTAGTAGACCTTACCTATAACCTCCTATTGTCTACCTACTACACCACTAGTAGACCTTACCTATAACCTCCTATAGTCTACCTACTACACCACTAGTAGACCGTACCTATAACCTCCTATTGTCTACCTACTACACCACTAGTAGACCTTACCTATAACCTCCTATTGTCTACCTACTACACCACTAGTAGACCTTACCTATAACCTCCTATAGTCTACCTACTACACCACTAGTAGACCTTACCTATAACCTCCTATTGTCTACCTACTACACCACTAGTAGACTTTACCTATAACATCCTATAGTCTACCTACTACACCACTAGTAGACCTTACCTATAACCTCCTATTGTCTACCTTCTTCACCACTAGTAGACCTTACCTATAACCTCCTATTGTCTACCTATTACACCACTAGTAGACCTTACCTATAACCTCCTATAGTCTACCTACTACACCACTAGTAGACTTTACCTATAACCTGCTATAGTCTACCTACTACACCACTAGTAGACCTTACCTATAACCTCCTATAGTCTACCTACTACACCACTAGTAGACCTTACCTATAACCTCCTATTGTCTACCTATTACACCACTAGTAGACCTTACCTATAACCTCCTATTGTCTACCTACTACACCACTAGTAGACCTTACCTATAACCTCCTATTGTCTACCTACTACACCACTAGTAGACCTTACTTATAACCTCCTATTGTCTACCTACTACACCACTAGTAGCCATACCTATAACCTCCTATTGTCTACCTACTACACCACTAGTAGACCTTACCTATAACCTCCTATTGTCTACCTACTACACCACTAGTAGACCTTACCTATAACCTCCTATTGTCTACCTATTACACCACTAGTAGACCTTACCTATAACCCCCTATAGTCTACCTACTACACCACTAGTAGACCTACTTATAACCTCCTATAGTCTACCTACTATACCACTAGTAGCCATACCTATAACCTCCTATTGTCTACCTACTACACCACTAGTAGACCTTACCTATAACCTCCTATTGTCTACCTACTACACCACTAGTAGACCTTACCTATAACCTCCTATTGTCTACCTACTACACCACTAGTAGACCTTACCTATAACCTCTTATTGTCCACCTACTACACCACTAGTAGACCTTACCTATAACCCCCTATAGTCTACCTACTACACCACTAGTAGACCTTACCTATAACCTCCTATAGTCTACCTACTACACCACTAGTAGACCTTACCTATAACCCCCTATAGTCTACCTACTACACCACTAGTAGACCTTACCTATAACCCCCTATAGTCTACCTACTACACCACTAGCAGCCATACCTATAACCTCCTATTGTCTACCTACTACACCACTAGTAGACCTTACCTAAAACCTCCTATTGTCCACCTACTACACCACTAGTAGACCTTACCTATAACCCCCTATAGTCTACCTACTACACCACTAGTAGACCTTACCTATAACCTCCTATTGTCTACCTACTACACCACTAGTAGCCATACCTATAACCTCCTATTGTCTACCTACTACACCACTAGTAGACCTTATCTATAACCTCCTATTGTCTACCTACTACACCACTAGTAGCCATACCTATAACCTCCTATTGTCTACCTACTACACCACTAGTAGACCTTACCTATAACCTCCTATTGTCCACCTACTACACCACTAGTAGACCTTACTTATAACCTCCTATTGTCCACCTACTACTTACCTTCAGGCTGTGTGGGGATGGAAAGACTTGTTGCAGGCTGTTGGAAGTTAAACACTGACCGGTCTTGTAGGGTTGCAGTAGTGGGTGCGTACACAATACCCTGGGGTGTTTGGTACATTACTAAGCCCTGCGTCAGGCCACCTGATGACTGTGTTGTTGGTGTTAACCCTGTAAGTTATAAAGTTCTGTAAGTTAGGACATAGATACTGTGGAATCAAACTGCTATTCAGGACAACACTACCTTATGTCTTGGTGATTAAGCCTACCAAGTTTAAAAGATATTGTTTAAAAATTGTAGGAGGAGATCTCCAGACAAATGTGTAGTTGAGATGCTTGTCAACATTACAAAAATATTGTAGTGTTTCAATCAGCTACTATCTAAGACGAGGAAAGATCTGTGACAAAATAAAAGGGACGGAACATATGTAAGGGTTTTGGAACATTGTTCGAAAAGGCAGGGCGACCAAAGCAGTCGGGTGAAATGACAGCTCAGATCATGCTGCTGTTTCAGGAAACCAAGATGATTATAAACCTGGGATATTGCCAGTCAGTTGCATCACTGATGGCCTCAATGTACAGTACTACCATCAGTAACTGATTGCCTCAATGTACAGTACTACCACCAGTAACTGATGGTCTCAATGTACAGTACAACCATCAGTAACTGATGGCCTCAATGTACAGTACAACCACCAGTAACTGATGGTCTCAATGTACAGTACTACCATCAGTAACTGATGGTCTCAATGTACAGTACTACCATCAGTAACTGATGGCCTCAATGTACAGTACTACCACCAGTAACTGATGGCCTCAATGTACAGTACTACCATCAGTAACTGATGGCCTCAATGTACAGTACTACCATCAGTAACTGATGGCCTCAATGTACAGTACTACCATCAGTAACTGATGGCCTCAATGTACAGTACTACCATCAGTAACTGATGGCCTCAATGTACAGTACTACCATCAGTAACTGATGGCCTCAATGTACAGTACTACCATCAGTAACTGATGGCCTCAATGTACAGTACTACCATCAGTAACTGATGGTCTCAATGTTCAGTACTACCATCAGTAACTGATGGCCTCAATGTACAGTACAACCATCAGTAACTGATGGCCTCAATGTACAGTACAACCATCAGTAACTGATGGCCTCAATGTACAGTACAACCATCAGTAACTGATGGTCTCAATGTACAGTACTACCATCAGTAACTGATGGCCTCAATGTACAGTACAACCATCAGTAACTGATGGCCTCAATGTACAGTACATCTAATGGGCCAGTATAAAAATGCTTTCCTTTTCAAACCTGGTGTGGATGTTGTACATACCTGGTGTGGATGTTGTACAAACCTTGTGTGGATGTTGTACATACCTGGTGTAGATGTTGTACATACCTGGTGTGGATGTTGTACATACCTGGTGTGGATGTTGTACATACCTGGTGTGGATGTTGTGCATACCTGGTGTGGATGTTGTACATACCTGGTGTAGATGTTGAACATACCTGGTGTAGATGTTGTACATACCTTGTGTGGATGTTGTACAAACCTTGTGTGGATGTTGTACAAACCTTGTGTGGATGTTGTACATACCTGGTGTTGATGTTGTACATACTGGTGTGGATGTTGTACAAACCTTCTGTGGATGTTGTACAAACCTTGTGTTGATGTTGTACATACCTGGTGTAGATGTTGTACATACCTGGTGTGGATGTTGTACATACCTGGTGTGGATATTGTACATACCTGGTGTGGATGTTGTACATACCTGGTGTTGATGTTGTACATACCTGGTGTGGATGTTGTACATACCTGGTGTAGATGTTGTACATACCTGGTGTTGATGTTGTACATACCTGGTGTGGATGTTGTACATACCTGGTGTGGATGTTGTACATACCTTGTGTTGATGTTGTACATACCTGGTGTAGATGTTGTACATACCTGGCGTGGATGTTGTACATACCTTGTGTTGATGTTGTACATACCTGGTGTAGATGTTGTACATACCTGGTGTGGATGTTGTACATACCTTGTGTGGATGTTGTACATACCTGGTGTTGATGTTGTACATACCTGGTGTAGATGTTGTACATACCTGGTGTGGATGCTGTACATACCTGGTGTAGATATTGTACATACCTGGTGTGGATGCTGTACATACCTGGTGTAGATGTTGTACATACCTGGTGTAGATGTTGTACATACCTGGTGTAGATGTTGTACATACCTGGTGTGGATGTTGTACATACCTGGTGTGGATGTTGTACATACCTGGTGTGGATGTTGTACATACCTTGTGTGGATGTTGTACATACCTGGTGTGGATGCTGTACATACTTGGTGTAGATGTTGTACATACCTGGTGTGGATGCTGTACATACCTGGTGTAGATATTGTACATACCTGGTGTAGATGTTGTACATACCTGGTTTGGATGTTGTACATACCTGGTGTAGATGTTGTACATACCTGGTGTGGATGCTGTACATACCTGGTGTAGATGTTGTACATACCTGGTTTGGATGTTGTACATACCTGGTGTGGATGTTGTACATACCTGGTGTAGATGTTGTACATACCTGGTGTGGATGTTGTACATACCTGGTGTAGATGTTGTACATACCTGGTGTAGATGTTGTACATACCTGGTGTGGATGTTGTTCATACCTGGTTTGGATGTTGTACATACCTGGTTTGGATGTTGTACATACCTGGTGTGGATGTTGTTCATACCTGGTTTGGATGTTGTACATACCTGGTGTAGATGTTGTTCATACCTGGTTTGGATGTTGTACATACCTGGTGTTGATGTTGTACATACCTTGTGTGGATGTTGTTCATACCTGGTTTGGATGTTGTACATACCTGGTGTAGATGTTGTACATACCTGGTGTAGATGTTGTACATACCTGGTGTGGATGTTGTTCATACCTGGTGTAGATGTTGTACATACCTGGTGTGGATGTTGTACATACCTGGTGTGGATGTTGTACATACCTGGTTTGGATGTTGTACATACCTGGTTTGGATGTTGTACATACCTGGTTTGGATGTTGTACATACCTGGTTTGGATGTTGTACATACCTGGTGTAGATGTTGTACATACCTGGTGTTGATGTTGTACATACCTGGTGTGGATGTTGTACATACCTGGTGTAGATGTTGTACATACCTGGTGTAGATGTTGTACATACCTGGTGTAGATGATGTACATACCTGGTGTAGATGTTGTACATACCTGGTGTGGATGTTGTACATACCTGGTGTAGATGTTGTACATACCTGGTGTAGATGTTGTACATAACTGGTGTAGATGTTGTACATACCTGGTGTAGATGTTGTACATACCTGGTGTGGATGTTGTACATACCTTGTGTGGATGTTGTACATACCTGGTGTTGATGTTGTACATACCTGGTGTAGATGTTGTACATACCTGGTGTGGATGCTGTACATACCTGGTGTAGATATTGTACATACCTGGTGTGGATGCTGTACATACCTGGTGTAGATGTTGTACATACCTGGTGTAGATGTTGTACATACCTGGTGTAGATGTTGTACATACCTGGTGTGGATGTTGTACATACCTGGTGTGGATGTTGTACATACCTGGTGTGGATGTTGTACATACCTTGTGTGGATGTTGTACATACCTGGTGTGGATGCTGTACATACTTGGTGTAGATGTTGTACATACTTGGTGTGGATGCTGTACATACCTGGTGTAGATATTGTACATACCTGGTGTAGATGTTGTACATACCTGGTTTGGATGTTGTACATACCTGGTGTAGATGTTGTACATACCTGGTGTGGATGCTGTACATACCTGGTGTAGATGTTGTACATACCTGGTTTGGATGTTGTACATACCTGGTGTGGATGTTGTACATACCTGGTGTAGATGTTGTACATACCTGGTGTGGATGTTGTACATACCTGGTGTAGATGTTGTACATACCTGGTGTAGATGTTGTACATACCTGGTGTGGATGTTGTTCATACCTGGTTTGGATGTTGTACATACCTGGTTTGGATGTTGTACATACCTGGTGTGGATGTTGTTCATACCTGGTTTGGATGTTGTACATACCTGGTGTAGATGTTGTTCATACCTGGTTTGGATGTTGTACATACCTGGTGTTGATGTTGTACATACCTTGTGTGGATGTTGTTCATACCTGGTTTGGATGTTGTACATACCTGGTGTAGATGTTGTACATACCTGGTTTGGATGTTGTACATACCTGGTGTGGATGTTGTTCATACCTGGTGTAGATGTTGTACATACCTGGTGTGGATGTTGTACATACCTGGTGTGGATGTTGTACATACCTGGTTTGGATGTTGTACATACCTGGTTTGGATGTTGTACATACCTGGTTTGGATGTTGTACATACCTGGTGTAGATGTTGTACATACCTGGTGTTGATGTTGTACATACCTGGTGTTGATGTTGTACATACCTGGTGTAGATGTTGTACATACCTGGTGTAGATGTTGTACATACCTGGTGTAGATGATGTACATACCTGGTGTAGATGTTGTACATACCTGGTGTGGATGTTGTACATACCTGGTGTAGATGTTGTACATACCTGGTGTAGATGTTGTACATAACTGGTGTAGATGTTGTATATACCTGGTTTGGATGTTGTACATGTACAAACCTTGTGTGGATGTTGTACATACCTGGTGTGGAGGTGGCACTGCCTGTGATAGTTGGAAGTCCATTATTTTGCCCTGCCTCTGATGCTAATATATCAAACTGACCCAATGAATTACCTGTAATGACATAGAAAATAACAGACCACAATGTTAAATATGAAATACCAGACCACAAAGTTGAATATAAAATACCAGATCACAATGTTGAATATAAAATACCAGATCACAATGTTAAATATAAAATAACAGACTACAATGTTAAATATGAAATACCAGACCACAATGTTAAATATGAAATAGTAAAAATACCCGACCTCTGAGGGGATGGTGTACGATACTTTTCAACAAATATGTTAGGGGAGATAACTTTACAGTAGATTTGATTAGAAATATATTGTAATCATTGTCTCAACTGACCAGTGATCCACTCAATCAGAACAACACTAGCTATTTTACACAACATAACACCTGTGTGAAGTTTTGTGTCAATTTTACACAACACAACAAGTTTTGTGTCAATTTTACACAATACCTGTGTGAAGTTTTGTGTCAATTTTACACAACACAACACTTGTGTGAAGTTTTGTGTCAATTTTAAACAACACAACACCTGTGTGAAGTTTTGTATCAATTTTACACAACACAACACCTGTGTGAAGTTTGTATCCCTATTTCCTTGACGACTTTTGGCAAGGGTATAATAATGATTTCCTTGACGACTCTTGGCAAGGGTATAATAATGATTTCCTTGACGACTCGTGGCGAGGGTATAATAATGATTTCCTTGACGACTCGTGGCAAGGGTATAATAATGATTTCCTTGACGACTCGTGGCGAGGGTATAATAATGATTTCCTTGACAACTCGTGGCGAGGGTATGATAATGATTTCCTTGACGACTCGTGGCAAGGGTATAATAATGATTTCCTTGACGACTCGTGGCGAGGGTATAATAATGATTTCCTTGACGACTCGTGGCGAGGGTATGATAATAATTCTTATATCAAAATGATTGTGAATGCTTCTGCTTACAGCTGCCACTCACTTGGTATGGTGACAAGCTGGTTTGTATTGGGGATACGATAAACGGTCTGTGTTGTCTGTTGAGCTGCTGCTGCTGTGAGTTGTCCATTTTGTTGAAGAGGAATCAATGGTGTACCTATACAATATAAACACAAAATATACACAAATCTGTCCATATACAAAATATACACAAACCTGTCCATATACAAAATATACACAAATCTGTCCATATACAAAATGTACACAAACCTGTCCATATACAAAATGTACACAAACCTGTCCATATACAAAATATACACAAATCTGTCCATATACAAAATGTACACAAACCTGTCCATATACAAAATATACACAAACCTGTCCATATACAAAATATACACAAACCTGTCCATATACAAAATATACACAAACTTGCCCATATACAAAATATACACAAACCTGTCCATATACAAAATGTACACAAACCTGTCCATATACAAAATGTACACAAACCTGTCCATATACAAAATGTACACAAACCTGTCCATATACAAAATGTACACAAACCTGTCCATATACAAAATATACACAAACCTGTCCATATACAAAATATACACAAACCTGTCCATATACATAATGTACACAAACCTGTCCATATACAAAATATACACAAACCTGTCCATATACAAAATGTACACAAACCTGTCCATATACAAAATATACACAAACCTGTCCATATACAAAATATACACAAACCTGTCCGTATACAAAATATACACAAACCTGTCCATATACAAAATGTACACAAACCTGTCCATATACAAAATATACACAAACATGTCCATATACAAAATATTCACAAACTTGTCCATATACAAAATATTCACAAACCTGTCCATATACAAAATATACACAAACCTGTCCATATACAAAATGTACACAAACCTGTCCATATACAAAATATACACAAACCTGTCCATATACAAAATATACACAAACCTGTCCATATACAAAATGTACACAAACCTGTCCATATACAAAATGTACACAAACCTGTCCATATACAAAATATACACAAACCTGTCCATATAAAAAATGTACACAAACCTGTCCATATACAAAATGTACACAAACCTGTCCATATACAAAATATACACAAACCTGTCCACATACAAAATGTACACAAACCTGTCCATATACAAAATGTACACAAACCTGTCCATATACAAAATGTACACAAACCTGTCCATATACAAAATGTACACAAACCTGTCCATATACAAAATGTACACAAACCTGTCCATATACAAAATATACACAAACCTGTCCATATACAAAATATACACAAACCTGTCCACATACAAAATATACACAAACCTGTCCATATACAAAATGTACACAAACCTGTCCATATACAAAATGTACACAAACCTGTCCATATACAAAATGTACACAAACCTGTCCATATACAAAATATACACAAACCTGTCCATATACATAATGTACACAAACCTGTCCATATACAAAATGTACACAAACCTGTCCATATACAAAATATACACAAACCTGTCCGTATACAAAATATACACAAACCTGTCCATATACAAAATATACACAAACCTGTCCGTATACAAAATATACACAAACCTGTCCATATACAAAATATACACAAACCTGTCCATATACAAAATATACACAAACCTGTCCATATACAAAATATACACAAACCTGTCCGTATACAAAATATACACAAACCTGTCCATATACAAAATGTACACAAACCTGTCCATATACAAAATATACACAAACCTGTCCGTATACAAAATATACACAAACCTGTCCATATACAAAATGTACACAAACCTGTCCATATACATAATGTACACAAACCTGTCCATATACAAAATATACACAAACCTGTCCATATACAAAATATACACAAACCTGTCCATATATAAAATATACACAAACCTGTCCATATACAAAATATACACAAACCTGTCCATATACAAAATATACACAAACTTGTCCATATACAAAATATACACAAACCTGTCCATATACAAAATATACACAAACTTGTCCATATACATAATGTACACAAACCTGTCCATATACAAAATATACACAAACCTGTCCATATACAAAATATACACAAACCTGTCCATATACAAAATATACACAAACCTGTCCATATACAAAATATACACAAACTTGTCCATATACAAAATATACACAAACCTGTCCATATACAAAATGTACACAAACCTGTCCATATACAAAATGTACACAAAACTGTCCATATACAAAATGTACACAAACCTGTCCATATACAAAATGTACACAAACCTGTCCATATACAAAATATACACAGACCTATCCATATACAAAATATACACAAACCTGTCCATATACAAAATATACACAAACCTGTCCATATACAAAATGTACACAAACCTGTCCATATACAAAATATACACAAACTTGTCCATAATCAAAATATACACAAACCTGTCCATATACAAAATATACACAAACATGTCCATATACAAAATGTACACAAACCTGTCCATATACAAAATATACACAAACTTGTCCATAATCAAAATATACACAAACCTGTCCATATACAAAATATACACAAACATGTCCATATACAAAATGTACACAAACCTGTCCATATACAAAATATACTCAGACCTAGCTGTCCATATACAAAATATACACAAACCTGTCCATATACATAATGTACACAAACATGTCCATATACAAAATATACACAAACTTGTCCATATACAAAATATACACAAACCTGTCCATATACAAAATATACACAAAACTGTCCATATACAAAATATACACAAACCTGTCCATATACAAAATGTACACAAACCTGTCCATATACAAAATATTCACAAACTTGTCCATATACAAAATATTCACAAACTTCTCCATATACAAAATATACACAAACCTGTCCATATACAAAATGTACACAAACCTGTCCATATACAAAATGTACACAAACCTGTCCATATGGAAATGTACACAAACCTGTTCATATACAAAATATACACAAATCTGTCCATATACAAAATGCACACAAACCTGTCCATATACAAAATGTACACAAACCTGTCCATATACAAAATGCACACAAACCTGTCCATATACAAAATGCACACAAACCTGTCCATATACAAAATATACACAAATCTGTCCATATACAAAATATACACAAACCTGTCCGTATACAAAATATACACAAACATGTCCATATACAAAATATACACAAACCTGTCCATATACAAAATATACACAAACCTGTCCATATACAAAATATACACAAACCTGTCCGTATACAAAATATACACAAACCTGTCCGTATACAAAATATACACAGACCTGTCCATATACAAGATATACACAAACCTGTCCATATACAAAATATACACAAACCTGTCCATATACAAAATGTACACAAACTTGTCCATATACAAAATATAAACAAACCTGTCCATATACAAAATATACACAAACCTGTCCATATACAAAATATACACAAACCTGTCCATATACAAAATGTACACAAACCTGTCCATATACAAAAGATACACAAACCTGTCCATATACAAAATATACACAAACCTGTCCATATACAAAATGTACACAAACCTGTCCAGATACAAAATGTACACAAACCTGTCCATATACAAAAGATACACAAACCTGTCCATATACAAAATGTACACAAACCTGTCCATATACAAAATATACACAGACCTATCCATATACAAAATATACACAAACCTGTCCATATACAAAATATACACAAACCTGTCCGTATACAAAATGTACACAAACCTGTCCATATACAAAATGTACACCCACTTTACATGGTGACTTTACAAGCATTCCTTTGTGCTTCTATAAATATAAAATATCTACCGGTAACAGTGTCTTAGCCTATACTAAAACAAGAGGCCCATAGAATCTTTATTGCTCACCTGAATATATGTGCGGTATGTAGTAACTTCAATTTTAGTGTATATAATTATTCCTTGAAACAAGAGGCCTAATGGGCCTGCATAGCTCACCAGGTATTAATCTCACATTTGTAACCTTAAAGTGGTCTGAAATTTGTAATAACGCCATTCTAAAAATGTGGCAAAATGGCGAAAGTTAGTAGGTAAGAAAGAAACTTATTTATAGTTTTTAGCTTATTGTAAATATTTCTAGATTTGGAGTTGAGGAAAAATGCTTAAATATTTACTTTTAGAATTACAATTGACTTTGGTGAGAGGAACATTAATCAAATTCATGGACTTTCCGTGTAGTAATACAGCCCTTGTATTGAATAACAGATGAAAATAATTCTACAGTACATATGAAGGCACTGAAACTATCCTGTGACTAACTAGGAGAGTTTTACCTGGAGGGACTAATACTGCCCCTGGAGGCAGACCTGACAGCTGCATGGTAGCTGCCTTGTTGGGGGTGGTGTAGGAGGTGTATGTGGAGCTGGCCGGTGTGCTAACTGTGGACACAGACTGTTGGTGGAAAGAAGAGGCAGGAATAGAGGGGGGCGAGCTGCTCAGCACCATGCCTTGACTTTGGGAGCTGGACTGGAGGAGCCCAGGCTCTGGTATCCCTGGGGGGAGGGTTCCTACTGCCAGCACTGGTTTAATGGCACTGTCCAACTGTAATGAGACACAAAACATAAACATTCATTTCATCTGGTAAATACAGTATAACACCTGGAACCTGATCTCAATACATGTACTTCAATTTTGGTGTAAAATTAAAATGCATTGTTGACATTGGTCTAACTTTGTTGGAAGGTTACTAACCTATCGTAAAGACATAATATATATCATGTCTAGACTTCATGATGGCAGAAAGTTAACTGTCTGAATTATTTGTTTGAAATTAATACTGTGACATCTTCATTGTATATTACTATGCATCATTTGATACAACAGATTTAAACAAGAGGCCCAATGGACCTGCATTGCTCACCTGGTATCAATTTCTTACTTAATTGTAACCCTCAAAAGTCACCTAAAATCTGTAAGATGTGCACTCAGAAGAACATGTTAACATATTTGACTCCTGTGACCTTGAATATGGGTCAGGTCATCTCTTTTCACAAACTTTGTCAGGCTTTATTAAAGAAACCTTTCAACCAAATATCATGCTTCTAGGCATTTTGGTTAATCAGAAGAAGTTGTGATATGTTTTTACAGATTTGACCCCTGTGAACTCGAATATAGGTCAAAGTCATTTCTTTTTGCCCTTCGGGCCAGGTGAGCTAATAATATTCCCACAATGTGACTACTTTGCGATTCATATGGAATGTGTCCTTTTTGTCCTTGTGGCATTACATCACAACATTGGGTGAGGGTTGAGGTAAACTACTGGTAAACATAAACATGTACTGTGTACTAGGTTTATATCTGTATATATTCCTACAGCACTGGTATTCTTTACCAATGGATTTGTGAGACTTTTCGCAACGGTAAGTAAATATCACTACAATATAGATACAATATGAAATATACAATGTATACATTTCTACATACATACATTGTTATATATAGTTTCATGCCAGTAATATCAAATGTGACAATTAATGGTCTGTGTTAGCACTGATTATTTCTAAGAATATGACATTTAACAAATATTCATACTTTTGGCTGCCATTGATCTATATTAATATTATTATATACATTAACATTGATGTATATTCATATTATTATACATGAACATTGACATATTTTACATTATTAGACATGGACATTGATGTATATTTACATTATTATAATATGTGGGCATTGATGTATAATTACATTATTATATGTGGGCATTGATGTATATTTACATTATTATATGTGGTCATTGATGTATATTTACATTATTATATGTGGGCATTGATGTATATTTACATTATTATATGTGGGCATTGATGTATATTTACATCATTGTACGTGAACATTGATGTATATTTATATCATTACACATGACTATTGATGTATATTTTACATTATTAGACATGGACATTGATGTATATATTTACATTATCATATGTGGGCATTGATGTATATTATTTACATTATTATATGTGGGCATTGATGTATATTTACATCATTGTACGTGAACATCGATGTATATTTATATCATTACACATGACTATTGATGTATATTCATATTATTATACATGGACATTGATGTATATTTACTTTATTATATGCGGGCATTGATGTATATTTACATTATTATATGTGGGCATTGATGTATATTTACATTATCATATGTGGTCATTGATATATATTTACATTATCATATGTGGTCATTGATATATATTTACATTATTATACATGAACATTCATGTATATATTTACATTATCGTACATGAACATTGATGTATATTTATATCATTATACATGACTATTGATGTATATTTACATTATTATACAAGGGCAATGATATATATTTACACTATACAATGATCATGTACATTGTATATTATATATTCATTATTTGTACAATTGCTCTTTCAAACATTTTCATATTTTTGCATCATGTTATCATTGGGGTATACACGCTGTACATAATAAATACAAGTCATGTATGTCATATATAAGGGTGAGGTGTTGAATGTTTAAAGGCCAGGGCGAGGCCTCAAAGGGAAAAGCAACCAATATTTCAGAAAACTTCTCTAGACACTGAGGTACTATTTCTCTACATGGATTATAGAAAGCTAGATTATCAATGCCAGGGGCTTTGTTTAATTAGTAAATTTAAAATTTCAGGGGCTGGGGTTCCAACAAGAATCCCAATTTTAAAATTTTGCATCCTCATCTACAAAGAACTATTTTGGCCAAGTTTGAAAAGGTTATTCTATCTCCTGGTTCTGGTGAAGAAATAAAAAATGTAAATTCTATTGACGACAGATGGAAATCCATCAAAATAGATTATTGAATAAAGCTCAGGTGACCTTATATTGTAAAGCAGGTTAAAAATTATAGATTTGTTAAGTTATTTGATAACTTTACTATATAGTACAGACTAGAGCTTTTCAATTTTTTCAAATTAACTATTAAATTTTAAATTGAAAGTAACTTTTAAACATACTTAGCATTTCATAATGAAAGGGTTTAAATAGCTACTGTCTGGTGCTATAATGCTTCTAAAAGGACACAAGTTACCAATAGTTTGAACAATATATCTGATCAAATGAGGTATGTTTTATATTTAAATTCAAACAATTGTGACCACATTTTGATCCCTTCATTATCAACCTGTGCATATACATGTATTTACCATTTGATCTAGTTAGCAAATTTTTAACTTTAAATCCAAATTCTAGCTTCTACTTTCAATAAAAATTGTTTTATTTCATTTAAAACGTTTTAACGCTAAATATAATTCTTCATTATATTAACATCCATTTCAGTAATGCCCAGTACAAGGCATTAGATCCCCAACAATTTCTATATATATAACATGTACATGTGTAAGCTACCTGGTCCAGTACTATATATATAACATGTACATGTGTAAGCTACCTGGCCCAGTACTATATATATAACATGTACATGTGTAAGCTACCTGGTCCAGTACTATATATATAACAGGTACATGTGTAAGCTACCTGGTCCAGTACTATATATATAACATGTACATGTGTAAGCTACCTGGTCCAGTACTATATATATAACATGTACATGTGTAAGCTACCTGGCCCAGTACTATATATATAACATGTACATGTGTAAGCTACCTGGTCCAGTACTATATATATAACATGTACATGTGTAAGCTACCTGGTCCAGTACTATATATATAACAGGTACATGTGTAAGCTACCTGGTCCAGTACTATATATATAACATGTACATGTGTAAGCTACCTGGTCCAGTACTATATATATAACATGTACATGTGTAAGCTACCTGGTCCAGTACTATATATATAACATGTACATGTGTAAGCTACCTGGTCCAGTACTATATATATAACAGGTACATGTGTAAGCTACCTGGTCCAGTACTATATATATAACAGGTACATGTGTAAGCTACCTGGTCCAGTACTATATATATAACATGTACATGTGTAAGCTACCTGGCCCAGTACTATATATATAACATGTACATGTGTAAGCTACCTGGTCCAGTACTATATATATAACATGTACATGTGTAAGCTACCTGGTCCAGTACTATATATATAACATGTACATGTGTAAGCTACCTGGCCCAGTACTATATATATAACATGTACATGTGTAAGCTACCTGGCCCAGTACTATATATATAACATGTACATGTGTAAGCTACCTGGTCCAGTACTATATATATAACATGTACATGTGTAAGCTACCTGGCCCAGTACTATATATATAACATGTACATGTGTAAGCTACCTGGCACAGTACTATATACAGGAAGGAGAATTTAATGGTATTAGACACTACAAGTTTTGTATTCAGGCTCATATATACAGGTCCCCCTCTTTCCAACTGTGTGTATACATATCCCCCACCTCCCACCAGGGAATCCCCTATATTCCTCTTTGTGGTAATTAAAGCATGGAAGCCCAGAGCTATTTCTCTGGAGTGTCAGGTCTGACTACTCCCCCAGGCTGCAGCCAGAAAGGAGAAATGACTTATATATATTCCTGAGATGAATCACTAGGCTGGAATTGGCAATATATATACAAATAGTATGGTACTGCTAGGTCTGACAGAAGGCTGTAGCCATCTCCTAGTGCCTCCTGGCTGGCTCCAGCAGCTGTAAGCAGGACTATCTCATCATCTTATCTCTCTATATAACAACACATGGGCAAAATATGCCAATAAGGGCACACAGCCAAATTTGTGGGACACACATAGCATTTTCTAAAAGTTGGGGAAATTTTGCAAACTTTGAATGCACATATGCAATCTTACATGGAGAGGTTTATACAAATGTATCTACATATACCAGTAATTTACAGTGTTTTAATTAATACTATTCAATACAATACATTGCAATACAATACAATTCAGTTTTTTATGAATTCCAGCCCACAATTGGGGCAACAAAGATAACATTGTACATACATATAAACAAAGAATAGAGGAGCCAAAAAACAGGATATAATTATGTAATTACAATTTTTATATTGTTTTTTGTTTTTACTTAACAGGAATGGTTCTCATGATCAGTACATATTAATAGTTGCTTATTAATTACCACTAAGTAATTTTCAGCATCTTTAGTGAAAGTTTCATCATGTTTTTGTGAAATTGGCCATTGATATCATGCAATAATTTAACAAGATTATGATTTTTTGTACATGATCCCCAAAATTGCAGTGCTCCATTAAATCCATACTGTTAATCAGCCTAAACCCCTTTATGAACCTCATGTCCCTAATGTGTAGTGCACAATCCCTTATGATGCCTCAAATGCCAAATGTGTGTAGCTCGGAAAACCCTGTGGGAGGCCCCAAATACCAAATGTGTAGCTTGGATAACCCTGTGGGAGGCCTCAAATACCAAATGTGTGTAGTTGCTCCTGCAGAAGGTTAGCTATGAGGAAGGGAGGAGGAATCTAGAGAAAGGGGATGTTGACTCTAACATGGACTACATCCAATTATAGCTCCAGATAAACACATCTCCAGTTACAAAACTTCCACACTGATGGGCTTGGAGCTGGCACAGCTCACACACTTATTTGGTAATGAATGCCATATATATGTGTGTGGGGTGCCCATGGAGATGTGTATGCCTGCTCCTCCTCCCCCCCTCCCACCCCCACTGATTAAGGTTCTAGTCCCCTGATCTCTAACAGATGCCTTTCCACTTATATCAGTCATTACAGAATAAAATGGAACAATTTTCCCCATAATTTACCATAGCAGTATCATACTGTAGATATCGGTGTATGTATCCAGTGTTAATACATCTACAAAACTCAAATTTACCATAGCAGTATCATACTGTAGATATCAGTGTATGTATCCAGTGTTAATACATCAACAAAAGTTCAAATTTACCATAGCAGTATCATACTGTAGATATCAGTGTATGTATCCAGTGTTAATACATCTACAAAACTCAAATTTACCATAGCAGTATCATACTGTAGATATCGGTGTATGTATTCAGTGTTAATACATCTACAAAACTCAAATTTACCATAGCAGTATCATACTGTAGATATCGGTGTATGTATCCAGTGTTAATACATCTACAAAAGTTCAAATTTACCATAGCAGTATCATACTGTAGATATCGGTGTATGTATCCAGTATTAATACATCAACAAAAGTTCAAATTTACCATAGCAGTATCATACTGTAGATATCGGTGTATGTATTCAGTGTTAATACATCTACAAAACTCAAATTTACCATAGCAGTATCATACTGTAGATATCGGTGTATGTATCCAGTGTTAATACATCTACAAAAGTTCAAATTTACCATAGCAGTATCATACTGTAGATATCGGTGTATGTATCCAGTATTAATACATCAACAAAAGTTCAAATTTACCATAGCAGTATCATACTGTAGATATCAGTGTATGTATCCAGTGTTAATACATCTACAAAACTCAAATTTACCATAGCAGTATCATACTGTAGATATCGGTGTATGTATCCAGTGTTAATACATCAACAAAAGTTCAAATTTACCATAGCAGTATCATACTGTAGATATCGGTGTATGTATCCAGTGTTAATACATCAACAAAAGTTCAAATTTACCATAGCAGTATCATACTGTAGATATCAGTGTATGTATCCAGTGTTAATACATCTACAAAACTCAAATTTACCATAGCAGTATCATACTGTAGATATCGGTGTATGTATCCAGTGTTAATACATCAACAAAAGTTCAAATTTACCATAGCAGTATCATACTGTAGATATCAGTGTATGTATCCAGTGTTAATACATCAACAAAACTCAAATTTACCATAGCAGTATCATACTGTAGATATCGGTGTATGTATCCAGTGTTAATACATCTACAAAAGCTCAAATTAGTTTGCCACAGACACATGTACTGTATGAATAAATTCAAATATTTTTACACATGATTTTAATTATAATTATAAATTTTATAACACAGTGCAGCATGCTTGTGATTTTAATCTTAACATTTTCATTTTTATAAATTGAAAAGTGAATTGTTATTTAATGTATCATTGATAATCTAGCAAAACAACTTCAGGAATACAAGGTCAAACCATGAAATTAAACAAGAGGCACAAAGGGATTCAATTTTTCACTTGTTGTTTAATGTTAGCTCAGACGGAAGATTAATGCATTAATCAAATACAACTATAGTACAAGTCAAATATCGTGAATCTGGGATCATGAAAAAATTTATGCAATACAGGTATGGCAAGCTGTTTGGATTTTTACCTGTTGAAATAAAGATATCTTTATTTAATAAAAGATATCTCTATTTAAAATGAGGATATCTCTATTTACAGATGTAAATAGAGACATCTTTAATATAAATAAAGATATCTCTATTTAGATCTAGATATGTTTAATTTAAATACAGATATCTTTATTTCTACTGAAAATTGAGATACCTTAATTTAAAATACAGATATCTCTTTTTCAAATTCAGATATCTCGGTTTGAATTACAGATATCTTTGATTGTAATTGAGATATCTTTATTTCAAATACAGATATCTGTATTTAGTGAGTAAAAACACAAACGGCTTGCCATATACGGGTAAAATTATCAACATCAACAAATGCCTTAATTATTCCTATAAACAACTGGAAAACATCAATATTTTATGTACAGTCAAGTTTCCTCACCAAACCTGTTAAATTGTTACATATGGCACCTTCGCCCAGTATAATCATGTTTTAATTATGATTTTTACATATCTAGTGGACAATAAATTAGACTATTTCTCTCTAGATCTATGTACATGTATATAAGCCATCTGGAATAGCCATCAATCCAGGCAGTGCCTGAGGAAAGGGTATTTGATTACCAACCTACAAGTTTACCTGAGGTATATAAACCTCGTTTTCTCACTCCAACTTAATTCTGATGAGATATTTTTCGTAAGAACATTAACATATATATACTCTACTGTGAGATATTTTGAGAGTTTTCCAAAGTTTGTATGCCAATATGTCTCAATTATCATCTCGTGGAAAAGTCAGCATCTCTGAGTGTCATTTATCATTAATATCCAATACAAATTTTTCTCACTCCCAATGAATTATTACGAGATGATTTTTCTACATAATTATATACATATTTATAGTTCTGTAAGAATTTCGAAAGTTTTGGGGAATTACTTTGCTGTATCCTAAATATCATCTTGGGACAATTTATAATGCTTTTATTGCAGCTTCAGCATCATGTGTAGACTTTAGTTGTATTTAATCTCTATTTCGTCATTCTCATAGAGTGGACAGAGTGTAATGATGAGGTTGGTTTAATTCCACATTCAGCTACATGAAAGTAATTATGCCAGCAGGCTTATTGTTTTTTAAATACTTCAGCTATATCTTATTATCATTTCTGATATTCTGATATGTCAAATGTATTTATAACTAATTATAATTAATAACTACAGGTCAAATATTGTCTCTCAATTGGCCTTCCAGTATTTCTAAAGAAACTACCAGCCAAATATCGTCTCTGGCAATTGACCTTACAGTATTTCCAAAGAAACTACCAGCCAAATATCGTCTCTCGCAATTGACCTTACAGTATTTCCAAAGAAACTACCAGCCAAATATCGTCTCTCGCAATTGACCTTACAGTCTATCAGCCAAATATCGTCTCTCGCAATTGGCCTTTCAGTATTTCCAAAGAAACTACCAGCCAGATATCGTCTCTCGCAATTGGCATTTCATTAGTTCTAAAGAAACTACCAGCCAAATATCACATATGTCCATAAGCTTTTCAGAAATTATAAATCTTCAAGAATACATGAAATCATCCTACCTTGCTTTCCTCTTCACTGACAGCATAACTGAGTTCTGTCTCCTCAAATCCTGTGGGGTTCATTCGTTGTTCAATGACTTGTGCGGCCTGAGAGCCCGGGGGTGGGTCAGGTGAGTTAAGGCAGGTTTGTATGAGAGCCTTACCACTGTCACTGGTGATCATGGGCTGAAGTTTACGGGTAGCAAAGGTGTACACATGGCCTGTTTCACTGGCAACCAACAACATCACTTGGGTACCCGTCAGGGTAGATAACTCATAAGCCTACAACAGGAAAAATATGTCGAAAATGTCAGCAGTAGAATGTTATAACTGTTATGCTGCCCCTTTATATTAATGGTGAGCCCGACATGATGTGGACATTGAGGTGTATAATAGGACAGACGTCATATTGATGGTGAGCCCGACATGATGTGGACATTGAGGTGTATACTAGGACAGATGTCATTATATTGATGGTGAGCCCGACATGATGTGGACATAGAGGTGTATACTAGGACAGATGTCATTATATTGATGGTGAGCCCGACATGATGTGGACATTGAGGTGTATACTAGGACAGACGTCGTTATATTGAAGGTGAGCCCGACATGATGTGGACGTTGAGGTGTATACTAGGACAGACATCATTATATTGATGGTGAGCCCGACATGATGTGGACATTGAGGTGTATACTAGGACAGACGTCATTATATTGATGGTGAGCCTGACATGATGTGGACATTGAGGTGTATACTAGGACAGACGTCATTATATTGATGGTGAGCCATGATGTGGACATTGAGGTGTATAATAGGACAGACTTCATTATATTGATGGTGAGCCCGACATGATGTGGACATTGAGGTGTATACTGGGACAGATGTCAATATATTGATGGTGAGCCCGACATGATGTGGACATAGAGGTGTATACTAGGACAGATGTCATTATATTGATGGTGAGCCTGACATGGTGTGGACATTGAGGTGTATACTAGGACAGATGTCATTATATTGATGGTGAGCCTGACATGATGTGGACATTGAGGTGTATACTAGGACAGACGTCATTATATTGATGGTGAGCCATGGTGTGGACATTGAGGTGTATACTAGGACAGATGTCATTATATTGATGGTGAGCCTGACATGATGTGGACATAGAGGTGTATAATAGGACAGACTTCATTATATTGATGGTGAGCCCGACATGATGTGGACATTGAGGTGTATACTGGGACAGATGTCAATATATTGATGGTGAGCCCGACATGATGTGGACATTGAGGTGTATACTAGGACAGACTTCATTATATTGATGGTGAGCCCGACATGATGTGGACCTTGAGGTGTATACTAGGACAGACGTCATTATATTGATGGTGAGCCATGATGTGGACATCGAGGTGTATACTAGGACAGATGTCATTATATTGATGGTGAGCCTGACATGATGTGGACATTGAGGTGTATACTAGGACAGATGTCATTATATTGATGGTGAGCCTGACATGATGTGGACATTGAGGTGTATACTAGGACAGATGTCATTATATTGATGGTGAGCCCGACATGATGTGGACATAGAGGTGTATACTAGGACAGATGTCATTATATTGATGGTGAGCCCGACATGATGTGGACGTTGAGGTGTATACTAGGACAGACGTCGTTATATTGATGGTGAGCCATGATGTGGACATTGAGGTGTATACTAGGACAGACTTCATTATATTGATGGTGAGCCCGACATGATGTGAACATTGAGGTGTATACTAGGACAGACTTCATTATATTGATGGTGAGCCTGACATGATGTGGACATTGAGGTGTATACTAGGACAGACGTCATTATATTGATGGTGAGCCCGACATGATGTGGACATTGAGGTGTATACTAGGACAGATGTCATTATATTGATGGTGAGCCCGACATGATGTGGACATAGAGGTGTATACTAGGAAAGATGTCAATATATTGATGGTGAGCCCGACATGATGTGGACATTGAGGTGTATACTAGGACAGATGTCATTATATTGATGGTGAGCCCGACATGATGTGGACATTGAGGTGTATACTAGGACAGATGTCATTATATTGATGGTGAGCCCGACATGATGTGGACATTGAGGTGTATACTAGGACAGACATCGTTATATTGATGGTGAGCCCGACATGATGTGAACATTGAGGTGTATACTAGGACAGACATCGTTATATTGATGGTGAGCCCGACATGGTGTGAACATTGAGGTGTATACTAGGACAGATGTCGTTATATTGATGGTGAGCCTGACATGATGTGGACATTGAGGTGTATACTAGGACAGACATCATTATATTGATGGTGAGCCCGACATGATGTGGACCTTGAGGTGTATACTAGGACAGACGTCGTTATATTGATGGTGAGCCCGACATGATGTGGACATTGAGGTGTATACTAGGACAGACGTCGTTATATTGATGGTGAGCCCGACATGATGTGGACATTGAGGTGTATACTAGGACAGACATCATTATATTGATGGTGAGCCTGACATGATGTGGACATTGAGGTGTATACTAGGACAGACTTCATTATATTGATGGTGAGCCTGACATGATGTGGACATTGAGGTGTATACTAGGACAGACTTCATTATATTGATGGTGAGCCCGACATGATGTGGACATAGAGGTGTATACTAGGACAGATGTCATTATATTGATGGTGAGCCCGACATGATGTGGACATTGAGGTGTATACTAGGACAGACTTCATTATATTGATGGTGAGCCCGACATGATGTGAACATTGAGGTGTATACTAGGACAGACATCGTTATATTGATGGTGAGCCCGACATGGTGTGAACATTGAGGTGTATACTAGGACAGATGTCGTTATATTGATGGTGAGCCCGACATGATGTGAACATTGAGGTGTATACTAGGACAGACGTCGTTATATTGATGGTGAGCCTGACATGATGTGGACATTGAGGTGTATACTAGGACAGACATCATTATATTGATGGTGAGCCCGACATGATGTGGACCTTGAGGTGTATACTAGGACAGACGTCGTTATATTGATGGTGAGCCCGACATGATGTGGACATTGAGGTGTATACTAGGACAGACGTCGTTATATTGATGGTGAGCCCGACATGATGTGGACATTGAGGTGTATACTAGGACAGACATCATTATATTGATGGTGAGCCTGACATGATGTGGACATTGAGGTGTATACTAGGACAGACTTCATTATATTGATGGTGAGCCTGACATGATGTGGACATTGAGGTGTATACTAGGACAGACTTCATTATATTGATGGTGAGCCCGACATGATGTGAACATTGAGGTGTATACTAGGACAGACATCATTATATTGATGGTGAGCCTGACATGATGTGGACATTGAGGTGTATACTAGGACAGACTTCATTATATTGATGGTGAGCCTGACATGATGTGGACATTGAGGTGTATACTAGGACAGACTTCATTATATTGATGGTGAGCCCGACATGATGTGAACATTGAGGTGTATACTAGGACAGACATCATTATATTGATGGTGAGCCCGACATGATGTGGACATTGAGGTGTATACTAGGACAGACTTCATTATATTGATGGTGAGCCCGACATGATGTGGACCTTGAGGTGTATACTAGGACAGATGTCATTATATCGATGGTGCGCCCGACATGGTGTGGACATTGAGGTGTATACTAGGACAGACATCATTATATTGATGGTGAGCCCGACATGATGTGGACATAGAGGTGTATACTAGGACAGATGTCATTATATTGATGGTGAGCCCGACATGATGTGGACATAGAGGTGTATACTAGGAAAGATGTTAATATATTGATGGTGAGCCCGACATGATGTGGACATCGAAGTGTATACTAGGAAAGAAGTCAATATATTAAAATATGGTCTCTGTCCAGGACATTTTGATTGCTACTTTACTGTTACAGACAGATGCAATATAATTTTACTTTCCTGCTGTTCGTAGAATAATGGGAAAGATTTGTCCTTAGGTACAATGACACTCATAAATATATATAGATCAAGATGGGCATACATAGTAATACACACATGTAAGTATAAAGAGGACTATGCAGTAAATAGTGGATATCTATATAGTTAGACATTTCACATATTGTACATGTCTAGTCAGAGCTATCCACCATTATATCTTTCTGTACAGCCATTTTAATATAATTATATGAACTGCTGGCCACTACACTGTGGTTTAGTCCAAATTTAAAGCAGCTCAATATTTAGCAGATCAGAGAGTCATCATTCAGATTGCACTAGGATATTTTGAACATTGTACTATCTGACAGATTAACTGATATCAGTAATATCAATTCATGCAAGATGAATTCTTATGCGGTTACTGAGGTACAGCAGCAGTTGAAACTCTGTATTTGTAAAGACGCGTCCATTTTAGACTGTCTTCTAACTTTGGCTTGTTGTTGAAGTAGGCCCAACCTGAACTATTTTCAATTCTTTGGATTTTTTTGTCAAGATTTTCTTGTTAGTTACCGCTCAGGTTAATTTACTTCGTTTTAGGCTTATTTTTGCATGGTTATCAACTGGATTTTTTTCAGAATAAGAAAAATTTCACGAAGTTACGCATATATACAGTACTGTATATATATATATGAGGGTCTTTAAAAAGTCCAAGGCCCATAACTCTACTTAAAGTATATATAGTCTTTGGTCCTGCATTTGATTCTTACAGCCACTGATGGCCATATTAAAATCATGTTCATATCAACACTGTGAATTACTGAAACTGCGAATTACTGGAATATGAAAAAAAAAAATGCAACTGTAACCAAATCAAAACTTTATCTCAATATTCTCATGATGTATCTTTTATACCAAATTTCAGTTTAATATGTGAACAAGTTGCAGATATAATTGAATAGAAACTGTGAATTATTGGAAATTTTCCAAATCCAAGGGCAGTAACTCTTTAAAATAATTCAACTGTAACCATATCAGAAGTTAATCTAGATATTCCTCATACTTGTAGGGGGAGGGGGTTAATTTAGGCTTAATACAGTACATTGAATTATATAAAATGTTATTTTGGTGAATTAAATTGTGGTAGAAGGGACTCTTTATCAGTCCTTATTATAAACATTAAAGATGTATTCAACAAAAGTCAATTGATAAAATCATTTCACCCTTTCCTTTTCTAATGATATAAACACTTACCATCCAAAAGTTTCATTACAAACTGAACATGTGTGTATAAATTTATAAGAAGTTAGCCAACAAAAAATGATCGAAAACAAGCGGTGCAATTTTTTCTACTGTATAAAGTCCATTTGTCAGTGATTATGCATTTCACTTCAATATTGCAAAAATACAGTACCTCAAGTCCTGGAAGTTTCGGGAGGGGGGTGTCAAGGGAGGCGCATATTATTTTCGATAATGTTCAAAAATAAATAAACAGCTTTTTTCTTTCATTTGCATTGATACAGTTTATATTGACCCATTGTTAAAATTTATTTAAGAAAATAAATACTTTGTTGAACTGCATGAATAAGAAACATGAAATTGCAAAAAGTAGTGCATGTTGAGGATTTTAATTGTATCATAAGACATATATATGTACTATATAAAGTCAATGCCTATTGAAAAATAAACAAAACATGAACATAAAAAAAAAAATGAAAAAAAGTTGACATTGAATTGCAATAAAAACCTAAAAATTGGTTGTTCTGTATTTCAAAGTATTTTGCAGAAAAAAAGGTATCGAGGCTATGGGATGTCATTTAGCATCATATAATCAAAATACAATTTGTATAATTAGGCCTATATAATGCATGCATAAAAACATAATCACACTAGATATAAATCAAAATATGACCTGCAAACTAAATGTGCTTTATAAATTATTTTAATGAAATGTCATAATTAGTCGACGTTTTTATTAAGCTTTAAATGCATGCAAACTAAAAAGCCGGGGGAAACACGCACAAACACCGCGCACCTGTCGCTTTTATTAGACTACGGTATGATTGTCAGTAACTGCAAATGTTATCATGCACGGCTAACATATAAATACAAACAACAAAACAACCTGCATAAAACACTCTTTATCAAGTTTATCCATTTCAATGAACACGTGCGAATTCTGTAACGGCACTAGGCCTACCACGATATAAATAAACTCATGTGCTCATACCATTGAATGGACCGACAGGACTTACTACCGTAGTAAGAGACTTCCTAATACGGAAATGACACACAAACTTTGCTAACCTTTTTCATAATTCCTGTTTTCCGTTTACTGAATGTTGTATATCGTCTCAGTTTGTTTTCAATAAATTCCATCTTAATTTTAACTCGTCCTTTAGTCTTTTTGCCAGGTTTAATCCCGATACCCATCGCCCTAAGTCCGTCATCAGAATCTGAATCGTCTTCCAATGTTGATGGGTCAACTTGCTCCATAGTCAATGTCTTTCCCGGTCCCCCCGGGATAGTAGGGAAAACACTTTGGCTTGTATTCATTAGGTGTGATCCGTTCATATTTGCACGTGTAGTCGGTTCCCTACTGTATACCGTACTGCCAGTCAGCTCCGCTGGCTGCGAGTCTGGTATGGAACGATAGTAGGTATCCTCTTCGGCCTTAATTTGTGACTTCTCCATAAACGGCATATGCTGTCGCAGTACTGTGTGTAGTCATACGCGAGTAAAGTAGTTCTACAAACTAGCGGAGACCGGGGATCGGTATGATATATTTTGGGTATCAAATTGTGAACAATGCCTATATTATCATATTCAAAGAGCGATTTGTTTACTAATTAAGAGGGTTTTATGTCTTTTTATGTGTGCGGATGAATATCCTATAATCTGTTTCATCCACGTTTGGTAATATGGGGTTCCCAAATATGGCCGCCACGGCCAAATATGGCTTGGCTTATGATCATATAAGGAAATCATGCAAATCAGTGATAGCAGGGAATCTCGCGCCATTTTCTGACTTTTATCAATGGGCCGAAGTCGCCACTTTTTATTTTTTTATTTATTTTTCTATATTAGGTTTCAACAAAATTTCCAGACATTTTATCAGGAAGTCACACACTTCAGTGATGTATAGGCCTACCAGGGGCGTATCATTTATACGTCCCTGTGCATATATAAGGCCAATGTATGTAGACGTATCTAATGCGTCGATCAAAAGCTCTTCAGCACTTATATCATTTTTATGCTCGCCGACTGAAATAACATTGATCTTATCTACTGTAGCTACATGAAAGTTATAGAATACAATAGAACTAAATCCATATACGATTAAATCATTCTTCAAGTGTTGTCGGCTTAAATCTTTGGGGTTTATCATTTGCTATTAAATGTGTATTTTTGTAATAAACGGAATAATGATAAAGATAGTGCCGTCGCTGGGGCTCGGACCCGCGACCCTTGGCTCTCCAGTCCGATGCTCTACCACGAATGAGCTAAAGGAAAAGTCCCCTACAGCTCACACTTGTAAGGCAATCTAATCAATGCACATATTTTACATTTATATTGGATATAGGCCTATGCTATGGGTGCATCTCACATATATATAATGTACATCCCTAGGTATTCTCAGAGACGTCACTGATATGGTGCTAAAAAAAACCCACAGTTTGTCTTATAGGAATGGACATTTTATGGGTATGTGTCATGATCAAGGGTTGTGATGACGTCTCAACTCTAATTTAGGAGCAATATAATTATTTTATTTTTATACTGGAGACCAGAGACGATATATGTCGACCAACGTTGTAGTATATCCAAAGATCAGCAGGGCTGCCTAGCAAGTTTTCTATTTGTTGTATACGTCTCTTATATACATTACAGGTAATAAACCATAAAGCGTTTGTAAGACAAATCAAATTATATTTTTTATCATATTTTTTATGCTTAAAGTGATAATTCGTGTTTAATTATTTTTTTTAATTTACAATCTTCGACACTGTCAATATATTTCGAACAGTTCAAATCTCCTTTGACAACGCGCTAAGTGAATCGTATGTCTTTCCCAAAGACATGCGCTAATAATTAGCATTTAGAGCTATACAATATACGGAGTACCATAACGTAGAGTGACAGCAGGATGTTATTTTAAATATAGTAGGCCTACCGGTCACAGCTCAGTCAGAGGCCTTTTCAAAAGAAAATGGTGTAGGGTGCCCCCTCCCCCTCCAGTGAGTCCAGGGCAAAATCATAGTAGGGGGTCCAGGGGAGCGAAGACCCCCCCCCCCCTTTTACCGGAAACACATGGATTTAAGTTATTATCATAGATGTTACGACTAGTTTTGAACGGGATCGCACCAATTCGCTTATTGTAATTGAACATGTCTGCTTGACCATTTTTCCTACTTGAAATTAACTAAAAAAGGTTAAATCGCGTGACCAGTCCAGTGGTGACTGCCAGATGAAATATTTCAATAGTGGTGGCACTAGTTAAAGGCCCAATATACGTAACTTTCGGCAAAACTTTAAGCGAAAATCAAGCTTATTAACTTATTATATTTATAGATACAGTTAAGATAAACTGACTTCAGCAATATTCAAGATGAATTCATTCGCGGTTACCGGTACAGCAGCAGTTGAAATACGCTATTTGTAAACACGCGTCCATTTCGAACCGTCTTCTACCTTCGGTTTGTTGTTGAAGTGGGCCCCACCTGAATTATTTTCAATTCTTTGATTTTTGTTTGTCAAGAGTTTCTTGCTAGTTCCCGCTCAGGTTTACTTCGTTTTAGGCTTATTTTTGCATGATCATCAACTGGGTTTTTTTTCATAATTTTTCTGAATCACGAAAATTTTCTGCAGTTACGTATATTGGGCTTTTAAACACGATTCCGTAGATATCCGGACCTTCCCTTTTGCAGTTTCGAACTACTTCATATTTCACGAGACAGCGATAGTTTTTTTTCAGATTTGTTTTATGACACTAGACTTTTAGCAGAGACGTATATATGTGTCCCTGCTTTTAGATATAGTGTATTCCTTTTATCGGAACGTTTCAGATGTGCCAACTTGGAACTGGTCTGCTAAATGGAACACGCTATAATGTTTAATTTATAATAGCAGGGACGTATACGTATATGTTCCAGAAAATAGTATTGATTTATTTATTTTTATTCTTCATTCATTAACACAGGGAAAGTAATTTAATTAAAACAACTGATAACTGAATTTACATACTTTCCTGTCGGTGTAATTGAAATAACAAATTGTCCGCATTGTTGAAAGTGTAATAGGACGAGGAGAAAAAAAAAATAAAAAAAAATAGTGACGTCCGCTTGGGGGCTCGAACCGCTACTTGGCTCTCCGATGTTCTACTACTGAGTGTCCGAAAATGTTCATACAGCGCTCCCCAAAGAAATGTTAAAACTCTTCAACTTATTCATCCCTGTTTGAATACATTCAGTTTTCACCCTGACTAGGGACGTAGATGTATGTGCACATATATATATACGTCCCTGCCCTGATTCAGATTAATTTCGACCACAGAAATCGTCAACGGATACAGTGGTACGCCATCTGTTGAGAATAAATGATATTGAGATGATGGTTATTTTGTGTGATAACTGAGACGATTACTCCGTTGATTGGTGGATCTTCCCAGGTAAGCAGTCTGAGACGTATAAAACCATTAAATGTGATATACGTCTTAGATAATGTATGCAAGTCCCATACTTGCCTACTTTTTGAAATTTCCATGGGGGAGATTATGCGTGCTCATAGTTGAAAACATAAATAGTATGAATACATGTACATTCAGAGGAAAAATAAAACTTTTAGATGGCTTCTTTTGAGCTTTTCTTTCAGATGAAATCATCAGATATGTAAAAACAGGAACAGTTAAGCCAATTCCAAAGTTGAAAATGCAACATTTTAGGGTCCAAAATCGGGAGTCTCCCTCTTAAATAGGGAGGGTTGGCAAGTATGAAGTCCGTGTTTTTTCACTCGAACAAATATTGTTACACACTGGGACCTGCTATTTTTTTTACAACTAGATATCTATAGTTTGGATCACATACTTGGATAAAATTTAATCTAAGTCCGTGGTTTTTACATAAACTCAATTGTTTAGAGTAGTTTTACACTTATTTGTGTCAGGGACGTATATGTCTCAATATACGTCCCTGTTTGTGTGGATGGGTTAAAATTCAATTTTCAATAAAAAAAATGTCCATAATTATCAGGTCCCTGTGTGTTATACGGATCTCCACCATAAAAAATGTAAATAAACAATGAATGTGGTCTGACTGTGTATCCCTCTCCTGTTACATACTCTTATATATATACATGTATCGTTCTGTAGAGTATATACATTTCGCCAGATATTTTTGGGTGCTAGCTATATATAGGCTATCTTTGATTTTAAACAAACTTTGGATTGACAGAGTGATTTCCCTTCGACTTCCTGCTGTCAAACTAAAGTCACAACGAATGTAACACGTGCACTTGATCTAGGTGATCTACCCTCTAGGACGGCTGAAGAACAGTATGTTTTGACCTAAACACAACGTTATCAGATAAACATAAGTAAGTATATAAATAATAGTTGTGATTATTTTAAATCAATAAATGGGATCATAGTAGATAATTTCAACGAAAAAATGATTAAAACAATAAGTTTTTGTTTTCTTTACTGATCAGCAATAGCCGATATTAAAACTGATAAATAGGAACTGTCACAACAGCTGTATTATAAGTGTCTTTAATCCAGGTTGTGAGCATTTGTGATTAATAGGACAAGGAAAGGTGATGAAGATATGATAATGCCATCACAGGGGCTTGAAACCATGATCATAGGCTCTTGCGCAATATATGCTTTACGTTGGTTCCCGCTATGTTACATTGATCTCTTGCCTTCTGCATTGGTCCCCAGCCTACATTGGTCCCCAGCCTACATTGGTCCCCAGCCTACTTTGGTCCCCAGCCTACTTTGGTCCCCAGCCTACTTTGGTCCTCGGTTGCTACATTTGTCACCGGCTTGCTATATTGGTCCCTGGCTTGCTATATTGGTCCCCGGTCTGCTATATTGGTCGCCAGTCGCTGTATTGGTCTCCGGGTCGTTACATTGATCCCTGGCTTTCTAAATTGGTCTGAAGCCTGCTACATTGGTCCCCGGTCGCAAACATTGGTCCCAAGCCTGCTTTATTGGTCACCTGCCTGCTACATTGGTCCTTCAGTCGTAACATTGGTCCCCGCCATGCTACATTGGTCCCTGCCATGCTACATTGGTCCCCGGTCGTAACATTGGTCCCGCCATGTTATTTTAGTCCCCGGTCGTAACATTGGTCCCTGCCACGTTACATTGGTCCTCCGGTCGTAACATTGGTCCCTGCCACGTTACATTGGTCCCCGGTCGTAACATTGGTCCCTGCCATGTTATATTGGTCCCCGGTCGTAACATTGGTCCCTGCCACGTTACATTGGTCCCAGGTCGTAACATTGGTCCCTGCCACGTTACATTGGTCTCCGGTCGTAACATTGGTCCCTGCCATGTTATATTGGTCCCCGGTCGTAACATTGGTCCCTGACACGTTACATTGGTCCCCGGTCGTAACATTGGTCCCTGCCACGTTACATTGGTCTCCGGTCGTAACATTGGTCCCTACCATGTTATATTGGTCTCCGGTCGTAACATTGGTCCCTGCCATGTTATATTGGTGCTCCGGCATGCTACATTTGTCACCTGCCTGCTACAATGACCCCCGCCATGTTACCGGTCGTTACATTGGTCCCCGCCTTGTAACATTGGTCCCTGGCCTGCTACATTGGTCCCAAACCAGTGCTTTATCACCCCTCTTTTTAGGTCTAGTTAAGGGATTCATTCCTCATGAAGAAAAGGTGTGATTTTCTCCAAATTTCCTCTTAAAAATTTCCAATTCAGACACTTGAAAAAAATGTGGTTGTTTAACATCGCTTGTGGAGCTTCTTTGACATTAATTTTAATAAGGAACAAGAAAGATAGCTGTAAATGTCATGAATACTGATCATGACAGTGCTTTAAATAATTTAGAAAAGAAATATAAAGTATTTCCCAAAACCCCCTGATAAACCCCTGCAAGCCTGCTATATTGGTCCCTGCCATGTAACATTGGTCCCGGATCGTTACATTGGTCCCCGCCATGTTACACTTGTCCCCAGCCTGCTACATTAGTCACCAGCATGCTACAGAAGTTCTTGTTATCTTTTTGATAAAAAAAAAAGAACCTGTGATATTAAATTAAAACTGGCATTGGTAACGACTACTAACGTACATTTGACTATATAACTGAATGTCGTTCAATAATGAAGGAGCAGCATTCGCAGGAGCACCTCATCGATCAGTTCGGAGGATCTGATGATTGATCAAGAAATTTCAACTGAATCCCAAAACTGATTACTGGCATTGATATCATGTCCTTTCCGTGTCTGCACAGCTTACAAACTTTTTACGTATATTGCAGACTTTCTTTTATCTCTAGTCTCTACATTATTTACGATTTTTAAGATGGATTGTCCTTCAGCTTTTCTGAACATGCCATAGAAAAAACATTGAAGTTTTCTGGGCTACACAGAACTCTACTGCACCATCTACACGGACGTTGGATCTCCCTCTCCCCGTAATAAAGTTTTCTTGTTTCTGAACTTCTTATACATTTTTTCCTAGGTATGAACTTTTGCAGTGTTGGACGATTCATTGTAACTGGTCAGCTGTATGCTCCTGAGGTACTCAACCGATGCTTATTTACTTGGTGGTCATCTTTAAGCCGACAACCATCTAGGTCTAAGGCTATTCAGACGGCGATATGTAGTAGTTTTCACAAAGCCGTTGGTAAGTTTTCACTTTGCTGTCAACCTACACATGTAATCAGGTCAAAGAAGGTCGGAACTAATCATCACCATTGATTTCCCAAAAAAATAACAAGATCCTCACACTTGTTTAAAAATGGCTGCTGACTAAATTGTCTCATGATTTAACTTCATAAAGAAAGCTTCCACGAGATCCCGTTATGGCGGCCATTTTCAAGCAGGTACAGGAATTTAGTCACATTTTAGGACTTAGATCAACTCTTTGTTACAATTTAAGATTTTGTATCATGTTGTTTCACCTGAAGTAGAAATTGTAAATAAACAAATGTAGCATGGTATTATCACTTTGATACAGCGACACCCTTCACCAAGTCAGAACAATCAGGATGGAGAACTTACAAACCTCAGGGGACAACACGACGCAAAGGAACAATGGTGAGCCACTGTAACACTATACACATTTACAACCACTGAATTCATACAGCTGATTTATTGAGGTAAAAAGGAAAAGTTGATACCACGGGTGGGCTCATTATCAACCAAGTAAGATCTTTTCATTATTTTGTGTAAAATTCACTTTTGTCTCTTATAGACATTTGTTTACAGGATTTTCCCTGACTCGCAAAATACATGCATTTTGACTCCTAAAATTGTTATAGGACTCCCAAACTTGATGGGGCTTGCCTATAATTATTGGGGATTTGAGTCCCAGGACTCCCAGATTTATAAAATGTGAGGGTCCCAGGGAAAACCCTGTATGTAAATAGTTTTCATTTTCATGTCCCTATGCTATCAATAAACTTAAGCCAATGTAACAAGTGGAAGAATGAGATAAGATAAGGAAGAAATATACGAATGTAAAACATATTTCTTTTGTAAACGTGTTGATAATGTGTGGTTTCATGTCGTTCCTATAGCACCCACAAGCTGGATTGTCACAAACAAGTACTACAAAGCCAAAAACCTTGCTGTGCAACAACGGACAGGAACTGGTCTTACAAGGGAATTCTGGGAAAGATATGAGGTATATGGCAGACGTCATCAATTATGCCATGGCATGTATTCAGTGCTGAAGGTCGGCCTAAAGGGCTCCATTTGGGTATATTGGTTTAAGTGACTTCTTCTCTGGAACCAAGCATTCGTTTCTAACCATATTTGATTGGTAGCATCCGTTAGTAGTGGGGATTTTAAACTGTACAAATGGTTGGGCTGACACCCATAGAGGGCTGAGGGCAAGGCCAAAATGGTAATTTGAGACTTCTCTGGATACAAGCTATGTATCTCAAGCATCCCTAGGTGCTGGGGATTATGATTTGTACAAATGGACAGATTGAAACCCCCACTTTAGAGTGTAATTTATATCTTGGAGTTGGTGCTATCACACCCTGCAACCATATTATATAACTGCTGAGTATAGAGAGATAGATATATATATTGGGATATGGCCCCACCTTAGAGTGTAATTTACATCTTGGAGTTGGTGGCTATCACACCCTGCAACCATATTATATAACTGCTGAGTATAGAGAGATAAATATATATATATGTTGGGATATGGCCTCTCCCTTGCTGACTTAACTTGGCTTTTCACTTTGAAACAGATGAAATCCCCAGTCAAAATGATATAGATACAATTGCTGGGTACAAAGACAAATGCAATCAGGATGTTATGTACTTGAATTGACCTTGCTGCAACCTTAGGGACTTAGTTTCAGAGTCACAACTAAAAAACAGCTGAGATTCCCACCCCTTATTAACCAAATATACCATTGCTAACCATGAAAATAAATAACCTAGTACAGATATATGCTACAAGGATCAGCTTTTCTGTTTGGCCTTACCCTTGGGAGTTTTTGGAGAATATTTCTTCATGCTTGTTTAGATATCCAGGTGTGCATACAACACCCCTGGGCCTCTTGTATTCCACTAAACTGTTCTGAAAAAGACTTGTTATCTTTTTATATTGTTCATGAGACACAACCATTCTTGACTTAAGTGGACCCAGCCATTCAGATGAAACCTCTATCAAAATCAATTTTTATACACTGGCAAATTTGATGGGACATCATTTGTTATGGTGTTGTCAGTCCATCTGTCTGTCTGTTGGAACTTTTATTTGTCCAGATATCTCCACCAACAGTATACAACTGATGTCTTTCAAATTATGTACATTTCTTGATTTTATTCTCCATGACATGAAGTTGTGTTTTCCTGAATATTGATTCCATTCTACTATGTCGGGAAGAGTTACTGCCCTTTCATATTTCACAATCTAATTTTTGTCTGGAGATAGTTTTCAACCAATCTCTTTCAATCTTTGTACAGTCATCCACCATGACATCATCATGTTTTGTTTTCCTGGGCGTTGGTTGGATTCAGCTTTATTTGAAAGAATTACTGTCTCTTACATATTTTGAAATTTAGGTCTTGTCTGTAATCTTCCACAGTTTTCAATCAATTTCTTTCAAAATTTGTATTTTTGAACATATGAATTTGAGACAATGAAAACTGCTTTCCTCGTCGCATTGCGATTGAATTGAAAGTTTTTATTTTCCTGTGGTTTTTGCGTTCTGATACAATTAAGTACTTTACTTGGCTCATTCCCCGAACACCAACTCTGGTAACTTGAAAGAAATGTGTTTATATAGGAAATCCTTTGAAGTTTAAGTTATAGTCTGTTTCAACTAAGAATGTCAACTCATTTGATTTGTAGACATGATACTAACTCAGTAATGAATTTAATAGAATATTTTCATATAATACAGCTTTAAGTAATAGAAAATGATCATTAGAAAAATAGTAATTGAAATACATTATTTGCAAAATAAATCTCCTTAATCAAATTATTTAAAGCATATTGATACTAAAATTAAGTTTCTATTCATACATGTTAGTCTAAGAGTAATACATATTTAATACAGCACCGAAAGATAATTATTAGACATCAGTATTCTTAAAAGAAAAACATTAAATGAAGACAGATAACACTAAACTGATATCACATAAATTAAACACAATTAAATCTGTACACGTTTAACTACCATATTCTGTGATATAAATAAGGCATTTGACAGGGTTCGGCAAGTAAGTATTTTGTGTAAACTATACAAAAATGGTATAAAAAGAAAAAAATATATGGGTGGTTTAAAGCTAGATTATCTGAAAGAAAACCAAAGGGAAATTATTGATGGATACCAATCAAATACTTATATTGTATCTGCAGGAGTTCCTCAAGGATATGTTCTTTGGCTCTTTTTATTTCTATCCTTTAATTATTAATATAAAACAGCTGATGTAACTTCTTATATTAACTTATTTGCAGTTGATACTTCTCTATATGTTATTGCAGATAGTGATGATGACCCTAATACACCTGCTGATATACTCAATGATGATCTTTCATCAATCCCTGCTAATCAATGATATGACAAATTATTTTAATCGGACTAAAACAGTAGCATTAACTTTTACTCTAAACCTTCTAATCCTCATCTCCTTCTTTTCTTTAATGACCATACTATAATGCAGCATGACCGCCACAAACATATTGTTTCTATATATGATCTTTAAGGCTATGTTAATTTAGATGTTTTATGAATGGTGTAGTTGGTATGTCAGATGAAATAAATTCAACTATACTAATTATACTAGTTCATACATAAATATACATTTTATATAAAGCACTGACATATTCTGATGTACAAGTAATGCATTCATATTTTAGAGGAGTTCTGATAAAACATGATACTGCTAAATTCCTACTCCATCTACATCGAAATAAAATATTGGATATGAAGAACATTGGTCATCTTTGTTGGTAAAGACTTAAATAGGCTCAGTCTGGTATGAAAGAAGGTATATGATTAATCAATATATGACAAAAATTTACACAGATCTGAAACTTTTATACATATCAATAAATATGATAATTTACACATATCTGAAATCAGGTGTAATATAGTATAGACTATAACTCACTATCATCACAACTGATCACCTAAGTAAACATGTTTTATTAAGCAGAGTTGGTGTTCGGGGACGTCCCCCTTTACTTTAGCATGGGATGGGCATGTATTGATCCGACCTGAGGCACTCTTGTGGTTTATTGTATTCACAGTGATAGATCATATTCAAACTGACAGTCTCCCAGTGGACATTGTGATTTTTTTTAGTGAATTTGTTTTGTTTGTTTAAGCAATGAATGTTTTAGGGCTTTATGTAAGTTTGTCAGCAATAACTGTAACAATATTTGTTAACACATTCATTACTTATATTCACATTTTGATAGAATTATTGTGCTTTATTTAGTTACTTTGCACCGATTTTGAACAGCAAATCAAGTGAAGACAACAATGAAAATGATGATGTCACAATAGAGACTGATGACGTTGCAATACCAACTGCTGTTATAGCCTGAGGCACTGGGTGTTATAGGCATATGGTGGCAACTGCCTCTTAACATTGTGTCAATGGGATAATGCGGAGCAAATGTAAATATACCGGCATGATCAGGGTTTGCACGGGGCCTTGAAAAGCCTTGAATTTCACTGCTGGTCTTGAAAAGCCTTGAATTTCACGTGGGGCCTTGAAAAGCCTTGAAATTTGGCCTCTGACCTTGAAAAGTCCTTGAATTTTGGCGTTCAGCATTCAGTATATAATTATCCAAAGTCTTGCTTTTCTTTCACGTTTAATTTTCATATTTATATAAAAAAACAACAACAGATTTACGAAATAGAAAAACGTATTGTGGTGTTCTTCTCCCAGTGACCTTGGTATAGGTTTTAGTGTTGGAGGGGAGATAACTCCCACTTACTATTTGCTTATGTTTGATGGTCGTCTGCTTCTGCTAGCGCAAGCCAAAATGGGGACATCTATTAGTAGCTTTTTTTTGTTCTCTTGTTCCCTCTCAGGCTGACTTATCAGGTACGAATGACATTAAAAATTTAGTTTAGGCCTTGAAAAAGCCTTGAATTTGGTTAGACATAATCTGTATGAACCCTGATGATTTTACAGGTTTCATGCAGTGTGGCTGCGATACAATTGTCATTGTCCCGATTGTGTTCAACCCCACTCTGGTCAGCGCCTGTTAGACACAGCGGATGTTAATCCTGGCACAATTATAGAAGCAGTTAATTTTAACGGTAAGTTGTCATTCCCCGGCTCTGGTCAATATAAACTTCACTTAAATACGACTGAAGGGTCAGGTTGATCTGTAACCATAGTGTATCCTCCGCTGGCATGCTCTATAACACTTGTTGTCCTGGCCTGAATTCTAATATGGCGACCATGGCCACCATCTTGAAAAACACATATAAAGCTTCTGCTGTGTTCGTCTTCCGTCCGTCCGTCTTCCGTCAACAGTTCCGTTAAATTCCTACTAGTCATAAAGTACTGCATTGATTTTAACCAAAATTGGCAGAAACTTCCTTAGGGGAAGGGAAACAGATTTTGCATGAATGGTGACTCTGACCCCCAAGGGGCCAGAGGGGCAGCTCCCAAAAGGGGAAATAGAGGTAATGACGTTAAATTGCTACTTGTCATAAAGCTACGAATGGATTTTAACCAAATTTGGTAAAAAACTAATTGGATTTTAACCAAATTTGGTCAAAATCATCCTTGGGGACATTGCTGAAGTTGAAAATACTTTCGTACGACTCACAGTCACTCATAAGGAAGATTTGTTAACTCTTCCTATAAACCTCCACATCACAGAAATATGGTTTCATCTCTTATTTGACAGATTATATAGCCAGCTCGCCTGCTATGCCCACCTGCTACGCCTGCCGCTATAAAGTAACCCCTGTGCTCAGGGAGGAAGCTGAGCCTCAATCTGGCCAGCTTAATTTGAACAATCTGATTGGTCAGGCTAGAGATGACCACCACATTGATTGGTCCCTGCACTCTTCACAGGATACCCTGTAGCTCCTTGTGTAAAGTGTCCAGGCCAGAGGTAGCATCTGCCCACTCCCATCTCTTGGGTGGGGGGGTGTTAGTGTAACAGTGACACCATCTCCCCTCCCCTCCCCTCCCCTCCCCTCCCCTCCCCTCCCCTCCCCTCCCCTCCCCTCCCCTCCCCTCCCCTCCCCTCCCCTCCCCTCCCCTCCCCTCCCCTCCCCTCCCCTCCCCTCCCCTCCCCTCCCCTCCCCTCCCCTCCCCTCCCCTCCCCTCCCCTCCCCTCCCCTCCCCTCCCCTCCGGGCGGAGATACTGGAGTGTGAGGGATGACGGTTGACGGGCGGAGATACTGGAGTGTGAGGGATGACGGTTTGACGGGCGGAGATACTGGAGTGTGAGGGATGACGGTTTGACGGGCGGAGATACTGGAGTGTGTCAGTTGGTTTGTTATACAAATCCGTGCTTATTTCTCTGTCAGTTAACGTGGAAGTTGTGTTTGTTTCTTCGGAGATTTCTGCTGTATATGTATTTCATTTACAAAATGCATTTAAGATAGTGGAAAAGATCTTAAAATGTCTTTTAATTTTTTTGAAAAGTGCTAAAGTGTGTCCTTTCAAACTGATATTTCTCTCTTACATTTAACAGAAAATGGGACAGAGCTACACATCCAGTGGGCAGAGAGTCGGCACGTTGGACAAGTGAGACTTGATTTCTTACAAAAACATAGTTATCATGGGCACCAAGAACCAGTGTGTCGGGACGAGGTTAGTGATTAACACTAGAGTAAACAGTAAACATGACTATCACAAGGGCCTGCATCAAAGATGTGAGTGTCCTATAGATGTCAGGTTGTACGTCTGTCCATTCGTCTGTTATTTAGCCCACCATTTGATGATAGTGGGCTAGTACTAGTAAAATCAACCTGGGTCTGTGGTCCATCCATTGTGTTACGTCTGCGGTCCGTCGGCTTTCAACCCTTAAACCATTCTTGTCAACATTATATCTTGAGAAATAATGAATGAATCCTTCTGAAATGTAATACTTCTTTGCAGGTTCCCTTTGGACCTTTGTTATGCTCTTTTGAATATGGAACTGATCAGAAAAACTGAATGGCTGACAGACGGCCATCTAGGATTTTGACGATGAAAGTTTGTTACCAATATATCTTGGGAAAAACTGGATAGATCTTTCTCAAATTTCGTATAAAGTTTCTTTCTTGATTTGTAGTTGTGTCCTTTTGGTATTTGGACTGGTCGGAAAAACAAAATGGCTGACAAAATGAATTGACCTTGATCCACTTTCAAAGTTACTGGGGTCAAATCTGTTAAACAAGACGCTCAATGGGCCTACATCACTCACCTGGTATCAATCTCTTACTTGTAACCCTGAAGTCGCCTAAACATTATTATTGTAAGACATAAAGAAGAAAATGTTAAGATTTAAACGCATATTACCTCTGTGACCTTGAAAGTAAGACAAGGTCATTTTCATTCGCAAAGAAACCACCAGCCAATGTCATGTCTCTAGGCCTTTTGGTATTTCAGAAGAAGTCGTTTAAATGTTTTAACAGATTTAACCCCTGTGACATTGAATATGGGTCAAGGTAATTTCTTTTCGTAAACTTTGTCGGGCTACATCAAAGAAATCTGTCAACCAAATATCATGCTTCTAGGCCTTTTGGTTAATCAGAAGAACTAACTGGTATAGTGTTCTAGTGGTATAAAAAGTGCTATCTTTTTCTGTTGTAGGGCACACGACTCCCCAGTATATCTTATAGGGAGGTCATGAGTGGGGACAGAGGACTCCTCAGGTAAGACAAAGGATTTTAATGCAAAAAAGCTTGTACTTTAGGTCATCTTACCCAAACGGTCAGGATGGCCTATATCCATCATGCACCATCCATCATCGTCTGACGTAAGGCATGCACTGTATGCCGTCCCCGAGAAGTAAATTTGTCCTTCAAACAACTTCTTCTCAATAACCGAAAGGCCCAGGGTGTTAATATTTTGCATGTAACACATGATATAGTGACCAGTTTGTTCTGTTTGATGAGACATTATATAGTGACCAGTTTGTTCTGGTTGATGAGACATTATATAGTGACCAGTTTGATGAGACATTATATAGTGACCAGTTTGTTCTGGTTGATGAGACATTATATAGTGACCAGTTTGTTCTGTTTGATGAGACATTATATAGTGACCAGTTTGATGAGACATTATGAAGTGACCAGTTTTATGAGACATTATATAGTGACCAGTTTGTTCTGGTTGATGAGACATTATATAGTGACCAGTTTGATGAGACATTATATAGTGACCAGTTTGATGAGACTTTATATAGTGACCAGTTTGTTCTGGTTGATGAGACATTATATAGTGACCAGTTTGTTCTGGTTGATGAGACATTATATAGTGACCAGTTTGTTCTGGTTGATGAGACATTATATAGTGACCAGTTTGTTCTGGTTGATGAGACATTATATAGTGACCAGTTTGTTCTGGTTGATGAGACATTATATAGTGACCAGTTTGTTCCATTGCACGGTCCTGTGATATGTGTTGCTTCTGGATTTTACCAGGCACACAGCACAGATGATCTGTCAGTGTTTTAGTTCATTGTAACGTTGGTTGATAAATTCTGATATTTTAGCAAATATTTTTGTTTATTGTTGAAGGTGGCTGCAACATATAAACGTGGATGGGATGTGTCTTGTTACAGATGCACCCACTGAAATGACAACACTAACAGAGGTAAGCAGGTATTCTTTAAGGAGTCCGTTTACTTTTCTTTGGCATACACCCATGATAAATTATTTTTCAAAAAATAATTCACAGAATACCTTTTAAACGTTAAAATCTTCATATATTCAGGGATTACAGAAAGAGAGTTATCATGTTAGAAATGATTAAAGGTAGGGAATAAAGAGGGGGAAATCACATGGCCAGACTGGGGTTCAAACCCAGGACCTGCCCAACTCTAAAGAGCTCAATATCTGGTCGCCAGCAATCGACCTGGTCTAGATCCGCTACAAATGTCTCACAGGTTGTTGATGATACTTATTCTGTTTACAGGTGGTGGAGAAGGTAGCACCAGTACAGGAAACAATCTATGGCAAGGTGTGTTATAACTACAGTAGATCTTAGTAACAAGGTGTGTTATAACTACAGTAGATCTTAGTAACAAGGTGTGTTATAACTACAGTAGATCTTAGTAACAAGGTGTGTTATAACTACAGTAGATCTTAGTAACAAGGTGTGTTATAACTACAGTAGATCTTAGTAACAAGGTGTGTTATAACTACAGTAGATCTTAGTAACAAGGTGTGTTATAACTACAGTAGATCTTAGTAACAAGGTGTGTTATAACTACAGTAGATCCTCAAAACAAGGTGTGTTATAACTACAGTAGATCTTAGTAACAAGGTGTGTTATAACTACAGTAACAAGGTGTGTTATAACTACAGTAACAAGGTGTGTTATAACTACAGTAGATCCTCAAAACAAGGTGTGTTATAACTACAGTAACAAGGTGTGTTATAACTACAGTAACAAGGTGTGTTATAACTACAGTAAATCACAGTAACAAGATGTGTTATAACTACAGTAAATCACAGTAACAAGGTGTGTTATAACTACAGTAGATCCTCAAAACAAGGTGTGTTATAACTACAGTAAATCACAGTAACAAGATGTGTTATAACTACAGTAGATCACAGTAACAAGGTGTGTTATAACTACAGTAGATCCTCAAAACAAGGTGTGTTATAACTTCATTAAATCACAGTAACAAGATGTGTTATCTGTACTGTAGACACGTTCTCTGTTACAGGTATTTGGTGTGGAGAGCACCCCTAACCCTATCAATGTGGCCTACACATCTGTAAAGTTAGACTACCACATGGATCTAGTATATTATGAATCTCCTCCTGGCCTTCAATTCCTGCACTGTATCAGGTTTGTATGAGTGAATCCTCTTTTTACTCACCACAATGAAGCTCGGGATATACTGAAATTTGTCTGTCCCATCGTCTGTAACTACCATTTTGCAAGTTTGTCCGTCTGTCGGATTGTCTGTCCATCGATTAACCTTTCGTATAAATCCCTACTTTAGTCATAAACCACATAGCAGATTTTGACCAATGTTTGGACAGAACAGCAGATTTTGACCAATGTTTGGCCAGAATAGCAGATTTTGACCAATGTTTAGCCTGAATCATCTCTAGAGGAAGGGGATTCAATGTTGTATAGATGGTGGGTCTGGGACCCAAAACACCTGAGGGTGTGCCAAATAGGGGAACAAAGTTAATTCTTTAAAGTCCTTCTTATTCTTAAGAAATGATAGGATATATATATTGTCCAAATTGGGCTGAGGCAACCTTGAGTGAAAGAAAATCAGTTTTGTATAAACAAGGGGTCTTCCATAAGTTACCCTCTCAAACTTGAGGTTTTTCATGTGACCCCATTATTGTAAAACACATTCCATTCCACTCCATATCTCTGTTACCTGTCAAAGTAAAGAATGAAACATGATTGTGAACCACAATTAGATGATGTGCAGTGCTCTTTCATTAGGTTCCCTTCATCTAAAAATGTCTGATTGCTTCAAACATTCACAGGTTTTAACCACAATTAGATGATGTGCAGTGCACTTTCATTAGGTTCCCTTCATCTAAAAATGTCTGATTGCTTCAAACATTCACAGGTTTACACCAAGGTGTTGCCAATGGTCCCCCTCTCTGTTTAATTACATGTAACAATAGCTGACCTCATCAGATCAAAGCTATATATAGCTATATAAAGATTTTTTTTGGTTTCCAGATGATAAATTCAGAAAGGATTGATTTGGTTGAAAATTTATACAATGTTAAGTTATGAGGTAATAACGGTGTGGGATTAAGTTCGATGTTGAAAGGTCAACTAAAAAGTTAAGGTCACTGTTGCTTAAGTTAGATATTTTTGGTTTCCAGATGATAACATCAAAACAAATTGATAGCTTTGGTTCAAGCTTCATACAATGTTGGTTTATGAGGTATTACAGAGTGGGATTGAGTTTGGGGTTGAAAGGTCAAATTCAAAGGTCACTGTTGCTAAAAATAGATATTTTTCATCAAATTTTGTTTTCCAGATGATAACTTCAGAAAGGATTACAATGTAATTGATTTGATTGAAACTGTATACAACGTTGGTTTATGAGGTAATACAGAGTGATGATGAGTTTGGGGTTGAAAGGTCATTGCTACGAAGGTCACTGTTGCCTCAATTTCAAAACTAAGGTGACCTGTTTTTTGCTTCAGGTTTGATGACTGTGTGGTTGGAGGTGAGAATCTCATGCTGAACGCTATAGGAGTGGCCGAGCGCTTCAGGAAACAACATCCAGCTGACTTTGACGTCCTCACTAAAGTCCCAGCCACCTTCCAGAAAATCCACTTTGCTCGTGCTGAACCAGTTATGATGAAATATCAACGACCCCACATCAATGTCAATCATAAAGGCGAGGTAGTGTTGATTGATCTCATTTTCAAAATGTTTAACAAGTGTTAAAACTGCAAGTGATAGAAAAATCCATTCCTTCAAATCTAAATGTTGATTAGCCCCAAGTTACACCACCCTGTTACACCAGCCTGTTACACCGACCTGTTACATCGGCCTGTTACACCGGCCTGTTACACCGGCCTGTTACACCGACCTGTTACACCGGCCTGTTACACCGACCTGTTACACCGGCCTGTTACACAGACCTGTTACATTGGCCTGTTACATTGGCCTGTTACACCGGCCTGTTACACCGACCTGTTATACCGACCTGGTACACCGGCCTGTTACGCCGGCCTGTTACACCGACCTGTTACATTGGCCTGTTACATTGGCCTGTTACATCGGCCTGTTACATTGGTCTGTTACACCGGCCTGTTACATCGGCCTGTTACATCGGCCTGTTACATCGGCCTGTTACATCGGCCTGTTACATCGGCCTGTTACATCGGCCTGTTACACTGTCCTGTTACATCGGCCTGTTACACCGGTCTGTTACACTGTCCTGTTATTCAGACCTGTTACACCTGCCTGTTACACCGACCTTTTACACCGGCCTGTTACACCGACCTGTTACACCCGCCTGTTACACCGACCTGTTACACCGGCCTGTTACATTGGTCTGTTATTCCGGCCTGTTACACCGGTCTGTTACACTGTCCTGTTATTCAGACCTGTTACACCTGCCTGTTACACCGACCTGTTACACCGGCCTGTTACACCAACCTGTTACGCCGGCCTGTTACACCGACCTGTTACATTGGCCTGTTACATTGGCCTGTTACATCGGCCTGTTACATTGGTCTGTTACACCGGCCTGTTACATCGGCCTGTTACATCGGCCTGTTACATCGGCCTGTTACATCGGCCTGTTACATCGGCCTGTTACATCGGCCTGTTACATCGGTCTGTTACACTGTCCTGTTACATCGGCCTGTTACACCGGTCTGTTACACTGTCCTGTTATTCAGACCTGTTACACCTGCCTGTTACACCGACCTTTTACACCGGCCTGTTACACTGACCTGTTACACCCGCCTGTTACACCGACCTGTTACACCGGCCTGTTACATTGGTCTGTTATTCCGGCCTGTTACACCGGTCTGTTACACTGTCCTGTTATTCAGACCTGTTACACCTGCCTGTTACACCGACCTGTTACAACGGCCTGTTACACCGACCTGTTACGCCGGCCTGTTACACCGACCTGTTACATTGGCCTGTTACATTGGCCTGTTACATCGGCCTGTTACATTGGTCTGTTACACCGGCCTGTTACATCGGCCTGTTACATCGGCCTGTTACATCGGCCTGTTACATCGGCCTGTTACATCGGCCTGTTACATCGGCCTGTTACATCGGCCTGTTACATCGGTCTGTTACACTGTCCTGTTACATCGGCCTGTTACACCGGTCTGTTACACTGTCCTGTTATTCAGACCTGTTACACCTGCCTGTTACACCGACCTTTTACACCGGCCTGTTACACCGACCTGTTACACCCGCCTGTTACACCGACCTGTTACACCGGCCTGTTACATTGGTCTGTTATTCCGGCCTGTTACACCGGCCATGTTATACTGACCTGTTACATCGGTCTGTTACATCGGCCTGTTACATCGGTCTGTTACACCGGCCTGTTATACCGGCCTGTTACACCGACCTGTTATACCGACCTGTTACACCGACCTGTTATACCGGCCTGTTACATTGGCCTGTTATACCGACCTGTTACACCGACCTGTTATACCGACCTGTTACACCGGCCTGTTATACCGACCTGTTACACCTGCCTGTTACACCGGCCTGTTACATCGGCCTGTTACACCGGCCTGTTACATCGGTCTGTTATACCGGCCTGTTACATCGGTCTGTTATACTGTCCTGTTGCACCGGCCTGTTACACCGGCCTGTTACATCGGCCTGTTACACCGGACTGTTACACCGACCTGTTTTACCGGCCTGTTATACCGGCCTGTTTTATCGGCCTGTTATACCAGCCTGTTACACCGGCCTATTACACCAACCTGTTACACCGGCCTATCACACCGACCTGTTACACCGACCTGTTACACCGACCTGTTATACCGGCCTGTTACACTGACCTGTTACACTGACCTGTTACACCGGCCTGTTATGACCGCCTGTTACATCGGCCTGTTACACCGGCCTGTTACATCGGCCTGTTACACCGGACAGTTACACCGACCTATTACACCGACCTGTTATACCGGTCTGTTACACTGACCTGTTACACCGGCCATGTTATACTGACCTGTTACATCGGTCTGTTACATTGGTCTGTTACATCGGCCTGTTACATCGGTCTGTTACACCGGCCTGTTATACCGGCCTGTTACATCGGCCTGTTACATCGGCCTGTTACATCGGCCTGTTAAATCGGCCTGTTACACCGGCCTGTTATACCGGTCTGTTACACTGACCTGTTACACCGGCCATGTTATACTGACCTGTTACATCGGTCTGTTACATTGGTCTGTTACATCGGCCTGTTACATCGGTCTGTTACACCGGCCTGTTATACCAGCCTGTTACATCGGCCTGTTACATCAGCCTGTTACATCGGCCTGTTACACCGGCCTGTTACACCGGCCTGTTACACCGGCCTGTTATACCGGCCTGTTATATCGGCCTGTTACACTGGCCTGTTACACCGGCCTGTTACACTGACCTGTTACATCGGTCTGTTACACCGGCCTGTTACATCGGCCTGTTACACCGTCCTGTTACATCGGCCTGTTACACTGGCCTGTTATACCGGCCTGTTACATCGGCCTGTTACACCGGCCTGTTTTACACTGACCTGTTACATCAGTCTGTTACATCGGTCTGTTACATCGGTCTGTTACATCGGTCTGTTTCAGCGACATGTTACATCGGTCTGTTACACCGGCCTGTTACACTGACCTGTTACACCCGCCTGTTACACTGACCTGTTACACCCGCCTGTTACACCCGCCTGTTACACCGACCTGTTACACCGGCCTGTTACATCGGTCTGTTATACCGGCCTGTTACATCGGTCTGTTATACCGTCCTGTTGCACCGGCCTGTTACACCGGCCTGTTACATCGGCCTGTTACACCGGACTGTTACACCGACCTGTTTTACCGGCCTGTTATACCGGCCTGTTTTATCGGCCTGTTGTACCAGCCTGTTACACCGGCCTATTACACCGACCTGTTACACCGGCCTATCACACCGACCTGTTACACCGACCTGTTATACCGGCCTGTTACACTGACCTGTTACACCGGCCTGTTATGACAGCCTGTTACATCGGCCTGTTACACCGGACTGTTACACCGACCTATTACACCGGCCTGTTATACCGGCCTGTTACATCGGCCTGTTACATCGGCCTGTTACATCGGCCTGTTACACCGGCCTGTTATACCGGTCTGTTACACTGACCTGTTACACCGGCCATGTTATACTGACCTGTTACATCGGTCTGTTACATTGGTCTGTTACATCGGCCTGTTACATCGGTCTGTTACACCGGCCTGTTATACCGGCCTGTTACATCGGCCTGTTACATCGGCCTGTTACATCGGCCTGTTACATCGGCCTGTTACATCGGCCTGTTACATCGGCCTGTTACACCGGCCTGTTATACCGGCCTGTTACATCGGCCTGTTACACTGGCCTGTTACACCGGCCTGTTACACTGACCTGTTACATCGGTCTGTTACACCGGCCTGTTACATCGGCCTGTTACACTGGCCTGTTATACCGGCCTGTTACAACGGCCTGTTTTACACTGACCTGTTACATCAGTCTGTTACATCGGTCTGTTACATCGGTCTGTTATATCGGTCTGTTACAGCGACCTGTTACATCGGTCTGTTACACCGGCCTGTTACACTGACCTGTTACACCCGCCTGTTACACTGACCTGTTACATCGGCCTGTTACACCTGCCTGTTACACCCGCCTGTTACACTGACCTGTTACACCCGCCTGTTACACTGACCTGTTACACCCGCCTGTTACACCCGCCTGTTACACCGACCTGTTACACCGGCCTGTTACATCGGTCTGTTATACCGGCCTGTTACATCGGTCTGTTATACCGTCCTGTTGCACCGGCCTGTTACACCGGCCTGTTACATCGGCCTGTTACACCGGACTGTTACACCGACCTGTTTTACCGGCCTGTTATACCGGCCTGTTTTATCGGCCTGTTATACCAGCCTGTTACACCGGCCTATTACACCGACCTGTTACACCGGCCTATCACACCGACCTGTTACACCGACCTGTTATACCGGCCTGTTACACTGACCTGTTACACCGGCCTGTTATGACAGCCTGTTACATCGGCCTGTTACACCGGACTGTTAAACCGACCTATTACACCGACCTGTTATACCGGTCTGTTACACTGACCTGTTACACCGGCCATGTTATACTGACCTGTTACATCGGTCTGTTACATTGGTCTGTTACATCGGCCTGTTACATCGGTCTGTTACACCGGCCTGTTATACCGGCCTGTTACATCGGCCTGTTACATCCGCCTGTTACATCGGCCTGTTACATCGGCCTGTTACACCGGCCTGTTATACCGGTCTGTTACACTGACCTGTTACACCGGCCATGTTATACTGACCTGTTACATCGGTCTGTTACATTGGTCTGTTACATTGGCCTGTTACATCGGTCTGTTACACCGGCCTGTTATACCGGCCTGTTACATCGGCCTGTTACATCGGCCTGTTACATCGGCCTGTTACATCGGCCTGTTACACCGGCCTGTTATACCGGCCTGTTACATCGGCCTGTTACACTGGCCTGTTACACCGGCCTGTTACACTGACCTGTTACATCGGTCTGTTACACCGGCCTGTTACATCGGCCTGTTACACCGGCCTGTTACATCGGCCTGTTACACTGGCCTGTTATACCGGCCTGTTACACCGGCCTGTTTTACACTGACCTGTTACATCAGTCTGTTACATCGGTCTGTTATATCGGTCTGTTACAGCGACCTGTTACATCGGTCTGTTACACCGGCCTGTTACACTGACCTGTTACACCCGCCTGTTACACTGACCTGTTACATCGGCCTGTTACACCCGCCTGTTACACCCGCCTGTTACACCGACCTGTTACATTGGTCTGTTATTCCGGCCTGTTATTCCGACCTGTTACACTGGCCTGTTACACCGGCCTGTTACACCGACCTGTTACACCGGCCTGTTACACCGGCCTGTTATACCGACCTGTTACACTGGCCTGTTACATTGGCCTGTTACACAGACCTGTTACATTGGCCTGTGATTCCGGCCTGTTATTCCGACCTGTTACACCCGCCTGTTACACCGACCTGTTACACCCGCCTGTTACACCGACCTGTTATACCGGCCTGTTACACCGGCCTGTTACACCGACCTGTTACATCGACCTGTTACACCGACCTGTTACACCGGCCTGTTACACAGACCTGTTACACCGGCCTGTTATACCGACCTGTTATACCCGCCTGTTACACCGACCTGTTACACCCGCCTGTTACACCGACCTGTTACACCTGCCTGTTACACCGACCTGTTATACCCGCCTGTTACACCGACCTGTTATACCGGCCTGTTACACCGGCCTGTTACACCGGCCTGTTACACCGACCTGTTACATCGACCTGTTACACCGACCTGTTACACTGGCCTGTTACACAGACCTGTTACACCGGCCTGTTACACCGGCCTGTTATACAGACCTGTTATACCCGCCTGTTACACCGACCTGTTACACCCGCCTGTTACACCGACCTGTTACACCCGCCTGTTACACCGACCTGTTATACCCGCCTGTTACACCGACCTGTTACACCCGCCTGTTACACCGACCTGTTACACCCACCTGTTACACCGACCTGTTACACCCACCTGTTACACCGACCTGTTACAACCGCCTGTTACACCGACCTGTTACACCCGCCTGTTACACCGACCTGTTACACCCGCCTGTTACACCGGCCTGTTACATCGGTCTGTTATTCCTGCCTGTTATTCCGACCTGTTACACTGGCCTGTTACACCGGCCTGTTACACTGACCTGTTACACCGACCTGTAACATCGACCTGTTACACCGACCTGTTACACCGGCCTGTTACACCGACCTGTTACAACCGGCTGTTACACCGACCTGTTACACCCGCCTGTTACACCGACCTGTTACACCCGCCTGTTACACCGGCCTGTTACATCGGTCTGTTATTCTGGCCTGTTATTCCGTCCTGTTACACTGGCCTGTTACACCGGCCTGTTACACTGACCTGTTACACAGACCTGTTACACAGACCTGTTACACCGGCCTGTTACACCGGCCTGTTACACCGGCCTGTTAGACTGACCTGTTATACCCCCCTGTTACACCGACCTGTTACACCCGCCTGTTACATCGACCTGTTACATTGGCCTGTTACACCGACCTGTTATACCGGCCTGTTACACCGACCTGTTACACCGGCCTGTTACATCGGTCTGTTATTCCGGCCTGTTATTCCGACCTGTTACACTGGCCTGTTACACTGGCCTGTTACAACGGCCTGTTTTACACTGACCTGTTACATCAGTCTGTTACATCGGTCTGTTACATCGGTCTGTTATATCGGTCTGTTACATCGGTCTGTTACACCGGCCTGTTACACTGACCTGTTACACCCGCCTGTTACACTGACCTGTTACATCGGCCTGTTACACCTGCCTGTTACACCCGCCTGTTACACTGACCTGTTACACCCGCCTGTTACACTGACCTGTTACACCCGCCTGTTACACCCGCCTGTTACACCGACCTGTTACACCGGCCTGTTACATCGGTCTGTTATACCGGCCTGTTACATCGGTCTGTTATACCGTCCTGTTGCACCGGCCTGTTACACCGGCCTGTTACATCGGCCTGTTACACCGGACTGTTACACCGACCTGTTTTACCGGCCTGTTATACCGGCCTGTTTTATCGGCCTGTTATACCAGCCTGTTACACCGGCCTATTACACCGACCTGTTACACCGGCCTATCACACCGACCTGTTACACCGACCTGTTATACCGGCCTGTTACACTGACCTGTTACACCGGCCTGTTATGACAGCCTGTTACATCGGCCTGTTACACCGGACTGTTAAACCGACCTATTACACCGACCTGTTATACCAGTCTGTTACACTGACCTGTTACACCGGCCATGTTATACTGACCTGTTACATCGGTCTGTTACATTGGTCTGTTACATCGGCCTGTTACATCGGTCTGTTACACCGGCCTGTTATACCGGCCTGTTACATCGGCCTGTTACATCCGCCTGTTACATCGGCCTGTTACATCGGCCTGTTACACCGGCCTGTTATACCGGTCTGTTACACTGACCTGTTACACCGGCCATGTTATACTGACCTGTTACATCGGTCTGTTACATTGGTCTGTTACATTGGCCTGTTACATCGGTCTGTTACACCGGCCTGTTATACCGGCATGTTACATCGGCCTGTTACATCGGCCTGTTACATCGGCCTGTTACATCGGCCTGTTACATCGGCCTGTTACACCGGCCTGTTATACCGGCCTGTTACATCGGCCTGTTACACTGGCCTGTTACACTGGCCTGTTACACCGGCCTGTTACACTGACCTGTTACATCGGTCTGTTACACCGGCCTGTTACATCGGCCTGTTACACCGGCCTGTTACATCGGCCTGTTACACTGGCCTGTTATACCGGCCTGTTACACCGGCCTGTTTTACACTGACCTGTTACATCAGTCTGTTACATCGGTCTGTTACATCGGTCTGTTATATCGGTCTGTTACAGCGACCTGTTACATCGGTCTGTTACACCGGCCTGTTACACTGACCTGTTACACCCGCCTGTTACACTGACCTGTTACATCGGCCTGTTACACCCGCCTGTTACACCCGCCTGTTACACCGACCTGTTACATTGGTCTGTTATTCCGGCCTGTTATTCCGACCTGTTACACTGGCCTGTTACACCGGCCTGTTACACCGACCTGTTACACCGGCCTGTTACACCGGCCTGTTATACCGACCTGTTACACTGGCCTGTTACATTGGCCTGTTACACAGACCTGTTACATTGGCCTGTGATTCCGGCCTGTTATTCCGACCTGTTACACCCGCCTGTTACACCGACCTGTTACACCCGCCTGTTACACCGACCTGTTATACCAGCCTGTTACACCGGCCTGTTACACCGACCTGTTACATCGACCTGTTACACCGACCTGTTACACCGGCCTGTTACACAGACCTGTTACACCGGCCTGTTATACCCGCCTGTTACACCGACCTGTTACACCCGCCTGTTACACCGACCTGTTACACCTGCCTGTTACACTGACCTGTTATACCCGCCTGTTACACCGACCTGTTATACCGGCCTGTTACACCGGCCTGTTACACCGGCCTGTTACACCGACCTGTTACATCGACCTGTTACACCGACCTGTTACACTGGCCTGTTACACAGACCTGTTACACCGGCCTGTTACACCGGCCTGTTACACCGGCCTGTTATACAGACCTGTTATACCCGCCTGTTACACCGACCTGTTACACCCGCCTGTTACACCGACCTGTTACACCCGCCTGTTACACCGACCTGTTATACCCGCCTGTTACACCGACCTGTTACACCCGCCTGTTACACCGACCTGTTACACCCACCTGTTACACCGACCTGTTACACCCACCTGTTACACCGACCTGTTACAACCGCCTGTTACACCGACCTGTTACACCCGCCTGTTACACCGACCTGTTACACCCGCCTGTTACACCGGCCTGTTACATCGGTCTGTTATTCCGGCCTGTTATTCCGACCTGTTACACTGGCCTGTTACACCGGCCTGTTACACTGACCTGTTACACCGACCTGTAACATCGACCTGTTACACCGACCTGTTACACCGGCCTGTTACACCGACCTGTTACAACCGGCTGTTACACCGACCTGTTACACCCGCCTGTTACACCGACCTGTTACACCCGCCTGTTACACCGGCCTGTTACATCGGTCTGTTATTCTGGCCTGTTATTCCGTCCTGTTACACTGGCCTGTTACACCGGCCTGTTACACTGACCTGTTACACAGACCTGTTACACAGACCTGTTACACCGGCCTGTTACACCGGCCTGTTACACCGGCCTGTTACACCGGCCTGTTACACCGGCCTGTTAGACCGACCTGTTATACCCCCCTGTTACACCGACCTGTTACACCCGCCTGTTACATCGACCTGTTACATTGGCCTGTTACACCGACCTGTTATACCGGCCTGTTACACCGACCTGTTACACCGGCCTGTTACATCGGTCTGTTATTCCGGCCTGTTATTCCGACCTGTTACACTGGCCTGTTACACTGGCCTGTTACACTGGCCTGTTACACCGGCCTGTTACACTGACCTGTTACACCGACCTGTTACATCGACCTGTTACACCGACCTGTTACACCGGCCTGTTACCCAGACCTGTTACACCGGCCTGTTACACCGGCCTGTTACACCGGCCTGTTACACCGACCTGTTATACCCGCCTGTTACACCGACCTGTTACACCCGCCTGTTACACCGACCTGTTATACCGGCCTGTTACACCGGCCTGTTACATCGGCCTTTTACATCGGTCTGTTATTCCGGCCTGTTATTCCGACCTGTTACACTGGCCTGTTACACCGGCCTGTTACACCAACCTGTTACATCGACCTGTTACATCGACCTGTTACACCGACCTGTTACACCGGCCTGTTACACCGGCCTGTTACACAGACCTGTTACACCGGCCTGTTATACCGACCTGTTACACCGGCCTGTTATACAGACCTGTTACACCGGCCTGTTACATTGGCCTGTTACACCGGCCTGTGTTCATTTTTTGTTGGCTCATGGCTTAATATGTACACAAAGTTTGTAACATAACTTTTGGATGGCAGTGTATTTGATGTCATGTGACCCACTCAAACTGTAAGTTCTGTGTTCTGTATTATAGACTGGTCACCAACATCCATGCATTGGGACAAAATGTGTATTACATCTATATTTAGAGATTTTCATGAAAAATTAATTGTTTCTTGGAGATGATCAAAAATTCTCAATTTTTTTTCAGCAGTACAGCACTAACCCCATTGTGTTTCTTCTGAAAATCCAAAAACTCAGGATAGTGATGCCTGACTAGTAGCTATATAGGTACCTGGCATGAAGGACTATATACTCATCAAACACATTGCCAGTGTTAAGTGTTCTATAGGCAAGTTATATTACAAATAGAATCTATCATGTAATATTGAATTAAAAACATTTGTTTAATAAATTCAATATTAAACTTGTTTATTGATTTCATATGAATTATGCCAATGGCTCATTCAAGTAAATAAGATAACTTGTTTAAGAAAATGCATTACTTGTGATTCTTTTTATTTTGTAATTGTTGGTTGATTATTAAATACTGACGATGTAAGGTTCAGTCAAGTTTCTGTCAGGCTTATACATGATGACAGATAGCTAAACTTGATCACTGTAACAATCTGGTAGGCAGGAATGCAGGTTTCATTCTATCCATAGAGAGAATATTACTTTTGTTATTGTAAAGATATTGAGAGGTTCCTTTGCTGGATGGGAATTTTAAGAATGATCTTCTAGAATGTGTAACATCTAGCTCCATGCTCTTGCTGATGACTGCATCTGATACTTAGGTATAAAACTGCATTCTGTTTCGAGTTATAGGCAATATGAATGCCCACTGCATTACAGGAAAATAGCATGAACCGTAGTTCATGTTTCAATGTGATCTAAATGCGCTAGCGGTTCATGTTTTATTTTTTGTAATGCAGTGGGTGTTCATTTTGCCTATAATACAAAACAGAATGCGGTTTAATTCTTATATTTACATTTCCCCGAAGTGAAACTTAATACCTGTAAGTTTATATAGTGACACTGCAGCACAAATGTAAATATTGGGAAATAACATCACTTCTGGATTGCAAAGCCCTCCAGAAAGATCTTGTGGAGCTGGCACAGTGAGAAATGTCTTTCTATCCTGAAAAGTGTAATCCATTGCCCGCTATAGATTGCCGGTATCCTACACCTACCATCTATCAGGGCATGCATTAGTAGCTGAAGACACCTCCAAATACTAGAGCCCACTCAGGACCTGTCACACACCTCCAAATACTAGAGCCCACTCAGGACCTGTCATAGACCTCCAAATACTAGAGCTCACTCAGGACCTGTCACGGACCTCCAAATACTAGAGCTCACTCAGGACCTGTCACGGACCTCCAAATATTAGAGCTCACTCGTACCTGTGATGGACCTCCAAATACTAGAGCTCACTCAGACCTGTTATGGACCTCCAAATACTAGAGCTCACTAAGGATCTGTCACAGACCTCAAAATACTAGAGCTCACTCAGGACCTGTCACAGACCTCCAAATACTAGTGCTCAATCAGGACCTGTCACAGACATCCAAATACTAGAGCTCACTCAGGACCTGTCATGGACCTCCAAATACTAGAGCTCACTCGGACCTGTCACGGACTTCTAAATACCTAGGGCTAGAGCTCACTCAGGACCTGTCACACACCTCCAAATACCTAGGGCTAGAGCTCACTTAGGACCTGTCACGGACCTCCAAATACCTAGGGCTAGAGCTCACTCAGGACCTGTCACACACCTCCAAATACCTAGGTCTTGATCTCACTCAAGACCTGTCATGGACCTCCAAATACCTAGGGCTAGAGCTCACTCAGGACCTGTCACACACCTCCAAATACCTAGGTCTTGATCTTACTCAGGTCCTGTCACAGACCTCCAAATACCTAGGGCTAGAGCTCACTCAGGACCTGTCACTGACCTCCAAATACCTAGGGCTAGATCTCACTCAGGACCTGTCATGGACCTCCAAATACTAGAGCTCACTCAGGACCTGTCACAGACCTCCAAATACTAGAGCTCACTCAGGACTTGTCACAGACCTCAAAATACTAGAGCTCACTCAGGAACTGTCACAGACCTCCAAATACTAGTGCTCACTCAGGACCTGTCACAGACATCCAATTACTAGAGCTCACTCAGGACCTGTCATGGACCTCCAAATACTAGAGCTCACTCGGACCTGTCACGGACTTCTCAATACCTGGGGCTAGAGCTCACTCAGGACCTGCCACACACCTCCAAATACCTAGGGCTATAGCTCACTTAGGACCTGTCACGGACCTCCAAATACCTAGGGCTAGAGCTCACTCAGGACCTGTCACACACCTCCAAATACCTAGGTCTTGATCTCACTCAGGACCTGTCACGGACCTCCAAATACCTAGGGCTAGAGCTCACTCAGGACCTGTCACACACCTCCAAATACCTAGGTCTTGATCTTACTCAGGACCTGTCACGGACTTCCAAATACCTAGGGCTAGAGCTCACTCAGGACCTGTCAAGGACCTCCAAATACCTAGGGCTAGAGCTCACTCAGGTCCTGTCACAGACCTCCAAATACCTAGGCCTAGAGCTCACTCAGGAACTGTCACGGACCTCCAAATACCTAGGGCTAGAGCTCACTCAGGACCTGTCACGGACCTCCAAATAACTAGGGCTAGAGCTCACTCAATACCTGTCATGGACCTCCAAATACCTAGGGCTAGAGCTTACTCGGACCTGTCACGGACCTCCAAATACCTAGGGCTAGAGCTCACTCAATACCTGTCATGGACCTCCAAATACCTAGGGCTAGATCTCACTCAGGTCTTGTCACAGACCTCCAAATACCTAGGGCTAGAGCTCACTCAGGTCCTGTCACAGACCTCCAAATATCTAGGGCTAGAGCTCACTCAGGTCCTGTCACAGACCTCCAAATAACAAGGGCTAGAGCTTGTTTGGACCTGTCACGGACCTCCAAATACCTAAGGCTAGAGCTCACTCAGGTCCTGTCACGGACCTCCAAATAGCTAGGGCTAGAGCTCACTCAATACCTGTCACGGACCTCCAAATACCTAGGGCTAGAGCTCACTCAATACCTGTCACAGACCTCCAAATACCTAGGGCTAGAGCTCACTCAATACCTGTCACGGACCTCCAAATACCTAGGGCTAGAGCTTACTCGGACCCGTCACGGACCTCCAAATACTTAGGGCTAGACCTCACTCAGGACCTGTCACAGACCTCCAGATAACTAGGGCTAGAGCTCACTCAATACCTGTCACGGACCTCCAAATACCTAGGGCTAGATCTCACTCGGTTAAAAGGTCTTGAACATCACATGACACCAGGTTGTTTTCGGACACTGTTATGATGTGGGACAAGATCCCAGCTTCAGTAGCAGAGTAACCCTGGGGTTAGACAACCAAGAATATCGCCCCTTGGGTTGGAGATTTCCCTGTCACAACCTCAAGGTAGGGATGTTTCTGTTACTCAAGTGTGACAGAGTGATGTATCGGGTAGGACATAAGTGTGGTGTATCAAGGCAAACATAATTGGTGTGAAAAGGTTGTCATTATTTTTTTCAGATTGTGAATGTGATCTGGTCACCACAGTTTGAAGGCCCTCTTTATGTAGACTATGTAAGTATGTCACCAGTAAACAGGTATTACATTACTTCCGATGTCAGTTTGACGGCCCTCTTTATGTAGACTATGTAAGTATGTCACCAGTAAACAGGTATTACATTACTTCCAATGTCAGTTTGACGGCCCTTTTTATGTAGACTATGTAAGTATGTCACCAGTAAACAGGTATTACATTACTTCCGTTGTCAGATTGAAGGCCCTCTTTATGTAGACTATGTAAGTATGTCACCAGTAAACAGGTATTACATTACTTCCGTTGTCAGTTTGAAGGCCCTCTTTATGTAGACTATGTAAGTATGTCACCAGTAAACAGGTATTACATTACTTCCAATGTAAGTTTGACGGCCCTCTTTATGTAGACTATGTAAGTATGTCACCAGTAAACAGGTATTACATTACTTCCAATGTCAGTTTGAAGGCCCTTTTTATGTACACTATGTAAGTATGTCACCAGTAAACAGGTATTATATTACTTCCAATGTAAGTTTGACGGCCCTTTTTATGTAGACTATGTAAGTATGTCACCAGTAAACAGGTATTACATTACTTCCGTTGTCAGATTGAAGGCCCTCTTTATGTAGACTATGTAAGTATGTCACCAGTAAACAGGTATTACATTACTTCCGTTGTCAGATTGAAGGCCCTCTTTATGTAGACTATGTAAGTATGTCACCAGTAAACAGGTATTACATTACTTTCGTTGTCAGATTGAAGGCCCTCTTTATGTAGACTATATAAGTATGTCACCAGTAAACAGGTATTACATTACTTCCGTTGTCAGATTGAAGGCCCTCTTTATGTAGACTATGTAAGTATGTCACCAGTAAACAGGTATTACATTACTTCCGTTGTCAGATTGAAGGCCCTCTTTATGTAGACTATGTAAGTATGTCACCAGTAAACAGGTATTACATTACTTCCGTTGTCAGATTGAAGGCCCTCTTTATGTAGACTATGTAAGTATGTCACCAGTAAACAGGTATTACATTACTTCCGTTGTCAGATTGAAGGCCCTCTTTATGTAGACTATGTAAGTATGTCACCAGTAAACAGGTATTACATTACTTCCGTTGTCAGATTGAAGGCCCTCTTTATGTAGACTATGTAAGTATGTCACCAGTAAACAGGTATTACATTACTACCGTTGTCAGTTTGAAGCCCCTCTTTATGTACACTATGTAAGTATGTCACCAGTAAACAGGCCAACTTCACCTTAGGCAAAGTCTCAAGTGACCTTTTATTGCAGTCATCTTTTGTTCATCTTTATTCATCCTCCATCGTAAACAATTTACATTTTTGACTTTTTCTCAATACATATGTAGGAAAATGATTTATTTGAATATGTTATAGGTATAAGAATTCTGATCCTTTGGTGACATGACAAATGTTGTATTTCACTTAGTTAACATGTTGATTTCATCCTTGAAATTGAGCTGACATACCTATAACATTACTCACTGGGGACTGCTAAGGCCCTTGGGCCTCTTTCTTATACCTCTGTTACAAAGTTATGGGGGTTGGGGTGTTACACTGAAAGGGCCAAGAGACCTTAATATGCGATGGTGCGTAGTCCATCTTACGTCTGTCAAATTTTCCTTAAAACAACTTCTTTTGACGAACCGAAAGGTCTAGAGTTTTGGGGCTTAAATCTTCCTTGGAAAGATGCGGACAAAGTTTGCGAAAAGACCAAAAAACTTCTATTTATTTTCAAAGTCACACCTGGGTCAAAATGCAAAAATGAATAAATTTGGCCTACTTTTAAAACGACTGGGGTCGAATATCGCAAAACCAATTTTTCTGCAATATTGGAAGGTATAGAGACATGCTAATTCACTAGTAGCTTCTTTCTCAAAAGAAGCCAAGCAAAGGTTTTGAGTAAAAATAACCTTGACATACTTCAACATTACATCGTTTAAATCTGAACATGTTCTGATAAATGACTTAATTGTAAGTTTTAGACAACTTTAAGGTTACAAATGTGATATTAAATTCCTGGTGAGTGATCATGATGCAGGCCCCTTGGGCCTCTTGTTTTTAATTGTTTCATATACCTGCCAAGATATATGTACACATTTATGCTATGCAAAATGCACAATTTGAATCAAAATATACTGGTGATAAAGAAAAGAGTGTATATGTATATTTTGTGTTTATTTTTTCATTTCCGAATCCACAGAATTCCAAAAAATCATAAAATGGTCAATGTTGATGATTTTGGCAAAAATTACACATTAATTGTAAAAAAAAAATCAATTTACAGATAAGGTTTGTATTTCCTCTACTAATTTATATATGGAAATAAATAAATATGATATTGAAATAAATAAATGTGTAAGTAAGCACAAGATTTCCTGGTCTACATTACCTTTACGATTGACAGGCTGATGTGCAGCGATACTACAGAGCATACCACAAGTTCTCCAAGGCCATTCACACCGACCAAGACTGTGTAAGTCACTGAGCTATATAGAGGGTTCTTATCTGTGTAAGTCACTGAGCTATATAGAGGGTTCTTATCTGTGTAAGTCACTGAGCTATATAGAGGGTTCTTATCTGTGTAAGTCACTGAGCTATATAGAGGGGGGCTCTTATCTGTGTAAGTCACTGAGCTATATAGAGGGTTCTTATCTGTGTAAGTCACTGAGCTATATAGAGGGTTCTTATCTGTGTAAGTCACTGAGCTATATAGAGGGTTCTTATCTGTGTAAGTCACTGAGCTATATAGAGGGGGGCTTTTATCTGTGTAAGTCACTGAACTATATAGAGGGTTTGTTCTTATCTGTGTAAGTCACTGAGCTATATAGAGGGTTCTTATCTGTGTAAGTCACTGAGCTATATAGAGGGGGGCTTTTATCTGTGTAAGTCACTGAGCTATATAGAGGGTTCCTATCTGTGTAAGTCACTGAGCTATATAGAGGGTTCTTATCTGTGTAAGTCACTGAGCTATATAGAGGGCTCTTATCTGTGTAAGTCACTGAACTATATAGAGGGTTCTTATCTGTGTAAGTCACTGAGCTATATAGAGGGTTCTTATCTGTGTAAGTCACTGAGCTATATAGAGGGCTCTTATCTGTGTAAGTCACTGAACTATATAGAGGGTTCTTATCTGTGTAAGTCACTGAGCTATATAGAGGGTTCTTATCTGTGTAAGTCACTGAGCTATATAGAGGGTTCTTATCTGTGTAAGTCACTGAGCTATATAGAGGGGGGCTCTTATCTGTGTAAGTCACTGAGCTATATAGAGGGCTCTTATCTGTGTAAGACACTGAGCTATATAGGGGGTGGCTCTTATCTGTGTAAGTCACTGAGCTATATAGAGGGTTCTTATCTGTGTAAGTCACTGAGCTATATAGAGGGTTCTTATCTGTGTAAGTCACTGAGCTATATAGAGGGGGGCTCTTATCTGTGTAAGTCACTGAGCTATATAGAGGGTTCTTATCTGTGTAAGTCACTGAGCTATATAGAGGGTTCTTATCTGTGTAAGTCACTGAGCTATATAGAGGGTTCTTATCTGTGTAAGTCACTGAGCTATATAGAGGGGGGCTTTTATCTGTGTAAGTCACTGAACTATATAGAGGGTTTGTTCTTATCTGTGTAAGTCACTGAGCTATATAGAGGGTTCTTATCTGTGTAAGTCACTGAGCTATATAGAGGGGGGCTTTTATCTGTGTAAGTCACTGAGCTATATAGAGGGTTCCTATCTGTGTAAGTCACTGAGCTATATAGAGGGTTCTTATCTGTGTAAGTCACTGAGCTATATAGAGGGCTCTTATCTGTGTAAGTCACTGAACTATATAGAGGGTTCTTATCTGTGTAAGTCACTGAGCTATATAGAGGGTTCTTATCTGTGTAAGTCACTGAGCTATATAGAGGGCTCTTATCTGTGTAAGTCACTGAACTATATAGAGGGTTCTTATCTGTGTAAGTCACTGAGCTATATAGAGGGTTCTTATCTGTGTAAGTCACTGAGCTATATAGAGGGTTCTTATCTGTGTAAGTCACTGAGCTATATAGAGGGGGGCTCTTATCTGTGTAAGTCACTGAGCTATATAGAGGGCTCTTATCTGTGTAAGACACTGAGCTATATAGGGGGTGGCTCTTATCTGTGTAAGTCACTGAGCTATATAGAGGGTTCTTATCTGTGTAAGTCACTGAGCTATATAGAGGGTTCTTATCTGTGTAAGTCACTGAGCTATATAGAGGGTTCTTATCTGTCTAAGTCACTGAGCTATATAGAGGGGGGCTTTTATCTGTGTAAGTCACTGAGCTGTATAGAGGGTTCTTATCTGTGTAAGTCACTGAGCTATATAGAGGGGGGCTCTTATCTGTGTAAGACACTGAGCTATATAGAGGGTTCTTATCTGTGTAAGTCACTGAGCTATATAGAGGGTTCTTATCTGTGTAAGTCACTGAGCTATATAGAGGGGGGCTTTTATCTGTGTAAGTCACTGAGCTGTATAGAGGGTTCTTATCTGTGTAAGTCACTGAGCTATAAAGAGGGGGGCTCTTATCTGTGTAAGACACTGAGCTATATAGAGGGTTCTTATCTGTGTAAGTCACTGAGCTATATAGAGGGTTCTTATCTGTGTAAGTCACTGAGCTATATAGAGGGTTCTTATCTGTGTAAGTCACCGAGCTATGTAAAGGGTTCTTATCTGTGTAAGTCACTGAGCTATATAGAGGGTTCTTATCTGTGTAAGTCACTGAGCTATATAGAGGGTGGCTATTATCTGTGTAAGTCACTGAGCTATATAGAGGGTTCTTATCTGTGTAAGTCACTGAGCTATATAGAGGGTTCTTATCTGTGTATGTCACTGAGCTATATGGAGGGTTCTTATCTGTGTAAGTCACTAAGCTATATAGAGGGTTCTTATCTGTGTAAGTCACTGAGCTATATAGAGGGGGGCTCTTATCTGTGTAAGTCACTGAGCTATATAGAGGGTTCTTATCTGTGTATGTCACTGAGCTATATAGAGGGTTCTTATCTGTGTAAGTCACTAAGCTATATAGAGGGTTCTTATCTGTGTAAGTCACTGAGCTATATAGAGGGGGGCTCTTATCTGTGTAAGTCACTAAGCTATATAGAGGGTTCTTATCTGTGTATGTCACTGAGCTATATAGAGGGTTCTTATCTGTGTAAGTCACTGAGCTATATAGAGGGTTCTTATCTGTGTATGTCACTGAGCTATATAGAGGGCTCTTATCTGTGTAAGTCACTAAGCTATATAGAGGGTTCTTATCTGTGTATGTCACTGAGCTATATAGAGGGTTCTTATCTGTGTAAGTCACTAAGCTATATAGAGGGTTCTTATCTGTGTATGTCACTGAGCTATATAGAGGGTTCTTATCTGTGTAAGTCACTGAGCTATATAGAGGGTTCTTATCTGTGTAAGTCACTGAGCTATATAGAGGGTTCCTATCTGTGTAAGTCACTGAGCTATATAGAGGGTTCTTATCTGTGTAAGTCACTGAGCTATATAGAGGGTTCTTATCTGTGTAAGTCACTGAGCTATATAGAGGGGGGCTCTTATCTGTGTAAGTCACTGAGCTATATAGAGGGTTCTTATCTGTGTAAGTCACTGAACTATATAGAGGGTTCTTATCTGTGTAAGTCACTGAGCTATATAGAGGGTTCTTATCTGTGTAAGTCACTGAGTGATATGGAGGGCGGCTCTTATCTGTGTAAGTCACTGAGCTATATAGAGGGTTCTTATCTGTGTAAGTCACTGAGCGATATAGAGGGCGGCTCTTATCTATGTAAGTCACTGAGCTATATAGAGGGTTCTTATCTGTGTAAGTCACTGAGCTATATAGAGGGTTCTTATCTGTGTAAGTCACTGAACTATATAGAGGGTTCTTATCTGTGTAAGTCACTGAGCTATATAGAGGGGGGCTCTTATCTGTGTAAGTCACTGAGCTATATAGAGGGTTCTTATCTGTGTAAGACACTGAGCTATATAGAGGGTTCTTATCTGTGTAAGACACTGAGCTATATAGAGGGTTCTTATCTGTGTAAGACACTGAGCTATATAGAGGGTTCTTATCTGTGTAAGACACTGAGCTATATAGAGGGTTCTTATCTGTGTAAGTCACTGAGCTATAAAGAGGGTTCTTATCTGTGTAAGTCACTGAGCTATATAGAGGGTTCTTATCTGTGTAAGACACTGAGCTATATAAAGGGTTCTTATCTGTGTAAGTCACTGAACTATATAGAGGGGGCTCTTATCTGTGTTAGTCACTGAGCTATATAGAGGGTTCTTATCTGTGTAAGTCACTGAGCTATATAGAGGGGGGCTCTTATCTATGTAAGTCACTGAGCTATATAGAGGGTTTTTATCTGTGTAAGTCACTGAGCTATATAGAGGGTTCTTATCTGTGTAAGTCACTGAACTATATAGAGGGTTCTTATCTGTGTAAGACACTGAGCTATATAGAGGGGGGCTCTTATCTGTGTAAGTCACTGAACTATATAGAGGGTTCTTATCTGTGTAAGTCACTGAGCTATATAGAGGGTTCGTATCTGTGTAAGTCACTGAGCTATATAAAGGGTTCTTATCTGTGTAAGTCACTGAGCTATATAGAGGGTTCTTATCTGTGTAAGTCACTGAGCTAAATAGAGGACTCTTGTATCATAATCTGCAGACATACTTTTTGGTTTCTAGCAGTATTCTTTTAATTTTTTTTATCAAACTTGATAAATTGCAGAATAAGCAGAGATACAAGTCTACGGTAAAACAGTATGCTGTTCTACTGCCGGAAGTCAAAGCTTGCTTGATTAGGATAAAGATTAGTGAAATGATATTTTGACAGCAACATATACACTGAATGTGGAACAATTGTTCAACAATTTGTTAATTCATTTCAGCCTCCGACACAGAAATGAAGTAAAAACATCATAGTGTTGATTTTCCACAAAATAATTATGTTACGTGAATAGACAAATGAAATCTTCATGTTTGAATAAAGCAGGATTTCCTGTTTCTAGGTGGAACTTCGGCTAGTGCCTGGTGATATACTGTCCTTTAACAACAGAACAATCTTACATGCCAGAAAATCTTTTGAACTTCACGGCGGGGAGCGCAAACTGCAGGTAAACACACGGTTTTAAGAGGACAAAAGGTGATAAGTGACAGGTAAACACAGCGGTTTTAAGAGGACTAAAGGTGAAAAATGTCTGGTACAGCGGTTTCAAGAGGACTAAAGGTGATAATGACAGGTAAACACAGCGGTTTTAAGAGGACTAAAGGTGATAAACGACAGGTAAACACAGCGGTTTTAAGAGGACTAAAGGTGATAAATGACAGGTAAACACAGCGGTTTTAAGAGGACTAAAGGTGATAAACGACAGGTAAACACAGCGGTTTTAAGAGGACTAAAGGTGATAAATGACAGGTAAACACAGCGGTTTTAAGAGGACTAAAGGTGAAAAATGTCTGGTACAGCCGTTTTAAGAGGACTAAAGGTGAAAAATGTCTGGTACAGCGGTTTTAAGAGGACTAAAGGTGATAATGACAGGTAAACACAGCGGTTTTAAGAGGACTAAAGGTGATAAGTGACAGGTAAACACAGCGGTTTTAAGAGGACTAAAGGTGATAAATGACAGGTAAACACAGCGGTTTTAAGAGGACTAAAGGTGATAAACGACAGGTAAACACAGCGGTTTTAAGAGGACTAAAGGTGATAAATGACAGGTAAACACAGCGGTTTTAAGAGGACTAAAGGTGATAATGACAGGTAAACACAGCGGTTTTAAGAGGACTAAAGGTGATAAGTGACAGGTAAACACAGCGGTTTTAAGAGGACTAAAGGTGATAATGACAGGTAAACACAGCGGTTTTAAGAGGACTAAAGGTGATAAATGACAGGTAAACACAGCGGTTTTAAGAGGACTAAAGGTGATAAGTGACAGGTAAACACAGCGGTTTTAAGAGGACTAAAGGTGATAAGTGACAGGTAAACACAGCGGTTTTAAGAGGACTAAAGGTGATAAATGACAGGTAAACACAGCGGTTTTAAGAGGACTAAAGGTGATAAACGACAGGTAAACACAGCGGTTTTAAGAGGACTAAAGGTGATAAATGTCAGGTAAACACAGCGGTTTTAAGAGGACTAAAGGTGATAAATGTCTGGTACAGCGGTTTTAAGAGGACTAAAGGTGAAAAATGTCTGGTACAGCGGTTTTAAGAGGACTAAAGGTGAAAAATGTCTGGTACAGCGGTTTTAAGAGGACTAAAGGTGAAAAATGTCTGGTACAGCGGTTTTAAGAGGACTAAAGGTGATAATGACAGGTAAACACAGCGGTTTTAAGAGGACTAAAGGTGATAAGTGACAGGTAAACACAGCGGTTTTAAGAGGACTAAAGGTGATAAATGACAGGTAAACACAGCGGTTTTAAGAGGACTAAAGGTGATAAACGACAGGTAAACACAGCGGTTTTAAGAGGACTAAAGGTGATAAATGACAGGTAAACACAGCGGTTTTAAGAGGACTTAAGGTGATAAATGACAGGTAAACACAGCGGTTTTAAGAGGACTAAAGGTGATAAACGACAGGTAAACACAGCGGTAAGAGGACTAAAGGTGATAAATGACAGGTAAACACAGCGGTAAGAGGACTAAAGGTGATAAACGACAGGTAAACACAGCGGTAAGAGGACTAAAGGTGATAAATGACAGGTAAACACAGCGGTAAGAGGACTAAAGGTGATAAATGACAGGTAAACACAGCGGTTTTAAGAGGACTAAAGGTGATAAATGTCTGGTAGACACAGCGGTTTTAAGAGGACTAAAGGTGATAAATGACAGGTAAACACAGCGGTTTTAAGAGGACTAAAGGTGATAAATGACAGGTAAACACAGCGGTTTTAAGAGGACTAAATGTGATAAATGACAGGTAAACACAGCGGTTTTAAGAGGACTAAAGGTGAAAAATGTCTGGTACAGCGGTTTTAAGAGGACTAAAGGTGATAATGACAGGTAAACACAGCGGTTTTAAGAGGACTAAATGTGATAAATGACAGGTAAACACAGCGGTTTTAAGAGGACTAAAGGTGATAAATGTCTGGTAAACACAGCGGTTTTAAGAGGACTAAAGGTGATAAATGTCTGGTAAACACAGCGGTTTTAAGAGGACTAAATGTGATAAATGTCAGGTAAACACAGCGGTTTTAAGAGGACTAAAGGTGAAAAATGTCAGGTAAACACAGCGGTTTTAAGAGGACTAAATGTGATAAATGACAGGTAAACACAGCGGTAAGAGGACTAAATGTGATAAATGTCAGGTAAACACAGCGGTTTTAAGAGGACTAAATGTGATAAATGACAGGTAAACACAGCGGTTTTAAGAGGACTAAAAGTGAAAAATGTCTGGTACAGCGGTTTTAAGAGGACTAAAGGTGATAATGACAGGTAAACACAGCGGTTTTAAGAGGACTAAATGTGATAAATGACAGGTAAACACAGCGGTTTTAAGAGGACTAAAGGTGATAAATGTCTGGTAGACACAGCGGTTTTATGAAGACTAAATGTGATAAATGACAGGTAAACACAGCGGTTTTAAGAGGACTAAAAGTGATAAATGACAGGTAAACACAGCGGTAAGAGGACTAAAGGTGATAAATGACAGGTAAACACAGCGGTTTTAAGAGGACTAAAGGTGATAAATGTCTGGTAAACACAGCGGTTTTAAGAGGACTAAAGGTGATAAATGTCTGGTAAACACAGCGGTTTTAAGAGGACTAAAGGTGATAAATGTCAGGTAAACACAGCGGTTTTAAGAGGACTAAAGGTGATAATGTCAGGTAAACACAGCGGTTTTAAGAGGACTAAAGGTGATAATGACAGGTAAACACAGCGGTTTTAAGAGGACTAAAGGTGATAAATGTCTGGTAAACACAGCGGTTTTAAGAGGACTAAAGGTGATAAATGTCTGGTAAACACAGCGGTTTTAAGAGGACTAAAGGTGATAAATGTCTGGTAAACACAGCGGTAAGAGGACTAAAGGTGATAAATGTCAGGTAAACACAGCGGTTTTAAGAGGACTAAAGGTGATAATGACAGGTAAACACAGCGGTTTTAAGAGGACTAAAGGTGATAATGACAGGTAAACACAGCGGTTTTAAGAGGACTAAAGGTGATAAATGTCTGGTAAACACAGCGGTTTTAAGAGGACTAAAGGTGATAAATGTCAGGTAAACACAGCGGTTTTAAGAGGACTAAAGGTGATAATGACAGGTAAACACAGCGGTTTTAAGAGGACTAAAGGTGATAAATGTCTGGTAAACACAGCTGTTTTAAGAGGACTAAAGGTGATAAATGACAGGTAAACACAGCGGTTTTATGAAGACTAAAGGTGATAAATGACAGGTAAACACAGCGGTTTTAAGAGGACTAAAGGTGATAAATGACAGGTAAACACAGCGGTTTTAAGAGGACTAAATGTGATAAATGACAGGTAAACACAGCGGTTTTAAGAGGACTAAAGGTGAAAAATGTCTGGTACAGCGGTTTTAAGAGGACTAAAGGTGATAATGACAGGTAAACACAGCGGTTTTAAGAGGACTAAATGTGATAAATGACAGGTAAACACAGCGGTTTTAAGAGGACTAAAGGTGATAAATGTCTGGTAAACACAGCGGTTTTAAGAGGACTAAAGGTGATAAATGACAGGTAAACACAGCGGTTTTAAGAGGACTAAAGGTGATAAATGTCTGGTACAGCGGTAAGAGGACTAAAGGTGATAAATGTCAGGTAAACACAGCGGTTTTAAGAGGACTAAATGTGATAAATGACAGGTAAACACAGCGGTTTTAAGAGGACTAAAAGTGAAAAATGTCTGGTACAGCGGTTTTAAGAGGACTAAAGGTGATAATGACAGGTAAACACAGCGGTTTTAAGAGGACTAAATGTGATAAATGACAGGTAAACACAGCGGTTTTAAGAGGACTAAAGGTGATAAATGTCTGGTAGACACAGCGGTTTTATGAAGACTAAATGTGATAAATGACAGGTAAACACAGCGGTTTTAAGAGGACTAAAAGTGATAAATGACAGGTAAACACAGCGGTAAGAGGACTAAAGGTGATAAATGACAGGTAAACACAGCGGTTTTAAGAGGACTAAAGGTGATAAATGTCTGGTAAACACAGCGGTTTTAAGAGGACTAAAGGTGATAAATGACAGGTAAACACAGCGGTTTTAAGAGGACTAAAGGTGATAAATGTCTGGTAAACACAGCGGTTTTAAGAGGACTAAAGGTGATAAATGTCTGGTAAACACAGCGGTTTTAAGAGGACTAAAGGTGATAAATGTCTGGTAAACACAGCGGTTTTAAGAGGACTAAAGGTGATAAATGACAGGTAAACACAGCGGTTTTAAGAGGACTAAAGGTGATAATGACAGGTAAACACAGCGGTTTTAAGAGGACTAAAGGTGATAATGACAGGTAAACACAGCGGTTTTAAGAGGACTAAAGGTGATAAATGACAGCAGAAATAGGGATTCAAAATTGATAAAAAAAAGGGGTGGAGCCAAAAATGATACTGTTATTTTGCTTCAAGCAACTATATTATCTCGAAGAGTGGTGAACCAAACAATGAATATCAATTACAGTAAATTCCCACTTACTCAAACTTGTTGGGACTTGATCAATAGTTCGAGGAATACATGGTATTCGAGTAATCCCAACTCGTTTGGACCAAACAAGCTGTTTGACGAATGAGGGATATTGGAATAAGTGGAGTTTTCCTGGTGCTGGAGATTAAGACAAATTGCTTGGTTGACACCCCGAAGAGATTAGGAATTGTACAAATTGCTGGGTTGACACCCCGAAACTTTACTTCTTTTTTGTACTGCAGGGTTGTTATCTCAACATTGATGAGTACAAATCCAAATTGGCTGTTCTCACCCATTTCCATGGAGATGAACAACCAGTGAAGCATGTAGGGAATCAATGCTGGTTCTAGATGAGGCTGCCGATGCATGATGGGAATGGGTACTGTTTCTTAATCATCCCGGTGCTAGCTGTGAGCTGACTTGTTTTTACACTAGAGTCATTCTGGATTACAACTACGGTGATATAGATGATTCAAGGTGTCAAGCCCTGTTTGTATTGACAACTTGTAAACATGAAACTGCTGTGGTGCCATATATACAGGCTGCTGAAGCACGTACATCATCAAATATTTTTATATGCTTATTGTAACATTTTATTACTTGTACACTACCTTTTTTAAGATTTCGAATAGTTAATAAAATATAGTCGAATGCAAGCTTTTGTGCTGAGGTGCATCAATACACTTTTACAAAGTCAAGTATACGATTTTAATTATAAATAATTTACAAATGTGTAACACCTTTGTCATGCAATACTTTTGATTAAAAAAAAAAGAAAAATTGTTCTTCCTGCCTGTAACTTTTATTTCTTTATAACCAAAAGTCAACTTTTCCTATAAATCCTTACTTGTCATGAACCAAATGGTAGATTTTTACCAGGCCAGAAAGCCTATAGGTGAAGGGGATTCAAATATGTGTGTACTCAACGGGACTGCCCCCACCCCCCATACATCTCAAATATACACCCTTCATTTCCAATGGAATGGCAACATATTATTTATTGATTTATATCAAAGTACACATCTTCTTAAAATTGAGTTTTAACATCATTGATAAAATTCATATTTCAAAACCTCTTCCTTTTCGTTCAGAAACAATTAATATTCTCATACAATTCACATCATGATTAATAAATACATTTGCCATGTCATTGTAAGCACTTGACACTTAAAATCCTTATCATGATACCCGGTATGTCCTCTTAGTTAGGGTTAGGGACTACTAAGCTGTATGATAAACGTGACTATTTCGATTTTCTGATCTTGAAGTTTTCCTTTCTTGATAGTAACATCCCTGATTCTCTATCCTATGGTGTTTACATGTCGCAGTTGATTCGTTATTCGAGGGCTTGCTTTGACTGTTGAGATTATCACGATAAATGTCAACTGCTGAATAACAAACTGAAGGCACAGGGATTCAAGAGATGCAGGTTGATGAAGAATATGATCAAGTTTTATGGTCGCCATCTTGATCTCATCGAGAAATATTCTGTATCTTTGTGTGATATGAAGATGGACATTTTTGAGTTTGCTTATTAGTGTGCTTACTTGCTTCAGACGTATTTTTTTTCACTTAAAAATACAAAATACATTAAATTTAATCAATTTATCACAAAATGCAGTTCATATTTTACTGACGCCCTCACCAATACATCACATGGTAAAAGTTTAATCCCCTTCTGGAAAGTACCTAAAACACACAAAGACAAAGTCCCGACCACACGGGGATTTAGTTGGTAGCGTTAGTTTGGGATTACTCATGCATTGTCTGTATTAACCAGACATGGACATCTGTATTTAATGGACCCGAACTGGGAGCAAGAATATTTTCATTATACCAGGTTTGTCATCTGCTTCAACAACACCTCTATGTTTTTGTGTTGACTAGAAAGGTGACATATAGGGATCGGTTTGTTGGCATTGTTTTCAATTGCATGATCTCATCAAAAGTTTCCATGCAATAAAATTGAGTTCCCTTGGGCCTATCAAACTTACACTGCATCTCTGTGCTTCCTTATTGTAACACTTTGCTTGAGTTGCTGTTCAGGTCTTAAGGTCAAAGGTCAAGGTCATTGATACTATAGATAAACCCACATCACAACAATGTGGAACTTAAGAAGTTTGATTTTTTTTTCAAAATGGTTTTTATGGCAGTTTTATTGGATTCCAGACTGACAAAAAAAATAAAGACCTTCAATTTCAATCAAGTTCAGATGAAGTTTGAAATGTGAAAAATTTATGCTGACAAATCATGATGACTATGGGTCAGATAACTTAAGATGATTTCCTTTCCTCTAAGGATGTTTCAGTCAAAAAATATAAAACAAGCCCTTTCATTCATTCTGTAGTAGGATTTATTCACCCATGTGACCTTGAAAGATGGTCAGGTTTTTTTTTCTGCAAACTTTGTTCAGCTTTATACCAGGAAGCTTCACCCACCAAATACCATGGCTCTACACCTGTTGAATCTACATTGGTCTAAAATTGACTTAAACAACAAGAGGCCCAAGCACCTTATACGAAGGAAGCCAGAGCATGGTTTTACCTCACTTGGCCCTTAAACCCAGGTTAGCTAAAACACAATCTTTTTCTTTTCTTTTTTTTTAACAAATTTAAATCAACACCACTTCAATGTGTTGTCATACTACATGATTAAAATTATTTAAGTGGTTACAGAGTCATGTACTGAGAAAGTTTATAAGTGATGGGCAGCAGAGAGCAATGGCTTTCAAAAGTCCACTTGGCCCCCTCAGCCTATGTATGCTAACATGTTTATGAATGAGAAACAAGATTTATTATGTTGTCAGGAATACAGGATATCATAGTGTCCAGGTCGATATAAAAGGTACACACAAGGACTGGAATCCTCAGGAAAGTCGTGGTGATTACACTGGCCACTTTCCCCTCTGTCCATATACACAACTCGCACTGCCACGTTTAACGCAGAAGTCAACGCCATTACTTGTAGGTGGTCACTCTCCTTCCCCATGGGCTCCACTTCCTGTAATAAGAAATCAAGTCATAATGCTTTTCAGATATGTGTACTGATATTAAATGTTTTGGAATTGATTTAATCAAATACGGTCTGGAGCCTTAATTGGTGAAGGAGATTCAATGCAGCATAAGCGGAGGATGTGGCTCCCCTATGGCAGGAGTGCCAGAGACCTATAAGGGAAGTGGAGATAACTCCTATAAATTGCTCCTACATGTAGTTGTGAACATCTGAATCGATTTTGATCAAATTTCCTTTGGAGCATGAAATTTTGAAGATTCAATGTTGTATTCAATGGAGTGTGTGGCTCCCCTGAGCAGGAGTGATTGAGCCCAATAGGGAAAGTAGATGTTAATCCTTCGAATGGTACTATTTAAGAACAAATAGGCCCAATTGGCCTGAATCGCTTAACCTGCTAGTGAGCTATATTACAGCTAAAGGTAAAATAACAGTGTCCAAGATCAAAGATGTAAACATACGACACCTGTAACCTGGGTAGTGGGCCAAGGTCATTCATTTGAACAAACTTAGTAGTCCTTCCTCCCATTACATGCATAATTTCAGCAGCATGGGCCTTTTGGTTATTGAGAAAAGGCTTTTCAAAGAAAAACCTGATGCCGGACGACGGTTGCCACACCATGGCATAACCATAGGTAAATTCCTGGTTTGACAAATTGGCCTCCATTGAATTGAAAATCAAAAGAGCAAAACTTGGGATCAAGAGAAACCCTACATATGAAATTTGAGAAAAGATCCATTCAGTACTTCCCAAGAGAATTGTTTAAGAACAGAACGAGGATTGACCACGAATGCAGGGTGATCATCTGAAGTTTTGTACAAACCTGATTACAAAATTCTTTCACGGATCGCCCTCCTTCAATGAAGTTCTGATAGAAGTCAGCTTCCTTCTGGAGATAACCCGACACCAATAGTCTATAACAAACAAAATCATACCAGTGTCAGATATTTGGTATAAGGCCATTTTATCTCGTTACACCAGTGTCAGATATTTGGTATAAGACCATTTTATCTCCTTACACCAGTGTCCGATATTTGGTATAAGGCCATTTTATCTTGTTACACCAGTGTCAGATATTTGGTATAAGGCCATTTTATCTCGTTACACCAGTGTCAGATATTTGGTATAAGGCCATTTTATCTCGTTACACCAGTGTCAGATATTTGGTATAAGGCCATTTTATCTCGTTATACCAGTGTCAGATATTTGATATAAGGCCATTTTATCTCGTTACACCAGTGTCAGATATTTGGTATAAGGCCATTTTATCTCGTTACACCAGTGTCAGATATTTGGTATAAGGCCATTTTATCTCGTTAAGTGGGAGGAATATAAATTCAAACCACACAGTGATAAATGATTGCTCATACAGAAAGTACAGCTTAAACTCGCTAAATATTATATATTCAACACTTATTACACTATACATAGCCGAACCTCATTATCTTGAACATGTATTACTCCAAAGATCCCATTTAGTTCAAAGTATTTTGTTAGTCCCAGCCAAACATTTGACCAAACTTCACACAAAACCGTCATACTTCCTAAATTGAAATTTTCCTACTATGAGGTAACTAGGGTTGACAGAATGATAATAACGAGCCACAAAGCATGGCATTATCCCCCATAATATGTTGTATCCCAGAAAAGCAACTTCATCTTTTTGTTTCCGTGGTAGCAGATAGTAAGAAACAAGAGGCCCAATGGGCCTGTTTTCTCGTCTGGAATCAAATCTCCCAAGAGGCCCAAAACCTAGGATTAAGTCATTCTGAAGAACACATTGAAATTTAAAGCATTTTTAACCCCCTATGACATTGAAGGTATGTCATGTAATTTTTGCAAAAAAAGAAGTTGCTGTTTCTGTCAAAAATGCTTCCAGGCTACCTGATAATAACATGTCTATAGGCTTCGTGGTTCATAAAGAAATTGTTTAAATGTTTCAAAAGATTTAACCTCTGTGACCTTGAATATGGTCAAAAGTCATTTCTTTTTGACAAATTACAAGGAACCTTTCAGCAAAACATCATGCTTCTAGGCTTTTTGGTAAATCAGAAGATGTATAAATGTTTTATCAAATTTTACCTCTGTGACCTTGAATATGGGTCAAGGTCATTTCATTTAGCAAGCTGTGTCAGGCTTTATCCAAGGTACCTTTCAGCCAAATATCGTACTTCTAGGCCATAAGGTTAATCAGGACCAGTCGTTTTAAAGTTCTAAATAATTTGATCCCTGTGACCTTCAATAGGGTCAAGGCAATTTCTTTTGCAAACATTGTCAGGCTTTATCCAATGAACCTTTCAGCCAAATATCATACTTCTAGGCCTTTTTGTTACCAGCAATAGCAATGTGTGTTATAGGACTGTAACAATATTTGCTAAAACAATTATTATTTATATTTACATTTTGACAGAATTATTGTGCTTTATTCAGTTATTTCAAACAGTTCTTGAACAGGAAAACAAGTTTAGACAACAGTGAAATGAAGGACTCACAATAGCCAATGTTGTAACGTTCTTATAACAACATTTGCCTCCCCAATGCATTATAATGGAAGGATGCAGAACAAATGTAAATATAGCTATATAACTATCTTTGGTCCCGCCCCTAAGCCTGCGGGGAGGAGAGGGGGGGTTCAGCACTCTTGACTGATGACAGAGGGATGGACGACAGTCGCTGCAGTATGACATAAGCTCACCTTGATGCCTCAGACCAGGTAAGCTAACAATAGGTAATGATGTTACCTGAGATATACCACCAGGTAGTCAGATGTTCCCTGGTCGTTGAATGTTTCATGTAGTTCCTTTGTTGTACATGGTGTACCAACCTTCTCTACCACGTCCATGAACTACAAACAATAAACAAGTAAATCCATTACACCACAATTCATAGGTTCTATATAAGCTTAATATTCTATGTAAGGGTGTATACTTGTACAGCTATATGTAAGTGTTTATACTTGTACAGCTATATGTAAGTGTTTATACTTATACAGCTATATGTAAGTGTTTATACTTATACAGCTATATGTAAGTGTTTATACTTGTACAGCTATATGTAAATGTTTATACTTGTTTAGCTATATGTAAGTGTAGTTTATACTTATACAGCTATATGTTAATGTTTATACTTATACAGCTATATGTAAGTGTTTATACTTGTTCAGCTATATGTAAGTGTTTATACTTGTTTAGCTATATGTAAGTATAGTTTATACTTATACAGCTATATGTAAGTATAGTTTATACATATACAGCTATATGTAAATGTTTATACTTGTTTAGCTATATGTAAGTGTTTATACTTATACAGCTATATGTAAATGTTTATACTTGTTTAGCTATATGTAAGTATAGTTTATACCTATACAGCTATATGTAATTGAGTTTATACTTGTACAGCTATATGTAAGTGTTTATACTTGTTTAGCTATATGTAATTGAGTTTATACTTGTTTAGCTATATGTAAGTGTAGTTTATACTTGTTTAGCTATATGTAATTGAGTTTATACTTGTTTAGCTATATGTAATTGAGTTTATACTTGTTTAGCTATATGTAAGTGTAGTTTATACTTGTACAGCTATATGTAAGTGTTTATACTTGTTTAGCTATATGTAAGTGTTTATACTTATACAGCTATATGTAAGTGTTTATACTTGTACAGCTATATGTAATTGAGTTTATACTTGTACAGCTATATGTAAGTGTTTATACTTGTACAGCTATATGTAATTGAGTTTATACTTATACAGCTATATGTAAGTGTTTATACTTGTACAGCTATATGTAAGTGTAGTTTATACTTATACAGCTATATGTAAGTGTTTATACTTGTACAGCTATATGTAAGTGTTTATACTTATACAGCTATATGTAAGTGTTTATACTTATACAGCTATATGTAAGTGTTTATACTTGTACAGCTATATGTAAGTGTTTATACTTGTACAGCTATATGTAAGTGTTTATACTTGTACAGCTATATGTAAATGTTTATACTTATACAGCTATATGTAAGTGTTTATACTTATACAGCTATATGTAAGTGTTTATACTTGTACAGCTATATGTAAGTGTTTATACTTGTACAGCAGCTATATGTAAGTGTTTATACTTATACAGCTATATGTAAATGTTTATACTTCGGGTGTTTATACAGCTATATGTAAGTGTAGTTTATACTTGTACAGCTATATGTAAGTGTTTATACTTATACAGCTATATGTAAGTGTTTATACTTATACAGCTATATGTAAGTGTTTATACTTATACAGCTATATGTAAGTGTTTATACTTGTACAGCTATATGTAATTGAGTTTATACTTATACAGCTATATGTAAGTGTTTATACTTGTACAGCTATATGTAAATGTTTATACTTATACAGCTATATGTAAATGTTTATACTTGTTTAGCTATATGTAAGTATAGTTTATACTTATACAGCTATATGTAATTGAGTTTATACTTATACAGCTATATGTAAGTGTTTATAATTATACAGCTATATGTAAGTGTCTATACTTTTACAGCTATATGTAAATGTTTATACTTGGGGTGTTTGTACAGCTATATGTAAGTGTTTATACTTATACAGCTATATGTAATTGAGTTTATACTTATACAGCTATATGTAAGTGTAGTTTATACTTATACAGCTATATGTAAGTGTTTATACTTATACAGCTATATGTAAGTGTTTATGTAAGTGTAGTTTATACTTGTTTAGCTATATGTAAGTGTAGTTTATACTTACTGTGTCATGGAAGTCCTCTATAGTAAACTGTGGAAACCCAAGGCTGACCAGCTCATCTTTACTTTTGGAAGCCACTTCCTTAAACCTTAACAAACATTATACAGTAAATATAGTATATCAGGTTGGCATATCATGTTACCAAGCATCCAAATAAATTTCAATAAGTTATTATAACTCATTTAGAAATAATCTCCCACCAGAAACCTTCAAAGTCGACAAAGGTCCAATATAATTGAATAACCTCATGACATAATTTATATACAACTGACTCCTGTAACTTAGAATTAACACAATGTTGTTAGTTTGAACAAACATGGTATCCCTTCATTTTTATCATACTTCCCTCTCTTACTTAGATAAGACCTCCGGTCAAGGTACAGATGTTCTTCTATTGAACAAAGTCGGTAGCCATTAATCCTCATCAACTGACTAACTATTATCAACCTAAGCCTGTCACCTGTAAGTTTTATAAGTAAAACGTTGATGTCAGACATGTTGGTGTGGATGAACAGCTATTGCACAATGGAGTAAAATAACTAGAACACAGATCCCACCCACCCACTACACAGGGCTCTGGAAGAAATATTGAAACCACTTGTCCAGAGGGCAAGTTCATGGCAAAAATTACTCATCCAACCTGATAAATCTCTCGTCCAGGGAAATACCAATTGTAAACCATTCTTAACTTTTTTCAAATAAAACATTTACAGGTTACCTGTGATGTATTTGTATTTTTATTCTTTTATTTAATTGAACTTTACAATGATACCAAATGAAGGCATTAATATCTTGTGTTAAACTGTCTGTTATGAATTGACACTTTTGATTAAAAATCACAAAAAAATACTCTGTGTAAATTTTTTTTACTACATATTCACATTTCACAAAACAATTCATTTGATAGATTACTAATTGAAAGTTTGACAGTTCTTTCCAGTTTCCTGGTGCCCTGACTTTTACACTTTACCACTCACAGAAATATTTAATATGATACTTTGATTCGTTATGAGATTTCATCTCTGAACAATTACCTGACCTAAAAAATAAAGTAGTTTTTTGGTTCCTCAGCTTTAGAAATTCTCAACAAAATTTACAATAGTTCTACATGCTAGCTGTTTGTTTCTTTTTCAAATTCTACCTACATGTATTTATAGACTTTTTTTTCAATTGTCATTGAACCCCTCACCCTTTTCTCTTTGTACCTTCTTCACTTCTCAAGAACGGTAACAAATTTTCATTTTCAAATTCCAAGATGGCTGTTTATGAGCAATTTTGTTTTTTCGATCAATCACAAAATCAAAAGGGCAACAATAAGGACCAAGGGGATTTCGCATATGAAATTTGGGAAAGATCCTTCCTTTACTTCTCAATATATTGTCAAGAGTATTATTGAGAAGAAATTGCTTGAAAATTCAAAACATTTGACCCCTGTAACCTCGAAAGATGGTTGAGGTCTTTAAAATCTTGATGCCAGACAGATGAGCGACGATGCATCATGACAAAGGCTCACTTTCCCTTCGAGTGAGCAAAAACAAAAAAGAATTAGAATGAAAAAATTAATCCTGGATGCAAAACATCGTGGACGGATAGACAAACACACAGATAGGGTGTTTTCAGTACACCTAACCCAATCTTCGCTGCAGAATATGAACAATCTACCTACATTTGTACATATTAAGATTTGAACCTTCATCATCATAATGATTGCTTGGCAATCTTCTTGTTTTCTAATCAGCCCCAAAAAATGCACACGTACATGTAGGGATCAGGGAAAAGCTTCCAATGAAATCCGAGAACGATTTTTCTGCTGTGATAACAAGATCTGTTTTAGTAAAAACAAGTGGTCATGGACATTTTATTATAGACTATAAGACTCTTTCATGACCAGGGGTGTATGATAGGGAAATTCCACCCGAGGGTTTTGCCAAACTTGAAAATTCTGAGGGTTAATTTCCCAATCTTACACCTTTGGTCATGAAAGAGTATTTTTCTCTCATTTCAACTACCTGAATAAGCTCCATCGTCAGAAACCCATGGTACATTTCTCTGACATTTGCATACCGTGGGCCAGAATTGATCTATATATTTGTTTCCCCGAATAGAAGTTTATTCAGAGATTTCGACTAATCAGAATGGTCGTTTCTTGTGACACTCTGTTAGATCATTTTACCTTGACCACGACCAGTATATTTCTGTTGACATGACGCCGATGTCAATCTCCCTATAGTAAGACCTTATATTTTAATCACAATTGACACAATTATAACACAATCAACAGGTTTTGTTGACAGGCAGTGCTACAAATTAAACGGGATATCCCGGCTGGATGTAGTCACGGATGAAACTATTGATATGATTGGCTACTATTTTAGTACGAAAACGAGAGTTTCTATTGATTCTGGCCCACGGTATGCAAATGTCAGAAAAGTGTACCGTGGGTTTCCGATGATGAATAAGCTCAAAAACTATGAAAATTCTTTTGACTGGCCACCATTTTGAAAATATCAACTTTTCCCATGAGCTTTTTTGATGAAAACAAATGATACAGCCAGATTAAGCATACCTTATATTTGCAATCATAATTTGCACAGAAAAATAATCTCTAATATAAACGGTTAAAGTGTTGTCGAAGGTTTTAATTTCATCACGTCACCATTTTTCACTTTTCTGCATCAGATTTTACGAAACTCGTGACATCACGTCATTATTGCAACATTGTGACGTCACATCGTGGCTGTATTGCATGGGTAGATGTGTAATACAACCACAGCAATCATAGGTGTATTGCCATAGACAGGCCAGTATTACACATCTAGAAATGACAGAAAAAGGTATATCACACAGCTCATTCACCACTAGTAAAATTAGGCTGAAGTTTCACAAACCTAGCATAATCCACTTGATTGGTCAGCAATTGCTCTAAGTAAGCAAATCCAAAAGCTCGGTAGAAACAGTTGCCATCACCTCTCGTCTTCCTTACACATTTGTACTTGACTTTTAAATCCTAGAAATACAAAGTTTACATTTACACAACAAGGACAGCACTACAAGCTGTACAAGTGTACTAATAGTGTATAGGCATCCGCTGTATGTCACATAGTTAATGTACCTCTAAATCTACACTTGTTCTTCCTAAATACAATACATATATATATTTATTAGCTCGTCTGATTTTCATACCTGAATTTTTCCTAAGTAGGTCTCGTCCTCTTTTGAATAATCAGCACTGACAGTATCAAAGTCAATCTGGAAACTCACAAGGGCTTGGTTCTCAGCAATCTCAAATAGTGAAGAAGAAATGGAAAACATATATCAAACAATTATTATGCATACCTTTCCTGAAATGCCTATAGGAACAAAACATATTATTCAAAGTTCAAATTGGATGTATCTAACATTTGAACTGTAAGTCTGAGGTAAAATAACTACATTGTAGTTCAATGTCTAAGTCAATCAAAGCCCACGGTGCCAAACTTGAATCCTCAAGTTTAAACATTGCCTTTGACGCCAATAACACTTGACGTTATTACACATCAACGTAATTGGTTCCAGTAAAATTCATAATGTTACAACAGGTATTGACTCATGATTTGCCATTCAGAGGCTATGGTAGTCATCTTGTATCCAAAAGACAAGGAGTACACATGATGAAAGGTAAGGTATCGCTTCAGAAAGTTTCGTTACCATTACACATTATGAAAAGTAAGGTATCACTTGAGAAAGTTTTGTTACCATTAAGCAGATCATTTTGCAATATCTGCCTGGACACCCAGGGTTTCAAATCCCAGAAAGAGCAAGCTCTCTCTTCATGATCAAGTTGCTTCAGCATAAAAATCTACAAAACTATTGCTACTGTTTTGGAGCAGATACTGAAATATGAAATTGATAATAATACAAACTATATGTAAATGTGTAGGTTCTGAAATCTGTGTCACAATTTTTCTTATTTCTGAAATCTGTGTTGGTAAACAAGAGGCCCAATGCATGAGCATGCATTGCTCACCTGGTATCAATCTCCTACTTGTAATCCTCAAATTATCTAAAATCTATTACTGCAAGACATTCAGAAGATTTAAACATACATTAAGACGAGAAGTCATTTTCAGCAAACTTTGTTCGGCTTCTTCCAAGGAAGCTACCAGCCAAATATCATGTCTCTTGTTTGGTATTTCAGAAGAAGTTGTTTAAATGTTTTAACAGATTTGACCCCTGTGACCTTGAATATTGGTCAAGGTAATTTCTTTTCACAGTTTTTGTTAGACTTCATCTAAGGAACCTTCCAGTAAAATATACTTTTAGGCATTTTGGTTAATCAGAAGAAGTTGTTTAAATGTTTGAACAGATTTGACCCCTGTACCCTTAGATTTGGGTCAAGGTCATTTTTTTTTTGCAAATTTTGTTCAGCTCCTTACATGAAAGCTACCAGCAAAATTTCATGTCACTAGGCAGGTGACCTGATTAACCTTGCCCTACATTTGTAAGTAATTATTGGTATTTCCCCCCAAATTGTAGATATTTACCTCTTTTTCAATACTCCTTTGCTGCTCCATTGTTGCTTCATCGTAATTTTTGTCTATAATCAATAAAACAGAATTTTGTGATAAACCTTTATAAGTAATGACTAATGAACTGATTTAATTAATCAATAACCATTAGTTATGATAATCACAACAAGAGATTTGTTTTTGTGAACAAAAATTCTTAAAAAAACATATTTCTCACCTCATTACCCAATATTTTTTCCTCTTCCACTGCAAAGCATCTTTTATTTGATATACATTACTTGTGACTAGTAGTAGAGATAAGGTCAAATTATACCCTGTTTCTGCAACTTTTTGAATCTTTTATTATCGTAGAATATTCTAGGCTTCCCGATAAAAAATTGCAAACAAATTCTAGAAAAATTAAAGAATAAGCTTATAATCCCTTTTACGCTCATCTCTGTATAGACTTCAAATTGGAAATGGTGCAGCATGATTGATGATTGTCAGAAATCCAAGTTTGATGTGTCACCAACCCATCATATCATACCTCCAGTGTTGGTGACATCATACAAGACCTTGGTTAGTGCAGTGTGCCCGACAGACATAGAGCTATTCAAGGATTAACTTGAATCTTTTTTGAATGTTAAGGAGGTATAACACAAAAAACGGAATGTATTCTAAATAAACCGCAGAGCGGTTTATGATGAGAGTACACTCTGTTTTTTGTGTTATAACCCCATAACATAAACAAGAGGCCCAGAGGGCCTGTATCACTCACCTGGATAAATTGGTATCAAGATAATCATGGTCAAATATTTCTAAAAAAAATGCTATGGGCAGGGACAGACCCAAAGAATTATCCTTGAAGTATATCTGTATAAGTTACAGATAAAAAAATATAAACTTTATTTATTTTACAACAATTATGAAACAAGCTATACAACTTATATTAATCTCTCTTGTTGGCCCGGATGTTAGCACTCGAGGGGTCTTATTGTGGGAGGAAACCGGAGTACCCGGAGAAAACCCACGTGGTCGGGCAGGTGACCCCGTACCTTTTCATGGGGTCACCTGCTACAGATAGGTTAATGGTAGTCCGAAGGGTTCTGACTCTCTGACCCTCTAAATATTTTGACGACAGGTGGGAGGGAGAGTTAGAATTCCTTCTTAGTTAAAAAGTGGAAATTTTACTGACTCGTGCACGGGTCGCCTTTTAAGCCGTGTTTTATAATATGAAACATTTTCGATCACATGTTAATTAAGTATCATTGGAAAGAACAGATATTTGTCTACTAACCTTATACACATTTAATCAAGTCACAGGAGGTCGTAAACCAACTATCGTCATCCATTTCTAAAAAATAACCAGTTTAATTTCCTGACGTCTGTTTGAAAATGGTCGCGCGTTGCGAGATCCTGCGAGAATTACTTTCTATCCTGCGAGAATTACTTTCTGACCCATCTATTTTTGATCACATGACATTAGGCGGCGGTCATTTTCAAACAGATATATACGTCCCTGGTAAAACTCAAGTATCGGTTTTTGACAATGTTCACCAATAACATTATTTGATTGTTGTGTGCTTTAAGATAATTCAGTTATTCTGAAATGTCATGAGGGACCGCCTCTGTCGATATTACAATACTGTTATGGTGGCCGCCATATAGCGACTAAGCAGCTAAGCTTGCAGAAGGCCATGAAAATGCCGGGTTGCCATGAGTAAATATTAAATAACGAATTGATAAACTAACATTTGTGCAGGTAAGGTAAAAGTTAGAATACTGGATAAATGATGTAGTAATCATTTATTCACAGTTGTTTTGTGTGATATGATTTCAAATTCTTTTGGTTACTGTCGATTTATAGATCTTCCTACATGGGATACCTTAAGCTTCTAGGCCTACTGAAAACAGTACATCGATGAAGCAAGTTCTTATAAATACAAGGAAGCGGGCAACGAAACTTGTCACGATGGCGTCATTCAGTGACAACTGTCAGTCAATTTCAGGAACATCTATCGAAATATTTGCTTGTTTGTTATGTATTAACATATTACCTGGATCGAAAGTAAATGATTCAGCCATCTCCACTGATGTATAAAGCAGCGTGAATTTTTCACGATAATTCCACCGGAAACAGTTTTGTGTGACGTCATGATACTCTACTCTAGCGGGAAAAATGAATATGATTAGAATACAACATGACAGGTAAAAACACCAAAACATCAGTTTTAGGGGGTGTGGGCAAACATTGAAATAGGTTATAGTCGAGACAATCGTTGTAGTTATTTCTCTGTTTGTTTGTATTTTTAATTAGGGTTAGAACACTATATAATTTTTGCGTGTTTGAGGCCAAGTCCAGCAGGCAGCAGACTACAGTTGTTGGCCATACTGAAAATACTTATAAGTATTGTCGCACCTGACATTTTCACATAGACCTTAGTGTATTTCCACCTATTTTGAAAATGTCATCATGCAATAACAGCTTGACCTATTCCAATAAAATGTTGTTTTGTAAATTTCGTTTTCCAAAACATATTTTCAGTGCAGATAATAGTCGGTGTCTGACTCGGTGTGTGCAATATATGATGATTGATACATCAACCATCATATATTACACACACTATTTTTGTGAAATATTTACTGATATGGACATAAAAGCTGTTAGTCTGCGTCCATTAAATTTCCATTAAATGTATGCTTTATTTTTGAGGTGTTTAAAGGCGAACTGAAATTAGTGAAATCTGTGAACTGGACATCTCCCCTAACGTCAATGTTAATTTCATAGGAAATGTGAACGTCATTAATAAGCTCTAACTTCTAACAGCTCTGAAACGTAGCATATTGAATGTGACTGAACCCAGCCTTATTTTCTGAAAACTTTACTTAATTCTGATGTAAACATAATAAAAGTTAATCAAAGTTGGTAACACTGTTATTGTATAATAACATTTAAAAATCAGTAGAAATGCACTTAAGTAAATGGGAAAATGTTAGGTGTAACAATACTTCTGGCCAGGTACAGTAGATCATCTATCATCATGTGATAAGACTAGATCACAAGGTCACACAACAACTATTATGTTGATATTGAATTGTTTGACTTAAGTCCCTGGGTGTGTATATCAAAATACAAGAATGACTTTTTGGCATGTGTGTTCCCTTGTATTGGGATATACACACCCAGTGACTGTAAGTTAAACAATAATCATCAATATATAATAGTTGTTGCATGCCCCTGTGACTAGATTGAGTCGGTGCTAGGTCTATCAGTAAAGAATTCATTTAACAATCAATCAATGCCTTAATGTGCTACGCCTATGCCTCATGAATCAAAGATCCTTTTTTTTACAGGGGGCAAATCAACACCAAAGATACTACAGCTGATCAGACAAGCCCAGGGTCTTGACCCTGAAGAAGAACCAATACTTAAAAAGTTGACCCCACATGTTCCTGGTGTAGTAACGTTTGCTGACCACAATAAACCTCTGCCATGTACCGGGAAAAATTAATATGATTAGGATACAGGATGAGAGGTAAAATGTCATCAAGATCATGCAATAAGAGAGTTAAAATGTCATCAAGATCATGCAATAAGAGCTTGACCGATTCCAATAAAATTTGTTTTGTAAATTTCATACTTGATTGGAGTTTCCAAAACATATTTTTAGTGCAGATAATAGTCTTTGTCCGACTCAGTGTGTGTAATATATGATGATTGATACATCAACCAAAATTTGAAGCAAAAATCAAGCCTTATAACTTTTTTATATTTATAGATTAAGTTAAGATTAACTGATATCAGCAATATTCAAGATTAATTCTTACGCGGTTACCGGTACAGCAGCAGTTAAACTTAGTATTTGTAAACACACATCCATTTTGAACTGTCTTCTAACTTCGGCTTGTTGTTGAAGTGGGCCCCACCTGAATTATTTTCCATTCTTTGGATTTTTCTGTCAAGAGTTTCTTGTTAGTTACCATACAGGTTTACTTCATATTAGGCTTATTTTTGCATGGTTATCAACTGGATTTTTTTTAGAATCATGAAAAATGTCCTAAAGATATGTATATTGGGCCTTTAAGTAAATGGGGAAATGTTAGGTATAGCAATACTTCTGGCCAGGTACAGTAGATCATCAATCATCATGTGATAGGACTAGATCACGGGCACACAACAACTATTAGGTTGATATTTTTTGACCTACAGTCACTGGGTGTGTATATCCCAATACAATAATGACTTTTTGGCGTGTCTTCCCTTGTATTGGAATATACACACCCAGTGACTGTCAGTTAAACAATAATCATATGTGATAGTTGTTGCATGCCCCTGTGACTAGATTGAGTCAGTACTATCAGTTAGGAATGCCTTAATGTGCTACGCCTATGCTCATGAATCCAAGATTCTTTTTTTTACAGGGGGCAAATCAACACCAAAGATACTACAGCTGATCAGACAAGCCCAGGGTCTTGACCCTGAAGAAGAACCAATACTTAAAAAGTTGACCCCACATGTTCCTGGTGTAGTAACATTTGCTGACCACAATAAACCTCTGCCATGGACAACAGAGTACAGATCTGTGTTGGTCTTTGCAGACATTTCAGGTAACTTTAATCTAATAGGCCCCGAGTTAAGGAGAAGAGTATAATTGGAGGATATGACAGGTATGTAAATTACAAGCCCATTATTGACAGTATTAGTGACCATAATAATTGATATTTTGAAATTAAATAAAAAAATCAACACCATTTTTCTTTAAAACTAAAGAGAACACACATAGTTTAATAACTGAGCTCTGGGGAAAGCAGTTAGAGCTACATGGATTTCAGTTAAAATTGCTGCCATTTTCTCATTGTGATGAGCCAAAAGTGCAATGGAAGTAAAACGTTAATTGATTTTGCAATGCATTGAATATTACACAAATATATATATGGTAAGTTTGGCATTCTCTATGACTGTTGATAGTTGGTTACCAATATGGATTATGGTGGGTTCAGGTGGATTATGGTTGGTTATAATAAGTGTTGGTAAGAAGGATTATAGTTGGTTCTGGTGAGTGTTGGTAAGAAGGATTATGGTGGGTTGTGGTAAGTGTTGGTTAGATGGATTATGGTTGGTTCTGTTGAGTGTTGGTGAGATGGATTATGGTTGGTTGTGGTAAGTGTTGGTTAGATGGATTATGTTTGGTTCTGGTGAGTTTGCTAGATGGATTATGGTTGGTTCTGGTGAGTTTGCTAGATGGATTATGGTTGGTTCTGGTGAGTTTGCTAGATGGATTATGGTTGGTTGTGGTGAGTGTTGGTGAGATGGATTATGGTTTGTTCTGGTGAATGTTGGTGAGATGGATTATGGTGGGTTCTGGTGAGTGTTGGTGAGATGGATTATGGTTGGTTGTGGTGAGTGTTGGTGGGATGAATTATGGTGGGTTGTGGTGAGTGTTGGTTAGATGGATTATGGTTGGTTCTGGTGAGTGTTGGTTAGATGGATTATGGTTGGTTGTGGTGAGTGTTGGTGAGATGGATTATGGTTGGTTCTGGTGAGTGTTGGTGAGATGGATTATGGTTGGTTCTGGTGAGTGTTGGTGAGATGGATTATTGTTGGTTCTGGTGAATGTTGGTGAGATGGATTATGGTGGGTTGTGGTGAGTGTTGGTGAGATGGATTATGGTTGGTTCTGGTGAGTGTTGGCTAGATGGATTATGGTGGGTTCTGGTGAGTGTTGGTGAGATGGATTATGGTTGGTTCTGGTGAGTGTTGATTAGATGGATTATGGTGGGTTCTGGTGAGTGTTGGTGAGATGGATTATGGTTGGTTCTGGTGAGTGTTGGTTAGATGGATTATGGTTGGTTCTGGTGAGTGTTGGTGAGATGGATTATGGTGAGTTGTGGTGAGTGTTGGTGAGATGGATTATGGTTGGTTCTGGTGAGTGTTGATTAGATGGATTAAGGCTGGTTCTGGTGATTGTTGGTTAGATGGATTATGGTTGGTTGTGGTGAGTGTTGGTGAGATGGATTATGGTGGGTTGTGGTAAGTGTTGGTTAGATGGAATAATGGTGGGTTCTGGTGAGTGTTGGTGAGATGGATTATGGTTGGTTGTGGTAAGTGTTGGTGAGATGGATTATTGTTGGTTCTGGTGAGTGTTGGTGAGATGGATTATGGTTGGTTCTGGTGAGTGTTGGTGAGATGGATTATTGTTGGTTCTGGTGAATGTTGGTGAGATGGATTATAGTTGGTTCTGGTGAGTGTTGGTGAGATGGATTATTGTGGGTTTTGGTGAGTGTTGGTGAGATGGATTATGGTTGGTTCTGGTGAGTGTTGGTGAGATGGATTATTGTTGGTTCTGGTGAATGTTGGTGAGATGGATTATGGTGGGTTGTGGTGAGTGTTGGTGAGATGGATTATGGTTGGTTCTGGTGAGTGTTGGCTAGATGGATTATGGTGGGTTCTGGTGAGTGTTGGTGAGATGGATTATGGTGGGTTCTGGTGAGTGTTAGTGAGATGGATTATGGTGGGTTGTGGTGAGTGTTGGTGGGATGGATTATGGTGGGTTGTGGTGAATGTTGGTTAGATGGATTATGGTGGGTTCTGGTGAGTGTTGGTGAGATGGATTATGGTGGGTTGTGGTGAGTGTTGGTGAGATGGATTATGGTGGGTTGTGGTGAGTGTTGGTGAGATGGATTATGGTGGGTTGTGGTGAGTGTTGGTGAGATGGATTATGGTTGGTTGTGGTAAGTGTTGGTTAGATGGATTATGGTTGGTTCTGGTGAGTGTTGATTAGATGGATTATGGCTGGTTCTGTTGATTGTTGGTTAGATGGATTATGGTTGGTTGTGGTGAGTGTTGGTGAGATGGATTATGGTGGGTTGTGGTAAGTGTTGGTTAGATGGAATAATGGTGGGTTCTGGTGAGTGTTGGTGAGATGGATTATGGTTGGTTGTGGTGAGTGTTGGTGAGATGGATTATGGTTGGTTCTGGTGAGTGTTGATTAGATGGATTATTGCTGGTTCTGGTGATTGTTGGTTAGATGGATTATGGTTGGTTGTGGTGAGTGTTGGTGAGATGGATTATGGTGGGTTGTGGTAAGTGTTGGTTAGATGGAATAATGGTGGGTTCTGGTGAGTGTTGGTGAGATGGATTATGGTGGGTTGTGGTAAGTGTTGGTTAGATGGAATAATGGTGGGTTCTGGTGAGTGTTGGTGAGATGGATTATGGTTGGTTCTGGTGAGTGTTGGTTAGATGGATTATGGTTGGTTGTGGTAAGTGTTGGTGAGATGGATTATGGTTGGTTGTGGTGAGTGTTGGTGAGATGGATTATGGTTGGTTGTGGTGAGTGTTGGTGAGATGGATTATGGTTGGTTCTGGTGAGTGTTGGTGAGATGGATTATTGTTGGTTCTGGTGAATGTTGGTGAGATGGATTATGGTGGGTTGTGGTGAGTGTTGGTGAGATGGATTATGGTTGGTTCTGGTTAGTGTTGGCTAGATGGATTATGGTGGGTTGTGGTGAGTGTTGGTGAGATGGATTATGGTTGGTTCTGGTGAGTGTTGGTGAGATGGATCATGGTGGGTTGTGGTGAGTGTTGGTGGGATGGATTATGGTGGGTTGTGGTGAATGTTGGTTAGATGGATTATGGTGGGTTCTTGTGAGTGTTGGTGAGATGGATTATGGTGGGTTCTGGTGAGTGTTGGTGAGATGGATTATGGTGGGTTCTGGTGAGTGTTGGTGAGATGGATTATGGTTGGTTCTGGTGAGTGTTGGCTAGATGGATTATGGTGGGTTGTGGTGAGTGTTGGTGAGATGGATTATGGTTGGTTCTGGTGAGTGTTGGTGAGATGGATTATGGTGGGTTGTGGTGAGTGTTGGTGGGATGGATTATGGTGGGTTGTGGTGAATGTTGGTTAGATGGATTATGGTGGGTTCTTGTGAGTGTTGGTGAGATGGATTATGGTGGGTTCTGGTGAGTGTTGGTCAGATGGATTATAGTTGGTTGTGGCAAGTGTTGGTTAGATGGATTATGGTTGGTTCTGGTGAGTGTTGATTAGATGGATTAAGGCTGGTTCTGGTGATTGTTGGTTAGATGGATTATGGTTGGTTGTGGTGAGTGTTGGTGAGATGGATTATGGTGGGTTGTGGTAAGTGTTGGTTAGATGGAATAATGGTGGGTTCTGGTGAGTGTTGGTGAGATGGATTATGGTTGGTTGTGGTAAGTGTTGGTGAGATGGATTATTGTTGGTTCTGGTGAGTGTTGGTGAGATGGATTATGGTTGGTTCTGGTGAGTGTTGGTGAGATGGATTATTGTTGGTTCTGGTAAATGTTGGTGAGATGGATTATAGTTGGTTCTGGTGAGTGTTGGTGAGATGGATTATGGTGGGTTTTGGTGAGTGTTCGTGAGATGGATTATGGTTGGTTCTGGTGAGTGTTGGTGAGATGGATTATTGTTGGTTCTGGTGAATGTTGGTGAGATGGATTATGGTGGGTTGTGGTGAGTGTTGGTGAGATGGATTATGGTTGGTTCTGATGAGTGTTGGCTAGATGGATTATGGTGGGTTCTGGTGAGTGTTGGTGAGATGGATTATGGTTGGTTCTGGTGAGTGTTAGTGAGATGGATTATGGTGGGTTGTGGTGAGTGTTGGTTGGATGGATTATGGTGGGTTGTGGTGAATGTTGGTTAGATGGATTGTGGTGGGTTCTGGTGAGTGTTGGTGAGATGGATTATGGTGGGTTCTGGTGAGTGTTGGTGAGATGGATTATGGTGGGTTGTGGTGAGTGTTGGTGAGATGGATTATGGTTGGTTGTGGTGAGTGTTGGTGAGATGGATTATGGTTGGTTGTGGTAAGTGTTGGTTAGATGGATTATGGTTGGTTCTGGTGAGTGTTGATTAGATGGATTATGGCTGGTTCTGTTGATTGTTGGTTAGATGGATTATGGTTTGTTGTGGTGAGTGTTGGTGAGATGGATTATGGTGGGTTGTGGTAAGTGTTGGTTAGATGGAATAATGGTGGGTTCTGGTGAGTGTTGGTGAGATGGATTATGGTTGGTTGTGGTGAGTGTTGGTGAGATGGATTATGGTTGGTTCTGGTGAGTGTTGATTAGATGGATTATGGCTGGTTCTGGTGATTGTTGGTTAGATGGATTATGGTTGGTTGTGGTGAGTGTTGGTGAGATGGATTATGGTTGGTTGTGGTGAGTGTTGGTGAGATGGATTATGGTTGGTTCTGGTGAGTGTTGATTAGATGGATTATGGCTGGTTCTGGTGATTGTTGGTTAGATGGATTATGGTTGGTTGTGGTGAGTGTTGGTGAGATGGATTATGGTGGGTTGTGGTAAGTGTTGGTTAGATGGAATAATGGTGGGTTCTGGTGAGTGTTGGTGAGATGGATTATGGTGGGTTGTGGTAAGTGTTGGTTAGATGGAATAATGGTGGGTTCTGGTGAGTGTTGGTGAGATGGATTATGGTTGGTTGTGGTAAGTGTTGGTGAAATGGATTATGGTAGGTTCAGGTGGATTATAGTTGGTTCTGGTGAGTGTTGGTGAGATGGATTATCGTGGGTTGTGGTAAGTGTTGGTTAGATGGAATAATGGTGGGTTCTAGTGAGTGTTGGTGAGATGGATTATGGTTGGTTGTGGTGAGTGTTGGTGAGATGGATTATGGTTGGTTGTGGTGAGTGTTGGTGAGATGGATTATGGTTGGTTCTGGTGAGTTGGCTAGATGGATTATGGTTGGTTCTGGTGAGTGTTGGTGAGATGGATTATGGTGGGTTGTGGTAAGTGTTGGTTAGATGGATTATGGTTAGTTGTGGTGAGTGTTGGTGAGATGGATTATGGTTGGTTCTGGTGAGTGTTGATGAGATGGATTATGGTTGGTTCTGGTGAGTGTTGGTGAGATGGATTATGGTTGGTTCTGGTGAGTGTTGTTGAGATGGATTATGGTTGGTTGTGGTAAGTGTTGGTGAGATGGATTATGGTTGGTTTTGGTGAGATGGATTATAGTTGGTTCTGGTGAGTTGGCTAGATGGATTATGGTTGGTTCTGGTGAGTGTTGGTGAGATGGATTATGGTGGGTTGTGGTGAATGTTGGTGAGATGGATTATGGTTGGTTCTGGTGAGTGTTGGTGAGATGGATTATGGTTGGTTCTGGTTAGTGTTGGCTAGATGGATTATGGTGGGTTCTGGTGAGTGTTGGTGAGATGGATTATGGTTGGTTCTGGTGAGTGTTGATTAGATGGATTATGGTGGGTTCTGGTGAGTGTTGGTGAGATGGATTATGGTTGGTTCTGGTGAGTGTTGGTTAGATGGATTATGGTTGGTTGTGGTAAGTGTTGGTGAGATGGATTATGGTTGGTTGTGGTGAGTGTTGGTGAGATGGATTATGGTTGGTTGTGGTGAGTGTTGGTGAGATGGATTATTGTTGGTTCTGGTGAATGTTGGTGAGATGGATTATTGTGGGTTCTGGTGAGTGTTGGTGAGATGGATTATGGTTGGTTCTGGTGAGTGTTGGCTAGATGGATTATGGTGGGTTGTGGTGAGTGTTGGTGAGATGGATTATGGTTGGTTCTGGTGAGTGTTGGTGAGATGGATTATGGTGGGTTGTGGTGAGTGTTGGTGGGATGGATTATGGTGGGTTGTGGTGAATGTTGGTTAGATGGATTATGGTGGGTTCTTGTGAGTGTTGGTGAGATGGATTATGGTGGGTTCTGGTGAGTGTTGGTGAGATTGATTATGGTGGGTTGTGGTGAGTGTTGGTGAGATGGATTATGGTGGGTTGTGGTGAGTGTTGGTGAGATGGATTATGGTTGGTTGTGGTAAGTGTTGGTTAGATGGATTATGGTTGGTTCTGGTGAGTGTTGATTAGATGGATTATGGCTGGTTCTGTTGATTGTTGGTTAGATGGATTATGGTTTGTTGTGGTGAGTGTTGGTGAGATGGATTATGGTGGGTTGTGGTAAGTGTTGGTTAGATGGAATAATGGTGGGTTCTGGTGAGTGTTGGTGAGATGGATTATGGTTGGTTGTGGTGAGTGTTGGTGAGATGGATTATGGTTGGTTCTGGTGAGTGTTGATTAGATGGATTATGGCTGGTTCTGGTGATTGTTGGTTAGATGGATTATGGTTGGTTGTGGTGAGTGTTGGTGAGATGGATTATGGTGGGTTGTGGTAAGTGTTGGTTAGATGGAATAATGGTGGGTTCTGGTGAGTGTTGGTGAGATGGATTATGGTGGGTTGTGGTAAGTGTTGGTTAGATGGAATAATGGTGGGTTCTGGTGAGTGTTGGTGAGATGGATTATGGTTGGTTGTGGTAAGTGTTGGTGAAATGGATTATGGTAGGTTCAGGTGGATTATAGTTGGTTCTGGTGAGTGTTGGTGAGATGGATTATGGTGGGTTGTGGTAAGTGTTGGTTAGATGGAATAATGGTGGGTTCTAGTGAGTGTTGGTGAGATGGATTATGGTGGGTTGTGGTAAGTGTTGGTAAGATGGATTATGGTTGGTTGTGGTGAGTGTTGGTGAGATGGATTATGGTTGGTTCTGGTGAGTGTTGATGAGATGGATTATGGTTGGTTCTGGTGAGTGTTGGTGAGATGGATTATGGTTGGTTCTGGTGAGTGTTGGTGAGATGGATTATGGTTGGTTGTGGTAAGTGTTGGTGAGATGGATTATGGTTGGTTTTGGTGAGATGGATTATAGTTGGTTCTGGTGAGTTGGCTAGATGGATTATGGTTGGTTCTGGTGAGTGTTGGTGAGATGGATTATGGTGGGTTGTGGTGAGTGTTGGTGAGATGGATTATGGTTGGTTCTGGTGAGTGTTGGTGAGATGGATTATGGTTGGTTCTGGTGAGTGTTGGTGAGATGGATTATGGTTGGTTCTGGTGAGTGTTGGCTAGATGGATTATGGTGGGTTCTGGTGAGTGTTGGTGAGATGGATTATGGTAGGTTCAGGTGGATTATGGTTGGTTCTGGTGAGTTGGCTAGATAGATTATGGTTGGTTCTGGTGAGTGATATAATTGCATCAACATATCAGGATCAATTATCTTAATAAGGACAATGTATGAGCAAGATTCAACCACCATTTGTTTCATCCAGGCACTGGCAAATTTCTAGGACAACATTACGAAAACTTTCAGTCATTCAAAAAAAAACTACCGCACCAAACAGTCATCTGACGTCTGTCTGTCCGTCCATAAACACGTCTTGTTATTTTGGTGTCATGAAAACAAAATGTTATTAAATACCAAAAAAACTAAGTGTATGGTTATTGGTACAAAACAAAAGTTAAGTAAAATTGATGATGCTTTAAATCTCACTTTAGAGCAGGAAGTTCTGGAGCAGGTAAAATCAGAGAAACTTTTAGGTGTTAAAATTGATAATAATTTATCTTGGTCTGATCACATCATATTTATAATTTCAAAAATAAACCGTGGCCTCGGGTTACTCAGACGTATACGTCAATACTTACCACTCCAAGCTAGACTTAAGTTCTACCATGCATGTATTTTTCCACACTTTGTGTACAGTTGTACTGTATGGAGTGGATGCTCTTTAAACTTAATTCAAAAACTGTCCAAAGCACAGAAACAAGCTGCAAGATTGATTTTAGATGCCCCATTCGACACACCATCAGTCGAAATGTTTTCTTTGTTGCATTGGCTACCGATTCGGGATTATTTCAAATTCAAAAGAAGTGTAATGATGTACAGGTGTGTCAACAATTTAGTTCCACAATATCTTTCAAACCAGATTTCTTTTTCAAATGACAGACGTACCAGGTCATCTTCCCAAAAATCAGTAATAGTACCGAAACACAGTACTACATTTTATGCAAAACATTTTATTGTGGAAGGGAGCCAAATCTGGAACAATTTACCAGTTGATACAAGACTTTCAGGATCCCTCCCTACTTTTAAACAAAACTTGATGGGAAGCAAGTTCAGAACAGCTTAAATCTTTTATTTTTAACGAAGATTTTTCAGGTACATAATTTATTGTTTTATTTGTGCTATATTAGCATGTATTCTGTCAATTTTTACACTTTGCTACATTAGCATATATGTATATTAGACATTCTGTCATTTACTGAATACCTTATGGTTAAGCATGGAATTGTATGTCTTTGCTTCTGTGATAATTTTATTATATGTAAGTGTTACTTTTTTGTGTTAATAGTCTATTTATGACTTTTTAGCTTACCATGTTACTTTTTACTGCATCTTGAGCTAATATCTTACTGCATACTTAATACATTAATTTATTGACTGTGATATAGCATTGTTTTAACTAACATTTTTACTAACAGAGGACCCTGTGGAAGATTAGCTTTGCTAAACAGGTCTTTTATCCTCGGAAAATAAAGTTTATTATTATTATTATTATTATTATTATTATTATTATTCGCTTATGTTACTGTTTCTTGATAAGTACTAGATGGATCATTTTTACATTTAGTGCTTCTCCTTAATCCCTAGTTGTGCATTAAATTGTTCCATTTTATTGCCTGATCTGAAAAACAAATATGATGGGCAGATAACCATTTTGAATTTTGATAGTAATAGTTATCGCTATTTCTTTACAAGTACTAAATGGGTCTGCATGTGTCTGTTTCTTCAGAATTTTCTAATGACAATAGCTTGTCATTTATCTATCGTTGTAAATAATGCAGAGGTTCCCAGTGTTGAAAATGATATAATGTGAAATGTTTATAGCAGAGGCTTTGTTAAATATCCTTATGGCTAGAATTATCATCCAATTGGATATTATTACAGTAAAAGTTAGACATATGTCACAATCTCTCTCAATGAAACGCTTGTTTAATGGACAAAAATAGCGTGTTAGACCAGTTCATGTGCCAATATATTGGAACTGGTTGTTTTTCACCAGAGGGATTCTCAAATTTCATATGTTTAAAAGAGAAAGAAAAATTTTTTTAAACTTTTAAAGAACAACTGAAGATTATCAATGGTTGGCACCAAGATCCCTCTGGGAGTTCTTGTTATGTGGAAGTTGGGGACCAATTCAAGTATCTCACTAAATATCAAATTTAATTTCAGGTTTTACTGCACTATGCGAACGCTATGCCTCCATGGAGAAGGCTGGCATTGACCAACTGACAAAGAATCTAAATGACTATTTGGGAGCCATGGTGGATCTCATATTGAAAGCAGATGGCGATGTACTCAAATTTGCTGGTAAATGTTATGATTTTAAGCTCACCTGGCCCAAAGGGTTCACATGATCATAAGCAGCTAGAGTAACTTCACCGCATCTGTATCAGTGCAATCCATCGTTTTAAATTTGAAAAAAGTAGCGATAATTGTTTTATGAATTCAAGCCTAAAAAAGGAGTTGAGGTATATATACATATGAAACAATAATTTTTTCTGAAATTAAGAAACAAATTACTGTATATTATTTTGCGTGTGTTAAATTTTTGCAAACTTCATACATTGCTTTCTTACCAAAAGTGCTTGCATGGGATTGCTTATCATGTTCAAAGGTCAAGGTCACTGCTACTATAAATAGAAAATTGGTTTCCATGCGATAACTCGAGTTCCCTTTGGCCAATCAAACTCAAACTTCATACAGTGTTTCCTGACCAAAAGTGCTTGCTTGAGATTCCTTTCAGGTTTGCATTTCAAAATCTGTTTCCTTCACACAAATCAACCCCAAACTTACTATAGTGCTCACTGGTATGAAAATTCTTGAATAAACATGACTTAACATTTATTATCATAACAGGTAAAAAATCAGGAAAATTTATACATGGGAAGTCTGTGTCATTAAACACTTTAACATGATCTGCAAGTTTATTCATTGCATGGGAATCCATTAGGTAAATTATAAAAATTGAACTTTTAATTGATTCAATTAATATCCATAGCTTGTTCCTCAAGAGTTCAAAACTTATCCGAAGCTTGCTGCGCAGGTGACACATCCACTTCCGTTAGTTAGCTTTAAGTGAGAATAAGATTGTGACTTTGTGTACCCTCTTTTGTTAGGTGATGTCATTTTGTCTCAATAATTACCCTTGGTCAGAATAAGATTGTGACTTTGTGTACCGTTTTTTTTTTTTTTTGGTGTTCTTACCCTTAGTCAGAATAAGATTGTGACTTTGTGTACCGTTTTTTGCTCACCTGGTCCAAAGGACCAAGGTGAGCTTATGCCATACCCCGGCTTCCGTCTTCCGTCTGTCTGTTCCTCAACAATCGACTTCTTCTTCTTAACCACTGATTGGAATTTAATCAAATTTGGTAGAAAGCATCCTTAGGTGGCTTGGTGTTACCCTTAGTCAGAATAAGATTGTGACTTTGTGTACCGGTTTTTATTAGGTGTTACCCTTAGTCAGAATAAGATTGTGACTTTGTGTACCGGTTTTTATTAGGTGTTACCCTTAGTCAGAATAAGTTTGTGACTTTGTGTACCGGTTTTTATTAGGTGTTACCCTTAGTCAGAATAAGATTGTGACTTTGTGTACCGGTTTTTATTTGGTGTTACCCTTAGTCAGAATAAGATTGTGCCTTTGTGTACCGGTTTTTATTAGGTGTTACCCTTAGTCAGAATAAAATTGTGACTTTGTGTACCGTTTTTTATTTGGTGTTACCCTTAGTCAGAATAAGTTTGTGACTTTGTGTACCGGTTTTTATTAGGTGTTACCCTTAGTCAGAATAAGTTTGTGATTTTGTGTACCGGTTTTTAGGTCATCTGACCCGAAGGGTCAGGATGACCTATAGTCATCATGCTTCGTCCGTCGTCGTGCGTCGTGCGCCGTGCGCCGTGCGTCGTGCGCCGTGCGCCGTCCGTAAACTTTTCCATTTAAACATCTTCTTCTCATAAACCAAAAGGCCCATAGACCCAATATTGGGCCTGTGGCATGCTGGGATAAAGGGCTACCAAGTTTGTTCAAACAAATGACCTTGACCTTCATTCAAGGTCACAGGGGCCAAAAAGGTCAAAATCTTTGAACGACTTCTTCTGAATAACCAAAAGGCCCAGAGACCTGATATTGGGCCTGTGGCATGCTGGGATAAAGGGCTACCAAGTTTGTTCAAACAAATGACCTTGACCTTCATTCAAGGTCACAGGGGCCAAAAAGGTCAAAATCTTTGAACGACTTCTTCTGAATAACCAAAAGGCCCAGAGACCTAATATTGGGCCTGTGGCATGCTGGGATAAAGGGCTACCAAGTTTGTTCAAACAAATGACCTTGACCTTCATTCAAGGTCACAGGGGCCAAAAAGGTCAAAATCTTTGAACGACTTCTTCTGAATAACCAAAAGGCCCAGAGACCTGATATTGGGCCTGTGGCATGCTGGGATAAAGGGCTACCAAGTTTGTTCAAACAAATGACCTTGACCTTCATTCAAGGTCACAGGGGCCAAAAAGGTCAAAATCTTTGAACGACTTCTTCTGAATAACCAAAAGGCCCAGAGACCTAATATTGGGCCTGTGGCATGCTGGGATAAAGGGCTACCAAGTTTGTTCAAACAAATGACCTTGACCTTCATTCAAGGTCACAGGGGCCAAAAAGGTCAAAATCTTTGAACGACTTCTTCTGAATAACCAAAAGGCCCAGAGACCTGATATTGGGCCTGTGGCATGCTGGGATAAAGGGCTACCAAGTTTGTTCAAAGAAATGACCTTGACCTTCATTCAAGGTCACAGGGGCCGAAAAGGTCAAAATCTTTTTAAACAACTTCTTCTGAATAACCAAAAGGCCCAGAGACCTGATATTGGTCCTGTGTTATGCTGAGATAAAGGGCTACCAAGTTTGTTCAAAGAAATGACCTTGACCTTCATTCAAGGTCACAGGGGACAAAACGGTCATAATTTTTAAACGACTTCTTCTGAATAACCAAAAGGCCCAGAGACCTGATATTGGGCCTGTGGCATGCTGGGATAAAGGGCTACCAAGTTTGTTCAAACAAATGACCTTGACCTTCATTCAAGGTCACAGGGGCCAAAAAGGTCAAAATCTTTGAACGACTTCTTCTGAATAACCAAAAGGCCCAGAGACCTGATATTGGGCCTGTGGCATGCTGGGATAAAGGGCTACCAAGTTTGTTCAAACAAATGACCTTGACCTTCATTCAAGGTCACAGGGGCCAAAAAGGTCAAAACTTTGAACGACTTCTTTTGAATAACCAAAAGGCCCAGAGACCTGATATTGGGCCTGTGGCATGCTGGGATAAAGGGTTACCAAGTTTGTTCAAACAAATTACCTTGACCTTCATTCAAGGTCACAGGGGCCGAAAAGGTCAAAATCTTTTTAAACAACTTCTTCTGAATAACCAAAAGGCCCAGAGACCTGATATTGGTCCTGTGTTATGCTGAGATAAAGGGCTACCAAGTTTGTTCAAAGAAATGACCTTGACCTTCATTCAAGGTCACAGGGGACAAAACGGTCATAATTTTTAAACGACTTCTTCTGAATAACCAAAAGGCCCAGATACCTAATATTGGGCCTGTGGCATGCTGGGATAAAGGGCTACCAAGTTTGTTCAAACAAATGACCTTGACCTTCATTCAAGGTCACAGGGGCCAAAAAGGTCAAAATCTTTGAACGACTTCTTCTGAATAACCAAAAGGCCCAGAGACCTGATATTGGGCCTGTGTTATGCTGGGATAAAGGGGTACCAAGTTTGTTCAAAGAAATGACCTTGACCTTCATTCAAGGTCACAGGGGCCGAAAAGGTCAAAATCTTTTTAAACAACTTCTTCTGAATAACCAAAAGGCCCAGAGACCTGATATTGGTCCCGTGTTATGCTGAGATAAAGGGCTACCAAGTTTGTTAAAAAAAAATGACCTTGACCTTCATTTAAGGTCACAGGGGATAAAACGGTCATAATTTTTAAACGACTTCTTCTGAATAACCAAAAGGCACAGAGACCTAATATTGGGCCTGTGGCATGCTGGGATAAACGGCTACCAAGTTTGTTCAAAGAAATGACCTTGACTTTCATTCAAGGTCACAGGGGCCAAAACGGTCATAATCTTTAAACAACTTCTTCTGAATAACCAAAAGGCCCAGAGACCTGATATTGGGCCTGTGGCATGCTGGGATAAAGGGCTACTATGTTTGTTCAAAGAAATGACCTTGACTTTCATTCAAGGTCACTGGGGCCAAAACGGTCATAATCTTTAAACATTTTCTTCTGAATAACCAAAAGGCCCAGAGATGTAATATTGGGCCTGTGGCATGCTGGGATAAAGGGGTACCAAGTTTGTTCAAAGAAATGACCTTGACTTTCATTCAAGGTCACAGGGGCCAAAACGGTCATAATCTTTAAACAACTCCTTCTGAATAACCAAAAGGCCCAGAGACCTGATATTGGGCCTGTGGCATGCTGGGATAAAGGACTACCAAGTTTGTTCAAACAAATGACCTTGACCTTCATTCAAGGTCACAGGGGCCAAAAAGGTCAAAATCTTTTTAAACAACTTCTTCTGAATAACCAAAATGCCCAGAGACCTGATATTGGTCCTGTGTTATGCTGGGATAAAGGGCTACCAAGTTTGTTCAAAGAAATGACCTTGACCTTCATTCAAGGTCACAGAGGCCAAAACGGTCATAATCTTTAAACAACTTCTTCTGAATAACTAAAAGGCTCAGAGACCTGATATTAGGCCTGTGGCATGCTGGGATAAAGGACTACCAAGTTTGTTCAAATAAATGACCTTGAACTTCATTCAAGGTCACAGGGGCCAAAAGGGTCAAAATCTTTAAAACAACTTTTTCTGAATAACCAAAAGGCCCAGAGACCTGATATTGGTCCTGTGTTATGCTTGGATAAAGGGCTACCAAGTTTGTTCAAAGAAATGACCTTGACCTTCATTCAAGGTCACAGAGGCCAAAACGGTCATAATCTTTAAACAACTTCTTCTGAATAACTAAAAGGCTCAGAGACCTGATATTAGGCCTGTGGCATGCTGGGATAAAGGTCTACCAAGTTTGTTCAAATAAATGACCTTGAACTTCATTCAAGGTCACAGAGGCCAAAACGGTCATAATCTTTAAACAACTTCTTCTGAATAACTAAAAGGCTCAGAGACCTGATATTAGGCCTGTGGCATGCTGGGATAAAGGTCTACCAAGTTTGTTCAAATAAATGACCTTGAACTTCATTCAAGGTCACAGGGGCCAAAAGGGTCAAAATCTTTTAAACAACTTTTTCTGAATAACCAAAAGGCACAGAGATGTGATATTGGGCTTGTGGCATGCTGGGATAAAGGTGTGTCAAGTTTGTTTAAAGAAATGACCCTGACATTCATTCAAGGTCACAGGGGCCAAAAGGGTTTGTTGTCAAGTTTACTCACAAGGAATAAGCTGAAACTTGCCAGAAATGATTCTGAGATGATGCTGATTAAGTGTTGTTATTTTTAGGTTTGTTCAAAATTCAAGATGGCCACCACAGCCGCCATTTTGAATACACATTTTAAACTTCTCAAGTTCTACCAGTGGAATTGAGCTGAAACTTGCCAGAAATGATATCCTGAGATGGTCCCAACAAAGAGTTGTTATTTTTCAAGCCCATCAGAAATCCAAGAAGGCCACTATCTTGAACTTGGCAATCTATACAGGCATATTATAACTTGATTTAATGACTACACGTATTTTCATAGTGATTTTACAATTGGTAGTCAGATGACCGTTAAGGCCCGTTGGGCCTCTTGTTATTTGGTGTTATCTACCCTTATTTAGAATAAGATTGTGACTTTGTGTACCGGTTTTTTTTTTAGGTGATGCCATTTTGTCTCTGTGGAGAGTAAATACACCAAAGGATTTAATGAGTGTGGTAGAAAAGGTCATCAGGTGCTGTCTGAACATACAGAAAAGTTGTGGAGAGTGGAAAACTGACATTGGAGTTATCCTTACTGTCAAACTAGGTTTGTTCATTTCTTTGTTTCATTTGCTAACATGATCTGTCTCTTATCAACAGTATGTTCAATACATGTTAATTGTTCTCCTACCTTGACAATGTCAGGGGTATAGTATTCCCTTTATCTAATGGCATGTCCAAATACTGTTGCAAAAATTAGGGGTACAAAGAATGACTGCAAATGCATGTTGGTAAGGTATGACATAATTTCCTCATCAGACTCGCAGCAATTGGGGACATTACTGGATTTATTTTTAGGTCATCTGACCCGAAGGGTCAGGATGACCTATAGTCATCATGCTTCGTCCGTCGTCGTGCGCCGTGCGTCGTGCGCCGTCCGTAAACTTTTCCATTTAAACATCTTCTTCTCATAAACCAAAAGGCCCATAGACCCAATATTGGGCTTGTGCCATGCTGGGATGAAGGGGTACCAAGTTTGTTCAAACAAATGACCTTGACCTTCATTCAAGGTCACAGGGGCCAAAAAGGTCAAAATCTTTGAATGACTTCTTCTAAATAACCAAAAGGCCCAGAGACCTGATATTGGGCCTGTGTTATGCTGGGATAAAGGGGTACCAAGTTTGTTCAAACAAATGACCTTGACCTTCATTCAAGGTCACAGGGGCCGAAAAGGTCAAAATCTTTTTAAACAACTTCTTCTGAATAACCAAAAGGCCCAGAGACCTGATATTGGTCCTGTGTTATGCGGAGATAAAGGGCTACCAAGTTTGTTCAAAGAAATGACCTTGACCTTCATTCAAGGTCACAGGGGACAAAACGGTCATAATTTTTAAACGACTTCTTCTGAATAACCAAAAGGCCCAGAGACCTAATATTGGGCCTGTGGCATGCTGGGATAAAGGGCTACCAAGTTTGTTCAAACAAATGACCTTGACCTTCATTCAAGGTCACAGGGGCCAAAAAGGTCAAAATCTTTGAACGACTTCTTCTGAATAACCAAAAGGCCCAGAGACCTGATATTGGGCCTGTGTTATGCTGGCATAAAGGGGTACCAAGTTTGTTCAAACAAATGACCTTGACCTTCATTCAAGGTCACAGGGGCCAAAAAGGTCAAAATCTTTTTAAACAACTTCTTCTGAATAACCAAAAGGCACAGAGACCTAATATTGGGCCTGTGGCATGCTGAGATAAAGGGCTACCAAGTTTGTTCAAAGAAATGACCTTGACCTTCATTCAAGGTCACAGGGGCCAAAAAGGTCAAAATCTTTGAATGACTTCTTCTAAATAACCAAAAGGCCCAGAGACCTGATATTAGGCCTGTGTTATGCTGGGATAAAGGGGTACCAAGTTTGTTCAAACAAATGACCTTGACCTTCATTCAAGGTCACAGGGGCCGAAAAGGTCAAAATCTTTTTAAACAACTTCTTCTGAATAACCAAAAGGCCCAGAGACCTGATATTGGTCCTGTGTTATGCGGAGATAAAGGGCTTCCAAGTTTGTTCAAAGAAATGACCTTGACCTTCATTCAAGGTCACAGGGGACAAAACGGTCATAATTTTTAAACGACTTCTTCTGAATAACCAAAAGGCCCAGAGACCTAATATTGGGACTGTGGCATGCTGGGATAAAGGGCTACCAAACTTTGTTCAAACAAATGACCTTGACCTTCATTCAAGGTCACAGGGGCCAAAAAGGTCAAAATCTTTGAACAACTTCTTCTGAATAACCAAAAGGCCCAGAGACCTGATATTGGGCCTGTGTTATGCTGGCATAAAGGGGTACCAAGTTTGTTCAAACAAATTACCTTGACCTTCATTCAAGGTCACAGGGGTCAAAAAGGTCAAAATCTTTTTAAACAACTTCTTCTGAATAACCAAAAGGCACAGAGACCTAATATTGGGCCTGTGGCATGCTGAGATAAAGGGCTACCAAGTTTGTTCAAAGAAATGACCTTGACTTTCATTCAAGGTCATAGGGGACAAAACGGTCATAATTTTTAAACGACTTCTTCTGAATAACCAAAAGGCACAGAGACCTAATATTGGGCCTGTGGCATGCTGGGATAAAGGGCTACCAAGTTTGTTCAAAGAAATGACCTTGACTTTCATTCAAGGTCACAGGGGCCAAAATGGTCATAATCTTTAAACAACTTCTCCTGAATAACCAAAAGGCCCAGAGACCTGATATTGGGCCTGTGGCATGCTGGGATAAAGGGGTACCAAGTTTGTTCAAAGAAATGACCTTGACTTTCATTCAAGGTCACAGGGGCCAAAACGGTCATAATCTTTAAACATTTTCTTCTGAATAACCAAAAGGCCCAGAGATCTAATATTGGGCCTGTGGCATGCTGGGATAAAGGGGTACCAAGTTTGTTCAAAGAAATGACCTTGACTTTCATTCAAGGTCACAGGGGCCAAAACGGTCATAATCTTTAAACATTTTTTTCTGAATAACCAAAAGGCCCAGATACCTAATATTGGGCCTGTGGCATGCTGGGATAAAGGGCTACCAAGTTTGTTCAAAGAAATGACCTTGACTTTCATTCAAGGTCACAGGGGCCAAAACGGTCATAATCTTTAAACGACTTCTTCTGAATAACCAAAAGGCCCAGAGACCTGATATTGGGCCTGTGGCATGCTGGGATAAAGGGGTACCAAGTTTGTTCAAAGAAATGATCTTGACTTTCATTCAAGGTCACAGGGACCAAAACGGTCATAATCTTTAAACAACTTCTTCTGAATAACCAAAAGGCCCAGAGATCTAATATTGGGCCTGTGGCATGCTGGGATAAAGGGGTACCAAGTTTGTTCAAAGAAATGACCTTGACTTTCATTCAAGGTCACTGGGGCCAAAACGAAACTGTTGTTATTTTTCGTGTAGTCAAAAATCCAAGATGGCCTCCACAGCAGCCATTTTGAAAACACATTCTAAACTTCTCAAGTTCTACCAGTGGAATTGAGCTGAAACTTGCCAGAAATGATATCCTGAGATGGTCCCAACAAAGTGTTGTTATTTTTCAAGCCCATCAGAAATCCAAGAAGGCCACTATCTTGAACTTGGCAATCTATACAGGCATATTATAACTTGATTTAATGACTACACGTATTTTCATAGTGATTTTACAATTGGTAGTCAGATGACCGTTAAGGCCCGTTGGGCCTCTTGTTGATTGGTGTAACTGCACTTCAAAAAGCAGCATATGTTGTGATTAGCAGACATGACAATCGGTCAGTGAGCAAGACTGTTGATGAGGAATTCCAAGGTTTTAGTGAAAAGGATGTCCAAGCTGTAGATGATGATTTGGAAAAGTTGATGAGTGATGCACATGCACCTCTTATATAAATAGAACTATGTGATAGTGAAGACAGTCCCAGATGTTAAGTTTGCTGTTAATAGTATTGTAAATGTGAAAAGACATGATCTTGATTTTTGGATTTAATTCTACTTTGGATTTTGACAACAGATTTCTTGTTCAGAAATTTTTATTTACATACATGAACATTTGGCATTTACAAAGGTAAGTTTTGTGACATGAATTAGGGAAAATAACTGATAAAACAGGTGTGTGGCGTCTATTCATGGGGCATTTATTACAATAAATATGGTATTAAAATCACCCTGCATCCGTGGTCCATCATCTGATGTCCTAAAGCACTGAATAGATCTTTCTCAAATTTCATATGTTGGTTCCCGTTGGTGCTTAGTTATGCATAATGCCCTTGTGATTTTTGGACTGATATAAACATTTCGTAAGTTCTCCTTGCCCTTTTTGTGTCACCTGAAAAGGTGCAATAACTTTAGTTCCCTTCCAAACTCAAACTTCATACAGTGCTTCCTTCCTTGGGATTGCTTTTCAAGGTCAAAGGTCAAGGTCACTACTACTATAAATAGAAAATCAGTTTCCGTGCGATAATTCAAGTTTCCTTGGTAAAAGTGTGATTTTTTAGGACTGATCTGAAATAAAATGGCTGATAGATGGCCATCTTGGAGTTTGACATTGAAAATTTATTATCACTATTTCTTTAGAAGAACAGAAAACATCTTTCTCAAACATAATTTTTGTAGGTTCCTCTTGGTCTTTATAGTTGTGCTATTTTATTTCTATTTCTGGGACTGTTCAGAAAAAAAATCCTCATAGGCTACCATCTTTCAACTAATAATGCCTTTTCTAAAGAGGAACTCTCAATTTCATATAACTAAAGTTAAATACATATAGGAAAAAAGAAGAACAAATGGAGATTGTCTTTGTTATGTGCCATGATCCCTCTGGGATATCTTGTTTTATCAGACTTTTTACATAAAGGTCGATCATAGGATGACCTTTTTGTCCAAACCAGGTAATTGTGACCTCAGTTTGACTTTTGACCTTGACCTGAAATGCTAGAATAACAGTTTTTCGAGCATATCTTATATGGTGTTTCCTGAACTCATATCAAACCATATAAGATTTGTCATGGGAAGGCAGTGTTAATGTGTTTGGAGATAATTTTTCATATGCCAATGTTACAGCAGAAACAAAAGTATTTCATAACTCCTGAAATGATATGGTGTTCATCCCTCCAAATGAATTCCATTTTCACCCAAATCAGTCCTTCAATTCTGAATGTGCATTCAGTCTTTGGACATCTATTGTCAATCTTGCCGGGGCCTGCTTTCTGTCTTGACAACTCTCTTCCTAGTTATTGATAAATCGATACACCTCACTTCTATCAAAGGAAACCCTGCAAACTTCTGGCTACTTGGACCTAAAATCTCCTTATAATTAGTCGTGGCAACCTTAACCAGCATAAAGCTTCATCCAATGGCTTGAGATCTCTGTTTGTGGCAGTGAGAGCTGCATTCCTGTCACTGCATTATCAACTACAACAATAACTATGAACTTTTTGGAGAAGTTGGGAAACCATCAACCTCAAGTTCCTGAGCCCTCTCTGCATGTTTTCGTCAATTGGTTAGTCTATGTTCTAGCAAAGATCATGTAACTGCCTTGTGATGACTTGAGGCATGTCTTTCTTCCCAAACCTCTCATCCATCTTCTTTCAGTGTTGGATGAACTTGAGCTGCACTGTTGTTTATCTGGTACTAAAGCAGTGCATTATTCCTCAAGCGTTCCATTTGCTTGTTCAGTACACCACATTAAATCTGTATGTCAATGCTATAATTTCACATGCTTGCCAAATAAACTGAAATAGAAACGACCGCGAACTGTCAGCGTGGTCAATTGAGCGCTTGTAACTGGGTATGTCACATAAGGTAATCAAGTGTTTTAATGACATCAACCTACATAATATATAACTTAGGATTCGGAATCAGACTTATCTGGAGCACACGGTATAATTTTGTTTACGATATTTAGGAATATTTTACCGTAAATCAATGACATTTGCTTTGATTTGTTTTTTTAACTTCTTTTTTTTCTACAAGTCCTTTCTTTGTTCAATTGCAAAAACCGTTTCAGCTCTAATATTCAAACACAATTGATGAATCCATAAATATCTGAGGAGTTTATTGATTTATCTTTGAAAATTATTTGATTTCGTCGAAAACCCTAGCATTTGTTCTGCTTAAAATTTTCAATGACTCTTTACAGGTGTGTCAATGGGGAACACAAGAGTGACGTTTCTTGGCAATGACACTTTCCGCATGTATGTAGAGAGGGGACAGCCTGTGACTGACGTCAACAAAGCTGAGAGCTTTTGTAAATCGGGATACATTGTCCTTTCCCCATACACATGGGAAATCTGCAGGAAACCTCGCTTTACATTTGAAGTACTGGAAGATGGTCAGCATGTCAGGGTAAATAGTCATTATTGTTACAGGGCAAGCATGTTTGTCTACCTTCAATCATTTGTTACATACTTCCTATCATGATACTTTACAGGAATAAATTTCTATTTTTGTAAGGTTATGAGGTGATAACTGCAGTTGAGAAAACATGTGTTTATGACAATTTGCTCATTATACACTGGCGTGAGTCCTCAAGGGTAAATAGGGATACCTTCTGTATGTACCTTCGTACATCTCCTCAATGACATCACCACTGTAGATGCTGCACTTCTCAATCGATTGGCATGAAACTTCACATAAGTGTTCACAAACATCATCTCTTGTTTGAGTTCGCAATTCAACTTTCTGTATTAAAAAACTAGGTCACTGTCCCTAAAATAAATTTGACAGAAATTGGACGTAACCGTTCTACAGGTTGCATTTCCCAAACGATGGACACAAAATTTCACCAAAATGTTCACAATCATCATCCCACAGTTGCTCGAGTATCTGTCTGTAAATGATAAATAAATTATATGTGAAATGAGCCTCACAATAATTTCTTCATGTTTATAAAAAGAAGAAAAAAATATCAGTCCAGAGATTGAATTTTTAGGCAAAGATGATTCAGTTTTGTTTAAACAGAAAGCTGTGGTCTCCCTATGGGCAGAGGGATGAGGCCAAATTGAGGAAGTAGAAGTGAATCTAATCTCCTGTATGAAAAGAGAGGTATTATCCTCAAATTTGTTATAGATGATCTGATCATTGGTAGACAAAGGGAACTAAATTTTGTATAAATGATATATGTCTATATGTGCAATGCAATCAAACATTGTGAGACATTAAATGAACAAGTGGGGTTTTGACTAATACATGTACATGTATATCTTTCAAGCTATCATTGCCTGTTTCATACAATATGGTGTTAATACTTGTTAAAGATTAACATAATGGACATACAATTTTACGTAGAATGTGTTGTGTGAGTGTACGTGATTTATAAAACTTATTAATTCATTGTATTGCTATTCCACTTTTTTTAACTGTTATTTTTCCAACACATTGTCAGTAAAACAAAAAAACTTCCAAGATAAGGGCAATATGTACTTAAAACATTTGTCTGATATTAAGACTCACATAATTGTTAATTTCATTCTCCATTTCTCTAATATAAAGTAATAAAAATCATTTATGTGACAATATTATGTATGAAACAGGTGTTGTCCATGAAGGATGATGTTCAGCCAGTGATGCCAACCATAGAGATTTCTGTTGATGAGGAAGAGCAAGATGATAACGAGACTGACACTACACCAACAAACTATCTCACCAAATTCAAGGGTTTGTAAACATCATCAGGCCAACCTCTGCTATATTTAGTCTTTTGTTTAAAAGGAAACCTTTTCAAATCACCCTCACTTGCAGTGTCCATTGTCCGTATATCAAGTTTCTCCATATCAAGCAATGCAAGGTGGGGGAAACAATCAGCTAGTTGATTTCTTTCACTGGCTAAGAAATATCAAGTGGGAGGAAGAGGCAAGAAAAATCGGCAAATGGTCACGACTAAAAGGCATTGAATAAAACATTAAAAAAAAATGTGTGTAACAAACTTGTTATATAGTCACTTGGGTTCAACATGATGGTGAGTGTTTTAACTGTTTTGGCCCAAATATAAATAAAAATGCACACACATTCCGGTGCATGCAGCATACATTCACAAATTTTTGCAAAATATTGTCTTTGTCAATTGATCTATATGTAGCTTATTTTACAATGGCAACACCATACAAATGGGGCGAGCTATGATTTGAAGTAGAGGTAATTCAGTAGCAATGTCTGCAATCAGAAACAGCTCAGGTATTAGTGCAGCATTGGAATGACCCAAGTGCAAAATGTTTCAAATTGAAAGTCAGAAATCCTTAGCACTGTTAGGAAAATTGATTAAACAATAGGAAGAAAGTTTACCAGAGTTTGAAGCTTTTCCTTTATCTTTTTCAAGCATAGAAACTGAAAGGACCCCACTAATTTTTAGGTCATCTGACCCAAAGGGTCAAGATGACCTATAGTTACCGTGCTTCGTCCGTCGTCGTCCGCCGTGCGCCGTCCGCCGTGCGCCGTCCGTAAACTTTTCACATTTCAAACTTCTTCTCAAGTTCTACCAATGGGAATAAGCTGAAACTTAGCTGAAATGATCCTGAGATGGTCCTGACAAAGTGTTGTTATTTTTCGGGTCGGTCCGAAATCCAAGATGGCCGCCAGAGCCGCCATCTTGAAAAACACATTTTCAACTTCTTCTCAAGTTCTACCAGTGGGAATAAGCTGAAACTTAGCTGAAATGATCCTGAGATGGTCCTGACCAAGTGTTGTTATTTTTCGGGTCGGTCCGAAATCCAAGATGGCCGCCATAGCCGCCATCTTGAAAAACACATATTAAACTTCTTCTACAGTTCCACTGGTACCTGTGAGCTGAAAATTGGTAGGGATGTTCAGGAAGGGCAGCCCATAAAATGTTGTTATTTTTCGGGTCCGAAAAACTCTCGACATTTGTGCCATAGCGGCCATTTTGTGACATGATTGCGCAATCACTGTTTTCCTGAACAACACTTATTTTAAACTTCTTCTTAAGTTCTACCACTGGGATTAAGCTGAAACTTGGCTGAAATGATCCTGAGATAGTCCTGACCAAGTGTTGTTATTTTTCGGGTCGGTCCGAAATCCAAGATGGCCGCCAGAGCCGCCATCTTGAAAAACACATTTTCAACTTCTTCTCAAGTTCTACCAGTGGGAATAAGCTGAAACTTGGCTGAAATGATCCTGAGATGGTCCTGACCAAGTGTTGTTATTTTTTGGGTCGGTCCGAAATCCAAGATGGCCGCCATAGCCGACATCTTGAAAAACACATATTAAACTTCTTCTACAGTTCCACTGGTACCTGTGAGCTGAAAATTGGTAGGGATGTTCAGGAAGGGCAGCCCATAAAATGTTGTTATTTTTCGGGTCCGAAAAACTCTTGACATTTGTGCCATGGCGGCCATTTTGTGACATGATTGCGCAATCACTGTTTTCCTGAACAACACCTATTTTAAACTTCTTCTTAAGTTCTACCACTGGGATTAAGCTGAAACTTGGCTGAAATGATCCTGAGATAGTCCTGACCAAGTGTTGTTATTTTTCGGGTCGGTCCGAAATCCAAGATGGCCGCCAGAGCCGCCATCTGGAAAAACACATTTTCAACTTCTTCTCAAGTTCTACCAGTGGGATTAAGATGAAACTTAGCTGAATTGATCCTGAGATGGTCCTGACCAAGTGTTGTTATTTTTCGGGTCGGTCCGAAATCCAAGATGGCCGCCATATTCGACATCTTGAAAAACACATATTAAACTTCTTCTACAGTTCCACTGGTACCTGTGAGCTGAAAATTGGTAGGGATGTTCAGGAAGGGCAGCCCATAAAATGTTGTTATTTTTCGGGTCCGAAAAACTCTTGACATTTGTGCCATGGCGGCCATTTTGTGACATGATTGCGCAATCACTGTTTTCCTGAACAACACCTATTTTAAACTTCTCCTTAAGTTCTACTACTGGGATTAAGCTGAAACTTGGCTGAAATGATCCTGAGATAGTCCTGACCAAGTGTTGTTATTTTTCGGGTCGGTCCGAAATCCAAGATGGCCGCCAGAGCCGCCATCTGGAAAAACACATTTTCAACTTATTCTCAAGTTCTACCAGTTGGATTAAGATGAAACTTGGCTGAAATGATCCTGAGATGATCCTGACCAAGTGTTGTTATTTTTTGGGTTGGTCCAAAATCCAAGATGGCCGCCATAGCTGCCATCTTGAAAAACACATTTCCAAATTTCTCTCAAGTTTCACCTGTGGGATTAAGCTGAAACTTGGCTGAAATTATCCTGAGATGGTCCTGACCATGAGTTGTTACTTTTCGGTCGGTTCGAAATCCAAGATGGCCGCCATCTTACAAAACACATTTCCAACTTCTTCTCAAGTTCTACCTTTGGGATTAAGCTAAAACTTGGCTGAAGTGATTCTGAGATTGTCCTGACCAAGTGTTGTTATTTTTCAGGTTGGTCGGAAATCCAAGATGGCCTTCAGAGCCGCCATCTTGAAAAACACATTTCAAACTTCTTCTCAAGTTCTACCTGTGTGATTAAGCTGAAACTTGGCTGACATGATCCTGAGATGGTCCTGATCAAGTATTGTTACTTTTTGGGTCGGTCCGAAATCCAAGATGGCTGCCAGAGCCGCAATCTTGAAAAACACGTTTCCAACTTCTTATCAAGTTCTACCACTGGGAATAAGCTGAAAATTGGCTGAAATGATCCTGAGATGGTCCTGACCAAGTGTTGTTACATTTCGGGTTGGTCCAAAATCCAAGATGGCCGCCAGATTCGCCATCTTGAAAAACAAAATTGCCGTCCGTAAACTTTTCACACTTTAAACTTCTTCTCAAGTTCAACTCTTTCTTTCTGTACACATGCGCAGTACATTATAACTAAAGTGTGTTTGGTTGAACTCTAGTAGACTACAGTAACTATAGTCGGCAATCGAACTCGCCCATTGTCACAAATCTAAGATGGCCGCCACATGTCATTTTGAACTTCTCAAGTTCTACCAGTGACATTGAGCTGAACCTTGCAAAAATTATCCTCAGATAGTCCCAACCAAATGTTATTTGTCCGTCAGACATCCAAGATGGCTGCCACAGCCCCCATTTTGAATACACATTTAAAACTTTTCATAGAAAAATGATCCCCAGATAGTCCCAACCAAATGTTGTTATTTCTCCAGTCCGTCAGAGATCCAAGGTTGGCTGCAACAGCCCCCATTTTGCATCCACATCTAACACTTTCCATGATCTGAAACTTGCCTAAAATGATTCTGACCAATTGTTTTTTTCGCACTGTTCCGAAGAAATCCATGATCATCACCATCTTGAAAACCACATTTGTGTGGCATATTGTTACATGATTGTATTACTAATTCCTAGAGGAGAGGAATTTATATAAGCTATTAGCTTGTTTTCCAATCCTCACTATTTGTATAATTTCTATATATGTAATATACATGTACACTGATGGAAATAAAATATTGTTTAAACTAATTCCATAATGGTATCACAATTGGTAGTCAGATGACCGTTAAGGCCCTTGGGCCTCTTGTTAGTTTTAGGATTCCCATTTTAACTAGTTTCCAAAAGAGGAACTTTAAGGCCTAAAGTTGTTTTAGGTAACGATCATACTATTAATTATTGCAACTTTATAGATTAAAAAAAATTGACTGGAAAATAAGTCGGCTTCCAAAATAAATCTGGGATTCCTTCATGAACAATGAATACAAGCCACGGCTAATATGAAGTTCATATTGGTGCTTCAGAAAGTCTAAAATATTCCAATTATGTCACAGCAAAGTTTTAATGTAAAAGGATAGCTGTTCCTTTTTAATGATAATTGCTTTCTTTTTTTCTTTCAGCAAGAAAACTTTCAATAGGATCTTCTGCCAATGTAAAATTAATGGCAAGTCGTTTACACAGTAAGGCTAAACATCCATCCTCATCAGAAGGACCCTCAGCATCAGGTGCATCTGTAAATCCATCCTTATTGTCTGTCAACCCCACCAACTCTCTGATGATCAGCACAAAGATCAGTCCCCCACCATTTGACTCCATCACTCCTCAGCTACCCATCGAGAATGGATCAACTCCGATTGCAATCATTGAGCCCTCGATCTCACCCGAACAACCAATGCAGACTGTGGTACCTGTTGACACGAATGACTCCAAGACTCCTTCTTCAAATTCTGACACACCCACCGCACCTTCATCACCTGCCAAGAAAGGCTTAGCGATGGGAAAACTTGCAAAATGTAAGATAGTGTAAGTTAGCAAGACAAAATTTATAATTGTGATCAATAAATCTTTTCAAAATTTTGTAAGAATAGCTAGTACAATATGGAGATGTGCCCCCTGAAATAACTTTGCATTTTCGATCTTTACAAAGAGTTATCCTCCTTTAAATGAACACAGTTTTGTCTGGCTATGCAATCTCTCAGTTTTCAACACATTTCTTTTGTTAGTTAGGGTTAGTGTAATATGAAGCTTTGCCCCCTAAAGTTATTTTGCATTTTGACCCCTTTTTTTAAGAGTTATGCACCTTTTATTTATTTTTCATCTATTTTATCTCATTTGGGTTGCAGGAAGTATTAGTCAGCCATCCTGGCAACAGTTTTAGTTTGCCCAGGTAGTTCACCATTGGCCTGAAGGGCTAATTGACCTTACATGTATGTGATGGTGCCGTGAGACCCAGTCCATCAACTTTTCCTTTAAAAGACATATTCTGAAATACTAAAAGGTGTAGACATTATATTTTGGTTGTTTATAGCTTCCTGGGATGAAGCCTGAAAAAGTTTGCAAAACAGAAACTTTGACCTAATTAAAGGTGAAATTTTGAATCTCTTTACTTATAAACATTTTGTTATGACATTATAAAGCAAAGTTGGACGAAATTAAACAAGGAGTCAACTGACCAAATTTCAAGGCACTGTGTCAAAGGTCAAGTCGCAATGTCAAGGTCAAATTTTGTACCTTTTCACTGATGAGTAATTTGTCATAACATTATGAAACAAAGTTAGCCAGAATTTAAGAAGGAGTCAATTGAGCCAAATTCAAAGTTACTAGGTCAAAGGTCAAGGTCAATTTTTTTTTTTTTTTCCACTGATCTTGCATTATGACAGTATAAAATGAAGAGTCAAATGAAAGTCACATTTTGTAACTTTTCATTGATGATCATTTCCTATTTACATAATGAAGCAAATTTGGTCAGAATTTGTCGGGTTTGACCACTCTTGTCCAAATGATAACTTGATAACTTATGCATGGTGGCAGTAAATTTATTCTTGGTGTACAAATTACCTAGGAGAAGTCACAGATCTCTATTGAATTTGATCGAGGTCCAATGAAGGTCAAGGTCTCAGTTGCATAAAATAGATTTTTCCATGCCACACTCTTGTTCGGATAAATCCAGAATGCATTGTGACAGGAAGTTTATTATTTACTTTGGAGGGAATACAATACTACTAGATCAAGTTCACATTTGTTTAAGACAAATTTTTCAATGTCACTCTCTTTGTCTCAACGATAACTACGGGATGCAGTGTGGCAGTAAGCTTACATAATTTCTGCTATTGATTTAGGTCAATGGGCCAAGATCAAGGTCACTATTGCTAAAATATATATATTTTTGTGTTAGGATGATAACTAGAGAATGCATGATAGCTGTACAATGGCAATTGGTGCATAGGTTGCCCTATCACATATGAAGGATCTTGATTTTGTTCCTGGTTAGCAAACTGGTTAAGGTCACTTGCTAAAATAAACCTTATAATTGTCATTCCCATGTTTAGGTTACTTTTCATACCTATTTATGAACTCAAATTGGTTAGCATTTAGTATATATATTATAAAGTTTTATATAATTATGCAATACTTTGTTGGGGTTTTTTTTGGTTTTTCAAGGTCATTAGGTGAAATGTCAAGGTTGCACAAGCTATTTGAAAACTGCCAACAGTTAAAAAGGGCAATTTCTTTAACCTAATTATGTAGAAAATTGTAAGGAATTATGTGAGGATTATTTTTGGAAAGTTTCAATGTTATGCTGTTATGGTCAGGGTTACAGAGTTGTAACATTAATGCCATTCATGTGCACATTCTTTAAAAACTATACAGGAGATGTTGCCCTACCCACAAGTCAAAATATTAAGAACTTTGGTACAGCACAGTTAAATTGTAGAAAAAGGATTTTCATATGAGCTGTTAGTAGATACACCAGATACTGTAAATCATTTATACTTTTGTTTGGGGAGCAAATCGCAAATTCAAATCCCTCGTTGTTTTACGAAAATAACATTTCTTGATGACATTCATGTCTGTTCCATCGTATTCACAACTTGCTTTTTTAGACATCGTCATTCTTTATATAATTATACCACATCATATAATCTCAAACAAATCTGTTTGACTGTCAGCTGTATTACCTTTAAATTAGACATCTTTAGAACTCTGTACTTTTTAACATCATCCTCGTAATACTGACAGTAGAACATTGCATAATAGCGTCATTCATGATGTAAGGCTATTGGTCAGAGGTTGGAGGTCAAGCAGGCATGTCATAATAAAAAGGTGGAAACATGTAATTATCACATTTACAGTAACAGAGTTAAAAACATGGAAAGAATTTTTTTTTTTTTTTTTTGGTATTACAAAATAAGCAGTAGGAACATTGTCAAAGACATTTGAACTTGAACAACCACTGTACACTAATTATTTGGTTTTTAAAGTCTGCGTTTACATTTGTAGGTTTCTGTTGTCTTAATTGACAAAGCGTGTATCACATGACAGAACCCCAGTCCATTTTGAACTGTCTTCTAACATCGACTTGTTGTTGAAGTGGGCCCCACCAGAATTATTTTTCATTTCTTTGGATTTTTCTTTCAAGAGTTTATTGTTAGTTAGCGCTCAGGTTTACTTTGTTTAGGCTTATTTTTGCATGGTTATCAACTGGAATATTTTTCAGAATTTTTTAGAATCACAAAAAAAATCCTGAATTTTGATTTGATGAAAGATTGCTTTCAATGTGAGTTACCTGGCTAATTCTCAGATATTGAAATTGTACATCCTTAAGGCTAATGTAAATAAAATAATCATTAATAGTCTGTCTACTGAGAATGTCTTTTCATATGGGATGAAAGGTTAAGTTTTGTTTAAATTTTTGTTTTCAGTACGCAATGTGGCTAAACAAGTAGCACAGCTACAACTGGACCAGTCCCTCAGGCTGTACGTGTTGTCACCTGTGTTAAAAAAGGTAGGAGAAAGTTACACTTCTCCAGAAGCTTAAATTTCCACTTTGAACTCATTTACACCATCAACTTTGCAAACAACATTTGAAGTATGGAAAAACCTATAAGCATGATAGTTGGATGGTAGCTTCCTGGGTTAGAGCCCACTAAAATCCTTATTTTTGTGTAAGAATGATTAGATGTCCAATGGTCTGAATGATCCTCGGGTAAAGGGGATTCAATTTTGTATAAACGGTTGTGCCTGACCCCCATCATAAGGAGCAGTCGGGCCAGGGGCAAGGCACAATAGAAAAAATTGCTTTCAAATCCTTTGTCAATCTTCCAATTTCTTTCATATTCTATAGGTTTTAACTTATAAGTACATTGAAATTGAACTTAAATTGAATTTAAAAATTTCATATTTGCATTTTTCTCTTAGGTATATCAGAAATACTGAGCCCCTCAGCTACCTGAAGGGCATAACTGTCGTCCACCCTCCATTAGCTTTTCCTTAGGGCTGAATAGCTCAGTAAATTTTAACAAAGTTTGGACAGGAGTATGCTTGAGCAAAGGAAAATCAATTTTGTATAAATGGAGGAAAGGAAATTGATGTAAAGCTTGAAAACACATCTCCTTTAGTATAACTGAGGGATTTAACCAAAATGTGTGTAAAGTGTCGTTGAGCAGAAGGGACTTCTTTCATGTAGGTAAATAGAAGGTGTGGCCCTCCTTGGAGCAGAGGCAGACACAATCATTATCTTAGAATTCAAAAGCCTGATCAAGGCCACTGTTTTTATCTAAACTATAGACCTCGAGGGTGTAGGTATACAGCATAGTGGGCCCTGACTGACCTGTCAGTGCTCTAGTTCTCCGTGTGATGATATTTGGTAGGAAGAATAACTCGTAAACATTTTGTAGCTAGATGACAACCAGCCCCTGGAATATCTATCTGAGATGAGAAAGGTGTCAATTGTCTTCATGAACTTAATCCTGGACAAGGAATTTGATGTTACCAGTCTGCTACAGCGGGTGTTTGATACCGTGTACCTACAGTCCAGCATCATGCATGGTAACACTACATTTTTCATTTACGTGCAAACCTTTATTTTAAGGCCAGAGGGCCCCAATCTTGTTTTACAGATACTTGATCAATAGTTCTCAAACTGAAAGGTTGCCCTTAATGGTAATTTTTTGTAAATTGTTCGATTATCGAACTGATATGAAAAAACAATATGGCCGACAGATGGCCATCTTGGATTAACAGTTTTTAAAAAACAAATGAAGATTATTAATGATGGGTGCTAAGATCACTCTGCAGCTGTCCTTCAGGGATCTCTTGTCAAAAATGCTTACACTTTGTTTTAAACAGTTAGTAACAAAAATTACCTCACTTTGAAATGACATTCAAACCTAGTGTTGTAGAAGTTTTAATCAAAATCAACCACAAAATAATCAACTTAACAGATAAAAGAAAAGATCAAACTCATTTTCATTTTGTATGTTTATCTTACAATGGTCGGTGCCAAGATCCTTCTGGGATCTCTGGTTCCTATTAGTCTTTGTTTAATCAAAGCCTTCTGTTCCTTCTCCAGGTTGTCTTAACAAAGTTTTCCTCTTTGATAAGGTAAGATTATGTATCTAATCTGTTTTTAGCTCACCTGGCTCGAACGGCCAGCGAGCTTATGTCATGCTGCGGAGTCCGTCGTCCATCAACATTTCCTTTAAATTCCTACTTGTCATAAAGTACTGCATTGATTTTAACCAAAAATTGGTCAGAAACATTCTTTGGGGACAACAAACAGATTTTGCATAAATGGTGACTCTGCCCCCACCCCCCTAGGGCCAAATGGGCAGGCACCAATAGGGGAAATAGAGGTAATGCCTTTTAAATCGCTATTAGTCCTAAAGTACTGAATGGATTTAACCCCATTTGGTCAGAAACATCCTTTGGGGACAACAAACAGATTTTGCATAAATGGTGAACCAAATTTGGTCAGAAACATACTTTAGGGGAGGGGGAAAAACTGATAAATTTCAGAACTAAAATTTATTTAAAGATAAAAAGCAGACTGTCATCAAAAATAAGCAAATTGTAGATGTTTGATTACCTTTTGTTGAAGGGTTGCACATTTTTGGTGATCTTTGGACTTCCTGGCTACAAACACGAGAGAGATTGTGCTCATGCTCTGATGTGCTCATATAAAATGAGGAAAACCTTGGTGAAAGTAGCAGGTGTCACGTAAGTTATGTATTTCATCGTACCTGAGTACTAAAACAGATGTATGAATGGAGGCTGTGGCCAGTATATAACTAGACAAAAGACTGGTTTGGAGCCAATGTTGCTGGCTTTAAATCATAATTTTAGAAGAGGTGTCACACTGCCTCAAATTTGTCACAATATATATATATATGACAGAATAGATTGATTTTTTTTTCAAAGTTTTGGGAAAGGCTTTGTCTCTATGGCTTTGACACTAAGAAACTGATAGGTCACAGCATGTCCTGATATATAATGATAACACTGATATGAACCTTCAGATGTCCTGGAAGAAAATAAGCTTGTTTAAGGAGTTTTCTTTTATTTGTTAGATCATCTGACCCAAAAGGTCAGGATGACCTATAGCCATTGTGCTCTGTACAACATTGTCTGCCGTGCGTAAACTTTCCTTGAAACAATTTCTTCTTAATAACTGAAAGGCCCAGGGTATTGATATTTACCCTCTAGCATGATGGGATGACAGGCTACCAGGCTTGTTCAAATGAACGACCTAGACCCACTTTTCGGGACACAGGGTCATCAGTGTTAAAAATCTTTCAAACAAATTCTTCTCAGTAACTAAAGGGCCAAGGTTGCTAATAATTGGTTGGGAACATGCTGGGATGAAGGGCTACCAAGTTTGTTAAAATGAATTATTTTGACCCACTTGCAAGGGTCACAGGTCTTAAAAACCTTCAAGATACTTCTTCTCAATAACTGAAGTGCCTAGGTTAGTTCAAATGAATGATATTGAGCCACTTTCATGGTCAAGGGGATGACATGCTTGAACTCATTCATCCCTGAAATTTCATCATGAACTATGCCAACATTTGAATTTGGAGAGTTAAAATGTGTGTTCTGGGGTCAATGTGTTGAAAATATTCCAGTAACTTTTTCTCACTAACTGAAATGCCTGGGTTACTCATATTTTGGTAGTAATATGCTGAGATGAAGGGATACCAAGTTTCTTACAAACTCACAGGGGTCAAATGTGTTATTGTCTTTAAGCAACATTGCAATAACCAACAAAAAAATGTATAGGTGACTGGTCTTTATAGTTATATGACCGTTAAGGCCCATGGGCCTCTTGTTTATTTATTATGTTTGTTTAGATATTATATTATTGTGGAAATCCAATGTGTTTAATTTGAGGAAAATTTCAGGAATGTGTCAATTGGTGTGACTACAGGCACAACCTTCTGTGGAGTGGTAGGGCACATAAACCGACATGAATACTCTGGTAAGTCATACAGAAATCGACTGAAGTGTACTGTGGTAAATTGTATGGAAATTGTTCATATTATTTCAATTGAGCTTATTCTGTGATATGGCTTCCAAGTCTTAAAAATGCTGTGTATAGCATAAGAACTATACACAATAAATTTATGTGTCCAGCACATGCAGTATGGGATCAAAGAGCTATACCAAGTTTGTTAAAATGTGTCAAAAATATTTCAAACAACTTCTTTTCAGTAACTGAAATGGCTAGGGTACTGATAATTGGCTGGTTAAAGCATGCTGGCACGAAGGTGAAGGGTTCATCAAAGTCAGGTTGTATACCAGTACAACAAGCTTCCATATGGATAAGATGCTACTAAACAGTGAGGTGAAATGACCTATTGAAGATAAACTGTAACAATCCTTATAACCAAAGTAACTTATTTACTGCCATGAACTAATTTATTAGTTCCAAAGGGGTGAGGTAACAGAAATAGAAACAAACCAATTAATACCTCAGCAAGACACAAAACTGAAAATAAGGGGAAAAACAGAAATGTACACTATATATGCATGCTTATGATACTGGTACCCACTAAGGTGAGGTGGGTATATAGTAATCTGTCTGTGCATCCATCTGTCAGTTGATTTATTATAGTAATCACTTATGTATGTGCAGATCTGTTCCTCTGTGTCTGTGATAACCCTGTGTACAAGAACTCTTAGAAACCCCGGGTCAATTTTGGTTCATGTTCACACCATAGTATCACACTATCATGTCTTACTGATTATCATATATCCCTGCAATGAAGTTGGGGGGGGGGGGGGGGGGTATACTTGAATCAGGTTGTACGTCCGTCTGTCTGTAGACACATCTTGTCCACAAAACTCCTCCTGTACTTGTGGACCAATTTTCCTAAAACTTCATAGGTATGTTAGGGAACATGTGTGGATGTGCATGCAGCTGTTTAAATTCCAAAATTTTGGTTGCCATGGTAACAGGTCACTATCAACTGGTTTTTCTTATTTTGTGCAGACATTTTGGTTGTCATGGTAACCAGGTCACTATACATTATACAAGTATTTATTGCATATGATGAGGAGTGGGGCAGCAGGGGTATTAGTTAGCCATTAGCTTACAGTTCTAGTTTTATTCAGTGATTGGGAGTAAGGTGAACATGGCGGAGCGTCTGTTGATGAGAGCTTGGGCTTGCTCATGTTGTTTTTATTATTGTTATTCAGTGATTGGTAGTAAGGTGAACATGGCGGCGCGTCTGATGATGCACTACCCAGACAAAGTGACATGTGATGACAACACATTCCAGTTCTCAAGACTACAGGCTAACAGCTTCCATGTCCTCATCACCAAACGCATGAAGGGACTCCGCAACATAGGCCTCATCCGCGAGTACACCGAGACTGACGCAGAATCGGCTACAAACCTCAACAGTGTTGTCAGGTTCCAGTATCCATTACTAGGTAATGCCTAAACTTGTCTCTGTCAAATACTACCAATACAAGATTTCATTGAACTCACAAGAAAAAATATACAGGTAGTTTGTTTATCATTGTACAGGAAGAAACTACGAAAAGGATATCTTCTATCAAGAAGTATGCTGTCTGACTGAGGCAGAGGATAACGGAAGCTTCAAGGCATGTCAGCACTTTGTTTTTGTTGGAGCTGCTGGGATCGGCAAGACACGTCTTCTTGATCATCTCATCGTCATGGCAGAGAAAACTGGCACTAGGTCTGATGAACATTTAAGAGAAAACTGAATAGCTTGTATTTGCCTTGTCACAATTTAACACATGATAAGTGACTTCTCTGGAACCAAGCAATGGATTCCAACCAATTTCACTAATAGCATCCCTAGGTAGTGGGGATTCGAAATTGTACTCATGGTTTGGCTGAATTTCTTATGGCTGATGAGTATGGCCAAAAGGGGTTAAGTTGACCATACTACTGTTACAAAGAACTTTTTCTCTAAAACTATGCACTGGATATCAATTATAATTGGTTGGAAATGTTCATGGGAGATAGAGATTCAAAATTGTAAATGGAGGAGATATATGAACCGCCTGTGAGACTATTCAAAATTCTTCATTTGTTCAGGGAAAACAGCAAAATGTTCAAATAGTGTGAAGCATCCCTCTTGGTTGAAGAGAATTGAATTTTATATATACATGTATTCCCCTTGGCCAAAGGGGTGTGGCTAATAAAATTCTTTTAAAATCCTTCTTCTTCTTCTTCTACTTCTTCTTCTTCTTTATGAAACATCAGAATATTGTTCAGATCTGGTCTGCGTGAGCGTTCTTGCATGGCTGAGAAGGATTCAATTTTGTTTAAACAGTGGGTCTGACCCCTTTTGGAGCTGATTATTGGGACCCATACGGGAAAATCATAAAATCTTAAAATGGAATCAGGATTTTGTCAAAAAATTTTCCTTGATTTAAAGTGTCACTTCAGGGTCATCTATATGACATATACCTATAGATATTTTACAAGCTTATTAATCACTATTTCAGGCTTTTAACAGAAATGTCTTTTGTTGGTATGTATCATGGCTAACCATGGACATTGCTTTTGACATGTAATTTTCCAAGGTGTTTTGTTGATTTTTGTTTGTTTTATTTCCTAGAGTGGTCTCGTGTGCCCTGAAGCTTGATAATCTGTTTGATGCCAATTTTCTGACCAAGTATGTGATCCTGATACTTCTTAATAGTGCTGGGTTCTCTAACCAAGTGAACAAGGAGCCCATATTGATGGACCATCTCAACCAAGCTGGATACCTTCCAACGCTACACAAACTCAGCGATATCCTCTCGTCTAATGTGAGTACCTGGATTCCCCTTATAACTGAGAGTGAAAACCCTGCTGTCATGTCATCTTGTCCGCGTCCCCTGTCAGTACAACTGTAGGTATCCTTTTCTGTGACATATCTGATGTCCCCTGTCAGTACAACTGAAGGTATCCTTTATCTGTGACATATCTGATGTCCCCTGTCAGTACAACTGTAGGTATCCTTTTCTGTGACATATCTGATGTCCCCTGTCAGTACAACTGAAGGTATCCTTTTCTGTGACATATCTGATGTCCCCTGTCAGTACAACTGTAGGTATCCTTTTCTGTGACATATCTTATGTCCCCTGTCAGTACAACTGAAGGTATCCTTTTCTGTGACATATCTGATGTCCCCTGTCAGTACAACTGAAGGTATCCTTTTCTGTGACATATCTTATGTCCCCTGTCAGTACAACTGTAGGTATCCTTTTCTGTGACATATCTTATGTCCCCTGTCAGTACAACTGTAGGTATCCTTTTCTGTGACATATCTTATGTGCCCTGTCAGTACAACTGTAGGTATCCTTTTCTGTGACATATCTCATGTCCCCTGTCAGTACAACTGTAGGTATCCTTTTCTGTGACATATCTTATGTCCCCTGTCAGTACAACTGTAGGTATCCTTTTCTGTGACATATCTGAAGCCCCCTGTCAGTACAACTGTAGGTATCCTTTTCTGTGACATATCTTATGTCCCCTGTCAGTACAACTGTAGGTATCCTTTTCTGTGACATATCTTATGTGCCCTGTCAGTACAACTGTGGGTATCCTTTTCTGTGACATATCTTATGTCCCCTGTCAGTACAACTGTAGGTATCCTTTTCTGTGACATATCTTATGTCCCCTGTCAGTACAACTGTAGGTATCCTTTTCTGTGACATATCTGAAGCCCCCTGTCAGTACAACTGTAGGTATCCTTTTCTGTGACATATCTTATGTCCCCTGTCATTACAACTGTAGGTATCCTTTTATGTGACATATCTTATCCCCTGTCAGTACAACTATAGGTATCCTTTTCTGTGACATATCTTATGTCCCCTGTCATCACAACTGTAGGTATCCTTTTCTGTGACATATCTGATGTCCCCTGTCAGTACAACTGAAGGTATCCTTTATCTGTGACATATCTGATGTCCCCTGTCAGTACAACTGTAGGTATCCTTTTCTGTGACATATCTGATGTCCCCTGTCAGTACAACTGAAGGTATCCTTTTCTGTGACATATCTGATGTCCCCTGTCAGTACAACTGTAGGTATCCTTTTCTGTGACATATCTTATGTCCCCTGTCAGTACAACTGAAGGTATCCTTTTCTGTGACATATCTGATGTCGAAACCCTGTCATTACAACTGTAGGTATCCTTTTCTGTGACATATCTTATCCCCTGTCAGTACAACTGTAGGTATCCTTTTCTGTGACATATCTTATGTCCCCTGTCATTACAACTGTAGGTATCCTTTTCTGTGACATATCTGATGTCCCCTGTCATTACAACTGTAGGTATCCTTTTCTGTGACTTATCTGATGTCCCCTGTCAGTACAACTGTAGGTATCCTTTTCTGTGACATATCTGATGTCCCCTGTCAGTACAACTGTAGGTATCCTTTTCTGTGACATATTTGATGTCCCCTGTCAGTACAACTGAAGGTATCCTTTTCTGTGACATATCTGATGTCCCCTGTCAGTACAACTGTAGGTATCCTTTTCTGTGACATATCTGATGTCCCCTGTCAGTACAACTGTAGGTATCCTTTTCTGTGACATATCTGATGTCCCCTGTCAGTACAACTGTAGGTATCCTTTTCTGTGACATATCTGATGTCCCCTGTCAGTACAACTGAAGGTATCCTTTTCTGTGACATATCTTATGTCCCCTGTCAGTACAACTGTAGGTATCCTTTTCTGTGACATATCTTATGTCCCCTGTCAGTACAACTGAAGGTATCCTTTTCTGTGACATATCTGATGTCCCCTGTCAGTACAACTGAAGGTATCCTTTTCTGTGACATATCTTATGTCCCCTGTCGATACAACTGAAGGTATCCTTTTCTGTGACATATCTAATGTGCAATGTCATCTGCAACTGCAAAATTTTATATACAAGTGAGGGGCCGAGATGGCCGAGAGGTTAAAGTGTCCCGACATTCTACCACTAGCCCTCCACTTCTCTGTTGCTTATTCGAAACCCACTTGGGGCAGTTCCCAGGTACTGACCGTAGGTCATAGGTATTTATCTGGGTACTCAGTTGCTTTCCTCCACCTCCAAAACCTGGCATATCCTTAAATGACTATGACTGTTAATAGAATGTGAAACAAAATGAACCAAATCAATTACATGCAAGTGCCTCATAGAATAAGGTATTCCTGTGTCTCAGGGGATAGCTGGGATGTTTTGTGTTCTCTGGCAGCATGTGTGCATGGCTAGCAGGCCTAAAGTGGTAAGATATTCTCACAGTTTTTTATCAATTATCCTTCAAAACATTTTTTTCACAAGTTGAGACATTCAAAATCTGGTCAGATACAAACGGTGATGAGAGCTAGGAACAAATTCAACAGACAATAGTGTGTACATTTCAGAGATTTAAGAAAAGGAACATGCCTACACCTCTCATGTAGAATTGAAAAACCTAGAGCCATGTGGTATGAACTTGACCCATTCTTTTAGGTCACTAGGGATCAAATATGTCAAAAAAAAAAAAAAAAAAACTTCTAGGACATTTCCAGATATTATGTTTTATTACATTTTCACCAGTGATATATCGAAAATCATTCATTCTATAAAAGTGATATTTTTCACTAGTGAAAAATATCACTTTTTCTGATTTGACCAATCAGAACGCTGCTTACAAAAAATTCAATAATTCAATATAATTCATAATTCAATTTTATTTCAATTCAACAGACCCTAAGGTCCAATAATAGAATTGATAACAACATGTAGGTTATAATATATATAATGCAGTTACAAAGATATAAGCAATAACAACATTAAATAATGAACGAAAATTGTCTAAAAAGTACTTTCTTCAGTTGTTTCTTAAAACTTGACAGAGAGTGGCACATCATGTCTAAGTAACAAATGACATTTGGAAAAATCAAAAGCTGCCACTGTAGATTTTGCTATAAAAATGTAATAAACAGAATATCTAACAGTATCTTCAGTAATATCAAACATATTTCACTTGTGTGGCTAATATTTTGATATTTTCACTCGTGCTGTGCACTTGTGAAAAATATCAAAATATTAGCCCCACTCATGAAATATATTTATACCCCCCCCCGCAACGAAGTTAGGGGGGGTATACTGGAATCAGCTTGTCTGTCCGTCTGTCTGTCTGTAGAAAAATGTTGTCCGGACAACTCCTCCTAAACTACTGGATCGATTAAAATAAAACTTGGCAGTATTGTTGGGGACCATGTGTAGATGTGCATGCAGGGTTTCGTTTGTCAAAATTTTGGTTGCCATGGTAACCAGGTCACTATACACAGGTTTCCATAATAATATGTTGTCCGGACAACTCCTCCTAAACTACTGGATCGATTTCAATAAAACTTGGCAGTATTGTTGGGGACCATGTGTAGATGTGCATGCAGAGTTTCGTTTGTCACAATTTTGGTTGCCATGGTAACCAGGTCACTATACACAGGTTTCCGTAATAACGTGTTGTCCGGACAACTTCCTATAAACCACTGGATCGAGTTTAATGAAACTTGGCAGTATTGTTGGGGACCATGTGTAGATGTGCATGCAGAGTTTCGTTTGTCAAAATTTTGGTTGCCATGGTAACCAGGTCACTATACACAGGTTTCCATTATAATGTGTTGTCCGGACAACTCCTCCTAAACTACTGGATCAATTTCAGTGAAACTTGGCAGTATTGTTGGGGACCATGTATAGATTTGCATACAGGGTTTCGTTTGTCAAAATTTTGGTTGCCATGGTAATGAGGTGACTATACACAGGTTTCCGTAATAACATGATGTCTGGACAACTTCTTCTAAACTACTGGGTCATTTCCAATGAAACTTCGCAGTAAGTAATGTTGAGGATTACTATACACAGGTTAAAATTTGTCCGTTCGGCTTTTAAAATTCTGCTGACTGTTGAGCTGGACTGGTAGCCGTATTTTTTGAAGATTCTGATTTCAAAAACATGTCAGACACCTCTAATAAGAGGTAGCGGGGGGGGTATTAGTCAGCCATCAGCTTACAGTTCTAGTTGGTATTACTGAAGACACTGTTAGATATCCTCTTTATTAAGGTAAATTTCTTGAACAGTTTCAGAAAATAGACTCTGCCGAGGGGATTCAAGCTAAAGAAGAGGATTTACTTTGCTGTATAGCTTCTGTGGTAAATGTTTACATGCTCAGTCATACATCAACTAACATATGATCACTGTTACTTTGATCATTTGATTATTGAAAGTCTGTTTATGCTACACCAAGGTGGCGAACACAGCAGTTATTACCTTAGGGATATGAACTTACACAGGAAACAAGATTTTGGTTTATTATTAGCTCACGTGCCCGAACGGCAAGTGAGTTTATGCGATGGTGTGGCATCCGATGTCAATGTTTTATTTCAATCATTTTCTTGTCAATAGCCAAAAGGTCTAGGGTACTGATATTTTGGCAAGAAGTACATGTATGCTACTGCTAGGTTGAAGGGTTATCAAGTTTGTTCAAATGAATGACCTTGACCCACTTTCAGAGATCAAGTATTTTAAATCTTCCAATAATATTGCTCAATAACAAAAATACTCAAGGTACTAATATTAGACTTGCAGTGTGCTCGGATAAAGGACTACAACGTTTGTTCCGTTAAGTGACTGTCCTACACTGTCATGGTCACAAGGGTCAAATGTGTATCAATTTTTAAACAACTTCTCCGTGATCAAAGGCCCTTGGTACAGAAAAGGGATACCAAGTTTGTTCAAATAAATTATCTTAACCCACTATCAAGGTCAGAGGTGTCAAATGTCCAAAACTCTTCAAACATAAAGTTAAAACTGTATCATGCTGGGGTGAATGCCTACCAAAGTTGTTCAAATGAATGACCTCGACCTTTCAACGTTGCAGGGTTCAAATGTCTTAAACCTTCAAACAACTTCTTCTTTAGAACTAAAAGGCCTTTGGTTCTGACAATTAGCCTGTAGCATGCTGAAATGAAGGACAACTATGGTTGTTCAATTGAATGACCTTGACCTACTTTTAAGAACCCTGGGATCAAATTTACCTTCAAGCAACTTCTTCTCACTAACTTGTCTCAGTAAGACACTAGTTACTGGTATTGGGCATGCAGTATTCTTGGATGAAGGTCTACAAAGTTTATTCAAATGAGTAATCTTGACTTATTGCCAAGGTCACAATGGTCAAATGTGTCAAAAATGTTCAAACAACTTTTTCTCAGTAACTTTTCTGGTTCCTGATATTATCATATTAGGCCTAAGGAGCGCTCGGAAATATAGCCATACCAATTGCATAAAGTCACAATCATCTATCATTTGTCTTATACTCCAAGTGACATCTTCTTAAGAACCAAGATCATATCTTACAAAGTTTGTGAACAAAGATGACCTTTACCTTTCATGGTCACATAGGTCAAATATATCAGAGAGTTAAAATGACTGCTTCTGAAAATGGAAAGACTTAGAATCAAATTCTAAGGAAGTCCTAAACCTGACATAATTACACCTGTCTGAAACACTGGGGTGGCCGACTATCTCCTCACCCACCTCAACTACATTTTATCTGATGCATCAACTGCTGGCATCTATAGTACAAGTCAAGAAATTAAGTTTTTATGTTAAACACTTGTTCTACTAATTGTATTATATAGTTTTATCTTAGATTCTTCATTTCTATCCATACATCACATACTGAATAAGGTTTTCCTGGTCCACTGCCTAGTATTTGGTATGTGGATGTGTTATGGTAATGTGAACACTATCTACTGTTATATTGTAATATGTCTTTATGTGTATGAAATACATATGTTTTCTGATTCAACAAAATGTTCACCATTTCCTAGCCTCTGATTGACGTACTTTTGGCACCCAAAAGCAGACTATGTTTCTTTTGATATTTCATTTATTGATATATAAATATATTCTTGAAGACATGGCTGTATAATTATGATGATTTAGTGCTTTTAGTTAACGGGCTGAAAACTTGTCTGTTGATCTTTATCAGTGTATAGAGAAGCTAGGTGGAGTTGTCATTGCCCTTGATGATGCACATCACATAGACCCTAAATCCTGGCTGTTCCTTCTCCGGCTCAGTAATGTTCCAGGCGTGATTGTGGTCAGCACGGTCAGACCCCTTGCCGTGGAGGCACCTCCTTGTTCTGCTGCATCAGAGTTCTTTGACCACAAGATGGTCAAGCTGCGAGATATTGCTGGACTTGAAAGTAAATACTTGACCGCTTTGGCGTGTCAGCTTATGGATGTCAGCAGGATCCCCAAGGAGCTTGAACGGTCAGTGGATATTTTTTAGTTTTGTTTACAGATTTTTAATCTGTAATTTGAAGAAAAGAATCGTTAATACCTGCAGAATCAATGTCTTTATAAAAATAGTGAATATGGAACATTTAAGTTTTCAGGTTTTTCCCTAGGACCTCAAATTTAGGAGTCCTGGAACTCCCATCACACATAATTTAGAGTAAAACTTTATCATATTTGGGAGTCCTTTGCCAATTTAGGGAGTCAAAATGCAGGTTTTTCTGTTCAACTGAATTTTAGTCAGTGAGGTGCGATGAAGCCATGATTTCCAAATGTAGGAATTCTGAGAACTAACTATTGAAACATCTAACCATGTTACCATATGGGAGTTCAGGAAATACTTGCACCATACCTATGTGTGGGTGGACCCAGTACACAGTTGTGTTCGATTGTCAGTCACAGAGTAAAATTTCTAACATAATCTTCCTCAAGCAAAAAGAATTTTCCTGGGCAGGTCTGTATTTGCCCATTCCACTCCTAGGGGATGAAATATTTCACTACTCCCTGTGGTTACAATGAAAAGACTGAATAGACTTAGTGTTATCTTATATGTAAATCTATCAACATTCTGTAAAAACTAGAACGAATATCTGGATCTATATTTTGATTGATGTATCTGCAGGATGCTGCGAGAAATGACCCATGGTGTGCCATCCTGGTGTGAACAGTTGTTGGTTGACATGGTGGAAAAGAAGCAATTGACCATTCTGCTGGACAGGGGTCATTTAAAACACTTTGAGTCCATGGTGGCACCTTCTAGTCAGTATATCCGGCGTTTGGATACAGATGATGATACCAGTAATTTGGATGTGAGGCAGTGCAATGAGATCTTTCTTGATACTTCCTCCGTATGTGCCATTTTCTTTATATTTACAATCCTCAATACCATTTTTGTGTTGCCTGAAAAGGTGACATAGGGGTCACTATGTCGTTGGTGGGGTGTCAGCGTCATCTGCACAACGGTTTCCGTGCATTAACTTGAGTTCTCTTGGGCAAATCAATTTCGTACAGTGCTTCCTTACCTAAAGTGCTTGCGTGGGATTGCTTTGCACGTTCATAGGTCAAAGATTTAGGTCACTTTCACAGTATAATTTACATAAAAAATCTGTTTCCATGGAGTAACTGGAATTTAATTTTGCTAATCCAACTCAAGCTTGATGCAGTGCATCATTACAGAATGTGCTTTCTTTGGGTTGCTTTTCATGTTCAAAGGTCAAGGTCACTGTTACTTTAAATAGAAAATCTGCCTCCAGTTCCCTTTGGGCAAATCAACCTTAAACTTTATTTAGTGCTTACTGGTTTTCTGTGTGGAAAGTCTTGAATAAACACTTAACATTTATTACAACAGGTATAAAATCAGGAAAATTTATCCATGGAAAGTCTGTGTCATGAGAAACCTTAACATCATAATCTGCAGGTTTATTCATTACACGAGAATCTGTCTGGCAAATTTTACAAATTAAACTTTGAATTGATTCATTGAATATTCATAGCTTGTTCCTTTAAACTCATCTACCAGCTTGCTGCATTGGCAACACATCCACTTCTGTGGAATTCTTGTTGAAATAATGTATACTTCAGAAATATAAAATATGCTTACTTAAATAATAGGGCAGGGTGGTAAAATGTTCAAAATTGCAAAAGTAAAAGAGTGTTGCTCAGCTAATTCTTAACAGTAGATTTCTAATTGGGACTTTTGGGGGACAGTGGAATAAAAATGGGACATATTCTCTCAGGTTAAATGTTGTTGACTGTTGGATGATGGGATTATTCTTTCACTTTTACAGATAGACCTTGATAACCCAGAATCAGGCCATAAAATACTAGCAGATTTGGGTTTTCAACACGGAAATACCTCATTCAATCATGAGGATGAAAAGGTGGAAAAGAATTTGAAGTTTGAACGGATTACAGTATTTTCTCCTGGAATAAATCCTAACGAGATAAAGGTGCCTGATTCAATGAAAGGTATGACACCGAATCCATAAAGTCTGATCTTACTGTTAAAAGTTTTCCTTCAATAGAATAGTGACAGTGAACCTCTTATTGGTAACAATACACAGATGTACCTCTTCCAATTCATAGATTCATCAATTCATAAGAAGTGTGGTAAATGAAATTATATTATGTGACAATTTTTTATCAGAATTCATACTACACCCATGCCTACTTCAAACAATGCCAAATAACAATGAGACAATCCCCAGTGGTACCCTCCCCTCTCCTCCTTACCCCCTTCAAAGGAAAGTTCACCTATACGCTTTACTACAACAAGGTACATGTATATAAAAAAAAATACAAGCAAGAGTATTAATATATAGTATTGATTCTTTCATTCTCATTCTTCAGGTAGTTATTATTACCAATATATTTAAATGTAACATTTCGATGACTACACTGTCACCTTCATCAGACTAACGACCAGTATGAAGCACATTACTACTGACTAGTGTAGTGTACGAGATGACATGATGTAGTATACGGTGATGGTAAAGAATCAACCGACTTTTCGGCTGTACTATAATCCTATTTACAGATGTACACACTAAGGAAGAAAATAGTGTGACAAGATGGTAAAAATCTTATCGATCCAAAAAGTAGAAAAGATGGTAACAATATCAAAATGTACTGTAGTTGATTTGGCCGAACTTTGTTTTACATTTTGTCACAGAGAGTCTGTGACCACCTTCATCCCTGATTAGTCACAGCTCCCTGCAGCATATCCAGATGGCCTCCTTGACCAGTTACCTGGAAAGATTGATTTCCCTATCAACACATTTAGAATCTTCCTAGTCATAAGAATTTTGCTGCATAGAATTATCTTATCTTTTTTTTTTGCCTTCTTGCGATTCCATGTCTTTATGATGTTATGATGTTATGATGTTACACAGATCCACACCATATACCTGTAACAGAGAACGTGTCTACAGTACACAGATCCACACCATATACCTGTAACAGAGAACGTGTCTACAGTACATAGATCCACACCAAATACCTGTAATAGATAACGTGTCTACAGTACACAGATCCACACCATATACCTGTAATAGAGAACGTGTCTACAGTACACAGATCCACACCATATACCTGTAACAGAGAACGTGTCTACAGTACATAGATCCACACCAAATACCTGTAATAGATAACGTGTCTACAGTACACAGATCCACACCAAATACCTGTAACAGAGAACGTGTCTACAGTACATAGATCCACACCAAATACTTGTAATAGATAACGTGTCTACAGTACACAGATCCACACCATATACCTGTAACAGAGAACGTGTCTACAGTACACAGATCCACACCAAATACCTGTAATAGATAACGTGTCTACAGTACACAGAACCACACCAAATACCTGTAATAGAGAAGGTGTCTACAGTACACAGATCCACACCATATACCTGTAATAGATAACGTGTCTACAGTACACAGAACCACACCAAATACCTGTAATAGAGAAGGTGTCTACAGTACACAGATCCAAACCAAATACCTGTAACAGAGAAAGTGTCTACAGTAGAGAGATCCACAACAAATACCTGTAACAGAGAAAGTGTCTACAGTACACAGATCAACACCAAATACCTGTAACAGAGAACGTGTCTACAGTACATAGATCCACACCAAATACCTGTAATAGAGAAGGTGTCTACAGTACACAGATCCACACCGAATACCTGTAACAGAGAACGTGTCTACAGTACATAGATCCACACCAAATACCTGTAATAGAAAAAGTGTCTACAGTACATAGATCCACACCAAATAGTTGTAATAGATAACGTGTCTACAGTACACAGATCCACACCATATACCTGTAACAGAGAACGTGTCTACAGTACACAGATCCACACCAAATACCTGTAATAGATAACGTGTCTACAGTACACAGAACCACACCAAATACCTGTAATAGAGAAGGTGTCTACAGTACACAGATCCACACCAAATACCTGTAATAGAGAACGTGTCTACAGTACACAGATCAACACCATATACCTGTAACAGAAAATGTGTCTACAGTACACAGATCCACACCATATACCTGTAACAGAGAACGTGTCTACAGTACATAGATCCACACCAAATACCTGTAATAGATAACGTGTCTACAGTACATAGATCCACACCAAATACCTGTAATAGATAACGTGTCTACAGTACATAGATCCACACCAAATACCTGTAACAGAGAACGTGTCTACAGTACATAGATCCACACCAAATACCTGTAATAGAGAACGTGTCTACAGTACACAGATCCACACCAAATACCTGTAACAGAGAACGTGTCTACAGTACATAGATCGACACCAAATACTTGTAATAGATAACGTGTCTACAGTACACAGATCCACACCATATACCTGTAACAGAGAACGTGTCTACAGTACACAGATCCACACCAAATACCTGTAATAGATAACATGTCTACAGTACACAGATCCACACCAAATACCTGTAATAGAGAACGTGTCTACAGTACACAGATCCATACCATATACCTGTAACAGAGAACGTGTCTACAGTACATAGATCCACACCAAATACCTGTAACAGAGAAGGTGTCTACAGTACACAGATCCACACCATATACCTGTAACAGAAAGTGTCTACAGTACATAGATCCACACCAAATACCTGTAATAAATAACGTGTCTACAGTACACAGATCCACACCAAATACCTGTAACAGAGAACGTGTCTACAGTACACAGATCCACACCATATACCTGTAACAGAAAGTGTCTACAGTAGAGAGATCCACAACAAATACCTGTAACAGAGAAAGTGTCTACAGTACACAGATCCACACCATATACCTGTAACAGATAACGTGTCTACAGTACACAGATCAACACCAAATACCTGTAACAGAGAACGTGTCTACAGTACATAGATCCACACCAAATACCTGTAATAGAGAAGGTGTCTACAGTACATAGATCCACACCAAATACCTGTAACAGAGAAAGTGTCTGCAGTACATAGATCCACACCAAATACCTGTAACAGAGAACGTGTCTACAGTACATAGATCAACACCAAATACATGTAACAGAAAAAGTCTCTACAGTACACAGATCAACACCAAATACCTGTAACAGAAAAAGTGTCTACAGTACATAGATCCACACCAAATACATGTAAAAGAGAACGTGTCTACACTATACAGATCCACACCAAATACCTGTAATAGAGAACGTGTCTACAGTACACAGAACCACACCAAATACCTGTAATAGAAAAAGTGTCTACAGTACACAGAACCACACCAAATACCTGTAATAGAGAAGGTGTCTACAGTACACAGATCCACACCAAATACCTGTAATAGAGAAGGTGTCTACAGTAGAGAGATCCACAACAAATACCTGTAACAGAGAAAGTGTCTACAGTACAAAGATCAACACCAAATACCTGTAACAGAGAACGTGTCTACAGTACATAGATCCACACCAAATACCTGTAATAGAGAAGGTGTCTACAGTAGAGAGATCCACAACAAATACCTGTAACAGAGAAAGTGTCTACAGTACATAGATCCACACCAAATACCTGTAATAGAGAAGGTGTCTACAGTAGAGAGATCCACAACAAATACCTGTAACAGAGAACGTGTCTACAGTACACAGATCCACACCATATACCTGTAACAGAGAAGGTGTCTACAGTACATAGATCCACACCAAATACCTGTAACAGAGAACGTGTCTACAGTACACAGATCCACACCAAATACCTGTAACAGAGAACGTGTCTACAGTACACAGATCCACACCATATACCTGTAATAGATAACGTGTCTACAGTACACAGAACCACACCAAATACCTGTAATAGATAACGTGTCTACAGTACACAGATCCACACCATATACCTGTAACAGAAAAAGTGTCTACAGTACATAGATCCACACCAAATACCTGTAAAAGAGAACGTGTCTACACTATACAGATCCACACCAAATACCTGTAATAGAGAACGTGTCTACAGTACACAGATCCACACCAAATACCTGTAATAGAAAATGTGTCTACAGTACATAGATCCACACCAAATGCCTGTAATAGAGAACGTGTCTACAGTACACAGATCCACACCATATACCTGTAACAGAAAAAGTCTCTACAGTACACAGAACCACACCAAATACCTGTAACAGAGAAAGTGTCTACAGTACACAGATCCACACCAAATACCTGTAATAGAAAAAGTCTCTACAGTACACAGAACCACACCAAATACCTGTAACAGAGAAAGTGTCTACAGTACATAGATCCACACCATATACCTGTAACAGAGAACGTGTCTACACTATACAGATCCACACCAAATACCTGTAACAGAGAACGTGTCTACAGTACATAGATCCACACCAAATACCTGTGAAAGAGAACGTGTCTACAGTACACAGATCCACACCAAATACCTGTAACAGAGAACGTGTCTACAGTACATAGATCCACACCATATACCTGTAACAGAGAACGTGTCTACACTATACAGATCCACACCAAATACCTGTAAAAGAGAACACGTCTACAGTACATAGATCCACACCATATACCTGTAATAGATAATGTGTCTACAGTACATAGATCCACACCATATACCTGTAATAGATAATGTGTCTACAGTACATAGATCCACACCAAATACCTGTAATAGAGAACGTGTCTACACTATACAGATCCACACCAAATACTTGTAATAGAGAAGGTGTCTACAGTACACAGATCCACACCATATACCTATAACAGAAAAAGTGTCTACAGTACATAGATCCACACCAAATACCTGTAACAGAGAACGTGTCTACACTACACAGATCCACACCAAATACCTGTAAAAGAGAACGTGTCTACAGTACACAGATCCACACCAAATACCTGTAACAGAGAACGTGTCTACACTACACAGATCCACACCAAATACTTGTAATAGAGAAGGTGTCTACAGTACACAGATCCACACCATATACCTGTAATAGAGAACGGGTCTACAGTTCACAGATCCACACCAAATAGGGATTGCTACTCATGTTCAAAATCCAGGTCACTGTTGATATTAATAGAAAATCTGTGTCCGGTTCCCTGATCATACAGTTATTGATACATGGGTATGGAAATTATTGGGAAATCAGGAAAATCAATCCACGTGAAGTCAGTGTCATTGGAGATGACGTAACACACACATGTGCTGCACCTTTTAAATTTAATCATAGATACAGTATGCCAAAAAATTGAATTAAACTGCACCATACAGTTGTTTCGTCCTCCTAGGACTCTTCTGTGATGCTAGGGGCCTTAACCCTTTGGTGGATTTCAACCTAATTCGATGTGAAACATCATAAAGTTAGGGCAATCATGTTGGAATATATGCAATGAAGTGTCGAAGTGTCTTGAACGGAATGCATACACAGCTACTTTTGGCTATTTTGCGGCACATATTCACGTGTCTTACCCTAGAAAACAGCTTCATTCATTTTAATTGACTGATGTCTTGCATTCTCTATGTTATAGTCAGATGATCATTAATGCATTTTGGCCTCTCGATACATACATATGTATCGAGGAAATGTTATATGCTGACAATGTTTTGGCAGTTCGTATCCCTCCGTGAAAAAATGTAAATTTGATACCATCACATCAAAATGACAAGAAGTTCAAGGACATCATCTGATATGGAACTGAACAGTATTTTTAAACCAGGGTCACTATATGCACTATATCCACATTAATGATGAAATTGAGTATTTTGATGTCTGTCGGTCTTATGTGTCTCTCAATATTTCATGTATTTTAGGTCCCCCCCCCCAAAAAAAAAAATTTAAACAAATAAGGGGTCGAAAGACTGTGACAACCATTGCTTTAGATAGAAAATAATTTTCCCTTCAAATTTCCCTTTCATCATTCAACTTAATGCTTTATTTTTCTCTCAGTAACTTTACAGTATAGGAAATTGGTTAATGATTTCTTGTTGATATTTCACATTTCCTATCTGAACTAGAACTCATCATGACAAGGATTGATTCTATGAGGGCATCGGAGCAGCTGATCGTAAAATGTGCTGCTGTGCTTGGGACAAGCTTTTCTCGTGACATGGTAGAGACAATCCTTCCTAACGTCCAGAGAGTAAAAGCAAGGAAGTGCTTCAAACAGCTCGCCTTCAATGGAATATTTGAGTGTGCAAACATTCCAGCAGGACGATACAATAAGATGATGCAAGGACGAGACGATACAATATCATGGGACACCTGTTATTGTGTAAAAGACGAGAATCTCTATGTACGGGATCTGTGCAATAAAATGCGCTTTCGTAATGCTCTGATTCAGCAGACAGCTTACGAAACCTTAATGGAAAGCCAGCGCCTCGAACTCCATGCCAAATCAGCAGAGTATTTGGAGAAGCAGGCCGATAAATACCGCTTGAAGATTCCATATTATTTGCTGGGGAGAATTCCTCCAAATAGTGGAACAGATGATACAGGTTCAGGTAAAAAGAGTATTAACATTTTTGCCAATTTGACCTCTTTTCCCACGCCCCTTATGCCCCCGGTGGTAAGTCATGGTCGTTTGTCCCATTCCTCAGTCCCCAAGGTAAGTCAGGATCTTTGATCCCGGTCTTCAGGCCCCTGATGGTAAGTCAGGGTCTTTGGTCCCACTTCTCAGGCCCCTGATGGTAAGTCAGGGTCTTTGGTCCCACTCCTCAGGCCCCTGATTGTAAGTCAGGGTCTTTGGTCCCACTCCTCAGGCTCCTGATGGTAAATCAGCGTCTTTGGTCCCACTCCTCAAGCCCCCGTTGGTAAAACAGTATCTTTAACCTCACTCCTCAGGTTCCCGGTGGTAAGTCATGGTCTTGCTTTTCATACTATCAAACTACAATACAATTCCAATCGAGTTTGAATTACACTTAAAAGTGTTATTTTCTCTATGTAAGCTATAGTAAAACCTCCCAGAGCCCTATAACCATTTCATTAATTCTAGTGCATTTAAATTGGTATGGCGGTACGTACGTAAGGGTCTTGCTTTTTTCACCATCGAATTGCAATTGCATAATAAAATTCCAATCAAGTTTTAATTATATCCTTCTGAAAAAACATTTTTAAATGTGTTATTTTTTTCTATATAAACTTTAATAAACTTGACTCCCTTCCAAGGGCAGAATGGGTTACCTTGGGGTCATGAAATGTACAATTTTGATAAAACACCTTGGATGTTCACATCGATGAAGAGTGTTTAATTCTAGTACATCAGAACCAATATGCTTGCCCATTTGGCCCCGCCCCAGGCCCCTGGGGTGTAAGATACACATAATTCAATATTTTTCGCTAACCTTTGACTGATAAGGCACTTCCTACAATATTTTATTGAAATTGGATCAATTGTTAAATATGAAAATGTCAAAAGTTAATAAACAACGACGGACCAAGAATGATAGCATCAGCCCACATGATCAATCATGTGAGCTAAGAAATTAAAAGGCAGTGCCATAACATAGATCACTGATCAGCAAAAAGGTGAATTTTATACACATATTTTGATTGTATTTCTGCATACCGTAGTCTGTTTCACTCTTTAAGCAGAAAGTCAGAAAATGGTTTTGGAGTTCTCCTCTACTAGGCTTTCTGAAGAATATCGTTCCATGTGTTGTGATGAGTTACATATCAAACAATTATCAGACTACAACAAATGTCAATTCCTGACAATAATAAATACCAGTCACATTTTTAGCCCACCATCATCAGATGGTGGGCTATTCAAATCGCCCTGCGTCCGTGGTCCGTCGTCCGTCCGTCCGTCAGTCCGTCCGTCCGTTAGTCCGTCCGTAAACAATTCTTGTTATCGCTATTTCTCATAAAGTACCGAAGGAATCTTTCTCAAATTTCATGTGTTGGTTCACCTTGGTCCCTAGTTGTGCATATTCCATTTTGGGACCGATCTGAATTCAAGATGGCCGACAGGCAGCCATCTTGGATTTTGACATTTGAACTTTGTTATCCCTATTTCTGAGAATGTACTGAATGGATCTTTCTCAAATTTCATGTGTTGGTTCACCTTGGTCCCTAGTTGTGCATATTCCATTTTGGGACCGATCTGAATTCAAGATGGCCGACAGGCAGCCATCTTGGATTTTGACATTTGAACTTTGTTATCCCTATTTCTGAGAATGTACTGAATGGATCTTTCTCAAATTTCATGTGTATGTTCCCCTTGGTGCTTAATTATGCATATTGCATTTTGGGACCAATCCGAAAACAACATGGCCGACAGGCAGCCATCTTGGATTTTGACAGTTGAACTTTGTTACCGCTATTTCTGAGAATGTACTGAATGGATCTTTCTCAAATTTCATGTGTAGGTTCCCCTTGGTGTGTAGTTATGCATATTGCATTTTGGGACCAATCTAAAAACAACATGGCCGACAGGCAGCCATCTTGGATTTTGACAATTGAAGTTTGTTATCGCTATTTCTAAGAAAGTACTGAAGGTATCTTTCTCAAATTTCATGTGTTGGTTCACCTTGGTCCCTAGTTGTGTATATTCCATTTTGGGACCGATCTGAATTCAAGATGGCCGACAGGCAGCCATCTTGGATTTTGACATTTGAACTTTGTTATCCCTATTTCTGAGAATGTACTGAATGGATCTTTTTCAAATTTCATGTGTAGGTTCCCCTTGGTGCCTAGTTATGCATATTGCATTTTTGGACCAATCCGAAAACAACATGGCCGACAGGCAGCCATCTTGGATTTTGACAGTTGAACTTTGTTATCGCTATTTCTGAGAATGTACTGAATGGATCTTTCTCAAATTTCATGTGTAGGTTCCCCCCTATAACTGCATTCAATATAAACTCGTGACACAAACTAACGCGAATGTAGATCTATACCAAAACGTGCAAGCATTGACAATTTTTAAAGATGCTACGTCTCCGACAACGTAAATACAGGTTGTCACAGAAATGGACAACGCTGACACCCATTGTACAGAAATGTATAAAATTAAGGTATCAGATGAAAAATATTAACAAAGTCCGTAAAATCGCCGCAAACTTAACCAATACTTTCATATACAAGATATAGAGGAGGAATTTTTTCCAGTTGAAAATAAAAAAATAAAAAGAGAAGCTGAAACTTTTGAAGGATGGTAATTTCACAAAGTTAGTAACTTTTGTTGTTGTATCAAATTATATAATGGCCTATTCTAGTTTTCAATCGACGATATTGACGCTCTATCGACGACGTAGCATCTTTAATAAAAATAACAAAATAACAAAATATCACCAAAATACTGTTCAAGGATATACTTAAAACCCCCAATGTACGTAACTGTAGGTTTTCGACATGATTCAGAAAAACAAAATCTTTAAAAAAAAATCCAATCTACATACACGGAAAAAAAAACCCATGACAAAGACAAAAACAAATACAATTCATGGGTGCTAAGAATAAGGAAACGACAATGTAATTCACAAAAAAAAAAAAAAAAAGTGCATCTGTGTCCCACCAGAGTCTCTGCTCACACTTAATCAACACCTAAGAGACAATCGAAAGAAGAGAAAAGAACCATCTTTCAAAAAACAAACTTAGATCATTTGATGGTGGGCGCCAAGATCCCTCTGGGATCTCTTGTTCTGTTTTGCTTTCGATGTCAATACCTGTTCCATGGCAGGAGATTATACATTTTAATATTAAAACAAAACCATACCAAAGAAGCATAAAATAAATTTAAACAAGAGACCCAGGGGGCACGTAGAAGAGATCTCGGGGACAAGAGTATACTACAGCACTTATCCTGGTAGTATTGCCTGTATAAAAGTTAAGTTTCAAAGTGTTGGCTCAGAAAGTCCCTAAGATTGTACCCACACCCCAGGGTCAGTTCTAATACTATGAAAGCATTTTCCATTTATACTCAGCAATTTTATACTTATAAAAAGTGGTGACTCAGAAAATATATCTCAACGTGTGGCCTACATCCGAGGTCAATGCTAATGTCATGATTGTGGTGTCTCTTTATGCTAAGCAATCGTATGATATATTTTTTTGGGCGGGGATCTGAACCCCTTCGTAGTTAGGACTCCGGATACAAGTCTACCAGCGTTGGGCAAATCCCTTGATCATTATACCCCCCCGCAACGAAGTTAGGGGGGGTATACTGGAATCAGCTTGTCTGTCCGTCTGTCCGTAGAAAAATGTTGTCCGGACAACTCCTCCTAAACTACTGGATCGATTTCAATAAAACTTGGCAGTATTGTTGGGGACCATGTGTAGATGTGCATGCAGAGTTTCGTTTGTCAAAATTTTGGTTGCCATGGTAACCAGGTCACTATACACAGGTTTCCATAATAAAATGTTGTCCGGACAACTCCTCCTAAACTACTGGATCGATTTCAATAAAACTTGGCAGTATTGTTGGGAACCATGTGTAGATGTGCATGCAGAGTTTCGTTTGTCAAAATTTTGGTTGCCATGGTAACCAGGTCACTATACACAGGTTTCCGTAATAACGTGTTTTCCGGACAACTTCCTATAAACCACTGGATCGAGTTTAATGAAACTTGGCAGTATTGTTGGGGACCATGTGTAGATGTGCATGCAGAGTTTTGTTTGTCAAAATTTTGGTTGCCATGGTAACCAGGTCACTATACACAGGTTTCCATTATAATGTGTTGTCCGGACAACTCCTCCTAAACTACTGGATCAATTTCAGTGAAACTTGGCAGTATTGTTGGGGACCATGTATAGATTTGCATACAGGGTTTGATATGAAATCTACACTGTAATGTATGTAAGACCAACGGTGCCTTCTTTGTTTTTGTTTTTTAGATATGCGGTGTTACATAGTAATATAAAATAATACATTATATAATGCATGTTATATACAACTTGTACTACATCATGTTTTTTTCAAAAACATGTCAGACACCTCTAATAAGAGGTAGCGGGGGGGTATTAGTCAGCCATCGGCTTACAGTTCTAGTTTGATTAATTGTGAACTGTACATATAGTTAAGGGATGGGGATAATACTGGTAAACAATTTTGTAACAGAGATTGCAATACGAAGGGCCAGCTGGAAAAGGATGACTTCGACACGTGTACGGGACATTGGCACTTACCAACAGACGCGTGGAAGACGTTTTGGATTTTCTCTGGACATTGAGTAAGTCTAAATGTCTTTTTTTCTGTGTAACATGAAATACATGACATTATGAGTGATACTATATTTGATCTGTTGTCCTCACCTCGATTACACTAATCAGCCACTATGTAATACATTTCAAGAAATATTACTTATAAACATTAGAAAGAACATAAATTAGAGAATACCGAAGCGTTAACAAAATCATAATCCGAACTCAAAATCGATTAAACCAGGGGCAAAACATGAACAAAGGAAAGATTTACGTTGAGACCTTAGCTTGTAAAAGTACAAAAGAATATGATCTGGTATTCTTGAAAAGTAAGCGTCTTCTGCTTCATCGACGGCACTCGCCATGTAAGTCTTTGTCACATCAAAGTAAACATCAAGTCCTCTATGAGACCCGAGTCATCATTGTCAATCACAAGTAAACACAGTAATGAGCATACTCAAAAACGTCCATCTTAATATCACTTAAAGATCCAAAATATTTCTGATTGAGACAAAGATGGCGACCATAAAATTTGCCCATAGTTCTGATCAACCTGCATCTCTCGAATCCTTGTGTTGTTAGTTTGTTTGTCAGCAATCGACATCGATCACAAAAATCACGATATTTAGAGCAAGCACTAGAATATCGAATCAACTGCGACATGTTAACACCATAGGTTGGAGAAGCAGGGATGTTGCTATCAAGAAATGGAAAGTTCACGATCGTAAAAACATCATATCTATCGTATTGCTTAGTAGTTAGCTGTCAATGTTGGTCGTAGTTTGAATTCCTGGTCGACAATATCTTTGTTGAGTTCGGAGTAAAGATTTTCCAGCAGACTGTTGGCCTTCCCGTGGGAACAAACTGTGAATTTGTGGAAGGGCTTATCAGGACAGGTAACAAAAGCCTTGCCAAATCTTTTAATTTCACTTTCAGATATATCGACGATGTGCTGTCCATTAACCACAAGACATTTGCAGATCACGTCGATCGTATATACCCTTCTGAACTTGATATAAAGGACACAACAGACTCTTCTATATCAGCTGCTTACCTCGATCTTTACTGAAAGATGACGTAACACACAAATGTACTGCACCTTTTAAATTTAAAAGTAAAATTAAACTAGTTCTGTATAATTTCACATCGTGTACTACGAAAATGTGTATATTACGTACCGTGCCACTAGTCAAATAAGATTAACTGTGGCTATGGAGGCTCCAGCAAACCTCGGGGACTAAAAAATCCACTAGTCTGCCACCCCCTATCATTTAAGATGACGTAACACAACTGTGTTGCACCTACGACCAACATGGACAGCTTACTACTAAGCTATACGATAAACGTGATGATTTCAATTTTCCGATCGTGAACTTTCCATTTCTTGATAGTAACATCCCTACTTCTCCAACCTATTCGATATGCCAGGGCTTGCTCTAAATATCGTGATTGATGTCGACTGTTGACAAACAAATTTACAACACAAGGTTTCGAATGATACAGGTTGATCAGAAATACGGGCAAGTTTAATGGTCGCTGTGTTTGTCTCATTGAGAAATATTTTGGATTTTTAAGTGATATGAAGATGAATGTTTTTGAGTATGCTCATTAGAGTGCTTAGCACTACTTGTTGTGATTGACAATGAAACTCGGTTCTCATTTTGAGAACTTGATGTTTACTTTGATGTGACAAAGATTTACATGGCGAGTGTCGATGAAGCAGTAGACGCTTACTCTTCCGGACCACCTAGTCTTATTCTCTTGTTCTTTTACAAGGGTCTCCATGTAAATCTTTCCTTTTTTCATATTTTGCCTCTGATTTAATCGATTTTGAGTTCGGATTAGAGATCGAGGTAAGCAGCTGATGTAGAAGAGTTTGTTGTGTCCTTTATTTCAAGTTCAGAAGGATATATACAATCGACGTGGTCAGCAAACTTCTTGTTGTTTATAGACAACACGTGGTCGATATGTCTAAAGTGAAATTAAAAGATTTGGCAAGGGTTTTGTTACCAGTCCAGATTAGCTATTCCACAAATTTCGACCTCGTATGAAAACAAGTCAGCTAATAGTGGGGCACAGTTTGTTCCCATACGGTTTTCTCCGAACTCAGCAAAAATAATTGTCGACCAGGAATTCAATCAATGTTACTATATCTTCTTCAGTATATTTCCTCTTAGCTTTTGTCGTGTTTTTCATAGTATGCTCCAAGACAGCTCACTACCATGTATTTGTATCGTCGTCTGCCTTTCTTGGTAAAGAAAGCGTTCATAACTAGAGATCGAAGAAGTTCCTTCAATTTCGTATGAGGTATGGTAGTGTAGAGGGTGTAGAAATCAAATGTTTTGACCGAAAAGACATTTTTTAGGAGGGGGTGTTCAAGATTGATCGAAAGATCTTTTGAGTTTTCAAGATTTTGCTAAAATTGTCTATAAGAGGGAAGCAAATCTTTTTGTTCTTTCGGACTTATTTTTCATGTATATTCGGTATAACAACTAGCCAATACCTATATGAATACCTTTAATTTATTTAACACATATGCATAATTGTAAGTTAGCACAAGGAAAGTTAATTAAAATTCCATGCTTGTTTTTTTTTTCTTCTTCTTTAATGAAAGTGATGATGAATGAGAAGATATCTGTACAAAGATATGTACAATTTATTCTGACAAAATCAGGTTCTTTCAATCCAGTTAGCTCTTCAAAAATAAAAATAATTAGAAAAAAAACTATTTTTGTCAAAAGTTTATTTTCAACTTTTTCCTTTTGTAATTTTTAAAACACATGACTTAAAGAATCGTATTTCCTGGGCATTTTGTATACCTCTATTTCATGTCTCTACAAGATGCTAGTGTTTTACTGTAAAAGCCAATATTTTGGCGAGTGGAATTTTCGCTTAGTCAGCATCCGAACTGTTCGCGGTGTGATAATATTCGCGATTCGCTCATGCTGTTTTGTACTGTGTACCTTATAATACTGTTATAGATTGAGTGGTGTTAATTAAGTCCGCGTGTGGATATATTCGCGCAAATTTAATGCAAGCGAAATAAGTGTAAATATCACTCCGCGAACAATTCCACTTTTACAGTATGCGCTTCATATCGGACAAATAATATCTTCCATGAGGGGTTTTGATTTAAGGGTCATCTATATAGCATATCTATAGATATTTTTAAAAAAAAATGATCACAATGTTAAACATATCAAAATGTTTCAATAGTTTATAGGGATAAATGCCTGTATGACTGGACTACATCTAATGATATCAAATGCATCACTGGTAGTAAAAATAAACCTGAACTGTTGTCTAGGAAGAGGGATCCCCTGATGCAATTTCTAAGGGAACAGTTTTCACTGAACCAGACAACTAATGAGATGCTTGAGTGCCTTCTGCCAACATATAAAATGATTCTCTATCATTGGAAGGCATCCAATCGTTACCAGAACCTTGTCAGCCAGCTCTTGGAGGCCAGTTCAGTAGCGGTTGCACTCTGCAAAGCAGAGCAGGTTTGTTTAATTGTTCTATAAATAACAAATGTAAGCCATATCTAGTATTACATTTCTGAATCTCATTCAAACATTACGCAATGCCTAAAAAAAACAAAAAAGGGGGGGGGGGAATTAATTATAATACACTTTTTATACGCACGTCAAATTGACGGGACGTATATATATATATATTATGGTATGGTATTGTTCGTCCATCCGTCGTTAGCTTTTATTTGTCCGGAGATCTCCAACAGTTTTCAACTGATATCTTTCAAACTTAGTAGGCGAAATCATCATGACATGAAGATGTGTTTTCCTTAACGACAATTGGATTCGACAATATTTACTAGAGTTATATGGCCCTTCGAGGCAATATGTAAAAATGTGTATACTTTAGCTTGCTTTCGTGTACACAACTAGACAACCTACTGTTTAGAATTTCATTTCACCTGTTTTGCACTTGACTATGAGATTGCCGTCTTTTAATCTGAGTATACTTCTGATAGGACCCGACGGGCGTTTTATGCCTCTGCTAGCGGTGCTCTTGTTGTACATAGTCAACTCTATGAAGACCGATCCAGCATCAGTTACAAGAATGTCAAACTCGAAAATCAAAGTCAATGTGAAGACGTAGAAATGTTTCTGATTGAAAATTGAACTGATAATATGAAAACGGAAGCACAAACAATATTGCAAGTGAGAAATCCTGTTTTGATTTTGTAAACAACCTCCTTGACGTCATTCAAACATAATGCTGTCTCTAATCTTACCTCGTCCGAACCCTGGGTTAACGCCAAAATTTGAAGAAATCGATGCGAAGATTGCTTCCCTTTTAGAAAAAAGAGCAGTTGGACCCTTTTTGTTTGTTTGCCAAAAACAACGGACCCCACAATGTTAAATTTTAACATTTCCGGAAATTCAATGTGTCCTTTCATACTCCTATGAGTACAGGATGCGGGATGCGCACGTATATTTGTCAATGCATATTACTGTAAAACTTTGCAATGAGGTGTCAATGAGCACCACCGGCAAACATCCTTACCTTTGGAATATTTGAGGAGGAAGAAAGGCAGGAAATATCAATTATAAAAATGCCCAAAGGTTTCAAACGGGAGGTCGAAAACAGCCGATAAGACCGATGAGATCCACTAGCAGACCACAGCCAAAACTACCCAAACTGATTCTTGTTCTCTCCCATGGGATGGACACTTTTGTAAATTGCGTTAACCCGATCGAAGTCTGAAAGTATTGAAAGTGTGCTGACAAAGATGAGGTGAACATGTCTTACTGACAACACCAGCGGACTCATTGTGGTTTTGTCCCTCATGTCGTTACCATGGAGAAAAAAATCATACGTAGCTACTGATAATGTTAATACAGCGAGGAAAAAATTAAAAATGAATTAAGGGAGATAATAAAAATAAATTATGCGAGGACAATGTAACGAAATTAGGATTGGGAAGTACGACAAAATATGAAGACTACTTCCAAGACTGCTGTTTGTGTCTTTTACATCACCAGAGGAAATTAATCATATATGTCAAATATGAAAAATGCCATTGCGAACGAGGTCAAGAAACATCCCAAGAAATTTTGGAAATATACAACGAAACAAATTCCGGAATCTCAAAACTGCAAACCATTGTTTCTACTCTGCCCCTCCAGTAATTGTTTTGGTCCGATCCCACAATGGGCGTTGCTGTCGTTATTACTTATATACAATGTAATATCCATGTCATTAGGTTCAGTCTTGTTCACACATATATGATGTACAATAAACCCTTTTTTAGTTATAAATCATGGAAAACAAACTACAGTTGAACAGTTGCAAGTGAACATATAAATGTATTTTTGATAGGCAATGGACCTGTTGGGAGAGGTTGATGTTGTACTTGAAAGCATGAAGGAAAGTGATGACGTCGATCAGACGTCCCTCCTCATCTTTAAGTCAAGAGCAAACAGAATTTGGGCGAAGGTATGCTATCATTTTGGGAGGTTGTTTTCTCTCAGAGACGCAGATATAGCTATGAGTCGAGTCAATGGTTGTTTTTCATTTATTGTTTAAACTTGCTATGGACAGTACTTATGTATTTCCTGGTTCAAATAAAGTGTACGTTTGTATTAAAATGACATTTAACTTAAGATTTATTTACACCTAACTAAACTACATATGTATTTTGCATTATCCCTCAGATGCCCGTTACTCTAGCCTCATCAATGATTTGAAAAAAAAAATCGTATACTGTCCTTTTACATGTAATTGTATTTCTCTCATATCTCGCCATGTTGGATAGAGTTTACCCATGTAAGAAAAATCTATCTTACATAGCATTTCACGCGACGTGACGTCACAATGGCTCAACAATGACGTGACGTCACGAATACGGTAAACTCTGATGCCGGAAAGAGAAAACGACGGCGTGATAAAATTAAAACCCTTCACAAAATCTTGACCATAAACACCAGGAAGAGGAGATTAATTTTTGTGCGCAAACGTTGTTTGCAAATATAGGGTATGCTTAAACTCGCTGTCTAATTCGTTTTCGTCAAAAAAGCTCAAGGAAAAAGTTGAAATTTCAAAATGGTAGCCTGTTTAAACATATTTTCATGGTTTTTGAGCTTATTCGGGTAGTTGATGTGGGAGAAAAAGACTCTTTCATTATGTGTGTATATAGGATAGGGATATTCCACCCTCGGGATCACAAAATGTGGTAAATCCCTCGGCAAGCCTCGGGTTTCACCACATTTTGTGACCCCTCGGGTGGAATATCCCTATCCTACATACACGCATATGAAAGAGTCTTATAATCTTAATATAATATCCTTTTCAGCCCACCATCATCAGATGGTGAGTTATACAAAATCTAGTAGAGTAATGAAGCAATATTTTTTTAATTGGCATATTACATCCCTATGAATATTCCGTCTTTAGTAACAAGTAGATTTTATTGAAATTTCTTTTGAATGATCAGCATATTATACAATTGTGCACAGGCATTTCAAATGCATATTTCAACCCTTCAGAGGCAAACTATCTATGACATGTTTCCATTTTAGTTGACCCCAAGTTCAAGGGTACTTATTTAAAAACTACCAGCATTTTCATGAAAATTAGTTTTCTACCGATGACAATTCTAGTTGTGCATGGTTTAGTTTTGGACAAATCCGATCTATGGATCATTTCTCAAATGTCGTATGTGGATTCCTCTTGATGCCTTGTTGCGCATGGTTCATTTTCTGACTGATTAGATAAGCAATATAGCTGGGACTATGCCGGAAATGTTTTATCGCTATTACTTTACTTTACAAATAATGGATGGATCATTCTTATATCTTATATGTGTAGGTACGCTTTGTCCCTAGATGTGCATGGTCCCATTTCCGACTGATCTTACATTGCCGAAAAGCATCAATATCATAGTTTGACTATTATGGCTATGAAAACATATAGTATTTTTTCGAGAAATACAAGATGGAAAATTTTTTAAATTTCATTTGTAGGTTCCGCTTGGTCCTTAGTTGTACTCGTTTGATTTTGGAACGGATCAGAAAATTGAAATTGCACTCATCTTTCAATTTATTTTTTTTTTTTTTTGAGTTATACTCAAATTTAAAAATAAGGGAAGAGATCCAACTTTTTAAGAACAAATGAAGATCACCGATTGTGTATGAAGATCCTTCTGTGATATCTTGTTTTTCTACTTTCTATTGAAAATATAAGTAGTTTTGCACATTCTGCTATTGGTGTATGCCAAGATCAGGAATTCCCGCCTTTTGGCCCCTATCATCAGGGAAGAGTCCTAGGAGGACGAAACAGCTGTATGGTGCAGTTTAATTAAATTTTTCGGCATACTGTATCTATAGCTGAATTTAAAAGGTGCAGCATATGTGTGTGTTCATCAAATTAGTTGCTATGAAAAAAATTGGTCTTGTTTGTATTTCTTAGAATATAACAATGTACAATTTGGTCTTTTTGTATTTCATGGAATGTAACAATGTACATTTACATGGTTTATATATATTTACAGACGTTCAAGCTCGTTGGACAAGAAGAGCAGTGTTACTCCTTTCTGAAAGAAGCGGCAAGATTGTTAGGCTTGAAACAACCTAAACGAGTCGCTGCAATCAAGTTGAAATTGAAATTTCTCAAACTGAGAATGTTCTTCACGCGGAACCGAGATAGACCGTAATTGATTATTTTGCTTATCTTGTCTCTACCATTTAAATGGTTGCGGCATTTCTATCTAGAAAATATATAAGTCAAGCTAAATGTGTGTCCCTTCCAGGAGTAAATGTGCCATGCAATAAAATGGGGTTTTGTTCCTTACTTGGAACTGCTTTCAGTTGGCATTAATAGTCAATATTAATGGTTGAGCTCCTGGTTTATAATGTCTTTGTTGAGTTCAGTGGATTATTTGGCATGATGGCTTTCTAATGGGAACAAACTGCCCCACTCTTGGCTGACTTGTTTTTGTTTTCATACAAGACTTAATTTGTCGAGAAATTCATCAGGACAGATAACATACACCTTGCCAAATCAGGAACACGACACACTAACTCTATATGAGCTTCTTACCTCGATCTTTTTTCATGCTATGGCCAACACAGACATCTTAATTACTACAAATCTATACGAAAAAGGATTGTAAACTTTCCCTTTCTTGCTAGTTACATCCCTGCTTCTCCAACCAATGGTGTTCACATGCTGCATTCAATTCGTTATTATGATTGCTTAGAATATCGAGATTTTCGTGATAGATGTCGGCTGCTGACAAACAAACTGACGGAAAAGCGATTCGAGAAATGCAGGTTAGTGACCGTCATCTTTGTCTCATTGAGAAATATTCTGAACACATGTATGATATGAAGGTGGGAGTTTTTGAATACTGCTTGTTGTGATAAGAACTTTACCTCAGTTCTGGCTTTGGTGATTTTTCATGAATCTGACGTGTCTTAGTTAATTGACGACATCCGTCATGTCTTTGATTTTTTATAAGCCCACCCAAAGAGTGGGTGTGTATTGCTATGGCTTTGTTCGTTAGTCCGTTGGTTGGTTGGTTCGTCCGTCCGTGGATATATGCATGAAGCTCTGAAACTGAATGGATTTTGAGATTCATTCAGTATGTCGTTACATAGTTATTGCCCATGCACTTTGGAAATTTCAACAAATGTTAAAATGACCGTAACTTTTGTATTAAAAAAGAAAATGGCTTTAAATTGGGTATATAATTTCAGCTTAATATGGACTTTCATATATGTATTTCGTGGGGGGGGGTTTTGGTGGGGGGGGGGGGGGGTGCTGAATTTACCATTGCAATATTATTGACATTTCCTTGTGTCGTTACTCTTTGTTTTCATTTGGATTTTTTGTAAATTTGTCATATACATGTACTGGAAGATTTCTCTCTTTATTTTGAAATCACTTGTCATTTTCACTCATATCGTTTCCCTAATTATAAGTTCCAGACTCGCTTACATATACAATGCCCTCCAAATCACCTATCAAATCATTTTATTTGTCTATGCACAACAATCTATACAAAACAAAATCTTGCATCCTCAGTTCATTAATTTCCGGTATAACTATTAATTCCTACATAAGTATTTCACCTTCATACTTATAATGTTTCGACTTCTTTATTTCAAACTGGTGCCTACACTGACGCCAAATGTACGACATCAGTAATTGTGCTTATTGATTTCGCGGGTGGGCGTATTATGTACCGTCCACGGAACTCTTGGATTTTTTTTTCCAACTGGACAAAGGCAAATTCAACAACGTGCTTCGTGTTTGATATGTCTTTGTCAAGTTGTATTTCGTGCCAACTAAAAGCAGTTCAATACTTTAACTTATATTTACCATTTTTAGTATATGTTCATAAAATAATCAAGTACCCTTTTAAACTCACCTGGGCCATTCTGGCCAAGTGGCGCAGCGTCCGTCTTCCGTCAACTGTTTCCTTTAACACTATACTAGTCCTTTTACGTCTTATAGGACTTTGACCAAATTTGGTCTGTAGCATAAGTGTTCATAACAGTTCTCAATCTTGTATAAACAAAGGGTACGTCCCGCAGGGAGGCAAATGGGCGAGGCCAAATAAGCAGAAAGTGGTAAACTTCAAAGAAATCTTCTCAACCAATTAAAGCATTTTGTCCAAATTTTTTCTAGAGCATCATTGCAAAATAGGATTTTAAGTTTGTATAAACGAAGGATGCAAAGGTGCGGGGCCCAATAGGGGAAGTGATTGGGCCCCGTGATGCGAAATGGAGAAAAACATTGAAAATAGTTTTTCGCTCATACAAATAAAAGGAGTTCAACCAAATTCAGTCTGGAACGGGTTCTCAATTTTGTATGGCCAGACTGGGGGGCAAGGAGGCGGTGCCAAATAAAGAAATAATTGAAATATTTTTGTGGCCAGACTGGGGGGCAAGGAGGCGGTGCCAAATAAAGAAATAATTGAAATATCTTCAAAACCATCTCAACCAATGAAAGGATTTTGTTCTAGAATAAATTTGCACATATTGGTCTAAAGTTTATATAAATGGAGGATGTGGCCCCTCTGGGGCAGATTGGCAGGGCCCAATAGGGAAATTAGAACATTTGTTTCTTCCTCTATAAAATGAAGGAACTTAAACAATATGCAGTCTGAAGGGTGCAAAGTAAATGAAGAATGAATTTTTATAAACTGATTTGTGTTTGCTCACTTTTGGGCAAATATGGGGCCTAAAACGGGAAACAGGAATGCATTTAAGATCCTTATTCTTAAGTACGGACAAAGTCATTTAAACTTAACCTGCTCTCCAGCATCTTTTGGCAAAAAAAAATAAGAGAATACCAAAGTGTCAACAAAACCATAATCCGAACTCAAAATCGATTAAATTGGGGCAAAATAGGAACAAAGGAAAGATTTCCATAGAGACTCTCGTAAAAGCACAAGAGAATAAGACCAGGTGTTCCGGAAGAGTAAGCGTCTTCTGCTTAATCGACGACACCCGCCATGTAAATCTTGGTCACATCCGAGTAAGCATCAATCCTCAAAACGAGAACCGAGTCATCATTGTCATCACAACAAGTAAACACACTAACAAGCAAACTCAAAAACGTCCATCTTCATATCACACAAAGATACAGAATATTTCTCTATGAAATCAAGATGGCGACCATAAAACTTGCCCATAGTCTTCATCAACCTGCATTTCTCGAATCCCTGTGCCGTAAGTTTATTCGTCAGCAGTTCACATCTATCACGAAAATCGCGATATTCAGAGCAAGCCCTAGAATAACGAATCAACTGCGACATGTAAACACCATAGAATGGAGAAGCAGGGATGTTACTATCAAGAAAGGGAAAGTTCACGATCGGAAAATCGAAATCGTCACGTTTACCATACAGCTTAGAAGTAAGTTGCCCGTGTTGGTCATAGTTTAAGTAAAGATCGAGGTAAGAAGCTGATGTAGGAGAGTATGTTGTGTCTTTAATCTCAAGATCAGTAGGGTATATACGATCGACTAGGTCAGCAAACTTCTTGTTGTTTATAGACAACACATCGTCGATATACCTGACAGTGAAATTGAAAGATTTGGCAAGGTTTTTGTTACCCGTCCTGATAAGCCCCTCGACAAATTCAGCCTCGTATGAAAACAAAAACAAGTCGGCCAAAAGTGGTGCCCATTTGAATGCCAACAGTTTGTTGGAAAATCTTTCCTCCCCACTCAACAAAGATATTGTCAACCAGGAATTCATTTGACAATCTGATTAAAATCATATCTTGATCTCCGCGCCGTTCCGTAAACTTCTCTCTGCTGCGTTAAGATCTGAGCAAATCCCATAGGGGGTCATGTCCCGATGACCTTTTGCATTAGCCAATCAAATTACTACTGTCAGAACCTTGACAGTGAAATTTTGAGGCGACAAAGTTTGCATAATCGTATTTGTCCGTCACCAAAAAGTTCATGTGGAATAATGTGACGAAATGGCTTGCTGCAAGATGACAGGTCAATGGAATGTTATTTTAGTGTTAAGTAAAGAGGCGATAATGGTCATCTGAACGTGACCTCTTATGGGATGTTGTCAGATCCTTGTAAAACGGAGTGAGAACAAGGATCTGTATTTTAATCAGATTGATTTGATAATCCTGCATGGTACTCAACAGCTTTTAAAAAAAACAAAAAAACATGATATATTAAGGCCCCGATCCTCTTATTATTTCTCAGCATTTAGCTCAAATAATGTGTCCATCGCCTGGAACAGTCAGTGATAAAAAAACGTAATTATGACGTCAGCAGTTGGGATTCTGTGTCTATCAGCAATGATACATCAAGTTTAAGCAATGTATATTTTTTACAGAATGTTACCAGCGGGCGAGGTTGTCATTGAGCAATGCTACTGTCTATTAGACCTATACTATCACCACAAAGAAAATGACAACAACCACCTCATGGTCTTCAGTGCAATGTTACACCTATGTAAGATCTTAAACAAGACGCCACTACTACACCATGTAAGTGTGATATAAACAGCGCAAAAATTTGGAGAACATCAACCAATTGGTCAACCGTTTTACTTTTTTTCTTTTGCGTTTCGAAAGGCATGACTATAAACCATGTACTGGGGAGGGGAGTCTTTTGTATGATGAACTTGTAATTTAGTATGGTGCGCAAATATGGCGGAAAACCAATCTTCGAGAGACAAGGGTGGATACAGAAACCTGGATATCTGATATTTGTAGAAATAATAAAAAAAGAAAAAGTTTCGCGTTTCGTTGACAAAATGTGTCCCTTTCCAATCGTAGCGGACAGTTGTATTGGCATTTCTTGGGTAAGAAGTTATTAAGCAGTTATCATGATGTTTTGAAACAGACCCGACATACTTTGTCTTGCGTCAATTTTAACAACAGTATGACAAATACAACTTATTATTTTAAAATCAATATCTATGTTTCTGCGAAAATGCCCTAAACTGTAGATACGGTTCTTTGTGTGTGTATGCGATTTCGGTATGTGTGGTCAATGTGCACGACCAAATTTGGTATGATGTTTTTTTTTAGTTCGTTTATGATTTCGAATTTCAAATGTCTAAAACATTTTACAGGTATGTATTACGTCCAATAAAAGGAAAATAAACCTGTATTTAACATTTTCTTATTCAAAATATTTACAAGGTTTACCTGTAACAATGTTATCATTAGGAAAGATGTTCAGAAGGTAACTTGAATGATTCACATGAAGTTTATATTGTAATACTTAGTAAGTCGAACTGTTATTGCTTCGCTACATCCTATTGGTCCCTTTGCAGGGTTATTTGTATAGAATGTGGAAAGATTTCAAAATGGATTGGCCACAATGTCGGTTTAACGTGCTCCACTTGTAAGATATTCTTTCCCGGTGTCGTAAGTTGGTCAGCAGCCGACATTTATCAAGAAAATATCGATATTTAGAGCAAGACCTAGGATAACGAATATATTGCGACATTTAAACACCATAGGTTGGAGAAGCAAGGGTTTTACTAGCAAGTAAAGGAAAGTTTACGATCAGAAAATTTAAATCGTCACGTTTATCGTATAGCAGTAGTATAATATAAAAAAGGCAAAGTCTTAAAAGATCGTAGCTTAAGTAAATCTCTGATATTTATTGAGAATCTTTCATGTACTGGTACTGGCAGGAAAAAATCATATTGAAAGTCGGCAAGTCGAAAAAACAGCTTTTCAAACAACGACAGAAATAAATACAACAGACATCCAGCAGCTAAAAGGTATTCCGGTTATGTTCAACATTCCGGAAATAAACCCAGGTATGACGTAACGTAATTGTGTGACGTGCTTCCGGTTTCCCCACTTGAGGGATACTTGCGGACGAAAAAAATCAAAGGCAAACAAGGGGAAACAACACTTTACGCACGCATGTGTTACCATTCAAGAGCTTCGCTCGGGCGCCCGAGAACTGCGTTCTTCTTAAAGTAATAAGCTGTCCATATTGGTTAAAACTTAAAAGTACCCTCCCCAATTAAATTATTGCATACGGTAATTTTCCTTTTTTCAGTGGTCTCATGCTGACTATACGTCACAAAATACTTTAAGGTACTGCTAAACTCATTTGAAATGTTAATATTTATGACAATTTAGACGATTGATATTCGACATCATTTACGAACTGAAAAAAAACCACATAGCAAATTTGATAGTGCACATGGCTGGGGATATAGGGTTTTTTCGTGACAGAAACAGATAAATGTTGATTCTAAAGATATTATAAGCGGTATTTTTGTCATACAAATGTTAAAAATGTCTTAAAGTGCATATCGAGTCAAAATTGTGATGCGGAGTGTGTGAGGTCCCGTTTTATCGTGTTAACTGCTCGATAACTTCTTAACCAGGTAATGCCAGTACCTAGGTAAATGTCTGCTATAGATGTATTTTATTGCCGAAACATTATATCTATAAGGATCGTATTTTTACTTCAGATATCTAGGTTTCTGTTCTCGCCGCTGCCTCTTCAATCGTGTTTTTTCGCCATATTTGTTCATCATACCAAACACGTTGGGCCCCATGATTTGTGGTTTCCTTGACCTATTAACTTGATTACATAAATTACCAACTTAAGAAGATCCACGAATAACAGATCAAGGTTATTTAGCCTAAAACTTGAGCGAATGATGGACTTTTTTAAGCTTAACCGATTGAAAAGCGTTATCTTTCTTGGTAACTTGTTAATATTGTGATAATTCTAAAATGCTTTGTGATATCGAGGTGAGGGAAGTAATACATGTAATGAAAGATGAATAAACGTTTGGTTGTAGGTTGTGCAAGGGTACTTTATAGTAATGGAGTACTACAAGCGTCAAAGTGACAGGAACATGGAGATGAAACTTGGACTGGAGCTTATCGATAGGCATGTTACAAACTTTTTTTATATTGCTTATTTGTCCTAACAAGGAATCATTTGATCTAAGCATACTGATGGTTTTTAGCTCACCTGGTCCAAAAGACCAAGGTGAGCTTATGCAATACCGTGGCGTCTATCGTTCGTCCGTCCGTCAACAATCGACTCCTTCATAACCGCTCAACGAAATTTGACCAAATTTGGTCAGAACCATCCCTATGGATTGGGGACTCAAAATTGTACAAATAGTGGGGCTGACCCCCTGGGGGCAGGGCCAAAAGTGGCTATATTGATATAAACGACTTCCCCTCTGACACCGAGCAATGTATGTCACTCATATTTGCCTGGTAGTCAGTATCACTTAGGGGCGGGCATTCAAAATTGTGCAAATGGTGGGGACACCCCGGTTTACAAAACAGCCACATGTTGTATCCCTCCATTACTGACAAAATAGCATCCCAGGCTTTTGCGGGTATTGAGTAGAAATTGATGAGTAGCCACACTAACATTGATTCACTAGCACACTTCGACATTATATCAAGAAGAAAACCTACACAGCGCCAACATATATAATGATAGAATCCAGTATCACAATTGAAAAAATGGTTTAGATAACAAGAACAAAATAACCACGATGGTAGCTTAATGATTATCATGTTTGAAATGGGATTACTTTCTACCTAAGGTGTGTCAACCGCCACAAGGAGCTGACCAAGAATGACTGTGAACATTTGTCCAGGGTGTATGCTAACCTCTGCATCCTAAACCTGGAAACTGGCAACATCACACAAGCGCTGACCATGGGTAAGTATTGAACACTCACGTAGAAACTTAAAACAAACATCACTCAGATACTGACACCACTATTACAGTCATGGGTATGTGTAGTTAGTTAACACTCAAATGACACCAATATCAAACATACATACATATTTGCATCGGGCGGGGGGATCTTGACGACTATGCCCCTGTTTGTTTTGGTTCAGGGACTTTTTCAACATCCTAATCAAAGTTCCGCGTTAAACTCTACATTTGTTGCTATTTATTCGATTTATACCCATGTCCAGCATAAAGTTTTGCGTTTATCTCTGCCCAAAGGCTAATAAGTCTGGTGATAGTGACACTTATTTGCTGATATCTAAATAGGAAGGATTCTTATGTCTAACATAGCATGATGCTAACATACACATCCATTGTACATGATATAGAAATGTTGTTTATTATGCCACAGTCGCCGTTGTCACTGTTTATGTCCCTGTAATATATGTTGAATCCTTAAAAAATAAATTCCAGTTCAGATTCAGTTTCAGGGGGAAATATCACGTTGGGAGTGTTATCATGTTTGCAGTATTTGGAGGCAATGAAGGAAGTTGACACCAATATCACAGTGAGTCACTGGCTATGCTGACACCAATATCACACAATCACTGGCTATGTTGACACCAATATCACAATCACTGGCTATGTTAACACCAATATCACAGTCACTGGCTATGTTGACACCAATATCACAAAGTCACCGGCTATGTTGACACCAATATCACAGTCACTGGCTATGATGACACCAATATCATACAGTCACTGGCTATGTTGACACTGATATCACACAGTCACTGGCTATGTTGACAACAATATCACACAGTCACTGGCTATGATGACACCAATATCACACAGTCATTGGCTATGTTGACACTGATATCACACAGTCACTGGCTATGTTGACAACAATATCACACAGTCACTGGCTATGATGACACCAATATCACACAGTCATTGGCTATGTTGACACCAATATCACACAGTCACTGGCTATGTTGACAACAATATCACACAGTCACTGGCTATGATGACACCAATATCACACAGTCATTGGCTATGTTGACACCAATATCACACAGTCACTGGCTATGTTGAAACCAATATCACACAGTCACTGGCTATGTTGACACCAATATCACAGTCACTGGCTATGTTGACACCAATATCACAGTCACTGGCTATGTTGACACCAATATCACAGTCACTGGCTATGTTGACACCAATATCACACAGTCATTGGCTATGTTGACACCAATATCACACAGTCACTGGCTATGTTGACACCAATATCACACAGTCACTGGCTATGCTGACACCAATACCACAGTCACTGGCTATGTTGACACCAATATCACACAGTCACTGGCTATGTTGACACCAATATCACAGTCACTGGCTATGTTAAAAACCAATACCACAGTCACTGGCTATGTAAACACCAGTACCACAGTCACTGGCTATGTTGACACCAATACCACAGTCACTGGCTATGTTGACACCAATACCACAGTCACTGGCTATGTTAACACCAATATCACACAGTCACTGGCTATGTTGACACCAATATCACACAGTCACTGGCTATGTTGACACCAATATCACAGTCACTGGCTATGTTGACACCAATATCACACAGTCACTGGCTATGTTGACACCAATATCACAGTCACTGGCTATGTTGACACCAATACCACAGTCACTGGCTATGTTGACACCAATACCACAGTCACTGGCTATGTTGACACCAATACCACAGTCACTGGCTATGTTAACACCAATATCACACAATCACTGGCTATGTTGACACCAATATCACAGTCACTGGCTTTGTTAACACCAATACCACAGTCACTTTCCTTGTGCCACCGGTGGACACTCACTCGCGCATTAATTAGAATCTATGCAGGCATTGATCAAAATGCTGCCAGTATTTTTAGTCAAGTGGAGTTCAGACTAGGTATTAATATATCATGCGATCATGAAATTGTGTTATCGTGAACGACAATTTGATTCAACAGTATTCACTACAGTTATGACCCTTTGGGATGCAATTTCGGGCATTATGTAAAAAACGTTAGAACTTGTTTTAGTATGTTCCTTTCAAATTTGATATGGTACTTAAAAAAGCAATAATGTTAAACATATATTACGAGTAAATTAAGTTGTTTCGGTTTTTTGCAAAATAGCATTGCATGGTTGCCAACTATATGCATTATGCAGAAAATGCATTTCTGTCGTAGAGTTTTGTTTGTCCGGATATCTAGTTTGCAACCGATTTCTTTCAAAAATAATATTTACTAACGTTATGGCTCTTAGGGTTGCAATTTCGGGTATTATGTTGAAAAGTCGAAGCATTTTTGTGTTTTCTTCGATTACTTTCAAATTTTGTATGATGCTTAGAACAATACCGTATAAAATAATAGCATAATGTATGTAATGCTTTTCTGTCATAAACTTTTGTTTGTCCGGCGATTTTATCCGACAGTTTTTAAAGGATATTTTTCAACTTTGCTAGACTTGACCATCATGACATGAAGTTGTGTTTTCTTGAAAAGCAGTGTGATGACAATATTCACTAGAGTTTTGGCCCTTTTGGATTCAGTTTTGGGTATAATGTAGAAAACGTCAGAACTTATATTTTGTTTTCTTCACCTCTCAAATTTGGTATGGTACATGTACTTTAAAAACCAATAACATTACTTTATAAGGGGTTTTGTTAACAAAAGCATTGCATAGTAGACAAATATGGGCATTCCGGAGATCTCCTACATCTTTCGAACTTGGTAGGCTTAAGCATCATGGCATGCAGTTGTATTTTCCATAACGCTTGGTTTTGTGTGCACAACTTGACGACCTGCAGTTTAGAATATTAACTCACCTGTTTTGCACTTGATCTTTACATTGTCTACTTCTACTATACATAGTATAATTTCAATATACTTCTGATAAGAGTCCGACGGGTGGATCATGCCTTCGCCCGCGGTGCTCTTATCAATCATGATATGATTTAATTTTATCATCTTTTGTGAATGTTAATGTTCCGGTAGTTATAGAAAGTGACATAAATGAAGTGAGACTCTCATTGTTTTCCGATTATGTAAATAATTATATAGAGAGAAAAATAGATACTTTTCTCACTAGCTAGTGACCTTAGATAACCAGAAAGTTTGGTAAAATGTGTTGGTGGAGTATTTGTTTCTACTTTTTTGCAGGGTATAGCAGCATTGACCTGGCTGAAAAGACCAGTGATGAACCTTTCATGAAAGCAACGGGACACAGCCTTGGCTTTGCTCTTATTTTGGCAAACAAGTATTCATTCAAAACTTTCACATCTGGATTCAAACAATGATCTTTAGTTTTGCTTGAATTACAAAATTTGTCTTGAATTAATCATCAGTACTTCATTGCAGTGAGAAATGCATCCCTACTTCTTAATGTCGAAATATGAATGTAATTTTACCAGGGTAATAGCAAGCACACCATAAATGAGAGTGCAGATTAGCACGGTTTTAAACATAGTTTGCTCTGACGGAGGCTAATGTTATGGTCATATTTATTGTCTAAGCCACGTCAAAGGGATTGTTCTTTTTCAGCATTTCTACCATAAGACTAAGGTATTTGTTTTGAGTTACTTACGTTCTAGCCACACAACACAATGTTTTATAAATGTCCAAGAAGTTTGTGCGTGCCTCAATAGAAAGATATTTTGCTACAACTGTCTTAGCCTAGTCATTTGACTTTGTTATTGATACAGCATTTGAACATTTTTTTACGGCTGTTATATCAAGGTGTTCATATATGAGACCGTACGATTAATATGAGATATATTGTAAATGTTTGTCTTATAAGTAATAACGTTATTATGGGACTTTGTGTATAACGAATGATCCGTATCAGTTTGACAGATATTCAAGGAAATTAGTAATAAGGAAAGTCATATACACAAAATAGATCACTATGTATGTATTTGGTATAATGATGAACTTCAAAATCATCATCGTTCATTTCAAAACACATCTTAAAGGGCCCTGTGTATTGTAAAAGCTGTAAAGTTTGCAGTCGATCTTCATTTCTTATTTCTTTTGTTGCTTACCCACTTCACATAGACATTTAACCGTGTTAGCTGATTCACCCCGGACCACACATTTGACCTCTTTCAATAAGGTTGGGAAAGTTTATCAATTATATCTCGGAGGTAATTCTGCTAGCACCATGACACATCTGTAATTACCGGTAATTACTTCAAAAATTATAGACAGTTGCGTATTTGTTCATTTCCCTATATATTTTTTTTACAAACCAAAATTACAGTTATAATGATTTGTAGTGAAAATTTAATGAAACGGTTGTCTAGGACGTCGAAAGTATCTCAGCGAATGTATAACCATATTACGAAGTTTGCAGATTTTAAACTACTTAGAAACAAAAAATGGTTTTATTTTCTTGACCAAAGATCAAAGTCACCTAGTTTGATGTCGGGTTCAAAGCTCAAGGACTGATGATTTTTGGAGATAATCATAGACTTGTAAACAGGGTCATTACTTACCTCCCAGTGTTTTAGCTCATATTTCGTTTAGGTTAAATGATAATTTCAGTGTAAGGACACAATAGCAAAAACGTTGGTATCAGTACATCAAAACTCAGGTGAACGTTAAGGCCCATGACCCTCTTGTTTCTAAAGCAAGCACTGAACAGCTTTTCCTAACTCTTCTCATTCATTCTTTGTGTGTGCTGACCTACGGGAGATTGAGGCAAGATCGCCCAACCCTGTCGATATATGTTTTGTTTTAGCTACTCTGTATACGATATAATGTTAAGGAAAGCTCCAATGTAATATCACTTAAAAGGAGAACGTGACTTTAAATAAGTTAGAAAGACAATATTTTCCGTTAATGGAATTGGTTCAATATAAGTCCCCTACCGGCGAATCTTGAGGGGACTATTTTTTGCCTGCCGTCTATCTGTCAGTCACCTTTTGGGGTGTTTCCGTGCATTATCTCTGCAACGGATGCATATATTAAACTCACTGAAATTTGGTATACAGTTACATTATGAGATATCTGGGTCAAGTTCTGATTTGGTTACGGTTGAATAGTTTGTACAGAATTACGGTCCTTAAATCACTGCTGCCGTTAGCACATACTTAGTCGTAAAAGTGGCGGGGAAATCTGACGTTACATGCTATGAAGACATATTTAAGTTGATTCCAATGGTGCTCAAACTTACTTACCTGAATGCATATCTTAACTTCAAACAGGAAACCCTTTTGATGTTATGTAATCATTATTGTTTATCTTTTTATAGGATTGACATGTGTATGGACTTACTGTTGAAGTTAAGAGAAGGAACTCCTGACAGGATCACAGCGAGTTGGTATTATGCTCTTTGTCTTGAGCTGGTTCAAAACGGAGGTAGGTCCTGTGTGTTTTTGTGGAAAAAAGGTCAATTATTAGATGATTATTAGTGATAGCGAACAGGTGTAGACCTAATGAAGTCCATATCCTTTTGCTTAAATATTCTGCTTTTTGTCGCTTTTCCCAACCTAAATTCGGGTAGACGGTTTGGGTCATTTTATCATAATGCTTTATGCAATATCTCATTTTGCATTTAGACATTTTTCTGAGGTCGAAGGGGCGTTACTTTACATGGACAATTGGGTGAAGTTGTTATGAGAATAATTCCTGAGGGGACATGATGACCTATTTATATACATCAAGCTTTCGTCCGTCATCATCTGACTTCCGCCGCGGGTACCTTTTTCCTTCAAACAACTTCTCAATAACCATGTGGAGATGTGCGTGTAGCATGCTAGAACAAAGGGCTTCCAAATTTGTTCAATTGAATGACCTTGACCCACTTTCAAGGTCATAGGGTCAAATGTGTTAACTTTCAGCAACTTTTTCTCAGTAACCGAAAGGCCAAGCGATACTTGAAGCATGCTGGAATTAAGGGATGCCAAGTTTGTTATTGACCCTCTTACAAGGTCATGGGAGTGAAATATGCCTATGTGGTTTGAACTAATATATGGAATAACTCACCGATTCGGAGGATTGAAAGGCTCGGCCAAAAATGAAATGTTTTGCCATTAGAACTACATGTATGTGATAGACGTCACTAGTAGCATTGGCTTTAGTGTCCTATCACTGGATTGATGTAGCAATGAGATCTTGGTCTATTGGATGAGTTCAATACTATTCAAAATCTGCCAGTATTTGCCAGAGTTGGACGTGAGCAGCTTATGTGAATACGAGCATTAGAATCGTGTCGTGAATACGGCCCCGTTAGCAAACATGACATATAAAGTACATTAAATGAGTAATGATGAAGTACTGGTATATAACTCGGATCAATGAGCGGTTTCAGCAACAGGGAACAATCATAGATAGATAATTCAGTGAGAAACATTGTCAAGTCTTCGGGGATACAACTATGGTTATGAAATAAACAACAGTATCATTACATAAAAATTATTCTGTATCGAAGGTCCGTATATGCACAGCTTTTGCTTATATAAGTTGATGCTACCAATAACCATGTTATATATATCTCATTTGCGCAACGAAATTAAATGAGCAGATATTTTCAAACCAAACAGTAGCATACAAAGTTTTGATATTAATGTGTACCAAGAAATGTTTGCCTATTCACGGTTGCGCCCTTTACCAGAATATTTTCTATTTGCCTAGCGTTAATTTTGCCCTTCAGATTAAATAACTATGAATATCATTTGTTTACTGATATCAAGTGTTACAATGAACTGCAGCATTTTTCCCTGATATACATTAACTTCTTTTTTTTCTATTGCGTTAGAAGACTCTGGTCCTGAAAGCATCATCAGCTGTTTGACGTTTTCCACACGTCTATTCAAAAGTGTGGGTACAGTGAGTGGCGAATATTCAAGTAGATACTTCCTGGCTTTGTGTATGGCGATATAGTAAGTTCATGTGAAATTAACAAGTATCATTCGATGTAATTTAATCTGTATGAAACTCATTAAAACTGATCCATGGGGAAGTAGAGCTGACATAAGCTTGTAGTTCTATTCCAATTGAAAACACAATCGAACTGTTACTAGTCTAACATGGGAAATTAAAGGCAGAGTGAAATATCATAGTTACGACTGTCTGTCGCCTGGTGTCTCAAAAAAATCCCCATCTATATACTTCTCCATTATGATAACCCAGCTTCACAAATAGCATGATTATTACTATATGTTTACTCATTGGCATCACTGATATGATTCTTATGGTGTGTTTGTTCAAAAAGGAGAAATTGAAAACGACTAATGAACAACTTTAGATTTATAGTCATCATGAACGTCCGTCGTCATGATGTCGTCGATGAAGCAGAAGACGCTTACTCTTTCGGAACACCTGGTCTTATTCTCTTGTACTTTTACGAGGGTCTCCATGTAAATCTTTCCTTTGTTCAAATTTTGTCAATTGTTTAATCGTAAATCGATTTTTGAGTTCGGATTATGGTTTTGTTGACGCTTTGATATTCTTTGATTTTTGTATGTAACATTGAATTCTTCACCCGATTAGATTTCGGTGGCCATTTATCAATGTCTTTCTTGACCACTCTACGAGATTAGTGGTATATCTATATGCGCTACTGCTCACTTTGTTTGTATTTACAATTGAAAATGACACTAAGTTATTGTCATTGCAGTTATTGTCGGTGTCAAAACTGGGAGGCATGCCAGCGCTGGTTTGACTACTGTGAATTGTACAGGACAACCGAGTTATCGTTCTTCCCCATGTACACTATGTGTAAAGCAGTTGAGGTGAAACTCCTATCTATGTCTGCGAGTCACGGCAAATCGCACAAAGTCAGAAAACCACTGCAAGCAAGCGTCTGCAAGGTACATACAGAATAAGCTCATGTGTGATGATATTGCTAATGGACTCACAGTTGGGAATTAAATATACAATTGAGTCGTACCAAACCAATTGCATCATGGTTTAAAAAGATTTTAAAAATTTTAAACAGATGTTTCTTCTGTACTTTATCGACTAGGGCAACATCATTCTCATAGAAGACAGCAATTAGTGTGGTAGATTACAACATGAATGACAACACATATGAGTATTGATTTATCTCAAATTATAGCTAGGTGGCACGTCTTTTCAAATGACTTTTTATGTTATTTTAAGACAACCTTTGTGATATTACATGACTAGATTTTTGTTCATGTGAAAGTGACTCAATAATCTTTGAAATCGTACTTTATTTCATATGGGTGAAGGTAAAATCCAAATTTCATCTATGTTATTATAATGAATATGTTAATATAACACACACACCGCGCCATCACTTTCTCTACGAAGAAACAATTACACAAACAAAATTTGATCTAAAGTACCTTAGGTAAAGAGCATCCATCGTTGTATAACCAGATGCTTGGATCTTCAAGAGATCTATTTCTGTTTTGATAAGATAGCCGCCATTTCCTGACTTTTGTTTGGTCGACATTTAGATATAGTCTCCAAGTACTATAGCACTGCAAACTCTACCACAACTTCTCTTTTCTGATTCTCCTAGACCATATCTTCTACTCAATGTTGCTTTGTGAACATGTGCATTGTTATCGCATACAACAAGATACAGTGTAATATTCTGCTTCTACATTAGTTTAGAAGTTTGGATTCCCACCTTTCATCTTCAATTAAGATAATTTGTAACCATGTTTTATAGAATCACATATGCTTCAGTTTAAAGCTACAATTTATGAACACAATTGATTAAGTGATATCGGCCCAAACTGGATCATCAGTCGATATTAAATTACTCTACCGGGTCTACATAGCAACGTATTGACATTTAGATATTATCCAATTTTAATAAATTGTTTACAATGGCACTGCATATTCTATCTGCCTGTTCATACTTTCATGGACTTTTCGTCAAGCTTCACATACTTGTAAAAGATTAAAATATCTTGGACGAGTTAGAGCTTCAGGATTGTCGGGTCAAGGTCACTGTTGCTATTTTTTTTAATCATTGTCGGCAATCTGCACATACTTGTAAACGATCAAATTTATTCAGCGAGGTCGAGAATCAGGGCTGTTAAAATATATTTCACGAGTTTTAGGGTTGTAATTTATTGAATGGATCATTGCATCTTAATAGCTTGCGGGGGCCGGTAGGGGACATGCTTTATGCAGTACTCAGTATGTTTGATTTTTTTACGCCCGTCAAAAATGACGGGGCATATTATGGTATGGCGTTGTCTTTTATTTGTCCGGAGATCTCCTACAGTTTTCAACCGATTTCTTTCATACTTGTTAGGCTTGACCACCATGACATGAAGTTGTGTTTTCCTAAACGACAGTTTGATTCGATAATATTCACTAGAGTTATGGTCCTTTGGGATGCAATTTCGGGTATTACGAAACGTGGCGGCATATGGAACCTGACGTAGGCATACAAATCAAACAGATCCGTCACGACGTAACATTTTATCGGGTACCAGAGGCTGTAATTATATTTAAGAAATTATCATTGTGATAATTAGTATATTTTGTTCATACAAACGCCCAAATATGGATTCTTACTAATAAAAACATCCCGATCGGGGAAATAAACAAAAATTTACAACAAAGAGCAGAAATGAAACTAGAGAGACCTCTAGGTTATGGAACCAGGACGTTACCACAAGGCCAAAGCCAGTTGACCTGGTTTGTAATTTTCTGATATTGTTATGCAAGTTCGTCTCTCCACGTAACATCCCCCTCTTAAAAGTGATTTGATCCTCTATCAAATCACATCGAATAATTACAGACACGCACTGGCATCCCGGACGAGCCCCCATTTTGTTACGAAATATTGCGGCATATAGAACCTGATATAGGCATACAAATCAAACAGATCCGCCACGACGTAACATTTTATTGGGTACCAGGGGCAGTAATTATCATTGTGATAATTAGTACATTTTGTACATACAAACACGCAGACATATTTTTTTAATGCAAACATCCCGACCTGGGAAATGCACAATATTTAACAAGAAAGCGCAGAAATGAAACTAGTGAGACGAGTCGGGTGAGAACCCGAGACCTCTAGGTTATGGAGCCAGGACGTTACCACGAGGCCAAAAGGTTTGAACCAGTTGACCTGGTTTTTAATACGGGTTTTTTTTAGTTGTTTCAATTTTTAACGTACATGTAATAGTATTTGCATTTGCAAAAGATAGCTGTGCTCACTCTAGCTATTATCATGTTCGTTATTAACGAAATGCAGCGCTTATTTGCTAAAAGAAAATATATGCATTACATAAAAAAAATGTCATGTTTCAAAGAAGAGATGTGTGGGTTGTTATAATTTGCAAAGAATATCCAGGAAACATCTTCAGCTGTCAAAATTTGTATCGATTTCATTTCAGGACCTTAAATTCTTGACAAGAAATGTAGCGACCATTCCAGGCTTGAAGCCACGGGTGTTCCATCTCAAATCTTACTACTGTGCCCTATTATGCAAGACTAGGAAAGCCATGAAGAACCTGACCAGGGCGAGCAAGTTTGCTCGGAAACAGGGAAATCAATCCGAGTGGAGATGGGCAGAGCATCACAGGCATGTCTGGTTCAATGCACCAAAAGAATGCAGGCAATGGCAAAAGATCCCAGACGAAAATCCCAATGTTTGGCTATGGAAACCTGAGCGAGGCAACCTTTTCACTTGGCCACTGAATTGAAGGGTTGGACTCAATGGATACATTCTTCTTTATAAGAGTTAGAAGGACAGAAACTTGTCAAGATTTTGTACGACTTCCTCTCGTGTTCATCAGAATAAATATTATCGTATAAGAAGTTCAACATCAGCATCAGCTGCTGATAATGAAATGACAGTGTGTCGGACTTTTGCATTTCCGAATTGATGAGAGTAGTTTTTATTTTAATTCATTAGAATGCTATCAGTCCTCCAAGACATATGTTTAAATATGTATATTAGGAACAGCAAGAAGGTCGACTGGCCATATATTTGTGTGTTTTTTATGCACTGTTTTGAATATAAAATAATTGTGTGTAGTTGTATTGTTATAAATTGTATGTCTTATTATGCTATTATAAATTGTGTATAACCAAAACATTGAAATAACATTCATATTTAGAAAAAGAAAATTCCCTGGATTGTTAATAAATACAATCCATTGCGTTAGAAGTACGAATACGTTCAGATGTTTTACCAACAGGGAATTGTCCCATTATCATTCATGTTCTTCTTTCCTTGCTTGAAATCCGTGATGAATCCTTAGCAGATATTACACTTTCAAGATAGGGAAATTCAGTTTATGTTTTGCAGGTATTCGTTTGTGATGTTTAATGACATTTTGTGTATTTCAGTCAAAATATCGTTAAATCCAAGCTGTGAAATGGATGCTCGAACGAATTACGATGCAATAAATGGTTATTTACATTTCCATTCTATCACTCAAGGTGATAGCCTATGTATATCAATCTTAACAATAATGGTTTTAGATCAATTATGCTATTTATTTTATTTTTAGATTATTTCAATATCAAATTGAAATATATTTTAACATGATACTCTTATTCAAACAATGATGTTTTTCTTTTCTTTGATGTTTTAGCACATCTGACTGATTGAGTCACTTTGAATTGTAAATATTCTATAAACATGCAAACCTAATCTCATGTTGTGGATTAGATAAGTAAGGAATATGCTGCTGCTTGGCATCCATCAAGTCGTTAGATTCTCTCTTAACGACGAATCCAAGTTCAGTTCAGTTGATGAGATTTTCCTTGGTATTGACCATTAGTTTTTAGGTCACCTGAGATAAAGTCTCAAGTCACCTATTCTAATCGTCTTTTGTCTGTCGTCCATAAACAATTTACATTTTCAAAGATGCACCAAAATCGTGAATTTTATTGTCCTAATCCCCTATGGGCCTGAGAGAAGGCCCCAAAAGGAGCCAAATTAGTTAAAACTTCAAAAATCTTCTCCAGACCCAAATATGCTTGAATCAAATACTCTTCATAATGGAAAGGTCTGAATGTGCTTTATCGAAATTGTGAATATCATGCCCCGGACTTCACATTCCCCCTGGGGATGGGTGAAGTTTACTTTAGTTTATATAGGAAAATGAACCTTTTGGAAAAATTTTGTTCATTTTCAGTTGGAAATAGTTTGGAATTATAAACAGGAAATTACCGTTTGATATTAGAAGAATTTGACTCTGGGCCAACCCGAGGGCTGTGGGGAGGGGCTCAAAAGGGTCAAATTGGCTGAAAATAAATAAGAGAATACCGAAGCGTTAACAAAATCATAATCCCCTCCAGGACTTGAGGTTCCCCTTGGGGAGGGGTTAAAGTTTATATGGGAACTTTCAGCTAAAATTAGGTACCTTTATCAGATTAACATGAAATGTGTCAAGAGTTAATATTAAGTTCACAGAAATAGTGAGGTCAAGGTCACCGTATCAAAGGTTAAGGTCAAATGTTATAGCTTCTTACTGATGAATATTTTGTAATGACATTGTGAAGCAAAGTTGGTCAGAATCAAGCAAGGAGTCACCTTATTGGACATCAATGTGTCAAAGGGCACGGTCAAATTTCATATCTTTACACGGATGAACATTTTGCATGAAGCAAAATTGGATGGAATGAAACAAAAGATTCATCTGAACAAAGGTCGAGGTCACAAGCTCAATTTTCAAGGTCAAATTCTATAGCTCTTTACTGATAAACGTTATGAAGTAAAAGTTGGTTGGAATTAAACAAGGATTAAACAGACCAAAAGTCGAAGTTCTCGAGGTCAAATATTTTAGCTTGAGTAAACTGACCAAAAGTCAAGGTGAAAGAGGTCAATGTCACTGATTCAAAGGTCAAGGAAACCGTTTTTTACTTTCTTTTTTGAGAATTCAATTGAACAAAGATCAAAGTCACTTACCGGTAGTTTGATTGTTTGGTCCAAAGCTCAAGGATTGATGATTTTTGGAGACATGTAGACTTATAAACAGGACCCTTGCTTACCTATCGGTGTTCTCGCTCAAACTTGGTTTAGGTAAATGATTATTTCAGTGTAAGGACACAACAACAAAAGTTATTGGTACTAGTACATCAAAATTCAGGTGACCGTTAAGGCCCATGGGTCACAAAGTCCATATCATGTTATTAAATACATGTTTGGTTACAGATGGATGAAGATTCCAGTGTATGTTGGAGTATGTCTATATATATGTGTGGAAAAAATAAAATGGAAACAATGGGCTTTTTATCTACTGTTTAGTCTATTCCTCTCACACAAAGTCCTTGTGAGGTCGTTCATCTGATGTCGACTTGCCTTTGTCTTCGTCCTGTGTGTCTTATTGACATTATAAACACTGGTTTCTTGTTCACCAGATGCTCGATTTGTGGCTGAATATTGTTAACTCTTGGGAAATGTGTAGATAATTCAAATATAGTGACGAAAATTCTAAAGAAGGTGTTTCTGTATGTCTACATGGTATGGTTTTATAGCATTTAACGAACTTCCAATTCGTCGATGATCATATCTGAAAAGTTATGTTACGGACTCCACAACTAAATCAGCCTATCAGCCTAAGTGTTTCATACGTTTGTAGTCCCTACCGAAACTTTGTTCCGGCTAAGTTCAGCTATTCTGAGTAATTTGAATAGGTAATTGTTGACATATTCTGCATTGAATGAAATCTATAGGTATTTTAACATTACAAAAATGTATACTTTTGGTAGATGTGATGGCGGATTAATATGAGGTCAAATGTCAGAGGGTGTTCCCGTCCCATTTCACTGGTTTGACATGTAAATTTCCGGTCGTCCGAAGCAGACGCCTGTAGCGAGCTAAAATGCCAGTAAACTCCTCATAAAATGTCCTTTAATTGAAATCTTTGTCATGTGTGTGTCTGTGAATATTTGCAGTTGTTACAAGGGCTGAACTTCTTATATAAAAGTTATTAGCTCGAAAGTTTAGTAATAACATATAGTAAAGTATTTAGTTGTGTAAGTCCTTTATAAAACACAATTTAAATTTGTAATATGTATGGGTCATTTTTAGTGATGAACCTAGAGAACATGCAATAATCATGTCGGCATTTCAGGTATTTGTCAAGTGTTTTATCAGATCCCTAAGTCTTATATCTACAAAACAAACAACTAAAATAGTTTAAAATACAATACACAAATTAAAAACGTGGTACAGTAAAGCTTAGTTGATAGAGCAGTATTTTCGGAATATACTACAATTGTGTCTATTTCTCTGCTGTAATAGGAAGTGTGGACTGTATTATTAGATGGTGGGCTATTCGGATCGCTCTTCTCCCGTCCGTCCTCACAAGAATCTTGGTATCGCTATTTCTGGAGAAGTGTTTGAAGATGCATAGTCTATTTGAGACAAAAAAAAACGGGCCGACAGGGTTTAGTCAGTCAAAGTCGTTAATCTTTATTCTGAAGAAGTATTGGATGGATCAGTCTCAAACTCATCATAAAAAAATGGCTGACATGCGGCCATCTTAGATTTTGACTATGAAAGGTTTTTGATATTTCTCGAGAAATACTGGATGGATATGTTTGTTCTCCTTGATCTTCAGCTGTGCCTTTTTATTTTTGGTCTCATCCTAAAACAAAATCGAAACAGGTGACCATATTAGATTTTAACTATGAAAGATTATCACGATTTTGACATATACTGGATGGATCCAATTTCATTATATTGATTCCCCTTTCTCTTTGGTTGTGCCTTTTTAATTTTGCGTCTCATCAAAAGCAAACTTGTTGACAATTGGTCATCTTGGACTTTGAATGAGAATGTTTGTTACTGCGAAATAAAGGATGGATCTGTCTCAAATAGGTGTTCCTTGGTCGCTGGTTGTGTTTATTTTGATTTTGTGAGTGATCAGAAACCCCCATTGGTTGGTAGGCAGCCATGTTAGATTTGATCATAAAAGTTTTTTATGGCTATTTCATGAGAAATATAGGTGGATCTTTCTCAAAATTCATTTGTAGGTTTCCCTTCGTCTCTATTTGTTTCCTGTTTATATTGGGTCTGATGAAGCTGAAAGGCGATCATCTTTAATTTATCACTTAAAGTTTCAGAGCAATTCTCAAATTCATACAATCAAGGGCAAATAAGAGGAAAAAAGGGAAACTATTCACGGTTCGGGGCAGGACATCCTAATCAGGAATTACACCTCAACAAATCTATGTCAACAAGGAAAACGGTAAAAATATGTGTCCTTGTGTTATTCAATTGTATCATCGGTAGTATGAACGACGAGATATCTCGTATAAATGTATATTAACGTGCAGCTCTTGGGTGCAACCCTTTCATGGTAGACCTGCTTCCTCTTTCTCTACAGCCATGATTTTTGTCCGGAGGGAGCCCTCCAATTGGGGAACCGGACGCACATCATACTCGACTTTAATTAGTTATTTCCGGAAAGATGAAAAATAGCCGGAATATCTTACATCTGATGTTTATCTTAACTAAAACTAGCACAGAATAAAGTTTTATTAACTTTATTTTCTGAGGATAAAGTACATGTTTAGCCAAAAGCTAATCGTTCATGGTCCTCTGATTAGTAAAATGTGTGAATTAGTTAAAAGTTACATATAAATACACACAATTAACAGCTGCAGTAAAGTCGTATCACAGTTTATCTTAATTAAAACTAGCACAGAAAAATAAGTCTCTTGCGTAGATATATTGTCAAATCAAATGGCATGTGTTTAATATACATACATGCTAATATAGCAAAAGGGATAAAAATTGACATAAGTATATGCAAAATAGAATAATCTAAAAAGTCACTTATGTTACGAGACTATTGGGTCATAAATGATGTATGACTAATATACAAGGTAGCAGTAAGATACAGGTAAGAATTGTAAAACGTATTGACTATGATAATTATAGTAAGAGTATAAACAAATTAAAATTTAGAAAATCCACGTGATAACAATAGTAATGAAAAAAAGGGAATCACTTGTGTTCCCTAAGGACGCTACAGAAGGAACGTTTAAAACAAGTAATGCTTGTTGATGTTCTTGTTCCGTTTGGTAACTTATTCCAGATCTGGCATCCTGAAACTTATTATTAGCTCACCTGGCCCGAAGGGCCAAGTGAGCTTATGTGATGGTGCAGCGTCCGTCGTCCGTCCGTCCGTCCGTCCGTCCGTCCGTCCGTCGTCTGTCCGTCCGTCCGTCCGTCCGTCCTGCGTCCGTCAACTTTTTCCTTTAAACGACTTCTTCTAAAATACTGAAAGGCCCAGTGACATGAAATTTGGCTGGTAGATTTCTTGGAAGGAGCTGAACAAAGTTTGCGAAAAAAAATCACTTTGACCTAATTTCAAGGTCACAGGGGTCAAAAATGTCGAAACCTTCAAACAACTTCTTCTGAAATACCGTCAGGCATAGATACTTCATATTTGACCAGTAGCTTCCGTAGATGAAGTTAAATAAAGTTTGCGAAAAGAAATGACCTTGACCTATATTCAAGGTCACTGTGAGGTTAAATCTATTTTAACCTTTTAACGACTTCTTCTGAAATGCCAAAAGCCCTAGAAACATGATATTTGGCTGAAATGTCCCTTGGATGAAGCCCGACAAAGTTTGCGAAAAAAAATGACCTTGACCTATATTCAAGGTCACAGGGGTCAAATCTGTTAAAACCTTTAAACGACTTCTTCTGAAATACCAAAAGCCCTAGAAGCATGATATTTGGCTGAAAGGTTCCTTGGATGAAGCCGGACAAAGTTTGCGAAAAGAAATGACCTTGACCTATATTCAAGGTCACAGGGGTCAAATCTGTTAAAACCTTTAAACGACTTCTTCTGAAATACCAAAATGCCCTAGAAGCATGATATTTGGCTGAAAGGTTCCTTGGATGAAGCCGGACAAAGTTTGCGAAAAGAAATGACCTTGACCTATATTCAAGGTCACAGGAGTCAAATCTGTTAAAACCTTTAAACGACTTCTTCTGAAATACCAAAAGCCCTAGAAGCATGATATTTGGCTGAAAGGTTCCTTGGATGAAGCCCGACAAAGTTTGCGAAAAGAAATGACCTTGACGTTTATTCAAGGTCACAGGAGTCAAATCTGTTGAAACCTTTAAACGACTTCTTCTGAAATACCAAAAGCCCTAGAAGCATGATATTTGGCTGAAAGGGTCCTTGGATGAAGCCGGACAAAGTTTGCGAAAAGAAATGACCTTGACCTATATTCAAGGTCACAGGGGTCAAATCTGTTAAAACCTTTAAACGACTTCTTCTGAAATACCAAAAGCCCTAGAAGCATGATATTTGGCTGAAAGGTTCCTTGGATGAAGCCCGACAAAGTTTGCGAAAAGAAATGACCTTGACCTTTATTCAATGTCACAGGAGTCAAATCTGTTAAAACCTTTAAATGACTTCTTCTGAAATACCAAAAGACCTAGAAGCATGATATATGGCTGAAAGGTTCCTTGGATGAAGCCGGACAAAGTTTGCGAAAAGAAATGACCTTGACCTATATTCAAGGTCACAGGGGTCAAATCTGTTAAAACCTTTAAACGACTTCTTCTGAAATACCAAAAGCCCTAGAAGCATGATATTTGGCTGAAAGGTTCCTTGGATGAAGCCGGACAAAGTTTGCGAAAAGAAATGACCTTGACCTATATTCAAGGTCACAGGAGTCTAATCTGTTAAAACCTTTAAACGACTTCTTCTGAAATACCAAAAGCCCTAGAAGCATGATATTTGGCTGAAAGGTTCCTTGGATGAAGCCCGACAAAGTTTGCGAAAAGAAATGACCTTGACTTATATTCAAGGTCACAGGGGTCAAATCTGTTAAAACCTTTAAACGACTTCTTCTGAAATACCAAAAGCCCTAGAAGCATGATATTTGGCTGAAAGGTTCCTTGGATGAAGCCTGACAAAGTTTGCGAAAAGAAATGACCTTGACCTTTATTCAAGGTCACAGGAGTCAAATCTGTTAAAACCTTTAAACAACTTCTTCTGAAATACCAAAAGCCCTAGAAGCATGATATTTGGCTGAAAGGTTCCTTGGATCAAAGCGGACAAAGTTTGCGAAAAGAAATGACCTTGACTTATATTCAAGGTCACAGGGGTCAAATCTGTTAAAACCTTTAAGCGACTTCTTCTGAAATACCAAAAGCCCTAGAAGCATGATATTTGGCTGAAAGGTTCCTTGGATGAAGCCCGACAAAGTTTGCGAAAAGAAATGACCTTGACCTATATTCAAGGTCACAGGGGTCAAATCTGTTAAAACCTTTAAACGACTTCTTCTGAAATACCAAAAGCCCTAGAAGCATGATATTTGGCTGAAAGGTTCCTTGGATCAAAGCGGACAAAGTTTGCGAAAAGAAATGACCTTGACCTATATTCAAGGTCACAGGAGTCAAATCTGTTAAAACATTTAAACGACTTCTTCTGAAATACCAAAAGCCCTAGAAGCATGATATTTGGCTGAAAGGTTCCTTGGATGAAGCCCGACAAAGTTTGCGAAAAGAAATGACCCTGACCTATATTCAAGGTCACAGGAGTCAAATCTGTTGAAACCTGCAAACGACTTCTTCTGAAATACCAAAAGCCCTAGAAGCATGATATATGGCTGAAAGTTTCCTTGGATGAAGCCCGACAAAGTTTGTGAAAAGGAATGACCTTGACCTATATTCAAGGTCACAGGGGTCAAATCTTTTAAAACCTTTAAACGACTTCTTCTGAAGTACCAAAAGCCCTAGAAGCATGACATTTGGCTGAAATGTTTCTTGGATGAAGCCTGACAAAGTTTGCAAAAAGAAATGACCTTGACCTATATTCAAGGTCACAGGGGTCAAATCTGTTAAAACATTCAAACAACTTCTTCTGAAGTACCAAAAGCCCTAGAAGCATGACATTTGGCTGAAAGGTTTCTTGGATGAAGCCTGACAAAGTTTGCAAAAAGAAATGACCTTGATCTTGATTTGCCTAGAGACATGATATTTGGCTGGTAGCGTCCTGGGATGAAGCCAAACAAAATTTGAAAATGAAAATGATGTTGTCTTATAAGGTCACAGGGGTAAAATATGTTTAAATCTTAAGATGTTCTTCTAAATGTCTTACATTAAAAGATTTTAGGGGACTTTAGGGTTACACTATAATATAAGTCAGAGATTGATACCAGGTGAGCGATGCAGGCCCATTGGGCCTCTTGTTTCAATTGGTACGTGTTTTGGAATCTGCAACAGATTGTTTTGGCTCGATCTGGTGTTTCTGGTATGAATATTGGACTGTAAATCGAAAACATCACACAAGTATTCTGGAACAAGATGATTTATACATTTAAACACCATTGTACCGCTCCTGAATTGATTAAAATCAGCTAATGGCAACCAGTTTAAAAAGGAAAACATATCCACAGATGGAGTGTCATAGGAAACATATAGAGTCCACCTAACTTCCTGTTTTTGAACTTTGTAAATTCATTTAATCTGACTTTAAGAACATCCGCTCCATACTGTTGAGCAATATAAAAAGTGTGGTAATACACATGCATTAAAATATTTTATTCTAGCACTTGATGGAAGGTACTTTTTAATTCTTCTCAACAAGCCTAAACCCTTGTTTATTTCCGTTAACATATAGTTAACATGGTCTTCCCAACTTAGGCATTGATCAACCTTTACCTCCAACAGTTTAGTAGACTGTACTTGGTTAAGCAACGTGTTACTCAAAGTGATGTTCAACACATAATCATTTCTTCTTTGCTTTTGTTATATATAATCATACAGTTAGTTTTGTCTACATTAATTAGCAACTGTGTTAAGGTCAGCTTGTAATTTATTTTGAACATTTGCAAGAGAAAGACCAGAAGCTGGTAAAGTTGTATCATCATCATGTCGATATTACACTGTCTAAAGGAAGATCATTAATAAAAGTCAAAAATAAAAGGGGTCCTTAAAATGGATCCCTGAGGAAGTCCATGTGTAGTAGGCATGCTTTGAGAAAAAATCTAGATATAAATACGTTTTGCTGACAATATTTTAACCCGTTTACAGTTAAATCATCACACTGTTAGAGTTTCATTTGTGTGTCGCCTGAAAAAATGACATAAGTCCGTACAACGGTATCCGTGCGATAACTTGAGTTCCCTTCGACCTATCAAAATCAAACTTCTTGCAGTGTTTCCTTACCACAAGTGCTTGCCTTGGATTGCTTTTCAGACTCGAAGGTCAATGTAACTGTTGCTATAAGAGTCATTATCAGAAAAGTACCAAATCGCTGTCCGTAACTTTGTTGTTTATTTCTGTGAATTCTACATGGAAGATAGTAAATGTTTTGCTAATACACTAACAATTAAAGATCTAGTAGTCACATTTTAAAAGACACAGACATGAAACTGTGCAAAAAAAATTAACAATAATATTAGCCTTTCACCCAAAAATGGGTGTGTCCGATGGTAAACCCTCAATATTCAAGCTCATTTAAAAAAAAATTAATGGGGTATTGTACAAATTATGGGGATAGTTTCGTTGATAATTACTAATTTAATTGATAAATAAGTACTTTTAGGCAAAAAGAAAATATTTAAAGGTTTTTTCAAGAAAATGTTTACCTGTCCCATAATTTTTTGTCCTTGGTGTTACCATGAGTATTTTGGTTCAATAGAGGAACTTTAAATCATTTGAGAACAATCATCTATGATACATTTATTGCATATATATTCCTTGTTCATTTTCACATGGGATTTGTAAGTTGAAAGCAGGATTGTTTTTAATTGGGAGCATTCGAATACAAGTCTCACCCACTGTGTACATTCAAATTGTCCATGGTGTTACCACATTATTTTACAGTTATACCATTTGTTCAATAAAAGGATTTATAGCATTTAAAAGAGGTTGCAAGGTAGTTTAGATACAGCTATCATGCTTTGCACAATTACCAATGGTTATAATTTTAATCTAAAATCATATCTAAAATTTCTGTGGTGTTACCGGTCAAATAAGGAACACCACAGACAAATATTTGGTAACACTACAGACATCATACTCGTTTATCAATCAATTTTATTAGAAAAAATAAAAGCATTGTGATTTGAATAAGTAAAATTCTAAAACAATGGTTATTGTTCATTTCTAATCATAGAAAACTCTTACATTCAGATTCTACACTCTTAAATCAAGATTCTCTCAAAACAGTAACACCAAAGACAAGTATATTAACACTACAGACTTAGGTAAGTTACACCACAGACAAATCTTTGCAAAACAAACAAAACAAAGTTTACTTGTAATACAGACCATAAACTATATTATTAGTAAGATGAATTATAAAGCTATGACATTAGCTAACAGTTCTCAAAATGGAATATGTCATTGTGAGAGAAGAGGGCTTTGAATTGGTAAAACCAAGGACATGAACATTGGTGATACCATTATAGTAACACCACAGACAATGGAACAGAAAAATTATAAATAATATCTAAGATAATGGAAAGATTCATAAAGCAGAAAAATTATTGTTAAATGTTATTTGTACAACATAATAAGCACTATGACTAGTGTGACAGTTATTAAAGCATGTATTCTGTCTGTGAGCAATGGCAAAGACATTACTAGTAACACCACAGACGACAATTCGGTGACAAGAGAAGATGCATAATATGAATTTTCATCATAAATAACCAATTTATATTTTAGTTAATGAATTAGATTGTTTGTTTAATACAAACTACTATATAATTGTTATGCATATTGATGAAATATAATTCAGTTACAATATGCACTAGATGACGACGATGGTAACACCACAGACATTCAATGCTGGTTTTGTTCAGCACAACATTTCAGGCGATCAAGAATAGCTCTCTCTCTGCAACTTGGAAACAATGGACAAAATGTCTGTGGTGTTAGAGTTGTCTTTGGTGTTTATCAGATGTCCATGGTGTTACCATCACAAACTTTAACTCATATAAAATTTAATAAAGGTGAAAAGAAACAATTAGCCATCCAATAATTATCTGTAGCATTGTATGTTTGCAAATTAATTACTGTTTTCATGAATCTTTATTTCTATCTTTATTTAAAAGAAATAATGCACATCTCTTGAGTGCAAAAATACAGGGTTCGGGATATATTCCGATATATATCTTCAAATGGTATTTAAATGAGGTTATTGTAATAAAAAATCATTATGTTATAACTTTATCAATTCAATAAAGCAAATAGCATTGAACTGGCATGTTTTATCTCAACAATAACAACAATTCAATAATGGTAACACCACAGACATTTTAACTTACCTTCGATCGTTAGCGTTACCATAGTAACTGGACAGGTAAAAATGCAGACGCCCAAACATTGATTTAGTAATCTGCAATATATCCCTTTTTACTTAAACCATAAAAGTTGTCAGTCAAAGAAAATTGTTTTTCTGATTTCTTCAATATTAAATCTGATACTTTTTTTTTAATGACTCATAAACAGAATATCAGTTTCGATAACCCAAATTCGCTTAGGCTGAACAAGCTCAAACTTAATACAGTGCTTTCTTACCAAAAGTGCTTGTTTGAGATTCCTTTCAGGTTTGAAGGTCAAAGGTCAAGATCTAGCTCCAGTTTCCATTGGACAAATCAACCCCAAAATTTTCTTAAAGCTTACTGGTATGAAAAGTCTTGAATAAATGCTTAACATTTATTATAACAGGTAAAAATCAGGAAACTTTAAAGGCCCAATATACGTAACTTTCGGCAAAACTTGAAATGAAAATCAAGCCTTATAACTTATTATATTTATAGATTTTGTTAAGATAAGCTGATATCAGCAATATTTAAGGTGAATAATTACGCGGTTACCGGTACAGCAGCAGTTGAATCTCAGTATTTGTAAACACGCATCCATTTTGCACTGTTTACTAACTTCGGCTTGTTGTTGAAGTGGGCCCCACCTGAATTATTTTCAGTTCTTAAGATTTTTCTGTTAAGAGTTTCTTGTTAGTTACCGCTCAGGTTTACTTTGTTTTAGGCTTATTTTCGCATAGTTATAAATTGCATTTTTTTCAGAATATTTCAGAATCACGAAAAATTTCCAAAAGTTACGTATATTGGGCCCTTAAAAATTGGAATACAATTAATGTTGCATATAAATTATGCTTAAACTAAACAACGATCAAATTCGGAAGAGAAATATGCAGAGATTCGAAACAAAACAAAACGATTCAAACATCTCTTAATTAAAATGAATAAACAAGACTTCATTGATTCAGAAAATGTACTACGTTACCATTGTGGCCGAGCGACACTGTATAGGTTCCAGAAATAGCGATCACCCAGGCGAGATAAATAACATTGTTGGTAACTGCCAGTCTAAGTAAGTGTTGTATCACTGTCCATGTTGTATAATTAGTCAAAACGGATACAGCAGTTATTTGTATTGAACCCGATATAATGTCATTTAATTAATTGACGAGCATCATCCTACGCATCGTCGGATACCTACGGTTGATCTCGCTTCGCTAACTCACTCATCTGATGAGTGATCAACCGTGGGTATCCGACGATGAGGACAGTGAGTTAGCGAAGCGAGATCAACCGTGGGTATCCGACGATGCATCCGACGTAAACGGTCATCAATCACAAGATCTGACATCAGAGTCGATATAATGCGTACATTTGGACATTTTCGTGCTTAAAATAAAAACAGTAACACAAGAGGAAAACTTACGGCTTTTATAGCAAATCGGTAAATTCAGGTGTGCAGATTTTATAAAATAAAATATGAGCGCGTTAACAATTACGTTTCAACAATGTTTTGAAATATGATACATTTTGGCTAATTCCAAGGGGTGTAAAACGGTAGGAACCCCTTGATTTACTTTATTCCATATCAGGTAAACCATTACAGGCAATCCCTCCCGAGTACCGCTACTGAGTATTTGTTAGCGCTCAGATCAACGGGTTCTATCGGTTATCTCCCTTAGTGCGTCATCGATGGGGATACTTGTCTCGTCTACCACAAGCTACCAGGGTGACGGAAGCAGGATATTTGCTTCCCTATGAAATTATAAAGCTGCAGATATGATACGCTAATGGGTTAAATTTTTGTTCTGTAAGGTGTCCCAAATGAAGAGGCTACTAGTAGTCGTAGGTATTGAAAGATGATATTGGTAGGTATAATATGATGTCTCCCTAATGGAGAGATTAGTTTTAGGTATTATAGGGTGTCCCTAATGGAGAGGTTAGTTGTAAGTATAGTAGGGTGTCCCTAATGGAGAGGTTAGTTGTAGGTATTGTAGGGTGTCCCTAATGTAGAGGTTAGTTGTAGGTATTGTAGGGTGTCCCTAATGTAGAGGTTAGTTGTAGGTGTTGTAGGGTGTCCCTAATGTAGAGGTTAGTTGTAGGTATTGTAGGGTGTCCCTAATGTAGAGGTTAGTTGTAAGTATAGTAGGGTGTCCCTAATGGAGAGGTTAGTTGTAGGTATTGTAGGGTGTCCCTAATGTAGAGGTTAGTTGTAGGTATTGTAGGGTGTCCCTAATGGAGAGGTTAGTTGTAGGTATCCCAGGGTGTCCCTAATGTAGAGGTTACTTGTAGGTAGTGTAGGGTGTTCTTAATGTAGAGGTTAGTTGTAGGTATTGTAGGGTGTCCCTAATGGAGAGGTTAGTTGTAAGTATAGTAGGGTGTCCCTAATGTAGAGGTTAGTTGTAGATATTGTAGGGTGTCCCTAATGTAGAGGTTAGTTGTAGGTACTGTAGGGTGTCCCTAATGTAGAGGTTAGTTGTAGGTACTGTAGGGTGTCCCTAATGGAGAGGTTAGTTGTAGGTATCCCAGGGTGTCCCTAATGTAGAGGTTACTTGTAGGTATTGTAGGGTGTTCCTAATGTAGAGGTTAGTTGTAGGTATTGTAGGGTGTCCCTAATGTAGAGGTTAGTTGTTGGTATCGTAGGGTGTCCCTAATGTAGAGGTTAGTTGTAGGTATTGTAGGGTGTCCCTAATGTAGAGGTTAGTTGTAGGTATTGTAGGGTGTCCCTAATGTAGAGGTTAGTTGTAGGTATTGTAGGGTGTCCCTAATGTAGAGGTTAGTTGTTGGTATCGTAGGGTGTCCCTAATGTAGAGGTTAGTTGTAGGTATTGTAGGGTGTTCCTAATGTAGAGGTTAGTTGTAGGTATTGTAGGGTGTCCCTAATGTAGAGGTTAGTTGTAGGTATTGTAGGGTGTCCCTAATGTAGAGGTTAGTTGCAGGTATTGTAGGGTGTCCCTAATGGAGAGGTTAGTTGTTGGTATCGTAGGGTGTCCCTAATGGAGAGGTTAGTTTTAGGTACTGTAGGGTGTCCCTAATGGAGAGATTAGTTGTTGGTATCGTAGGGTGTCCCTAATGGAGAGGTTAGTTGTAGGTACTGTAGGGTGTCCCTAATGTAGATGTTAGTTTTAGGTACTGTAGGGTGTCCCTAATGGAGAGGTCACTTGTAGGTATTGTAGGGTGTCCCTAATGGAGAGATTAGTTGTAGGTACTGTAGGGTGTCCCTAATGTAGATGTTAGTTTTAGGTACTGTAGGGTGTCCCTAATGGAGAGGTCACTTGTAGTTATTGTAGGGTGTCCCTAATGGATATGTTAGTTGTAGGTATTACAGGGTGTTCCTAATGGAGATGTTAGTTGTAGGTATTGTAGGGTGTCCCTAATGTAGAGATTAGTTGTAGGTATTGTAGGGTGTCCCTAATGGAGATGTTAGTTGTAGGTATCGTAGGATGTCCCTAATGGAGAGGTTAATTTTGGGTACCGTAGGGTGTCCCTAATGGAGATGTTAGTTTTAGGTCATGTAGGGTGTACCTAATGGAAATGTTAGTTTTAGGTATTGTAGGGTGTCCCTAATGGAGAGATTAGTTGTAGGTATTGTAGGGTGTCCCTAATGGAGATGTTAGTTTTAGGTATTGTAGGGTGTCCCTATTGGAGAGGTTAGTTGTAGGCATTGATTGGTGTCCCTAATGGATATGTTAGTTGTAGATATTGGAGGGTGTCCCAAATGGAGATGTTAGTTTTAGGTATTTTAGGGTGTCCCTATTGGAGAGGTTAGTTGTAGGCATTGAATGGTGTCCCTAATGGATATGTTAGTTGTAGATATTGTAGGGTGTCCCTAATGGAGATGTTAGTTTTAGGTACTGTAGGGTGTCCATAATGGAGAGGTTAGTTGTAGGTATTGTAGGGTGTCCCTAATGGAGAGGTTAGTTGTAGGTATTGAATGGTGTCCCTAATGGAGGGGTTTGTTATATGTACTGTAGGGTGTCCCTAATGGAGAGATTAGTTGTAGGTATTGTAGGGTGTCCATAATGGAGAAGTTAGTTGTAGGTACTGTAAGGTGTCCCTAATGGAGAGGTTAGTTGTATGTATTGAATGGTGTCCCTAATGGAGAGGTTAGTTGTAGGTATTGTAGGGTGTCCTTAATGGAGATGTTAGTTTTGGGTATTGTAGGGTGTCCCTAATGGAGAGGTTAGTGGTTGGTATCGTAGGGTGTCCCTAATGTAGAGGTTAGTTGTAGGTATTGTAGGGTGTCCCTAATGGAGAGGTTAGTTGTAGGTGCTGTAGGGTGTCCCTAATGGAGAGGTTAGTTTTGGGTATTGTAGGGTGTCCCTAATGGAGAGATTAGTTGTAGGTATTGTAGGGTGTCCCTAATGGAGATGTTAGTTGTAGGTATTGTAGGGTGTCCCTAATGGAGAGGTTAGTTGTAGGTGCTGTAGGGTGTCCCTAATGGAGATGTTAGTTTTGGGTATTGTAGGGTGTCCCTAATGGAGAGATTAGTTGTAGGTATTGTAGTGTGTCCCTATTGGAGAGGTTAGTTGTAGGCATTGAATGGTGTCCCTAATGGATATGTTAGTTGTAGATATTGTAGGGTGTCCCTAATGGAGATGTTAGTTTTAGGTCATGTAGGGTGTCCCTAATGGAGATGTTAGTTTTGGGTATTGTAGGGTGTCCCTAATGGAGGGGTTAGTCGTAGGTACTGTAAGGTGTCCCTAATGGAGAGGTTAGTTCTAGGTATTGTAGGGTGTCCCTAATGGAGAGATTAGTTGTAGGTATTGTAGAGTGTCCCTAATGGATATGTTAGTTGTAAGTATTGAATGTTGTCCCTAATGGAGGGGTTTGTTATCGGTATTATAGGGTGTCCCTAATGGAGAAGTTAGTTTTAGGTACTGTAGGGTGTCCCTAATGGAGAGATTAGTTGTAGGTATTGTAGGGTGTTCCTATTGGAGAGGTGAGTTGTAGGTATTGTAGGATATCCCTAATGGAGATGTTAGTTTTGGGTATCGTAGGGTGTCCCTAATGGAGAGATTAGTTGTAGGTATTGTAGGGTGTCCCTAATGGAGATGTTAGTTGTAGGTATTGTAGGGTGTCCTTAATGCAGAGGTTAGTTGTAGGTATTGAATTGTGTCCCTAATGTAGATGTTAGTTGTAGGTATTGTAGGGTGTCCCTAATGCAGAGGTTAGTTGTAGGTATTGTAGGGTGTCCCTAATGGAGATGTTAGTTGTAGGTATTGTAGGGTGTCCCTAATGGAGATGTTAGTTTTAGGTACTGTAGGGTGTCCCTAATGGAGATTTTAGTTGTAGGTATAATAGATGGATGGGTTATATTTTAATATTTTAGGGTGTCCATAATAAGGGGGTTAGTTGTAAGTATATCAGGGTGTCCTTAACAAATAGATAAGTTGTATTATCGCAGGGTGTCCCTAGTGTACAGGTTTACTGTATATAAAGTAGAAAATAGTGTCCTGTTTATTCCTCTCTTACTTGACCGTCATTTTCTACTAAATGTTCTTAATTTTAGATTATAAAAGAGGTAAGGCGGGAAAAAGCCCATCATCCCCTAAGTCGGCATAGTTGAAAATGAGGGAAAAGCATCAATATATTATTTCTGGGAGCAAAAATGCATAGACAATTTATCAAACAAATTGAATATGATTATTTGAGTATCTGAAACATTAGGTAGCCGAGTGGTTACGTAAATAACTTTCATACAGTACAAGTTCGAGACGCGCTCAGTTATTTAGCCTTTTTATTAGAGCATCGAAATAATCACCATTTCATTCAACTCACACCTTTATGTGATTTAATCTACTGCATCTATATATATATATACTGGACACACAAATAACCCCTGTGGCGTCATCACAGGTGTAAATTGACTTACCTGTGATGAGATATGACGTAGGGGAGGCTGCAGGTGTGGGTGCCTAAGGCATAGCACGGACTTAAATGTCCGTGGGCATAGTCACAACCTCCCTTTTAGTTACCAGAGTTGGTGTTCGGGGAATGAGCCTCATGTCCCCGGCTTGGGGGAGGAGGATGTTGTTAGACTGATTATAGTCTGTTTTTGGGTACTAATTATAACTGGTTGTACAAATGTCTTTACCTGTTTTACCTGCATTTTAATCTGTGGTGAACCCTTCTATCAAAGATAGGATAATATCCAAGCTAGAAGCTGATCATACTGTATTTAACTAATGCTGCATTATATGAGATCAAATACATGGATATATATAGGGATTGAAAGTCATTTTTTTAACTTTCATAGTGCTATATGAAAGGTCAGCCGTTACATCCATAGTGGGCTTCATTCAATATGGATGTAACGGCTGACCTTTCATAGCACTATGAAAGTTTAAAAAAATACTTTCAATCCCTATAAAAAAATTCCAAGAAATCTAAATTGGAGGAAATGTTTTTTAGTCTATTCTACTCAATGGCCTATTGTACATTCACATACGGAAAAAAATCCAATCCTCAAATTTGGCAAAATGTGCTGAATTGATGATCAAACGAACTACCTATTTCAGAAACATGTAATTTGAAAAGAAATGAATATGAAAGCATCTTTTTTCTGTTCATGTATGAGCACCACTTATTGCTAATACTAATTTTGGTATGTCGAGTTTACCAATGGGTCCATGTTTTGATGGTGAGAACTCCACCCCCATGCATATTTGGCTCAACACTGGAAAAATGGCAAAGCTCACGATTCTGAACAATGGAAAAATATTTTTTCCGCATTTTTCCAATTTGCAAATGACTTGCCAGTAACGCCACTTAAAATGTATTTAAATACATTGAACTGTATTTAAAGTTAAACATTCATACTACTTCCCCAATGCTTTGCTATAGAGGAAAAAATTCTGATTAAACAAATATACAATATTATTTCAACCTTAATTCCATTTAGCCAAAAGGGCCTGCTATGGAAGTAATTCCTACAAAAAGTGTTGGCAATCCGACCTAACATCCAACGTATACACTAATTTCCTTGTTCAATATCATGGACCTGGCCTTTTTCAGCAGCTCAGTCAAAAATTACACGAAATGCGGATTTTATTAACCTGAATTGGTTCTCTTTTTACAGAAATCTTCACCAAGATGACATTTCTGTTAACAAAAATATGCATTGAAAGTAAAATGATGAGCTTTAAGTATAGTCTTTTGATTTTATCTAAATACAAGTTACTGAAATTGAGAAGTTGATCAATTTGGACCTCCAAATAGCTCCAAATTAGCGCTACCGGTCAACTTTGATGTTCAAAAATGATTATGTATGAAAATAAAATCTCTGATATAAAATTGCAAATTAGATTACCTAATACAATGCATTTACATTAAGCTTTAATGGGTATTTATCTTGACTATTAGTATTTCTTTTATTCAAAATGGCAACCAATTCCAATATCGGTGTGTTGAAAATAAATATTAGCCATATTGACAGGTCAATATTTCGTTGAACTCAAAAAGTTCCTATTTATTTTTCAATCCAATTGTACTGTAATTTGGCTGGTCTTGCCATACTGTAAACGTTATACATGTTGGCCAGTGTTACAAATGAGGTAAATATTACACTTCAAATGTGTCTAAAGATATGATTTTCTTGATCATTTTTTCTTGATTCTTAGAAGGGTGAAAAAAAACCACTACTTTCCCCAATATGGATTTTCGTAGACTTTTTTCTGTTTTATTTCAGATAACCACATTCCAACGTTCAGAAAATAAGTTCTGTTGCAATCCGGTTTGAGGTTAGCCCCCTTTTGAGGCTAAATTGGCTGGTCTAAATACAGTACAGTTACCGATGCCATACTTGGTTTGGTTTGCTAGGGTCAATTTAAATATACATATATACGTCCCTGATTCAGTGTTTTAATGTGTAGACAACGACGTATGCTTTTTACATACTTAATGAGGTTAATTTCTGAACTATATCTGTAAATATCTTAACTTAGCCTGTCTTCCCTATGTGTAGTGTATCGTAAGCCGATATCGGCTGTGATATCACTTTTAAACGTTGATTGTATTTAAATGTAAAATGTAAATGATATGTGACACTTAAATAAAATATTATTGATAAATTGGTTTCGAGCTCGTAATCCAGAGCTAGTGGCAGAATGGCTGCAGTAGCCCAACATGCTACCACTAGCCCTCCACCTCTGGGCCACTGTACATGGCCGAGTGGTTATTGTGTCCCAACATTCTGCCACTGCCCCTCCACCTCTGGGCCACTGTAGCCGAGTGGTTAATGTGTCCCAACAATCTGCCACTAGCCCTCCACCTCTGGGCCACTGTACATGGCCGAGTGGTTATTGTGTCCCAACAATCTGCCACTAGCCCTCCACCTCTGGGCCACTGTACATGGCCGAGTGGTTAATGTATCCCAACATTCTGCTACTAGCCCTCCACCTCTGGGCCACTGTACATGGCCGAGTGGTTATTGTGTCCCAACATTCTGCCACTAGCCCTCCACCTCTGGGCCACTGTACATGGCCGAGTGATTAATGTGTCCCAACATTCTGCCACTAGCCCTCCACCTCTGGGCCACTGTACATGGCCGAGTGGTTAATGTATCCCAACATTCTGCTACTAGCCCTCCACCCCTGGGCCACTGTAGCCGAGTGGTTAACGTGTCCCAACATTCTGCCACTAGCCCCCCACCTCTGGGCCACTGTACATGGCCGAGTGATTAATGTGTCCCAACATCTGCCACTAGCCCTCCACCTCTGGGCCACTGTACATGGCCGAGTGGTTATTGTGTCCCAACATTCTGCCACTAGCCCTCCACCTCTGGGCCACTGTACATGGCCGAGTGGTTATTGTGTCCCAACATTCTGCCACTAGCCCCTCCACCTCTGGGCCACTGTAGCCGAGTGATTAATGTGTCCCAACAATCTGCCACTAGCCCTCCACCTCTGGGCCACTGTACATGGCCGAGTGGTTATTGTGTCCCAACAATCTGCCACTAGCCCTCCACCTCTGGGCCACTGTAGCCGAGTGGTTAATGTGTCCCAACATTCTGCCACAAGCCCTCCACCTCTGGGCCACTGTACATGGCCGAGTGGTTAATGTATCCCAACATTCTGCTACTAGCCCTCCACCCCTGGGCCACTGTACATGGCCGAGTGATTAATGTGTCCCAACATTCTGCCACTAGCCCTCCACCTCTGGGCCACTGTACATGGCCGAGTGGTTAATGTATCCCAACATTCTGCTACTAGCCCTCCACCTCTGGGCCACTGTACATGGCCGAGTGGTTATTGTGTCCCAACATTCTGCCAATAGCCCTCCACCTCTGGGCCACTGTACATGGCCGAGTGATTAATGTGTCCCAACATTCTGCCACTAGCCCTCCACCTCTGGGCCACTGTACATGGCCGAGTGGTTAATGTATCCCAACATTCTGCTACTAGCCCTCCACCCCTGGGCCACTGTAGCCGAGTGGTTAACGTGTCCCAACATTCTGCCACTAGCCCCCCACCTCTGGGCCACTGTACATGGCCGAGTGATTAATGTGTCCCAACATCTGCCACTAGCCCTCCACATCTGGGCCACTGTACATGGCCGAGTGGTTATTGTGTCCCAACATTCTGCCACTAGCCCTCCACCTCTGGGCCACTGTACATGGCCGAGTGGTTATTGTGTCCCAACATTCTGCCACTGCCCCTCCACCTCTGGGCCACTGTAGCCGAGTGGTTAATGTGTCCCAACATTCTGCCACTAGCCCTCCACCTCTGGGCCACTGTACATGGCCGAGTGGTTATTGTGTCCCAACATTCTGCCACTAGCCCTCCACCTCTGGGCCACTGTAGCCGAGTGGTTAATGTGTCCCAACATTCTGCCACAAGCCCTCCACCTGTGGGCCACTGTACATGGCCGAGTGGTTAATGTATCCCAACATTCTGCTACTAGCCCTCCACCTCTGGGCCACTGTACATGGCCGAGTGGTTAATGTATCCCAACATTCTGCCACAAGCCCTCCACCTGTGGGCCACTGTACATGGCCGAGTGATTAATGTGTCCCAACATTCTGCCACTAGCCCTCCACCTCTGGGCCACTGTACATGGCCGAGTGGTTAATGTATCCCAACATTCTGCTACTAGCCCTCCACCCCTGGGCCACTGTAGCCGAGTGATTAATGTGTCCCAACATTCTGCCACTAGCCCCCCACCTCTGGGCCACTGTACATGGCCGAGTGATTAATGTGTCCCAACATCTGCCACTAGCCCTCCACCTCTGGGCCACTGTACATGGCCGAGTGGTTATTGTGTCCCAACAATCTGCCACTAGCCCTCCACCTCTGGGCCACTGTACATGGCCGAGTGATTAATGTGTCCCAACATTCTGCCACTAGCCCTCCACCTCTGGGCCACTGTACATGGCCGAGTGATTAATGTGTCCCAACATTCTGCCACTAGCCCTCCACATCTGGGCCACTGTACATGGCCAAGTGATTAATGTGTCCCAACATTCTGCCACTAGCCCTCTACCTCTTGGCCACTGTAGCCGAGTGGTTATGGTGTCCAGAATGTAGTGGCAGACATATTAACCACTCAGCCATGTACAGTGGCCCAGAGGTGGAGGGCTAGTGGCAGAAAGTTGGGACACATTAATCACTCGGCTACAGTGGCTTCTATTGGGTTTTAAAGTCTTTAAACGAATCCAATATCTCCACAAAATCAGGGACGTATACGTCCCTGATTAAATATTCAACAAACAGCACCAGTTTCTATAGCGTTGGAGAACGGAAACTCAATATATTACATACGAAGATGAAGTATAATTGTAGTCCTTTAAGATATGACCTTTTGAAAGTAAATCTTGTAGAGAATTCTGAATGTAGTTGTGGAAACCCCTGTGAGAATACCTATCACTTCTTTTTCATGTGTCCTCGTTTTAATATGCAAAGATGCTCCCTGTTATCAACTATTAATGCTTTAAATCTGGAAGATGTTATTGATATAGATCTACTTCTTTATTGAAATAAAAACCCCAATCTGATTAAAATACATATCTTTACTATTACTATCGTGTGTAGGGTTAACGTTAAATACAATTTTTAGAAAATGCAAAACAACATCAAATCCATCGTCGGAAACCCACGGTACACTTCTCTGACGTTTGCAAACATCAGAGAAGTGTGACTTGGGTTTCCGACGATGCTCAGATCCCTGTGAGTCCAAATACCAAAACGCAGCATGTCCATCAGTACACGTAGTCCTACTTTTGATGCATTTTACACTTTGTTCAGTACTCAAAGACGTCGTTATAAACCCATAAATATACGTCTCTGCAGTATTATGCGACTAATTTGAGCAGAGACGTATATATACATATATTTAAGTTATAACGCCTCTGATTTGAGGTAAGAACCAAAAATTATAAAGATATGATTCACAATCAGATTATTGAAATCCTTCCAGGCTGTGGATGAGGTATAAAAACTAATTTATCCAGAGATGCATAAAGTTTTATACGTTTCTGATTTAGCCTAGACCTACGTGTACGCTACATAAGACACGTTTATAAAAGGCGCGTGGATTATCTTTACGTATACCATATCAGCACTAGGTGGCGCTGTAGACGGTCGAAGCAAACATCGCGGGTCGATCAGGGAGTCTACGACCGACCACATTTCAAGTGATATCATTTTCATAACAGGTATGTACATCATTGTCATTGTAAAACAAGTCAGTTGTTGCTTTGAAATTAACCTGCTGTGTTTTTATGGTTTTGTCTAGCATCAGTAGACAATTTATGTAAAAAACACCTGGATTATGCGCGTGGATGTTCCCGATAATGATATGAACAGCATCCTGTTGTTTGTTATTCGCACCGGTTCACTCGCCCTACTTTCGCTTTAGTGACCCCGATTTTTCGTTAATATTCAAAAGCTCATTTTATTCTATCGTTTAGCTAGAACAAAGATATAATCAGTGTTTTGATGCTAGCATCCGTTTTTATAATGTAATAATATGAGTTGTGGCGACCTTTCTGACGTTGCATGTCCTGTCATGTCGCGAGTCAACAGGTTTTAACTTAACTCTTCAGAAAGTGAAGTTCATGCTGGAAAACAATAAACCTAGTGTTACGTCTTGTTCCACACGTGTTCCATCAGCTGTTGAATGATTTCTGAATATGCTTCACTGATATCCTCCTCATAAATGTTTTATCCTGTTTTTAACCTTTTTAATTAACACTAACGCATATTAGTAAAACATGCGCATTCCTCAAAAATGTCAATATAATCAAGTTCAACACGGTGATTGTGGACATTATTTGGCAGAAGCAGAAGCTTCTTGCTCCACTTACCTTTTAAATTTGTTAAAATATTAGGACCATAATCAATTATGTTGAAAATCACTGAAAGCAGAGACGTTTTAGGAAAAAGCAACATCGCTGCAAATATTTTATAGGACTATTGACCATTGGGTGCATATGTACTAGCTTTGATGGCATACACCAACAATATAAATATCTAAACACCCAAACAAGCTTTAAACGGGAAGACCCAGACTCGCATATTCAAATTATTGCCGAGACTAATCCCACCTCAGGTTTCCTTCACCGAAATGAAATAGGTTCTACATGTGTAAAAACCTGAAAATTAAGTCATAGTAAGATCATCAGTTGAGTAAACATGCACTGTATGGAACCCTTCCACAAAACCAAAATCCCACAAATAGTCATGGTGCAATGCAGAGCAGCAATTATCCTCCAGTGTTTGTGATGTATTTATATATATATAATATTATTATGATTATACCTCATTCATTTAAGTGCCTATATGATTCTAGTAGTTGCTCCGGTTAATATTTTCGTATATTGGCCCAGAGTCAAGGACTACAGGCTGACGTTATATATTTTGACGTCATAATTGCAGGATGACGTATGTTATAGACAATAAAGTGACGTCATTATTCCAGACAATGAGCAAAATGGCGTCTGACCTAATGGTCTGTTTTTATTGCATATTATGTGGTTGTGTTGGGTAGATTCAGTATAATATAACAAATATTGCATGTCACTTGTGGCAATATGGGAGTTTATGGACTGGTCAGTCACCCAAAAATCTGTATATATGGATCTCAGCTTCGCTTCGGTTCAAATACATATTTTTGGGTGACTGACCAGCCCATAAACTCACATTTGTCCAAAGTGCCATGCAATATTTGTTAAATATACCAAGTAACAGAGTAAACTAGGCTGGAAGCTGAAAGATAATCTAGTACAGGTGTATTGATAGTAAAGGCTAGTACAGTGCACTCCTCTTATTATGTTGCATTTGTCAGACAATAACATGATATTAACAGGTGTGTGACAAAAAAAACATGTTTTTCCACTAAATGTAGAGGATTTCCAATCTCCATAACTAAAAGTAAGGTATTCAATGAACATGTGAAGATGTTTCAATCTATAGATAACATGATTTCATAAAAAATAAATCTTTTTGGTTATTTAAGGATTAACTTGAATCATTTTTTTAGCTCGCCTGTTCGAAGAACAAGGTGAACTATTGCAATACCCCCAGCATGAGTGTCAACGCCAGCGTGAAAATGGTTAAGAAGAATGGTTGAGCCTGTTGTAAAGTCCTACATCAACCAAACTTTCATGCTTGGTGTGTCTAAGGATACACAACACATGCTAACCTTCAGATGCTGGATTTGACCTATATTTTCTGCTTGAATGACCATGTTTGTGGATGAGTCTGTTGTGAAGTAACAATAAGTCCTACATCAACCAAACTTACATACTTAGTGTGTCTAAGGATACACAGCACATGCTAACCTTCAGATGCTGGATTTGACCTATATTTTCTGCTTGAATGACCATGTTTGTGGATGAGTCTGTTGTGAAGTAACAATAAGTCCTACATCAACCAAACTTACATACTTAGTGTGTCTAAGGATACACAGCACATGCTAACCTTTGGATGCTGGATTTGACCTATATTTTCTGCTTGAATGACCATGCTTGCAGACCTAGAGTGACTACACAGTAAATATAAAATTACAAATTGTGTGTGTACAGGCAAGCCTTTGGTGGCTTTGACACCATCTCTGGTTATGTTATGGGATTATATTTACAGTCTACACTGACATTCACTCGATAACATTATATTGTTTCACAGGCTATCATTATCACCTCATACCTGTACGGAAACATGTGCCAAATTTCTATGACGTCAACAACAATACATGTGGGCGAAGCTATGCAAATCCTCCAGTTTGAAACACAATTATGTGACTTCACAAACAACAATCGTGGGCGGAGCTAACAACGATTTATACAAACTTCTTGCTGTTACATTTATTGAACCATTCTTACATTTATTAGTTTTGAAATGAAATCTGTGTCCGAAGATGGGACTTTAATGAACCAAATGGTTACAAACTTTTCACAGAAAGATACTGTAAATATAAGGATAAACTTTCTATTTTGTTTAAGTTATCAGAGGATCACTAAAATGGTAACGGGTAAATTATACATATCCGGTTATTGAATTTACCCATGTTTCATTGTAGTTATCCTCTAATAACCGAAACAAAATAGAAAGTTAATCCTTAAATAACACAAAAAAAACTGGAGTGTACATACTCTAAATTAACTGCTTTGTGGTTTGTGATGAGAGTACACTCTGTTTTTTTGTGTTATATCCCCCTAACATAAAAAATAGATTCAAGTTAATCCTTATAGTTTAATTTAAATCCTGCATAAATTCACTTTATTGATGGACTCTTTTATCTAGCAAATTATTATGCTACTGCATCAGCCAATCAAAAGCGACGTTATTAAAGGCAACATCATTTTTAGCTCACCTGGTCCAAAGGTCCAAGGCCTAGGTGAGCTTATGCCATACGTCCGTCAACAATTGACTTCTCTTCTTAACCGCTGATCAGAATTTAATCATATTTTGTGGGAATCATCCCTATGTAGCTGGGATTCAAATTTATACAAATAATGGGACTGACCCCCAGGGGCCTGAGTGTCGGGGCAAAAAGGGATCCATTTGGCAATATTCATATTAACGCCTAAATTTAAATAACCTTATTTCAAATAATTCTCCTTTAAATGTTCTTTCAAATCAGAAAGCTCAGTGATTGCTACTGCATTGTAAGTACTGTAGTGGCAGATCCCACACTGGAAAAGTGTGTGTAATAAGCTTACACATGCGTTATTATCATATTCACTGAACTCCAGGTAAGCGATACAGACCCTCTTGGCCTCTTGTTTACGTTATGGGCTGATAACATAATTTTTTAAGCCAATGAAAATGCTTGTTTCAAACAAGATTAAATTTATTTTCTATGTAATTTTTTTCTATCTGATATCAAAAGAAATGACATTATTTTTTGGATATTTTATGTGATTGGTTACTTTAGTAATTACCTATGATTTACATGTATACATATTTCATTCTACATGTTCCCATATGTCGGAGGTAACTGGACCCAAATCTTACAGTAAACTTATAGTAAGTGCAGAATCAGATAACATTTAAGCAAAAAAAAAAAACAACCAAACGAACCATCAAACATTTAAGGACAGATCAGTTACAACAATGACATTTTTGCATAACATTTTGCCTCAAAAGGGAAGTGAGCTTATGTCATGGCTCCACGTCTGTTGTCTGTCTTTCGTCCTTTCATCCACCTTTCTGTCAAATGTTCCATCCAGCATCAACTTTTTAGGTCATCTGACCCGAAGGGTCAAGATGACCTATTGCCATCATGCTTCGTCCGTCGTCGTGCGCCGTCCGCCGTCCGCCGTCCGTAAACTTTTCCTTTAACAATCTTCTTCTTAGTAACCAAAAGGCTCTAGGTGCTGATATTTGGCCAGTAGGCACCTGGGATTGAGTGCTACAAAGTTTCCTCATTTCAATGACCTTGACCTGTTTTCAAGGTCACAGGGGTCAAATATGTAAAAACCTTTAACAATCTTCTTCTCAGTAACCAAAAGGTCTAGGGTAATGATATTTGGCCAGTAGGCACCTGGGATAGAGTGCTACAAAGTTTCCTCATATCGATGACCTTGACTAACTTTCAAGGTCACAGGGGTCAAATATGTAAAAAAGCGTTTGACAATCTTTTCCTCACTAACCAATAGGCCATGGGTGATCATATTTGGCCAGTAGGTACCTGGGATAGAGTGTTCTAAAGTTTCCTCATATAAATGACCTTGACCTACTTTCAAGGTCACAGGGGTCAAATATGTTAAAAAATCTACACAACATTATCTAAAGAACTAAATGATCTAGAGCAATGATATTTTTGTATGATATGTAGACCAGCAATGCGAATCTTTTTCTAATATATTGTGTTTAGGTCAAAGGTCAACTTTGAGTGCTGGACGGGGTCAAAGGTTAACATGGGTTATAATAGGTAAAAAGCTTTAAGAATCTTCTTCTCAAGTTCCATAAGGCCCAGGGTTCTGATATTTGGCCAGTAGGAACCTGGGATAGAGTTTTCTAAAGTTTCCTCATATAAATGACCTTGACCTACTTTCAAGGTCACAGGGGTCAAATATGTTAAAAAATCTACACAACATTATCTAAAGAACTAAATGATCTAGAGCAATGATATTTTTGTATGATATGTAGACCAGCAATGCGAATCTTTTTTTAATATATTGTGTTTAGGTCAAAGGTCAACTTTGAGTGCTGGACGGGGTCAAAGGTTAACATTGGTTATAATAGGTAAAAAGCTTTAAGAATCTTCTTCTCAAGTTCCATAAGGCCCAGGGTTCTGATATTTGGCCAGTAGGTACCAGGGATGGAGTACTCTAAAGTTTTCTCATATAAATGACCTTGACCTACTTTCAAGGTCACATGGGTCAAATATGTTAAAATATCTACACAACATTATCTAATGAACCGAATGATCTAGACCGATGATACTTGCATATATTATATGTAGACTGGCAATGCAAATCTTTTTCTGATATATTGTGTTTAGGTCAAAGTTCAACTTTAAGCGCTGGACGGGGTCAAAGGTTCACTGGGGCTATAATGGGTAAAAAGTTTTAAGAATCTTCTTCTCAAGTTCCATAAGCCCCAGGTTCCTGATATTTGACCAGTGGGTACCTGGGAAGGAGTGCTATAAAGTTTCCTCATATAAATGACCTTGACCTACTTTCAAGGTCACAGGGGTCAAATATGTTAAAAAATCACCACAACATTATCTAAACAGTCGTTTGATCTAGAGCGTTGATACTTGGGTATGTTTTGTAGACCAACATTGCAAATTTTTTTCTAATATATTGTGTTTAGGTCAAAGGTCAACTTTGAGCACTGGACAGGGTCAAAGGTTAACATGGGTTATAATGGGTAAAAGCTTTAAGAATCTTCTTATCTATTAAGTTCCATAAGCCCCAGGGTCCAATATTTGGCCAGTGCATACCTGGGAGGGAGTGCTATAAAGTTTTCTCATATAAATGACCTTGACCTACTTTCAAGGAGGTCAAATCTTTTAAAAATTAACTTTTACATAACAGATCTTTATAGTCAGATGACCGTTGAGGCCCCTGGGCCTCTTGTTCAATTGACTTCTTCTCAGTAACCCCAAGGCTTAGGTTACTGATATTTGGCCTGTAGCATGCAGGGATAAGAGTTACCAAGTTTGTTTAAATGAATGACCTAGACCCATCAAGGTTACAGAGGTCAAATGTCTGAAATTTTTCCAGCAACTTCTTTGATATAACTGAAAGGCCCAAAGTACTGATGCCAGTGGCATGCTGGGATGAAGGGCTACCAAGATTGCTCAAATAAATGACCTTTACTCATTTTCAATGCAAAGACAATCGGGTATCATCTGAAAATTTTCAACCAAGATATGGATCATCAGGTATGATCCAAATTCAAATTGAAAGAGAATTTGAAAGAAGTAAAGGCTTACGTGGTGTGAGGCACTTTTCAGTGAACACTTTGACATGATATTTGTCTCTGAGTGTGCGACTTGTCAATCATGTGATTTCTAAGACTTACTTGTCTGGAGTCAGTTTTTGTATGTAGTCTGATAAGGTGACATAGGGATCTTTTTGTCATCATTGGTTGCATTCTTCCAAAAAAGGGGTTTCCTGGGAATAAATTGAGCTTCCTTGAGCCTATCTGTCTCAAACATCTTAAAGTGCTTCTCTATTAAAAGCCCTTGCTTTGGATCTGAAGGTCAAAGGTCAAAGTTACTGTTACTACAGATAAAACTGAAGCCTAAACAAAGGTTTCTGTAAGATAACTATGTGCCACCTTGGATTTTGAGAGTAATAGTTTGATTTGTTATCATTATTTCCTGACAAATCACTAAACGGATTATTCTCAAATTGCATATGAAGTTTCCACCTGTACATTGTCCCGTTGTTGGACTGATCTGAAAAGCAATATGGCTGAGAGGTGGCCATCTTGGATTTTAAGAGTAATAGTTTGTTATTGCTATTTCTTGATTAATACTGGATGGATAATTCTCAAATTTCATATGGTGGTTCCCAGAACTGGTCCTAGTTGTAAATTGTCCCAATTTTGGACTGATTAAAAAATCAATATGGCAGACAGGTAGCCATCTTTGATTTTGACAGTAATAGTTTATCAGCATTTCACGAAAAGCACAACTATATAATTCTCATACTTTGTTTGTAAATTCCCCTTTACTTGGTCCCAATAAAGTTGTGCATTGTCCCATCTGGGAAGTGTTTAAAAAAATAGCAGCTTTGCAGCCATCTTTGATTTTGTCTGTAAAAGTTTGTTATGGCTATTTCTTGAGAACTACATGATTGATCTTGCTAATTTTCATATGTAGGTTTCTCTTGGTCCCTAGTTGTGCCCTTTTGATTTTGCAATGTGTAGCACAAAATGGCTGACAGGTGACCACCATGGATTTTAGTGTTAAAGACTTAATAATATATTGTATACTGATGTATTGTTTATAGTTATATCTCAAATTAAATAATAGCAAATAAGAGGAAGGAAGAGAAAAGAAGGTTAGAAGATGTAAACAACAAATGATAGAAATAGTGGACGTCAAGACTTGTCTGGGATCTCTTCATGTTGGGCTTATCTTATTTACATGTGTTTTATTTCGGGAAATATTTTCTCAAATAAAGCAATTGACATGTGATCGTTTGAAAATATTAGGAGTGCCAACTCGTAAACATTTTTGAAAGTGTAGAATACTCCAATAAAAATATGTTGGAGGGCAGCCAACTAACCTAAACGGCTGCTTGTTCATTACAGCCATTTAAGTACGCATGTTGTAGTGAAACTTGTCTAAATAAACACTTGAAGCATGCAGTTCCACTGATATCTGTATTAAAGGTAGGTGTATATGCCCTTCGGTTTAAATTGTCCAAAGGTGGGGTGGCTATACCTTGGGGATGTAGGTATTATACCTGTAAAAGGTGTTCGATCCAACCAGAAAGGTGAAAGTGAAACTCAGTGTAAGTTGACCTCCAGGTAGGTCAATATTTTGTTACCTAAATTCAGGTATTTTTCTTTATCATTTCATGTGACATTTGATAAATCAGTCATGTTTGAATTTCCCTTTAAATTTTGCCGGTAACACAGCCTTTGGTATATAGTATAGAGACAACAGGTTGGAACATGCTCCCGTCCGAACCTTTTCTGTGAATTATTTAAAGTGGCATTTGTGTGGCACTGACTTTTACTGGAAGGGTATTTAGACCAGCCACCAAATAACTTACAGCACTGTGAAGGAGAGTATTAATTTGTGTTGGGGACTTATATCCAGCAGTAAGAGACATTCCATGGCGGTATAAACATTGGGTGCTGGTTGGCTTCCATTCAGGTAGATATATATGTGTTATAAGCTAATATTGGCACCTGTTTTAATAGCCAATACATGTAGTGTCAGCATTGTATGTATATACACACGGGGGATCGGTATATTGGGGATGAACATTTTCTCCAATGTGAAACAATAATATACGGTTTTTAGAGAAATGGATGATGAATTCTGTCACATACATGTGACTGAATATATGTGTAATACTATGACTTCAAGCAGAATTATTTGTGGTATTTGTAAGAGTGCATGGATATAATTTGTAAATGATATTATATTTACATACATTTTGATGTTGTGTAGATTATATTAGGTAACAGGACACTATATCACTTTAAACTTTGTATAGAATAATTTACACCTGTTTATTACGTATATGGTCTAGACGTAGTACGGGGAATCATTAACACGTAGTACGGGGGAATATGCAGGGTTTGGGTGACCTGTGTAACATACAGGTGTGTGCAGGTATTTTGACAAGTTATCTTTTAAATGTATTCATCAAAGTAGACCACATACAGGGAAGGCTTTTATACATTCTTGTGATCGTCAAGTTTTCTGACAACAATGGCTAGGGGATCATCTGTATTATCCTCTTACCATAGGGTACAACAATATTTGTTAAAAATTAGCTAGCTCGTTAGCTATCTGCCTGTTTGTGTCTCGTCCAGTTCTGTATGTAGGTTTTGAGGTGGTATATTGTCTTGGCCTTTATATGTTGCCTCAATGGGATGATATTTACAGGTTATATGATAATAATTCTGGCCGAAGTTACAATAGGTATATATATAGGTATGTATTAACCTTATATATAGGTATGTATTAACCTTATATAGAGGTATGAATTAACCTGTTCTACCTGAACGAGTTCAATGCACAAGTATGTCGGACAGGGGGGTAAACATTCTGGAATCATATATCAGAATGGTGGAGAACTCGAACTGCTGAGTTTGCACATATCCCTTCTTAAATGTATGTCTCTATGTCATTATATAATTATGTTATACAACTGATTCAGGCCAGTTATATTCAATGACTACAGATTCTTGTTATAGTGTGGTTCATAATTTGGCTGTACATTGATAAGGACATTTGGGATGTATTGATAACTGGTAGGAGCCTAATAAAATGAAGTAGTTTTGATGTGCCAGAACTGATAACATTAGAGACCTTTATTACTAATACAGTGTAACCTGTCTAAACTGAAAGTCACTGGAACCTAAAGTTTAGTACAGGTATATTATACAGGTATTATACAGACGGAAATGATGGAATTGCTAGGCCAGAATAGACTGATAGGATAAACTTGGTATCTTTACTGGTATCATGTAGTTGTATATTAACAAAGCGTACCTGGTATTATAAAATCTTATACAGTGTTTATCTGGTATGATAAAATCTTATACAGTGTATACCTGGTATTATAAAATCTTATACAGTTTATACCTGGTATTATAAAATCTTATACAGTGTATACCTGGTATTATAAAATCTTATACAGTGTATACCTAGTATTATAAAATCTTATACAGTGTATACCTGGTATTATAAAATCTTATACAGTGTATACCTAATATAATAAAATCTTATACAGTGTATACCTGGTATTATAAAATCTTATACAGTGTATACCTGGTATTATAAAATCTTATATACAGTGTAGTGTATAACTGGTATTGTAAAATCTTATACATTGTATACCTGGTATTATATGATTATATACATGATATCTACATCCTATACACTGATATTATATAGTTACATGGAGACACAACCTTGCATAACAATATCAGAAAATTACGAACCATATCAACTGGTTCGGACCTTTTGGATTTGTGGTAACGTCCTGGCTCCATAACCTAGAGGTCTCAGGTTCGCGCCCGCTCGTCTTCACTAGTTTCATTTCTTCTCTTTCTTGTTGAATATTATATATATCCCAGGTCGGGATGTTTGTATACACAAAATGTACTAATTATCAAGAATGATAATTTCTTAATTGTTATTACATTGTAGCCCCTGGTTCCCGATTCAATGTTACATCTTTTTACAGATCTGTTTTGATTTGTATGCCTACACTGGGTTCTATAAGACATCTCGTTTCAAAGAAATATAATGGCCAAGTACACAAAATGCTTTATATGATAAAAGTATATACACACAATATACACTGATATTAAACTATTGATTGATTCAGTATCAGGAAAGTTTAGTTCCATTATTTTAGAAGTGGTTACTATCAGTTACAGCTTATTGGATTACGGTGCAGTTCTGTGACTGAAATCAACCAGAACTGTGATAGATTAAATTGCTATAAAGTTTTATCTTGATTTATGTACGAGGTATTTGTTTGGTGCTGACATAAGTCGCTTGCTTTCTGTCCGTAGATAATATGTAGACCGAGCCTAGGAATGACTGCCGTCATGTTGATGGAAGGAGGAAATTAGTGCTGTTTATAAACACACGTCAACTATACAAGATGGCAGAGAGGCGCAACTCCGGGTCCCTATCCTCACTGGGGGGAATGTCACCACGGGACGCCCCCAGCTCCGGACCAACCACACCCCGGGGAGGTGTGGGGGGCAAGGGCATACAGATGCAGATACAGCAGCTAGCAAGTAAGTTCTACTTCTATTGTGTAACACATAGAGCGGAGTGAAATTCATGTTTGTCACAACACAAACCACTCTCTCATTCACTGCTGGACAAAGGCCGCCCGTGGCCTTGAAATGTTGCCACATGTTTAATAAGTGTTGTTAGTGTAGACAGTCACTTGATATTACCTATCTTTTTGAAATTTCACATCCATCAATTTGTCCCTTGTTTGTGCAAGTTTCATTAAGGGACTGATTGATGCAGTTAAATCATCATTTTCAATATTGACAGGTAAAGTAGCTTATTATAATCCCCAATTTGAGGTTTAAAATAATTTTTCTTGTGTCTGTCAGTTTTCTGGAGTATATCTTGACCACTGTTTCTTGAATGGGTGTTTGATTTTGTTGATATTATGAGTAGATATGTACGTACTTCATAGGAAGAGGGTTTGCATCGTAAAAATCGCACCGCGAATAATTCCACTTTTACAGTAAATATAATAAATGGCCTAACTACAAAGAATTGATATATTAAACTGTTATTCATTGTGTTGGTTACTGTCACTGGAACTTGCTGGTACTTAAACAAGTAATTGCTCTAAATCATAAATGCATAATGCCCACTTTAACGTAACATATTTTAATGATGTTTGCATGGGTGAGGATCTTGATGACTATGTCCTTGTTGTCTTTACATCTGTAGCATTAAATAGTGGTCTCTAAATCTGTACCATTGAATAGAGGTCTCTAAATCTATAGCATTAAATAGCAGTCTCTAAATCTGTACCATTAAATAGAGGTCTCTAAATCTGTACCATTGAATAGAGGTCTCTAAATCTGTAGCATTAAATAGAGGTCTCTAAATCTGTACCATTGAATAGAGGTCTCTAAATCTGTACCATTGAATAGAGGTCTCTAAATCTGTACCATTGAATAGAGGTCTCTATAAATAAGTGGGATGTCTCTGCATTAGTCTAGATTCATAGAGAAAACTAAGAATAGAAAAACGTAAACACACTTCCAGGTCCATGACTTATATTTCCTTATATTCTCTCATAGACTTTCATGGTGTTTAAACCACCTCACTCCATGAAATTGTATAGAAATCACTTTGGAACCAACAAAGGGATATCATTAAAAGTCTGGTGATCAAGTAACCTACACCATTGGGGCGATGAAATATAGCGTCAATATATACAGACAAACTCTAACCTACTTGTAAATGTTGAATTGCCTCTGTGACGTTTAAAAGTGTATACCACTCCATGTTGAAATGTACATTGTAAGGTAGCTTTGGCAGTTCCATAGTCGTGTGATATCTACCATAAAACGTTGTTGATACTTTTATTGATGTTCGTGAAATGACTGGAATATACTTTTACAACTTAGTAGATTACTACTTATCCATCAGTGATATAGACAGATTCTAAATTATCAACCTTATATGGGACACCAGATATTCTAACAGAAATAACTGAATGAGATATCTGTGTTGTGCATGATAGACATGTTGAAATGTTAAAGGTAAACACTTTCCTAACTCTTTTGAAAATATTTACATAAATATAGGGAGATTTGCTCATACGAAAATGTATCAACCATTGTTATGGAACTTACTGATAATAAGTTGTGTGTGACAAATTTTATAACCCCCGCAACGAAGTTAGTGGGGGTATACTGGAATCAGGTTGTCTGTCTGTAGACACGATTTACCCCCCACAACAAAGTTAGTGGGGGTATACTGGAATCAGGTTGTCTGTCTGTAGACACAATGATGTACCGGCTACTCCTCCTAATATCATGTGTCTGTCTGTAGACACAAAGATGTACCGGCTACTCCTCCTAATATCACATTGTAACTGGTCACTATACTTAGTTTTTTGGGGGAAAATGTTTTCCAGACAACTACCCATTAACCTGTGAATCGATTCAAGTGAACCTACTCAGGTATGTTAGGAACCATGTGTAAATGTGCATGCAAGATATTTTCTGCAGAAATTTTGGTTGCCATGGTAACCAGGTGAAAATAACCAAATTCTTGTCGAACAAGTATTGGTCAAGACAACTCTATCTAGACATATGAACCAATTTCAATGGAACTACATAGCAATGTAAGAAACTATGTGTAGACATGCATGCACATTTTTTTTCTTTCTAACAGAAATTTAGGTTGTTGTGGTAACCAGGTCATATAAACAGGTTTTTCTTGGAAACATAAGTTAGCCATAGCCTTACAGTTCTAGTTGTTCATTGCCTGTAACCAAGTATAATGAGTGTACCAGTTCATCAGTGTGTTCATCTGTATCAATTTGTGTGTCAAAACATACATGCTTACAGTATTTCTCATAGAGCACTATAAATATATACATTAAATGCAAATGAAGCAAGTTAACGTAAGTAATCAATATGTATAGGAAACAAAAACATAGCTACTGCTGTGTGTCAATGTATGGAATGTTGGGGCTGTATTCATGATCGATTCAACTACCTCCTTACCTCATGTTATAGTACAGCAATTGATCTACAGTCAAATACAATCTAATTAATGTTTTATCAACTGCCACTATAGCCATTGATTGGGAATCCAACCAACCTGACTTTTATATGCTGGGTGTGTAGTACCTGTTGACAAGTCCTAGTGTTATACAGGACTGCCATGCTGGGTGTGTAGTACCTGTTGACAAGTCCTAGTGTTATACAGGACTGCCATGTTGGGTGTGTAGTACCTGTTGACAAGTCCTAGTGTTATACAGGGCTGCCATGCTGGGTGTGTAGCACCTGTTGACAAGTCCTAGTGTTATACAGGACTGCCATGTTGGGTGTGTAGCACCTGTTGACAAGTCCTAGTGTTATACAGGACTGCCATGCTGGGTGTGTAGCACCTGTTGACAAGTCCTAGTGTTATACAGGACTGCCATGCTGGGTGTGTAGCACCTGTTGACAAGTCCTAGTGTTATACAGGACTGCCATGCTGTGTGTGTAGCACCTGTTGACAAGTCCTAGTGTTATACAGCACTGCCATGCTGGGTGTGTAGTACCTGTTGACAAGTCCTAGTGTTATACAGGACTGCCATGCTGGGTGTGTAGTACCTGTTGACAAGTCCTAGTGTTATACAGGACTGCCATGCTGGGTGTGTAGTACCTGTTGACAAGTCCTAGTGTTATACAGGACTGCCATGCTGGGTGTGTAGTACCTGTTGACAAGTCCTAGTGTTATACAGGACTGCCATGCTGGGTGTGTAGTACCTGTTGACAAGTCCTAGTGTTATACAGGACTGCCATGCTGGGTGTGTAGTACCTGTTGACAAGTCCCAGTGTTATACAGGACTGCCATGCTGGGTGTGTAGTACCTGTTGACAAGTCCCAGTGTTATACAGGACTGCCATGCTGGGTGTGTAGTACCTGTTGACAAGTCCTAGTGTTATACAGGACTGCCATGCTGTGTGTGTAGTACCTGTTGACAAGTCCTAGTGTTATACAGGACTGCCATGCTGTGTGTGTAGCACCTGTTGACAAGTCCTAGTGTTATACAGGACTGCCATGCTGGGTGTGTAGTACCTGTTGACAAGTCCTAGTGTTATACAGGACTGCCATGCTGTGTGTGTAGCACCTGTTGACAAGTCCTAGTGTTATACAGGACTGCCATGCTGGGTGTGTAGTACCTGTTGACAAGTCCCAGTGTTATACAGGACTGCCATGCTGGGTGTGTAGTACCTGTTGACAAGTCCTAGTGTTATACAGGACTGCCATGCTGGGTGTGTAGCACCTGTTGACAAGTCCTAGTGTTATACAGGACTGCCATGCTGGGTGTGTAGTACCTGTTGACAAGTCCTAGTGTTATACAGGACTGCCCTGCTGGGTGTGTAGTACCTGTTGACAAGTACCAGTGTTATACAGGACTGCCATGCTGTGTGTGTAGTACCTGTTGACAAGTCCCAGTGTTATACAGGACTGCCATGCTGTGTGTGTAGTACCTGTTGACAAGTCCTAGTGTTATACAGGACTGCCATGTTGTGTGTGTAGTACCTGTTGACAAGTCCTAGTGTTATACAGGACTGCCATGCTGGGTGTGTAGTACCTGTTGACAAGTCCCAGTGTTATACAGGACTGCAATGGTCATGTGCCCTTATTGGGTTAAATATGATCATACCTCAATTTTCCCTTATAATGCCCCCCCCCCCTCTAAACCAAAAACTCTTCATTTATAGTTTTACAAAATTGAATCCCCTTTGCTCAAACATTCTCTCAAAAATAAAATTTAATCCCTTGTGTGAAATGAAGGTTAAGGATTTTAAATCCACTACAATCCATAGCGTTGGATGAGTAGTTACTGAGAGACAGAGCTAATATTTGCTGTTATCTGGGGAAATGATACAGGCCCTTTGGGCCCCTTGTTTAAATAATGCCATGTGGTTATACTTATGTATTCCTCTCCTAAAGGCCACAACATCTAACAAACCGTATTTTAATGCATTAATTGGGTGTGTAAGGCTACGCATGGTTGCTAGGATACCAGCATTACAGGACAGAAAATGCTGCTATACTCATCTGTACTCATGATTGAGTACATATATATTTGTCATTCAGTTATCCTAGAGGCCAACGTTACATTTTAACTCCCACAGCTGTTCATCAATTATGAATGTTAAGTGTTGTAGGTGTGTGATGTGATGTGTGTAAATTGGCATGTGGTATTGATGCAGTACATGTGTTAACTGTGTGGTATAACAACTCATCATTACAATGATGCTTCGTGGCAATGCTCTTGTAAATATAGTTGGCAGTCCTGGTTCTAGTAAAATGTCACTAAGTCATTTTAGAATGTAAATCTGTGACAACCCTTCTCCAGGTTGGCCTGGCCATACCCAGGTGGTAAATCTGTGACAACCCTCCTCCACAGTGGCCTGGCCGTGCCAACAATGGTAGTAAATATGTGGCAACCCTCCCCCAGGGTGGCCTGGCCGTTCCCGGGTGGTAAATCTGTGATAACCCTCCCCCAAAGTGGCCTGGCCGTGCCCCAGTAGTAAATCTGTGATGTCATAACCCTCCTCCAGGAGGGCCTGGCTGTGCCCGGGTTGTAAATCTGTGACAACCCTCCCCCAGGGTGGCCCTGCCGTGCCCAGGTAGTAAATCTGTGACAACCCTCCTCCAGGGTGGCCTGGCTGTGCCCGGGTAGTAAATCTGTGACAACCCTCCTCCAGGGTGGCGTGGCCGTGCCCGGGTAGTAAATTTGTGACAACCCTCATCCAGGGGGGCCTAGCCGTGCCTGGGTAGTAAATTTGTGACAACCCTCTTCCAGGGTGGCCTAGCCGTGCCCGGGTTGTAAATCTATGACAACCCTCCCCCAGGGTGGCCTGGTCGTGCCAAGGTAGTAAATCTGTGACAACCCTCCCCCAGGGTGGCCTGGCCGTGCCCCTGTAGTAAATCTGTGACAACCCTCCCCCAGGGTGGCCTGGTCTTGCCCCTGTAGTAAATCTGTGACAACCCTCCCCCAGGGTGGCCTGGTCTTGCCCCTATAGTAAATCTGTGACAACCATCCCCCAGGGTAGCCTGGCCGTGCCCCTGTAGTAAATCTGTGACAACCCTCCTCCATGGTGGCCTGGCCGTGCCCCGGGTAGTAAATTTGTGACAACCCTCCCCCAGGGTGGCCTGGCCATGCCCCTGTAGTAAATCTGTGACAACCCTCCTCCATGGTGGCCTGGCCGTGCCCAGGTAGTAAATCTGTGACAACCCTCCTCCATGGTGGCTTGGCCGTGCCCCGGGTAGTAAATTTGGGACAACCCTCATCCAGGGGGGCCTAGCCGTGCCTGGGTAGTAAATTTGTGACAACCTTCATCCAGGGGGGCCTAGCCGTGCCCGGGTTGTAAATATTCGACAACCCTCCTCCAGGGTGGCCTTGCTAGCCGTGTCCTGGTAGTAAATCTATGACAACCCTCCCCCAGGGTGGCCTGGCCATGCCCCTGTAGTAAATCTGTGACAACCCTCCCCCAGGGTGGCCTGGTCTTGCCCCTGTAGTAAATCTGTGACAACCCTCCCCCAGGGTGGCCTGGTCTTGCCCCTGTAGTAAATCTGTGACAACCATCCCCAAGGGTGGCCTGGCCGTGCCCCTGTAGTTAATCTGTGACAACCCTCCTCCATGGTGGCCTGGCCATGCCCCGGGTAGTAAATTTGTGACAACCCTCCCCCAGGGTGGCCTGGCCGTGCCCCTGTCGTAAATCTGTGACAACCCTCCTCCATGGTGGCCTGGCCGTGCCCCGGGTAGTAAATTTGTGACAACCCTCCCCCAGGGTGGGCTGGCCGTGCCCCTGTAGTAAATCTGTGACAACCCTCCTCCATGGTGGCTTGGCCGTGCCCGGGTTGTAAATCTGTGACAACCCTCCTCCATGGTGGCCTAGCCGTGTCCAGGTAGTAAATCTGTGACAACCCTCCTCCAGGGTGGCCTGGTCTTGCCAACAATGGTAGTAAATCTGTGATAACCCTCCTCCAGGGTGGCCTGGTCGTGCTGCGATAGTAAATCTGTGACAACCCTCCCCCAGGGTGGCCTAGCCGTGCCCGGGTTGTAAATCTGTGACAACCCTCATCCAGGGTGGCCTGGCCGTGCCCAGGTAGTAAATCTGATAACCCTCCTCCAGGGGGGCCTGGCCGTGCCCGGGTAGTAAATCTGTGATAACCCTCCTCCAGGGTGGCCTGGCCGTGCCCCGGTAATAAATCTGTGACAACCCTCCCCCAGGATGGCCTGGCCGTGCCCAGGTAGTAAATCTGTGACAACCCTCCTCCAGGGTGGCCTGGCTGTGCCCCGGTAGTAAATCTGTGACAACCCTCCCCCAGGATGGCCTGGCTGTGCCCAGGTAGTAAATCTGTGACAACCCTCCCCCAGGGTGGCCTGGCTGTGCCCCGGTTGTAAATCTGTGACAACCCTCCCCCAGGGTGGCCTGGCCATGCCCACAATGGTTGTAAATCTGTGACCTTATTTTATTGTTGCTAAATTTGGTCATTAATCTTTAATTTTGAATAACAGTGGTACAATATTTGCTCAGTGTGCTCAGGTATGCTGTTCTATGGTGGTGAAGTAGATATCTGGGTATACTGATACAAGGCAATATTCTGGAGTGTTTCCAACAAACTAACCGAAAAACTGGGAATAGTTAATTTTTTAAACTGTTCAGACTTTAAATGAATGCATCATGTTTTGTGAATATACATGTTTCATCAGATATGCAGAAACATTAAACAGATTGTATAGATGTTGTTTGGTGTTCAGGGCTAACAATGCTTGATGAAAGTTATACCAAGTTCCTGTCTGGACTTGCTTAGTCAAAGGGAGGGAAACCGATAAATAGCCAGGCAAGGGGTACCCTACTAAATGGTGTAAAATTGAAACTCTGAAGGTGTGACAGTATGGACAATTAGGGATCTTAAAATATTTCTTTTAGGAAAATTACAGTAAAGACTAGGATTCAATAATTACTTTTCTTTTAATATTTTGTTAATATTATGACTATAAGATCTGAATTAATTGACATGTACACTGCTAATTATACAAGACAAGTGACAAGAACAGAGAACAGATGTACAGTATTGACATAACGTTGCCCAAAGATGCATCACTAGAGAGGAGGGAAAATTAGAATTGAACTGGAAGTGTTCTGACAGTGGACCTGGCTTCAAGTGGCCTCTGGTCATTAATGTAGAAGCTCGCTCCACACAACAATAAATCTTGTGTCTGGTGTGACAGCTGTCAGCTGATCAAATTCACCCTAACTTTCCTCATTTTAAAGGCTGTAGAATTTTCTGTAGAATTAAGAAAGTACAGCCATCTTAATGTATTTTTGTGAAAAAGTCTCATATACTTTAATTCTCTTTAAAAGTAGGTTGTAGTTTTGGAAAAAAAGATGATGTTGGGTGATTAAAAATAGGTTGGTTTATGCATTCAGTGTGATGTTTCTGGTTGTTTGACTACAAACTGATCAAAGTTCTCAGGATTTGTGTTACTTTTATGCTGCTGCATTCACAGTGACTGTGTATAAAGTTTTTCTGGAAAACATTCTGATGTAATCATGATGAATAATGTATATTAAAACAGATTGGTAGATTGATTAGAGGAAGGCTTTGTAATCTTTGCAAACATACCTACACCGAGCACACATACACAACACATATAAATGACCATAGCTGTAAATAGGACATTTTATTACAAAGTAAAACCAAGTCTTTTCTTGCTTGATACTGTACATTACAAGGGGACCTAACTCTTACAGACTTACCACAGTATGTTGTGTGTCACTGGCAGTACTGTATACAGCAGTTTCTTACAAAAACCGGTGTAATTAACAGCATGTTGATAAACATTAACATATATAAGATGGTGACAGCAGGTTAGAAATCTGGTGTGTTTTGTTGTTCACTACATATCATATCTAATGATTTGCTAATATTCTTGTTATCTTTCAAAAGTTTAGGAGTTTCTCATTTAGAAAAGATATGAAATGTAAACACCAGATTTTCAACAATTTTGTTATTTCCTACATTTTCATTGTTTAGAATTTCTGTAGGGTGATGTCACTCATCCTTATATAGACATAAGTTATAAAGATATATAAGTTATATTGACATATATAAGATATATAGACATATAAGATATATAGATATGTAAGTTATATAGATATGTAAGTTATATAGACATATAAGTTATATAGATATGTAAGTTATATAGACATATAAGTTATATAGATATGTAAGTTATATAGATATGTAAGTTATACAGATGTATAGGTTATATAGACATATAAGTTATATAGATATGTAAGTTATATAGACATATAAGTTATATAGATATGTAAGTTATATAGATATGTAAGTTATATAGATGTATAAGTTATATAGATATATAAGTTATATAGATGTATAAGTTATATAGATGTATAGGTTATACAGATGTATAAGTTATATAGATGTATAGGTTATATAGATATGTAAGTTATATAGATATGTAAGTTATATAGATATGTAAGTTATATAGATATGTAAGTTATATAGATGTATAAGTTATATAGATATATAAGTTATATAGATGTATAAGTTATATAGATGTATAGGTTATACAGATGTATAAGTTATATAGATGTATAGGTTATATAGATATGTAAGTTATACAGATATGTAAGTTATATAGATATGTAAGTTATATAGATATGTAAGTTATATAGATATGTAAGTTATATAGATATGTAAGTTATACAGATGTATAGGTTATATAGATATGTAAGTTATATAGATATGTAAGTTATATAGATGTATAAGTTATACAGATGTATAGGTTATATAGACATATAAGTTATATAGATATGTAAGTTATATAGACATATAAGTTATATAGATATGTAAGTTATATAGACATATAAGTTATATAGATATGTAAGTTATATAGATATGTAAGTTATATAGATATATAAGTTATATAGATATGTAAGTTATACAGATGTATAGGTTATACAGATGTATAAGTTATATAGACATATAAGTTATATAGATGTATAAGTTATACAGATGTATAAGTTATATAGATATGTAAGTTATACAGATGTATAAGTTATATAGATGTACAAGTTATATAGATATATAAGTTATATAGATGTATAAGTTATACAGATGTATAAGTTATATAGATATATAAGTTATATAGATGTATAAGTTATATAGATGTATAGGTTATACAGATGTATAGGTTATACAGATGTATAAGTTATATAGATATGTAAGTTATATAGATATGTAAGTTATATAGATATATAAGTTATATAGATATGTAAGTTATACAGATGTATAGGTTATACAGATGTATAGGTTATACAGATGTATAAGTTATATAGATATGTAAGTTATATAGATATAAAAGATATATAGACATAAGTTATATAGATATATAAGTTATATAGACATATGATATAAGTATAAGATATTTAAGATCCATAAGTTATATTGATATATACATTATATAGATATGGACATGTAAGTTAGTTAATCATATTTACCCTATTACCATATTTTGTTGATACAAGTCGTATCAGGAGAATGCCACGATAGAACTGACCATAACCTTTATCTTAGGAATGTGATAGTGTTGGAAATGTTTGTGAAATATAGGCAATTATAAAGGTTGTTATTGACCCCACTCACATATATCTAACACACACTGCTTACATTGGGACTGGGCAGGCAACACTGCTTACATTGGTACTGGGCAGTCAACACTGCTTACATTGGGACTGGACAGTCAACACTGCTTACATTGGGACTGGACAGTCAACACTGCTTACATTGGGACTGGGCAGTCAACACTGCTTACATTGGGACTGGGCAGTCAACACTGCTTACATTGGGACTGGGCGGGCAACACTGCTTACATTGGGACTGGGCAGTCAACACTGCTTACATTGGGACTGGGCGGGCAACACTGCTTACATTGGGACTGGGCAGGCAACACTGCTTACATTGGGACTGGGCAGGCAACACTGCTTACATTGGGACTGGGCGGGCAACACTGCTTACATTGGGACTGGGCAGTCAACACTGCTTACATTGGGACTGGGCGGGCAACACTGCTTACATTGGGACTGGGCAGGCAACACTGCTTACATTGGGACTGGGCGGGCAACACTGCTTACATTGGGACTGGGCAGGCAACACTGCTTACATTGGGACTGGGCGGGCAACACTGCTTACATTGGGACTGGGCGGGCAACACTGCTTACATTGGGACTGGGCGGGCAACACTGCTTACATTGGGACTGGGCAGTCAACACTGCTTACATTGGGACTGGGCGGGCAACACTGCTTACATTGGGACTGGGCGGGCAACACTGCTTACATTAGGACTGGGCAGGCAACACTGCTTACATTGGGACTTGGCAGGCAACACTGCTTACATTGGGACTTGGCAGGCAACACTGCTTACATTGGGACTGGGCGGGCAACACTGCTTACATTGGGACTTGGCAGGCAACACTGCTTACATTGGGACTTGGCAGGCAACACTGCTTACATTGGGACTGGGCGGGCAACACTGCTTACATTGGGACTGGGCAGTCAACATTGCTTACATTGGGACTGGGCGGGCAACACTGCTTACATTGGGACTGGGCGGGCAACATTGCTTACATTGGGACTGGGCAGACAACACTGCTTACATTGGGACTGGGCAGTCAACATTGCTTACATTGGGACTGGGCAGTCAACACTGCTGACATTGGGACTGGGCAGTCAACACTGCTGACATTGGGACTGGGCAGTCAACACTGCTGACATTGGGACTGGGCAGGCAACACTGCTTACATTGGGACTGGGCGGACAACACTGCTTACATTGGGACTGGGCGGACAACACTGCTTACATTGGGACTGGGCGGACAACACTGCTTACATTGGGACTGGGCGGACAACACTGCTGACATTGGGACTGGGCAGTCAACACTGCTTACATTGGGACTGGGCGGACAACACTGCTTACATTGGGACTGGGCAGGCAACACTGCTTACATTAGGACTGGGCAGGCAACACTGCTGACATTGGGACTGGGCAGGCAACACTGCTTACATTGGGACTGGGCAGTCAACACTGCTTACATTGGGACTGGGCAAGCAACACTGCTTACATTAGGACTGGGCAGACAACACTGGTTACATTGGGACTGGGCAGGCAACACTGCTTACATTGGGACTGGGCAGACAACACTGGTTACATTGGGACTGGGCAGTCAACACTGCTTACATTGGGACTGGGCAGTCAACACTGCCAAATTATAGTTTTATTGGACTCCACACTACTGGGTGTTTAATAACTCACCCGTTTCTAATTCTGTTACAAAGAATCATCACTGATAATCATGTTATTATATGTACAACAGATCTAGAGATATCGATATATTAATTTTCTAGTAGTCAGCAAAATATGGGTCTATTTCCATTAAGGAATGGTTTACTATAGTGTGTATTTGCCTTGAGGATAGAACGCTTTTGAAATAGTTCTGTATTTTCTAGAAACTATATCCATATGTGTATATTTCTAGGTTTTGATATAAATCTCCAGTTGTTGATAGATATATTTTTAGGTGACTATATAATTTCAGGTGTTGAAATATATTTCAAGGTGTCTTTTGTAACTTTTAAATTAAGTTGAGTGAACTTATGTCTCATGTTAATGCTGAGAATGATCAGACCTGCTACCTATCTTTAGGAAACTTTTCTCTGGAAATCACAGTGTTTGATTCCACTGCGCACTCATGCAAAATATAAAAATATTAGCCACACTCTTGAAATATATTTTATCGTTTAAAATATCAGTGCTAGGTATTGAAGTTTTTATAATATCATAAATCATTCAATGGTAACTCCATGACCTGGAACTTGGTATTGGCCACAAATAAAAATAGGTTTGTTTCCGCTTACACGATGCGACCAATTGTTTCAGTCTCGACCCTTCAGATTTTTTGGTTAAAATGGTGATGAAAAAAAAAATCAGAAAATTTGTCCACATTTTGGCTCATACTTTACACTAAACACAACTGTATCTCCTGAACGTTTCATAAGTACACCACTAAAGTAACATATTTTAAGTGTCTGCATTGAAACATATTATGCATATCACATCATTAAATTTCCAATGTTTACTTTAAGATATGAGAATAAAGTAAAATAAAATAAAAAGTATTTCCGACCTACTTACTCTATTTTTTGGGGCACGTTAGTGGAAACACACCTATGTTTTTGGTCTAATATAATACTTTGATCAGGAATGGATCACAACACACTAATTATAATCTACACCTAATATAATACTTGGAGATCCGGAATGGATCGTAACACACTAATCTAAGTTAAGTGATTCTAGAACATGATTCCATTGATGAGTTAGTTGGAGGTGAATGAGGTACACTGAGTGTAGAGGTCTATATAGGTACCGCTGTAAGTCACGTCACAACAGGAGGTGAATGAGGTACGCTGAGTGTAGAGGTCTATATAGGTACCGCTGTAAGTCACGTCACAACAGGAGGTGAATGAGGTACACTGAGTGTAGAGGTCTATATAGGTACCGCTGTAAGTCACGTCACAACAGGAGGTGAATGAGGTACACTGAGTGTAGAGGTCTATATAGGTACCGCTGTAAGTCACGTCACAACAGGAGGTGAATGAGGTACACTGAGTGTAGAGGTCTATATAGGTACCGCTGTAAGTCACGTCACAACAGGAGGTGAATGAGGTACGCTGAGTGTAGAGGTCTATATAGGTACCGCTAGTCACGTCACAACAGGAGGTGAATGAGGTACACTGAGTGTAGAGGTCTATATAGGTACCGCTAGTCACGTCACAACAGGAGGTGAATGAGGTACGCTGAGTGTAGAGGTCTATATAGGTACCGCTGTAAGTCACGTCACAACAGGAGGTGAATGAGGTACGCTGAGTGTAGAGGTCTATATAGGTACCGCTGTAAGTCACGTCACAACAGGAGGTGAATGAGGTACGCTGAGTGTAGAGGTCTATATAGGTACCGCTGTAAGTCACGTCACAACAGGAGGTGAATGAGGTACGCTGAGTGTAGAGGTCTATATAGGTACCGCTGTAAGTCACGTCACAACAGGAGGTGAATGAGGTACGCTGAGTGTAGAGGTCTATATAGGTACCGCTGTAAGTCACGTCACAACAGGAGGTGAATGAGGTACGCTGAGTGTAGAGGTCTATATAGGTACCGCTGTAAGTCACGTCACAACAGGAGGTGAATGAGGTACACTGAGTGTAGAGGTCTATATAGGTACCGCTGTAAGTCACGTCACAACAGGAGGTGAATGAGGTACGCTGAGTGTAGAGGTCTATATAGGTACCGCTGTAAGTCACGTCACAACAGGAGGTGAATGAGGTACACTGAGTGTAGAGGTCTATATAGGTACCGCTGTAAGTCACGTCACAACATGTAGACTGCTCTACAGTTACCATGTTTAAATAGAAAACTGATTCAATATTGAAAGCTTAACCAGACTGTACTATATATACCTATCAAACATCTCCTTTACTCCAGGTCATTACTAACATGGGATTGAGAATACATAATAATCCATGTGTTCCATGTTTAAACACTTCTTTAGCACAATTCAATAAACTTCTATCAGTTGTCGTGGAAGTTTCTTGTCTAAACCAAGGAGTCAGCCAAGTGAGAATTTGTTGTGGAGTTCTCGCAGCCTGATCATCAGTGTTCTGTTAACTGTGAATAAGGTTTCTGTTGTACGTGAGAATTGGCCGTTAGTTTGTCGATGGTATAAATCAGAAAAGGAAAATGTGATAGCTTTGTGTTTAAACATTCACATGCCTTTATTAGGTGGTGAGTAGAGAAATCAGGTACAAGCTGTAACAGTTCCATTTAATTTCTGGTACGTGGATCATACCTGGGCTCCATATTAAACTGTCTTTATTACCTATCTTTAGCTATAGCGGTATACCTGTGGAGTTTGTGTATTTACGTGGAGATACTGACCTTCTCGCCCGATAACATTACTGGTGTACACTAGGTAAAAGGAATTCTCCTTGGCCATATAAACTTACAATAATATCTGTTCAATACTTTCAACACACTGTCCTCCTCCAATTTGATTTACATTTTCCATGACCTGTTAAAGGCCAAAGAGTAAAGGAGAAATATATGTATAGGAAGAGTGTGGGATATAGCTGAGTATTAAGCTGTCTACTGATGTGGTAGCTATATACTGGACATGTTCACAGTTGGACTAAAGAGATGCTACTCCTTACACAGAAAGTGTGCCTTACTTTGAGGGTTAACCTTGGTTATGTCCTGGGTGTGAGGACTTTGGAGTTGTTTGTGCGTACATTCTAGAGTACATTTTACAGTTCGATATCTTATCCTGCTCTTGAATTGTCTAATTCTTGATGCCTTCACTGACAAATTATGGTATCTTATCCTGCTCTTGAATTGTCTAACTCTTCGATGCCTCCACTGACAAATTATGGGAGGGATTTACGATGGGAGGACTGGATACATTGTTTATTGTCCTGTCACACCAAAGTCGGAACCAGTTAATATGGGCGTTGGGTACAATTATCACACCAGTGTCCAAGGATTGACGATCTGACAGCGGTGATCACACAGGGCGTTCTGTAGCAGGACCCACACTGCTATCCGGCTGTCCAGGGACTGTCCTGGGATCTCCGGAGAGGAGGAGGCAGGCTTCATACAATACGCGGATACAAAATCAAACTTAATACAAAACTCACAACAATGCCTGCTGGATGGTCGGTTAATTTCCTGACAGAACTACGGCTATCAGCCTGGGTGTCCGTCTTTGTCTCTACATGACGTATAAATGGATTCAGTCATGGGTTGAGAAGAATATGAGATGGTGGATATTGTCTGTGTTAAAGGACGCTATTTTCGGGCTTCAGATATATGGGAAATACAACATTACGAAGGTGAGGCGTTTGATAAAATCAAGTTTTTAAAGCTTTGACTTAATATATTAAATGTAAAAAAGGATTAAAAAGAAAAATGAGGTTGTTATATTCAAAATGTAAACAAAACTGTAAAAGAATGCCAAGATTACACAAAGTGTAAATATCTTACCATAGATTTCCTTCTCTGCAACCTAAGTATGCATCAATATTTAAATATGCAGGAGAGAGAATTATATAGTATGAGTATTGACTGATGGAGGTGGAATACATTGATTATTGTATGACACCTAAGTCAGTTACACTACAATAACCAGACATGGAGAACATTCAGACAAAGATTATGGGTTATAACAATCTGATAATGATTGTGTAGTTAGTCCCCTACTGGGGAAACCTAGGGCAGGACTATATTTTTCTCTCTGTCCATCTGTTTGTCTGTACCGACATGCTCTGTGGATGGACATACACGACACAAACTTTTGTCAGCACCCTAGCAGCTTCATTCCTTGAGGGGTTTTGATCAAACTTCACACACATATAAAAGGCCATAACATCCACCCTAACTTGCTTGAGTTTCAGGGTTGTTTTGCCGTGGTGAAGATCACTGGGACTATTGTGAGAAGACTCCTTTAGGGATTTTGCTGTAATCACACACACATACAGCACCATATTCACGGTTGCTTTGGTCCTAAATTGGTATCTATATCTGACATAAAACTGAATTGTTGATGAACATAAAACCTGTTTCTGGATGTGGTCCTAGAAAACAAGAATTGATCAAAAATTGATGTTATTGATTTCTGAATTGATATTTTCACAGATTCTGCTGGATTCATTATACCTTATTCACATTTGTACCATACAGAGACATCCCTTTGAAACCTTCCTCATCAATATCTGTAATTAAACGGAATAAAAGTTGGTTTCCGTCCACATTGAGAGATATATGGCCTTTTTAATACATGCAAGTGTTATTGCTTTTTCTTCCCTTTGTAAATGTGTACTCAATCTACCTTTTGTGGTTGCTGTGGTTTATGGATTTAGTGATGATAGATATACTGACACAAGTTATATAAATTTATTATATAGTAAACATACTACATCTCCAGTGATCATAGCCTCTGTAAACACAAGATTTGTCAGCTTAGCCCCACCCACTTCCATCCGGAGGTATGGCCAGGACTCAACCAGGTCCATCAGGAGAGAGGGTGGGGGCTTAACCAGTTCCATCAGGAGAGAGGGTGGGGGCTCAACCATTTCCATCAGGAGAGGGTGGGGGCTCAACCAGTTCCATCAGGAGAGATGGTGGGGGCTCAACCAGTTCCATCAGGAGAGGGTGGGGGCTCAACTAGTTCCATCAGGAGAGAGGGTGGGGGCTCAACCAGTTCCATCAGGAGAGAGGGTGGGGGCTCAACCAGTTCCATCAGGAGAGAGGGTGGGGGCTCAACCAGGTCCATCAGGAGGGAGGTTGGGGGCTCAACCAGTTCCATCAGGAGAGAGGATGGGGGCTCAACCAGTTCCATCAGGAGAGAGGGTGGGGGCTCAACCAGTTCCATCAGGAGAGATGGTGGGGCTCAACCAGGTCCATCAGGAGAGAGGGCGGGGGCTCAACCAGTTCCATCAGGAGAGAGGGTGGGGGCTCAACCAGTTCCATCAGGAGAGAGGGTGGGGGCTCAACCAGTTCCATCAGGAGGGAGGGTGGGGGCTCAACCAGTTCCATCAGGAGAGAGGGTGGGGGCTCAACCAGGTCCATCAGGAGAGGGCGGGGGCTCAACCAGTTTTATCTGGAGAGGGTGGGGGCTCAACCAGTTCCATCAGGAGAGAGGGCGGGGGCTCAACCAGTTCCGTCAGGAGAGGGTGGGGGCTCAACCAGGTCCATCAGGAGAGAATATGGGGGCTCAACCAGTTCCATCAGGAGAGGGCGGGGGCTCAACCAGTTTTATCTGGAGAGGGTGGGGGCTCAACCAGTTCCATCAGGAGAGAGGGTGGGGGCTCAACCAGTTCCATCAGGAGAGAGGGTGGGGGCTCAACCAGTTCCATCAGGAGAGGGTGGGGGCTCAACCAGTTTTATCAGGATAGAGGGTGGGGGCTCAACCAGTTCCATCAGGAGAGAGGGCGGTATATATTTTGTCACCAGGAGTAACCAGATTTGGTGTACCAGTATATTTGTATCAGAAGTAGGTCAATGTGATTTCCTTTCAGAGCATATAATGAGATACCATTTGATGTTATCAAAATTATTTTAATTTCCAAGAGCTAAAGATAGGATCATAATGCTGTATTTAGTTTTACGAAAACCAATGAGTTACCTCCCCTGTATTGATTTGGCCAGATGTGGTCATCAGTCTTACTTAAGTCTCTGATGACCTCTAATTAGATGAGTTGTCCAGCAGAAAGTCACTGAGGAAATATTAAATCACGAGTTTCATTGTCCAGACGGGGCAGCAGGAAGAATCGGAAATGAAGTTAAGCCTGGCGTCTTGGAGTTGGGTTTAATTACAATGAACAATGGTGAAGCTGTAGTCGTTTGTTGTCAGGACAGGCAGGATGTCCAGTGAATGTCCCTGGTGTATTGTCTGGAGCACTATTGATTTGTGGGTAATGTGTTAGCTAAGGAGAGATTGTTTTACACTATAGTGTCTCCCCCATACCACCACTGTATCTGGTGTCTCACCCATACCACCACTGTATCTGGTGTCTCCCCCATACCACCACTGTATCTGGTGTCTCCCCCATACCACAACGGTATCTGGTGTCTCACCCATACCACCACTGTATCTGGTGTCTCACCCATACCACCACTGTATCTGGTGTCTCCCCCATACCACCACTGTATCTGGTGTCTCCCCCATACCACCACTGTATCTGGTGTCTCCCCCATACCACCACTGTATCTGGTGTCTCACCCATACCACCACTGTATCTGGTGTCTCCCCCATACCACCACTGTATCTGGTGTCTCCCCCATACCACCACTGTATCTGGTGTCTCACCCATACCACCACTGTATCTGGTGTCTCCCCCATACCACCACTGTATCTGGTGTCTCCCCCATACCACCACTGTATCTGGTGTCTCCCCCATACCACCACTGTATCTGGTGTCTCCCCCATACCACCACTGTATCTGGTGTCTCCCCCATACCACCACTGTATCTGGTGTCTCCCCCATACCACCACTGTATCTGGTATCTCGCCCATACCACCACTGTATCTGGTGTCTCCCCCATACCACCACTGTATCTGGTGTCTCCCCCATACCACCACTGTATCTGGTGTCTCCCCCATACCACCACTGTATCTGGTGTCTCCCCCATACCACCACTGTATCTGGTGTCTCCCCCATACCACCACTGTATCTGGTGTCTCCCCCATACCACCACTGTATCTGGTGTCTCCCCCATACCACCACTGTATCTGGTATCTCGCCCATACCGTCACTGTATCTGGTGTCTCCCCCATACCACCACTGTATCTGGTGTCTCCCCCATACCACCACTGTATCTGGTGTCTCACCCATACCACCACTGTATCTGGTGTCTCACCCATACCACCACTGTATCTGGTGTCTCACCCATACCACCACTGTATCTGGTATCTCGCCCATACCGTCACTGTATCTGGTGTCTCACCCATACCACCACTGTATCTGGTGTCTCACCCATACCACCACTGTATCTAGTGTCTCCCCCATACCACCACTGTATCTAGTGTCTCACCAATACCACCACTGTATCTGGTGTCTCCCCCATACCACCACTGTATCTGGTGTCTCCCCCATACCACCACTGTATCTGGTATCTCGCCCATACCACCACTGTATCTGGTGTCTCCCCCATACCACCACTGTATCTGGTGTCTCACCCATACCACGACTGTATCTGGTGTCTCACCCATACCACGACTGTATCTGGTGTCTCACCCATACCACCACTGTATCTGGTGTCTCCCCCATACCACCACTGTATCTGGTGTCTCCCCCATACCACCACTGTATCTGGTGTCTCCCCCATACCACCACTGTATCTGGTGTCTCCCCCATACCACCACTGTATCTGGTGTCTCCCCCATACCACCACTGTATCTGGTGTCTCCCCCATACCACCACTGTATCTGGTGTCTCCCCCATACCACCACTGTATCTGGTGTCTCACCTATACCACGACTGTATCTGGTGTCCCACCCATACCACCACTGTATCTGGTGTCTCACCCATACCACCACTGTATCTGGTGTCTCACCCATACCACCACTGTATCTGGTGTCTCCCCCATACCACCACTGTATCTGGTGTCTCCCCCATACCACCAATGTATCTGGTATCTCGCCCATACCGTCACTGTACCTGGTGTCTCACCCATACCACCACTGTATCTGGTATCTCGCCCATACCGTCACTGTACCTGGTGTCTCCCCCATACCACCACTGTATCTGGTATCTCGCCCATACCGTCACTGTACCTGGTGTCTCACCCATACCACCAATATATCTGGTATCTCGCCCATACCGTCACTGTACCTGGTGTCTCACCCATACCACCACTGTATCTGGTATCTCGCCCATACCGTCACTGTACCTGGTGTCTCACCCATACCACCACTCTACAGTATTGAGGTTTATTTGAGATTTGTGAGGTTTTTGTGAGGTTAAGGAGTTGATCCTGTTCCTATACCAGTACAGAGGAGGACAGTATTGAGGTTTATTTGAGGTTTGTGTGAGGTTTGTGTGAGGTTAAGGAGTTGATCCTGTTCCTATAACCATTACATAGAAGGACAGTATTGAGGTTTGTGAGGTTGTGAGGTTTGTGAGGTTTGTGTGAGGTTGTGAGGTTTGTGAGGTTTGTGTGAGGTTTGTTTGAAGTTAAGGAGTCGATCCTGTTCCTATACCAGTACAGAGGAGGACAGTATTGAGGTTTATTTGAGGTTTGTGTTAGGTTTGTGTTAGGTTTGTGAGGTTTGTGTGAGGTTAAGGAGTTGATCCTGTTCCTATACCAGTACAGAGGAGGACAGTATTGAGGTTTGGTGACCATTCAGCTGTATTGATTGGCCAAGGTTCCCATGGTTACCAGCATTTTTCCTCCACTGACCAGCATCCTTGATATTAAATACTACTATGTTGCCATGACTACCCATTCCCTCAAAAGACCTGCTTGTTATATTTGTTCCCTTAATTGATTCTTGTGTCAGGCTGCTAAAGTATTTATAGTCAAAGTTAATTATCCTATTCCTATTCCTAAATCTTGATCATGTCAGTTTGCTTCAAATTTAGATTATTTCCACCTCGATTGCCCAGATTAACTCTATCATATAAGTAGAAGATTCCAAGCAGGCTGTTGACAGATTCCCTGATGTGGGGCAAAGTTTCTTCAGTCTCAGTATTCAGTCTGTTTTCTATAGGCCTGTGGTTAACCCTATGACCAAACACAGCCAAGCCACAGTGAGGAAGTTTGGTGGTGGGACAGGGAGGACAAGGCCCACCTGGTGTCTCTGTAGGTTTGGTGGTGAGACAGGGAGGACAAGGCCCACCTGGTGTCTCTGTAGGTTTGGTGGTGAGACAATAAAGGCTCATCAATCAATTCTTATTATGAAAAAACACTAACTTTAGCTTCACAGACATTTACTACAAATTGATGTCTATAAAGCATACATCCTGTTACCTGTATTACAACACATTAGCCATCATCACAAAGACACCAGGTGCTCCTAATGATCCCTCCATGTTGAATCGAAAGGATCCCTTACACATTATCTGTGTGAGAGATATAATCACAGCTAGACTACAAAACGATACTAGATTTCTGCAATACTGTTTCCTTTTATCTGTGGAGTAGCTTGACCTAACCAATTACTGTTAATAGATTGATACCAGGGGATACAGTATCTTTACTATACCAGGTATTTTGAATAGATATTTTGTAAGCCATTTGGTATGAACCAAGTTTGTAAAATTTTGACTTTTAATCAGATCAGGGGAGACAACTCTTGCAGCATTAATATACATTCACTCCCACAGTATGCTCATTTTTGTGTTTCCATAGAATAATTACAGTATATGTTGAAAGAGTTGTGTTTTGTTTTAGTGGGGTGGAGGTGTAAGGTTTAGTGGGGTGGGGATGTAAGGTTTAGGGGGGATGAGGTGTACGGTTTAGTGGGGTGGGGGTGTAAGGTTTAGTGGGGTGGGGATGTAAGGTTTAATGGGGTGGGGGTGTAAGGTTTAGGGGGGATGAGGTGTACGGTTTAGTGGGGTGGGGGTGTAAGGTTTAGGGGGGATGAGGTGTACGGTTTAGTGGGGTGGGGGTGTAAGGTTTAGTGTGGTGGGGGTGTAAGGTTTAGGGGGGATGAGGTGTACGGTTTAGTGGGGTGGGGGTGTAAGGTTTAGGGGGGATGAGGTGTACGGTTTAGTGGGGTGGGGGTGTAAGGTTTAGGGGTGATGAGGTGTACGGTTTAGTGGGGTGGGAGTGTAAGGTTTAGGGGGGATGAGGTGTACGGTTTAGTGTGGTGGGGGTGTAAGGTTTAGTGGGGTGGGGGTGTAGGGTTTAGTGGGGTGGGGGTGTAAGGTTTAGTGTGATGGGGGTGTAAGGTTTAGGGGGATGAGGGTGTAAAGTTTAGTGTGGTGGGGGTGTAAGGTTTAGTGTGATGGGGTGTAAGGTTTAGTGGGGTGGGGTGTAAGGTTTAGTGGGGTGGGGTGTAAGGTTTAGTGGGGTGGGGTGTAAGGTTTAGTGGGGTGGGGGTGTAAGGTTTAGTAGGGTGGGGTGTAAGGTTTAGTGAGGTGGGGTGTAAGGTTTAGTGTGATGGGGTTGTAAGGTTTATTGTTAGGGTGGTAGGAGATGACTGGTTTGTTTACACCATCACACATAAATAGGTGGGCTACCTGTATCAGTATAGTAACCAGCTGGAATGTGTCAAAACTCACTGGCAAATTTTCCCCGAAATAATCTCAACTTACATCAATAACTGGTTATTGGGTATTAGTTTTTAACCAGTGAGGAGCACTTCTGAGTTAGAAGCCACAGTATCTGATTGATGTTTAGGAATGGTATGTCTGGCCACCGTTGATGTTTAGGAACGGTGTGTCTGGCTACCGTAGGCTGGTGTAGTGATGACTGGGCGTGGCTGTTGCAGCACTTTTACTGTTCTGTGTTGAGTAGGATGGTTGTAGCTGGCAGTATGCTCTCAGTGCTATGGGATGGCTGACAAGTGTTTTGTTTCTATTATACACACAGTCTATGTAATGCTACCTAACTTTTACGGTGACTAGAATGTATATTGGTTTACCTGTAACTTTGTATAACATTCTGTTTGGCATTAATTATGGATCATGAACCTGTACCTGGCCTGTCCGTGGTATCTACACTAATCAGGTGTAAGATGGGGTCAGTCAGCCTGTGATATAGTAATCCACTGATGGAAAACATACCTCCTGCAGCCTTATCCCACAGTACAGGTCTCATGTGATCATCTACAAGCTTTATTGCTAAAATATTGCCTGGAGCAAACAAGTCTCATGCAGTTATAAAGATATATACATAACTCAAGTCACCATCCTGTTACTAGATTAGCTGTGATGGTCAGGATGACCACTCTATCCCATTGACCATTGAGATGGACATTGTAAATCTTGTGAAGCTACCTGTCATAGATGTGTCGGTTGTCACACCTTACCATGCTCACGGTGTCCGGTTCCATTCTAAGGACTTTATTGAACCTACACTAATCAGAATTAAAATGTAAACCAAAAACAACAAAGTAAGGCATGAAATTTACCTATCAGAGCGAAGATCTCTTATACCTACAAAGTGCTGTGTCCTGGCTGGTTGTGGGTAAGCCAGGCGTGAATGGCGGGAACTGGCGTGTTTAAAGGTGTAATCAGCGTATGTGTGTATATTGATCAGACAAGGTGTATATACCAGGGTCTGTACAGATGAGCTCACTCTCCACAGATATACGGCACGGACCGGCTTCTCACCGGGTATACCTACCCTTCCTATAGACTTCTCTCTCCGTTCTAACTATCTCCGGGCCCTAAAGGTACTGTACAGTAAATAGGAGAAGGGGGAACTCCTATTTACTTGTATCTAGTACCCAGGGGCTCTGGATTTTTACCGAAGGACTTTGGCAGTTTGGGATATATCTATGTTCACTTTCTTCGCCATTGGGATGCAGTTTTACTTTGGTCTTCATCACTTAAAAGTAACATGAGATTTTGTTGAGATTTGGAGGCTGAGAGCACTGGCACAACATACTAAAAGAGAATGGCTCAGGAAAACCTTAACCTCACCCTGTCTACTCGGGTGTTCGCCGAGAGGGTTCAGTCCCTGAAAGGTGAGTGTCAATAATTCAGTACCAGCTTTACTGTAAGGTGGTGTCAACAATTCAGTACCAGCTTTACTGTAAGGTGATGTCAACAATTCAGTACCAGCTTTACTGTAAGGTGGTGTCAACAATTCAGTACCAGCTTTACTGTAAGGTGATGTCAACAATTCAGTACCAGCTTTACTGTAAGGTGGTGTCGTGAAATCACCCTGACAGAAGAAAAAGCACCTGATACAATATATGGAACAGAAATGTTCTCTGAGGTCACCGAGTTGTGATATGTTAATTGTCGAAGATGCTTATAAAAACCAACATATTTCATTTCAGGAATGTTTACTTTGAATAAGCAATTTATGTCTGAACAATTTGTGAAAAATTGTCAGAAAAAAGAATACATAAACAACAATTATGTTGACAATTTAAAAATGCTTCACAGCCCAAATTAGTCATACTTGCCAACTTTTTGAAATTTCCATGGGGGAGATTACCCGTGCTCAGAAATAAAAACATCAATAATATGTATACATGTACATTCAGCGGAAAAATAACACTTTTAAATGGCTTCTTTTGAGCTATTCTTTCTGATAAAATCACCAGATCTTTAAAAATTGGAACAGGTAAGCAAGTTCCAAAGTTGAAAATGCAACATTTTAGGGTCCAAAATCGGGAGTCTCCCTCCTAAATAGGGAGGGTTGGCAAGTATGATTAGTTCACAATTGTTTTCATGTATTTGGAGGTTCGTATATGTTTCATTCACCAAGTACAGCCTAATCACAGGTGATATTATTATGTTCAATAGGTTGAGCACTTATAAGACAGTTAGTCAAACTTATTGGAGAGTGTGTAAAATGTGTAGTACAGTTTGTCTTGTACAGTTTGTCCTGTACAGTTTGTCTTGTACAGTTTGTCTTGTACAGTTTGTCCTGTACAGTTTGTCTTGTACAGTTTGTCTTGTACAGTTTGTCTTGTACAGTTTGTCTTGTACAGTTTGTCGTGTACAGTTTGTCTTGTACAGTTTGTCTTGTACAGTTTGTCTTGTACAGTTTGTCGTGTACAGTTTGTCGTGTACAGTTTGTCTTGTACAGTTTGTCCTGTACAGTTTGTCTTGTACAGTTTGTCTTGTACAGTTTGTCTTGTACAGTTTGTCTTGTACAGTTTGTCGTGTACAGTTTGTCGTGTACAGTTTGTCTTGTACAGTTTGTCTTGTACAGTTTGTCCAACTTATAGGACTGTAACTGTTACATCATCACTGTTCTAATCTTTGTTTTTAACTGATCCTGTAGCTATCAGTGATACCATTGGCTGTCAAGGTTTTTATGCTAGAGACTTCAGGTGATGCCAGTACACAACTGTCCACATCATTATGGGCCTGTTTTTACTGTGACATCGTAGGCTACATGATGTCACTGTTCTGTTTGAGTTATATACTAAGCTCTATCTAATATGTTGGGTCCACCAAGCCGAGTGGTTAAGGTGTCCCAACATTCTAACACTAGCCCTCCACCTCTGAGTTGCGAGTTTGAAACCCACATGGGGCAGTTGCAAGGTATATACCATAGGTCGTTGGTTTTTCTCCAGGTACTCTGGCTTTCCTTCACCTCCAAAACCTGACATGTCCTTAAATGACCCTGGCTATTAATAGGGCATAAACCACAATATAAATCAAACCAAACCAAACTGAATTGATATGCCAGCTATATGACTGTGATATACTAGGATATAGTAACTTAACAGGGGTCTGACTGATAGTCTGTGAAATACAGTGGAATTAGGTTATGTGTTAGTGGACTTGTGTGAATTTTGCTGGATAAATATAATATCCATTACAAAATCAAAATCTCTCAAATTTAAAGGGCAGGAACTACTAGTGAAACAAACAAATAGAAAATTTAATATATTAGTATGTTAAGCCTAGAACACACAGGAAAACACACCTGAGTATGTATTTGTGATTTGGTGACTGTGCCAGAATTAATACCATGAGCGAACTTTACAGTTGGGATATTCCTTGGTTGAAGTATGCATAAATTAGCCTACATAATGAGTGATTTTGTATAGGTACTGGTTATCTAGCTGACAAGTAGCTTAGATACCTGGTACCAGAGACAATGTGTGAATTACTGTGTATGGTACACTATACACGCCTGTAACTCTGTATAAAGCCAAACTTTGACTGGGTATGCCTGCTACAAACCCTTCATTATTAGGCATAAAGAGCCGTTCCTACAAACCCTTAATTATTAGGCATAAAGAGCTGTTCGAAGCAATTTCAAACATTCCTGATATTTTTGATTGAATACACAGGTATATATACACCGACCGCCAGAATCGGGCCTAGAGGGGAAGAACCTTTTTGTATATCTCAATAAGTACTATTTTCAAATTAGGATTTGGCCCAATTAACATTATATATGTACGTATATTATTTTGCCTTTATAAATTTGAGAAATGGTTGTTATTTGAACCAATATATGGAAGTGGAAACTACCTTAAACAGCAAAGATACAGGTTTTTAGTTCACATGACCAAAGATACAGGTTTTTTGTACACTTCTTGTGTACAGGGAGGTTTTTATTTACCAGAGAAAAGATTTCGGCATATTCAATTCCTGGTGGTCTGCTGTGAGTTCTGAAAGGGCAGCCAGTCATTGGCTGGATGGTCAAAGATATTTCTCGTTTTGTTTCATTGTTACACGGTATTCTATATCCTGTGCTTTGTTATATAGAACCTAAGGTTGGCTGATTAGCTATATATCAGATAAATGAAATCTAATGTTAACCTGTTCAACCGTAGCAGGTGACAAGTTTATCAAAGGTGCTAACTTCAAACCCAGCTATTTGCACACATGTGAAATCAGCTGTAATAGGAAAGTATTAGTCATATAATTTTTATATTTAGTCATATACTGTAAACATACTTATTTTTGCGGTAATCTTATTTTAGCACTTTTTGCGCCGACAGTATTGCGCTGAGGGTAGGAAATAAGACTTTTACTGTGTGTAGACTGAGGGTAGGAAATCAGACTTTTACTGTGTGTACACTGAGGGTGGGAAATCAGTTTTTACTGTGTGTAGACTGAGGGTAGGAAATCAGACTTTTACTGTATGTAGACTGATGGTAGGAAATAAGACTTTTACTGTGTGTAGACTGATGGTAGGAAATCAGACTTTCACTGTGTGTAGACTGAGGGTAGGAAATCAGACACTTTTACTGTGTGTAGACTGAGGGTAGGAAATCAGACTTTTACTGTGTATAGACTGAGGGTAGGAAATCTGACTTTTACTGTGTGTAGACTGATGGTTGGAAATCAGAATTTTACTGTGTGTAGACTGAGGGTAGGAAATCTGACTTTTACTGTGTGTAGACTGAGGGTAGGAAATCTGACTTTTACTGTGTGTAGACTGAGGGTGGGAAATCAGACTTTTACTGTGTGTAGACTGAGGGTAGGAAATCAGACTTTTACTGTGTGTAGACTGAGGGTGGGAAATCAGACTTTTACTGTGTGTAGACTGAGGGTAGGAAATCAGACTTTTACTGTGTGTAGACTGAGGGTGGGAAATCAGATTTTTACTGTGTGTAGACTGAGGGTGGGAAATCAGACTTTTACTGTGTGTAGACTGAGGGTAGGAAATTAGACTTTTACTGTGTGTAGACTGAGGGTGGGAAATCAGACTTTTACTGTGTGTAGACTGAGGGTAGGAAATCAGACTTTTACTGTGTGTAGACTGAGGGTGGGAAATCAGACTTTTACTGTGTGTAGACTGAGGGTCGGAAATAAGACTTTTACTGTGTGTAGACTGAGGGTAGGAAATAAGACTTTTACTGTGAGTAGACTGAGGGTAGGAAATAAGACTTTTACTGTGTGTAGACTGAGGGTAGGAAATAAGACGTTTACTGTGTGTAGACTGAGGGTGGGAAACAGACTTTTACTGTGTGTAGACTGAGGGTAGGAAATCAGACTTTTACTGTGTGTAAACTGAGGTTAGGAAATAAGACTTTTCCTGTGTGTAGACTGAGGGTAGGAAATCAGACATTTACTGTGTGTAGACTGAGGGTGGGAAACAGACTTTTACTGTGTGTAGACTGAGGGTAGGAAATCAGACTTTTACTGTGTGTAGACTGAGGGTAGGAAATAAGACTTTTACTGTGTGTATACTGAGGGTAGGAAATAAGACTTTTACTGTGTGTAGACTGAGGGTGGGAAATAAGACTTTTACCGTGTGTAGTCTGATTAGATAAGACACTAATTAAAAGCAGTAATATACTGATTCTGGACTGTGTCTGTACAATAGGTTGTATTAAGTTATGAATGAATGAAATGTGTGCATGAAACCAAATGTATCCAAGTGTTAGTATTTAAAGCAAATGTATCCAAGCGTTAGTATTTAAAGCAAATGTATCCAAGTGTTAGTATTTAAAGCAGAACTATATAATGTCGAAATGGTAGAGTTTTACTTGGTTGGAATTATAATGAAGTCATGGGAAGGATAGTTAGATGGTAGAGTTTTACAACATAAACTTGGTTGGAATTATAATGAAGTGATGGGAGGTATAGTTGAGATGGTAGAGTTTTACAACATAAACTTGGTTGGAATTATAATGAAGTGATGGGAGGTATAGTTGAGATGGTAGAGTTTTACAACATAAACTTGGTTGGAATTATAATGAAGTGATGGTATGTATAGTTAAGATGGTAGAGTTTTACAACATAAACTTGGTTGGAATTATAATGAAGTGATGGGAGGTATAGTTAAGATGGTAGAGTTTTACAACATAAACTTGGTTGGAATTATAATGAAGTGATAGGAAGGATAGTTGTCTGTGCAACATATTTACAGAAATAACACTGAACATTAAAACTTTGATATAGATATTGCTATGCATATAAATGAACTATTAAAAGTGGAATATGATAGCAGCAGACTGTGAGCTGAATATTTGATAAGAGACCGGGGTTACATAACACGTTTATAGGATCAACATAACCAGTATGACATACAGTGTGTGAGTTACACCTGCTTGTCATGTAAGCAGTATGACATACAGTGTGTGTGTTACACCTGCTTGTCATGTAAGCAGTATGACATACAGTGTGTGTGTTACACCTGCTTGTCATATAAGCAGTATGACATACAGTGTGTGTGTTACACCTGCTTGTCATGTAAGCAGTATGACATACAGTGTGTGTGTTACACCTGCTTGTCATGTAAGCAGTATGACATACAGTGTGTGTGTTACACCTGCTTGTCATGTAACCAGTATGACATACAGTGTGTGTGTTACACATGCTTGTCATGTAAGCAGTATGACATACAGTGTGTGTGTTACACCTGCTTGTCATGTAAACAGTATGACATACAGTGTGTGTGTTACACCTGCTTGTCATGTAACCAGTATGACATACAGTGTGTGTGTTACACCTGCTTGTCATGTAAGCAGTATGACATACAGTGTGTGTGTTACACCTGCTTGTCATGTAAGCAGTATGACATACAGTGTGTGTGTTACACCTGCTTGTCATGTAACCAGTATGACATACAGTGTGTGTGTTACACCTGCTTGTCGAGTCCAGCGAGTGATGGTGAGACTTCTACTGAAAGGTGGACGGGGCGACACACAACTCCGCACAATTACTTTTTAATTAAGAGTTATAACTATTTCAACAATTACTGTAAATCACTCAAATTTTGTGTAGAATATATTTTCATTTTAACTTGTGAGGAGAGTCAGTTGGGATTTCAAATCCCTTGCAACTGATTTTATGAAAATAACACTGAATGGCATCAATGCTGATAGGCATTTCTGTAGATTTTGCTCATCATTCACAAATTTAAAATCATTTCTAGATCAGTGTTCACGAAGTTATGTATTTGTGATATCTGAAGAGGTAAGTTCGTGAAATAAGATATTCACAAAATCTGATTTGTGATTTACTGTCGAGTGTTTTGAAGGTTTTCGCACCAATCACCATTAGAGGTTATTGCAGGGTTTCCCAGTAACAAGGGAAGTTGGTTGGAGACTACCTCTGCTATAAATATGACGAATTTGGACAGTGTTTGTTTACCCGGCAGAAATACTAAGAATAAAGAGATTTGTTGGATAAGATAAGAGAGATATGATCTAATTGGTAAACATTTCAATAACCTGCCTGTCGAGGTGACATATAACCATTCATCTGTTAAATAACCGAGTGAAATCAATATTGGAGTAAGTCTGCATAAGTAAAATCAATAACGCCATGTCGTACTGTCAGTTATAACCATTCCTAAAATATTACAATAAGGCCATGTCGTACTGTCAGGTATAACTATTCCTAAAATATTACAATAAGGCCACGTCGTACTGTCGGTATAACCATACCTAAAATATTATAATAAGGCCATGTCGTACTGTCGGGTATAACCATTCCTAAAATATTACAATAAGGCCATGTCGTACTGTCAGGTATAACCATTCCTAAAATATTACAATAAGGCCATGTCGTACTGTCGGGTATAACCATTCCTAAAATATTACAATAAGGCCATGTCGTACTGTCAGGTATAACCATTCCTAAAATATTACAATAAGGCCATGTCGTACTGTTGGGTATAACCATTCCTAAAATATTACAATAAGGCCATGTCGTACTGTTGGGTATAACCATTCCTAAAATATTACAATAAGGCCATGTCGTACTGTCGGGTATAACCATTCCTAAAATATTATAATAAGGCCATGTCGTACTGTCGGGTATAACCATTCCTAAAATATTATAATAAGGCCATGTCGTACTGTCGGGTATAACCATTCCTAAAATATTACAATAAGGCCATGTCGTACTGTCGGGTATAACCATTCCTAAAATATTATAATAAGGCCATGTCGTACTGTCGGGTATAACCATTCCTAAAATATTACAATAAGGCCATGTCGTACTGTCGGTATAACCATTCATGAAATATTACTACATGTAAACCCCAGCTGCAATAGATGTAATATGGTAATCACTATCTGACTCTCAAAGTCACTCAAGCATGCAGAGTGATGGCTGAGTGTTTACTCGATGCTGACACATACAAAATGTATCGACATTAGCTTAGAAATGGAATGACAAGGATGGTAAACAAAGTGTGTCGCTAATAGATTAATTATAGATCGGAACAAGTCACTACACGATCTATACTTCACAGCAGAGACATTTTATATGGTAGTATGGTCAAATATTGGTATCATGTATGAACATAAATTCTTATATCTTAATTTGCATCAATTCCAAGTTCCCGCCTCAAACATGCTGTGTATTTCCCCTTCACTTCTGTCTAATTGTTTCTACATTTTAGTCTACTGACATAAATGGTGTAGTCAATGTAGCAATCTTTTTGTAAGAAACCTGATGGAGAAAACAGAATCCACTTAGTCTTCAATAACGGCTATCTGCTTTCTCACTGCTGGAAAATAGATTCTTTCAGCAGTGGAGCATGGCAAGTGTAGGGCCATATTGTCTACATTCCAATCTATAGCATACTGTTATTACAGCCCTTACGAACACACCCAACTATAACACCCTCCTGTGTCAAAACACACCCAACTATTACACCCTCCTGTGTCCAAACATACCCAACTATTACACCCTCCTGTGTCCAAACACACCCAACTATAACACCCTCCTGTGTCAAAACACACCCAATTATTACACCCTCCTGTGTCCAAACATACCCAACTATTACACCCTCCTGTGTCAAAACACACCCAACTATAACACCCTCCTGTGTCAAAACACACCCAACTTTAACACCCTCCTGTGTCCAAACACACCCAACTATTACACCCTCCTGTGTCCAAACATACCCAACTATAATACCCTCCTGTGTCCAAACATACCTAACTATAATACCCTCCTGTGTTCAAACACACCCAACTATTACACCCTCCTGTGTCCAAACATACCCAACTATTACACCCTCCTGTGTCAAAACACACCCAACTATAACACCCTCCTGTGTCAAAACACACCCAACTTTAACACCCTCCTGTGTCCAAACACACCCAACTATTACACCCTCCTGTGTCCAAACATACCCAACTATAATACCCTCCTGTGTCCAAACATACCTAACTATAATACCCTCCTGTGTTCAAACACACCCAACTATTACACCCTCCTGTGTCCAAACATACCCAACTATTACACCCTCCTGTGTCCAAACATACCCAACTATTACACCCTCCTGTGTCAAAACACACTCAACTTTAACACCCTCCTGTGTTCAAACACACCCAACTATTACACCCTCCTGTGTCCAAACATACCCAACTATTACACCCTCCTGTGTCCAAACATACCCAACTATAACACCCTCCTGTGTCAAAACACACTCAACTTTAACACCCTCCTGTGTTCAAACACACCCAACTATTACACCCTCCTGTGTCCAAACATACCCAACTATTACACCCTCCTGTGTCCAAACATACCCAACTATAACACCCTCCTGTGTACAAACACACCCAACTATAACACCCTCCTGTGTCCAAACATTCCCAACTATAACGCCCTCCTGTGTCTAAACACAACCCAAAGGATGAAATAGTGTAATAGTTTTAAAATCTAAAATCTGATTGAATGAGGACATTTCTATTTCATATTCAGGCAGAAAGGGACAAATTATACATAAATGGTCGGTCTGGGCCCCTGGAATCTGTTTGATATTTGTATAATCATTCAGTTTGTTTCATCTTAATCGTGTTAAAATTGAAGGGTTTTGGTGTTGAGGAAAATGTTTAATATATGTATAATCATTCAGTCTGTTTCATCTTAATGGTGTTAAAATTGAAGGGTTTTGGTGAAGAGAAAATTCTGTTAATATCCAGGGAAATCTAGAAAGCCATGCAGCTACTTACTTAGATATTAGAGTGAGCAGACGTTGATTTGCTTGTGTTCCTTAGATCATTGCAGTGTCAAAGACAGAACTGCAACATTCCATCCTTTGCTGATTACAGTCGTAATTTTACATCATAATGCAATACATAAGTGTTGTTGGTAGTGGATGCAACATCCTAAAGTGCAATGCATAATATCTGTCTGCTTTCTTCCATGGCAATGCATTGAAAGGACCAATGTAAAGACTTTTACAACATTTATTATTGTTACATCATCAATCTGTGTTGTGACATCATCAATCTCTGTGGTGACATCATCAATTTCTGTGGTGACATCATCAATTTTTGTTGTGACATCATCAATTTCAATACCGGGCATTTCATCACCTGATTTGCAGTTCAAAATCTGTTCAAAATAATTAAGTAGAGCATAATTACTCCATAGTGTCAATGATAAATATTTTAGCAAATAGTGTTATGTTCATATTTTCCAACTTACATAGGCGTACTTGGTTTTATTGAGTTTGTCTTCAATAGCAATGTGTGTTACAGGATCATAACATCATTTGCCAAAAACATTTATTACTTTATAAATGATAACGTCTCATTACATATCTCCTGTTTTCAGTTGATCTGCAGGCATTAAATCGGGACGACTTTTCTTATCCCAGTTTTGTTCAATGGCGTTTATTTCATTTGCACAAAACAGACATGAATTCTGTGAAGAAAAACACACTCCCCCTAAGAATGGTTAATGTTATGTCAGAAACAATGAACAGTGTTTTGTGGTATTAATTTTCTTCTTTGTCATTTCCAGATGAGCAGGAGAGGGTCCAGAAGAAAACATTCACCAACTGGATGAATACATATCTCAAACAGGTAATTATTATAAGTTCTCGACAACTTTGTTCTTATACCATCTTTCTCAATGTTCATTTTTAAGTTCCCCTTGGTTTGTAGTTATAGACATATTGAACTTTGGAACTGCCCAGAAAAAACAAGATGCTAGCAAAAAAAATATCCTCTTACAATGTGAGTTGTTAAAGAGAGGTTGAGTAACTGTAAATACTAGAAGTAATTTGATATCTGTCGCTGTGATCACATTGCAAGCAGCATTAAACTATGTACAATGAATTCCATATAAATTTCTCTCATTGCTGGGGAATTTCTTTTGTAAAAAACATCTTGTCGGTGAAAAGAGAAAGAACTTTGCCACTATGACTACAGGAATGAATTTATGACACAAGATTTACAGATCTATTTAGTCTGGCATCCAGAGCTGGTTAATGTGTGGATGGTTTCAGCACAACTGCTTGTGAATAGATACCCCCTACTGTCTGAAATTCTGAACAGACCAGGGAATGAACGCAATAAAAAAACAGCTTTATACTATCAAATATTGATAGAAAACGGTATTGTAAGCTTCAACAGGAACAAGAAATGGAGATTTTTGGAATACAGACATAAACACTGACAGGAAACAACTCTTGTAGTAGGTGACTGAGCCTTGTCCACCTGGGTATGAATGACTCTCGTAGATGTTTGGTGTCATACTGATACAGGTATTGCTTACCTGTGTAAAACGCTCGCACCTTTAGGCGGGAGATTCGGCCCAGCGGTTTATGTAGGTTGTAAGTGGTATGTAAGTGTGACAGGGGGTTAAGTTTCGGTAGCAACATCAATTTGTACCTGTTTTATGTGACCTCTCATATGCAGGTAAATCTTTCTACAAGGGTTAGCTCTCTAGGGTACCTGAAATATGTACTTACCTGTATGTTTAAACAAGGCATTCCTCTCATGATGAGCTCACCTGTCTGAAGGACAGGTGAGCTTAATATCTTCTGGTGCAGCATCTGTGTCATGTCATCTATAAGATGTTCACCTAGCAGCAACTTTAATGACTTTTTCAGAATTAAAGGTTTTTAGGAAAATAGGAACCTTTGATGTTTTCATTTATAAATTACCTTCTTTATTTAGAAGTGGACAGGTGATTGAGCTGCAATGTTCACTGTCTGGAACTGTGATACCAACACAGGTCAATATATAGACCAGCAGTGCAAATGATTCTTACATTTTGAGGGAGGTGTAAATCTGATATTGAGTAAAGGCTAGGGCCATAACATGATGTGTGATAGCTGGGCCAGGTAGACCAATCACACCTGTTTACACCTGATTTATAATCTACCTGTAATAACTGCCACGCTCTCTTGGAGTAAACTTCCCTATTTTATGGTCCATTTCATACACATTGTATGGGGTCCCATAGCGAAGGGCCTTGTAATATCTGATAGAAAGGCTCAATGCAGTATCAATTTATGTAAATTATATTGTAATGGAGGCCCATCAAATTACCACAACTCTATGCTGCCCTGCTCTTTTTCAGATTAGCAGTTTTCAACTCTGTGAGATGATTATCCAAATTTATAAAGAGACATTACAAGTGATCCCATGATATATATATTACACAGATACATTTTTCTAGCTCTGCCACCTGCCAGTAGGACGTCCCTATGGTGTCAACTTTTCATTGAAACAACTTCTTCTGATGAACCAAGAGGTGTAGACTCTGCAGCCCTAAATAGTTTACCAAAATAAAAATAAGTTTGACCTACCTTTAAGGTCACAAGGTCAAATATCACAAACATTTAAATACGGAAACACCTAGAGACATGCAGAGCTAGAATATACTCCTGAAGATCCTTCAGTCACTGTCCCTCTGACAAGCTTTCTCAATATAAACAAGGTTTCTGTTTTCAAAGATGTAACTTTTAAGAATGTAGATTGTAGGTAAAGGAAATAAGAATGTGGAGACCCTGGCTCGTGCCCAAGGGGATAAATAGTTTCTCCTTGACTGATATCACATACAGTTTGATATCAACTACAAATGTAGTTTGAAACAAGCTGTATTTGGTAGTTTGAAATCAGTTACAAATGAAGTTTGAAACAAGATATATATAATGAGAGCTGAGTTTGATTGAAAATGGTAATTGAAATGTTGTTTATATTAATAATTATTACTTTTTTTCAACATTTCTTTGTAGAAAAATATGAAGGTGGAGAATCTGTTTGAAGACATTAAAGATGGTGTTCACCTGTTGTCTCTGTTGGAGGTTCTTTCGGGGGAGAGACTGGTCAGTATCACCTTCATTATATTTGTCAGTAGTGATCCTCGATCACCTACGCTCTCTCCATCCCTGAAATATATCAGGCAAAACTGAAGGCACTCTCAGGTAAAAAAAATCCAGACCTATCGCTAGGCTGCATGCCTGTCCTTTGAAGATTACAAAGGAACCACGAACGACTTCAAAGCCTGTCAATTTTTACCATTATGTGACCACAAGATTCTTCTGATGTACATCAAAGGGTCAAACCAGTCTTCTTGTCTCATCAACAAGATGGCACACACAGAGCCTTCAGTTCTGCCATGACATATTCCGGGAGTGTAGAGAAGGTAGGCGATCGTGACCCCTGGATATTGAGGGTTTCAGTAACGATTGCCAGGTTTAACATAATTGAAAATTAGTGGCATTTCCATGCACCTACCAATTACAAAGGGGTGGCTGACTTTCTATCTATGGCTTGAGGTGATATGTGATTATTAGAGTCAGTCATATTTCTACCTGTAACAAAAACAATGTATAAATGTAGGAGAACTTGACAGGAGATTTGTAAATTGGATGAAAGGAATTCCTGATAGTAATATGTGTGAGTACAAATGATCCTCGGTACTAAACCCTGTATGATTCCAGTGGGATTAGCCAAACCTTGTATTACTAGGGGACGGTAAAGACCCAGATAAAGCTACTGGAATGTATGTGACAGCCAGGCCTCCTTAATGTCTTATCTCTTGTCAGGCTTTTAATGTGTCTGTAGCAATTGGTTCATCCTAGTGAACAGCCTTAATAAGGATTTCTACTTAAGTCAACAACAAATTCATGTTTCTTCTTATTAAATTTGAGGGCCATGGTGGCCGAGTGGTTAAGTTGTTCCGACATTCTACCACTAGCCCTCCGCCTCTGGGCCACAGAAGCAGAGTGGTTAAGGTGTCCCCAACATTCTACCACTAGTCCTCCACCTCTGGGCCACAGTAGCAGAGTGGTTAAGGTGTCCCCAACATTCTACCACTAGTCCTCCACCTCTTGGCCACAGTAGCAAAGTGGTTAAGGTGTCCCCAACATTCTACCACTAGCCCCCCACCTCTGGGCCACTTAAGTTGTTCCGACATTCTACCACTAGCCCTCCACCTCTTGGCCACAGTGGTCAAGTGGTTAAGGTGTTCCGACATTCTACCACTAGCCCTCCACCTCTGGGCCACAGTGGTCAAGTGGTTAAGGTGTTCCGACATTCTACCACTAGCCCTCCACCTCTGGGCCACAGTAGCAGAGTGGTTAAGGTGTCCCCAACATTCTACCACTAGTCCTCCACCTCTGGGCCACAGTAGCAGAGTGGTTAAGGTGTCCCCAACATTCTACCACTAGCCCCCCACCTCTGGGCCACTTAAGTTGTTCCGACATTCTACCACTAGCCCTCCACCTCTTGGCCACAGTGGTCAAGTGGTTAAGGTGTTCCGACATTCTACCACTAGCCCTCCACCTCTGGGCCACAGTGGTCAAGTGGTTAAGGTGTTCCGACATTCTACCACTAGCCCTCCACCTCTGGGCCACAGTAGCAGAGTGGTTAAGGTGTCCCCAACATTCTACCACTAGTCCTCCACCTCTGGGCCACAGTAGCAGAGTGGTTAAGGTGTCCCCAACATTCTACCACTATGCCCCCCACCTCTGGATTGTGAGTTCAAATCTCAATTGCCAGAATTGGGGCAAAAGTTCGGTGGTTTTTCTCTGGGTACTCCGGCTTTCCTCCACCTCCAAAACCTGGCATGTCCTTGAATAAACAAAAATAAACCAAATATCTTATTAGATTCTTTTTAACTATGTATCAGTAAACGTTGATATTTGTTTGGGTTTGGCTGATATGTACTGATAAAGTGCTGTAAATGCAATGCTATCTACAGAAAGGTTAATTAGTACTCTGTCCCTTATATAACCTATAGAACACGCACACTGTCCCTTATATCAATAACCCAAGTCTACATCTCCATTACACAGGTATAGAACACATACACTGTCCCTTATATCAGTAACCCTATGCATGCTCAAGATAATGTTGGGTGGAGCTTTCTCACATTGAATTCGCGGTGAAAAGTAACTAAAAGACTCTATGGAATATTAACCACGACAGCTCTGGCTCCCCTTATTTTTAAAGTCTGTGTCTTTTCCTGAGATTGATCCTTTGATTTTGTTCCAACATTCCTAGCTGTATAAAGTATGTTCGATATTTAGTCACTGGTCATGTATGAAAGTTATGTTGTTACACCTAAAATGTTTTCTTTTATAAGCATTAGACACCTGTTGTCGATTTAAATCAAGTGCTAAATGTTTTTGAGGGATTTGGAAAATAGGTTACATTACAAGTGTTCAGGTTATTGATAATGTAGTAATTCAGGCTAGCAAAAGGTTTTGTTTAGGGAAATCTACATCAATGTTGTTCAGTATATTCCTTAAACAGTAACTGCCTGTGTCATGTACAATGATCTTTAGTCAGGGAAGCAAACCAACCCTGTAAGCTAGTGACTCAGTGTTTTAGAGGTGTCGTACAATTTAATGGTTTATTGGTGAAATTCTCTCTTATTGGAGATATTTGTATTTCATATCTGGTAAATGTTGAATTTCTGATATTGTTGTTTTGGTGAATTTTGCATTTGTCGTGGAGTACACAGTTCCTGTGTGTCATTAGGGGTTGATATTCGGAATGATTTTTTTTATAAGAACGTGAGACCTATTTGTGAGTTAAATTGACCCAGTGATCTGACACCCAGTGTGAATGGTCAGACTGATTTAAATCACAGAAATACAAGGGTTTGTGTTATGTTTGGTGCAAGTCATGTCGGAGCATGAACTAAAACAGGCCTGTGAACAGTTCCTCAAAACAGAATATTATCGTTAATATATTGGGTGAGCCACCGTTTATTGTACGTTGCTCAGTAGATTTTATAGATAGATTTTGATAGTGGGGTTGTGCTGTAAGTGTTCCCTCCAGAAACACATCTTGTCTGAACCTGTCTCGTGAATGTCAACATACCTGTAAACCTGTGGACTGTAGTGATTTCCAATTAGGTGTATACTGACAGGTGAAATACTATACCTGACAATATTTACCCATTTCTGATTCTTACTGGGTTGAAAACTTGAAAACATCTATACTAGAAGTTAAGATATTGATGAAGTTGAATTTTCCCTTATAAAAAAAAACCCATTTAATTATTCTAGAGGTACATTATGTTTTGTGTTTTAAACATCTTATGAAATGTTGGTCAAAGTCATAAAGTGTGATATTGCCTGCAGGGGGTATTTAGCCTGGCAACACTGAATACATCCGAGATTATTGTGTAGAATGAAAACATTGGCTTAAAACATGTCAAGCTTGCAGTTTTAAATATCTTTACTTTTATCGTGAACATATTTTTGAATGGCAATTCATTGTTATTTCTGAACTTTTTCTTCAGGGTGGTAATGTGAATAGAAAAGATATTATTATAACAAAACAAAAATCAAATACGATATCCTTTATTTGTTAATAACTTCTATTCTAGTTTGATATGTGATATAAGACGTAGATTGGCTTAGAAAGTAGTAAACTTTTCAAAAAGAGGAAACCACCTTTAAACTGTTTGGCTGTAGTAATACGTACTTAGACAAATATTTACACAGAATATTAGTATGAGGTGATGTTACCTCCACATTAGTCAGTCCACACCTGAGTCTCACTGTCATCAAACTCCATACCCGAGTCTCACTGTCATCAAACTCCACACCTGAGTCTCACTGTCATCAAACCCCACACCCTAGTCTCACTGTCATCAAACTCCACACCCGAGTCTCACTGTCATCAAACCCCACACCCGAGTCTCACTGTCATCAAACCCCACACCCGAGTCTCACTATCATCAAACTCCACACCCGAGTCTCACTGTCATCAAACCCCACACCCGAGTCTCACTGTCATCAAACCCTACACCCGAGTCTCACTGTCATCAAACTCCACACCCGAGTCTCACTGTCATCAAACTTCACACCCGAGTCTCACTGTCATCAAACCCTACACCCGAGTCTCACTGTCATCAAACCCTACACCTGAGTCTCACTGTCATCAAACCCCACACCCGAGTCTCACTGTCATCAAACCCCACACCTGAGTCTCGCTGTCATCAAACCCCACATCCGAGTCTCACTGTCATCAAACCCCACACCCGAGTCTCACTGTCATCAAACTCCACACCGAGTCTCCTAGAATGTCAGTAATCATTATAAAACCCTGAGGAGCAGGCCTTCTGTTATGCCACAAAAAAAGGAGAGTGATAATATCATGTTTGTGGACCAAATGTCTGGAGTGTGAATTAGATGATGATATGGTGTTTCTGGACCCAATGCCTTGAGTGTGAAGTAGATGTAGTCTGGCCTGTACTGTATTTCTGTGTGTCATCATTGTCACACCTAATGAACCACTTTATGTCCTTACAGCCAATGGAGAGGGGAAGACTCAAACGAGTTCATCATGTCAGCAACTTGTCTACAGCACTCAAGTTCCTAGAGACCAAAAAGGTGAGTATACCGTGGAGAACAATTTGTATGTAGCTTAAGGTTGTACTGGAGTATAGAGGGTACTGGAGTATAGAGGGTACTGGTGTATAGAGGGTACTGGAGTATAGAGATTACTGGAGTATAGAGGGTACTGGTATATAGAGGGTACTGGTGTATAGAGGGTACTGGTGTGTAGAGGGTACTGGAGTATAGAGATTACTGGAGTATAGAGGGTACTGGTATATAGAGGGTACTGGAGTATAGAGGGTACTGGTATATAGAGGGTACTGGAGTATAGAGGGTACTGGTGTATAGAGGTTACTGGTATATAGAGGGTACTGGTGTGTAGAGGGTACTGGTGTATAGAGATTACTGGAGTATAGAGATTACTGGAGTATAGAGGGTACTGGTGTATAGAGATTACTGGAGTATAGAGATTACTGGTATATAGAGGGTACTGGTGTATAGAGGGTACTGGTGTATAGAGGGTACTGGTGTATAGAGGGTACTGGTGTATAGAGGGTACTGGTGTATAGAGGGTACTGGTGTATAGAGATTACTGGAGTATAGAGATTACTGGAGTATAGAGGGTACTGGTGTATAGAGGGTACTGGTGTATAGAGGGTACTGGTGTGTAGAGGGTACTGGTATATAGAGGGTACTGGTATATAGAGGGTACTGGTGTATAGAGATTACTGGAGTATAGAGATTACTGGAGTATAGAGATTACTGGTATATAGAGGGTACTGGTGTATAGAGATTACTGGAGTATAGAGGTTACTGGTGTATAGAGGGTACTGGTGTATAGAGGGTACTGGTGTGTAGAGGGTACTGGTGTGTAGAGGGTACTGGTATATAGAGGGTACTGGTATATAGAGATTACTGGTGTATAGAGATTACTGGTATATAGAGGGTACTGGTGTATAGAGGGTACTGGTGTATAGAGGGTACTGGTGTATAGAGGGTACTGGTATATAGAGGGTACTGGTGTATAGAGGGTACTGGTGTATAGAGGGTACTGGTGTTTAGAGGTTACTGGTGTATAGAGGGTACTGGTGTATAGAGGGTACTGGTGTGTAGAGGTTACTGGAGTATAGAGGGTACTGGTGTATAGAGGGTACTGGTGTATAGAGGTTACTGGTATATAGAGGGTACTGGTGTGTAGAGGGTACTGGTATATAGAGGGTACTGGTATATAGAGATTACTGGAGTATAGAGATTACTGGCTGGTATATAGAGGGTACTGGTGTATAGAGATTACTGGTATATAGAGGGTACTGGTATATAGAGATTACTGGAGTATAGAGATTACTGGAGTAAAGAGATTACTGGAGTATAGAGGTTACTGGTGTATAGAGATTACTGGTATATAGAGGTTACTGGTATATAGAGGGTACTGGAGTATAGAGATTACTGGTGTATAGAGATTACTGGAGTATAGAGGGTACTGGTGTATAGAGGGTACTGGAGTATAGAGGGTACTGGAGTATAGAGGGTACTGGTGTATAGAGGGTACTGGTGTATAGAGGGTACTGGTGTATAGAGGGTACTTTAATAAAAGGAGTACTGGAATACAGAAGGTAATTCTGGTGGATAAATCAAATTTTGAAATAATAATATTATTATCTGATAATTAAGTAACATTTTTTTCATATATTTCAGATCAAACTTGTAAATATAAATGTTTCGGACATAGCTGATGGGAAGCCGTCCATTGTGTTGGGGCTGATATGGACCATAATCCTTTATTTCCAGGTCAGTATGATTTTATTGCTAGTAAGTGTTGTAGAGGCTAAAGCTTTGAACACCAACAGAATTTGAAAATTAATTTGTGAACTTTCAAAAATATCTGCCTTTTTCAAGCAAAGTTTACAATTGATTATTTTGGATTAATTTTGCTCTGAACCCTGTGATCTATCTGATATTTCAGCGTTATGGTAGATCTATATTTGAAGGAAGGACTTGTCTATATCAGCGTGTGTTGGTCAGTTTTAAACACACACATTGCTGTATTGGTTAACGGTATGCACACTTTATAGCTCAACACTTTGGTACAAGGGTTCAAGTTTATTGATCGCAATGAAAACAAGAAGTCACAGCACACTTCTATACCAAATCACATGCTGTACAGTTTTACACAGTAATATAATCTTTATATCACATTTTATAGGCTCAAACTCTTGCCTCATATCATGATGTTTTCTTTGATTTTGTTAATGTATTTCCTAAACAAGACTGGTGTCCGATAACTGATGTTAAATTTTTTACAGTTGGTGTTGATTGTAAAACTGAGGACAACCATTCCCATTACAGAATATGTTCAGATTCTTCTTATTCGCCAATTTAGTTGTGTACTATATATACAGTCTCTATAGTTACGTCACTGTCGTCATATTGACTCGCACGTTTAACGAAGACCTCTGTACCAGTTGTCATTTATAGTTCCAGCCCTAATTAATGTCATTTATAGAGACATAGGACTTGTTTGAGGTTTAGTACCAAAACCCATAAAGGGGTGACACCTTATGGTCAGACAGACTCAATTCAATAAACGTAATAAAGTCGAGTTGTGATGAGGGATTAACTGACATGTAGGTAGTTGAGAGATGTTACGTGTGTAAAGTTGACATGTACATTGTATAACTAAGATATGTTACATTTGATAAGTTGCCTTAAACGCCACCAGTGTTTTATTTATAGAGAATCAATTACTCTTCAGGCTCAGACAAATCAATAGAAATGGAGAGATGTCGTACTACAAATACCAAATAGTACTAGTCTCTGTCCTTGTGTACAAATGAATGTGTCCGGCCATTTTAATAATTGACACTTTAGTGGCCCATTCAGTCAGGGTAACAGAGGCTGTAGTATGTTGACACTTTAGTGGCCCATTCATTCAGGGTTAACAGGGGTTGTAGTCTGTTGACACAGTAGTGTTTACTTTAGGGTAAGCCCTATAGTAATCAGTGTGTAGTAAAGTAGGCTTACAATAATCTGTTATAACTAGCCTGTACCAATATCACATTTCTGTTTGTAAATATGGCACTTATTGGTTCCAAATAAATTCATTGATTTTTGATAAAGTTTCAAACAAAGAAACTGGTTTGTTTATCAGAAAAATCTAGTAATACAGTACGTACCTTAAATAATCTGGTGTTAGGTAGGTACCTTAAATAATCTGATGTTAGTACGTACCTTAAATAATCTGGTGTTAGGTACGTACCTTAAATAATCCAGTGTTAGTATGTACCTTAAATAATCTGGTGTTAGGTAGGTACCTTAAATAATCTGGTGTTAGGTAGGTACCTTAAATAATCCAGTGTTAGTATGTACCTTAAATAATCTGGTGTTAGGTAGGTACCTTAAATAATCTGGTGTTAGGTACGTACCTTAGATAATCTGGTGTTAGGTACGTACCTTAAATAATCTGGTGTTAATACATACCTTAAATAATCTGGTGTTAGGTACGTACCTTAGATAATTTGGTGTTAGGTACGTACCTTAAATAATCTGGTGTTAGGTACGTACCTTAGATAATCTGGTGTTAGGTACGTACCTTAGATAATCTGGTGTTAGGTAGGTACCTTAAATAATCTGGTGTTAGTACGTACCTTAGATAATCTGGTGTTAGGTACGTACCTTAAATAATCTGGTGTTAGGTACGTACCTTAGATAATTTGGTGTTAGGTACGTACCTTAAATAATCTAGTGTTAGGTACGTACCTTAGATAATCTGGTGTTAGGTACGTACCTTAGATAATCTGGTGTTAGGTAGGTACCTTAAATAATCTGGTGTTAGTACGTACCTTAGATAATCTGGTGTTAGTATGTACCTTAAATAATCTGGTGTTAGTACGTACCTTAGATAATCTGGTGTTAGGTACGTACCTTAGATAATTTGGTGTTAGGTAGGTACCTTAAATAATCCAGTGTTAGTATGTACCTTAAATAATCTGGTGTTAGGTAGGTACCTTAAATAATCTGGTGTTAGGTACGTACCTTAAATAATCTGGTGTTAGGTACGTACCTTAAATAATCTGGTGTTAATACATACCTTAAATAATCTGGTGTTAGGTACGTACCTTAGATAATTTGGTGTTAGGTACGTACCTTAAATAATCTGGTGTTAGGTACGTACCTTAGATAATCTGGTGTTAGGTACGTACCTTAGATAATCTGGTGTTAGGTAGGTACCTTAAATAATCTGGTGTTAGTACGTACCTTAGATAATCTGGTGTTAGGTACGTACCTTAAATAATCTGGTGTTAGGTACGTACCTTAGATAATTTGGTGTTAGGTACGTACCTTAAATAATCTAGTGTTAGGTACGTACCTTAGATAATCTGGTGTTAGGTACGTACCTTAGATAATCTGGTGTTAGGTAGGTACCTTAAATAATCTGGTGTTAGTACGTACCTTAGATAATCTGGTGTTAGTATGTACCTTAAATAATCTGGTGTTAGGTACGTACCTTAGATAATCTGGTGTTAGGTACGTACCTTAGATAATTTGGTGTTAGGTACGTACCTTAAATAATCTAGTGTTAGGTACGTACCTTAGATAATCTGGTGTTAGGTACGTACCTTAGATAATCTGGTGTTAGGTAGGTACCTTAAATAATCTGGAGTTAGTACGTACCTTAGATAATCTGGTGTTAGTATGTACCTTAAATAATCTGGTGTTAGGTACGTACCTTAGATAATCTGGTGTTAGGTACGTACCTTAAATAATCTGGTGTTAGGTAGGTACCTTAGATAATCTGGTGTTAGGTACGTACCTTAGATAATCTGGTGTTAGGTACGTACCTTAGATAATCTGGTGTTAGGTAGGTACCTTAAATAATCTGGTGTTAGTACGTACCTTAGATAATCTGGTGTTAGTACGTACCTTAAATTATCTGGTGTTAGGTACGTACCTTAGATAATCTGGTGTTAGGTACGTACCTTAAATAATCTGGTGTTAGGTAGGTACCTTAAATAATCTGGTGTTAGTACGTACCTTAAATAATCTGGTGTTAGTACGTACCTTAAATAATCTGGTGTTAGTACGTACCTTAAATAATCTGGTGTTAGTACGTACCTTAGATAATCTGGTGTTAGGTACGTACCTTAAATAATCTGGTGTTAGGTACGTACCTTAAATAATCTGATGTTTGGTACGTACCTTAAATAATCTGGTGACAGTACGTACCTTAAATAATCTGGTGTTAGGTACATACCTTAGATAATCTGGTGTTAGGTACATACCTTAAATAATCTGGTGTTAGGTACGTACCTTAAATAATCTGGTATTTGGTACGTACCTTAAATAATCTGGTGTTAGGTACGTACCTTAAATAATCTGGTGTTAGTACGTACCTTAAATAATCTGGTGTTAGGTACGTACCTTAGATAATCTGGTGTTAGGTACGTACCTTAAATAATCTGGTGTTTGGTACGTACCTTAAATAATCTAGTGTTAAGTACGTACCTTAAATAATCTGGTGTTTGGTACGTACCTTAAATAATCTGATGTTAAGTACCTACCTTAAATAATCCAGTATTGCAGTACCTACCTTAAATAATCTGGTGTTAGGTACGTACCTTAAATAATCCAGTATTGCAGTACGTACCTTAAATAATCCAGTATTGCAGTACCTACCTTAAATAATCCAGTATTGCAGTACCTACCTTAAATAATCCAGTATTGCAGTACATTCCTTAAATAATCTGGTATATTGTAAATACTAGGAACCTCAAGCTATATAGACGGTGAGTTATACAGAAAATCAACAAATTACTGAACAATAGTTACTGTAGATTATACCAAATGGACAATAAGAATAATTTATGCTTACTTAATTACTGGGTCAAGATCATAATCATTGTAATGAACATTTTATGAGTGTGTAATTCATTGTAAATAAAAAAAGTTTTGTTGTATAAACCATGCTTTTTGCACATACATTTTGCCTATATGCTTGTAAACACCTGTTCTGATATTTTAGAATGAATGGCCTTTGAACCCTTTATGGAGTTTTGTAATACAATGACCAGTCTTTGTCATGTCCACTGTTGGTCAGTATGTAAATGACTTCAGTCTTTGTCATGTCCACTGTTGGTCAGTATGTAAATGACTTCAGTCTTTGTCATGTCCACTGTTGGTCAGTATGTAAATGACTTCAGTCTTTGTCATGTCCACTGTTGGTCAGTATGTAAATGACTTTGCTGTTTACACAGATTGAGGACACATTCGCTCAGGCCGCTGTAGGTGAGGATGGTCAACCACGAGAGTTATCTGCTCTTGAGAAATTTCGAAAGAATGCAAAGAAGGCCTTGCTGGCTTGGACAGGAAATGCTATTACAAAGTAAGTCCTGTCACTGCTCATGTTTCTGAGAAAGCAGTATTGGAAGAACAAAAGTGAACAGAATATGTAATTAATATTGAAGAAAAAGTAGGAATATTGTGTATTGTATAGCTGTTCTGCTCTCTGTTCGCAGACGATATGGAATCGAGATCACTAATTTTGGGAAGAGTTGGCGTGATGGTTTAGCATTTAATGCAATCATACACACCATTCGCCCTGACCTGGTTGACTTTGAGCAAGTGCGACAACAGAATGCACGGGTCAACCTGGAGCAAGCTTTCTCTACAGCGGAGAACTCCCTAGGAATCCCGCGCTTGCTCGATCCTGAAGGTATGGCCTTGAGTAACGACTACCCAGGGGGGATAACTATTGGTCTCAATGTCTATTTACTCCTAGAAGAAAATGATGTTAAAATAACAGACATGAAAGCAGTCATTAGAGAGCATTGGCAAACAACACCGAAAAAAAAAATCACGAAAAAGGTTATATATTACTGTTTTGTAGTGCATTCGTGTCACACTGGCAAAACCATCTCAGATTTCAACACTATATACGGAGTCACATCCGTGTATCTGATAAAAACTTAATCACCATTTATTGCCTTATACCAATCTTTTTTTTTTATAAGGGAGCGGGTGGTATCAGTTAGCCATTGACTTACAGTTCTGTAATTCAAAGTTTCTAAATCATAATTAGCGGTTCTTCATTTGTTGAAGGTTCCACCTTCTCAAAAGCATAGTTGAAATATCCAGAATATGTAATTATCACAATACAGCTGAATTTTGTCTGTACCTGTCTGGGTGTTACAGTTTGAATTTGATTGTAGATGTGGATGTTGAGAAGCCAGATGAGAAATCCATCATGACTTACGTGGCTCAGTTCCTTAAGGCCTACCCTGAGGCAGGAGAGGACCCCTCTGTAAGTATAACTGGTCGTAGCTCAGTTCCTTAAGGCCTACCCTGAGGCAGGAGAGGACCCCTCTGTAAGTATAACTGGTCGTAGCTCAGTTCCTTAAGGCCTACCCTGAGGCAGGAGAGGACCCCTCTGTAAGTATAACTGGTCGTAGCTCAGTTCCTTAAGGCCTACCCTGAGGCAGGAGAGGACCCCTCTGTAAGTATAACTGGTCGTAGCTCAGTTCCTTAAGGCCTACCCTGAGGCAGGAGAGGACCCCTCTGTAAGTATAACTGGTCGTAGCTCAGTTCCTTAAGGCCTACCCTGAGGCAGGAGAGGACCCCTCTGTAAGTATAACTGGCCGTAGCTCAGTTCCTTAAGGCCTACCCTGAGGCAGGAGAGGACCCCTCTGTAAGTATAACTGGTCGTAGCTCAGTTCCTTAAGGCCTACCCTGAGGCAGGAGAGGACCCCTCTGTAAGTATAACTGGTCGTAGCTCAGTTCCTTAAGGCCTACCCTGAGGCAGGAGAGGACCCCTCTGTAAGTATAACTGGTCGTAGCTCAGTTCCTTAAGGCCTACCCTGAGGCAGGAGAGGACCCCTCTGTAAGTATAACTGGTCGTAGCTCAGTTCCTTAAGGCCTACCCTGAGGCAGGAGAGGACCCCTCTGTAAGTATAACTGGCCGTAGCTCAGTTCCTTAAGGCCTACCCTGAGGCAGGAGAGGACCTCTCTGTAAGTATAACTGGTCGTAGCTCAGTTCCTTAAGGCCTACCCTGAGGCAGGAGAGGACCCCTCTGTAAGTATAACTGGTCGTAGCTCAGTTCCTTAAGGCCTACCCTGAGGCAGGAGAGGACCCCTCTGTAAGTATAACTGGTCGTAGCTCAGTTCCTTAAGGCCTACCCTGAGGCAGGAGAGGACCCCTCTGTAAGTATAACTGGTCGTAGCTCAGTTCCTTAAGGCCTACCCTGAGGCAGGAGAGGACCCCTCTGTAAGTATAACTGGTCGTAGCTCAGTTCCTTAAGGCCTACCCTGAGGCAGGAGAGGACCCCTCTGTAAGTATAACTGGTCGTAGCTCAGTTCCTTAAGGCCTACCCTGAGGCAGGAGAGGACCCCTCTGTAAGTATAACTGGTCGTAGCTCAGTTCCTTAAGGCCTACCCTGAGGCAGGAGAGGACCCCTCTGTAAGTATAACTGGTCGTAAGGAGGAGTTTGTACCGAAGGGTGTTTTTATTTACCGATTGGTGTTTTTATTTACCGATTGGTGTTTTTATTTACTGATTGGTGTTTATTTGTACTATATGATGTTAATATTTACTGTTTGGTATTTATTAGCCCATCTTATGATGATGGGCTGTTCAAATTGCCCTTTTTCTGTGATCCTTGGTCCATCCGTTCTTAAAAGTTATTCTTATCGCTATTTCTTTAGAAGTGCTGGATGGATCCTTCCCAAATTTCACATGTCAATTTCCCCTTGGTCTCTAGTCCATCGTTGGGCAGATCTAAAATACAATATGGCAGATCCGAAATACAAGATGGCAGATCTGCAGTCATATTGGATTCTGACTGTAATAGTTTGTTATGGCTATTTTTTTAAAAAGAACTTGATGGATCATTCTCATGATTTATATAAACTGTTCTCGGCATGTACACACTTCAATAATATCCTTGCCAAAGCATAGAAAAGGCTAGTCATTTTTAGAGGTTTAGATGGAAGCTAAATTGAAATGTTTTAAAAATGAAGTATTGTTTAAGCATAGATGGCTGTTGATGGTGGGCTACTCAAGTCCCCCTTTGTCCGTCGTTCTTTGTCCGTCTGTCCTTAAACATTTCTTATTATTGTTACTTGTGGAGAAATACTGGATGGATCATTCTCTAGATCTGTAGGTTCCCTAGCTTTACATTTACTCATTTTCAGTCTGATCTGCAAAACAATATGGCCAACAGGTGGCCATCTTTGATTTTACTGTAATATTTTGTTATTTCTTAACAAATACAGGATGAGTCCTTTTCAAATTTCATTAGGGTTCCCCTTTGGCCTTTGTTGTGCAGCTGACAGGAGGCTGTCTTAGATTTGATAGTTAAAGACTTTGACAAATGTATTAGTTTTTCCTTGGAGGAATTCTCAAATTTGCTTTTTTCCTTTGAGGAATTCTCAACTTTCATATAATTAAGAGCAAATAAGAAAAAAGAAAAAAAATGGGATAGGTCCTAATAAGTGTTACTTTCTTTGCAGCTCGCAAAGCGGAAGAGGAATCCAGCTGAACAGGAGTTGGCGGACTATACAGACCTGATCACGTGGCTGAACACCGAGGCAGAGGAAGTACTACAGATCGTGGACCAGCCTGTCACAGATCGGCAGCAGGAGTATATGGTAATACCTTGTTACATTAACCATCAGTACAGTACAGTATAGTACAGGAGTATATGGTAATACCTTGTTACATTAACCATCAGTACAGTACAGTACAGTACAGTACAGGAGTATATGGTAATACCTTGTTACACTAACCATCATTTAAAGTAGAAAATTCTACCCTAAAATTCTCATCGTCAATCCGGACGTCCAGTGGTTTTGCATAAAAAATGCGCCTTTTTTTCACTCAATATCGGCCATTTACATAAGAAATCGGCAATGACATGGTTCCAAATTACTCTCTTGTACTCTGGCAAAGAGTTACAATCCAATTCATTGACTTAAGCAAGTATAGCTACTCCGTACGACCCAAAACAACTGTTGGAATATTGTCAACATTACGACGACTTTCATCAAGATACCATGTTGTAAAGCAGCTGAGCGAATACGACCACAAGCCGTGATTGGTCAAATTGAAATAAGTCGTGCTTAGCTGAAATCGACGATCCAAAATATTCTGGGGCTTCTCTGATCCAAGTACGCAATGGTTATTGTTGCTTAAGTCGGTGAATTGGATTGACAGAAGGAGATTTTTGACAACAGGCATTATATACCTGTCAATAGAAATAAAAGAAAGAAATCCATTAGAAAAAGTATGTATAAAAACATCAAATTGCCAAAATATTGCATTTTACGAATTTGAATTCTAACAAAACCCATATACTGTTGAATGAATTCAAAATATTAGCAAAAAAATTCGTAAGAAATTTTGACATGAAAAAAATTGGAAAACAAACTTCAAAATTCATACTTGCCAACCCTCCCGATTTAGGCGGGAGGCTCCCGATTTTAGACTGCCTCTCCCGCCTCCCGATCGTGTTTGCAAAAATCGGGAAATCTCCCGATTTTGAGAAACCCCAAAACCATTTAGCTCAATTGTATCACCTTCTTGTGATTTGTAGAGTCCTTCACTCTAGAATCTGACACTGATTAAATAACAAGGCTGCCCCAAGTCCAGTAACGACCCTACTGATAATTGTAAGGGCAGTATATGCCCCGAGGGACTGTAATTGGTGGGGGAGGGGGATCGGGAGACAAGTCAACACAGCAACGGCACAGGTGTCTGGCAGACGTGCTCACTCAAGCATCAATCGGATCCTCTAACATGACCAACAGGTTATTAATTTGTGTAAACAACTATAAGACTTCAAAACAAACACTTGATAAGGCTATTATGTATCAATTTACTCACAGTTGATTGCATTAGACACCGTTAACATATGTGTGTATTCACTGATGGTCGCCGTCTTGGATTACGTAAGGTACAAAACGGAAAACGGAATTAAAATCCGGATTTATTAATTTCCTGACAAATGTGTATTTTATAGTTTTATAAGAAATATTAACACTGTTTATTGATTAAAGATTTTATTTCACATTTATAGTAAATGTGATATTGTGTTTTTTATATTTGTTTCCTTCCAATTTATATATAATGCTAACAATTTGATTTTTTTTTCTTCAAAAAATATTTTCAAATCAGGATAAGTTGAGATACACTTGCAAATAAATAAATAAATTATTTTCCATTTTCAAAATTCATACACCTGTCCATTTTTTTCCTTTTTTTAATTCTTATTTTGATATGATTAAATTGATAAAAAATTAAAATGAAAGGAATATGTTCTAATTCTTTCCCCTTTTCTGGTGGTAAAAAGAACTATAAAAAATTATTTATGCTTTGGTATGTCAAAGGAATCTTAGCATCAGATATGAGCTATTAGGCTATTATGAGTTTGCAAAGAGATTATTCTCTTGAAAATACTACATTATGATATATAGCTACCGGTTCCGCGACAAATAGGAAGATCCCAGTCGAAAATTTCAAACACGCACTTTTCTCCCCCATGGAAATTTTGAAAAGTTGGCAAGTATGAAAATTTGCTGAGCTGAATTTTAAAAGTGATTGGTGTAGAATTGTAACAGAACTTTGGATGGCAGTGTAAAAGGTATGTACACTACACTATCCTTCAGTGACAGCTTTCGGGAATTTACGACAGCCATTCGATTTCAAGTTTATAACACATTTTTATATTGCAGATGTAGTCTGTTTAAACAGAGGAAAGATTTATGGAAGTAGGAACATAATGCTGGACTGTCTTTGTAAGATAAATGTTTGCCTTGTTTGTTTAGACAGACTTGGTCCCTAGAAACCAATAGTTATTTGTCTTACCTTAGTCAGTCAGCAGTCAAGCCAGCCAGTGATAACTGTAGTCGGCTGATCAATGTACACAAGGGGAGTATAGGTAACAGTGTCATGGCAGTACCTTTGTTTTCTGTTATCAGGACTACCTGGCTTTCAAAACAGAAGTAGACAGAAGGGAGAAAACTTTCAAAAAACTAGAGGACAAAATCAAAACAAAAACTGCCCAGAGGATAACTCCGGAGCAGTGGAAGGAACTGGACAACAGGTGGAGCCAGGTGTATCGGCAGACGAGGATGTGGCTCTGGAAACTGGACGCGAGTCTCCCAGGGAGACTAGGCAAGTTTGGTGACTGGCTGAACCAGGCCGAGGAAGTAATGGAGTCCCAGCCAGAGGAGCTAGATAACCGTGAGGACATGGCCAATCAGCTGGCCAAGCTAGTTGGGGACCACAGGGTATGTACCTCAGTGAATTAGCTGTTTTTATACGCCGTAAAACTTGACGGGACATTTTATGGTTTGACTAACGTCTGTCTGTTGTAAACATTTATTTGTTCGGAGATCTCCTCCCACAGTTTTCAACTAATCTCTTTCAAACTTCGTATAATTATTCACTATGACATGCAATTATGATTTCCTGAACATTAGTTAGATATATTAGTAGAGCTGGGTACCACAAAATCAAAGGTACCACGGTATACCACCTTGATTGAATGTTTGAGCTAGCCAAAGGTCTCAGGCTGTTTTGTTCTGAAGCCAATCAACAAGAGGCCTGTCATCAGTTTCTTGTTCTGCTATCCTCTAATATTGTTTGAGTGAAGCTATGTCTGTCCTAGTTGATCAGCAAACTTAAAGGAAATAATTCAACCATATTGGAATTCCAATTGATCTATGTAACAAATAGTTTTTTGATAAGTTAAATGAAAGTCCAGAAAAAAACTGGTACAGGACTAATGTACCACGGTACGTACCATCAAAAATTTATACCACGGTATACTGGTATACCGGTAAAAACACTCAGCCCTATATATTAGAAGAGTTATTGCCCTTTATATTTTCTATGATATTGGAAGAGTTGCTACCCCTTTTCTTTCAGTTCGTAGGTTTTAACATATTAAGATGATGAAAACTGTGCTACCTGTGTGACATTACAATTGATGAGAAGTTTTTCATATCCCATTCTTTTGGCATTGTTATACAATTATTTTTTTCATTTTGGCATGACATATTGTATTACTGTTCCACGACACTCTTGTTAGCTAATGTGGTTTTCAGACATATTGCTTGATTCCAATTCTAGATTATCTGTTTATATGATTTCATAAATGATTTGAGTATCAGGTTTTGAAGATGTCCTTTCCCTATTTAGTTGTACATGATTAAAGTAAAAATGTATAGACATTTAACAAATGTTAAAATCTACATCATTCTTGGTAACCTGAATCCTATTTTAAAATTTCAGGAGTTCTTCAAAGAATTGGAACCTTACAAACAGTTTTTCGCTCAAGTTAAGAAGTCGGGTCGCTATGATGGCGAGTTTTTACCCGGGCCCCAGTTAGATAACCTAGCACTGCGACTAAAGACACTGTCAAATGATGTACCTGTACGGGAAAAGAAATTAGAGTTTGACGAGTATCAGCAGAGAATACTGGCTCTACGTGAGCCGACAGAAGTTCGTTTACAACACTGGACTGCCAAACTGGGCAAACAGAAGGAAGTAGAACAACTGCTCAACGACTACCAGGTTTGTCATAATAATGGGCTTTGTCTTAGTTTTTATAAAAGTATAAGTATCAGTGTAAACTTGATACTGAGAGACAGGGCCAAAATTAAGAAATTATAATAATTGTAGAATGTTATCTGATACAGAGAAAGATGTAGATCTATAGAAATGAAACTTGACCAAAATAATTTTTTTCTATGAGGTTCACCAATAGAATTCTTATCTATGAGTTTTACCAACAGAAGTATTCTCTATGAGGTTCAGACAGTGATTTTGTTTTTCATTTTGTAGGATTTTGTCCTAGCTGGACATTTATTCCGCCATTATGACCAAACATACGAGGAACTGAAGAAGAGAGCAGAGGGTTACAAGAAAATTGCTGGTATGTTTAACAATGTTTTCTGATGTAAACATGCTATCAAAGGGACTTCTTATGTTATAACACCGACCTGAATACAATTGTTGTGTAACATGATTAAGGCCCTCCCACTAGCCTTGAGACTCACAATTGACGAAGTTGAAATAGAGATGTAATGTCTTACTCTGGTAATGTTTAACACATTTTTGATATTCTTAATCCTACAGATCAGGATGAAAAGAGTCGAGTGACCAAGTTCATGGAGGAAGAATCTACTGCCTGGCAAGAGGACGCATCACAGGTGAAGAAATCTCAGAATATACTGGAGGACACGGTAGAGCAGTGGAAGCGATTCTCAGTGTGTGTCGACATTCTCACACCCTGGGTAGCCGAAGGCGAAGCCAAAATATCTCACGGAACAACCGACGAAAAACAACAATTCTTCAGCGAACTTCCCCAGTATGAGGAGAAGAAGAATGTACTGCTGGAATGTGGACAATACTTACAGGAAGTTAGTTGTGAACCTGTGGCTGCCGAGGTAGAACAGACCATGGATAAACTAATTACAAACTTTGTTACGCTGTCAGAGGGGTTTACAACCTTCCAAAACGTGGAAGTGATAGGGAAGGCTCGCACCTCGTACAGCGTGGGTGTAGACAGGATATCAGATTGGCTGCGTAACGCGGAGGATCTCCTGGGACTGGAGGTTCCGTGTGTACATTCCACACTGAAGGATTACCTACAGGATATTGATGTAAGTAAACCAGGTGTGACATATCCTTATATACGTCTCATATATAATCACGCTCCTGTTTGATTAATGGCATAAAAATATTCCACCGTCAGACGTAAAATTTAAGATCTATCGGCAATACATTGTTTAATTGTAATAACTTTTTAAAGTTCTCCAGTATTGTGTGCTGGTGATTTGATGAAACGTAATGATGTTTAAATGTAATGTTGTTTAAATGTAATGGTGTTGAAATGTAATGGTGTTAAAACGTAATGATGTTTAAACGTTATGGTGTTTAAACATAATGGTGTTTAAATGTAATGGTGTTTAAATGTAATGGTGTTTAAATGTAATGGTGTTAAAACGTAATGATGTTTAAACGTTATGGTGTTTAAACAAAATGGTGTTTAAATGTAATGGTGTTTAAACGTAATGGTGTTTAAATGTAATGGTGTTTAAATGTAATGGTGTTTAAAGTTAGTAAAAATAACATTTCTAGAGAAGAAAATTTAAAGGATGTGGCAAGACAGCAGAAAAAAATGAATCACCAAATCACGGCAGATTTTGTCATTTCTTTCGACAGCTTGTGAATAACCAAATCACTGATATGGAGAGTGACTTTAAGATTACGACAAAGACAGCTCAATCCTTAGTGAAGGACAGCTCACAAGAGGATGTCAACGAAATGCTACACACTCTCAACATTCAGAAGGAAGTGATTGTGAGAGTGAGGAAGGAAATTCCTGAAAAACTCAAATATCTAAAAGCAGTGCTTCCAAACGTAGAATCTTTAGAAACAGGAATTTCTGACCTAAACATCTGGCTGGACAAGGGTGAGGCTGTTCTGGCTTCGCACAAGATGGAGGGGACACCCCAGGCTAATGAGGCTCACCTCGAAAAACACAAGGTATACACACAGCTCTATACTGACATTGTGTATGATGGCTTCTCATTTAATCGGGACTGTATTCACAGTAGTATAGACGTTGTCAAGACCTTTGGACAATAGCACGACGTCATTTTGGTACCATGCCGACCTATGTGACGGCAACGCTTTGCACGTCGCCTCAGATAACGCATTAGATCTATCTTAACTAGCTAGCTTAACGTTAATCATTAAGGCGATTGTGGTTTTCAAAAAAGCTCTTCCAGTATGTTAACATACAAGGACAAAAACCTTAATAAATTGGAAAAAATGACATGATTATATATTCAAAAATACCTGAAATATATAACAATTAAATGTCTGTCAGATGGTAATTATTGGCAATATTAACAGACATCTTTCTTTTTATCTTGCACCCTGATTGAATTCATATTGACAATAAATACAATCTGACAGACATTCAATGGATATATAATCCCTGGAGTTAATGGAGAGGGGGCTGCCTTTACTAGCACAGGATTTACAGCTCTGGATCCTGATAGTGTTAGATTGCTATCACTATTTCTTAATAATTAATGAGTCAATCATTCTTCGATTTCATATGAAGGTTCACCTTTGTCCCTAGTTGTACATTGTTCTATTGTCAAAACTAATTTTGAAAAGCAATACGGCTGACATGTGGCCATCTTGGATTTTGACTATGAAAGATTGTCATAGCTTTTTCTTAAGAAATTAACGATGGATATTATCTACACTCGCCTTGGTCTCTAGTTGAACTCTTTTGATTTCACAAATGGTAACAAAAACTAAATGGCTGAATGGTGGCCATGTTTTTTTGAGAATTTTTCTTAAGAGAGATTCTCAAATTTCATTTTAACAGCAAATGAAAGGAATGAAGCTGAAAGAAGGGAAAAGATTGGAAACTTTTTAAATGACAAATGGAGATCATCAATTGTGGTCACTGATTCAAGATGTCTGTGTGATCTTAGTATTATAGCATTATACTGAAAATACAATGAGGATAATGTTAGCTGCTTTGTTTTGTAGGCCTTTTTCTCCGAAGTAACCTACCAGAAATCCATCATGGAAAGTAAAAACAAGGTGCACCAAAAGGTCACATCAACTAAACCCAAATTAGACAATGTCAACTTTGACCCGGTGGACAGACCAATGGAGGAAACTAACCAGCGATTCCAGGTCAGTTTATCATCAATATATCTAGTAATTCGGTTCATACATGAATGAGGATACAATATGATCAATGGCTGGCTACTTGCAGAAAGATTCAGAATTCTGTCTCACATAAACAACGTTTGATTATCGATTCGTGTTTGTAATTATTAAGAGAAAAGATTTGTATCTCATCTATCATTCCAGGCATGTATTGCTGATGCTAAAGACTGGGAGAAGCGGCTGGAGAACCAGTCACGACTCTGGCGAGTACTTCAGCAGAAACAGGAGGCGGTGGAGGCGTGGCTTGCCCAGGCAGAAGCTGTGCTTAATGACGGGGCCGACGATCCCGACAGCCTCATTAGGAAACACAAGAAATTCTTTAACCGTGTTGACAACAGACTCCTTGAGGAGTGTCAGAGCACTGGACAGGAACTTCTGGCCCAGCTCGACCCTCGGGAACAGGCTGATCTCCAACACAGCCTAGCCTCAACTCAGGAACGCTGGAAAGTGAGTGAGAACCAAAGCATCTAGCCAGTCATTCCTTCTTCTCAATTCACGGGCAGTTTTAGTTCTGGTATAACAGATAGTGCAGCATGTTACTAAAAGTGCTACTAACGCATACTGTAAAAGTGGAATTGTTCGCCGTGTGGAAATTTCACATATTTTGCTGACATTAAATAATCGCGAATATATACACACCCGGAAATATTCAATACCACTCAGACTCTGCAGTGTATAATAGTATTATAGGTACACTGTGCTAAACAACATGACTGACAGTGCGAAAATTTTCACACCGCAAACAGTTTGGAGGCTGACGAAGCGAAAAATTTCACATGCGAAAATATTGGCTTTTACAGTATTGGTTTGTAAACTAGCTCTGGTCTCTGTCAGGTAAAAAGATAAGTAATGGGACGTGTTTGATGGTTCATTCAATTGAGCTGTGTTTTATCACAATATGGTGGACTTATCTACTGTAGTGTACATGTATATTCACTTTGATTGGTGGTCTTACAGTGTGTGTTTAATTACTGCAGGTGGTCACTAGCCAGGCCCCGGTCAGACTGACCATGCTCGAGTTCCTTGTGCCCGAGGAGGTCTTTGTCCAGTGTCTGGACTCCGCTGAGCAGACTCTTACGCAGGAACGAAAGTCTCTACAGAAAAACGAAAATGTCAAGGAGGTGTTGAGGAAACACAGGGTAAGGGAAGTAACTCTACACAGAATCAGAAAGTTCCTCAGGGACAGTTTGTTTATTTTGTGATGAAAGTATATTGCTGTCTCTCAAGCAGTACTTGGTAGATCTTTTCTGTATAGACTGCTCCTACGTTTAGTTTCGTTGAGACACCTGTAATGAAAAGGCTAGGGTGGCAACCATGGAGCCATCAAAGGTTTCGATATTTCTCCATTGTTTTTTTGTAATTCTCAAGTACTAGTTTAATCTTTATCAAATATAGAATATGACGTTTTTAATTTTGACCTTTAAAAGAATTTGTAAAAAAAAATTCTTCATTTTTGTCAAAAAACTAGAATTTTAAACTCAGATGATTTATATTTGCTTGAGTTACATGTTGACATGGATGTTAAATGTCAAATTTCTTTGTTTCCATCAAGTAACTTTACGATCAGATTTGACATATTATTAAATTGCCTTTCAGTTGAATGTTCTTGGCACACAATTTTGCTGAACTTTCATGAATAACTTCACCTGGGGGAGGGCATGGTGTTTCTCAAACATTTTCACATTTTTTTAAAATGTTTGTAGCAATTGTTTGTGGAGGGTCAGTTTACACAGACCTGTACACAGTGCCTCGAGAAGATGCAGAAGTTGGCTAAGGATGTGGTCAAACTTGACCGCCAGGAAACCTCGCTTCAGGAACGATACGATGAGCATGCTTCACGGTGGGCTCAGCTCAACCACGCTCTGGATTCCACCCATCTTGATCTGAAACAGCTGCCAGAGAGATGGAAAGATTACAATCAAAAGTACGTCCAACCTTCTTACACTCCATCTTTTATCAGTCTCGGGGAATAATATTTTAGCTCCAATTTGTCAATTTGTCAACAATCAGGAATGAATAAGCACAGCATTCAAGTTCAGTCTGAAGGGAAAAATAATAGTTTTTAATAAACCAATCATACTTTAAGTATTCTAAAATTAAAGTCTATTCATCTTTAAGGCAAAGTGAATTTCCAGTTTACACAAATGTACCTGGTGGTAATTTGTTTGACATTGCTACTATAGGCTTATTACAGAAGTGTTATCTCCCTTGTTTGACATTGCTACTATTGGCCTATCTCAGAAGTATTATCTCCCTTGTTTGACATTGCTACTATTGGCCTATCTCAGAAGTATTATCTCCCTTGTTTGACATTGCTACTATAGGCCTATCTCAGAAGTATTATCTCCCTTGTTTGACATTGCTACTATAGGCCTATCTCAGAAGTGTTATGTCCCTTGTTTGACATTGCTACTATAGGCCTATCTCAGAAGTATTATCTCCCTTGTTTGACATTGCTACTATAGGCCTATCTCAGCAGTATTATCTCCCTTGTTTGACATTGCTACTATAGGCCTATCTCAGAAGTATTATCTCCCTTGTTTGACATTGCTACTATAGGCCTATCTCAGAAGTATTATCTCCCTTGTTTGACATTGCTACTATAGGCCTATCTCAGAAGTATTATCTCCCTTGTTTGACATTGCTACTATAGGCCTATCTCAGAAGTGTTATGTCCCTTGTTTGACATTGCTACTATAGGCCTATCTCAGAAGTATTATCTCCCTTGTTTGACATTGCTACTATAGGCCTATCTCAGCAGTATTATCTCCCTTGTTTGACATTGCTACTATTGGCCTATCTCAGAAGTGTTATGTCCCTTGTTTGACATCGCTACTATAGGCCTATCTCAGAAGTATTATCTCCCTTGTTTGACATCGCTACTATTGGCCTATCTCAGAAGTGTTATGTCCCTTGTTTGACATCGCTACTATTGGCCTATCTCAGAAGTGTTATCTCCCTTGTTTGACATCGCTACTATAGGCCTATCTCAGAAGTATTATCTCCCTTGTTTGACATCGCTACTATAGGCCTATCTCAGCAGTATTATCTCCCTTGTTTGACATATCATGCCTACACTGGGAAGTGTTTTTTGAAACAAATTTGTGCCATGTAATTATGATGTCATAACGGGAATTATGTCATCTGATTGTCACATGGTGCCAAATCATTGTAAAAACACTTCACAGAAGTTCATCTCGCAACCACCATGGTGGCCTATCAAGGGAAATAACAACACTTTTGGGAAAGGACTATTGAGAATTGTAGAAGTTGTTTTCATTGAGTGAATGTTTCCCAACAGACTGGATGACTTACAGACCTCGGTGGCTGTTGTGGAAGACTTGATGGAGCAACTTCAGAATGAGAACCTGACTAGTGGAGAGTACAAGGACCTTCAGAACAAGTTCCAGGTACGTGTCCCTGTCTGCTCCAGTGTAAACCTTCATACACAATTAATATTAGTATTTCAACAACACACTCTAGAATTTAGAAGTCTGTCATTCACATTTCAAATATCAAAAAAGCAACATAATTGACCTGGAAGTAGAAAACTGAGTTGAATCTAGGTATTCATAAAATTATATTGGACTCACCTGGCCTGTCTGACCGTCCAACCATCCGTCTGTCCAGAATATCGTGTTAAATGTATCTAATAAAGTACTGGAGCAATATTTACTGAAGATACTACATCCTACGATATATATGTCCTGCAGACTTCACTGCATGGGTTGCATTGCCACAGCAGCCTGGCTACTATTTCCCCATTCCACACCCATGTACCACTAGATAATGCTGCATTGCCACAGCAGCCAGACTACTATTTCCCCATTCCACACCCATGTACCACTAGATAATGCTGCATTGCCAGTGTGTTGTTATATACCTACAAGTGATACAGTTTTATGAATGCAAGGGAATTAGTCAGTCTAGTTTAAATGAAAAATAATCTTTTCTACAGAAAGCGTTGCGAAACATGCGCAAGTTGGAAGATGATGCTTCCTGTCTGCAAGAGAACCTGGAGGAGCTGCTCAAAGACTCGCCAGATGCTGACAATTCTGCTGAACAGCGTCGTCTCCGGGAATTGCTAGCTCGTTTCCAGGGGTTACAGCCGAAGTTACAGCCCACAGGTGACAAATCAGCGATCTTTTCTAAAGCCTACGACTTCCGTGATGGTATTGACAAGCGAGCCAGTTGGTTGGAGGAGACTCAGAAACTTGTGATGGACCAGCCGTTTATCGATGGACTGGAAGATGCTCGTGCCTACCTACATGAACATGAAGTAAGACCAGTTCATTACATTTCATTTCCCTGTCTTTCTAGTGGCACTTGCTTTCTTTGGTTTAGAATATGTAAAACTCAGACGGACAGATTAGCATCTGGAGTTTAAGTTAGAAAGGAAATATGAATGTTCTTATCCCGTGGAAATATTCACCTGATTTAGGTTATTGAATGGGTTAAAAATGATAATCTTTTAAAGTAAATGATGAGGTGTTGAGTATTTTAAAATGATCTAGCACGTTGGTCTGAGTGTTTGTTAATTCATCAACGAGAAGGTATTGACTATTCCTAGTGACTTTAGGTGCTCTAGTGTTTGTGAATTCTCTGTTAGGTAGTGCTAATTGTGTTTCTTTCAAATGCATGCTTTTACTCCTAATTTTAACTAAATGATTTTACTGCAATGGAAATATAGGCCTTCTGTTAGTCTAAACAACTCATGCGTTGATCAAGCCATTTGTGTATAATGGTAATTGTTCTTTCCAATATTTTGTCCTCACGTTTAACACCATCTTGGATCATTTACTTGCTTTGTTCATCCAATAAGAAGTTCACCATGTGCACAGTTCCTACCATTATGTCAATTTGAAAGCACCAGGAAAATAAATATTTAAATAATTTCACTTCTGGTTTAAAAATGACACCACATAATGGTTTTCGTATGTTTTTATTTGAACAGGGAAATGTAAATACACAAGTCTGGTGATTGTATCAAACAATGGTTCATCATTCTCAAACATGCCTCTCTATTTTTACTAGAACTTTATTTTTCTGTTAACAGTGTTGTTTTTTTTCACAATTCAAGGTCTAGTTCAATTGTGTTTCCTTAAACTATATGTTTAATCACATCCTGATTCTTTCGTAAATTTTGGTTCTCTGTGAAATAACTCAGACTTTTTAAATGAAAAATACTCTCTGAAATTTGTTACTACTGGGAATAGGTCCTATATTTCCTGTAACAACTGGGAACAGGTCCCTGATTACTGTTACTACTGGGAACAGGTCCTAGATTTACTGTTACTAATGGGAACAGGTCCCAGATTTACTGTTACTACTGGGAACAGGTCCTAGATTACTGTTACTATGGGAACAGGTCCCTGATTACTGTTACTACTGGGAACAGGTCCTAGATTTACTGTTACTAATGGGAACAGGTCCTAGATTACTGTTACTACAGGGAACAGGTCCTAGATTACTGTTACTATGGGAACAGGTCCCTGATTACTGTTACTACTGGGAATAGGTCCCTGATTACTGTTACTACAGGGAACAGGTCCTAGATTTACTGTAACTACTGGGAACAGGTCCTAGATTTACTGTTACTACTGGGAACAGGACCTAGATTTACTGTAACTACTGGGAACAGGTCCTAGATTTACTGTAACTACTGGGAACAGGTCCTAGATTTACTGTTACTACTGGGAACAGGACCTAGATTTACTGTAACTACTGGGAACAGGTCCTAGATTTACTGTAACTACTGGGAACAGGTCCTAGATTTACTGTTACTACTGGGAACAGGTCTTAGATTTACTGTTACTACTGGGAACAGGTCCTAGATTTACTGTTACTAATGGGAACAGGTCCTAGATTTACTGTTACTAATGGGAACAGGTCCTAGATTACTGTTACTACAGGGAACAGGTCCTAGATTTACTGTTACTACTGGGAGCAGGTCCTAGATTTACTGTTACTAATGGGAACAGGTCCTAGATTGCTGTTACTACTGGGAACAGGTCCTAGATTTACTGCTACTACTGGGAACAGGTTCCAGATTTACTGTAACTACTGGGAACAGGTCCTAGATTTACTGTTACTAATGGGAACAGGTCCTAGATTTACTGTTACTACTGGGAAATGGTCCTAGATTTACTGTTACTACAGGGAACAGGTCCTAGAGTACTGTTACTACAGGGAACAGGTCCTAGATTTACTGTTACTACTGGGAACAGGTTCCAGATTACTGTTACTACTGGGAACAGGTCCTATGTTTACTGTAACTATTGGGAACAGGTCCTAGATTTACTGTTACTAATGGGAACAGGTCCTATATTTACTGTAACTACTGGGAACAGGTCCTAGATTTACTGTAACTACCGGGAACAGGTCCTAGATTTACTGTTACTACTGGGAACAGGTCCTAGATTTACTGTAACTACTGGGAACAGGTCCTAGATTTACTGTAACTACTGGGAACAGGTCCTAGATTTTCTGTAACTACTGGGAACAGGTCCTAGATTTACTGTTACTACTGGGAACAGGTCCTAGATTTACTGTTACTAATGGGAACAGGTCCTAGATTTATTGTTACTACTGGGAACAGGTCCTAGATTTACTGTTACTAATGGGAACAGGTCCTAGATTTACTGTTACTACTGGGAACAGGTCTTAGATTTACTGTTACTACTGGGAACAGGTCCTAGATTTACTGTTACTACTGGGAAATGGTCCTAGATTTACTGTAACTACTGGGAACAGGTCCCTGATTACTGTTACTACTGGGACCAGGTCCTAGATTTCCTGTAACAACTGGGAACAGGTCCCTGATTACTGTTACTACTGGGAACAGGTCCTAGATTTACTGTTACTAATGGGAACAGGTTCCAGATTTACTGTTACTACTGGGAACAGGTCCTAGATTACTGTTACTATGGGAACAGGTCCTAGATTTACTGTTACTACTGGGAACAGGTCCTAGATTACTGTTACTACTGGGAACAGGATCCAGATTACTGTTACTACAGGGAACAGGTCCTAGATTTACTGTTACTACTGGGAACAGGTCCTAGATTACTGTTACTACTGGGAACAGGTCCTATATTACTGTTACTACTGGGAACAGGTCCTAGATTTACTGTTACTACTGGGAACAGGTCCTAGATTACTGTTACTACTGGGAACAGGATCCAGATTACTGTTACTACAGGGAACAGGTCCTAGATTTACTGTTACTACTGGGAACAGGTCCTAGATTACTGTTACTACTGGGAACAGGTCCTATATTTCCTGTAACAACTGGGAACAGGTCCTAGATTTACTGTTACTACTGGGAACAGGTCCTAGATTTACTGTTACTAATGGGAACAGGTCCTAGATTACTGTTACTAATGGGAACAGGTCCCAGATTTACTGTTACTATGGGAACAGGTCCTAGGTCACTGTTACTATGGGAACAGGTCCTAGATTTACTGTAACTACTGGGAACAGGTCCTAGATTTACTGTTACTACTGGGAACAGGTCCTAGATTTACTGTTACAACTGGGAACAGGTCCTATATTTCCTGTAACAACTGGGAACAGGTCCTTGATTACTGTTACTACTGGGAACAGGTCTTAGATTTACTGTTACTAATGGGAACAGGTCCTAGATTTACTGTTACTACAGGGAACAGGTCCTAGATTTACTGTTACTATGGGAACAGGTCCTAGGTTACTGTTACTATGGGAACAGGTCCTAGATTTACTGTAACTACTGGGAACAGGTCCTAGATTACTGTTACTACTGGGAACAGGTCCTAGATTTACTGTTACTACTGGGAACAGGTCCTAGATTTACTGTTACTACTGAGAACATGTCTAAATTTATTGTAAATTATCTACAATATAAATGTACTTGTTTGTTAACTGGTCTTGTTTGATAGGTGGGGATTGTGTCTGTTAACAAACTCAGCAGCACTTATATGTGACAGTGCTGTAATGACATCTTATTTGAAAAGATTTAAAAAATACCAAGTATCTATGATTTTGTTATGCATGAGACAAAATATTAGAAATTGTGATCAACTGTGCCTTTAAATTGATGTGAACAGAAATATGTAACTAAGTGATGGACAATAAGACGATGTAAGGTTACGTAGGAACACAGAACCAGACCGTGATGTTGTGATATGGAGTGTGACGAGACTTTCCCTCCGTAAACTGCTAGTGTAATCTGTGTAGATTGGAACTTTTAGATGTTGTATAACAGAATTTTGTGTTCAGCTTTTGTATATGTACATAGTTATAGGTAGTGCACATCTTTCTGTAAGACTAGATTTTACAATGATAAAATGATTTGTATTTTGTTAAAGTTATTCTCGCCCTGAGTATGTATCTGTTCACATGGTACTTACCAGTCAAACCTGCTGTGTCTCGTGTACTGATATAACTGTGAGTTACATGTTAAGTCCCAGCTTACAGCTGCAGCAGGTACAGGCAAACCTGCTGTGTCCCTTATACTGATATAACTGTGAGTTATATGTTAAGTCCCAGCTCACTGCTGTAGCAGGTACAGGCAAACCTGCTGTGTCCCTTATACTGATATAACTGTGAGTTATATGTTAAGTCCCAGCTTACAGCTGTAGCAGGTACAGGCAAACCTGCTGTGTCCCTTATACTGATATAACTGTGAGTTGTATGTTAAGTCCCAGCTTACAGCTGTAGCAGGTACTTTTTTCTGTAAGATATATTTCATCAGAATGAAAATGGCCAAACCTTATACAAGAGTTTATGAAAATATTGCCATCTTCTTAGAGAAACATAAAATGTCTTAAAGAAAGAAGAGCAATAACACTCTTTTGTTGCACCTGCATGAATGTTGTTAATACATTGTATATATTTATACCTGTCCTCTCTGTGGAAGTTGTATTTACTCTTTGTGAAAGCACAACAACAATGTTTGTAGAGTATATAACATGCTATTATACTGGTTTATTGTAGAATCTAAGTATGGGAGTTCCATGTTTCACTAACCTTTCTGTCAAACTTTTCATCCTCCCTAATGTCACACAGTAGTATGGAGAATTCTTAAGATGAACAGGAAAACAGTACTAATCCTATAATAAACAAACATCACCCCAACATAAACATGTTGAAATCATGTTCTACTGATAAATTGTAACCTAAATGGCTTTTATCTGATATTAATTTATGTCTGCACTGTTGTCATTGGTACTGCTATCTGTATATCACCCAGTTGTGTTGTATGTATATTTTTGTACAAATATATTTAATAATTATCTATTTTTTGAGTAGCTATTATATCAAATCAATATTCCAGCTATATTAATCCATTAACACTATGTTTTAATATTACCAGATGTAAAATAAATATAACACATATTACTATACTTACCAACACTTCTGGAAATATTACCAGTATGTAAAATAAATATAACACATATTACTATACTTACCAACACTTCTAAACTTTGAACTCACAATTTTTTTATTATTATGTTTTGGACTTTCACATGGATTAGCCTCCAAACATAAATTGTATGAGTTAACCTAATTCAAATTCTAAAACCTTTTGTTTGAGTTTTATGTTATACTCTGTGAAAAACAAATATTTGACATCAAATGTATTTATATTTTACAGAACATTATGACAAAGCTTGAGTCAGAGCGCCCCAACATCATGGCTGACATTGAGGCTGGAAAACGATTACAGAGGGATCACAATGCCCCGAGCTTTGTCAACAAGACTGTCACTGATCTCGACAGGAAGTGGAAAGATACTAACGAACTGGCCAAAGCCAAGCATACCAAACTTAAGGTAAAGATACTAACAAACTGGCCAAAACCAAGCGTACCAAACTTAAGGTAAAGATACTAACGAACTGGCCAAAACCAAGCATACCAAACTTAAGGTAAAGATAGTAACGAACTGGCCAAAACCAAGCATACCAAACTTAAGGTAAAGATACTAACAAACTGGCCAAAACCTGCAAGCATACCAAACTTAAGGTAAAGATACCAACAAACTGGCCAAAACCAAGCATGCCAAACTTAAGCTAAAGATACTAACGAACTGGCCGAAGCCAAGCATACCAAACTTAAGGTAAAGATACTAACAAACTGGCCAAAACCAAGCATGCCAAACTTAAGGTAAAGATACTAACAAACTGGCCAAAACCTGCAAGCATACCAAACTTAAGGTAAAGATACCAACAAACTGGCCAAAACCAAGCATGCCAAACTTAAGGTAAAGATACTAACGAACTGGCCGAAGCCAAGCATACCAAACTTAAGGTAAAGATACTAACAAACTGGCCAAAACCAAGCATGCCAAACTTAAGGTAAAGATACTAACAAACTGGCCAAAGCCAAGCATGCCAAACTTAAGGTAAAGATACTAACGAACTGGCCAAAACCAAGCATGCCAAACTTAAGGTAAAGATACTAACAAACTGGCCAAAGCCAAGCGTACCAAACTTAAGGTAAAGATACTAACAAACTGGCCAAAACCAAGCATGCCAAACTTAAGGTAAAGATACTAACAAACTGGCCAAAACCAAGCATACCAAACTTAAGGTAAAGATACTAACAAACTGGCCAAAGCCAAGCATGCCAAACTTAAGGTAAAGATACTAACAAACTGGCCAAAGCCAAGCATGCCAAACTTAAGGTAAAGATACATACCAAACTTAAGGTAAAGATACTAACAAACTGGCCAAAGCCAAGCATACCAAACTTAAGGTAAAGATACTAACAAACTGGCCAAAACCAAGCGTACCAAACTTAAGGTAAAGATACATACCAAACTTAAGGTAAAGATACTAACTAACTGGCCAAAACCAAGCATACCAAACTGAAGGTAAAGATACTAACAAACTGGCCAAAACCAAGCATACCAAACTTAAGGTAAAGATACTAACAAACTGGCCAAAGCCAAGCATACCAAACTTAAGGTAAAGATACTAACAAACTGGCCAAAGCCAAGCATACCAAACTTAAGGTAAAGATACTAACAAACTGGCCAAAACCAAGCATGCCAAACTTAAGGTAAAGATACTAACAAACTGGCCAAAACCTGCAAGCATATCAACCTTAAGGTAAAGATACTAACAAACTGGCCAAAACCAAGCATACCAAACTTAAGGTAAAGATACATACCAAACTTAAGGTAAAGATACTAACAAACTGGCCAAAGCCAAGCATACCAAACTTAAGGTAAAGATACATACCAAACTTAAGGTAAAGATACTAACAAACTGGCCAAAGCCAAGCATACCAAACTTAAGGTAAAGATACATACCAAACTTAAGGTAAAGATACTAACAAACTGGCCAAAGCCAAGCATACCAAACTTAAGGTAAAGATACTAACAAACTGGCCGAAACCAAGCATACCAAACTTAAGGTAAAGATACTAATGAACTGGCCAAAACCAAGCATACCAAACTTAAGGTAAAGATACATACCAAACTTAAGGTAAAGATACTAACAAACTGGCCAAAACCAAGCATACCAAACTTAAGGTAAAGATACCAACAAACTGGCCAAAACCAAGCATGCCAAACTTAAGGTAAAGATACTAACAAACTGGCCAAAACCAAGCGTACCAAACTTAAGGTAAAGATACATACCAAACTTAAGGTAAAGATACCAACAAACTGGCCAAAACCAAGCATACCAAACTTAAGGTAAAGATACTAACAAACTGGCCAAAACCAAGCGTACCAAACTTAAGGTAAAGATACATACCAAACTTAAGGTAAAGATACTAACAAACTGGCCAAAACCAAGCATACCAAACTTAAGGTAAAGATACCAACAAACTGGCCAAAACCAAGCATGCCAAACTTAAGGTAAAGATACTAACAAACTGGCCAAAACCAAGCGTACCAAACTTAAGGTAAAGATACATACCAAACTTAAGGTAAAGATACCAACAAACTGGCCAAAACCAAGCATACCAAACTTAAGGTAAAGATACTAACAAACTGGCCAAAACCAAGCGTACCAAACTTAAGGTTACTTTTGTCTTTTTGGCCACTTTGACCACATGGATGATATATTACTGGTAAGGTTATGTTAAGCTAACCATCCATGGGACCCTTTACTGTATTGATGATATATTACTGGTAAGGTTATGTTAAGCTAACCAGCCATGGGACCCTTTACTGTATTGATGATATATTACTGGTAAGGTTATGTAAAGCTAACCATCCATGGGACATTTACTGTATGGATGATATATTACTGATAAGGTTATGTTAAGCTAACCAGCCATGGGACCCTTTACTGTATTGATGATATATTACTGGTAAGGTTATGGTTAAGCTAACCATCCATGGGACCCTTTACTGTATGGATGATATATTACTGGTTAGGTTATGTTAAGCTAACCATCCATGGGACCGTTTACTGTATGGATACTAACGAACTGGCCAAAACCAAGCATGCCAAACTTAAGGTAAAGATACTAACAAACTGGCCAAAGCCAAGCGTACCAAACTTAAGGTAAAGATACTAACAAACTGGCCAAAACCAAGCATGCCAAACTTAAGGTAAAGATACTAACAAACTGGCCAAAACCAAGCATACCAAACTTAAGGTAAAGATACTAACAAACTGGCCAAAGCCAAGCAAGCCAAACTTAAGTTAAAGATACTAACAAACTGGCCAAAGCCAAGCATACCAAACTTAAGGTAAAGATACATACCAAACTTAAGGTAAAGATACCAACAAACTGGCCAAAACCAAGCATGCCAAACTTAAGGTAAAGATACTAACAAACTGGCCAAAACCAAACGTACCAAACTTTAGGTTACTTTTGTCTTTTTGGCCACTTTGACCACATGGATGATATATTACTGGTAAGGTTATGTTAAGCTAACCATCCATGGGACCCTTTACTGTATTGACGATATATTACTGGTAAGGTTATGTTAAGCTAACCAGCCATGGGACCCTTTACTGTATTGATGATATATTACTGGTAAGGTTATGTTAAGCTAACCAGCCATGGGACCCTTTACTGTATTGACGATATATTACTGGTAAGGTTATGTTAAGCTAACCATCCATGGGACATTTACTGTATGGATGATATATTACTGATAAGGTTATGTTAAGCTAACCAGCCATGGGACCCTTTACTGTATTGATGATATATTACTGGTAAGGTTATGTTAAGCTAACCATCCATGGGACCCTTTACTGTATGGATGATATATTACTGATAAGGTTATGGTTAAGCTAACCATCCATGGGACCCTTTACTGTATGGATGATATATTACTGGTAAGGTTATGGTTAAGCTAACCATCCATGGGACCCTTTACTGTATGGATGATATATTACTGGTTAGGTTATGTTAAGCTAACCATCCATGGGATTCTTTACCATATGGTATTCACTTATCACAAACAAGAGCTGGAGGTAGAATCAATGGGATTTAGGAACTGGCTGAAGATAAACAGGAGAAGATATACATACATGTATGATAATGGGGAGGTATATTGATGTTTTCTCTGATATGGCCAGGTCAGCCACTGGAGTCTGCTACACTGGTAACAGTAGAAACTGGTTTAACTTCTCAATTTGTGGTTTTGCATCTCGGAATATTTGTTTTTGGGCAGTTCTAATGTAAATGATAGTCGGAAGCTGTACCAAAGTGCTAGATGGATGACTTCCAATGTACATCAGAAATGGATTGGTGACTTTCAATACAGGTCAGAAAAGAATAAAACCTTCCGGTAATCCTTGATATAAAAGTTGATGTTATTCCATGTACAGAAGAGGAGAAGCAGGATGAGTTTTGGAAGATTAGATGGAAATGTTGCCTAGTTGAGTATTCCTTGTACATGGGGCCGAATTGACCAAGTGGTTTAGGTATCTGATATTCTGCTACCACTAGCCCCCTACCACTGGGTCGCTGGTTGAAGGCCTAGGTGGGGGAAGTTAACAGGTACTCCTACTGGATTGATCTTGACCTCTATTTATGTAAACAATAATTAAAATTCTTGTCTTGTTTTTGCAGGAAAAGGTGAAGGACTGGGAGCAGTATGAGACCCAGAAGGGTCAGATGATTCAGTACCTTAAGAAGGCGGAGGCAGAGCTTGAGAAGCCTCCTGCGACCACAGGACAGGAACTCGCTCAGAAGGACCTCAACTCAAAGAAGGTCAGTGCTAACTACAGCAGGCGTAGTAATTACAGCTTAAGGAACGCCAAACTCAAAGTATGATAAGATGAAACTTTGTGTAACAAGAAACATTTGAATACATTTTTATTTATTTACACAATTATTTTAATTATTTCAGGAGCTTAAAAATGCACTGAGCAGACTTAAGGGAAATATTTCTGAGATGCAGAAATTAAATGCTGCCCTTAGTGAAAGTGCGAGTCGTGAGAGACGAGGACCTCTGAAAGGGGAGCTAACTGATATAGACAAACGGCTGGAGAATGTGTCTGTTAGACTGAACGCCAAGCTGTCTGACCTGGAAGCCACCATTGCTAAGTGGACAGAATACTACAAACGTCTTAATCACTTCTGTGACTGGCTCAATGAGAAAGAGACTAAACTCAACGAGGTGTATGAGAATAAGTCGGACGCACCTGAGGAACAACTGAATAAATCCAAGGTAAAAACTGTAGGATTCAGGTGTCTGATGTATTGGCCACGCTAAGTCAAACATCAACACCCGGCTTAAAGGTCCTAAGACATTTGTGTAACAGTAAGCATATTTACCTGGCTATAAGGTCCTAAGACATTTGTGTAATAGTAAACATTTTTACCTGGCTATAAGGTCCTAAGACATTTGTGTAATAGTAATCATTTTTACCTGGCTATAAGGTCCTAAGACATTTGTGTAATAGTAATCATTTTTACCTGGCTATAAGGTCCCAAGACATTTGTGTAATAGTAAACATTTTTACCTGGCTATAAGGTCCTAAGACATTTGTGTAATAGTAATCATTTTTACCTGGCTATAAGGTCCTAAGACATTTGTGTAATAGTAATCATTTTTACCTGGCTATAAGGTCCCAAGACATTTGTGTAACAGTAAACATTTTTACCTGGATATAAAGTCCCAAGACATTTGTGTAACAGTAAACATTTTTACCTGGATATAAAGTCCTAAGAAATTTGTGTAATAGTAAACATTTTTACCTGGATATAAGGTCCCAAGACATTTGTGTAACAGTAAACATTTTTACCTGGCTGTAAGGTCCGAAGACATTTGTGTAACAGTAAACATATTTACCTGGGTGTAAGGTCCTAAGACATTTATGTATAATGCTCAACATATTTTCCTACAGGCCATTGCATCTGAGGTCTATGAGAATCACATTACACTGGAAACTCTAGAGAAGGATGCAAAGGGCATGTCACAGAACTTCCGTTCCCGGGAGACCGCTGCTCTGAGGACAAAACTTGCTAGTATCCGCCGGCAGTGGGAGAGTCTGTGCTCGCGTGCCCAGGACCGAAGCTCGGCACTGACAGGAAGTGTGGCTCACTGGCAGACCCACCAGAACTTGTCACAGCGACTGATGCCTTGGATCGTGAAGGCAGAAAAGTACTGTGCAACAGAGCTACCCAAGTGTTCCTCACTGGAGGAGGCTCGCGACCTGCACGACCTTCATCAGGTAAACACACGAACAGCTCTTTGATGAAATTGGACAGACTGAATGATAAAACATTTTTGTTGCTAGTGGCATTACATACTATTGGTTCTTCCTTCTTTCTGGATTTTTCTAGCAGACTTTTTTTGAATGATCAGTATAATAGGTAGTTATGCATGGGCATTTTAATTTGAGATTTCTACTGTTTTGAAGGTAGTAAGTTACTAGTTAAGATGAAGTGTAACTTGTCCGTTAGTTACTTGTTAAGATGAAGTGTAACTTGTCCAGTAAACCCAATCTCTTGGTTTTGTTTACAGTCCTTCCTACACGAGTGTGAGGAACAGTTCCCCGTGTTTGAGAAGATGAACACGGAGGCTGGCTACCTGATGGACCAGCCTAACATGGCCAAGGACATGGAAACTCTCCAGAAACGCTGGAATGACATCATCAGTGCTTCTGAGGAGCGCAGCCATAAAGTTGACAAAATGCATGGGGCATGGACTGCTTACGACCAAGAACTCAGCAATTTTGACGAAGTTCTTGAGAAATTCCAGACCCGTCTTGCACAAGAACCAAATGTCAGTTCAACCGATGTTCAAGTTCTCGAGCATGAACTTGCCATTTGTAAGGTAAGAGAGTTTTGTCAATGGAGTACTTTATCTCTTAAGAGGTATTGGTTCATTAAAAGAATTTATCTGAAATTTAATCCTTTTCATTTAAAGTTCTACTTTCACCATTTTTTTACCTTGTTTTCCACAGACTCTGCAGGAAGATATCCGCGGCCAGCAGCCACATCTGACTGCCCTACAGAGGCAGTTTGAGCAAGTGAAGCAGCATGCCACACCCGACGGTGTCAAATCCCTGAAGTCAAAACACGATGCGGTGAAGGGAGCGTATGAGAAGATCTCCGAGGAAGCTGGTGAGAGACAGGCTATGCTGAATGCTGCTGTACGCCACAGACAGGACTTTTACTCCCAGCTGCAGGACTTCGAGAAGTGGCTGAAGAAAACACAGCGAAAACTGGACACTGGCAATGAAATCTACTCCGACGAAGTAGCAGAGATGCAGTCCAAACTTAAGGTTTGTGTAATTGTCATTCATGGATATAAAATTTTCATATAACTCTTTAATTGATCCTGCTTGATTTTAGTATCATAAAAAATTTAAATTTATGTAGATATAGACATACATAATTTTGTATTAACTGAAATGAACAGACTTTTGTGATGTATCTGGAGTACATAGATCCGGACAACACACTGTTACTGACTGATGTAATTACAGGCTCTGAAGTCGGAGTGTGTGGGCCAGGAGCCGATGTTCAACACTCTCTCCCAGGAGTTCAAGGATCTGATGAAAGGATGCGACAAGGATGAGGCCGCCATTCTCAGTGACAGATTCGACCACCTCATCGCTGGCTACACCAAGGTGGAGGACCTGATCAAGAACCGCGAGGAACTGTGTGGGAACTGGTCAAGTTATGCCACTGACCACAAGGACACACAGAACCGCCTCAAGGTCCTGCAGGCCAAATTAGCATCACCGGACATCACAGAAGACGAGGTAACCAAGATAAACAAGGAGGTGGAGGGACTCTGGCGCAGCATGGGACCTTGGGCTCAGAAGGCAGAGAAGCTTGACGACCTCATGGCAACCTCACAGATGACCATCAAGGACCGCGCCACGCAGCGCACTCTACACTTCGGTACTGAAGTCCAGGCCATCGAGAGCATGTGTGGCAATGTGTCTACAAATGCCAAGCAGAAGGAAGACCACCTGGGTGAGCTGACACAGCTATGGGAGGACTTCACTGACAAGAAGGAAGGACTTGTTGACAAATTACACACACTTGTACAGAAGATTGATGGGGCCACTGTGGAAAACTCAAGCCTCCAGGGAATCAAGGACCTGGTGCGAGAAATTGAGGTATGAACCATGCAATTTCATTATTTGGAATAAGTTAAACACATCCATAATGTTTCTCTAAACTCATTTAACACGTGCGTAAAATTGAAACACATCCATAATGTTTCTCTAAACTCATTTTACACATGTGTAAAATTGAAACACATCCATAATGTTTCTCTAAACTCATTTTAAACGTGTGTAAAATTGAAACACATCCATAATGTTTCTCTAAACTCATTTTACACATGTGTAAAATTGAAACACATCAATAATGTTTCTCTAAACTCATTTTAAACGTGTGTAAAATTGAAACACATCCATAATGTTTCTCTAAACTCATTTTAAACGTGTGTAAAATTAAAATGAATGTGAAATATCTTCCTCAGGATGCCAGAGATGACTTGTTCACCTACAACCCAGAATACGAGCAGTTACGGGAACTCGGCCGACAAATCATGCAGGCTGACATTAGTAAGGGGGCACCTGTACAGGCGAACCTGTCGGAGGTGAATACGGCGTGGGATCAGATACAGGCTCTACTCGCCCAGAAACACCAAACCTTCTCTGGGGCTGCTAACCTCTGGCAACAGTACAACGACGCCAAGCAAGGCGTGGCACGGGTTATGGAGGATGTGGAACCGGTGATTTCACAGGACGTGACATTTACTACCCAGGCAGAGGTAAAGAAGTCCCTGGATCAACACAAGGTGAATATATATCTACAATGTAATGTTACTATTGGCTTCTACTCTGTATAGAGCAATTTAGACAAACAACTTGGACAAAAATAGGATGTATATGTTTAGTTGGAATTGAGGTCTGACAAAGATAGGATGTATATGTTTAGTTGGAATTGAGGTCTGACAAAGATAGGAATGTACATGTCACTTTAGAATTGAGGTCTGACAAAGATAAGAATGTATATGTCTAGTTAGGATTGAGGTTTGACAAAGATAAGAATGTATATGTCACGTTAGAAATGAGGTCTGACAAAGATAAGAATGTATATGTCTAGTTAGGATTGAGGTTTGACAAAGATAAGAATGTATATGTCACGTTAGAAATGAGGTCTGACAAAGATAAGAATGTATATGTCACGTTAGAAATGAGGTCTGACAAAGATAAGAATGTATATGTCACGTTAGAAATGAGGTCTGACAAAGATAAGAATGTATATGTCACGTTAGAAATGAGGTCTGACAAAGATAAGAATGTATATGTCTAGTTAGGATTGAGGTTTGACAAAGATAAGAATGTATATGTCACGTTAGAAATGAGGTCTGACAAAGATAAGAATGTATATGTCTAGTTAGGATTGAGGTTTGACAAAGATAAGAATGTATATGTCACGTTAGAAATGAGGTCTGACAAAGATAAGAATGTATATGTCTAGTTAGGATTGAGGTTTGACAAAGATAAGAATGTATATGTCACGTTAGAAATGAGGTCTGACAAAGATAAGATAAGGGGAAAATACAGAAAAACACACATACCGAACAAAACCCCAGTAACAATACAAGTTAATTTGTTTGTGTAGAATGCCGAGTTTGAGCTACACGCTAACCAGTCCCAGCTGGACCAGATGAACAATCGCGGGCTACAGCTTCTGGAGGAACTAAAGAATGTGCCCAGCTTCAACGTGGCTGTACTGGAACAAGATATGGACCAGATCAACCACAAGTGGGAGACGGCCAACTCGGTATGTACCCTGCTAAGTTACTGCATTAGATTCATGGTGTTTTGCTGGTATCTTCCTTGGATGGAGCTTAAAATGGGTGTGATCAAAGAGGACTTTGACATATTTCAAATAATTCAAAAGATTTCTTCTGAAAAAGTGAAAAGCCTATATCTAGTGCAATGATATTAACATAAAGGATTGCTGATCCACCTCAGGGTTGCTAAATTTAAGTTTGTGTAAGTCCTTAAACACATTCTTGTCATTAACCAAAAAATGAATGATCTGGATGAAATGACCCTTCACCTATTTTAGGATGTTGAGAATCATAAGGAGAACCTTGAGGCACAGCTTGGGTGCTGGGACCAAGTACAAACCGGGAAAGAAGAGGTGGAATCTTGGGTCAATGCCATGGTTACCAAACTCGACGACAGTCTCAAACATTTTGATGATGCTGTGAGCGTAGAATCCTGTTTAATGAAATACAAGGTAATGTATGTTTTTAGATTATAATAGAAAACAATCGTTTTGTAAGTTATCTAAACACTTCTGATTGTTTGTGCACTAATATATAGAAAGTATAAACCCTATTCCAGTAAGCTGTGGGATGGAAAAGTGCTTCAATGTTTTCAAAAAAATTAGAAATTGCAAATATAACAACTTGTTCAGATCATTGACATTTAAACATTTTAGTAGAGATGGTACCCATGTTAGGTTATATAATAAGTGTTCTCCTGACTGATACTTTGCTGTTTTTTCTGCCAATTGTCTTGATTCTCAGGACTTCAGTACTTTGATCTTGTCTTTCCTTTGCTGACGTACTCAACGATACTTTGCTGTTTTTTCTGCCAATTGTCTTGGTTCTCAGGACTTCAGTACTTTAATCCTGTGATAAGTTTTTCCTTGGCTGTCATACTCAATGATACTTTGCTATTTTTTCTGTGAATCGTCTTGGTTCTCAGGTCTTCAGTACTTTGATCCTGTGATAAGTTTTTCCTTGGCTGACATATTTTTATTTTAATGTTTTCTTTCCAGGAGGAGGCTCCATATTTCCAGGAAGTTTTGTCGGAGCTCCAGCAGAAAGTCCAGGACCTGACTGAGCTAAACAAGGACCAGGAAATCCCAGGCCTGGTGGCCCAACAGGAGGCCATCGAGGAACAGATGGAAAAGGCTACCAACATGGCCAACAAACTGGAGAGCATAATGACGGACTTCTCTGATGAACGTGGAACTCTTCAAAAGGAGGTGGAAAAGGAGGTCAGATTTGTCAACAAAATCAAGGACAAGCTTGCCAAATGTGACGATGTTTCAGGAAGTGATGAAGATCTTGTTAAGAGACTGCAGACGTGTAGGGTAAGTCAGTTAAAAATAAAGAATACCAAAGCGTCATCAAAACCATAATCTGAACTCAAAATTGATTAAACTAGGGGCAAAATATGGATAAAAAGGAATGAATTACACCCTTGTACCTTTTAACGCAAATGATTAGAGGATAACGGTTTACTTTCAAAAGTCATATTTTGTGAAAATTGCAAAAGGAAGCAAATGGTCTAGTGAAAAATCCTTCAATTTTCAAACATAATTTTGATGGTGTTATATTTAAGGAACTACAAGCTGAAATGGACAGTCACAGGAAAAATATCAAAGATCTGCAGGAAAAGTCCAATGCACTTCAAGCCAAATATCCTTCGGCTGAAACCAGCAACCTTGCCAAAGATGCAATTGTGCTTACAAAGAAATTTGAAGCTTCTCGTAACCGTGCCGACAAGATTGAGGACACCCTAGAGAGTTCCCTGGAACAGCACTGTCAGGACGCGCAGCTGCAGCAGCAGCGCTGGCTTACTGCTGCCAAGGAGAAGGTGGCCTGGTGTGGGGACATAGCAGGCGACCGGTACAGCGTTGAGGCCAAGCTTGGCACCATCAAGGTAACTCCGTCATAGGCACTGAGCCTAGGTAGAGTGCTCTTATTTCTGTGCTTGAAACATTTATATAGACCACAAATTGTTTAGGGCTGTCCAAAATAATTCATTATTGAAGAGGGGAAACAAGTTTTCATTCTCCATTCCTCATCAAATTAAAAACTATCCAAAGTGTGTCTTTCTTACTTGATTTTTATGAAACTTCATACAGCTGTACTAGCTTGCTTTCAGGAACTAGGTCACTGTTGCTCTGAATAATATTCTCATGTAAATGACCTATTTCTTATCTGAGTGTCACAAAACTTCAAACATGTGTTCACAAATATCATCCCTGGTACAAGTTTGTATTTTACAATGGTATTTATATACTAGCTGCTATGTGGTGCTGTATTTTACGATGGTATTTATATACTAGCTGCTATGTGGTGCTATATTTTACAATGGTATTTATATACTAGCTGCTATGTGGTGCTGTATTTTACAATGGTATTTATATACTAGCTGCTATGTGGTGCTGTATTTTACGATGGTATTTATATACTAGCTGCTATGTGGTGCTGATGATCTTTATGTATGTTCTAGGAACTGATGGGAAATACCAAAGAAGGAGAGAAGAAAAAGGCTCTTGCTGCCTCCAAGGTTGATATGGTCAAGGCGGTCCTTTCCAAGGAGAAACAAGCAGAGTTGGATAGACTGAAGAAAGAAGCAGAAAAAGATTGGGCCGACTTGGTCAAGCAGATGGACAGCACACAGTACGTGGTCACAGCTTTACAGAGAAAACGATGTTCTGAATCTTGTTACTGTGTCTGAAGGGGTTTAATCTTACTATCTGTATGTTACACTGAAACACTAATGCTGAGGTGATTGTTTATATTGGGTATCTGATCCTGTTAAGTAACTACAATTAGTCTTAGCATTAACATAGCAAATATGTGAAATTCTTACATCATTTGAATGTAATCTTGATATCAAGTTGTTTGAAATATCACATGGATGACCAATTTTACATTCTAGGCATAAATTGGAGAGTTCCATCGACCAGTGGATGCAGTATGACAACAAGTACGAGGCTCTGTCCCAGTGGCTGAAGGCCACCGAGGCGAGGATTCGCAATGAGGCCAGCCTCAAACCAGACCTACAGAACAAAATGGACCAGTTGGAGCTCTTTGGAGTAAGTTGTAATTTCTTGCAAAAAAACCCCAAAAAGTAAGGCATTTTTCGTCAAAGCTTGAACTAAAGTTTTGATTTGTATTTGGTTTTATTAAGTTAAAAAAAAAAACGTTATCTGAATATATAGAATTGTATAAGATTGTGTGTTACTTGCAGCACTGTATAAGATTGTGTGTTACTTGCAGCACTGTATATGAGTGTGTGTTACTTGCAGGAAATGGAGCTTGAGGTGCAGTCCCATCGCTCACAGTTTGAAGCATTGAAGGATTCTGCCCAGGAAATTTCCCGCTCGACTGGAGATGGCCGAACAGCATCCTACGCCGGCCAGCTGTACTCTAGATACCAGTCTCTGTCGTCTTCTGTCAAGGTAACTCTCCCACAAATCAATCTTGCTCAAACATATGTTGGGTTGGTTTCTGATCTGCCCCTCTCATCAATGCCAGGTGTCCTGAGGCGATTCGGCTGTGGACAACTGATCAGTAAAGGTCATTACCAGCTGATACAGTCTTAGTAGGTCCTTATAGTGAGGGTTCCTTTGGGGGGCCACTTCATATAAAGGGAGACAATCTTATATTACATTAGTCTCGCACATTGTATTAAGAAGCACTTAGCGGTAAGCGACACCAAGTTTGTGACCCTCCCTCTGAGAGCTTGTGTTAAAACTTAGCGGTGAGCGACACCAAGTTTGTGACCCTCCCTCTGAGAGCTTGTGTTAAAACTTAGCGGTGAGTGACACCAAGTTTGTGACCCTCCCTCTGAGAGCTTGTGTTAAAACTTAGCGGTGAGCGACACCAAGTTTGTGACCCTCCCTCTGAGAGCTTGTGTTAAAGCCATTGGTTGATTTCATTTCTGTGCAGGAACAACTTGAGAAGTGTGAGGAAAATGTAGAGGACCATAACAGCTACATACAGCGACACAAGACATGTGTGGACTGGCTGAAATCAGCCCAACAAAACCTAGACGAGTGTTCCAATCTGGCCGACGACCCACAATCTCTACAGGCCAAGATTGAAACCGTAGAGGTAGGAAGATTATGACAAGTAGCCATGGATACGTAACTATAATAATATATACCACATGATTATGACAAGTAACAATGGATACATAACGATAATAATATATATCACAGGATTATAACAAGTAGCCATGGATATGTAACGATAATAATATATACCACAAGATTATAACAAGTAACCATGGATACATCACGATAATAATATATACCACAGGATTATAACAAGTAGCCATGGATACGTAACGATAATAATATATACCACAAGATTATAACAAGTAGCCATGGATACATCAAGATAATAATATATACCACAAGATGAAATTATAATGAATTCCAACTTTGTGTTAGGTGTATAAAACTGTTAACACCTAGGATAAGCATGATTCTATAACTAACCATGATCTTCTGCACTGTGTACACACGTACGGAATGGAATTCCTGCTTACAAATATCCTTGCTACCCTTACAATAAGTACATGCATGTACACTACTTTCAGATATGTAATCCTGATATGTATATTTTCGTATGATTTGTAAAATTGGTTGTTCTGATGCTGTGGAGAATGGTTGATATTAATACTTTTATTGAAATCTTGTCAATGTTAGAATGCTGATACTGTATAGCTGTGTAGTTTTGAGGGGCTATAAATTGCGGATGTCACCATTATATTTTTAGGGGCTGTAAATTGTGGATGTCACCGGTTAATTTTGAGGGGCTATAAATTGCGGATGTCACCATTATATTTTTAGGGGCTGTAAATTGTGGATGTCACCGGTTAATTTTGAGGGGCTATAAATTGCGGATGTCGCCGTTAAATTTTGAAATTCCTCACAAAAATTACAAGCTATACAATACAATTGCTTCCAGTCAAATTGAATGTCAATTAAAGCTAAAATGAATGACAATAGTATGTTTCTGATAACACAAAGTTGTAGACTGATTATGAGATGTTTGGCATGAACATGACATGTTGATTGCAGGACCTGTTAGAAAACAAGGAGCAGGGGCTGGGAAAATTCAACTCGGCCTTAGAATCTGGAGAGAAACTCTACCCAAATACCTCAAACGACGGTCGTGAGGGAATTCGCCGGGAGTTACGGTCCCTGCGCGAGATGTGGGAATCATTCAATGATAGTCTCAACGACACTCAGCGCCAACTAGAGAGTAGCCGCATGCAGTGGTCAACCTTTGATGACAACTATGACCAATTGTCCAAGTGGGTATCGGACATGGAGGGTCAGATAGAAGATGACCAGGACTTGTGTAACTCCCTACAGGAGAAGAAAGCCATGCTGCAGCATTACCGGGTATATTGAAGACTTGTTTGACCTGCTAACAACACCAACATCAGTCGCTCAAGCTTTTTATTTTGTATTTGTTTGGTTTTCAAACTTAAGAATTAAACAAAAAGCTTTTTCATTTTGAACTGACTAACTTAGGGTTTGTTTGCATGTCAAACCAAGGCTTGAATGTCATCATGTAATGCTGCTATGGTTTTGTATGGTTGCCATGGAAATGATGCTTGTTACCATTGAATTACTGTGTTGGTAATCTGTGATTGGTTGGTTTGTAAGATTGTTTTTGACCAATGATAATTACTGACACAGCATCTCTGGTATACATGTGTCGGTGTTAAGTATGTTTTGATTTAGTAACAAACATTGATTGTTTGAGTTTAGTGGAATATGTTTGCAGTGAAGAGTAGTTTAATTCCTTACTAGAGTACATGTATATATTCACTGCTGATGGGTCGGCAGAGTTTAATATCCACATTATGCCTGCCTCATTCTCATGAGTAGTAGAATGCATGGTTGGGGAGAAGATGGGCTGCAGTGTTTGAAATCTTCATCATTATGCCTGCCTGGTTCTCATGGGTAGTAGAATGCATGGTTGGGGAGAAGATGCATGATCTAATTGAGATTTAAATAATCTGAACCAACTCAAAAATTAGTTTTCTAGTGAACGAAAGATGTTTTTTTGGGGGGGTGGGGGTTCAGTAATCTTGTTTGTCTATTCTTTATATGTCTCCAAATATTTCTTGTTCTTGCTATTTCTCAACAAAAAGATATGTCTGAGATTTCCTTCGTATATTTCCCCTGGTCCCTACATTTAAATGCTCATTTTGAGACGATGAACAAGAGTGATGGCTACTTTAAGTGGACATCTTGGAATTTGATAGTTTTCCTTGATTGACCCTTGCTCCAATTTTATAAGAAGGGTAATTCTTGTTTGGTATTTCTACACATGAAGATTTTTCCACAATGTAAATTTGTTGTTTGATATTTTGTTCCCTCTGTATAGACTCGTTATTTGACGTTTTGTTCCCTCCGTATAGACTCGTTGTTTGACATTTTGTTCCCTCCGTATAGACTCGTTGTTTGACGTTTTGTCCCCTCCGTATAGACTCGTTGTTTGACCTTTTGTTCCCTCCGTATAGACTCGTTGTTTGACGTTTTGTTCCCTCCGTATAGACTCGTTGTTTGACATTTTGTTCCCTCCGTATAGACTCGTTGTTTGACATTTTGTTCCCTCCGTATAGACTCGTTGTTTGACATTTTGTTCCCTCTGTATAGACTCCTTGTTTGACATTTTGTTCCCTCCGTATAGACTCGTTGTTTGACATTTTGTTCCCTCTGTATAGACTCGTTTGACGTTTTGTTCCCTCTGTATAGACTCTTTGTTTGACGTTTTGTTCCCTCTGTATTGACTCGTTTGACATTTTGTTCCCTCTGTATAGACTCGTTGTTTGACATTTTGTTCCCTCTGTATAGACTCGTTGTTTGACATTTTGTTCCCTCTGTATTGACTCGTTTGACATTTTGTTCCTTCCGTATAGACTCGTTGTTTGACATTTTGTTCCCTCCGTATTGACTCGTTTTTTGACGTTTTCTTCCCTCTGTATAGACTCGTTGTCAAGACATCATGTCCCACCAGACAATGATTGACAGCATCGGTGATAAGGGGACTGCACTCTCATCAACACAAGCAAAGAGCAAGCTGAACCAACTCAACAACCGCTATCGCACGCTGTGTGGCAGTGCTCAGGTATAAAATAATCCTTACCTCAAGATTGTCAGTACTTAAATTTACACGATCAAGTCATTTGAGCAGACTCTCAAAAATGTTTGGGCATTGAAACAGTTCTCAGTAAATGCATATTTCTAAATTCATTTTTTGCAACAGCAAAACCACAATATGGCATCAGCACCTTTCTATATTTGCATATGTATTATGATATCAATGACCCAAACTGACCCTAACGTCAAGAAAACAACATCACAAACAATTGCATGACCCCATGACGAGATCCACCTACCTTTGAATATTGCTGACATCACCAATCAACAGCTGATTAGAGGCCAAGAATTGCCAGAAAACACTTAGAAAATATCTTAAAGTCATCCTTTCTCTCAGTGGTTTTGGTTGATATGAGTTAAAAGTTGGATAGCCATACTGTAGTTTAAAATTTGTGGCAGTATATTATGATTATACTGTCACAAGTATCCGTTTTATTGACTCAACATCTCCAGTAAAACTTTGTTTGCAAATTTCAAAATACAGTAGGGCTTTCCCCTTAATATAGGTATCTAAATGAAAATGAAATTAGGCCTGAAAGTAAATATGCCCACAATTTGACAGTGATAAACAGTCCAAATATTGGTACATTTTAGGAGATTATTATTGTGATAAACAGTCCATATATATATTGGTATATTTTAGGACAGTGTTTCTGTTGTCTGTTTGTTGTTGCCCTGTATTAAGTCAGTGTACTTTGGTCTGTGTGGTTGCCCTGTATTAAGTCAGTGTACTTTGATCTGTGTGGTTGCCCTGTATTAAGTCAGTGTACTTTGATCTATGTGGTTGCCCTGTATTAAGCCAGTGTACTTTGATCTATGTGGTTGCCCTGTATTAAGTCAGTGTACTTTGATCTATGTGGTTGCCCTGTATTAAGTCAGTGTACTTTGATCTGTGTGGTTGCCCTGTATTAAGTCAGTGTACTTTGATCTATGTGGTTGCCCTGTATTAAGTCAGTGCACTTTGATCTGTGTGGTTGCCCTGTATTAAGTCAGTGTACTTTGATCTATGTGGTTGCCCTGTATTAAGTCAGTGTACTTTGATCTGTGTGGTTACCCTATATTAAGCCAGTGTACTTTGACCTGTGTAGGCTCAGGTGAAAACTGCCGAGGGCTTTGTTGACCAGCACCAGCTGTACCAAGACAGCTACCAACAGTGTCGTGATGCCATGGCCATGACCAAGGACAAACTGGCCGTCTGCTCAGAGACGACCGGGGATCGACAGGCGTTACAGAATAGACTGGACAGGGTTCAGGTTTGTCTTACTGAAGCTATTAGATTGTGATTAACATCTACAGGATGTGTGCTGTGAACTGTAACTCTATAGGTCTGAGATGTGATAAAAGCAAAATTAAATGTTTTAACCTTTAAAGATTTTTGACAAAACTTAGTGATAAGATGTATCTCATACGGAAGATAATGATTGATGAACACTAGTGTAATATTCCCACAGGACCTGCTGACTGCCCTGCATGATGGTGAGAAGAAGGTGAAGGACACTCACATGCAGGGTGAGAAGTCGATGCCCCAAACCGGGAAGCCGGGTCAGGTGACGATCAGGGCTGAGCTAGAAACACTGACCACTGAGTGGGAAGGTGTAGTGTCGCGTCTGGGCGATACTCAGCAGAGCCTAACCCATGCCATCCAGGCCATACAGAGTTACGACAGCTCGTGTGAATCGCTCAACAGGTGGCTTCGAGATGTCGAGATTCAGGTCAAGGAGCATGAACTCAAGTCATCACTCCAGGAAAAACACGCTCAAGTGGAAAAGTTCAAGGTAAATATTGCTTTATAAAAAGGACACTTTCTGTCATTGTAACTCATTCACCCACTGAAATTTCATAATGAATTATTCCGGCCTAGGAAATGGAAGAGTTTAAATAAGTGTTCAGGGTAGATAAGTTATGGAATATTTCTGTAATCATTGGTTTAGGTTTTCTTATAAACCCATGACTTCTGAAGACATTTCATTGATTCATTTAGGTTTTGTTGGTGTTACAGAAGTGATAATGCCTTCAGCTTGATCCTTTGATATTTTTGTGTGGTTTCATGACATGTTAATTCTGTGCAGACATTACAAGCAGAAGTCCAGTCGAAGCAGCCTCAGTTTGATGAACTGTCCAATATGGCGTCCCAGGTACAAGGATCTGACTCGAGACTGGTTAACTTCAGTACTCAGCTCGGGACACGCTACCAGACAGCAAAGACCAATCTCAGGGTAGGCCCACCTCTACTTCTCTTCCTTCTCATTAAATACACTGTTGTTATGTACCATTAAATATACTGTTGTTATGTACCATTACGGTAAACCTTCGGTCAGTTCGACCAAAATTAAATAAATATTGTCAATCCTGATCGAATTATACGAAATTATAGCCGCTGGAATAAAGAGGAGTTCGAACTATCCAGGTTGACATCCGAGAACTTTGACATCGGCAAAAAAAATCACGGCAAACTGTCAAATCGTTGTTTCTCAAAAATGATGGCCTATTACGATTTATTTGTAAATCTGAAGATGAACAATGATTTATATAAGTAGGACTTAAATGTTCACTTTCATATTAGGCCGAATTATCAAGTTAATTCGCAAAAAAAAAAAAAGAGAAAATATTTTATGCCGTAACCATCGTCGAAAGTTTATGTAAATGCGAATGTTGGATTGAAACTGCACGGATTAATACTTCGATCGAATACCTGATAGATTATTTGGTCTCGGCAGTTGTATAGGTAATATATCAATTAAGATATAAATCAGGTATCGGTGACCAGGCCGCGATTATATAATCAAAATTTAACACAGTAATGCCATGATAATACACACGTACCTGTCAGCATGTGTGACACTTTATTCCGCGCTTCGATGCTAATCGGGGTCATAAAGATGTTTGATTATTAGCGCGTGCACGTGTTTATGTTTACAAGAAAGAAACATCGGGAAAATGTGGCTTGTTTATGCAAAAAATGTCCGAAAAAGCAGACAACAATATCGCACATCAGGAGTACTACACGTTATACTGTTGTTTAACATCGATGGTGTGAAAATAGATCAGTTTACGCAAGTTTTGAGAGGCTGTAAATTGCATCGCCGAGAGCAATCCATTACGTAAGTTCAGTACACAGGCTTAATCAAATTCTGTGTGTTCGAACTATCCGAAACTTGTGTAAGCAAAGTTCGAACTTTTAGGAGTCAAAAACATATTTTTTTATTACTGAAAGGCTGTGTTCGAACTATACGCCGATTCGAACTAACCGAAGGTTTACCGTAAATTTGCTGCGTGAGACATCAGTTCACGCAATGTAAAGAGGTAATTTTATGTGTACAGTATTCAACTAATAATACTTATACGACAATTTAACTATACATAGTGGTTACTGATAATGATAAACAGATTATCGCTACATGGACAAACTAAAGGTAGGAATAATTTCCAAAACAAAACTTTTCTGTTTCCGTGCAGTGGCAATCTATTTATTTGGATATTCGATATTGTTTTCAAAAGTCTAACTTACCGAAACCTAAATTAGTTTGGGGAAGTTATCTAATTAGAACCCACTTTGACTCTAAAATATTTAAACTATGCATATTTTTTTTCTCCAAAATGTGTCGCTTATTCTGAAAAAAATCCCCAGAATATTCAAGTGTCTTAAGAATATAATTCTGGTTCAGTATCTATTTATGCCATACTTGTACCTATCTATCAACTCCTTACTCTACTGTATGACTGTATAAATAACTAATAGAAATGTCTTTGTGAAGAAAAGTGGGTTCCTAGGAGTCATGATCAGCCTTAATTATAGAATTCTGATCAAAGGGAAGGAAAAGTAGTGTTAATGATCAAAAGTAAACTTTTATTTCTGTCGCAGGAGGTGATCAGCCGGCAACAGGAGCATGCCCGAGAACACGAGGCGTACCAGGAAAACTTTGCCGAGTGTTCTGAGTGGGTTGATACGCTTCATCAGCGTCTGCAAGTTTGCGCAGACCTAGCCGGCGATAAACACGACATTGAAGACAGACTCATCAAACTGCAGGTAAATATGTCTCACACACTTAACATGTATTTAACATGTTATATTACAGTATATTTGTATATGTGTCACAAACTTACAAATATTAACATGTTATATTAAAGTATATTAATATAGCACTTAGATTTAAACAAAAAATTGATTGATCATAAACTAGATGGACTTTACTTTAGAAACATAACTGGTAAAAATGATCATTGACATTGGTGAGATCTCTCTTCAATAAGAGGCCTGGAACAAAATAATTAAGATATCTATCTGCAAATTAATGATTATAAGGGTCAAAATTGAACAACCTGCTACATTTGTCTCCTCAGGAACTGATGGCGGAAAAAGACCAGGGAGCCGCTAAGATCCACTACACAGTGGAATGTGGTGAGAAGCTGTACCCTAGCACAGCGTCGGAGGGCAGAGACGTGATACGCCAGGAGCTGCGTGGACTGCGCGATCAGTGGGAACAGGTCTGTGACACACTGTCCGACACACAACGTAAGCTCGACACCTGCCTGCTGCAGTGGTCCTCATACGATGAGAACTTTGAACAGTTCCAGAAATGGCTGCTTGATACAGAGATACAGCTGAGAGAGGATACAGACTTACGAGCCACCCTGCCAGACAAGAGGGCCCAGCTACAGAATCACAGGGTACATATCCAAACTATCACATTTAACTATCAAATATTTCTTTAATTGTGTTATGTTATAGTCTTATCATACTATATATCTGTATCTGTAATGGCTCCCTTTGGAGAAGCATTCTAAATTTTATAGTAAAAATGTATCTGGGCATATTACTTTAAACCATCTAAGTTTGTTATCCTTACTTCCGAAGAAGTACATAACAGGTCTTTTTTAAATTTCAATATCGGTTCCCTTTGCTCTAAACAGTGCAGTTGTGCATGTTATATTTGATACTAATAAAATGGCTGTCAGCATTTTGAATTTTTTGACTGTTTGAGAATTTTCAAATAAATAACTGAATGTTTCTTTAAGTGCCACCAAGATATCTAATATCATAAAATAATTTCTGACAGGTGCTCCACCAAGATATCATGTCACGTCAGCATGTGATGGATAATTTATCGGAGAAAGCTTCCAAGCTGTCCCACTCCTCGCCAGTGACGAAGGCTGGTAAGTTTGTGGACGAGCTACACAGGAAGTACACCAAGCTGTGCGGGGAGTCGAAGGAGCACCTGGAGGAGCTGGAAGGGGGCGTGAAGGACCACCAGATGTATCAGGATACCTACCAAGACTGCCAGGATTGGCTCAACTCCTCGCGCGAGAAAGTCGAGGCGTGCTCCGACACTTCTGGTGACAAGATGTCAGTCAAACATAAACTCGACAGACTCAAGGTACGTAAAGTAAAAGTAGGGCTGATTAAAGGAAAACAGGACACTTAATATTTGTGTTACTGAATTCAGATATTGATATAGATTGTTCAAAATAGAAAATGTTCACTTTGTCTCACTTTCAAATTATCTATTGATTACTAAAGATCATGCATGTTGCTATGGTGATTTATTGAGATGTGTTGGTATTCCGTGTTAATGGGTTTCCTTCAATCACAAGTAGTGTGGATGTTAAAGTAGAAGATAGAAATATATAATAGTTCAACAATAATATTAAGCTGATAGTTGTATAAACAAACAGAAGGTGATTAATTAACTTTAGGTAAAGAAAAAAAGATATTTACTCAGGAAATAAAACAACATCACTTGAATGTTTGAATACGGTCTGGTCACTTATGTGTTTTGAAAGCTGAACAGTGAAGACTCTCGTCCTCTGTAAATACATGTTTATGACATTTCCTCTGACAGACACGAAGAGATGTTGAGCAGAATTCCCTGTATATATCATTTAATGTAACATGACCTTTGATGTCCTGCCATTTCTGGTTTCCAGGAGTTTTCTGAGAAGGTAGAAGATGGTGACCACAAACTTAAAGCTACCAAGGAGCTGTGTGAGAAGTCCGCCCGCAGGACGAGCCAGCCCGGCCGTGAAGTTCTGCGCCGTGAGATGGACCATATCCAAGGGGATTGGGAGGATTATCTGGCCCTGATGTCCCAGGCCGAGGAGGACCTAGGCAGTGCTCTGGTACAGTGGGGCGACTTCGAGGGCAAGTTTGGTGCCTGTAACACCTGGCTCAAGGGCATCGAGCAGCAGGTGAAAAACTACGAACTCAAGTCTACACTGGAGGAGAAACAGGCACAGGTGGAGAAATTCAAGGTGGGTGGTCTTAGTGATACAGGTATTCCTTCTGTTATAGCAAATGTCTCAAAAAGGTATCACCTTATATGATACAGTGTATCTGTTACAGCGATTTTCACCTTTATCTATCTGTTACAGAAACAACGTGAGGAGATCCTCACACACCAACCAGAGATTGACCGATTCACAGACGACGCACAGAACCTGATGCATACCAGCGCTGACGCAAGACTGAGCACCCAGGTGTCTCAACTGACCAATCGATACCGCGGCCTCCTCTCACTGGTCAAGGTAAGCTTCTTAAAATGACCCTACCCTAATGATGCTGTTATAGGTAACTGGTGAGTACTTAAATGATTAAGAAACAGATAACTGTTCAGTAGTTTACTGAGAAAATCCTCCTTGGGAGATTAAGTAAGAAAATGACTAGATAGATTGTCACAGATGGTACTGTTGACTTATTATATAAATTATAATGTAACCTTTGACCTTTTCAGGACCTGATCACAAAATGGGAGAAGTATGTCCAGGATCACCAAGGTTACGACAATCGTCACCAGGAGTACAAGACGTGGCTAGCACAGGCGACAGAGAAACTGGATGCCTGTCAACGTCCAGCTGCTGACCAGAACACGATGGAGGAGAGACGAGTCATGATCCAGGTAGAGCCAGTAGTGACACAAACCATACTGTTTTCACTGCTATCTCATGTTTTCTAATTTTGCCATTTCTTTGTCAAGTTTCTGGAAGGAAATTAAATTTAGTGAAAACAATTTACAATGAAAATGACTTTCCATATAACCTGAGCTAAGCTGAAGTTATTTATTTGGGGGAATGCTTTTATCTGTGTTTTTCCGTTGTTGTGAAAAAGAAGAAGAAAAATTGATCTGTTGAAGGAATCCAGTGACATCCACTACAAAATAAGCACTGACTTTGTGGTACATTAATTTCGCCTCCTCTGTCATACTTACTATATTAAAGACACCAAATAAATTTCTGAATTTCCAGATGTTGTTATCTGAGAAGGACCATGGCCTCCAAAGACTGAATTCTACCATAGAATCAGGGGAGCGTCTTTACCCAGACACCGCCTCTACAGGAAGGGAGAAGGTTCGCCAGCAACTGCGACTCGCAAAAGATGAATGGGATCGACTGTTCAACAATCTCAATGACGCACAGCGCCGTGTCGAATCCTACATGATGCAGTGGACATCGTATGCTGACGGCCAAGACCAGCTACTCCGATGGATGTTAGACACGGAGACAGTACTGACGTCAGATGTGGATCTGAAAAACATGTTACAGGAAAAACGAACCAAACTCCAGACTGTTCGGGTATGTGTCATACAGTTTCGATCTTTTGTCATTTTACTTGGATAAAAAGACTATCTGACTCCCCGCAATGAAGTCAGAATGGGCTCTGATAAAAAGACAATCTTACTCCCCACAATGAAGTCAGAAGGAGCTCTGATAAAAAGACAATCTTACTCCCCACAATGAAGTCAGAAGGGGCTCTGACCATCTTACTCCCCGCTTTGAAGTCAGAAAGAGCTCTGATAAAAAGACAATCTTACTCCCCGCAATGAAGTAAGAAGGGGGTATATTGGAATCATCCTTTCTGTCTCTGTAATAGTATGTCAAGTCTAAGAAAATACTGATTCAGAAGTAATTTGTCATTGAATTTGGCATACTACTACCTATGTTATCATGTGGCCTTTTACTTTACACTATTTGGACAAACAATTCTAAGAATAAACTTTCTAAATATAATTAATATTTCTCTCATTTCACTGCTTTAAACTTATATTAACAGGCCGTACTGCAGGATGTATTGTCTCACCAACGCCTCGTTGACTCGGTCGTAGAGAAGGCACAAGGTGTCCTTCAGAGTACGTCCAACCCTGAGGTCAAGACATTTATCACCGATATCAACTCCCGCTACGAAAACCTCACCACAAGCTCCAAGGTACTGCTCATACTCATTGTTTAATAATTCTTTCTTCAATACTTCACATTAAGTCAAGATTTTTCTTGGACTATTTTTATTAAATTCAATGATATTTTCATCAGAAGAAATTTTAAGTTCAGCCCATATCCAGGTATTTAGATGCTGGCTGGTACCTGTTTTCTAGTGTATTTATTGTCCATCTGTGAACTTCAATGCCTGTAAGAAGGCTTGCTACAAGGCCTGTTATAGTAAAGTGTCTCTAAGTGAAGAGATTGCTTAGGGAAGGAGCTGGTCCCAACACTGCATTCATGATGGATGCTAGTATTTGGCATGTAATTGTACTGATTGCTACCAGAAAGAAATGACCAAGTATTGCTAAGTCTGTGGAAGGAAATGACCATGTGGAGGTATAAATCTAACATCACAGGTATCATGTCTTTAAAAGTTCTTAGAATCATAATACTTAATAATAATAGCTGGTACTAATAATTCAAGATTCTTATATACCGCTTTATCACGAACTTAAAGGCCATCTAAGATCGGATCACAAATTATTATCAGTGGTTATAGGGCCTTAGCAACCAGCCAATATCGTTCTCAACTCCCTGGGGAGCATACAACCAGTGCTGCCATTTCGGCGCTTACAGCTAGCATTCTACAAATTCTAGAACTACCCAACCACGTACTCATTTAGAGCTGAGTAGACTGGAACAAGCATAGTAAAGTATCTTGCCCAAGAATACAACACAAGTGCCTTGACCGGGACTCGAACTCGCAACCCTTCCTTCACGAGCCCAGCATCCTACCACTAGACCACCGTACCTCCATTACATAGTACATAGCTTTGTGGTCAAGAGTACGAAAACATCTAGTAGATACGTGTTTTCCTGTTACTAAGGCTATCATACAGCAGTCGGAGCAGAATGTAGTGGACCACCAGCAGTACCAGGACTCTCTACAGGCAGCAGTCGACTGGCTCACACTGATGAAGGACCGAGTCAGCATGTGTTCCGATACAACCGGGGATAGACATACCCTCAGCAACAAACTTGACAGGGTCCAGGTATGCCGTCACAATCTGAAATGATTTCTTCTACAAATATTTGTTTGGTATATAATGATCCTGAGTCAAATATGTTCAGTAAAGAAAAAAAAATATGTTGATTGAGGTCTGCCAAACCTTAACTCCCTATACTTGCTGTTAATGAAAACTTAAATTCATGAAATCCTCAGTTATCTTACAGTCAAAGGCAATTAAGTGTAAACTTTTTAGTAAGTTCTGATTCTGATCCATTTAAGATTTCTTGTGGAAAATAGACAAATAGACAAAACGAAAAAAACTTTGTCAGGAACATCATATCTGTGGTGTAAATAGAAAATTTCATGAAGGTAACTTTAATTCTTAATTGCACTTATCAGTATATGCGTTTTAATTATTAAAAGTATTGTTTGTTTTTATTAACCTAAATGTATGTTGAATTTTGTTAGCTTATTTTTATTATACTCGGGAAGGAGAAATGATATTTGCTGAAATGTTGAGACATGTTCTTGTGCCCAAACCAGCCAACTTATTTAACAATGATTTTACCCTGTCAGGAATTGCTGGCATCAATCCCTGAGGGAACTGCTAAGATTGGCCAGTGTGAAGAGTTGGCGGCTACTGCCATGGAAACAACGGCCTTGAAAGGTCGCCAGGGAATACACCAAGAAATGGACATGCTGAAGATGGACTGGGACAACTATACGTCTCAAATAAAGGGCCTGCGGGACGGGCTGGAACGGGCCGTTCAACAGTGGAGCAAGTACGAGGAGCAGTATGACCGCATCTCTCACTGGGTCAAGGACATGGAAAAGAAGGTCAAAGATTGCCCTCTCAAATCTACGTTGGACGACAAACAGCTACAGCTTCAGAAGTTCCAGGTGAGAGGTCGAAATTCAGGTCGATGACAAGGTCGTTTTCAATGGATGTGCGATAGCAAAATATTTTTAAGATCTAGTAAGAGTTTCATTATTCACTGTCACTGTTCGCTAAGCTAACGTATGTGAAGACAGGTTCTATAAGTATTGTATAACAACTTTAAAAGGTATTCCTGATTTCCTTACTAACTATATAATCCTACATTAGGTTTAGTCTGAATTAAGCGTACAAACAAATCTGACATTCAGAGATAATTTTCAATATCTTCTTTGTTGCTTTTTCTCTACGAATGAGTTAGATGTTATAGATAGAGTATCTCACATGAGTGTCAATATGATATGAAATTCATTAGATAATTAGATAATATGTCACAAGCCTAAATACTAGTGATGCATCTCTTGCCAGCTTAACATTGTGTAATGACATGGAGGAGTGTTTGTTGGAATGAAATCAGGTGTCAACTGACCAAACATCAATAAACTTGCCAAGCACTCAATATTTATACTACAGTGCTGATGTTTGCCCAGTAAATTGTTAGTTTTTAGTACCATTGAGTGATACAGGTTCTCTGTGGTTCTTGTTTACACATTTTCAGGATAGACAAAAATATATACAACTTTCCTGCCTGACTGACTATCTAAATCTACTGTTAATGTACCATTCTTACAATTTTATCTGAGTAACATCTTCGTCTGTTTTCTAATCCTCTCTAAGCTTTCGGAATCAGAAACAAATCAGCAGGGTTTTAACTTTTGAAATGGTTGCTGGGTACCTGTTTTTCTCTGTCTCATTTCCTATCATGAATATATGTAATAAACTTCCAGGAAATAGCAGCAGAAATCTCCGAGTTCCACTTGGAAATGGACCAGTTTGTTTCTCGGGAAAGTGTAAGGCCTGTCTGTAGTATCCTGGTGTTGGATTTATTATTTTGCTGTTGTATAGATTATTTCCGGTTTATTTTGTTGCAGCCTCATTTGTATGAAATCTCATGTACTCATCATACATCTTATCTGCTTGCTCATTGCTTCTCAAAACATTCCAGCATTTCATTATCAGCCTCTTGGTTTCAAGCTTATGTATTCTTTTCTCATTTCTTATTGCTTATACCATTTCTTAGTTTTAAGATATTACTTTATGTAGCCTGCTCTTTGACATGCTTTTGAATGTATTGTATGTATTGAGTGAAAATATCAAAGATTTTCATGTTACCTAAGCTGAATTGCCAACAGCAGACATTTTTGACCTCTCATTTAGAACTGTAAGGCAAAGTGTACCTCACCTACATAATTATGATAAATACCGTAGTCAGGGATACACATCATATGATAATGACCGTAGTCAGGGAAACACATCGTAGTTAGGGGAACACATCATATGATAATGACTGTAGTCAGGGGAACACATCATAGTCAAGGGAACACATCATCATATGATAATGACAGTAGTGAAGGGAACACGTCGTAGTCAAGGGAACACATCATCATATGATAATGACCGTAGTCAAGGGAACACATCATCTTGATAATGACCGTAGTCAAGGGAACACATAATCATCTGATAATGACCATAGTCAAGGGAACACATCATAGTCAAGGGAACACATCATCATATGATGATAATGACCGTAGTCAGGGGAACACATCATCATATGATAATGACCGTAGTCAGGGGAACACATCGTAGTCAGGGGAACACATCATCATATGATAATGACTGTAGTCATAGGAACATGTACATCATTCATTTCTTTCACAATTGGACATCTTGCTGATCACTTGAACTTTGCCCTTGACTTTTGATTGGTTGATTGGTTGTCATGACTACTGTCAAACACAAGATTGTACAGTGTTGTAGAAATCACAGCTGCATGCACATAGAACTGAGGGTGGGAACAAAGAAGGTTGTTGGAATTATTTATCATCTGGTGACAATTTGTTTTGTCCAGATGCATATGTATCCAAGTTTTGTAAGATCACTAAGACCTCAACTCTATAAGATCATTTTGTATCTAGGATAAAATTTTAACTGCATGAAAATCTTAAGCATTGCTTTTGCCTGTGGAGATAGTGAGAACTCACCTACACAAATATCAAATTATCGAGCATGCTATAATAATGACTACTGTAATATGCAATGTGTAAAATAGGAAAAAAAGGCTGATACTCTTGAGTTTGAAGTTGTATAATGACAAGATGCAGACCCAGTTCTCTCCTTGTGAGGGTCCAGTAGTTTTCCTGGGTTATGGCCACATTTACTTTGAGAATAATCAATTTTTACAAAATTGTATGACATTAAATAGGGGAGCCTTGTATAACACCTCCGGAAATTTAGAATTTTCACATATAGACCATACAGGCGACACATCCACTTCTGTCAGGTAGTCGTGTTTTTACTGTAGACCACACAGGGGACACATCTACTTCTGTGGAAGTTTTGTCTAAAATCCTCTCTTCTCCAAAGTCTTTTTCTTTTTCCTTTTCATCAAATAATCGTCTTCTGCACATCTGCAAAGATTTAATATTTTCCTATACATTACAACAATTTAGAGAGAGTTTTGTTTTAATTGAAGGTAGTCCAGACTTGTTGAAAGGGTTGCAGTATGTCATAACCTACCACGATTTTTTTAGGAAGTCTTATTCTCATATTTCTGAGACATTTCCTTGGAAATCGTGCTTTAATTGTAACATGGAATTAATTTTGGCGGACTGTTTGACAGGCTTTGATGACGGAAGTAAGGGCACACCAGAGAGAAATGGACCACTTCTCTGACGAGGCCCAGACTCTACAGCAGCTGACAGGAGAAGTGCGGGTCGGTACCTCCGTCTCCCAGCTCATGTCACGCTACCAGACTCTACAACAAAACCTTAAGGTAGGTCTATCAGACCCTCCACCCATATCAGCCCTGGGGCCTATCAGAACCTCCACCCATATCAGCCCTGGGGCCTATCAGAACCTTCACCCATATCAGTCCTGGGGCCTATCAGAACCTCCAACCATATCAGTCCTGGGGCCTATCAAAACCTCCACCCATATAAGCCCTGGGGCCTATCAGAACCTCCACCCATATCAGTCCTGGGGCCTATCAGAACCTTCACCCATATCAGTCCTGGGGCTTATCGAAACCTCCACCCATATCAGTCCTGGGGCCTATCAAAACCTCCACCCATATCAGTCCTGGGGCCTATCAGAGCCTTCACCCATATCAGTTCTGGGGCCTATCAGAACCTTCACCCATATAAGCCCTGGGGCCTATCAGAACCTCCACCCATATCAGTCCTGGGGTCTATCAGAACCTCCACCCATATCAGTCCTGGGGCCTATCAGAACCTCCACCCATATCAGCCCTGAGGCCTATCAGAACCTCCACCCATATCAGTCCTGGGGCCTATCAGAACCTCCACCCATATCAGTCCTGGGGTCTATCAGAACCTCCACCCATATCAGTCCTGGGGCCTATCAGAACCTCCACCCATATCAGTCCTGGGGTCTATCAGAACCTCCACCCATATCAGTCCTGGGGCCTATCAAAACCTCCACCCATATCAGTCTTGGGGCCTATCAGAGCCTCCACCCATATCAGTCCTGGGGCCTATCAGAGCCTTCACCCATATCAGTCCTGGGGTCTATCAGAACCTCCACCCATATCAGTCCTGGGGCCTATCAGAGCCTCCACCCATATCAGTCCTGGGGCCTATCAGAGCCTCCACCCATATCAGTCCTGGGGCCTATCAGAACCTCCACCCATATCAGTCCTGGGGTCTATCAGAACCTCCACCCATATCAGTCCTGGGGCCTATCAGAGCCTCCACCCATATCAGTCCTGGGGCCTATCAGAGCCTCCACCCATATCAGTCCTGGGGCCTATCAGAACCTTCACCCATATAAGCCCTGGGGCCTATCAGAACCTCCACCCATATCAGCCCTGGGGCCTATCAGAACCTCCACCAATATCAGCCCTGGGGCCTATCAGAACCTCCACCCATATCAGCCCTGGGGCCTATCAGAGCCTTCACCCATATCAGTCCTGGGGTCTATCAGAACCTTTACCAATATCAGCCCTGGGGCCTATCAGAACCTCCACCCATATCAGTCCTGGGGTCTATCAGAACCTCCACCCATATCAGTCCTGGGGCCTATCAGAACCTTCACCCATATCAGTCCTGGGGCCTATCAGAACCTCCACCCATATCAGCCTTGGGGTCTATCAGAATCTCCACCCATATCAGTCCTGGGGCCTATCAGAACCTCCACCCATATCAGCCCTGAGGCCTATCAGAACCTCCACCCATATCAGTCCTGGGGCCTATCAGAACCTCCACCCATATCAGTCCTGGGGTCTATCAGAACCTCCACCCATATCAGTCCTGGGGCCTATCAGAACCTCCACCCATATCAGTCCTGGGGTCTATCAGAACCTCCACCCATATCAGTCCTGGGGCCTATCAAAACCTCCACCCATATCAGTCTTGGGGCCTATCAGAGCCTCCACCCATATCAGTCCTGGGGCCTATCAGAGCCTTCACCCATATCAGTCCTGGGGTCTATCAGAACCTTCACCCATATCAGCCCTGGGGCCTATCAGAGCCTCCACCCATATCAGTCATGGGGCCTATCAGAACCTCCACCCATATCAGTCCTGAGGCCTATCAGAGCCTTCACCCATATCAGCCCTGGGGCCTATCAGAACCTCCACCCATATCAGCCCTGGGGCCTATCAGAACCTCCACCCATATCAGTCCTGAGGCCTATCAGAACCTCCACCCATATCAGCCCTGGGGCCTATCAGAACCTCCACCCATATCAGCCCTGGGGCCTATCAGAGCCTTCACCCATATCAGTCCTGGGGTCTATCAGAACCTTTACCAATATCAGCCCTGGGGCCTATCAGAACCTCCACCCATATCAGTCCTGGGGTCTATCAGAACCTCCACCCATATCAGTCCTGGGGCCTATCAGAACCTCCACCCATATCAGCCCTGAGGCCTATCAGAACCTCCACCCATATCAGTCCTGGGGCCTATCAGAACCTCCACCCATATCAGTCCTGGGGTCTATCAGAACCTCCACCCATATCAGTCCTGGGGCCTATCAGAACCTCCACCCATATCAGTCCTGGGGTCTATCAGAACCTCCACCCATATCAGTCCTGGGGCCTATCAAAACCTCCACCCATATCAGTCTTGGGGCCTATCAGAGCCTCCACCCATATCAGTCCTGGGGCCTATCAGAGCCTTCACCCATATCAGTCCTGGGGTCTATCAGAACCTCCACCCATATCAGTCCTGGGGCCTATCAGAGCCTCCACCCATATCAGTCCTGGGGCCTATCAGAGCCTCCACCCATATCAGTCCTGGGGCCTATCAGAACCTCCACCCATATCAGCCCTGGGGCCTATCAGAACCTCCACCCATATCAGCCCTGGGGCCTATCAGAACCTCCACCCATATCAGTCCTGAGGCCTATCAGAACCTCCACCCATATCAGCCCTGGGGCCTATCAGAACCTTCACCCATATAAGCCATGGGGCCTATCAGAACCTCCACCCATATCAGCCCTGGGACCTATCAGAGCCTTCACCCATATCAGTCCTGGGGTCTATCAGAACCTTTACCAATATCAGCCCTGGGGCCTATCAGAACCTCTACCCATATCAGTCCTGGGGTCTATCAGAACCTCCACCCATATCAGTCCTGGGGCCTATCAGAACCTCCACCCATATCAGCCCTGAGGCCTATCAGAACCTCCACCCATATCAGTCCTGGGGCCTATCAGAACCTCCACCCATATCAGTCCTGGGGTCTATCAGAACCTCCACCCATATCAGTCCTGGGGCCTATCAGAACCTCCACCCATATCAGTCCTGGGGTCTATCAGAACCTCCACCCATATCAGTCCTGGGGCCTATCAAAACCTCCACCCATATCAGTCTTGGGGCCTATCAGAGCCTCCACCCATATCAGTCCTGGGGCCTATCAGAGCCTTCACCCATATCAGTCCTGGGGTCTATCAGAACCTCCACCCATATCAGTCCTGGGGCCTATCAGAGCCTCCACCCATATCAGTCCTGGGGCCTATCAGAGCCTCCACCCATATCAGTCCTGGGGCCTATCAGAACCTCCACCCATATCAGTCCTGGGGTCTATCAGAACCTCCACCCATATCAGTCCTGGGGCCTATCAGAGCCTCCACCCATATCAGTTCTGGGGCCTATCAGAGCCTCCACCCATATCAGTCCTGGGGCCTATCAGAACCTTCACCCATATAAGCCCTGGGGCCTATCAGAACCTCCACCCATATCAGCCCTGGGGCCTATCAGAACCTCCACCAATATCAGCCCTGGGGCCTATCAGAACCTCCACCCATATCAGCCCTGGGGCCTATCAGAGCCTTCACCCATATCAGTCCTGGGGTCTATCAGAACCTTTACCAATATCAGCCCTGGGGCCTATCAGAACCTCCACCCATATCAGTCCTGGGGTCTATCAGAACCTCCACCCATATCAGTCCTGGGGCCTATCAGAACCTTCACCCATATCAGTCCTGGGGCCTATCAGAACCTCCACCCATATCAGCCGTGGGGTCTATCAGAATCTCCACCCATATCAGTCCTGGGGCCTATCAGAACCTCCACCCATATCAGCCCTGAGGCCTATCAGAACCTCCACCCATATCAGTCCTGGGGCCTATCAGAACCTCCACCCATATCAGTCCTAGGGTCTATCAGAACCTCCACCCATATCAGTCCTGGGGCCTATCAGAACCTCCACCCATATCAGTCCTGGGGTCTATCAGAACCTCCACCCATATCAGTCCTGGGGCCTATCAAAACCTCCACCCATATCAGTCTTGGGGCCTATCAGAGCCTCCACCCATATCAGTCCTGGGGCCTATCAGAGCCTTCACCCATATCAGTCCTGGGGTCTATCAGAACCTCCACCCATATCAGTCCTGGGGCCTATCAGAGCCTCCACCCATATCAGTCCTGGGGCCTATCAGAACCTTCACCCATATCAGCCCTGGGGCCTATCAGAGCCTCCACCCATATCAGTCATGGGGCCTATCAGAACCTCCACCCATATCAGTCCTGAGGCCTATCAGAGCCTTCACCCATATCAGCCCTGGGGCCTATCAGAACCTCCACCCATATCAGCCCTGGGGCCTATCAGAACCTCCACCCATATCAGTCCTGGGACCTATCAGAACCTCCACCCATATCAGCCCTGGGGCCTATCAGAACCTTCACCCATATAAGCCCTGGGGCCTATCAGAACCTCCACCCATATCAGCCCTGGGGCCTATCAGAGCCTTCACCCATATCAGTCCTGGGGTCTATCAGAACCTTTACCAATATCAGCCCTGGGGCCTATCAGAACCTCCACCCATATCAGTCCTGGGGTCTATCAGAACCTCCACCCATATCAGTCCTGGGGCCTATCAGAACCTCCACCCATATCAGCCCTGAGGCCTATCAGAACCTCCACCCATATCAGTCCTGGGGCCTATCAGAACCTCCACCCATATCAGTCCTGGGGTCTATCAGAACCTCCACCCATATCAGTCCTGGGGCCTATCAGAACCTCCACCCATATCAGTCCTGGGGTCTATCAGAACCTCCACCCATATCAGTCCTGGGGCCTATCAAAACCTCCACCCATATCAGTCTTGGGGCCTATCAGAGCCTCCACCCATATCAGTCCTGGGGCCTATCAGAGCCTTCATCCATATCAGTCCTGGGGTCTATCAGAACCTCCACCCATATCAGTCCTGGGGCCTATCAGAGCCTCCACCCATATCAGTCCTGGGGCCTATCAGAGCCTCCACCCATATCAGTCCTGGGGCCTATCAGAACCTCCACCCATATCAGTCCTGGGGCCTATCAGAACCTATAGCCACATCAGCCCTGGGGCCTATCAGAACCTCCACCCATATCAGTCCTGGGGCCTATCAAAACCTCCACCCATATCAGTCCTGGGGCCTATCAGAACCTCCACCCATATCAGCCCTGGGGCCTATCAGAACCTCCACCCATATCAGTCCTGAGGCCTATCAGAACCTCCACCCATATCAGCCCTGGGGCCTATCAAAACCTCCACCCATATCAGCCCTGGGGCCTATCAAAACCTCCACCCATATCAGTCCTGGGGCCTATCAGAACCTTCACCCATATCAGTCCTGGGACCTATCAGAACCTCCACCCATATCAGCCCTGGGGCCTATCAGAACCTCCACCCATATCAGCCCTGGGGCCTAGTGGAAATGCTGGCCTCTAGTCTTTGTGATTAACAGTATAGATGTTGAAGAGAAATATGGAAGTTAACAAATTGACATTGATGTTTGTATTAACAGGACCAACTGAAGAAATGTGAACAGAATGTGACAGACCACAGGCACTACAAGGACCGCCATACTGACTGCTCACAGTGGCTCAACAAGGCTAAGAACAAGTTCTCAACCACTGCTGAAACCACGGGCTCCAGGAATGAGCTTGAAGACAGACTGGAGAAGATACAGGTTGGTTAACACACAGTGAAGACAGAAGAAATTAACTCAACATAGGTATAGAAAAGAAATGTTCCATTTTAGAGAGGAATAAGGGGCAAAAGAAACAGGCTCGCTGAACCTGAGTAGCATCCATTGGCGGGACTTCTCTGTACTTTACACTTTATATATCCTTAATTATCTATTTACATTGTCACCCATTTTTAACCTTAATTGGCCCCCAAAGTCCTTACTTTATATCACAGGAATGGTTTTCAGCTTTAAACATTAATACTTACCTGGTTTACATGTAGTTAACTTATCTTTCATTGTCGTAGAAGGCAAAAGGAATGTGCTACTTACCAGACACAGTATAACCCCACTTACTCCAACCTTGTTTACCGTATTTGACCGGGAATAAGCCCCAACCCCCTGAGAAAAATAATCGTTCAAAAGTAGGGAGGGGTCTTATTCACGAATACACCCCTGTTCACAAAAGTCTGCCATCTTGGATGTTCTACTGTTTTGATCTAGGAACTCAGTCCACACTATACCAGTAATGCAATTCTAGTTGCTGTTGTTTCTCTTAACATTTCTATTAGCAATTGGTCTAGATAATTCAAGCATCATCTTGTATAAATTTTCAGACACAAAATTAAAAAGAAATCAACATGCGTTTTATTGAGAGAAAGACAAAATTTAGGGAGGGGGGGGGTGCTTATTCCTAGGCTCCCACCCTGTTCCAAAAACCTCTGCCAAAGTGGGGAGGGGGCTTATTCGTGAGAGGGGGCTTATTCCCGGTAAAATACGGTACTTGAATACCTTTCATTCGTCGAACAGATTTTTTGGTCCCGACCAAGTTGTACATATTTACCCAACTTCAGATTACTACCATGTATTCCTCAAACTATTGATTAGGACCCCACAAGTTCAAGTAAGTGGGGTTTTACTGTATGAGGTTACTGATAGACAATGAAATAGAAAGATTGTATACTTGGTGAAACATGATAGAGAAAACATGTGAGAGTAAACAAAAAAGGACATTAAACATGTAAAGTGTTGTACTTCTTACTATGGTTAGAGGACTAACGTTACAAAGATAGTGATTGTTTGTGATATGGTCACAGGAGTTGGCAGTGGAGCGGGATGCTGGCTTCACCAAGTTAAACCAGGCGGTAGAAGCTGGAGAGAAGCTGTACCCGAACACTGCACCAGACGGTCGGGAGGTGGTGCGGCAGGAACTCCGACAAGTGAAGCTCACCTGGGAAAGTCTGTTTGATGACCTGTCTGCTGCTCAGCGTAAGATGGAGGTAGCGCTGGTCCAATGGACGTCGTTTGATGACAGCTTCGGACAGGTGGAACACTGGCTACGTGAGATGGAGTCACAGCTTGATGGAACGGTACCTCTCAGGTCGACACTGGAGGAGAAGAAAAGCCAGTTACAGAATTATAAGGTATGAAAACATATTGCATACATCTAGATATTTGATGAAATAAGTAATGTTTGTGAATTCAGTTAATATAATTGTAGTTACATTGTATTGTACTTGTGTACATAAGTTTGTGTGATGTTGGTGTAACTATAGATGACCAGTACTGACCAGTACTGACCAGTATGTGTTTTGCTGTATAGGTCCTACACCAGGATGTGCTGTCGTATCAGCGGGTTATGGACAGTGTCAATGATAAAGCCCAGAGCCTGGTCCAGAGCAGTAGTGACCCACAGCTGACCAAGTTTGTCACTCAGGCCAGAACACGCTACCAGAAAATCACCACCACAGCTAAGGTACTCACGCGCTCACACAATGTTTACAATAAATAAACATCATTGGCGTTCCAGATCATCCTCATTAATGTTACAAAGATATTACAAAGATACACAGTGTTCCCACATTGATAATGGACATTTTATTGATATAAAGAATTCAGATTTGAAAAGTTAGGAGAAAAAACATCTATTATAATAAGTTTATATACCTAACAAAATAGAGACAGAGGACAGATTTTAGATTTAAAACATATATTCCTAACTACATGACTGGGGCTTACATGACTGGGGCTGTGACATGATTAATTAGTAAACTGTTTTTACCTGGTATACCACTTTGGCTGTTGTCAGGATCGTGTGCAGCAGTACGAGTCGTTTGTAGCTAACCACCAACAGTACAACGATGCGTACAACAACTGTATTGAATGGCTGAATGGCATTCGGGAGAAACTCTCCATGTGTGCTGATGTGTCCGGAGATCGACACACCATACAGAACAGACTCGACAAGATTCAGGTGAGGATAGAATCATATAGAATAATATTATATAATTGTCTATCTTATTGACAATTATACTATTTTTGCTGGATTTTGATATTCATAGATTGAGGATAGCTGTTAAACCTGATGTAGTCCCTGTATACAGGAGATGTCCCTATAGTATAGAGTATATATTGTATACAGGAGATATCCCTATAGTATACAGTATCTAGTGTATACAGGAGATATCCCTATATTATACAGTATCTAGTGTATACAGGAGATGTCCCTATAGTAAAGAGTATCTAGTGTATACAGGAGATGTCCCTATATCATACAGTATCTAGTGTATACAGGAGATATCCCTATAGTATACAGTATCTAGTGTATACAGGAGATGTCCCTATAGTATACAGTATCTAGTGTATACAGGAGATGTCCCTATAGTATACAGTATCTAGTGTATACAGGAGATGTCCCTATATTATACAGTATCTAGTGTATACAGGAGATGTCCCTATATTATACAGTATCTAGTGTATACAGGAGATGTCCCTATAGTATACAGTACCTAGTGTATACAGGAGATATCCCTATATTATACAGTATCTAGTGTATACAGGAGATATCCCTATATTATACAGTATCTAAAGTATACAGGAGATGTCCCTATAGTATACAGTACCTAGTGTATACAGGAGATATCCCTATAGTATACAGTATATATTGTATACAGGAGATATCCCTATAGTATAGAGTATCTAGTGTATATAGGAGATATCCCTATAGTATACAGTATCTAGTGTATACAGGAGATATCCCTATAGTATACAGTATCTAGTGTATACAGGAGATGTCCCTATATTATACAGTATCTAGTGTATACAGGAGATGTCCCTATAGTATACAGTATCTAGTGTATACAGGAGATGTCCCTATATTATACAGTATCTAGTGTATACAGGAGATGTCCCTATATTATACAGTATCTAGTGTATACAGGAGATGTCCCTATATTATACAGTATCTAGTGTATACAGGAGATGTCCCTATAGTATACAATATCTAGTGTATACAGGAGATGTCCCTATAGTATGCAGTATCTAGTGTATACAGGAGATGTCCCTATAGTATACAGTATCTAGTGTATACAGGAGATATCCCTATATTATACAGTATCTAAAGTATACAGGAGATGTCCCTATAGTATACAGTACCTAGTGTATACAGGAGATATCCCTATAGTATACAGTATATATTGTATACAGGAGATATCCCTATAGTATAGAGTATCTAGTGTATACAGGAGATATCCCTATAGTATACAGTATCTAGTGTATACAGGAGATGTCCCTATAGTATAGAGTATATATTGTATACAGGAGATGTCCCTATAGTATAGAGTATATATTGTATACAGGAGATATCCCTATAGTATAGAGTATCTAGTGTATACAGGAGATATCCCTATATTATACAGTATCTAGTGTGTACAGGAGATATCCCTATAGTATAGAGTATCTAGTGTATACAGGAGATATCCCTATAGTATAGAGTATATATTGTATACAGGAGATGTCCCTATAGTATAGAGTATATATTGTATACCGGAGATATCCCTATAGAATACAGTGAAGTTCTTGATTTGTAATCTTCATTAACATTTACATGTGAAACATTCATTTTCTGACGTGTAATAATTCTAATATGTATGAGGCCGAGAGAGGTGTGTTACCATGGTTTCTTCCTGTGATGATATGTGCGGACCTATAAATGTTTGTGTCGTGTGTCATGTTGTAATGTCACCTCATCACATTGCAGGGTTATTATACTGGACTGTTAAAAAGTGTAAGATTTCCTGTTGATGTGTAATGAACAGCGGTACTCATGCATGACTGTTACCTAACATCTAATTAATACAATAATTATCCCACCCAGTTCAAACATCTACTTAATACAATAATTATCAATCCAATTTCAATACAGAAAGTAATTCCCAACCCTTTTTACAGGGAAAAATGTGCATGAAATAAATATTTGATCATTTGTTTGTCCAGTACCCTTGATTTATTTAACAAGTTCTACCGAAGTTGATAAAATATTCTAATTTTCTATGATGCTTTGATGTTTGTATGTACTAACCTGTTGTTCTCCTGATTAACAACCTACAGCGTCGCTGTGTAAGTGTTCCAATATATAGTTTTTTGGTAAACTAGGCTTGAGTTCTCCTTATAAGATCTACAGACTCCCGTAGACTTCTTTCTCTCCTCTGTCTGATTCGTTGTGTAGTCTTTGTACGTACACTTAGAGGGAAGCTTGACAGTTTAGTTGTGCTTTCTATAAAGTGCCGTCCCGGACGGTCTAGACATGGTATACTGGTACGGGGCGCACTGTAAACCAATAGCTGTTTGTGACACTAGTACATATCCTAGATTTTAGGACTGGTTTGTGACACTAGTACATATCCTAGATTTAAGGACTGGTCTTGTTTTTTTATTGCACAGATGGAATTCACATCCTACTTTAGATTTGGGGTATGGAATATTGGCGTTTTTTTGTTGAATTATTGCACATGAAAACTAAGCCACATGTTGTGAGTCACGTCAGCATGTCCGAGCACCTCACATCAGTAATGGGAACTTGAGATCTTCATGTGGAGCTTAACTATTCACTGTCTTGATTGCACTTGATCGAGATTTTAAAGTTTTGGATAATGGGGGAGCTGTAGATTTTTGAAGATTCATTTTACACTTTATAGAAATCATAAATACTTCTGGAATTTAAAATATGATCTTCCCATTTTGTTAAAAACTTAAAAACACTCTTGAAAGAATCATTCCTGAAGTTTTCCAGCATGGGGGATAGGGAGTGTAGTAACCTTCTGGTGACTAATACTATACCAACGTCTTGTCAGCGATACCTACAAAACATCTATCATCAGCATGTTTGTATAGAAATAGCACAGATACCAGACATTGTCCTGTAGCTAAAGGACATAAAAGGCATTACAATAAAAAGCTTAGTTAAGTAGCACTGCACACTGTATAAGGCTGTTGTGAAACCTTTTTGTTTTATCAGCACACTGACATAGAGAAAATTTCCCAAGTAAGTAAGGCCGTGTGAGGAAAGCATAGCAACAGCTACCAGTGTGACACGTCGGGAACAGACGGCCGAGTTTTGCTATCAATAGATTGGTTGTTTTGGGGAAGTAATGGGGGATTGTTGGTAGATTTCTATGTTTAGGCACCTTTTTCAGCCAATTTTACGAAGGTTTTTCCCCCCTAATGGATGGTAGAAAACAGCTAGAATGCATGTGCATGTATTGTTAAACTAATGATACAATGCAATGACTTGAAGAAATCACTTAGATTTGCTCTCTAAGATTGAATGTGTTGCTTTTCTGCTTAGTTCTTTTATTGCATGAGATCTGTTTGTTTTTCACAAATGAATTACGCACAACATATAGATAAGATCACAATAGAGTAATTCCACATGTCCCTGAATTAGGTGTGTCTGGATTCCTGTAATTTGTACACTAGTTCTGTTGGAGTTATATTTACAAACAACTTGAATTAGCAATGATTTAGACAGTGTTTTCTAATAAAACATACAAAAAAAATGATTTACGATTATTTGGTTGATCTTAAAAAAAAAGTGAAAAGTTAAAAACCCACTTATGATGGCATACAGTCGCATTTCTGAGATATGAGACACATGTTGTGATTGGCTAACAAGTAGCCTATCATTTCTAAGATATGAGACACATGTTGTGATTGGCTAACAAGTAGCCTATCATTTCTAAGATATGAGACACGTGTTGCGATTGGCTAACGAGTAGCCTATCATTTCTAAGATATCAGACATGTGTTGTGATTGGCTAACAAGTAGCTTATCATTTCTAAGATATGAGACACGTGTTGCGATTGGCTAACGAGTAGCCTATCATTTCTAAGATATCAGACACGTGCTGTGATTGGCTAACGAGTAGCCTATCATTTCTAAGATATCAGACACGTGCTGTGATTGGCTAACGAGTAGCCTATCATTTCTAAGATATCAGACACGTGCTGTGATTGGCTAACGAGTAGCCTATCATTTCTAAGATATGAGACATGTGTTGTGATTGGCTAACAAGTAGCTTATCATTTCTAAGATATGAGACACGTGTTGCGATTGGCTAACGAGTAGCCTATCATTTCTAAGATATCAGACACGTGCTGTGATTGGCTAACGAGTAGTTTATCATTTCTAAGATATGAGACACGTTTTGTGATTGGCTAACAAGTAGCCTATCATTTGTAAGATATGAGACACGTGTTGTGATTGGCTAACGAGTAGCCTACCAGGTAGTGTAAGCCTCTGTAGTGATGAGGAAGCTGTCTAGAGCCAGTAGTCTGTGTTTGTGTGTGTGTACTGACCTAGTGATAAGAAGGATAGTATTTGGTGATGGACCCTATGTAAGTTATATTGTTACCGAATCATATTACCTACATATATTACATGGGTTTTGCGGTATAACAGTGATTGGTTTTGGTAGAAGAATTATATAATTGTTTTATTGTCAAATGCTGAAGTAGGATATTTTAATTAGAAGAAAGCTGTTTGATGGCCATTTTGAATGTATTTGTATAAAAGTGAACTTGATAAACACAGTTGTGCTATGTTAAAACATGTATGAACTAGATCCCGACAGAAATGGTATCCTGCTAATGTAATACAGAATGTTCGTGGAGTGCTGGTCTCTGCTCACATTTCATTGTTTGTCTTCTGCCTTAATTTTTATTTTATTGGTCAATGAAAAAGTTCAAAATGTATAGACAAAAATGTATGCTTGCCTTATTTGCGTTTCTATTGGTTCGTAAGAATGATACCAGCATTATGTAAGCATGCTATATATTGTGTAGAATATTTCAGTTATTTTGATTTATTTAGACTACCCCACAATCAAACTCCGTCCCCACCTTCACACATCTTCACTAAACAGAACCATTCTTCTACAGGACATTGTTGCGACCAAAATGGAGGGTGAACCCAAGGTAAAGAACGTAGTGAGCCTTTCTGAGAAAGTACTACCAAATACTGCACCCCAGGGTAAAGACATCGTGATGAGGGAAACTGACGCGCTGAAGGACGATTGGGAGGCATTTGTTAACGCCCTACAGAAGGTATATATGTAATCTGGAGTATTCCTATCCCTGAAGCTGTCCGTACATACTTTTAGTTCCAGAGATTATCTTGGGTATTCAAGTGAAAACAGTAATGATGTCAAGGTCACAGTCATTTAAAATAGACCGTAATTAGTCTTTTTATCTGAATCCAAAATACAAATTAAAATTACTTTTAAAAATTGATTTGGTGACACATTGGGTCAAAGTCACTGTTACTAAAACGACTAGGTGTTGTTACAATCATTACTTCTACATGGCTTTAAAATTTGACATGATAATACAGATATTGATGCAGTTAGGGTTTTAAAGATTTTAATGTCAAAGTGAAGTTGACAAGCCATTAGGGGGAGTGAAGTGGAGGGTTGTATACAGGTAAAGTTGGACAGCACGTTTACTGAACCGCTCTGTTTAAGATCCTAGTATTCATGATGGGTTGGTTATAAGATGGATGATATGTTTACAACTACTGTTACAGACCAAATCTGACCTAGAGAGCTGTATGGACCAGTGGAAGGAGTTTGATGCTTGGCAGGAAAAAGTCGCTGCCTGGCTCAAAGATATGGAGGTCAGAGTTCGTGATACGGAGCTCAAGGCTACACTCCAGGACAAACAGTCTCAACTAGACAAACTAAAGAAACTTCACAAAGAGATGATGGATCGTCAAGGCGATGTGGACACCCTTAGTGATGCGGCCCAGGACCTGGTCCGTGTCAGTACTGACACGCGCGTCATCAGTCAGGCATCCCAGCTGGGCACCAAATACCAGACAATCTACATAAACATCAAGGTCAGTGTTTAATGTTTAACAGGAGTCAAGGTCAAGGTCAGTGTTTAATGTTTAACAAGAGTCAATATCAAGGTCAGTGTTTAATGTTTAACAGGAGTCAAGGTCAAGGTCAGTGTTTAATGTTTAATAAGAGTCAAAGTCATTGTCTGCTACTTATCATTAATCAATGTCAAGGTCAGTGTCTTCTATTCATCATGAGTCAATGTCAAGGTCAACGTCTTCTATTTATCATGAGTCATTGGCCAGGTCATTTTCTGCTATTTTGTAACTATCCACATGAAACTGTTTTAGGAGTTGTGTCGTCGCTGGGAACAGTATGTGCTGGACCACCAGGCTTACACCTCGTCATTTAACCAGTGTAAGGCGTGGCTCAGTGAAATGCGCAAGAAGCTTCAGGCTCATTCCGACATCAGTGGTGATCGTCAGGTGGTCCAGGGGCGCCTGGGTGATGTCCAGGAGCTCATGGGTGACAAGGAGGAAGGTCTACACATGCTTCAGATCGCCTTGGACAACCTCCAGATTGTGCTGCCCAATACATCAGTACCAGGGCGGGACAACATGAGGCGAGAGATGCAGGGTCTACAGGCTGAGTATGATACCTTGTCAGGGGACCTCAACGACCTCAAAACCAAACTGGACGGTACACTCACCCAGTGGACAGTGTATGATGACAGTATTGACCAGCTTGACCGATGGCTGTCTGACCTGGAGAAACAGCTGGAGAACGAGTCGCAGCAACAAAACACACTGCAAGAAAAAAGACTTCAACTTGAAAGGGTTAAGGTGAGTTGGCTTATCAAGGCCAGTCATCAAAACGAATTAAAGTCAAATTACATGGCAAAACACAATGCCTGGTATTAATTGCAGACATGATTCTTTTCAGGTAATTAGCTGAATTCAGCTATTTTCATATTTAAATTAAGAAATATCAAGTCATATATTGACTTGAAATATACAAATAATATACCCATTTTTGAGGTTCCCAATTTTTTCATACAGGTGCAAAGTCTTGCCTGTAATTCAATGCTTTAGTTATATAAAAATAATGTTGTACTGTAAGCTGTTATTGTTGGAGGAGGATGGATATGTGTTAATGGTGTTTGTAAACATGTTTTGTGTGTATATTTACAGGTGCTTCAACTGAATGTGAACAGTCAGCAAAGTACCATCGACAATCTTAATGACAAATCAGAGAATCTCAAACAGACTAGCAAAGAGGCCAACCTTGGTAACCAGATCCGACGACAAGTCAGTCGATATGAACGACTCCTTGGTCGAGTTAAGGTCAGTAGGTCAAGTCGTTTAGTGTTGATAACCAGATCCGACGACAAGTCAGTCGATATGAACGACTCCTTGGTCGAGTTAAGGTCAGTAGCTCAAGTCGTTTAGTGTTGATAACCAGATCCGACGACAAGTCAGTCGATATGAACGACTCCTTGGTCGAGTTAAGGTCAGTAGCTCAAGTCGTTTAGTGTTGATAACCAGATCCGACGACAAGTCAGTCGATATGAACGACTCCTTGGTCGAGTTAAGGTCAGTAGCTCAAGTCGTTTAGTGTTGATAACCAGATCCGACGACAAGTCAGTCGATATGAACGACTCCTTGGTCGAGTTAAGGTCAGTAGCTCAAGTCGTTTAGTGTTGATAACCAGATCCGACGACAAGTCAGTCGATATGAACGACTCCTTGGTCGAGTTAAGGTCAGTAGCTCAAGTCGTTTAGTGTTGATAACCAGATCCGACGACAAGTCAGTCGATATGAACGACTCCTTGGTCGAGTTAAGGTCAGTAGCTCAAGTCGTTTAGTGTTGATAACCAGATCTGACGACAAGTCAGTCGATATGAACGACTCCTTGGTCGAGTTAAGGTCAGTAGCTCAAGTCGTTTAGTGTTGATAACCAGATCCGACGACAAGTCAGTCGATATGAACGACTCCTTGGTCGAGTTAAGGTCAGTAGCTCAAGTCGTTTAGTGTTGATAACCAGATCTGACGACAAGTCAGTCGATATGAACGACTCCTTGGTCGAGTTAAGGTCAGTAGCTCAAGTCGTTGGAAAACTTAGTGTTGATAACCAGATCTGACGACAAGTCAGTCGATATGAACGACTCCTTGGTCGAGTTAAGGTCAGTAGCTCAAGTCGTTTAGTGTTGATAACCAGATCTGACGACAAGTCAGTCAAATGAACGACTCCTTGGTCGAGTTAAAGTCATTAGCTCAAGTCGTTTAGTGTTGATAACCAGATCTGACGACAAGTCAGTCGATATGAACGACTCCTTGGTCGAGTTAAGGTCAGTAGCTCAAGTCGTCAGAAAACTTAGTGTTGATAACCAGTCATTAGATTGAAGTATTGATTGATTTTGAAAATTATTGAATTGGTTTGACAACTATGACAACTGTGTATGGGTGTTGTTTGTAGGATCAGCTAGTGAAGTCTGAGAAGAACGTGAAGGACCACCAAGCTTACCGAGACACGTTCATGGAAACCTCTGACTGGCTGGGCACCGCCATTGAGGGACTCAACTCTTGTAGTGATGTGCGTGGTGACAGAACGGCCATTGAGGCACAGCTCCATAAACTACAGGTAGGGTAACAGCTACATCAGTTCACACAATGGGGCTCTGCAACTTGTGATCTTCAGCAAAGATTCTGAGATCTTCCAAAATCAGCAATTGTTATTTTTGTATTGTTTTAGGAAATGTTTGTCAATGAGACTGTGAGAATGTTTCAAAAAACAAATCGCTGCAGTCAGAATGTTTCAAAAAACAAATCGCTGCAGTTTGAAGCTAATTCCTGTGTCAGATTGATTCAGAAAACATATTGCTGCAGTTTGAAGCTAACCACTGTGTCAGAATGTTTCAGAAAACAAATGGCCTCGGTTTGAAGCTAACTACTGTGTGAGAATGTTTCAGATGATATGTTGACTGTCAGTGTATGGGTTGTTTGTGTAGGAGGTGTACAGCACCAATGACGTGGGTAAAGAGAAGCTGGAAGCCACCATAGCCAAGGGAGAGACAGTCCTACCGGAAACATCCGCTCAGGGACAGGACCTCATCAAGGAGGAGCTGGCTATGCTGACAAACGAGTTTGAAGGATTCACCAACGAGTGTGATGAACTCAACGCAAACCTAGGTAACGTTTCATTGAATTATTTATGATTGATTATCAAATGTGTATGTAAAATTGAAAAGAAAAAGAAATTTCTGTGTTATATAATGTTATTATACTTGAGGTGTCTGCCACTTGCAGCTCATCTCCTGGAAGAATGGAGTAAATATGAAGACCAGTACAAGGAGTTGAGTCAGTGGATCAAGGACACCGAGACAGACATGAAGGCTGACTCAGAGCTCAAAGCAACCCTGGAAGATAAAACTGTGCAGGTGGAGAAACAGCATGTAAGTAGACAACGCCCATCTGTCAGAAAAATCATTATACACCACCCATCTGTCAGAAACATCATTATACACCACCCATCTGTCAGATAAATCATTATACACCACCCATCTGTCAGATAAATCATTATACACCACCCATCTGTCAGACAAATCATTATACACCACCCATCTGTCAGAAAAATCATTATACACCACCCATCTGTCAGATAAATCATCATACACCACCCATCTGTCAGATAAATCATCATACACCACCCATCTGTCAGAAAAATCATTATACACCACCCATCTGTCAGAAAAATCATTATACACCACCCATCTGTCAGATAAATCATTATACACCACCCATCTGTCAGAAGAATCATTATACACCACCCATCTGTCAGAAAAATCATTATACACCACCCATCTGTCAGATAAATCATTATACACCACCCATCTGTCAGAAAAAATCATCATACACCATCTATCTGTCAGAAAAATCATAATACACCATCTATCTGTCAGATAAATCATTATACACCACCCATCTGTCAGAAAAAATCATCATACACCATCTATCTGTCAGAAAAATCATAATACACCATCTATCTGTCAGATAAATCATTATACACCATCTATCTGTCAGAAAAATCATTATACACCACCCATCTGTCAGAAAAATCATTATACACCATCTATCTGTCAGATAAATCATTATACACCACCCATCTGTCAGATAAACCATTATACACCACCCATCTGTCAGAAAAGTCATTATAAACCACCCATCTGTCAGAAAAATCATACACCACCCATCTGTCAGATAAACCATTATACACCACCCATCTGTCAGATAAACCATTATACACCACCCATCTGTCAGATAAACCATTATACACCACCCATCTGTCAGATAAACCATTATACACCACCCATCTGTCAGAAAAATCATTATACACCACCCATCTGTCAGAAAAATCATTATACACCACCCATCTGTCAGAAAAATCATTATACACCACCCATCTGTCAGAAAAATCATTATACACCACCCATCTGTCAGAAAAACCATTATAAACCACCCATCTGTCAGAAAAATCATTATACACCATCTATCTGTCAGAAAAACCATTATAAACCACCCATCTGTCAGAAAAACCATACACCACCCATCTGTCAGGAAAATCATTATACACCATCTATCTGTCAGAAAAATCATTATACACCATCTATCTGTCAGATAAATCATTATACACCACCCATCTGTCAGAAAAATCATTATACACCACCCATCTGTCAGAAAAATCATTATACACCACCCATCTGTCAGAAAAATCATTATACACCACCCATCTGTCAGGAAAATCATTATACACCATCTATCTGTCAGAAAAATCATTATACACCACCCATCTGTCAGAAAAATCATTATACACCACCCATCTGTCAGAAAAATCATTATACACCACCCATCTGTCAGAAAAATCATTATAAACCACCCATCTGTCAGAAAAACCATTATACACCACCCATCTGTCAGAAAAACCATTATAAACCACCCATCTGTCAGAAAAATCATACACCACCCATCTGTCAGAAAAATCATTATACACCATCTATCTGTCAGAAAAACCATTATAAACCACCCATTTGTCAGAAAAATCATTATACACCACCCATCTGTCAGGAAAATCATTATACACCATCTATCTGTCAGAAAAATCATTATACACCATCTATCTGTCAGATAAATCATTATACACCATCTATCTGTCAGAAAAATTATTATACACCACCCATCTGTCAGAAAAATCATTATACACCACCCATCTGTCAGGAAAATCATTATACACCATCTATCTGTCAGAAAAATCATTATACACCACCCATCTGTCAGAAAAATCATTATACACCACCCATCTGTCAGAAAAATCATTATACACCACCCATCTGTCAGAAAAATCATTATAAACCACCCATCTGTCAGAAAAATCATTATACACCACCCATCTGTCAGGAAAATCATTATACACCATCTATCTGTCAGAAAAATCATTATACACCACCCATCTGTCAGAAAAATCATTATACACCACCCATCTGTCAGGAAAATCATTATACACCATCTATCTGTCAGATAAATCATTATACACCATCTATCTGTCAGAAAAATCATTATACACCACCCATCTGTCAGATAAACCATTATACACCACCCATCTGTCAGAAAAACCATTATACATTACCCATCTGTCAGATAAATCATTATACACCATCTATCTGTCAGATAAATCATTATACACCATCTATCTGTCAGAAAAACCATTATACACCACCCATCTGTCAGAAAAATCATTATACACCACCCATCTGTCAGATAAATCATTATACACCATCTATCTGTCAGAAAAACCATTATACACCACCCATCTGTCAGAAAAATCATTATACACCACCCATCTGTCAGAAAAACCATTATACATTACCCATCTGTCAGATAAATCATTATACACCACCCATCTGTCAGAAAAACCATTATACACCACCCATCTGTCAGAAAAATCATTATACACCACCCATCTGTCAGAAAAATCATTATACACCACCCATCTGTCAGAAAAATCATTATACACCACCCATCTGTCAGAAAAATCATTATATACCACCCATCTGTCAGATAAATCATTATACACCATCTATCTGTCAGAAAAACCATTATAAACCATCTATCTGTCAGAAAAATCATTATACACCTCCCATCTGTCAGAAAAATCATTATACACCACCCATCTGTCAGAAAAGTCTAAAGGCAAGGATCACAACGTAAGCTATATTTTGCCATCCCAGTATCTCAGTGAAAACCACGTAGTAACTATGATCTGTTGTGTACAGGCGGTCCATGAACAGATCCTCAACAAGCAGCTGACGTTTGATGCTCTGGCTGAGAGATCCCAGACCTTGCTTCAGTCGACCACAGACAATCGTGTGACCTCTCAGCTCACCCAGATGAGTTCCAGATACACAAGCCTCATCGCAGCCTCTAAGGTTCGTACAGCTCTTCCTGCTAGTCCCTGTTCAAAATGTGCAGAAGTTGGATCATAATTTTAGTTGCAGTTTTAGATCAGTAGATATGTAACTTCCTCCTGTTACTGAAGTGAACTGATGACTATCAGTTAGACATAATGTACAAGTTAACAAAAACTTATTTATTTGTTGGTTTGATAAATGAAGTTGAACTTAAAGAGATTAAGATTTACATAGCTTATGATTTACTATTTTTGTGATATAGGACTTGTTCAAACGGTACGAGCAGTACACCCAGGACCACGCCCAGTATGCGGACACCTTCACGGAGGCCGCCACCTGGCTCCAGTCCACACGCGACAAGGTGTCTGTGTGTGCAGACACTTCTGGTGACAAGTTCATGATCCAGAGTCAGCTGGAAAAACTACAGGTGGGTGACACTGGTATACCACTCCAGATGGTCATTAGGTTGTTATACATGATATGATTGCTGTAGTTTTAAATTTGAGAGGCCCTCTTATTTGAATTTTGCCTAGGACCAAAATCATTTACAATTGTATAGAATAGACTGATTTCAGAAACAGCTTATGATCCTGAATTCCTTTTTGATTTAACTACTTTTATTTGATTTTTAGGAGTTTGTCGTAGTAAAAGAGGAGGGTCAGCTACTGATCCATACAGCCAACACCTGGGGAGAGAAGACGATGACCAATACATCAATGGAGGGGCGTGAAATGATCCGCAGGGAGCTTCAGCAGCTTCAGCAGGAGTGGGAGAACATGCTAGGGGAGATAACTGACACCAAGGTCATGCTCGAGTCCTGTCTGCTCCAGTGGACTGACTATAGCGATAGCTACGACAAAATTCACAAATGGCTTCGCGACATGGAGAAGCGTCTGCGTGAGACTGAGGCCAAGGTCGACCTCGGAGAAAAGAAGGCGGAGTTACAGCGACTCAAGGTACTAGGGGGACATTGTACCGGAATTAAGGGGGGCATGTTGTATAAGCACTGGTTCTTCTTATATTACACAAGGTCAGTGGTAAAATATCTGTAAATCCTAAAGTACATCCATGTATATAGGTGGCAACTTATAAACCGTAAAAGGTACATCATTAGGACATGAAGAATACCTGCATCACTCATTGACAACGTGCAGTATACCGACACTTAAGTTATTGCGACTTTGATCAGAATATCAAAGGTAAAAATAAGTCTGATTGTTTCAAACTTTCAAAGGTATATGTTAAGGTGATGCCAGCAGTCCTTCACTATTTAAAGCGCACTTTGTAAGATTCAGTGCCCTATAGTTTTAATTAGAATGTCCCTCTGTCCATCCTTCAATTTCAACAGATTAAAGGTCAAATTTTACATTTCCTAACTGTGTAAAAATTTGTTGTGACATTATGAAACTGTCAAAATTAAGTCTGTATCAACTGACCAAAGGTCATGGTCATTAGATCAAAGGTCAATATCAAATTGTACATTTTAACTACTTAACACTGTGTTATGACATAATGGAGCAAAGTTGGTCAAAATCAAGCAAGGTGTCAACTGACCAAACCTCATTTCATTATTTCTTAGGAGGCACTGAAGGGATTTCAAATACGAAATGTACGAGGGGTGTTCCAAAAATAATGTCACTTGCATCGGTGCTCATATAGCGGAAGTGCTTTTGTTCATTTTAATTTGCTCTGCCCTTCAAAATACTCTCCGCCAGCCAGAACACACCTTTTTAGCCGGTCAATCCACTCTTCAATGGGTACACCCATCAGACACTGATAAACAGCAGATCCAAGAGCATTTCTCGAATTTTATCTCCTTCCAGATAAATGATATTTAAGTTTTGGAAAGAGAAAATAGTCGCAGGGGGCAAAGTCTGGCGAAAACGGAGGGTGCGGAAGGACGGTAACCTTCTCTGACGCCAAAAAGTCAGTCACAATACGTGCCTTGTGAGCGGGTGCATTATCATGCTAAAGTTGGACATACTTAAGTCCTGTTTTGGGGCGGCGACTTTTGTAGTAGTTCTTCAACTTTCTCAGAACAACGTTTTTATAGAACTTGCCTGTGATCGTTCTGCCTTTTTTCTGGATTTGAATAGCTGGACCCTTATTAGTGAAAAAAATAGCATACAAAACCTTCTTTACCATTCTTATTAGGGCCCCGTATCGGAGATACGGGTGCCCTATAGTAATCACTCTGTCCGTCCGTCTGTCCGTCTGTCCGTCTGTCCGTCTGTCCGTCCGTCTGTCCGTCTGTCCGTCCGTCTGTCCGTCTGTCTGTCCGTCTGTCTGTCTGTCTGTCCGTCTGTCCACAAATTTTGTTTTTACATAATAACTTTGGTATTCATTGCCAGATTTGCATGAAACTTGGTCAACATGTTCAATAAACAAATATAAAACACAAGGTTGAATGCTAAGGTCACTGGGTCAAAGGTCAAGGTCATATGAGGGTAGAATTCAAGTCATACTGTATCGGCGATATCCGATACGGGTGAATACCAGATTTGCATGAAACTTGGTCAACATGTTCAATAAACAAATATAAAACACAAGGTTGAATGCTAAGGTCAATGGGTCAAAGGTCAAAGTCATATTAGGGTAGAATTCAAGTCATACTGTATCGGCGATATCCGATACGGGTGATGTGAAATAGTTGACAGTTTCTTTGCTGAATGATGAAATGAGACAATGTGTCCTAGCCAGTGTCAATTTTGATGATTTGAGAAATGACATTTTTTTGCGGGAGGGAGTAGGTTGGCGTGTGGGCATGTGGGGGATATCTACAGCCGCAATACGGGGCCCTTCCTGACCTGTCAGTGTTCTAGTTTGTTTGGCAATACTTGGGCGTCTTGCATTTTTAGTGGCCCATATTCGGTTGGCAACCTTCCGCTTTGGTTCAAAATAATACACCCAGGCCTCATCACCAGTGACTATGTTATCAAAAGCCTTTTTACTATATTTTGTGTACACTTTGAGAAGTTTTTTTGCCATTGTTACACGCGTCTTCTTTTGCTCATCCGTTAAAAAATGGGGTATCCATCTTGCATTTATCTTTCTAACTTTTAGGTGTTTCTTCATAATTGCATGAACTCTTGCTAACGACAAGTTTGTCATTCGAGCCGATTGTCTTACAGTGAATCGAGCATCAGTTTTGAGGATATTTTGGATTTTTTCTATGTTACCTTTGGTCGTAGTTGTTGCAGGACGACCTGGGTGAGCAGCATCTTTCAGTTACTGCTGCCCAGCACTAAATTTACCTACCCTCCTACAAACAGTCCTGTGAGACATTTGGCCCTCCCCATAAATGTCACACACCTCGCGGTGAATATCTACAGCCTTTATGCCGAGTGTCTAGTCTAACGAATAGGCTATGAAACGATGTACACTGTACCGAGGCCAGTGAACATGTGGACGAGATATTTACCTGTGTCACGAGCCAGTGATCACTTAATCAACACGAGGTGGTTTTGTGCATAAATTGCACGATTTCCGCGAAATAAAGCACAGATGACATTATTTATGGAACACCCCTCGTAGATTTCCATGCAATTACTCTTTACAGTACTCAAACAAATTAGAGAAAAGAAGAGATCACACTTATATATATAGAATTAGTGATGATGACAGCTCTTGTTTTCTTACACTAAGAGAACAATATCATTCTTTTGATCGGAGGGATGGATTGATACAGGCCCTCTAGACCTCTTGATTTTCCTTCTTTGATAATGATTTCATGTTTGAAGCTTGAATGTGAATTAAGATGATAGCTGATCTTGAAGTAAGACAATAGCTGACCGTGCTTTGTTTTCATTGACAGGGACTGTACCAGGATGTGATATCTTATGAGCAGATGATTGAATCTATCGGGGTGAAGGCCACAGACTTGTCGTCCAAGAGTCCGGTCAGCAAGGCCTCCACTGATACTTCCAACATAGTCACCAAGTACAGCACCATTAAAGATCAGGCCCAGGTAGGTCACTCCACACACACACTGATACCTATAGTCACCAAGTACAGCACCATTAAAGACCAGGCCCAGGTAGGTCACTCCATACACACCGATACCTATAGTCACCAAGTACAGCACCATTAAAGACCAGGCCCAGGTAGGTCACTCCACATACACTGATACCTATAGTCACCAAGTACAGCACCATTAAAGACCAGGCCCAGGTAGGTCACTCCACACACACACACTGATACCTATAGTCACCAAGTACAGCACCATTAAAGACCAGGCCCAGGTAGGTCACTCCACACACACACACTGATACCTATAGTCACCAAGTACAGTACCATTAAAGACCAGGCCCAGGTAGGTCCCTCCACACACACACTGATACCTATAGTCACCAAGTACAGCACCATTAAAGATCAGGCCCAGGTAGGTCACTCCACACACACTGATACCTATAGTCACCAAGTACAGCACCATTAAAGACCAGGCCCAGGTAGGTCACTCCACACACACACACTGATACCTATAGTCACCAAGTACAGTACCATTAAAGACCAGGCCCAGGTAGGTCCCTCCACACACACACTGATACCTATAGTCACCAAGTACAGCACCATTAAAGATCAGGCCCAGGTAGGTCACTCCACACACACCGATACCTATAGTCACCAAGTACAGCACCATTAAAGATCAGGCCCAGGTAGGTCACTCCACAAATACACTGATACCTATAGTCACCAAGTACAGCACCATTAAAGACCAGGCCCAGGTAGGTCATTCAACACACACACTGATACCTATAGTCACCAAGTACAGCACCATTAAAGACCAGGCCCAGGTAGGTCATTCAACACACACACTGATACCTATAGTCACCAAGTACAGCACCATTAAAGACCAGGCCCAGGTAGGTCATTCAACACACACACTGATACCTGTAGTCACCAAGTACAGCACCATTAAAGACCAGACCCAGGTAGGTCACTCCACACACACTGATACCTATAGTCACCAAGTACAGCACCATTAAAGACCAGGCCCAGGTAGGTCACTCCACACACACTGATACCTATAGTCACCAAGTACAGCACCATTAAAGACCAGACCCAGGTAGGTCACTCCACACACACCGATACCTATAGTCACCAAGTACAGCACCATTAAAGATCAGGCCCAGGTAGGTCACTCCATACACACACACTGATACCTATAGTCACCAAGTACAGCACCATTAAAGATCAGGCCCAGGTAGGTCACTCCATACACACACTGATACCTATAGTCACCAAGTACAGCACCATTAAAGATCAGGTCCAGGTAGGTCACTCCACACACACACACTGATACCTATAGTCACCAAGTACAGCACCATTAAAGATCAGGCCCAGGTAGGTCACTCCATACACACACTGATACCTATAGTCACCAAGTACAGCACCATTAAAGATCAGGCCCAGGTAGGTCACTCCACACACACACACACTGATACCTATAGTCACCAAGTACAGCACCATTAAGGCCAGACCCAGGTAGGTCACTCCACACACACACTGATACCTATAGTCACCAAGTACAGCACCATTAAAGATCAGGCCCAGGTAGGTCATTCCACACACACACTGATACCTATAGTCACCAAGTACAGCACCATTAAAGATCAGGCCGAGGTAGGTCACTCCACACACACTGATACCTATAGTCACCAAGTACAGCACCATTAAAGACCAGACCCAGGTAGGTCACTCCACACACACACACTGATACCTATAGTCACCAAGTACAGCACCATTAAAGATCAGGTCCAGGTAGGTCACTCCATACACACACTGATACATATAGTCACCAAGTACAGCACCATTAAAGGTCAGGTCCAGGTAGGTCACTCCACACACACTGATACCTATAGTCACCAAGTACAGCACCATTAAAGACCAGACCCAGGTAGGTCACTCCACACACACCGATACCTATAGTCACCAAGTACAGCACCATTAAAGACCAAACCCAGGTAGGTCATTCCACACACACACTGATACCTATAGTCACCAAGTACAGCACCATTAAAGATCAGGCCCAGGTAGGTCACTCCACACACACACACACACTGATACCTATAGTCACCAAGTACAGCACCATTAAGGCCAGACCCAGGTAGGTCACTCCACACACACACTGATACCTATAGTCACCAAGTACAGCACCATTAAAGATCAGGCCCAGGTAGGTCATTCCACACACACACTGATACCTATAGTCACCAAGTACAGCACCATTAAAGACCAGGCCCAGGTAGGTCACTCCATACACACACTGATACCTATAGTCACCAAGTACAGCACCATTAAAGACCAGGCCCAGGTAGGTCACTCCACACACACACTGATACCTATATTCACCAAGTACAGCACCATTAAAGACCAGGCCCAGGTAGGTCACTCCACACACACACACTGATACCTATAGTCACCAAGTACAGCACCATTAAAGACCAGGCCCAGGTAGGTCACTCCATACACACTGATACCTATAGTCACCAAGTACAGCACCATTAAAGACCAGGCCCAGGTAGGTCACTCCACACACACCGATACCTATAGTCACCAAGTACAGCACCATTAAAGACCAGGCCCAGGTAGGTCACTCCATACACACACTGATACCTATAGTCACCAAGTACAGCACCATTAAAGACCAGGCCCAGGTAGGTCACTCCACACACACACTGATACCTATAGTCACCAAGTACAGCACCATTAAAGATCAGGCCCAGGTAGGTCACTCCACACATACACTGATACCTATAGTCACCAAGTACAGCACCATTAAAGACCAGGCCCAGGTAGGTCACTCCACACACACCGATACCTATAGTCACCAAGTACAGCACCATTAAAGACCAGGCCCAGGTAGGTCACTCCACACACATACACTGATACCTATAGTCACCAAGTACAGCACCATTAAAGACCAGGCCCAGGTAGGTCACTCCACACACACACACTGATACCTATAGTCACCAAGTACAGCACCATTAAAGACCAGGCCCAGGTAGGTCACTCCACACACACCGATACCTATAGTCACCAAGTACAGCACCATTAAAGACCAGGCCCAGGTAGGTCACTCCACACACACACACTGATACCTGTAGTCAACAAGTACAGCACCATTAAAGATCAGGCCCAGGTAGGTCACTCCATACACACCGATACCTATAGTCACCAAGTACAGCACCATTAAAGACCAGACCCAGGTAGGTCACTCCATACACACACTGATACCTATAGTCACCAAGTACAGCACCATTAAAGATCAGGCCCAGGTAGGTCACTCCACACACACTGATACCTATAGTCACCAAGTACAGCACCATTAAAGATCAGGCCCAGGTAGGTCACTCCACACACACACTGATACCTATAGTCACCAAGTACAGCACCATTAAAGACCAGGCCCAGGTAGGTCACTCCACACACACTGATACCTATAGTCACCAAGTACAGTACCATTAAAGACCAGGCCCAGGTAGGTCACTCCACATACACTGATACCTATAGTCACCAAGTACAGCACCATTAAAGACCAGGCCCAGGTAGGTCACTCCATACACACTGATACCTATAGTCACCAAGTACAGCACCATTAAAGACCAGGCCCAGGTAGGTCACTCCATACACATACACTGATACCTATAGTCACCAAGTACAGCACCATTAAAGACCAGGCCCAGGTAGGTCACTCCATACACACTGATACCTATAGTCACCAAGTACAGCACCATTAAAGACCAGGCCCAGGTAGGTCACTCCATACACACTGATACCTATAGTCACCAAGTACAGCACCATTAAAGACCAGGCCCAGGTAGGTCACTCCACACACACACACTGATACCTATAGTCACCAAGTACGGCACCATTAAAGACCAGGCCCAGGTAGGTCACTCCACACACACACACTGATACCTATAGTCACCAAGTACGGCACCATTAAAGATCAGGCCGAGGTAGGTCACTCCACACACACTGATACCTATAGTCACCAAGTACAGCACCATTAAAGACCAGACCCAGGTAGGTCACTCCACACACACCGATACCTATAGTCACCAAGTACAGCACCATTAAAGATCAGGCCCAGGTAGGTCACTCCACACACACTGATACCTATAGTCACCAAGTACAGCACCATTAAAGACCAGACCCAGGTAGGTCACTCCACACACACACTGATACCTATAGTCACCAAGTACAGCACCATTAAAGACCAGGCCCAGGTAGGTCACTCCACACACACTGATACCTATAGTCACCAAGTACAGCACCATTAAAGACCAGGCCCAGGTAGGTCACTCCACACACACTGATACCTATAGTCACCAAGTACAGCACCATTAAAGATCAGGCCCAGGTAGGTCACTCCACACACACACACTGATACCTGTAGTCACCAAGTACAGCACCATTAAAGACCAGGCCCAGGTAGGTCACTCCACACACACACACTGATACCTATAGTCACCAAGTACAGCACCATTAAAGACCAGGCCCAGGTAGGTCACTCCACACACACACACTGATACCTGTAGTCAACAAGTACAGCACCATTAAAGACCAGGCCCAGGTAGGTCACTCCACACACACACTGATACCTATAGTCACCAAGTACAGCACCATTAAAGACCAGGCCCAGGTAGGTCACTCCACACACACACTGATACCTATAGTCACCAAGTACAGCACCATTAAAGACCAGGCCCAGGTAGGTCACTCCTCACACACACACTGATACCTATAGTCACCAAGTACAGCACCATTAAAGACCAGGCCCAGGTAGGTCACTCCACACACACACACTGATACCTATAGTCACCAAGTACAGCACCATTAAAGATCAGGTCCAGGTAGGTCACTTCATACATACACACACTGATACCTATAGTCACCAAGTACAGCACCATTAAAGATCAGGTCCAGGTAGGTCACTTCATACATACACACACTGATACCTATAGTCACCAAGTACAGCACCATTAAAGACCAGGCCCAGGTAGGTCACTCCACACACACACACTGATACCTATAGTCACCAAGTACAGCACCATTAAAGATCAGGTCCAGGTAGGTCACTTCATACATACACACACTGATACCTATAGTCACCAAGTACAGCACCATTAAAGATCAGGTCCAGGTAGGTCACTTCATACATACACACACTGATACCTATAGTCACCAAGTACAGCACCATTAAAGACCAGGCCCAGGTAGGTCATTCAAAATAACTGACCCATGGTCAAAGTCACTGACATCAAATATGTTAAAGATTTCAAATCATTTCCTTTTACAAAATCATGTGACAGTAATTCTTATCTTGTTTTGTGAAAACCTATCTAGATTACTTTTAGCATGAACATAAGTATGAAGGTTAGGTTGATGGGTACTGGGACAGAAGCCTTGTGATATTTTCTGTGGAAACAGCTCACCCCAGCGCTCCTTAGTCATGCCAGACTCGAATGTTTATTATTTTGGAAAAAGTAAATGCAACTGGTAAAACTATACTAAAACAAAAATATGAACTCATTGGAAAATTCATAAGTCCCATTACATCTAGGTTTCAGTTCCAATAATTCACCCAAAAAGATAGCATTGGCTTTGACTATTATCTTACTGTCTCGATCACATTACACAGACAGGTGGGCTATACAGGCCCATAGTGCCTCTTGATTATTGTTCATAGCTTGGTTATGAAATAGTGGTATTTAAAGAATGACTTGATGTTGTGCTGCAGGACCTGTTGGCCAAGGCAGAGCAGTGTGTGGCCCAGCACCAGGCCTATCACGACTCCTGTAACGGCTTCCTGTCCTGGCTACGAACCGCCCGCGAAAAATTGGCAACCTGCTCCGACACGTTTGGCGAGAAATCTGTCATTATTACCAAGATTGAAAGGGCAAAGGTACTTATAGATGATATACAGTGTACTTTTTGAAGATATTACAGACAAATGTGAAAATGATTCTGTGGTCCTCCTGATTCTTGTCAGTCTTGTCCTGGTTATTTAACTCACTAGTCACGGTTATTGATGTTATGTATGTATAATGTTTAAAACTGTTAGCTCTATTATCATGTCTGTTTAGCTCCAAACAAAAATTAAAATAAAGCTGTCAACTGGAGGACAATAAATAAGATTTGTTTTGAGGATAATAAATAAACTGTGTTTTGATGATAATAAATAAGATTTGTTTTGAGGATAATAAATAAACTGTGTTTTGAGGATATTAAATAAGATTTGTTTTGAGGACACTAAATAAGATTTGTTTTGAAAATAATAAATAGGCATTGTTTTGAGGATGATAAGTAAGCTTTGTTTTATGGACAATAAGATTAGTTTTGAGGATGATAAGTAAGCTTTGTTTTATGGACAATAAGATTAGTTTTGAGGATGATAAGTAAGCTTTGTTTTATGGACAATAAGATTAGTTGTGAGGATGATAAGTAAGCTTTGTTTTATGGACAATAAGATTAGTTTTGAGGATGATAAGTAAGCTGTGTTTTATGGACAATAAGATTAGTTTTGAGGATGATAAGTAAGCTTTGTTTTATGGACAGTAAGATTAGTTTTGAGGATAATAAATAGACATTGTTTTGAGGATGATAAGTAAGCTGTGTTTTGTGGACAATAAGATTAGTTTTATGGACAGTAAGATAAGTTTTTACTTGTTGCTAGGCTCTGACAGCAGATATCAGCCAGGGAGCACAGCGATTGACCGACGCGACAAAGTCAGGGGAGACCACCCTTTCATCAACGTCAGCCACCGGACAGACAAAAATCCGCCAGGAACTTGCTTCTATGAAACGAGACTTTGAAGAATATCGTACTCAACTAACAGATGCACAGGAAGATCTAGAGCGATGTTTAACTCGCTGGAACGACTTTGAGGAGAGTTACAATTCTTTTAACAGCTGGCTTAAGGAAACCGAGGGTTACCTTAGGGCTGACCTTGACCTCAAATCATCCTCTGATGAAAAGAAACGACACTGGGAACAGTATCAGGTATGTTCATCTGATTAGAGTTTGTAGCCTTCCACCATATTCATTCCAGAGAAATACTGTAGTGTAAAGTGATTCATAGCTGTTTTGCTTTTCAGATTACATCAGATAGCATGCATATATTACTGACATGTATAGAAAAGAAAATCTCACATTATCCAAATTTGTTAATTCATTTATTTTTATTCGTACGCAAATTCAGACATAATTTTTAGCTTACCTACCTAAAGGGGTAGTCTTCCAGTACCTTTCTAATTTGTGAATAACCTGGAGGCTTAAGTAGGATTCTGATTATTAGACTGTAGTTTGTGAATAACCTGGTGGCTTAGGATTCTGATTATTAGACTGTAGTTTGTGAATAACCTAAAGGCTTAGGGTTCTGATTATTAGACTGTAGTTTGTGAATAACCTAAAGGCTTAGGATTCTGATTATTAGACTGTAGTTTGTGAATAACCTGGAGGCTTAAGTAGGATTCTGATTATTAGACTGTAGTTTGTGAATAACCTAAAGGCTTAGGATTCTGATTATTAGACTGTAGATTGTGAATAACCTAAAGGCTTAGGGTTCTGATTATTAGACTGTAGATTGTAAATAACCTGGAGGCTTAGGGTTCTGATTATTAGACTGTAGATTGTAAATAACCTGGAGGCTTAGGGTTCTGATTCTTAGACTAGTTTGTGAATAACCTGGAGGCTTCAGTAGGATTCTGATTATTAGACCGTAGTTTGTGAATAACCTGGTGGCTTAGGATTCTGATTATTAGACTGTAGTTTGTGAATAACCTAAAGGCTTAGGGTTCTGATTATTAGACTGTAGATTGTGAATAACCTGGAGGCTTAAGTAGGATTCTGATTATTAGACTGTAGTTTGTGAATAACCTGGTGGCTTAGGATTCTGATTATTAGACTGTAGTTTGTGAATAACCTGGTGGCTTAGGATTCTGATTATTAGACTGTAGTTTACTTGGCTGAAGGGTATCTGAAACTGATTTCACAACATTTTGTATACTGACACAAAAAAGCTGAGATAAAATAATTGCTTTTGTGATATTAAGGCAACATGTTTTCACTTAATTTGCTTTTCCTCTGACAGCTAAAGATACATTTTGGTGTAAGTACTGCCTAAATGGCTGGGGTTACATCTGTCTAGAAGTGTTCCTCTCAGTTCCCTCCCCTTCCATATAGATAATGGTCAGAAGATCTTAAAAACATCCGGTGTGAACTGATATTTTATTGATAGGTGGTTCAGTCATGTTTGCTGCATCCTTGTTATGCTACGAGTTACTCTTACCTATGCTTTCTGCACTCCTGGAAAATGTTGTATCAAATGGTACGCTCATGATGGCTATAAATTTGATTGGTCAATGGGGGGGGGGGGGGGGGGGGGGGGGGGAACAAGTAATAATCTCTTGGCTGATACTCTTGTCCTTTTAAAATTAACAAGAAGTGACCCTTGACTTCAAAGCCAATTATATCTTTTTCTGTAAGATTGATTTCATGTACACGAGAGGATCAAACTTCTTGTCTCATCCTCAAGAGGGTACACACGACTTTCTGACTTGTTCCCGGAGTGTAGACAGTGAGCATAACCACTTAGGTATTGAGGAGGTTAAGTTTTAGTTTTGCATAAAATTTGAAATCTCATTTCAATTTTTATGTCTTTAGATTATGTATTTTTTGAAGTTCAGAGTGTAAAGGAACAGAAGGATTTCACTTTAAAAAAATGTTATTTTAGTTTATGTGTATCTAACAAATATTTTGAGCTATTTTATAAAGCAAAAAGACTGGAAGAAACGTACTTAAAAATGAAAGTTCTAAATACAACTTGCCTTGGTGATGACACGTTATATCCTCTAACAGTGTTCTCCTGTGTTTGTGTTTCCCGTCTCTCCCTTATTGTTAACCCAGATTGATTTAGACAGAGACTGACTTTGTTACTGTGTCATCCTTGTGTGTTAATCTAAGTAGTGCCAGATTCCTGGCCGGATTCTAAAAGTGGAACAACTTGTCTGAGATTCTGGAGTTAAAAGCTTTTCTGCTTGGCTGTTTTATGCTGCTGAAGTCAAATAGAAAAATGATTTTTCTTAAACATAATGTAGCTACAATACACTGTTGGAGAGCGAGAGTTACCACCCCTAACTTATTTGGTTAACCCATATGTAGTAAGGGAGGTAGGTGACAACCTCATCACCTTTTATACCATGCTTGTGCTGCCACTGCTACGATATCCTGTGTTCAGTGAACTTTTGATATATTTTAACCAATCAAAACCTTTGTTGTTAAGCTATTGTTTTGTTGAACAGGTAGTTGTACCTATATGTGGAACACGCACCGCAATGTGTATACATGCCAGGCGAAACCGACTGTGGACCATTATACAGTTATAGGCCGGACGTCTGATAATTAACGGATCACTAGAAACTGACTGTGGACCATTATACAGTTGTAGGCCGGACGTCTGATAATTAACGGATCACTAGAAACAGACTGTGGACCATTATACAGTTATAGGCCGGACGTCTGATAGTTAACAGATAAACTGCAGTATCACAAGTAACTGTACTGTTACCCTGTTGTAGGTAGCTACATTATTCCATGTCAGTATTTTCCATTGATGTTCGATGTTTTGTCTCCCTGTAGAATTACCTGGAGGATGTGTTGGCCAAGCAGAGCTCACTGGACAAAGTAAACGAGAAAGCTCAGGCTTTACTCCAAACCAACGCAGACGCAAAGACATCACACGCCATCACTCAGCTGACCACCCGTTACCAGGGAGTGATAGCTCTGTCCAAGGACATTGTCAAGAACCTAGAAGCCTACTTTGAAAATCACCGTACATACAAACAAAATGTGGAGGACTTCCAGAATTGGCTTCAAGACACTCAACAAGATCTTCGTGGAGTTGAGGATTCTGCTGGTTCTAAGGATGCTGTTGGGACCAAGATCAGCAAGATTACTGTAAGTTTTCTCAGTCGCTTGTGTTGTTTGCCAGCCTCTATAATAATATAAGATCAGCAAGATTACTGTAAGTTTTAATTCTCAGTCACTTGTGTTGTTTGCCAGCCTCTATAATAATATAAGATCAGCAAGATTACTGTAAGTTTTAATTCTCAGTCGCTTGTGTTGTTTGCCAGCCTCTATAATAATATAAGATCAGCAAGATTACTGTATGTTTTCTCAGTCGCTTGTGTTGTTTGCCAGCCTCTATAATAATATAAGATCAGCAAGATTACTGTAAGTTTTCCCAGTCACTTGTGTTGTTGTAGAAACAGGATAGCTTGATTGCCAGCCTCTATAAAAGAATGGGTACAAATAGTGCCACTGCTAAATTGACTTTTTGAAAATAAACCTATGAAGAAACTTATGAAATATCTGACCACTTGTAAAATAAGTCTTTTACTAAAGTCGGGAATTTGATTGATCTACTTGGATGTCGGTGAAACTTTCTTTCAGTGTGACCAACACTATTATTTGACCAAAGAATTGGTCCCATTTCAGAGATTTTCACTCCATAAGGTTTTGATGTGGGAATACTACCATCCATTCCAAGTTCCTCAGAACAAGATTTGTGATCATATTATGTTGAAGCAGATTGTCTTTGAATACCACTTGAAAAATCAGTCACAAGAAAATAACATAAAATAAATGTAATCTGTTGTTTAGGCAATACAAGCAGCCATGGACCAAGGCCACAACTATCTTCGAGCACTTTTAGAATGTTCTGAGCGTGTGTTACCAAACACCAACCAGCGGGGCTGCCTCGTCGTGAAACAGGAGACAGAGACTGCAAAGCTGGATTATGAGAATCTCTTAACTGACGTGTCACAGGCTAAGCGTAACCTCGAGTCGGCACTGACTCAGTGGGGCGATTTTGATCGCCTGTACGACCACTTCAGCTCCTGGTTGGCAGATGTAGAGGCCAAACTTAAAGCTGACCCAGAACTCAGGGCCGATCTTCCCGAAAAACGATCAAGTCTGGAAAAGAGCAAGGTAAATGTCTATCACAATGTCTGACAAGGTGTCTATTACAATGTCTGACAAGGTGTCTATTACAATATTTGATAAAGTGTCTATTACAATGTTTGATAAAGTGTCTATTACAATGTCTGACAAAGTGTCTATTACAATGTTTGATAAAGTGTCTATTACAATGTCTGACAAGGTGTCTATTACAATGACTGATAAAAGTGTCTATTACAATATCTGATAAAGTGTCTATTACAATGTCTGACAAGGTGTCTATTACAATGACTGATAAAAGTGTCTATTACAATGTCTGATTAAGTGTCTATTAAAATGTCTAACAAGGTGTCTATTACAGTGTCTGATAAAGTGTCTATTACAGTGTCTGACAAGGTGTCTATTACAATGTTTGATAAAGTGTATATGACACTATCTGACAAGGTGTCTATTACAATGTCTGACAAGGTGTCTATTACAGTGTCTGATAAAGTGTCTATTACAGTGTCTGACAAAGTGTCTATTACAATGACTGATAAAAGTGTCTATTACAATGTCTGACAAGGTGTCTATTACAATATCTGACAAGGTGTCTATTACAATATCTGATAAAGTGTATATTACAATGTCTGACAAGGTGTCTATTACAATATCTGATAAAGTGTATATTACAATGTCTGCCAAGGTGTCTATTACAATATCTGACAAGGTGTCTATTACAGTGTCTGACAAGGTTTCTATTACAATGACTGATAAAGTGTCTGTTACAATGTTTGATAAAGTGTCTATTACAATGTTTGATAAAGTGTCTATTACAAATGTTTGATAAAGTGTCTATTACAAATATTTGATAAAGTGTCTATTACAATGTCTGACAAGGTGTCTATTACAATGTCTGATTAAGTGTCTATTACAATATCTGACAAGGTGTCTATTACAATGTCTGACAAGGTGTCTTTTACAATATTGATAAAGTGTCTATTACAATGACTGATAAAAGTGTCTATTACAATGTTTGATAAAGTGTCTATTACAATGTCTGACAAGGTGTCTATTACAATGTCTGACAAGGTGTCTATTACAATGTCTGATAAAGTGTCTATTACAATGTTTGATAAAGTGTCTATTACAATATCTGATAAAGTGTCTATTACAATGTCTGATTATGTGTCTATTACATGTCTGACAAGGTGTCTATTACAATATCTGACAAGGTGTCTATTACAATATCTGATTAAGTGTCTATTACAATGTTTGATAAAGTGTCTATTACAATATCTGATAAAGTGTATATTGCAATATCTGATAAAGTGTCTATTATAAATGTTTGATAAAGTGTCTATTGTATTGTTATGATACATGATAACTCTGATTGATTAAACAGGCATTGCAAGCAGACGTTGCACTTCACAAAGATGCTCTTGCCAAGTTGGAGGACAAATCTTCACATCTGAGGGACGGACATCCTCAAAGTGTGGCGTCCAATCTCCGCTCTCGCTTCAACAAGGCAGCCAATCAGTCTAGGGTATGTATAGCATCATAATACAGTAAAACTGTTGATTCTACCATGACGAATCAACATGCCATTTCTTTCCTCTGATACTTATAGTTCAGTGGTCGCCAGGGCCCAATATAAGATTCAACCCTAATTTAGAAAAATTCACAATTTTCAGGACATGACTGAGCGCTTAGAGGAACAAGTACAGAGCCATGAGGAGTACAGGCGGTCCTATATAGCCTGTCTCGACTGGCTGGCTAATAACCGGCACCGTCTGCAACGCCTCAGTGACTACTCCGGGGACCGGCGGACACTACAGGACAGACTACAGCAACTCAAGGTAACCAGTCAGAATACAAGTCCCTCCAGACGTCCTAGCAAATGTTACAGAGATATCAAAGCATGGCAATAATTCAAAACAAAATCTTCAATTTTCAGTCAAAAACATGTGATTTTGAAGACTTATTAGTCACAAGATGTTTTGTAAATCAGTAAGAAATTCCTTCATTTAGAGCTATGTTATTTTCCAATTTTCATTTCATTGTTGTGTCAGATGTTACAATGTGTCGCGTCTGACAGTATAAATGTGTCCTATAACATTCCACCATTTAACTTCCTCAGGACTTCAAGGGTGAGATGCGACAGGGCCAGGACATGGTGAACAATGCGACCCAGCTTGGTGAGCGTGTGTGTCAGACGACCGCTCCACGGGGACAGCAGGCCATACACAAGGAACTGACCAACCTCAAGGAAGACTGGAACACTTTCGCCTCCTCTGTCAACGAGATGGAGGCTAATCTAGAAGCATGTATCGGAAACTGGCTAGAGTTGGACGAGGAATACCAGCGCTTCCACCAGTGGGCCGAGAAAATGGAAGGAAAAGTGAAAGGTCTCCAGGAGAACAAGCCCGACCAGCAACACAAAGAACAGCAGCTGATGGACGCTGAGGTCAGATATATGTTGATATGTCAATCTGATGATAGAGAAATAGCTTACTAGTTAATATGTCAGTCTGATGATAGAGAAAAAGCTTACTAGTTAATATGTCAGTCTGATGATAGAGAAATAGCTTACTAGTTAATATGTCAGTCTGATGATAGAGAAATAGCTTACTAGTTAATATGTCAGTCTGATGATAGAGAAATAGCTTACTACTTAATATGTCAGTCTGATGATAGAGAAATAGCTTACTAGATAATATGTCAATCTGATGGTAGAGAAAAAGCTTACTAGTTAATATGTCAGTCTGATGATAGAGAAATAGCTTACTAGTTAATATGTCAGTCTGATGATAGAGAAATAGCTTACTAGTTAATATGTCAGTCTGATGATAGAGAAATAGCTTACTAGTTAATATGTCAATCTGATGGTAGAGAAATAGCTTACTAGTTAATATGTCAGTCTGATGATAGAGAAATAGCTTACTAGTTAATATGTCAGTCTGATGATAGAGAAATAGCTTACTAGTTAATATGTCAGTCTGATGATAGAGAAATAGCTTACTAGTTAATATGTCAGTCTGATGATAGAGAAATAGCTTACTAGTTAATATGTCAGTCTGATGATAGAGAAATAGCTTACTAGTTAATATGTCAGTCTGATGATAGAGAAAAAGCTGACTACTTAATATGTCAGTCTGATGATAGAGAAATAGCTTACTAGTTAATATGTCAGTCTGATGATAGAGAAATAGCTTACTAGTTAATATGTTAGTCTGATGATAGAGAAATAGCTTACTAGTTAATATGTCAGTCTGATGATAGAGAAATAGCTTACTAGTTGATATGTCAGTCTGATGATAGAGAAGTAGCTTACTAGTTAATATGTCAGTCTGATGATAGAGAAATAGCTTACTAGTTAATATGTCAGTCTGATGATAGAGAAATAGCTTACTAGTTAATATGTCAGTCTGATGATAGAGAGATAGCTTACTAGTTAATATGTCAGTCTGATGATAGAGAAATAGCTTACTAGTTAATATGTCAGTCTGATGATAGAGAAATAGCTTACTAGTTAATATGTCAGTCTGATGATAGAGAAATAGCTTACTAGATAATATGTCAGTCTGATGATAGAGAAATAGCTTACTAGATAATATGTCAGTCTGATGATAGAGAAATATCTAACTAGTTAACATGTCAGTCTTATGATAAACTAACTAGTTAATATGTCAGTCTGATGATAGAGAATTAGCTTACTAGTTAATATGTCAGTCTGATGATAGAGAATTAGCTTACTAGTTAACATGTCAGTCTGACGTTAGAAAAGTAGATGATCTAGATAGCTACTGTTTAACTCCCCGATCCTCTGATGTATTAGGACAAGACTCCAATGTTCGTGTTGTTTGCAGGATGTTTTTGATGAGGTGTTGAAGAGGAAGGCGGCTCTAGACCATGTCAAGGATAGGACAGACGCTGTATCACAGAGGAGCTCTGATCCTCGGGTGTCAAACAACATGATGCTACTCTCCGCCAAGTACCAAGGACTTGTGTCTGCTGCCAAGGTCTGTATTACCTCACAGCTGAGCAGGGATATATATCACAAGCAAAATTAATGATTGTCCATTCAGTCCTAGCTTTCTTAGTATGTTTGATTGTCCATTCAGTCCTAGCTTTCTTAGGATGTTTTATTGTCCATTCAGTCCTAGCTTTCTTAGGACAGTTGATTGTCCATTAAGTCCTAGCTTTCTTAGTATGTTTGATTGTCCATTCAGTCCTAGCTTTCTTAGGATGGTTGATTGTCCATTCAGTCCTAGCTTTCTTAGTATGTTTGATTGTCCATTCAGTCCTAGCTTTCTTAGGATGTTTAATATGCCGTTCATGATATAATTGATACAGTAAGAAATATATGCAAATGTGTATTAATATTTGAGAATAAAAAGTTTTTTGCATCAAAAAATGAAATAACTGACAGGATGTATAACACAGATATGCAATCAATTTGTTTGTTAATCTCCTCAACAGGGAATGGTACATAGACTGTCGGAGAATGCCAAAGACCACAAAAGTTACAACACGGCCTTCGACGAGGCTGCTGATTGGCTGGCAGAGGTTGATGAGCGTGTGACTGCATGCAATGACACGTCTGGTGACTGGCACGCTGTTCAGGACCGTATGGACGATATCAAGGTAGAATGACCTCGCTCACTTATAGAACTTTGTTCATTTATAGGGAAAAGAAATAATAAAAAAAGGAATTGGTTTTTGAACAAATGATTTATCTAAAATGAAGATTTTATTGCAAGTCTGGCACTGACTTGAATATCTAACACTCTTGGTAAAAACAGGTGGTCATAAATTGTTGGTTGTTCAGACTTGGGTTCTGAGACCAGGCTAAGAATGGTAAAATTTCAGCAAAATCTGGCCAGCACATAGGGCCAGGCTATGTTTGGTTTGTATTTTATAAGGCTTCAATTTGTGTATTGATTGAATAACCGTCCCTAATATAGTAATAAATAACCATCCCTAATTTGGTAATAAATAACCTTCCCTAATTTGGTAATAAATAACCTTCCCTAATTTGGTAATAAATAACCTTCCCTAATATGGTAATAAATAACCTTCCCTAATTTGGTAATAAATAACCATATCGAATATGGTTATATATAACCATCCCTAATATGGTAATAAGCATTGTGGGAAATCCTACATTCGAATAAGAGTTTGGGTTTCCCAGCGGATGAGAAACTGTTATTCACCAAATTTCCTGTTTCTTTATGGATGTTTTGTTATTAGTTCCTGTTCGTTAATTATGTTGTTAATGGTAAACTTTGTATGTGTACAACAGGACATCACAACCAACATGGATGAGGGCCTGAGAAAGGTGAACCTTGTCTGTGACCTGGCCGAGAGAATTCTACCCAACACCTCCTCTGATGGTAAACGCATCATTGAGCAGCAAGTCACTGAGCTGACCAATGAGTGGGAGAAGCTGAACCAGGCTATATCTGAGTGTTCCGCCATGTTGGAGGGGGTTCAGGATCGCTGGAATGATTATGAGGAGTATTACGGCAGCCTGATCAAATGGCTAGCCGACATGGAGAGCCAGCTGGCAATGGACCCTGAACCACGCGCCCAGCTTGTAGAGAAAAAGACACAACTTGACAAGTTTAAGGTGAGTATTGTCAAATACATAGAAATATACTTGTGTAGTAATTATCCCACAAACATGATCTATTTAATTCATAATATACTTGTGTGGTAGTTACCCCACATACATATTCTATTTAATTAGTAATATTATATACTTGTGTAGTAATTATCCCACATACATGTTCTATAACTATATAATTACTCTATACTTTGTTTCTAGTGTTATCTCTTATACATTTAAAACATTTTACTTAAAAGTTTTGTCCTCCAAAGTTCCTTGTTAACCTACATTGTTGTAGAGAACTAGTTCTTTGTAACCTCTTGGCTTTGTTGTAAAGCATCCTTTACTGAAGATAACTAATTATTTCAGTTTCTTTTAGCTTGTTAAAAAATTTAGCATTGAGAACAAATTTCTTGTGTTTCCTCTGATCGGTTCAAACATATTCTATACCGCACGAAATTGATAAATAGTTCTTTGTAAAATGAATTCAGAATTTTAAGCAATAGAAAGGAGAGAAAATTGTTGTCATTTACTTTAATAACACAGAACACTTTTGTTCACCGATATATTGGTAGTATGCTGAATATTAAGCTGCACTTAATAGCTATATATGATCATGTTTGTGTTGACAGTTGGTGATGAGTGATGTTGAAAACCATAACCGCCTCGTCAATGAGTTAGCGGAACGAGTTGCTAATCTTGAGGCTCTGAGTGAGAACCAGGAGGTGGCCGATACCCTGGCTAATGTTAGGAACCGGTACGACCGGGTCCGCAACCGAGCACGGGTAGGTGACTCTTTGACTCCTTCCCCTTATCAACCGAGCACGGGTAGGTGACCCTTTGACTCCTTCCCCTTATCAACCGAGCACGGGTAGGTGACCCTTTGACTCCTTCCCTTTATCAACCGAGCACGGGTAGGTGACCCTTTGACTCCTTCCCTTTATCAACCGAGCACGGGTAGGTGACCCTTTGACTCCTTCCCTTTATCAACCGAGCACGGGTAGGTGACCCTTTGACTCCTTCCCTTTATCAACCGAGCACGGGTAGGTGACCCTTTGACTCCTTCCCTTTATCAACCGAGCATGGGTAGGTGACCCTTTGACTCCTTCCCCTTATCAACCGAGCACGGGTAGGTGACCCTTTGACTCCTTCCCTTTATCAACCGAGCACGGGTAGGTGACCCTTTGACTCCTTCCCTTTATCAACCGAGCACGGGTAGGTGACCCTTTGACTCCTTCCCCTTATCAACCGAGCACAGGTGGGTGACCCTTTGACTCCTTCCCCTTTATCAACCGAGCACGGGTAGGTGACCCTTTGACTCCTTCCCCTTATCTACTGAGCACGGGTAGGTGAACCTTTGACTCCTTCCCCTTATCAACCGAGCACAGGTGGGTGACCCTTTGACTCCTTCCCCTTATCAACCGAGCACGGGTAGGTGACCCTTTGACTCCTTCCCCTTATCAACCGAGCACGGGTAGGTGACCCTTTGACTCCTTCCCCTTATCAACCGAGCATGGGTAGGTGACCCTTTGACTCCTTCCCCTTATCAACTGAGCACGGGTAGGTGACCCTTTGACTCCTTCCCCTTATCAACAGAGCACAGGTAGGTGACCCTTTGACTCCTTCCCCTTATCAACCGAGCACGGGTAGGTGACCCTTTGACTCCTTCCCCTTATCAACAGAGCACAGGTAGGTGACCCTTTGACTCCTTCCCCTTATCAATCGAGCACGGGTAGGTGACCCTTTGACTCCTTCCCCTTATCAACAGAGCATGGGTAGGTGACCCTTTGACTCCTTCCCCTTATCAACAGAGCACAGGTAGGTGAACCTTTGACTCCTTTCCCTTATCAACAGAGCACAGGTGGGTGACCCTTAGACTCCTTCCCCTTATCAACAGAGCATGGGTAGGTGACCCTTTGACTCCTTCCCCTTATCAACAGAGCACAGGTAGGTGACCCTTTGACTACTTCCCCTTATCAACTGAGCACGGGTAGGTGACCCTTAGACTCCTTCCCCTTATCAACCGAGCACGGATAGGTGACCCTTAGACTCCTTCCCCTTATCAACAGAGCACAGGTAGGTGACCCTTTGACTCCTTCCCCTTATCAACCGAGCACGGGTAGGTGACCCTTTGACTCCTTCCCTTTATCAACCGAGCACGGGTAGGTGACCCTTTGACTCCTTCCCTTTATCAACCGAGCACGGGTAGGTGACCCTTTGACTCCTTCCCCTTATCAACCGAGCATGGGTAGGTGACCCTTAGACTCCTTCCCCTTATCAACCGAGCATGGGTAGGTGACCCTTTGACTCCTTCCCCTTATCAACCGAGCACGGGTAGGTGACCCTTTGACTCCTTCCCCTTATCAACCGAGCACGGGTAGGTGACCCTTTGACTCCTTCCCCTTATCAACCAAGCACAGGTAGGTGACCCTTTGACTCCTTCCCTTTATCTACTGAGCACGGGTAGGTGACCCTTTGACTCCTTCCCCTTATCAACCGAGCACGGGTAGGTGACCCTTTGACTCCTTCCCTTTATCAACAGAGCATGGGTAGGTGACCCTTTGACTCCTTCCCTTTATCAACAGAGCATGGGTAGGTGACCCTTTGACTCCTTCCCCTTATCAGCAGAGCACGTGTAGGTGACCCTTTGACTCCTTCCCTTTATCAACAGAGCATGGGTAGGTGACCCTTTGACTCCTTCCCCTTATCAATCGAGCACGGGTAGGTGACCCTTTGACTCCTTCCCCTTATCAACAGAGCATGGGTAGGTGACCCTTTGACTCCTTCCCCTTATCAACAGAGCATGGGTAGGTGACCCTTTGACTCCTTCCCCTTATCAACAGAGCATGGGTAGGTGACCCTTTGACTCCTTCCCCTTATCAACAGAGCATGGGTAGGTGACCCTTTGACTCCTTCCCCTTATCAACAGAGCATGGGTAGGTGACCCTTTGACTCCTTCCCCTTATCAACCGAGCACGGGTAGGTGACCCTTTGACTCCTTCCCTTTATCATTGCCTGATAATGGCAGGTAGTACCACTGCTCCTGTTGCTATTTTGTATTAACTGTTTCTCTGATTAACAAGTTTCCTTGATCACTACCTACAGTGTATTTCAAATATCCATGGGAAATGACTTTGTACCTGAATTAAGATGAAGCGGATGAGGTAATGAGTGAGGGGAGTGTAACAGAGATTGTATATACATTGACAGGAGATTGTGGCCAATCTGGAGCAAGCTTACCACGATCACCTCGACTTCCACGAGGCACAGCAAGACAGTGAGAAATGGCTGCTGCAGACGTCATTCAAACTCATGTCGCACAACTCACTCAACGTCAGCACCATGGAGCTTACACAGCGACAGATAGACAAACACCGGGTAAGGCTTGTACACATAACACTTTTACCTTGTGGTATAAACAACCTTTTTTCATCATTATGGAAGTGCTTATAGATTGTGAATACTAATGTTTATCATTGGTTCTCCAGGGCCTGATCAAGGAAATAGAGACGTACCGGTCCACCCTGGACGAGGTGTCTAACCGCGGCCGCAGTCTTGTCCAGGACAACGTGCGTGTGCCCAAGATGGCCCAACAGGTCCAGTCACAGATGCAGAACTTGGAGGAAAGTTATCTCAACTTACAAACCACGGCCGAGCAGATCAGGGTAAGTGGCTTCATCTTAATGCATGTGTAGAAAGCAACCTCCATCTCCACTATAGATCTCTACTCTTTATACTTCAAAACATGTTTTACTGCTGTGTTTCTTTATTTAAATTTTCAAGATGAAATTTCAAATGTAAACAGTTTGATAAGTTTTTTGACTTTATCTAATATACTTTCTTTGTTGTAAGGAAAATTAAGCAATACAACTGTGGTTCTGAAATTTTTCGTTTCAATTTTACTAATTAAATGTTGCGGTAATGAAAATATTAATGAATTTTATGTCAAAATGTAAATGTCCAGGATGCCTCATTCTCCATCAGCTTTTAGTCTTGCACCATCATCATCTTACGCACCAGCAGTAACATTTCTAGCATAAATGCTCAATCTAGGGCTCGCAGTCATGGTGACCTTGACATGACCTTAGGGTCAGTGATTGGTCATAAGTAGAATCCTACAGGTGAAACAGCTACTGCTTGTGTAGACTTCAGACATGTTATGGAGGTTTGAAAGTAAAGCCTGGAAGTCACAAAGGATGGTCAAAGAGGTCAAAGGGGTCGGGGGTAGGGGGGTCAATGTTTTTTGCAGGGTCTGTTAGTTTCCATGGGAACATGATGTTAAGTCTAGGAAAAAAAGTATGTTACTATAACTGAAAATGTACATAATAAGTATTTTTGTATTGAGTTGAAATTAATTTTGTAATCTAACAAATCCATCCTGCTTTATATCTTTATTAGGTCATCTGACCCGAAGGGTCAGGATGACTTATAGCCACCGTGCATCGTCCGTCGTCTTGTGCCGTATGCCATGCATACATTTTTCCTTCAAATGACTTTTTTTCAATAACTGAAAAGCCCAGTGTTCTGATATTATGCATGTAGCATGCTGGCTTGAAGGGCTACATGTTTGTTTAAATGAATGACCTTGACATACTTTCATGGTAATAGGGGTCAAATATGTTAAAAATCTTCCAAACAGCTTATTCCAAGTAACCGAAAGGCCCAGGGCACTGATATTATGCATGTAGCATGCTGGGATAAAGGGCTACCAAGTTTGTTCGAATGAATGACCTTGACATCATTTAAGATCAGAGGGATCAAATGTGTTAAAAATCTTTCAAACAACTTTTTCCAAGTTAGAAAAAGGCCCAGGGTTCTGATATTCGGCCTGTAACATGCTTGGAAGAAGGGCTACCAAGTTTGTTGAAATAATGACCTTGGCCTACTTTCAAGGTCACAAAGGTCAAATGTCTGAAAATCTTGGAGCAACTTCTTCTCACTTACTGAAAGGACCTGGATACTGTTATTTAGCATGTTGCATGCTTGGATGGAGGCTACCAAATTTAATAAGATAAATGACCTTGGCCTTCTTCAAAGGTCACAGGGGTCAAATGTCTGAAAACTTCAAGAAACTTCTTCTCAATATCCGAAATGCCCAGAGTATTGATATTTGGCCTGTAGCATGCTACGATAAAGAGCTACGAAGTTAGTTCAAATGAATGACCTTGACCCACATTCAAATTTAGGGTCAAATTTATTAATATATTTAGGAAGAACCAACAATAATTTTACATTGTCAGATGACCGTTAAGGACCATGGGCCTCTTGTTTTGTATTTGATTTGGATGTAATTGTTAACTTGTAAGATGTTTCTTGAGGAGACTGTTTAATTATATTTATATGTAAATTGTCAAAAATAACAGACTTATATATATTGTATTTTTTGCTGTATACTTGCCCAGTGTGTAGGTTTCTGTGATACCCCACCCCTTTGCTGTATGCTTGCCTGGTGGGTAAGGTTTCTTTGGTGCCCCACTCCCTTACCTGTATGCTTGCCCATTGGGTAGGTTTCTGTTATGCCCCACCCCCTTTACTATATACTTGCCTGGTGTGTAAGATTTCTTTAGTACCCCGCCCCCTTTACTGTATTCTTGCTTGGTGGGTAAGGTTTCTGTAATACCCCGCCCCCTTTACTGTATACTTGCCTGTTGGGTAAGGTTTCTGTGATGCCCCGCCCCCTTTACTGTATACTTGCCTGTTGGGTAAGGTTTCTGTAATACCCCGCCCCCTTTGCTGTATGCTTGCCTGGTGTGTAAGGTTTCTGTAATACCCCGCCCCCTTTACTGCATACTTGCCTGTTGGGTAAGGTTTCTGTAATACCCCGCCCCCTTTACTATATACTTGCCTGGTGTGTAAGGTTTCTGTAATACCCCGCCCCCTTTGCTGTATGCTTGCCTGTTGGGTAAGGTTTCTGTGATGCCCCGCCCCCTTTACTATATACTTACATGGTGTGTAAGGTTTCTGTAATACCCCGCCCCCTTTGCTGTATGCTTGCCTGTTGGGTAAGGTTTCTGTGATGCCCCGCCCCCTTTACTATATACTTGCCTGTTGGGTAAGATTTCTGTAATACCCCGCCCCCTTTACTGTATACTTGCCTGTTGGGTAAGGTTTCTGTAATACCCCGCCCCCTTTACTATATACTTGCCTGGTCTGTAAGGTTTCTGTAATACCCCGCCCCCTTTGCTGTATGCTTGCCTGTTGGGTAAGGTTTCTGTGATGCCCCGCCCCCTTTACTATATACTTGCATGGTGTGTAAGGTTTCTGTAATACCCCGCCCCCTTTGCTGTATGCTTGCCTGTTGGGTAAGGTTTCTGTGATGCCCCGCCCCCTTTACTATATACTTGCATGGTGTGTAAGGTTTCTGTAATACCCCGCCCCTTTTACTGTATGCTTGCCTGGTGGGTAAGGTTTCTGTAATACCCCGCCCCCTTTACTGTATACTTGCCTGTTGGGTAAGGTTTCTGTAATACCCCGCCCCCTTTACTGTATGCTTGCCTGGTGGGTAAGATTTCTGTAATATCCCGCCCCCTTTACTATATACTTGCCTGGTGTGTAAGGTTTCTGTAATACCCCGCCCCCTTTACTGTATGCTTGCCTGGTGGGTAAGGTTTCTGTAATACCCCGCCCCCTTTACTGTATACTTGCCTGTTGGGTAAGGTTTCTGTAATACCCCGCCCCCTTTACTGTATGCTTGCCTGGTGGGTAAGATTTCTGTAATATCCCGCCCCCTTTACTATATACTTGCCTGGTGTGTAAGGTTTCTGTAATACCCCGCCCCCTTTACTGTATGCTTGCCTGTTGGGTAAGGTTTCTGTAATACCCCGCCCCCTTTACTATATATTTGCCTGTTGGGTAAGGTTTCTGTAATACCCCGCCCACTTTACTGTATACTTGCCTGGTGTGTAAGGTTTCTGTAATACCCCACCCCCTTTACTGTATGATTGCTTGGTTTGTAGATTTCTGTGATGTTCTGCCCCCTTGTGTCCCTCTGATGTTGCATCATAATAAATGACTACAATGTGTCTCCTACATCATCAACTATTTATTTGGCAGGCTGTTACAATAGCATTGTCAAAGAAATAGAAATTGCTGTTAGATACATCTTTTCTTGGATTTTACATTTTTGACGACTGTTTGCTGCTATGTATCAGATATATAACTGTGTCTCCTGTTTCCTATAGTCCTAGTCGTTAGCTTTGTTAACCGGAGTATTGTACATTCTGTAGTTAGTCAAAGCTTGTCTTCTATAACTATAGTGACTTTGTTTCTGTGTAGGTTGTTTGAAGGTGACTGTGAGCGGTTGTTATGGTGTGTTTGGGTTAGGATTGGCCATCCTTTGTTTGGGTTTGAATTGGCCATCCTTTGTTTGGATTTGAATTGGCCATCCTTTGTTTGGGTTTGAATTGGCCATCCTTTGTTTGGGTTTGAATTGGCCATCCTTTGTTTGGATTTGAATTGGCCATCCTTTGTTTGGATTTGAATTGGCCATCCTTTGTTTGGATTTGAATTGGCCATCCTTTGTTTGGGTTTGGATTGGCCATCCTTTGTTTGGGCTTGAATTGGCCATCCTTTGTTTGGGTTTGAATTGGCCATCCTTTGTTTGGGTTTGGATTGGCCATCCTTTGTTTGGGTTTGAATTGACCATCCTTTGTTTGGGTTTGAATTAGCCATCCTTTGTTTGGGTTTGGATTGGCCATCCTTTGTTTGGGTTTGAATTGGCCATCCTTTGTTTGGGTTTGAATTGGCCATCCTTTGTTTGGGTTTGGATTGGCCATCCTTTGTTTGGGTTTGGATTGGCCATCCTTTGTTTGGGTTTGAATTGGCCATCCTTTGCTATGCTTCTAGTGCACCTTTTTTGTATGCCCCCCTTTTTTGTTAACCCTTGTTTTCTTGCAAAGAGTTTAAAACAATTTATTACTAAAAGATGACACAACACAAAAAAATCCTTTTATTTCTTTTTTAGTTTTTTTTTTTCACAAAGTTTTGTCTTTTAGACTTTTGTTGTTTTTTATAAATGGAAGATCTCTGGGGTGAAAATCGTGCTGATTTTTGTATGTTTTTCTGATTTTCTACTTCTGATAACGTCACATGCACAAATTCAATTTTCATCTTTAAAGCACATTAGAAGTGTCCTGGAACCACTATCATTACAACTAGGTGATGGTAATCAACTTGTGTGTTAAACAGGAGTTAGGTATAAGTCATAATCGTTATCAGGTGTTAAAATCATAATCGTTATCAGGTGTAAAAGTCATAATCATTATCAGGTGTTAAGTTATAATCATTATCAGGTGTAAAAGTCATAATCATTATCAGGTGTTAAAGTCATAATCGTTATCAGGTGTTAAAGTCATAATCATTATCAGGTGTAAAAGTCATAATCGTTATCAGGTGTTAAGTCATAATCATTATCAGGTGTAAAAGTGATAATCGTTATCAGGTGTAAAAGTCATAATCATTATCAGGTGTTAAGTCATAATCATTATCAGGTGTAAAAGTGATAATCGTTATCAGGTGTAAAAGTCATAATCATTATCAGGTGTTAAAGTCATAATCATTATCAGGTGTTAAAGTCATAATTGTTATCAGGTGTAAAAGTCATAATCGTTATCAGGTGTTAAAGTCATAATCGTTATCAGGTGTAAAAGTCATAATCATTATCAGGTGTTAAAGTCATAATCATTATCAGGTGTTAAAATCAAAATCATTATCAGGTGTTAAGTCATAATCATTTATCAAATATCATTATTATTACCAATTGTTACCATGCGTTTGCTAGGAATACTAGACCTACCAACACTGTTGTTGAATTCCTAGCTTTCAACCTCATTGCTAGTAAGTGTTGATGCTTTTATTGACAAGGCTGGGACAGCAGTGGATCAGGGTTAGCCAGGGCTGTAGGCGGGCTTCAACTCTCCCATATCTAGTTCATGCTAAATTACTGCATAACAATCTAATAATTTCATGAAATTTCATATTGACTGCATTTTTTGTCTGTACGTGAATAATATTTGTGTGGTGATTTTGTCAGTAAAATAGAATGCTTCAGTTGAGCTTTGGGTTGCCCTGAGTCTGTTGTCACTCCATTGTCTAGTAGGGAGATGTGGGAACTGTGTGTGTTTATATTGTTGACTTTGACATGTTGAGGACGTGAGTTAGACTCTCTGTTAATCTCCTTCACAGGTAGTATTGGATCACATAGATCTCTACTGGTACTGATCGGTCCCCGGTCTGCTCACCCCAGGCCCCCGGTCACCTCTGGTCACAACGCCACGCTTCGGTTCGTTCTTACACTTCATCGATGACTTTCATATCATTTGTTTCAAACTGATTACAAGAAACTGTGCTGAAGAAACCTGTGGCTATAACGATGATCTACAAATACGCTGGCCACATACTCACTGACCTTTGTGTACCAACAGTCATTTCTTGGATTCCAGGGATGGAACATTGTTTTATAGAAACCATGGATACTTGTGTTTTATAGAAACCATGGATACTTGTGTTTTATAGAAACCATGGATACTTGTGTTTTATGGAAACCATGGATACTTGTGTTTTATGGAAACCATGGATACTTGTGGACACTGGACATTATTATACTATTGTTTGCAAACATTTCAAATGTTCAGGGAAAAATACAACTTGTGATATGAAACAAATGTGATAGAACTATGTGTGAGTTTTATCGACGTTCTGTACTGATATTTTAGCTGGAGATTATTGCTTCGTTATCTGTTCTGTGCCATTCCAGCGTTAGTCCCATGTGATCTGTCCACGTGGCCAGTGACAGATCACAAGTGGCTAAAATACCCAATAGTATTTTGTTACCTTGTCAATTATATAACGTTAATTAAATCATTATTTTCATCCAATCATGTTTGGTGCTTACACTTACAAGTGTAGATAGGAGATTTGTGATCTGTAGAGTTTTTAGAGCTGAAACAATCTTACATCATATCCGTCCAGAAATCACTTTAGATTTCTCTATTTCCATATTTTATTTATGCATGTAAAGTTGTAGTTTTATATTTGTGTGTTAGGGACTTTTGATTTGCCAGTTAATGTGTTTTTAAGTTGCCAAGATTTTATTTTTACTGATGTTTGTACCTTCGATATACATTTGTACTGATGTTTGTACCATCAATGTTTGTACGTTTGATGTACATTTGTACCCTTGATTTGTACCTTTCGTGTACATTCGTACCTTTGATTGTACCGTTGATGTACATTTGTACCGTTGGTGTACATTTGTACCTTTGATGTACATTTGTACCTTTGATGTACATTTGTGCCATTGATGTACATTTGTACCAATTATGTACATTTGTACCTTTTATGTACATTTGTACCTTTCATGTACATTTGTGCCTTTGATGTACATTTGTACCATTGATGTACATTTGTACCTTTGATGTACATTTGTACCTTTGATGTACATTTGTACCTATGATTTGTACCTGACAAAAGTTAATTGCTGTAACATTATACTTAACAACTGTGTTGTGTCTGGTTTGGGTTTGCTAACAGAATTTACCTGCATGTCCCTGGGGAGATGTCCCAGTTATTTTAGGTCCATTGTTGACCCCTTTAACCTTGACCTCTGTGATATTTGCCCTCACGTCTTAATCAATCTTATCAACCTCCATGCATGATTGAATGTTCTAATGAGCACCTGATATTTTTCACCTGTAGGATGAAAACTTGCCTTTCATATATGGCACTAAATGTATGTATAATTCCATAAATGTCACATTCCGTTTCAGAACCACGTGGGTTTAGGTTGTTAACCAATGTAACTTGACTGTTGAGCCCTAGATTGTGCTTACCATAATGAGCCTTCCTATATAAACAATGTTTTGCTCATTTGAGATATGTTGCCATTGAAAAGATTCAAATATTATATGTAAAATTTCTTCCAGCTATTATGAGTTTATTATATCATTTAAAATGTTTTTGAGACAATTCCAAAAGCTTTCCATTACTTTTAAAATGATTTTTTAACACTGTTTTTTCTCAGAACTGCAAAATTTTGTATTCAGGAAAAAAAAGTGAAATTCATTTTCAAACTCTATAATCAAAATGGCGATATTCTCTGTGAACAGTTTGGCGATTTGAGCTCGTTGGTAATGGTGTGATTGGGCAGTGATAGACTAGCAGTATTATAAACATTTAAACAGGATCATGTCTCCTTTATTTAATTATTTATTTAATAAAGTATTAAATCAAATGAAAATTCAAGATTTGTTTTTGATTTTTCGCCTATGACCATCAAATGAAGGGCTTTTCAAATTGCCTGGTGTCTGTGGCTTATAGCCTATTCTCTCCTTCAACTATTCAGTGTTCCTCTTATAAGGAATATCCCTGGTTAACAAAACCTCAGATATTGAAACATTTGAAATGTTTAGCATTTTGTATATATTATACGTAGTGGTGCAAAATAAAACAACAATATGAAGTTGAAAATGTGATAGTTTCTGTCGAGGAATATTACCATAAATTACCATAAAGTGTAAATACTTGTCAGGAAGACAAAACAAGGAAAAGATTGTCTTACATAGCGGGCACCATAATCCTTCTAAGTTATTTCTTGATTATTGACAAGTTTTATAGACCAACAGTAAGTACCATATTACACTAGTATACAGCCATCAGTTAGTACCATATTACACTGGTATACAGACCATCAGTTAGTACCATATTACACTAGTATACAGCCATCAGTTAGTACCATATTACACTGGTATACAGCCATCAGTTAGTACCATATTACACTGGTATACAGACCATCAGTTAGTTCCATATTACACTGGTATACAGACCATCAGTTAGTTCCATATAACACTGGTATACAGACCATCAGTAAGTACCATATTACACTGGTATACAGCCATCAGTTAGTACCATATTACACTGGTATACAGCCATCAGTTAGTACCATATTATACTGGTATACAGACCATCAGTTAGTTCCATATTACACTGGTATACATCCATCAGTTAGTACCATATTACACTGGTATACAGCCATCAGTTAGTACCATATTACACTGGTATACAGCCATCAGTTAGTACCATATTACACTGGTATACAGCCATCAGTTAGTACCATATTACACTGGTATACATCCATCAGTTAGTACCATATTACACTAGTATACAGCCATCAGTTAGTACCATATTACACTGGTATACAGCCATCAGTTAGTACCTTATTACACTAGTATACAGACCATCAGTTAGTTCCATATTACACTGGTATACAGCCATCAGTTAGTACCATATTACACTAGTATACAGACCATCAGTAAGTACCATATTACACTGGTATACAGCCATCAGTTAGTACCATATTACACTGGTATACAGACCATCAGTTAGTACCATATTACACTGGTATACAGCCATCAGTTAGTACCATATTATACTGGTATACAGAGCATCAGTTAGTACCATATTACACTGGTATACAGACCATCAGTTAGTACCATATTACACTGGTATACAGACCATCAGTTAGTACCATATTATACTAGTATACAGACCATCAGTTAGTTCCATATTACACTGGTATACAGACCATCAGTTAGTTCCATATTACACTGGTATACAGACCATCAGTTAGTACCATATTACACTGGTATACATCCATCAGTTAGTACCATATTACACTAGTATACAGACCATCAGTTAGTACCATATTACACTGGTATACAGCCATCAGTTAGTACCATATTACACTGGTATACAGCCATCAGTTAGTACCATATTACACTAGTATACAGCCATCAGTTAGTACAATATTACTCTGGTATACAGACCATCAGTTAGTACCATATTACACTGGTATACAGACCATCAGTTAGTACCATATTACACTGGTATACAGCCATCAGTTAGTACCATATTACACTGGTATACAGACCATCAGTTTGTACCATATTACACTGGTATACAGACCATCAGTTAGTACCATATTACACTGGTATACAACCATCAGTTAGTACCATATTACACTGGTATACAGCCATCAGTTAGTACCATATTACACTGGTATACAGACCATCAGTTAGTTCCATATTACACTGGTATACATCCATCAGTTAGTACCATATTATACTAGTATACAGACCATCAGTTAGTACCATATTACACTAGTATACAGCCATCAGTTAGTACCATATTACTCTGGTATAAAGACCATCAGTTAGTACCATATTACACTGGTATACAGCCATCAGTTAGTACCATATTACACTGGTATACAGCCATCAGTTAGTACCATATTACACTGGTATACAGACCATCAGTTAGTTCCATATTACACTGGTATACATCCATCAGTTAGTACCATATTATACTAGTATACAGACCATCAGTTAGTACCATATTACACTAGTATACAGCCATCAGTTAGTACCATATTACTCTGGTATAAAGACCATCAGTTAGTACCATATTACACTGGTATACAGCCATCAGTTAGTACCATATTACACTGGTATACAGCCATCAGTTAGTACCATTTTACACTAGTATACAGACCATCAGTTAGTACCATATTACACTGGTATACAGCCATCAGTTAGTACCATATTACACTAGTATACATCCATCAGTTAGTACCATTTTACACTAGTATACAGCCATCAGTTAGTACCATATTACACTGGTATACAGCCATCAGTTAGTACCATATTACACTGGTATACATCCATCAGTTAGTACCATATTACACTAGTATACAGACCATCAGTAAGTACCATATTACACTGGTATACAGCCATCAGTTAGTACCATATTACACTGGTATACAGACCATCAGTTAGTACCATATTACACTAGTATACAGACCATCAGTTAGTACCATATTACACTGGTATACAGACCATCAGTTAGTTCCATATTATACTAGTATACACCCATCAGTTCGTACCATATTACACTAGTATACACCCATCAGTTCGTACCATATTACACTGGTATACAGCCATCAGTTAGTAACATATTACACTGGTATACAGCCATCAGTTAGTACCATATTACACTGGTATACAGACCATCAGTTAGTTCCATATTACTCCGGTATACAGACATCAGCTAGTACCATATTACACTGGTATACAGCCATCAGTTAGTACCATATTACACTAGTATACAGCCATCAGTTAGTAACATATTACACTGGTATACAGCCATCAGTTAGTACCATATTACACTGGTATACAGACCATCAGTAAGTACCATATTACACTAGTATACAGACCATCAGTTAGTACCATATTACACTGGTATACAGACCATCAGTTAGTACCATATTACACTGGTATACAGCCATCAGTTAGTACCATATTACACTGGTATACAGACCATTAGTTAGTACCATATTACACTGGTATACAGCCATCAGTTAGTACCATATTACACTGGTATACAGCCATCAGTTAGTACCATATTACACTAGTATACAGCCATCAGTTAGTACCATATTACACTGGTATACAGCCGTCAGTAAGTACCATATTACACTGGTATACAGACCATCAGTTAGTACCATATTACACTGGTATACAACCTTCAGTTAGTACCATATTACACTGGTATACAGCCATCAGTTAGTACCATATTACACTGGTATACAGCCATCAGTTTGTACCATATTACACTGGTATACAGACCATCAATTAGTACCATATTACACTAGTATACAGCCATCAGTTAGTACCATATTACACTGGTATACAGCCATCAGTAAGTACCATATTACACTGGTATACAGCCATCAGTTAGTACCATATTATACTGGTATACAGAGCATCAGTTAGTACCATATTACACTAGTATACAGCCATCAGTTAGTACCATATTATACTGGTATACAGAGCATCAGTTAGTACCATATTACACTGGTATACAGCCATCAGTTAGTACCATATTACACTGGTATACAGACCATCAGTTAGTACCATATTACACTGGTATACAGCCATCAGTTAGTACCATATAATACTGGTATACAGAGCATCAGTTAGTACCATATTACACTGGTATACAGCCATCAGTTAGTACCATATTACACTGGTATACAGCCATCAGTTAGTACCATATTACACTGGTATACAGCCATCAGTTTGTACCATATTACACTGGTATACAGACCATCAATTAGTACCATATTACACTAGTATACAGCCATCAGTTAGTACCATATTACACTGGTATACAGCCATCAATTAGTACCATATTACACTAGTATACAGCCATCAGTTAGTACCATATTACACTGGTATACAGCCATCAGTTAGTACCATATTACACTGGTATACAGACCATCAGTTAGTACCATATTACACTGGTATACAGCCATCAGTTAGTACCATATTACACTGGTATACAGAGCATCAGTTAGTACCATATTACACTGGTATACAGAGCATCAGTTAGTACCATATTACACTGGTATACAGCCATCAGTTAGTACCATATTACACTGGTATACAGCCATCAGTTAGTACCATATTACACTAGTATACAGACCATCAGTTAGTACCATATTACTCTGGTATACAGACCATCAGTTAGTACCATATTACACTGGTATACAGCCATCAGTTAGTACCATATTACACTGGTAAACAGACCATCAGTTAGTACCATATTACTCTGGTATACAGACCATCAATTAGTACCATATTACACTGGTATACAGCCATCAGTTAGTACCATATTACATTAGTATACAGCCATCAGTTAGTACCATATTACACTGGTATACAGACCATCAATTAGTACCATATTACACTGGTATACAGACCATCAGTTAGTACCATATTACACTAGTATACAGACCATCAGTTAGTACCATATTACACTGGTATACAGACCATCAGTTAGTACCATATTACACTAGTATACAGCCATCAGTTAGTACCATATTACACTGGTATACAGCCGTCAGTAAGTACCATATTACACTGGTATACAGACCTTCAGTTAGTACCATATTACACTGGTATACAGCCATCAGGTAGTACCATATTACACTGGTATACAGACCATCAATTAGTACCATATTACACTAGTATACAGCCATCAGTTAGTACCATATTACACTGGTATACAGACCATCAGTTAGTACCATATTACACTAGTATACAGCCATCAGTTAGTACCATATTACACTGGTATACAGCCATCAGTTAGTACCATATTACACTAGTATACAGACCATCAGTTAGTACCATATTACACTGGTATACAGCCATCAGTTAGTACCATATTACACTGGTATACAGCCATCAGTTAGTACCATATTACACTAGTATACAGACCATCAGTTAGTACCATATTACACTGGTATACAGCCATCAGTAAGTACCATATTACACTAGTATACAGCCATCAGTTAGTACCATATTACACTAGTATACAACCATTAGTTAGTACCATATTATACTGGTATACAGCCATCAGTTAGTACCATATTATACTGGTATACAGACCATCAGTTAGTACCATATTACACTGGTATACAGAGCATCAGTTAGTACCATATTACACTGGTATATAGCCATCAATTAATTAAATATTTCACTAGTATACATTTTATTACTGTAAATCACTTATATTTTGAGAGGTTTTTATTTTCATGTTTATCTGCGAGGAGATTAAATCACAAATTGAAATACTTCACGATCATTTTTAACTCTAGTGTCATCGTTACTTCTAGATAGACATTTGCAAGATTATATATTCGCGAATATGCCTGAAAAAAAAAACCTCACAAAAAATATAAGCGAAATCAAAGTGATTTACAGAAGTTTATACAATAAACTGATAAAAAGGTTATCTATTTCTTTTTCATTGTGTTTCGATTGGCAAGTTGAGACATATATGATCCTGGTAGAGTTGAGACATATATGATCATGGTAGAGTTGAGACATATATGAACCTGGTAGAGTTGAGACATATATGATCCTGGTAGAGTTGAGACATATATGAACCTGGTAGAGTTGAGACTGGTGGAGTTCAGCATGGTACAGATCAGGTTAGATTGTGTTTGACCATTGGTGGTCATTTTTTGCACAGAATCGCCTTGGTGATGTCATGCAGCGCTGGCAGGACTACAAGGATCTACTGGACAAAAACGACCACTACCTTAACGAAGAATTCCCTCGTTGGCTTGGAGACTGTGACGCTCAGGTACCTGATAATCTACAGGGGGCTCAGACCAAACTCGACAACACAAGGGTAAGTTTTGTCTGATAATCTACAGGGGGCTCAGAACAAACTCGACAACATAAGGGTTAGCTGTGTCTGATAATCTACAGGGGGCTCAGAACAAACTCAACAACATAAGGGTTAGCTGTGTCTGATAATCTACAGGGGGCTCAGAACAAACTCAACAACATAAGGGTTAGCTGTGTCTGATAATCTACAGGGGGCTCAGAACAAACTCAACAACATAAGGGTTAGCTGTGTCTGATAATCTACAGGGGGCTCAGAACAAACTCAACAATATAAGGGTTAGCTGTGTCTGATAATCTACAGGGGACTCAGAACAAACTCAACAACATAAGGGTTAGCTGTGTCTGATAATCTCCAGGGGGCTCAGACCAAACTCAACAACATAAGGGTTAGCTGTGTCTGATAATCTACAGGGGGCTGAGAACAAACTCGACAACACAAGGGTAAGCTTTGTCTGATAATCTACAGGGGACTCGGACCAAACTCGACAACATAAGGGTAAGCTGTGTCTGATAATCTACAGGGGGCTCAGACCAAACCCGACAACACAAGGGTTAGCTGTGTCTGATAATCTACAGGGGGCTCAGACCAAACTCAACAACATAAGGGTTAGCTGTGTCTGATAATCTACAGGGGACTCAGACCAAACTTGACAACATAAGGGTTAGCTGTGTCTGATAATCTACAGGGGGGCTCAGACCAAACTCGACAACATAAGGGTTAGCTGTGTCTGATAATCTACAGGGGGGCTCAGACCAAACTCGACAACATAAGGGTTAGCTGTGTCTGATAATCTACATGGGCTCAGACCAAACTCGACAACATAAGGGTTAGCTGTGTCTGATAATCTACAGGGGGCTCAGACCAAACTCGACAACATAAGGGTTAGCTGTGTCTGATAATCTACATGGGCTCCGACCAAACTTGACAACATAAGGGTTAGCTGTGTCTGATAATCTACAGGGGACTCAGACCAAACTTGACAACATAAGGGTTAGCTTTGTCTGATAATCTCCAGGGGGCTCAGACCATACTGGACAACATAAGGGTTAGCTGTGTCTGATAATCTACAGGGGGCTCAGACCAAACTCGTCAACATAAAGGAACTCTGTCTGATAATCTACAGGGGACTCAGACCAAACTCGACAACAAAAAGGTTAGCTTTGTCTGATAATCTACAGGGGGCTCAGACCAAACTTGACAACATAAGGGTTAGCTGTGTCTGATAATCTACAGGGGGCTCAGACCAAACTCAACAACATAAGGGTTAGCTGTGTCTGATAATCTACAGGGGGCTGAGAACAAACTCGACAACATAAGGGTTAGCTGTGTCTGATAATCTACAGGGGGCTCAGACCAAACTCGACAACACAAGGGTTAGCTGTGTATGATAATCTCCAGGGGGCTCAGACCAAACTCGACAACATAAGGGTTAGCTGTGTCTGATAATCTACAGGGGGCTGAGAACAAACTCAACAACATAAGGGTTAGCTGTGTCTGATAATCTACATGGGCTCAGACCAAACTCAACAACATGAGGGTTAGCTGTGTCTGATAATCTACAGGGGGCTCAGACCAAACTCAACAACATAAGGGTTAGCTGTGTCTGATAATCTCCAGGGGGCTCAGACCAAACTCAACAACATAAGGGTTAGCTGTGTCTGATAATCTACAGGGGGCTCAGACCAAAATTGCTCTGTTCTTCTGTTCGTCCATCCATCCGTCTGTCCGAAAAACATTGTTTCCATTTCATATCTTTTATAGCCTGTGAAAGTTGGGAGATGAAACTTTGCATGATTGTTAATCAATATTAGATGTGTCACATTTTTTATCATACCCCCAAAAACAAAATTAGGAGGGTATACCGGTACTGGAATCAGCTTGTCTGTCTGTCCATCTGTCTGTGGCCATTGAATGGTAGTTATGTGACACTTTCTAGAAGCTTATACACTGTCTCAATGGCATTCATTCCGTTTATGTGACCTTTTTAATGATTAATTGGACACTTTTGGACAATAGAAAAATCACATAATTACCATTTCATTAGAACATCCATCTGTGGAAAATATATTGTCAAGACAACTCCTTGGAAACCTTTCGACTAATTTGGAATGTAAGGGACCATTATGTAGATGTGCATGCAGAGTTTTATCTTCCGAAATTTTGATTGCCATGGTAACCAGGACATTATACTTAATTGGGTTCTTGGGGGGAGGGGGGATTGATTGTGTTCGGACAACTCCTTGCAAACCTATGGATCGATTTCAATTTTCTGTCGAAATTTTGGTTACCATGGTAACCAGGTCACTATATTTTACATAAACTTTTGAACCGATTCCATTGAAACTGCACAGGAATGTTAGGGACCATGACAATGTGTACTTGTACATGCAGGGTATTATTCGTGGAAGTTACGGTTGTCATGGTAACCAGGTCACAGTACCCACATTCTTGTTTAAACTTTATCAGGACAACTCCTCCTAAACCTATGTACCGATTTCAATAGAACTTCACAGGAAGGTTAGGAATTATGTGTAGATTTGCATGCAGATTTTTTAAACCAGAAAATTAGATTGCCGTGGTAACCACGTCACTATAAACAGACTTTTGTTGGAAAAGTTTGACCAGACAACTCCTCCTAAACCAGTGAACCATTTTCAATGAAGCTTCATTTCAATGTTAGGGACCATGTGTAGATATGTATTTCCAGATCAAAATGCATTACTCATCATCATTGCCCTATAAAAGTATTTATTGCTAAGGGTGGGGGAATTGGGGTAGAGCCATTAGCTTACAGTTCTAGTTACATCAAACTATGGTGACATCAAGTTCTTCACTCATTTACCTTTGGTGGTCGGTCTCACTTGACCAATTTGTGGGGTTTGGGTGTAGGGAACTTTGTGAGTCTGTGCTTATGTTGGTTTTTGTGTTTTTGTTTTTCACCTTTAGACAATGTGGGAAAAATTAAATGGGTTGAAGCAAGAGATGGCAAACGCAAGTCATCGCTGTGACAACCTGGGTAGCATGGATAGCCTGGACCAGAGTGAGAAGGAACTACCATCACCGATGTCACAGCTCGCAGATCAAGTGAACTCCGAACTTAAAGAAGCCATATCACAGGTAAAGTCATCCCTGTTCCCTAAAATTCATAAAAAAACTGCTTTTATCACTGCTGAAAAAACTTTTCACTGTACATAGCAAAGTTTGTACAAATGATAGCAATTTTTCATGATCACTCAACTCTGTTCCAGGTTGAGAAGCGAATGGAAAATGTGAGAGACACAATTGGTCAGTGGGAATCTGTTGACCGTCAGAGGACTGACCTTCGGAACTGGCTGCACAGCAAGCAAGAACACCTCCAGGAAATGGAGCAGCGACCTGCGAAACTTCATGCCGAGGCAGCGGAGCTGGAAATCGCAAATTTACAGGTAAAACATTTCAAGATCATGATATGTATGTTAAAAATTAGGGGCAGGACTTCAGACAAATCTTTATTGTAAAAGCCACATAATCCTTCATTTATATGAAAATGATGCTTTTTTCAACATCATAATATCATTATAAACTTGTAAATAAAACTGTTCCTATTTACAGGCTTTGAGAGAGGAGGTCCAGGGGCGAGGACCAGCTGTAGACGCGTTCCTGAACCGGTACCGTGAGCTCACTCAGCACAACCCTGCCCTTGTCGACCCAGTAATGCGTGCAGTGCGCGAGGACTGGGAAGAACTGCTCGGACAAATTGAAAATCTTCTGGAGGACAGGGAACAAGCTCTGCAGTGTAACCGGGATCTCCAGGAACAGCAGACAGATATGGACCAGGATCTGGCCAATTTTGTCGATGAGCTTGAGAAGATAGAAGCTGCAGACGTGGCTGTCGTGGAGAAGTCTGCCCAGCTAAAGGTATGTGGGGGTAGACTAGCCAGCAGTAGCAGGCTCTCACACTGTATCAACTCCTAAACCAAAAATAACTGTTTTTTGATTAAGACATTGAAGTCTGGTAGGAAGGCGGAGTTTAATAGTGTGAGTGATACGGTGTGAAGCCTCGCTGATTTGACAGCTGATGTGTGTATCTAAACTGTGTGACTTTAAATAATGCAGTACTAATGGTTGTCTCCTTAACATTGAAATCCTAACAAAAGTCAGGAGCTATTTTTAATATCGAAAATCACAAAATGTTTTTATCAAAAATTGCCTTTTATTTGTTTATATAATTTCAATGAAATCATACGAAAATGATAAAGTCACTAGTCACCACTATAAGTATAAATAAAGGTTGCAATCATCTAGTTTATGGCTATAGTTGTCTTCCCTGATTCAGATGGTGGCAGGTATTGATGGATGTTGAATACAGTTTACATACATACATTTTGTACTGTGTTTGCTAATAAGAGATACGTTTATATAGTTGCCCACTTGCTTTGCATGCCTGTTCAGATAAATGTCCCGGTCAGTACAGCCTATCAATAATAAACCATACTCCACACTTGGATGGAGGATGGATCAAAACGAACGTGAATCGGTGTAAGCACATGTCACCATTTTGTTTATATTTCCTTTATATATATCATCTTGAACTATGCTTTCATGGATGTTATCAGTGGCTGTCTCAGGCCGCTGAAGTGTTTAGAGAGCATATCATTGTTGTAAATCACCTTATAATATCTCAATGACTTTTCACCTTTGCAATTCAAATCCAGTGCTCACTCTCCAACCCATGCTCGTAGTTTAATCTCTTTTAGAGTACAATTTCTGGCAGTTTTATTTTCCGTAAACTGTCGTGGCTTTATTCATCGATATGAATCCTCTCAACATAAGTCAATATAAAACTTGTGTAGTTTGCTTTGACACTATAAAAAGTTTATGAATACAAGATTTACGAACTAGTCCATACCCTAAACATATAGATGTCTATTCATCGGAGTGTAGACTTGAGCCATGTACACAGTGTGTTTGTTGGCTGGCTGGGAAGGCAGGGTAACCAGAAGGGCCGGGATAAGCCATTGATTTAGGGGCGTAATCAATAACCCACACTGACAGAACCTAGGGTGGCCTTTGGATTGGTTATTGGAACAGCACACACATAATGTACATGTTTTTATCTCACTGATTGTGGCTGGCAGCTACCCAGGTAAATACACACGAGACTGGGCAGACTAGCTGGTTGGTTGGTTTGACCATAAGACAGTGTTACCTTACCCCAATAGAGACAGGTTTAAGCATGTGATGGGATTAAATGGTATGGCTTTACAACAATAGGAAAGTTGTTGGGAGTTAAAGGTCTGTGTCAGGAGGCCTCATCAGTACACCAACATCATGTCAGGGAAATGTTACGTGGAAAATGAACCCTTCTTGCCTGTGAACTATATCTAAAGTAATAGAAGTCAGTGTCTGAGTGGAAGACTGGCTGGTTATATATCGACAACACGTTCAAAGTCGAGTAAGTATGATCACAACAAACTGAAGTGGTAAATGTGAAATGAGCATGTTCTCCTAGCTGTATCTATATATCTCCCGGTATCTCTCTATATCTGTGACTCCCGGTATCTCTCTATATCTCTAATTCCCGTATCTCTCTGGCTTCCTATATCCTGCCGTACCTCAGCTTTCTATACTCGATCAATTCTCCTGTCTGCTGATCATCAGGTGCTGCAGAATTTATTTATACACCTTTTGAGTTGTATCTAGTAGAACACAGTTTTAAGTATTTTATTTACCTGCTTTAATCTGTTACTTGTCATATTGTTAGCCCACTAACTCCGCCGGTAATATCCTCAGCCCTGCGTGAAGCTAGGTCAGATCGTTATACCGTTATAAGTTGGCGGGAAAAGGATTACCTGTAAATTTAAAACTTGTTCCGACATGTTCAACAAACTTCTGTATTGGATCAATATGGAGAGAAATAATTCATTTTAGTTTGCTTGAATGCCTGTCAGCTATGGAGGTATATTATGTACCTTAGGTAGCTCAGCGTAAACTGTACAGGTGTATAACAGGGGAAAGTCTCCACTGTCAGTGCTGAGTGGCTGTCACACTATAGGTCTCGGGTAGCTACCCTATCATAAAGCTTTCACTGCTTTCTCTTCCTTTTCCTGGTGTGGTAGTAGACATCTATCTATGGTGACCTGTGTATGTCGAGGTAAGTGGTCGTTACCCAGTAAAAAAAATTACAGATTTTTGATGACAAACAAAACAAAAAATATGCATTGTTTTCCTTACATTTGCAGTAAATACCATTGGAATTCCTATGTGTAAATCTTCCTGGCACTCCGTGCCTCTTTATGCAGCATTCCAAAAGCAAAGCAAGTCAGCAACTGTCCTAGTTGATTAAGATAGCGGTTGTAGCTAGCTAGTTTGGGGTATTTTGTGTGATTTCCTAGGGCTCTGCATCCATGGTGCTTGCTCTGTGTGTATTCAATGTTATCTTTTCTTCCTTATTACTGTACATCTCATTTATTTACCACTTCTTGTTGAATTTGAAGGTCGGACAATGAAGAACATTTAAATGAAGTAAATTTATTTGAAAATATCTTAAGTTAAATTTTCATGTCCATTAATATTTTTGACTAATGGCTTGGTAATTTTAATTTAAATGAAATATTTTGTTGACTGGTTTGGTGCTAATTCTGCTAAAGCTTTATTGACTGTTTGAGGGTGTCTGGGCTGAGTTTTTGACACTAATTCCTCCTATGATAAGTATATAAGTTATAATGCCTCCAATCATCTACCCTGCAGAGACGCAAGTGCCGTTCCACACAAACATCCGACCCATCTGCCAGGTCGTCTGGGCGACGCAGCAATCTCCTGGGATCACGTCACAGTGACGACGACGACGATGATGACGATGGCGATGACAGCGTGTTTAGATATCCTCCCTCGGTACGAGGCGGTCGTGATAGTACACCGAGTAAACGTAAAATAAGGCGTGGTCTAGGCAGCCAGCCCCACACTCCCCATTCAGCACGGCGCTCGCATAGCAGCAGACCTGATCATGATTTGAAAAAAGGTGGCGCTACTGCAGCAGGATGTGAGTCGGAGAGTGAAGAGTCTGGATATGGTGAGACGTACTATACCATGCATGCTTCGAGTTTTGATACAGTCGACGTTTTTGGTTCCCAGACTTTAGATACAATGAGAGGTACACCCAGCCAGTTGTTGTTAGAAGCTGTGTCAGACGCTGAGTCTACTGGTAGCTATATAATTGGAGATTTTCCACAGATCAACCCTGATGATCTCCAGGATGCAGCATGTCAGACGCCTGCCCACGCGCGTACACAGACCCCCGGCAACATGTGGGGAGGAAGCTCGCGCAACATCAGTACACAAGTGCCACGCACCATGCAAACCCAAACCGAAGGTCTGCCACGGAACACATCAATGCAGACCTCCAACCTGTCTCTTAACTCTGTCGGGAATCAAACCAGGAGGTCCCTTGGAGGTTCCAGGACAGACTTATTAAAGAGCATTCTAATGGACGTTAAAACCCTTAAGGCCCAGCGAGGAATTGGCTCGGACACTCCGACAGATGATGCGCAGTCTGTCGCCTCCAATGGGAGCCTGCCAAGAGAAATGCTTCAGTCTCTGAGCTCTGATGTACGGACCCTGAAGAATGCGGGCAGCCATGGAGTGGCTGCCACACAAACTCTCTCGGAGCAGGGCACGCAAACGGGAATGAAAATATTTCCAGAAGGTGATCCCGTAAGGAATTCACGTCATGGGCGTCTTCGCGACCTTATGACCGACGTTAAAGACATGAAGGACGGGAATGACACTCGGTCACAGCACAGTCTGGACATGCCTTATGAGAGGAGCAGACCAATGTCAAGTGTGAGTGGGCTTCGTAACTCCCCCGTACGATTTGCCACTCCCATTCCTCAGCCTTCGAGACAGAATCGTGCTCCAGCTCCTCCAGCTCCCCTAGAGAATGGATTTGATAACTATGTACCCTCAGCAGGCTACTACCAGCCTATGCCAGTACCCAACCAGCCTATGTTTAATCCAAATTCCACGGCACCGGCCACATTTGGACCAATGCCACAAATGAATGGACATCCGCCATACCCTACGGGTAGAGTAACCCAGGGTGATCTTAATGCTATAAATGAGCGGGTGAATCGTTTACGTAACTACCAGATCCCTCCCCGTCGACAGTTACCTCCCCCTCCTGCACCTCCTCCGCCCCCTCAGTATGTTGTGCCAGTGTTCTCAGCCCCACCAAGACGTCGTGTACGCATCCAAGAATTCCCCCAATCTTTCGATGACGAACAGGATGGATTTATGTCTGACGAAAGTGAATATGATGGAGGTCGTGCTCCAAGGAGGAGGGGTCAAGGGAGAGGTCGTGGGATACGGGATCGCTATGGACTAGATGGAGTACTGTCTGAGGCCAGTGAGGCCGCACAGGAACTCAAAATACTGTCAAAGAAAATGAGAGATTCTCTGCGAGATGAACTCCTTAATGGTCCATAAAACAATGTGTTGTGGGTCTCCTCCAAGATTATTCCCCCAATCTTGTGATGATGAACCACTTCATGTTTAGGGCGCAAACTTTTACTAAAAGTGTATAATCGGCTTCTGAGGTGATATCTCACCTGTTTGATTGTGTGGATGTAAGATTAGACTGTTTTAACAGTGAAGCCCTGAGCATATACTTTTTTCCCTATGCAGGGATACATTGAAATCCATTTTTGCAAAATTTGAAAAAATGGAGTAACTTTAATGTTTTAAATTAATGATGATGAAGTTATTTTAAACAACGATTATAGATGTATAATACAAGATTGATTGTCTAAAATGGATTAATATCTTCTAGAGAAGGTAATTTTATATGACTTTTTAAAGAATCTTTATGCTTTTTTCTGCCTATTTTTCAAAGTGAACTGTGATACCTTCTTCATTGTACGCAACTTTTGTGTGAAATACTGTCAAACATATTGTATGTGAATGTCAAAATTATTTTCATATCACAAGTCTTTTATTCCAATACAAGCTTTTATTTTTCAACAAAGGCACTTATTTTGTACTAGAAAAAAAGTATTTTTCACAGGGTTTTGTCATTCCAGTCTCACAATTAACAATAAACAGGGGTGAACCCTTATGGATTTATAAGGCTCTGTATGGAGAAGGGACTCTGTACATTGGGTACACCATGTTTGCTAGATTACACTATAGGTATTATATATAAGTGTAGACATATAATTTTACTTAAATGGTTTGACTTTCATTGCGGTATTTATTCAGTCAGCATTTTGTTTTCTTTTAAATATGATTGATTTTGTTAAAGGGTTGTGAATATATGAAACATATGAAAGGTGTTTGTGTGATACCGTCCTGGTAACGTTAGTACAATGGAGTGATACCGTCCTGGTAACGTTAGTACAATGGAGTGATACCGTCCTGGTAACGTTAGTACAATGGAGTGATACCGTCCTGGTAACGTTAGTACAATGGAGTGATACCGTCCTGGTAACGTTAGTACAATGGAGTGATACCGTCCTGGTAACGTTAGTACAATGGAGTGGCTAGGCCTTTCTGTGGCATAACACGTCTTCTAGTTGGAGTTTTTAAATTCACTGTTAACACTGTAAGTGTGGGATAAAAAAGATAGAATTTTTGTGGGAAATTAATTCTAACCTAGTATCAACTGTAAGTTTGAACAATATTTATCCTGTATTTAAGTTAAGTTTATTTTGTTTTGATGGCTGCCATAATTGGTCAGAAAAATTAGTGTCGTTACTTTTTCTTGCTCGTCAGTACAGCCATATTCTACTTCGGTTATTTAATTTTGTACATGCAACTTTGTGGTAAGGCCATATTCGTGATTTGGTAAAATGTTCGTCTCCAACTTTGTGGTTAGGCCATTTTCTACTACTGTGATATAATCGTTAACTTTGTGATTAAACCACATCTATTTTAATTCTATGAAATGTTCGTCTCCAACTCTGTGGTTAGGCCATTTTCTACTTCTGTGATATAATCATTAACTTTGTGATTAAACCATATCTATTTTAATTCTATGAAATGTTTGTTTCCAACTTTGTGGCTAGGCCCTATTCTGAGTCGGTGAAATGTTTGTTTCCAACTTTGTGGTTAGGCCCTATTCTGAGTCGGTGAAATGTTTGTTTCCAACTTTGTGGTTAGGCCCTATTCTGAGTCGGTGAAATGTTTGTTTCCAACTTTGTGGTTAGGCCCTATTCTGAGTCGGTGAAATGTTTGTTTCCAACTTTGTGGTTAGGCCCTATTCTGAGTCGGTGAAATGTTTGTTTCCAACTTTGTGGTTAGGCCCTATTCTGAGTCGGTGAAATGTTTGTTTCCAACTTTGTGGTTAGGCCCTATTCTGAGTCGGTGAAATGTTTGTTTCCAACTTTGTGGTTAGGCCCTATTCTGAGTCGGTGAAATGTTTGTTTCCAACTTTGTGGTTAGGCCCTATTCTGAGTCGGTGAAATGTTTGTTTCTACTTCTGTTATATAATTGTTCACAACCTCGCGTTTCAGCCATTTTCTACTTCTGTGATATAATTCTTTCCCCTATTATTGTTGATTAAGCCATATTGTAATTGATCATCTTTTTTCTGTGATAGTTTTGTTTACTGTTCTTTTAGGTGCTTGTTCTATATTTATTGTTTTAAGCTACTAAGTATGAGATAAATGTCTGTTTTATCTACAACAAAGGTTATAAAGTAAGAAATGTCTCACCTCTGATCCAACTGTTGATATTTTTCAGTGCGATCTAGCTGGGTATATTGTTATAAGATCAATGAGTGTTGTGTTTTATTTACCAGCAGGGTTTTTATATACATGTGTGTTAAATGTAATTCCTATAGGCTAGGTTTTGTAGATTGAGCTGGAGTGGTGAACCAGAACTGCTCAGGTGTATGTATCTGGTCACCTGTTGTGATGTCATTATTTACGTATAAATAATCACAGCAGGTTTAATTGTCACAAGTAGGTCTACATTGCCTCCTAGATTGAGGCTTTGTCAGGACCAATTTAGTTTTTATGTGATAACAGTATTTATTTGTTTACAAGCAAGATCTGAATTCATATTTATCCAAAGGCTATATTGATTTCAAGTTGTTTTAACTTGAGAATTTAAAATATACCAGTATATTTATTGATCATTTTATGGCGACTATCGTTTGACTTTGAATGAACAAGCATTCCATTTACATATCAACACAGATTGCCGTTTATCATTTTTATACAATTACTATAGTACAGGGTTATATAACTCATTCACCCCTGAAGACACATTGGAACTCTCCTAAATCAAAGGTTGGAATAGTTCATTATGAATGTCAGGGTGAATGAGATACGTTTCTGGCTGCTAGTATAGATGTATGTACCCTGAGGATGTAGTGTTCACTGCCATGCCTGTTCTACAGATTGTGTGGAGCTATTATTAGCAGTGTTAATTAAACATCATTATATCATTTTTGTAAGCGGTAGATTTATAATCAAACAAAAACACAGCCTCCAGCTTTATAAAATTGGTCAGATATTAATTCACCATTGTCACTGATGTTAGCTGGTAGAAACAATTTGACAACTTTTTAATGATCGGGCAGAAATGTGAATATGCAGCAGGATTTAAGTGTTTAAATGGATCTTACTGTTAGATCATGTAGAAATGGTTGTGTATTTATCGTATTTTTCCAGTCAGATGTGATATAGTGTACCTGACTGTAGTGAATGCTAGTTGTCCGATGTCCATGATTGTAACACTGTTCTTATGAACAGGTGTATATTTGTGTATTGAAGTTGGGAGAATGTTTAGAATTGTCATACATGTTTTTGATGAGAAGACTTTTTTGAGGTCATGTAGAAATTTAAACACATAGAGGGTAAATGTATTGATGCATTCCTGTAACTAAGAAACTATAGCAAAAACTAACAATTGTGATTTGTATTTATTATTTATTTATATGTTTAGAACACATCGCTCCAAACACTATTATATATATATATATTGATAATGGCACCGAAATGTTTGAATTTCTTTTTCAAAAGTGATTTACACAGTGATTTCAGTATAAAATAAGTAAAGCTGTTTGTTATTTTGGAAAATGTCTTTACCTTTATCAATCCTGCCTATATTTATACGTGTATTTCAGTTAAAAATATATCCTATATATATTTAGAATTTTTCATAAATTCAAAAGAAATATTATTTATTGTGTCAAATAGATGTTAAAGCTATATTTAACAGTCTTCGTTATCGTGTTAGGTGATATGCGTGCCTTTAACAGTCTACGTTATTGTGTTAGGTGATATGCGTGCCTTTAACAGAATGCCTTTACAAGTACTTTTCACTAAGCAGCTGTTAGTTGATCTATATATCAGTTCCGTCCTCAATACTGGGTACTAGTTGTCTCCGGCAGTGTTTGTCTGCCGTTCAGCAGTGTTAGGAAAGATTGTTATGAATAAAAAAAGATATTATCAAATTTTGAAGGTCTTTGTCTTTATCAAGAGCGACTTGGGTTTTTTGTCACAACCAACCAGCCAGTTTTTCAAGCTACAACATTTTCACACATACATCTACTTTTATATTCTTGCCATTTCAAATACTCAGTAAGGATTCTGCCTTTAAGGTTTTTGATTAGATCATTTATACAAAAAAAAAGACTAGAGAATACCGAAGCGTTCACAAAATCGTAATCCGAACTCAAAATTGGTTTATGCCGATAACAATACTGTAAATGTACCTAATTTGGCGCAATCAAACTTAAGCGCTTTGCCAATTTTTGGAATATTAGCGCAATGATACATTCACGCAGAGTACAGCTGTGTATAAAAACTCTGAGTAGTGCAATCATATTTAAGGGCAATATGTTCAGCGGGGAAAAGCGCTAAAATAAGATTACCGCGAAAATAAGATTACCGCGAAAATATGTACGTTTACAGTATTCTATGTTAGTTGTATGGCCATTCAAGTACAAATATGTTAAATATGCATATTTTACAATAAACGTGATCAGTATCCAGCCAATCAGCTAGCCAGCCAATCAGTATCCAGCCAATAAGCGTCCAGCCAATCAGTATCAAGCCAATCGGTGTCCAGCCAATCAGTATCTAGCCAATCAGTGTCCAGCCAATAAGCGTCCAGCCAATCAGTGTCCAGCTTTCTTCGATGGATATTATATCCTGCCTTGGTTTCACTATCATATTGATGTCTATGCTGTTACGATTTTCTCATTTGTGTACAGAAGCAGATCAACTTAAAAAGCTCTTGTTTTGTTTTATAAAAAGTAATAAGATGTGGATGTTATTGAAATATCATTCATTGTGAATGAGATATTTTTCAATAAGATTGTGAAATTATGGCAAGACAATTGAAAACCCTTTGAATTTAATAATCAGATGAAAATGCAGATAGATATTTCAAGAAACAGATTTGAGCTGAACTGCAGTCAGTGACTTTACCCTTTTACCTGTTCAAGATTCCCCTATCACCCCCTAGGGTATGACAGATAGCACGAGCTGACAATAATGTAATGATGTCACCACAACAATACCACCACGCCAAGTCAACAATTTAATCACATCATGTCAGCATTGTGTTGTACAGATACTTTCATAAAAATTGGTAGGAGAAAAATAATCATCTCCTACCTTGATGTTGTGACTGAAAAATCTCCAACCCTCGGGCTGATATTCTTGATTGTCTAACCCTCAGCAGAGCCTCAGGTTGTCCTGTCTGACAATGTCTTATACACAGAACCATGTCCTGTCTGACAATGTCTTATACACAGAACCATGTCCTGTCTGACAATGTCTTATACACAGAACCATGTCCTGTCTGACAATGTCTTATACACAGAACCATGTCCTGTCTGACAATGTCTTATACACAGAACCATGTCCTGTCTGACAATGTCTTATACATAGAACCATGTTCTGTCTGACAATGTCTTATACACAGAACCGTGTCCTGTCTGACAATGTCTTATACACAGAACCATGTCCTGTCTGATAATATCTTATACATAGAACTGTGTCCTGTCTGACAATGTCTTATACACAGAACTGTGTCCTGTCTGAAAATGTCTTATACACAGAACTGTGTCCTGTCTGAAAATGTCTTATATACAGAACTGTGTCCTGTCTTACAATGTCTTATACACAGAACCATGTTTTGTCTGACAATGTCTTATACACAGAACCATGTTCTGTCTGACAATGTCTTATACACAGAACCATGTCCTGTCTGACAATGTCTTATACACAGAACCATGTCCTGTCTGACAATGTCTTATACACAGAACCATGTCCTGTCTGACAATGTCTTATACATAGAACCATGTCCTGTCTGAAAATGTCTTATACACAGAACAATGTCCTGTCTGACAATGTCTTATACACAGAACCATGTTCTGTCTGACAATGTCTTATACACAGAACCATGTCCTGTCTGACAATGTCTTATACACAGAACCATGTTCTGTCTGACAATGTCTTATACACAGAACCATGTCCTGTCTGACAATGTCTTATAGATAGAACCATATCCTGTCTGACAATGTCTTATACACAGAACCGTGTCCTGTCTGACAATGTCTTATACACAGAACCATGTCCTGTCTGACAATGTCTTATACACAGAACCGTGTCCTGTCTGACAATGTCTTATACACAGAACCATGTCCTGTCTGACAATGTCTTATACACAGAACCGTGTCCTGTCTGACAATGTCTTATACATAGAACCGTGTCCTGTCTGACAATGTCTCATACACAGAACCATGTCCTGTCTGACAATGTCTTATACACAGAACCATGTTTTGTCTGACAATGTCTTATACACAGAACCATGTCCTGTCTGACAATGTCTCATACATAGAACCATGTCCTGTCTGACAATGTCTTATACACAGAACCATGTCCTGTCTGACAATGTCTTATACATAGAACCGTGTCCTGTCTGACAATGTCTTATACACAGAACAATGTCCTGTCTGACAATGTCTTATACATAGAACCATGTCCTGTCTTACAATGTCTTATACACAGAACCATGTTCTGTCTGACAATGTCTTATACACAGAACCGTGTCCTGTCTGACAATGTCTTATACACAGAACCATGTCCTGTCTGACAATGTCTTATACACAGAACCATGTCCTGTCTGACAATGTCTTATACACAGAACTGTGTCCTGTCTGACAATGTCTTATACACAGAACCATGTCCTGTCTGACAATGTCTTATACACAGAACCATGTCCTGTCTGACAATGTCTTATACACAGAACCATGTCCTGTCTGACAATGTCTTATACACAGAACCATGTCCTGTCTGACAATGTCTTATACACAGAACCATGTCCTGTCTGACAATGTCTTATACACAGAACCATGTCCTGTCTGACAATGTCTTATACACAGAACCATGTCCTGTCTCACAATGTCTCATACACAGAACCATGTCCTGTCTGACAATGTCTTATACACAGAACCATGTTTTGTCTGACAATGTCTTATACACAGAACCATGTCCTGTCTGACAATGTCTTAAAAATGTGTTGGTCATCAACATTGCCTGATAAATTTTTAGTTATTAATTAAAAAAATGCATGGAAATCATTGGGTTTTTCCAAGATATCAGTATGAATAGCTCATAAGGATTACAGAACTACAATTTTATAAAATATTTGGTGATATTATAAAAAAGTAAACAAACTTCACTAAATTGCACCTTTAATATAGATACTGAATATGTCGCAATACAGAACAGAATACATAAAAAATGTATATTAAGGAACAGAATAAAAAATAAATGTTTATTAGGAACAGAATAGATGTATATTTTAGGAACAGAATATATAATAAATGTATATTTAGGAACAGAATATATAATAAATGTATATTTAGGAACAGAATAAATAATAAATGTATATTAAGGAACAGAATATATAATAAATGTATATTTAGGAACAGAATATATAAAAAATGTATATTTAGAAACGGAATATGTAATAAATGTATATTTAGGAACAGAATATATAATAAATGTATACTTTAGGAACAGAATATATAATAAATGTATATTTAGGAACAGAATATATAATCAATGTATATTTAGGAACAGAATATATGATAAATGTATATTTAAGAACAGAATATATAATAAATGTATATTTGGGACCAGTATGTATATACTAAATACATATATTCAATATTTAGGAACGGAATATATAATGAAGGTATCAATCTGATTAAAATACAGATCCTCACTATTACTATCGTGTGTAGGATCTGACATCGACCAGTGGAAGGTCATGTGCAGATGACCTTTGTATTCACCAATCAAATCGCTGCTTACCAGATTCTGAAAGTGAAAGCTAATTTCGATTTTTTCTACTCTTGTCGTTAAACCAGAGTAAAGCAGCGAGAAACCCGAACGACCGTATACAAAAATGGCGGCGCCCAGTTCAGCGGTCTCTACGCCAAGGCGTGTGTTCTTTTTAGACATTATCTGTTTTATTTGTAGTTTTTCGTTTGTCCAAAACGAAATAACAACTGAAGGTAAAGAAATTATCACAAAATATACTAATCAAATCGTTAACTGAATTTTCTCATCTACGCTTCGATCCACCGCCATTTGTGTTCGTCTACCAAACACTGTTTACAAGGTGCTTTTTGATTGGCTGTTCATTTCCTAGGTATGGAAATAATAAAGGTCATCTGCACATGACCTTCTACTGGTGGCTGTCAGATCCTACAGACGATAGTAATAGTGAGGATCTGTATTTTAATCAGATTGATGAATGTATATTTAAAACAGAATATATAATAAATGTATATTTAGGAACAGAATATATAATGAATGTATATTTAGGAACAGAATAAATAATAAATGTATATTTAGGAACAGAATATATAATAACTGTATATTTTAGGAACAGAATATAATAAATGTATATTTTAGGAACAGAATAAATAATAAATGTATATTAAGGAACAGAATATATAATGATTGTATATTTGGGAACAGAATATATAATACATGTATATTATAGGAACAGAATAAATAATAAATGTATATTGAGGAACAGAATATATAATGATTGTATATTTAGGAACAGAATATATAATTAATGTACATTTAGGAACAGAATATATAACAAATGTATATTGAGGAACAGAATATATAATAAATTTATATTTATGAACAGAATATATAATAAATGTAGATTTAGGAACAGAATATATCATAAATGTATATTTTAGGAACAGAATAAATAATAAATGTATATTTAGGAACAGATTATATAATAAATGTATATTTAGGAACAGAATAAATAATAAATGTGTATTTAGGAACAGAATATATAATAAATGTATATTTTAGGAAAAGAATAAATAATAAATGTATATTTAGGAACAGATTATATAATAAATTTATATTTATGAACAGAATATATAATAAATTTATATTTAGGAACAGAATATATCATAAATGTATATTTTAGGAACAGAATAAATAATAAATGTATATTTTAGGAACAGAATATGTAATAGATATATATTTAGGAACAGAATAAATAATAAATGTGTATTTAGGAACAGAATAAATAATAAATGTATATTTAGGAACAGAATATATAATAAATGTATATTTAGGAACAGAATATATAATAAATGTATATTTAGGAACAGAATATATAATAAATGTATATTTAGGACCAGAATATATAATAAATGTATATTTAGGAACAGAATATATAATAAATGTGTATTTAGGAACAGAATAAATAATAAATGTATATTTAGGACCAGAATATATAATAAATGTATATTTAGGAACAGAATATATAATAAATGTATATTTAGGACCAGAATATATAATAAATGTATATTTAGGAACAGAATATATAATAAATGTATATTTAGGAACAGAATAAATAATAAATGTATATTTTAGGAACAGAATATATAATAAATGTATATTTAGGAACAGAATATATAATAAATGTATATTTAGGAACAGAATATATAATAAATGTATATTTAGGAACAGAATATATAATAAATGTATATTTAGGAACAGAATATATAATAAATGTATATTTAGGAACAGAATAAATAATAAATGTATATTTTAGGAACAGAATATATAATAAATGTATATTTAGGAACAGAATATATAATAAATGTATATTTAGGAACAGAATAAATAATAAATGTATATTTAAGAACAGAATATATAATAAATGTATATTTAGGACCAGTATGCATATACTAAATACATACATTCTGTACAATGTATATGGGTGCAGGAAAAATAATGAATGTTGATGAATGCTTGACAGGTTTTATGCAAGTTCATCACTTTTAGATAAGTCGATCCATTACTGTGATGAATATGTATAATACCGGTAACCTACCTGGGCCCTGCTGCTAAGTAGATTAAAATATACTTAGCTAACTACAACACATACTCTCACCTCATTTACTTCTTAATAAATTCAATCCGCTCACAATCATTCTCGGATAATAATCTTTTCAGTGAGTTCGCTAGGTTGGAAATGTTGTGTCAGCGGTATTTAGTGTTTAGGCTATAGAAAAGGGTCTTATGCATTCCTTTTAATATGAATATTAACGTTTCTTAAAACCTACGGCTGTTATTGCATGGGTAACGTTGATTTCCTGTCTGAACATATACACCTTGTCTATGTGGGTATTACCCGGCATATATACTTGTAGTAGAGAGTAACGTTGAATAAATATAACTAATATTATTCAATAATTCAAAATCTAGACTATTGAGGACTGTGTGATGTTTTGTGTATTACATGAAAGGAGGTTATATAAGTTAGCCCACTGAAAGCATTCACTTTACAATAAGTGACAGCCGAAATTTTGTCTGAAAAAAAAACATCAGTTCTAGATGATACAACTTTATATTTCTTCCATTTCTGCAACAGTTTATTTCAAGAATATCATTTTTAGGTCATCTGACCCAAAGGGTCAAGATGACCTATAGTTACCGTGCTTCGTCCGTCGTCGTCCGCCGTCCGCCATGCGCCGTGCGCCGTCCGCCGTCCGTAAACTTTTCACATTTCAAACTTCTTCTCAAGTTCTACCAATGGGAATAAGCTGAAACTTAGCTGAAATGATCCTGAGATGGTCCTGACCAAGTGTTGTTATTTTTCGGGTCGGTCCGAAATCCAAGATGGCCGCCAGAGCCGCCATCTTGAAAAACACATTTTCAACTTCTTCTCAAGTTCTACCAATGGGAATAAGCTGAAACTTAGCTGAAATGATCCTGAGATGGTCCTGACCAAGTGTTGTTATTTTCGGGTCGGTCCGAAATCCAAGATGGCCGCCATAGCCGACATCTTGAAAAACACATATTAAACTTCTTCTACAGTTCCACTGGTACCTGTGAGCTGAAAATTGGTAGGGATGTTCAGGAAGGGCAGCCCATAAAATGTTGTTATTTTTCGGGTCCGAAAAACTCTCGACATTTGTGCCATGGCGGCCATTTTGTGACATGATTGCGCAATCACTGTTTTCCTGAACAACACCTATTTTAAACTTCTTCTTAAGTTCTACCACTGGGATTAAGCTGAAACTTGGCTGAAATGATCCTGAGATAGTCCTGACCAAGTGTTGTTATTTTTCGGGTCGGTCCGAAATCCAAGATGGCCGCCAGAGCCGCCATCTTGAAAAACACATTTTCAACTTCTTCTCAAGTTCTACCAATGGGAATAAGCTGAAACTTAGCTGAAATGATCCTGAGATGGTCCTGACCAAGTGTTGTTATTTTTCGGGTCGGTCCGAAATCCAAGATGGCCGCCATAGCCGACATCTTGAAAAACACATATTAAACTTCTTCTACAGTTCCACTGGTACCTGTGAGCTGAAAATTAGTAGGGATGTTCAGGAAGGGCAGCCCATAAAATGTTGTTATTTTTCGGGTCCGAAAAACTCTCGACATTTGTGCCATGGCGGCCATTTTGTGACATGATTGCGCAATCACTGTTTTCCTGAACAACACCTATTTTAAACTTCTTCTTAAGTTCTACCACTGGGATTAAGCTGAAACTTGGCTGAAATGATCCTGAGATAGTCCTGACCAAGCGTTGTTATTTTTCGGGTCGGTCCGAAATCCAAGATGGCCACCAGAGCCGCCATCTTGAAAAACACATTTTCAACTTCTTCTCAAGTTCTACCAATGGGAATAAGCTGAAACTTAGCTGAAATGATCCTGAGATGGTCCTGACCAAGTGTTGTTATTTTTCGGGTTGGTCCAAAATCCAAGATGGCCGCCAGAGCCGCCATCTTGAAAAACATATATTAAACTTCTTCTACAGTTCCACTGGTACCTGTGAGCTGAAAATTAGTAGGGATGTTCAGGAAGGGCAGCCCATAAAATGTTGTTATTTTTCGGGTCCGAAAAACTCTCGACATTTGTGCCATGGCGGCCATTTTGTGACATGATTGCGCAATCACTGTTTTCCTGAACAACACCTATTTTAAACTTCTTCTTAAGTTCTACCACTGGGATTAAGCTGAAACTTGGCTGAAATGATCCTGAGATAGTCCTGACCAAGCGTTGTTATTTTTCGGGTCGGTCCGAAATCCAAGATGGCCACCAGAGCCGCCATCTTGAAAAACACATTTTCAACTTCTTCTCAAGTTCTACCAGTGGGGTTAAGATGAAACTTAGCTGAAATGATCCTGAGATGGTCTTGACCAAGTGTTGTTATTTTTTGGGTTGGTCCAAAATCCAAGATGGCCGCCAGAGCCGCCATCTTGAAAAACACATTTCCAAATTTCTCTCAAGTTTCACCTGTGGGATTAAGCTGAAACTTGGCTGAAATTATCCTGAGATGGTCCTGACCATGAGTTGTTACTTTTCGGTCGGTTCGAAATCCAAGATGGCCGCCATGGCCGCCATCTTACAAAACACATTTCCAACTTCTTCTCAAGTTCTACCTGTGGGATTAAGCTAAAACTTGGCTGAAGTGATTCTGAGATTGTCCTGACCAAGTGTTGTTATTTTTCAGGTTGGTCGGAAATCCAAGATGGCCTTCAGAGCCGCCATCTTGAAAAACACATTTCAAACTTCTTCTCAAGTTCCGTCAGACATCCAAGATGGCTGCCACAGCCCCCATTTTGAATACACATTTAAAACTTTTCATAGAAAAATGATCCCCAGATAGTCCCAACCAAATGTTGTTATTTCTCCAGTCCGTCAGAGATCCAAGATGGCTGCAACAGCCCCCATTTTGCATCCACATCTAACACTTTCCATGATCTGAAACTTGCCTAAAATGATTCTGACCAAATGTTATTTTTCGCACTGTTCCGAAGAAATCCATGATCATCACCATCTTGAAAACCACATTTGTGTGGCATATTGTTACATGATTGTATTACTAATTCCTAGAGGAGAGGAATTTATATAAGCTATTAGCTTGTTTTCCAATCCTCACTATTTGTACAATTTCTATATATGTAATATACATGTACACTGATGGAAATAAAATATTGTTTAAACTAATTCCATAATGGTATCACAATTGGTAGTCAGATGACCGTTAAGGCCCTTGGGCCTCTTGTTTTGGGAGGTATTTTGTTTGATTCAAACATTTTACTGATTTAAGTGGATATTACAGATTGACAAATCATATGAAGAAAGACTTGTTCCAAGTATAAAAAAACTTACCTTTTGTGACAGATATAAACACTGGGGCTTCCAACTTGGAGTTACAGAAGGTCAGAGGAGGCATCCACATCTTCAGAATGGTGCTTATACCATACTGTCAGTAGATATTGTTTGGTTTAAGTTTGACTTTTGCTGATTTAAGTGAATATTAACGATTGACAAATCATATGAAGAAAGACTTGTTCCAAGTATAAGAACTTTCCTTATGTGACTGACATAAACACTGGTGCTTCCAACTTTGAGCTACAGAAGGTCAGAGGAGGCATAATCACAATCTTATACCATACTGTTCATGGATATTGTATGGTTTCAATTCATTAAAGGTTATTTAGCCAAGTCTAGTTTTGTCACAGTTTTAATTGTGTAAGTACAGACATTTAGGGTATTTTCAGACATGAATATTGATGTATCTAGGTTTTCAACTCTATGACTGACTGTTTTTACAAGTAAAAATACAGAAAAAAAAAAGAACTGAAACAAGGTATGATATTTCAGCTGGTAGTCAGCAGGTTAACTGAAACAATGTATGAGATTTCAACTGGTAGTCAGCAGGTTAACTAAAACAAGGTATGAGATTTCAAACAACAAGGAATGAGATTTCAACTGGTAGTCAGCAGGTTAACTGAAACAAGGTATGAGATTTCAAACAACAATGTATGATATTTCAGCTGGTAGTCAACAGGTTAACTAAAACAAGGTATGAGATTTCAAACAACAATGTATGATATTTCAGCTGGTAGTCAACAGGTTAACTAAAACAAGGTATGAGATTTCAGCTGGTAGTCAGCAGATTAACTAAAACAAGGTAAGAGATTTCAGCTGTAGTCAGCAGGTTAACTAAAACAAGGTATGTGATTTCAGCTGGTAGTCAGCAGGTTAACTGAAACAAGGTATGAGATTTCAAACAACAAGGTATGATATTTCAGCTGGTAGTCAACAGGTTAACTAAAACTAGGTATGATATTTCAGCTGGTAGTCAGCAGGTTAACTAAAACAAGGTATGAGATTTCAGCTGGTAGTCAGCAGGTTAACTAAAACAAGGTATGAGATTTCAAACAACAATGTATGATATTTCAGCTGGTAGTCAGCAGGTTAACTAAAACAAGGTATGAGATTTCAAACAACAATGTATGATATTTCAGCTGGTAGTCAACAGGTTAACTAAAACAAGGTATGAGATTTCAAACAACAATGTATGATATTTCAGCTGGTAGTCAACAGGTTAACTAAAACAAGGTATGAGATTTCAGCTGGTAGTCAGCAGGTTAACTAAAACAAGGTATGAGATTTCAGCTGTAGTCAGCAGGTTAACTAAAACAAGGTATGTGATTTCAGCTGGTAGTCAGCAGGTTAACTAAAACAAGGTATGTGATTTCAGCTGGTAGTCAGCAGGTTAACTGAAACAAGGTATGTAATTTCAGCTGGTAGTCAGCAGGTTAACTGAAACAAGGTATGAGATTTCAGCTGGTAGTCAGCAGGTTAACTGAAACAAGGTATGATATTTCAGCTGGTAGTCAGCAGGTTAACTGAAACAAGGTATGAGATTTCAGCTGGTAGTCAGCAGGTTAACTAAAACAAGGTATGTGATTTCAGCTGGTAGTCAGCAGGTTAACTAAAACAAGGTATGTGATTTCAGCTGGTAGTTAATAGGTTAACTGAAACAAGGTATGAGATTTCAGCTGGTAGTCAGCAGGTTAACTGAAACAAGGTATGAGATTTCAGCTGGTAGTCAGCAGGTTAACTAAAACAAGGTATGAGATTTCAGCTGGTAGTCAACAGGTTAACTAAAACAAGGTATGTGATTTCAGCTGGTAGTCAGCAGGTTAACTGAAACAAGGTATGAGATTTCAGCTGGTAGTCAGCAGGTTAACTAAAACAAGGTATGAGATTTCAGCTGGTAGTCAGCAGGTTAACTAAAACAAGGTATGTGATTTCAGCTGGTAGTCAGCAGGTTAACTAAAACAAGGTATGTGATTTCAGCTGGTAGTTAATAGGTTAACTGAAACAAGGTATGAGATTTCAGCTGGTAGTCAGCAGGTTAACTGAAACAAGGTATGAGATTTCAGCTGGTAGTCAGCAGGTTAACTAAAACAAGGTATGAGATTTCAGCTGGTAGTCAACAGGTTAACTAAAACAAGGTATGTGATTTCAGCTGGTAGTCAGCAGGTTAACTGAAACAAGGTATGAGATTTCAGCTGGTAGTCAGCAGGTTAACTAAAACAAGGTATGAGATTTCAGCTGGTAGTCAACAGGTTAACTAAAACAAGGTATGTGATTTCAGCTGGTAGTCAGCAGGTTAACTGAAACAAGGTATGAGATTTCAGCTGGTAGTCAGCAGGTTAACTAAAACAAGGTATGATATTTCAGCTGGTAGTCAACAGGTTAACTAAAACAAGGTATGAGATTTCAGCTGGTAGTAAGCAGGTTAACTAAAACAAGGTATGAGATTTCAGCTGGTAGTCAGCAGGTTAACTAAAACAAGGTATGAGATTTCAACAACAATGTATGATATTTCAGCTGGTAGTCAACAGGTTAACTAAAACAAGGTATGAGATTTCAGCTGGTAGTCAGCAGGTTAACTAAAACAAGGTATGAGATTTCAGCTGTAGTCAGCAGGTTAACTAAAACAAGGTATGAGATTTCAGCTGTAGTCAGCAGGTTAACTAAAACAAGGTATGAGATTTCTGCTGTAGTCAGCAGGTTCCTGTATCAGTCTCTACTCCAGGATTGTGAGGGGATTAAATCATTACACAGCCACATTTTAACGAAATTATGATACAATACAACACATGTCTATATTATTCTGAGGACTATTTGTTCAGAAGACAACACAACACATGTCTATATTATTCTTAGGACTATTTGTTCAGAAGACAATACAACACATGTCTATATTATTCTGAGGACTATTTGTTCAGAAGACAACATAACACATGTCTATATTATTCTTAGGACTATTTGTTCAGAAGACAACACAACACATGTCTATATTATTCTGAGGACTATTTGTTCAGAAGACAACACAACACATGTCTATATTATTCTGAGGACTATTTGTTCAGAAGACAACATAACACATGTCTATATTATTCTGAGGACTATTTGTTCAGAAGACAACATAACACATGTCTATATTATTCTGAGGACTATTTGTTCAGAAGACAACACAACACATGTCTATATTATTCTTAGGACTATTTGTTCAGAAGACAACATAACACATGTCTATATTATTCTTAGGACTATTTGTTCAGAAGACAACACAACACATGTCTATATTATTCTTAGGACTATTTGTTCAGAAGAAAGGCAGCTATTGATTTTCATGTCACATATTTGATATGGTACAATGAAATAACAGAAATTCTACAGTCAAAGGGACATAACTGTATTTTGTAAAAATAAAAAATCAGCTATATAAAGGGAGATAAATGTTCCTGAACAGGTAGGTATTTAGACAAGCTCCATTATAACACAGACACATTCAGTCAGAACTTACAAGTGTGTTTCAAAATAAAATCACCACATAGGTGTGTGTTACTAAAATCTCTCCTGTTTAAATCCCTAGTCTTTGATGATAAAGTCAATTTAGGTGAATTTCCCAGCAGACTTCCTTTTTCATTTGAGAACAATTTAATTTTGCCTATATATACATAGTTCCAGACCTCCAGATCATTTTACTAAAAGAAATAAATGCAACTAAATTAAGTATCAGTAAACTCATTAAATTCCAAAGCATTTAAATGAAAACATGTTTATTTCAGTTTTTTGAAATTGATGTTTGTAAACAGTAATAATACAAACAAATAAAGTCCCTCAATTTTGTTGTTTGGTCTTTATCATATCAAAACCCCACAAATTTACTGGATGTGATGATGTCCAGATCAAGGAATAGACAAGAAGACGACAAAAAGAAAATTGATAACATGTTAGCTATAAAACTTAACTCCATCACTTTTAAAAGAATGAGGACAAATGAACAAACTTAACATGGACCAGTTGTGGTTCTACAACACAGTCCACCATTGTGATGGACCAGGTGTGGTTCTACAACACAGTCCACCATTGTGATGGACCAGTTGTGGTTCTACAACACAGTCCACCATTGTGATGGACCAGGTGTGGTTCTACAACACAGTCCACCATTGTGATGGACCAGTTGTGGTTCAACAACATAGTCCACCATTGTGATGGACCAGTTGTGGTTCTACAACACAGTCCACCATTGTGATGGACCAGCTGTGGTTCTACAACATAGTCCACCATTGTGATGGACCAGTTGTGGTTCTACAACACAGTCCACCATTGTGATGGACCAGCTGTGGTTCTACAACACAGTCCACCATTGTGATGGACCAGTTGTGGTTCTACAACACAGTCCACCATTGTGATGGACCAGTTGTGGTTCTACAACACAGTCCACCATTGTGATGGACCAGCTGTGGTTCTACAACACAGTCCACCATTGTGATGACCAGTTGTGGTTCTACAACACAGTCCACCATTGTAATGGACCAGCTGTGGTTCTACAACACAGTCCACCATTGTGATGGACCAGCTGTGGTTCTACAACACAGTCCACCATTGTGATGACCAGTTGTGGTTCTACAACACAGTCCACCATTGTAATGGACCAGGTGTGGTTCTACAACATAGTCCACCATTGTGATGGACCAGCTGTGGTTCTACAACACAGTCCACCATTGTGATGGACCAGTTGTGGTTCTACAACATAGTCCACCATTGTGATGAACCAGCTGTGGTTCTACAACACAGTCCACCATTGTCATGGACCAGTTGTGGTCCTACAACACAGTCCACCATTGTGATGGACCAGTTGTGGTTCTACAACACAGTCCACCATTGTGATGGACCAGTTGTGGTTCTACAACATAGTCCTCCATTGTGATGGACTAGCTGTGGTTCTACAACATAGTCACCATTGTGATGGACCAGCTGTGGTTCTACAACACAGTCCACCATTGTGATGGACCAGTTGTGGTCCTACAACACAGTCCACCATTGTGATGGACCAGTTGTGGTTCTACAACATAGTCCACCATTGTGATGGACCAGTTGTGGTTCTACAACACAGTCCACCATTGTGATGGACCAGTTGTGGTTCTACAACTAAGTCCACCATTGTGATGGACCAGCTGTGGTTCTACAACATAGTCCCCGTTGTGATGGACCAGCTGTGGTTCTACAACACAGTCCACCATTGTGATAGACCAGCTGTGGTTCTACAACACAGTCCACCATTGTGATGGACCAGCTGTGGTTCTACAACACAGTCCACCATTGTGATAGACCAGCTGTGGTTCTACAACATAGTCCCCGTTGTGATGGACCAGCTGTGGTTCTACAACACAGTCCACCATTGTGATGGACCAGCTGTGGTTCTACAACACAGTCCACCATTGTGATGGACCAGTTGTGGTTCTACAACATGGTCCACCATTGTGATGACCAGCTGTGGTTCTACAACACAGTCCACCATTGTGATGACCAGCTGTGGTTCTACAACACAGTCCGCCATTGTGATGGACCAGTTGTGGTTCTACAACATAGTCCACCATTGTGATGGACCAGCTGTGGTTCTACAACACAGTCCACCATTGTGATGGACCAGTTGTGGTTCTACAACATAGTCCACCATTGTGATGACCAGCTGTGGTTCTACAACATAGTCCACCATTGTGATGACCAGCTGTGGTTCTACAACATAGTCCACCATTGTGATGACCAGCTGTGGTTCTACAACACAGTCCACCATTGTGATGGACCAGTTGTGGTTCTACAACATAGTCCACCATTGTGATGGACCAGTTGTGGTTCTACAACACAGTCCACCATTGTGATGGACCAGTTGTGGTTCTACAACATAGTCCACCATTGTGATGACCAGGTGTGGTTCTACAACATAGTCCACCATTGTGATGACCAGCTGTGGTTCTACAACATAGTCCACCATTGTGATGACCAGCTGTGGTTCTACAACACAGTCCACCATTGTGATGGACCAGCTGTGGTTCTACAACATAGTCCACCATTGTGACGGACCAGCTGTGGTTCTACAACACAGTCCACCATTGTGATGGACCAGCTGTGGTTCTACAACATAGTCCACCAATGTGATGGACCAGTTGCGGTTCTACAACACAGTCCACCATTGTGATGGACCAGTTGTGGTTCTACAACATAGTCCACCATTGTGATGGACCAGCTGTGGTTCTACAACATAGTCCACCATTGTAATGGACCAGCTGTGGTTCTACAACATAGTCCACCATTGTGATGACCAGCTTTGGTTCTACAACACAGTCCACCATTGTGATAACCAGCTGTGGTACTACAACACAGTCCACCATTGTGATGGACCAGTTGTGGTTCTACAACACAGTCCACCATTGTGATGGACCAGGTGTGGTTCTACAACATAGTCCACCATTGTGATGGACCAGGTGTGGTTCTACAACATAGTCCACCATTGTGATGGACCAGCTGTAGTTCTACAACACAGTCCACCATTGTGATGGACCAGTTGTGGTTCTACAACACAGTCCATCATTGTGATGGACCAGCTGTGGTTCTACAACATAGTCACCATTATGATGACCAGCTGTGGTTCTACAACAGAGTCCACCATTGTGATGACCAGTTGTGGTTCTACAACATAGTCACCATTATGATGACCAGCTGTGGTTCTACAACACAGTCCACCATTGTGATGACCAGCTGTGGTTCTACAACATATTCCACCATTGTGATGGACCAGCTGTGGCTCTACAACATAGTCCACCATTATGATGACCAGCTGTGGTTCTACAACATAGTCCACCATTGTGATGGACTAGCTGTGGTTCTACAACATAGTCCACCATTGTGATGGACCAGCTGTGGTTCTACAACACAGTCCACCATTGTGATGACCAGCTTTGGTTCTACAACACAGTCCACCATTGTGATGACCAGCTGTGGCTCCTACAAACTGGACTATAAAGGGATTTCTAGATGACAACCAATTGAACAATGACGATGACCTAACGAGAGAAGGTTGTTATAGATGTTACTACCAATCTATTGTTTGACCTATCAATCACCTTTGTTGGATTGCTTCCAGAAAAACGGCCATTGCTTTCCTTTATGGCTTTCATAATTACCATGCAAATCAATTCCTGGTAATGGTGTCTCAGGCTATACCGAGCTCCTCCAGGGTTTGATAGGGAGAGCAAGCTTTTAAGGTAAAGTGAAGCAGGCTACATTGTATGTCAGGTAAATCCCTGAAACTTGTTGTCCCAACAACTACATCTGAAGTTGTGAACCGATTTCAGAGAAAATTTCCAGATATAACAACTGCCTAAAGCAGTTTGTCCAAGTTTTTTTTGTGTGTTTTTTTTTTTAGCTCACCTGGCCCGAAGGGCCAAGTGAGCTTATGTGATGGTGCAGCGTCCGTCGTCCGTCCGTCCGTCCGTCCGTCGACCGTCGTCCGTCCGTCCGTCTGTCCGTCCTGCGTCCGTCAACTTTTTCCTTTAAACGACTTCTTCTAAAATACTGAAAGGCCCAGTGACATGAAATTTGGCTGGTAGTTTTCTTTGAAGGAGCTGAACAAAGTTTGCGAAAAAAAATCACTTTGACCTAATTTCAAGGTCACAGGGGTCAAAAATGTCGAAACCTTCAAACAACTTCTTCTAAAATGCCGTCAGGCATAGAGACTTCATATTTGACCAGTAGCTTCCTTGGATGAAGCCAAATAAAGTTTGCGAAAAAAAATGACCTTGACCAATATTCAAGGTCACAGTGAGGTTAAATTTATTTTAACCTTTAAACGACTTCTTCTGAAATACCAAAAGCCCTAGAAACATGGCATTTGGCTGAAAGGTTTCTTGGATAAAGCCCAATAAAGTTTGCGAAAAAAAATGACCTTGACCTATATTCAAGGTCACAAGGGTCAAATCTGTTAAAACCTTCAAACGACTTCTTCTGAAATACCAAAGACCCCAGAAGCATGACATTTGGCTGAAAGGTTTCTTGGATGAAGCCCGACAAAGTTTGCGAAAAGAAATGACCTTGACTTATATTCAAGGTCACAGGGGTCAAATATGTTAAAACCTTTGAACGACTTCTCCTGAAATACCAAAAGCCCTGGAAGCATGATATTTGGCTGAAAGGTTCCTTGGATAAAGCCCGACAAAGTTTGCGAAAGAAAATGACCTTGACCTATATTCAAGGTCACAGAGGTCAAATCTGTTAAAACCTTTAAACGACTTCTTCTGAAATACCAAAAGCCCAAGAAGCTTGATATTTAGCTGAAAGGTTCCTTGGATGAAGCCCGACAAAGTTTGCGAAAAGAAATGACCTTGACCTAAATTCAAGGTCACAGGGGTCAAATCTGTTAAAACCTTTAAACGACTTCTTCTGAAATACCAAAAGCCTTAGAAGCATGACATTTGGCTGAAATGTTTCTTGGATGAAGCCCGACAAAGTTTGCGAAAAGAAATGACCTTGACTTATATTCAAGGTCACAGGGGTCAAATATGTTAAAACCTTTGAACGACTTCTCCTGAAATACCAAAAGCCCTGGAAGCATGATATTTGGCTGAAAGGTTCCTTGGATGAAGCCCGACAAAGTTTGCGGAAGAAAATGACCTTGACCTATATTCAAGGTCACAGAGGTCAAATCTGTTAAAACCTTTAAACGACTTCTTTTGAAATACCAAAAGCCCAAGAAGCTTGATATTTGGCTGAAAGGTTTCTTGGATGAAGCCCGACAAAGTTTGCGAAAAGAAATGACCTTGACTTATATTCAAGGTCACAGGGGTCAAATCTGTTAAAACCTTCGAACGACTTCTTCTGAAATACCAAAAGCCCTAGAAGCATGATATTTGGCTGAAAGGTTCCTTGGATGAAGCCTGACAAAGCTTGCGAAAAGAAATGACCTTGACCTATATTCAAGGTCACAGGGTTCAAATCTGTTGAAACCTTCAAACGACTTCTTCTGAAATACCAAAAGCCCTAGAAGCATGATATTAGGCTGGAAGGTTCCTTGGATGAAGCCTGACAAAGTTTGCGAAAAGAAATGACCTTGACTTATATTCAAGGTCACAGGGGTCAAATCTGTTAAAACATTCAAACGACTTCTTCTGAAGTACCAAAAGCCCTGGAAGCATGACATTTGGCTGAAAGGTTTCTTGGATGAAGCCTGACAAAGTTTGCGAAAAGAAATGACTTGATCTTTATTTGCCTAGAGACATGATATTTGGCTGGTAGCGTCCTGGGATTAAGCCAAACAAAATCTGAAAATGAAAATGATGTTGTCTTATAAGGTCACAGGGGTAAAATTTGTTTAAATCTTAACATGTTCTTCTAAATGTCTTACATTAAAAGATTTTAGGGGACTTTTGGGTTACACTATAATATAAGTCAGAGATTAATACCAGGTGAGCGATGCAGGCCCATTGGGCCTCTTGTTTCATTCAGATGCTTTTTTTAATGAACATTATATTTGTTTATTAGAATCAAGTTTAGAATGACATATAAGGAAATTTGTTTGATCATTGTGCCCCCTCTTGAGTGAATCCAGACGTGTCAAATCCAATATGGCCGACATTTTAACGTCCACTTCAACAACAGACTAAGAAATAGATCTCCATGTAAGTTTGTGATTTTATTTAAAAGGGTAAAATTTATCAGTAGACTGTTCTTGATTTGAATGCAATTGTAAAATTTGTAACAATGATGAAATATGAAAGCTTCAAGACATAAAATTGTGCATACCAGCTTAAGGTCAAACACAGGGGCTTGTAAACTTTGCACTTGCAGAGAGACACATGCATTCCAGATCTCAGAGCATAAGGCAAAATATCACAGATTTTGCTGGTGTATGTCGGTGAAATTATGAGTTTACTTTAGTGTCATTCACAGTAGTTAATCAATTTAAACATCAGTGAACCCTACTGTGGCTGCTGTGAATATATACTGATTGAAATTATTTAAATACTTCCATGGTAAAATCAGCTTCTGCAGGGTGGTATGGTTCTCGGCTCACCTGCAGGCACTTCCTGCAAGTTGAGCTTATGGTAGGTTATGGTGTGTTGTCCATCGCCCAGCATCCCAAAACATTGTCTTTAAATGACTTCTTCTCACAAGAAATAGAAGACCAGGAGGTATCTGGGAAAAGGTGCTATAAAGTTAACTCAAATAATTGACCTTGACCTACTTTCAATATCACAGGGGTCAAATATGTAAAAACCTTTGAACATCTTAAGAGTAACCAGAAGGCACCGATCAGTAATATTTTGGTAGTAGGTACCTCTTAAGATGTGCTATAAATTGTCTTAAAATAAATTATATTGACCTTGACCTTTCAACATAACAGGGTTCAAACTTGGAAAACATAATTCAGAACTCTTGTTTGCCCAGAGTACTGATACTTGGCAGGTTAATAACTGGCATGAGGAGCTAAAACTTTCCTCAAGATGTGCATGACCTTGACCTACATTTAAGGTCGGAAGGGGTCAAATATGTAAAAACATGAAAAAATAAATCTTTTACAATATCAGGAGGGCTTAGAGATGATAATTAATCTGTAGAATTTTGAGAAACTTCATTTTTTGCCAGTAATGAAGTGCTTTATAGTTTCCCCAAATTGTTGACCTTGACCTACTTTCAATATCATAGGGGTCAAATATGTAAAAACCTTTGAACATCTTAAGAGTAACCAGAAGGCAACGATCAGTAATATTTTGGTAGTAGGTACCTCTTAAGAGGTGCTATAAATTTTCTTAAAATAAATTATATTGACCTTGACCTTTCAAGGTAACAAAGTTCAAACTTGGAAAACATAATTCAGAACTCTTGTTTGCCCAGAGTACTGATACTTGGCAGGTTAATAACTGGCATGAGGAGCTAAAACTTTCCTCAAGATGTGCATGACCTTGACCTACATTTAAGGTCGGAAGGGGTCAAATATGTAAAAACATGAAAAATAAATCTTTTACAATATCAAGAGGGCTTGGAGATGATAATTAATCTGTAGAATTTTGAGAAACTTCATTTTTTGCCAGTAATGAAGTGCTTTATAGTTTCCCCAAATTGTTGACCTTGACCTACTTTCAACTTCTTAGGGTTCAGACTTGGAAATAAAGCTTTAATCTTTTCCTAGAGTACTAGTACATAGCCAGTAGGTACCTTGCAAGAAGTGCTGTAAAGAATTCCAATATGTGACCTTGACCTACTTTTAAGGTCATGGAGGTCAAAGATGTAAAAATCTGTAAAACTTTTCTTTTGCAATACCAAGAGACCCTAAGTGATGATACTAAAATATTACATATCTGTTCCTCATGGTTACTCTGAAGATGTAATATGTTGAGATAAAGTAGTATACAATTTCATTTGTTCTGAACATTCTTAAACCATATTTCCCCATGAGTGCACAAATATCCAGACAGGGGAGACGGGCCAATGGGCCTGTATTTTGTAAACTTTGTACTTGAATCATATCAATCATCTCTGGATCTCAGAAATGACTATTTTCCATATTTTGCTGAAAGCTTTCTAGGTGAACGATTCAGGCTCCTGAGCCTCTTGTTTTAAATTGTGAAATCATCTCTCTGACCATACATCATGTAGCTAGTAACTCTGACCATACACCATACATCATGTAGCTAGTAACTCAATAACTCTGCTGATTTAACAGAGTTGTACCGTTATTTAATTTCCAAACAATACCCTTTTGAAGAAATATCCACGTATGTAAGTAAATACCCATGTATATAAGTAAACAGATGTGAATGAGGCAGTGTAGTAAAAACAAACAAGGGTTGTTTACAGCCGTCAGTTTCCTCGTGTGATACAGACTCGACATTGTAACTATAGAAAGCTTTCAGACCAGTTAATAGATATAGTTTCTAATTGAATGTGATCAGTTTTTATGTGACCTCAGAATCAATTAAACAATTTCTTGGGTCAATATTGGCTTTCATCATAATATCAAAATTTCAAGCACGATAAAGTGCAATTAAAATATGTTGGTTTTGGATTTAAGTGGTTTAATCTATAGGTATACAATAATGTTAACAGTATTGGTTTATTTGCTGCTCAACAGTCAATAGTTCTGTAATGTTGAACAAGTCAGTATGTTGATATTCTCTCCTTGATATAACAAAAGTGGCGCACATCACCTTGTAGATTGATCACATATTACAAGTTAAAATAACTAGTTGATCTTTATTTATATGGTCAATATTAGATCAATTATTGCAGAATTATAAAGATAACTTAGGAAATTATTTTGCTGATGTTTCTTAATGATCAATACAGGCCCTTGGAACCTCTTGTTTGTTTTATCTTGTGTAATAGTTGTATACTTACTGCAGGCACCAGTTAGGTGAATTGTTAACGAGAATACTTACCTGGATTATACCTGTTCTATATGAGCAGCAGAGAGTGCCATTGGTTTGTGTATTGGAATCATTGGGTAGATCAGCCTACAAATACACCTATTGTCAACATCAGTGGACCTTTATACTAGACACTATGGAGGGGTGTGCAGGTTGGAGCTTGTAATCAGTCCATTACTAGCCTTATATAGTCACTTAATGGATTTTTCTGCTGACAGGACGAACCACACCCTGTATCAGGAATGGAACGGTCAGTCAGCTACAGGGGTCATAGTTCTTACTATAGGTGTACTAGTGACAGGCACTGTGGTCATTTAAATCCACAGACAAGTATTCTTGTTATGAGCATGCATTACACACTTTCGTAAATGTGACATTTTTCGTACTTTTGGATTATTATTTTGGTATTATGGTACCGTTGATTTGGTTGGGTGTGAACACCCATGTGTAATGCATAATGGGAAACACAGTATCTCACTGCGGTGGGAAAAAGTCCAAGAAGAAGAAGAAGAAGAACGACACAAGACACAATAACAACGAAAATAAGGTAAAATTGTTACTCATGTGGGAATTCTTCATCTTCACACAGTTGATGTCCTGACATCTTCACACAATTAATGTCCTTTGTCAGTATTGATGACTATGGGTTGGATCTTTTCGTTACAACTGCTGACTTATGATATCTGAAATAACACATATATGCCAGGTTCTGTGAGTACAGGACTCAGGATGTACATGTAGATTTATCACTAGATCAATATCATGATTGGCAATTTAACTGAGAAATTCAGAAGTATTAATTTTGTTTTGAATGCTTTTATGTCAGGTAGATTTACCTGAGGATGTCTATATACTCTGATGATACACCTGGTAGGTAATTCTTACCTGTGTCTGGTAGATTTACCTGAGGATGCCTATATACTCTGATGATACATTTGGTAGGTAATCCTTACCTGTGTCAGATAGATTTACCCGAGGATGCCTATATACTCTGATGATACACTTGGTAGGTAATTCTTACCTGTACCAGGTAGATTACCTGAGGATGCCTATATACTCTGATGATACACCTGGTAGGTAATTCTTACCTGTACCAGGTAGATTACCTGAGGATGCCTATATACTCTGATGTCATACACTTTGTAGGTAATTCTTACCTGTACCAGGTAGATTACCTGAGGATGCCTATATACTCTGATGATACACCTGGTAGGTAATTCTTACCTGTACCAGGTAGATTACCTGAGGATGCCTATATACTCTGATGATACATCAGGTAGGTAATTCTTACCTGTACCAGGTAGATTACCTGAGGATGCCTATATACTCTGATGATACACCTGGTAGGTAATTCTTACCTGTACCAGGTAGATTACCTGAGGATGCCTATATACTCTGATGTCATACACTTTGTAGGTAATTCTTACCTGTACCAGGTAGATTACCTGAGGATGCCTATATACTCTGATGATACACCTGGTAGGTAATTCTTACCTGTACCAGGTAGATTACCTGAGGATGCCTATATACTCTGATGATACATCAGGTAGGTAATTCTTACCTGTACCAGGTAGATTACCTGAGGATGCCTATATACTCTGATGATACACCTGGTAGGTAATTCTTACCTGTACCAGGTAGATTACCTGAGGATGCCTATATACTCTGATGTCATACACTTTGTAGGTAATTCTTACCTGTACCAGGTAGATTTACCTGAGGATGCCTATATACTCTGATGATACATTTGGTAGGTAATTCTTACCTGTACCAGGTAGATTACCTGAGGATACCTATATACTCTGATGATACACTTGGTAGGTAATTCTTACCTGTACCAGGTAGATTTACCTGAGGATACCTATATACTCTGATGTCATACACTTGGTAGGTAATTCTTACCTGTGTCAGGTAGATTACCTGAGGTTGCCTATATAATCTGATGATACATCAGGTAGGTAATTCTTACCTGTGTCAGGTAGATTTACCTGAGGATGCCTATATACTCTGATGTCATACACTTGGTAGGTAATTCTTACCTGTGTCAGGTAGATTACCTGAGGATGCCTATATACTCTGATGATACATCAGGTAGGTAATTCTTACCTGTACCAGGTAGATTTACCTGAGGATACCTATATACTCTGATGATACACCTGGTAGGTAATTCTTACCTGTACCAGTTAGATTTACCTGAGGATACCTATATACTATGATGATACATCAGGTAGGTAATTCTTACCTGTACCAGGTAGATTTACCTGAGGATACCTATATACTCTGATGATACACCTGGTAGGTAATTCTTACCTGTGTCAGGCACTATACTGTACCTATACTGTACCTATACTGTACCTATACTGGGCCTATACTGTACCTATACTGTGCCTATACTGTACTTATACTGTACCTATACTGTGCCTATACTGTACCTATACTGTGCCTATACTGTACTTATACTGTGCCTATACTGTACCTATACTGTACCTATACTGGGTCTATACTGTACCTATATATTGTGCCTATACTGTACCTATACTGGGCCTATACTGTACCTATACTGTGCCTATACTGTACTTATACTGTGCCTATACTGTACCTAAATGTCTATATTGTACCAATACTGTACCTATACTGTACCTATACTGTACCTATACTGTGCCTATACTGTACCTATACTGTACCTATACTGTACCTATACTGTACCTATACTGTACCTATACTGTACCTATACTGGGCCTATACTGTACCTATACTGTGCCTATACTGTACTTATACTGTACTTATACTGTGCCTATACTGTACCTATACTGTACCTATACTGTACCTATACTGTACCTATACTGTACCTATACTGTACCTATACTGTACCTATACTGTACCTATACTGTACCTATACTGTACCTATACTGTACCTATACTGGGCCTATACTGTACCTATACTGGGCCTATACTGTACCTATACTGTACCTATACTGTACTTATACTGTACTTATACTGTGCCTATACTGTACCTAAATGTCTATATTGTACCAATACTGTACCTATACTGTACCTATACTGTGCCTATACTGTACCTATACTGTACCTATACTGTACCTATACTGGGCCTATACTGTACCTATACTGTGCCTATACTGTACTTATACTGTACCTATACTGTACCTATACTGTGCCTATACTGTACTTATACTGTGCCTATACTGTACCTATACTGTACCTATACTGGGTCTATACTGTACCTATATATTGTGCCTATACTGTACCTATACTGGGCCTATACTGTACCTATACTGTGCCTATACTGTACTTATACTGTGCCTATACTGTACCTAAATGTCTATATTGTACCAATACTGTACCTATACTGTACCTATACTGTGCCTATACTGTGCCTATACTGTACCTATACTGTACCTATACTGTATCTATACTGTACCTACACTGTACCTATACTGTACCTATACTGTACCTATACTGTACCTACACTGTACCAATACTGTACCTATACTGTACCTATACTGTGCCTATACTGTACCTATACTGTACCTACACTGTACCTATACTGTGCCTATACTGTACCTACACTGTACCTATACTGTACCTATACTGTGCCTATACTGTGCCTATACTGTACCTATACTGTACCTACACTGTACCTATACTGTACCTATACTGTGCCTATACTGTGCCTATACTGTACCTATACTGTACCTACACTGTACCTATACTGTGCCTATACTGTACCTATACTGTACCTATACTGTACCTATACTGTACCTATACTGTACCTATACTGTACCTACACTGTACCTATACTGCACCTATACTGTACCTATACTGTACCTATACTGTGATGAAGTAATTAAGGTACAGACTGTTTACGTTGTATTGGCGTTATTAATTTGTACAGGGAGATTTAGATATTTTGGTTTACCTGTAGGTTGGCAGGTACCAGTTGTTTGATGTTTGGTGTCGTTAATTATGCCAGGTATATGATAAAGTGCAGCTACCCTACACCTGCTGCTGTCTACATCGTAATGTGTGTACATAAAGGCTGTCTAAATATTTAATGAGCACCCCAACATCAACAGCAATAATGTCGGAAGGTTTTCCACCAAAGTTAAACATGCATTATCACTCGACTTTCTAATTTCAAATTCCTCTTAAGTAATAAGAGAAATGTCTACATGACCTACAACATAGCTCAGTATGTAGGGGTGTAAAATAGATAGTACTTTCTAGCCAACAGAAGAAGATAGAGAAATCTGTCAATACCATCAATAAGCATTCAAAGTACGGGATAAATAAAAAGTAATGGAGTAAGTTCCAGTCTTCCAAAATCAAATATTTGTGTTTAACTTCACTTAAAACTTCATCTATGTAAACCAATGAATTAGGGTGGAATCACATTCACTGATGTGGAACGTGTAATTACATGACCATCAACTTCACACAACAAAGGGTTCCACTGCCCCTCATGTAATTAAATAGATAGGCGGAGGTTGTGTATGGTGATACCAACATCACATTTAATTTCAGCTGTTATAAAACGAGCAGTAAACCTGGAGGAGTATGTAAGCCATGCAAATAGAGTTCTATAACATTACAAACTGTAAAACTACGACACAAATAAGTGTCAGTTTTAATTGAACGGGAAATCGTTAATTTAGTCCTTCAGTGAAAAAGACATCCTGCAGTATTTATTTATAAGAAATAGATATCATAGCACATATTCATTTTCTTAAATTGTCTTGAAAACTAAAATATTTGTAATAGATTCAGCACAATGTGGTACTAGAAATATATTTATTCATGTGACAGATTAGTTTTTACAATAATTTGTAATGGGACTAATTGTGAATTGAATTTTTGGTAAAATCTATAAATAGATTATTTCATTCATGATTGAATTGCAGCCTCTTGATGGTAAAGTCAATTATTCCTGGAGACAACTTACAGAGGTAGTGGTTAGTTCTGCATGTGACAAAGTTTGAACTAAGCAAGCATGTCCTGATGAATATTCTAGTGACACATTAACAGCAATGACAACATAATCAATAATGATATATCTCCTATCTGCACTGAGAATAGACCTATAGTAGTTGACCTTTACACTTGTTCGCAAACGATATTGTACCTACATCTGCATGCATTATTCAACATGTTAGCTGATAATTTACGCAAAAGAATTAAGAAATAGCCTTTAACCTTTGTTTTGTGTCTCTAGCGAAGTATAGAGGTGGAATGTAGGAATCCTTCATCAGCTTTTACCAAACAGATGTTTCCATGTCAGAACCCTTAATGATTTTTAGTAAAGTTTAATTTTCAACCAGATCTAAAAATCAATATGGTACGTTGCCAGTGGCTTTGTTGGATTACAGAGGTTCTGAGCTACAACCTTTATACATTATTTTATGGACAGTTTAAACAGGAATATTTATTTCTCATGCTTGTAATGGTCAGCGTAGTATGTTGACCTCCCCAGCCAGAACTGAATATACTCCACGGCTGGGTGCTTTCTCTTCTAAATGGTACAAAATATACCTTTGAGAATTAGAGGTATTGGACGCCAAATTAGATAATGAATTACTGAACATGCCTAACACTCTGGTCAGTCGAGTCCGGTCAACATTGACTTTATGTAAATGATGGTCATGGTGAATGCGATGTAACGATTACTACTTAGATATGTGGTCTGTGTCCAGCTAGGACAATAGATGGTTTCTGACAGTCCTGGTTGTGTTGTCTGTGTCCGGCTAGGACAATAGACGGTTTCTGACAGTCCTGGTTGTGTTGTCTGTGTCCGGCTATAGGACAGTAGACGGTTTCTGACATTGCTGGTTGTGTTGTCTGTGTCCGGCTAGGACAATAGACGGTTTCTGACAGTCCTTGTTGTGTTGTCTGTGTCCGGCTATAGGACAATAGACGGTTTCTGACAGTCCTGGTTGTGTTGTCTGTGTCCGGCTAGGACAATAGACGGTTTCTGACAGTCCTGGTTGTGTTGTCTGTGTCCGGCTAGGACAATAGACGGTTTCTGACAGTGCTGGTTGTGTTGTCTGTGTCCGTCTATAGGACAATAGACGGTTTCTGACAGTCCTGGTTGTGTTGTCTGTGTCCGTCTATAGGACAATAGACGGTTTCTGACAGTCCTTGTTGTGTTGTCTGTGTCCGGCTAGGACAATAGACGGTTTCTGACAGTGCTGGTTGTGTTGTCTGTGTCCGGCTATAGGACAATAGACGGTTTCTGACAGTCCTGGTTGTGTTGTCTGTGTCCGGCTAGGACAATAGACGGTTTCTGACAGTCCTGGTTGTGTTGTCTGTGTCCGGCTAGGACAATAGACGGTTTCTGACAGTCCTGGTTGTGTTGTCTGTGTCCGGCTATAGGACAATAGCAGTTTCTGACAGTCCTGGTTGTGTTGTCTGTGTCCGGCTATAGGACAATAGACGGTTTCTGACAGTCCTGGTTGTGTTGTCTGTGTCCGGCTAGGACAATAGACGGTTTCTGACAGTCCTGGTTGTGTTGTCTGTGTCCGGCTAGGACAATAGAAGGTTTCTGACAGTCCTGGTTGTGTTGTCTGTGTCCGGCTAGGACAATAGACGGTTTCTGACAGTCCTGGTTGTGTTGTCTGTGTCCGGCTAGGACAATAGAAGGTTTCTGACAGTCCTGGTTGTGTTGTCTGTGTCCGGCTAGGACAATAGACGGTTTCTGACAGTCCTGGTTGTGTTGTCTGTGTCCGGCTAGGACAATAGACGGTTTCTGACAGTCCTGGTTGTGTTGTCTGTGTCCGGCTAGGACAATAGATGGTTTCTGACAGTGCTGGTTGTGTTGTCTGTGTCCAGCTAGGACAATAGAAGGTTTCTGACAGTGCTGGTTGTGTTGTCTGTGTCCGGCTAGGACAATAGACGGTTTCTGACAGTGCTGGTTGTGTTGTCTGTGTCCGGCTAGGACAATAGACGGTTTCTGACAGTCCTGGTCGTGTTGTCTGTGTCCAGCTAGGACAATAGAAGGTTTCTGACAGTGCTGGTTGTGTTGTCTGTGTCCGGCTAGGACAATAGACGGTTTCTGACAGTCCTGGTTGTGTTGTCTGTGTCCGGCTAGGACAATAGACGGTTTCTGACAGTCCTGGTTGTGTTGCCTGTGTCCGGCTAGGACAGTAGACGGTTTCTGACAGTCCTGGTTGTGTTGTCTGTGTCCGGCTAGGACAATAGACGGTTTCTGACAGTGCTGATTGTGTTGTCTGTGTCCGGCTAGGACAATAGACAGTTTCTGACAGTCCTGGTTGTGTTGTCTGTGTCCGGCTAGGACAATAGACGGTTTCTGACATTGCTGGTTGTGTTGTCTGTGTCCGGCTAGGACAATAGACGGTTTCTGACAGTCCTGGTTGTGTTGTTTGTGTCCGGCTAGGACAATAGACGGCTTTTGACAGTCCTGGTTGTGTTGTCTGTGTCCAGCTAGGACAATAGACGGTTTCTAACCTTAGGTAGCAGTGTACAGAAGGCTTTTGTGGCCATGGGTGATATTTTTGTACAATGAATAACCCCTATAATAGCATGCCTATGAAAATGTAAAAAAAAAATAAGGAGTAAAATTGGCTTAAGCATGATAAAGTGGACTTTGTGGACTTCACATTTGTAAAAAGAGAAAAAAAAAATTTTGGTTAGAGATTAGAATTTTGACCCTTCCGAAATGGGTGTCTACACATGAAAAGCTAGCTTTACCGGAAGTGAAATGTCGACAACAGCACCTGAGGGAAAATAGCGAAAAATCTAAGCGTACGACCTATGCTGGAACAGATATAATTCTGCAACCAAGGTAGTAAGCTTTCATTTTAGATAGAACTTAAGAAAAAAATTCCTATCTGCATAGGTCAAATTTTGTGTCAAAAACAGTGATATTTTGCATTTTTCGGTAATTTTTGATGTGGTAACCATGGTTTCCACACAAGTGCCATACATAGGATACATCAGTGTATACACTTCATAGTCTTTTTTATGAATTGGAAATGATATACAATTTACAAAAATGTGTACATTTACATCTATGCAGTGTAGGTTAAATCTCTGTGTTGACAATTCTCAGGCATTGGTCTTTTTTTTTCATAAATCTCTAGGGTACTGTACACAGCTACCTTAGTCTGGCTGTTACAGTTTACTTAGCAGGTCCCAGGTTTGTACCTTAGTCTGGCTGTTACAGTTTACTTAGCAGGTCCCAGGTTTGACCTTAGTCTGGCTGTTACAGTTTACTGAGCAGGTCCCAGGTTTGACCCTTAGTCTGGCTGTTACAGTTTACTTAGCAGGTCCATGGTTTGAACCTTAGTCTGGCTGTTACAGTTTACTTAGCAGGTCCCAGGTTTGTACCTTAGTCTGGCTGTTACAGTTTACTTAGCAGGTCCCAGGTTTTAACCTTAGTCTGGTTGTTACAGTTTACTAGCAGGTCCCAGGTTTGAACCTTAGTCTGGCTGTTACAGTTTGCATAACAGTAACATGCATTTCTGACAAAACAAATTGAAAACTTAACCTACAGTTCCTTATGTTTATATAGCCTTATCAATACTTATCCACTTAAATCTAAACTGTTATGTTTGCTGAAGAGTGCCATATACATGTATCATACGTAAGCAGAACAAACTATTTCTGAGTCATATATATTAGCTACAGTTACACAGCAGAAATTAGCTGTTGCTTGTAACCTCATCTGAGAGTGAGGTCATTGGTGTAAATATGGTTAAATATACCTTGTGTACCATTAAACTTCAAAATGTGATATTCTCTTTGTGTCAGAGGGATATTTGATTACAATTATTGATCAGTATGGTTAGAAAGGTATCGTAGACCTGTATTCTTGTGTAAACATAAAGCAGTTGGTTATAAAAGGTTTAAATGATAAAATGTTGAAGATTAAAATTTGGAATTCCTGTAAAGTGAGAACAGGGTCAAAGGTTAAGGATTAAGAACACTTTTAGTTCTGTAACATTTTGGTTTTTGCGAAACAGCTAGAGGACGGAGAATACCAGTTGATCATATATGTCTGCCACATGTATTTTTGTCAATTGTATTGTAAAGATCTAGAGTACAATAGTTTGACAGAAAATTTAAAGCCTTTTGTTTGAATGTATAAACTAAATAAAGTAGGAGGAACTGGGTCATAGTAAGAGCCTCTGAAACTGGGTCACAGTAAAGAGACTAGAAAACTGGGTCATTGTAAGAGCCTGGAAAACTGGGTCATTGTAAAGAGCCTGGAAAACTGGGTCACAGTAAAGAGACTGAAAAAATGAGTCATAGTAAAGAGTCTGGAAAACTGGGTCATTGTAAAGAGCCTGGAAAACTGGGTCATTGTAAAGAGCCTGGAAAACTGGGTCATTGTAAAGAGCCTGGAAAACTAGGTCACAGTAAAGAGACTGAAAAAATGAGTCATAGTAAAGAGTCTGGAAAACTGGGTCATTGTAAAGAGCCTGGAAAACTGGGTCATTGTAAAGAGCCTGGAAAACTGGGTCATTGTAAAGAGCCTGGAAAACTGGGTCATTGTAAAGAGCCTGGAAAACTGAGTCATTGTAAAGAGCCTGGAAAACTGGGTCATTGTAAAGAGCCTGGAAAACTAGGTCACAGTAAAGAGCCTGGAAAACTGGGACATAGCAAAGAGCCTGGAAAACTGGGTCACAGTAAAGAGCCTGGAAAACTGAGACATTGTAAAGAGCCTGGAAAACTAGGTCACAGTAAAGAGTCTGGAAAACTGAGACATTGTAAAGAGCCTGGAAAACTAGGTCACAGTAAAGAGTCTGGAAAACTGAGACATTGTAAAGAGCCTGGAAAACTGAGACATAGTAAAGAGCCTGGAAAACTAGGTCACAGTAAAGGGCCTGGAAAACTAGGTCACAGTAAAGAGCCTGGAAAACTGGGACATTGTAAAGAGCCTGGAAAACTAGGTCACAGTAAAGAGTCTGGAAAACTGAGACATAGTAAAGAGGCTGGAAAACTGAGTCATTGTAAAGAGCCTGGAAAACTGGGACATTGTAAAGAGCCTGGAAAACTGGGTCACAGTAAAGAGACTGGAAAACTGGGTCATAGTAAAGAGACTGGAAAACTGGGTCATTGTAAAGAGCTTTGAGAACTGGGACATAATAAAGAGCTTTGAGAACTGGGACATAGTAAAGAGCTTTGAGAACTGGGACATAGTAAAGAGCTTTGAGAACTGGGACATTGTAAAGAGCTTTGAGAACTGGGACATAGTAAAGAGCTTTGAGAACTGGGACATAGTAAAGAGCTTTGAGACTTGGGACATAGTAAAGAGCTTTGAGAACTGGGACATAGTAAAGAGCTTTGAGAACTGGGACATTGTAAAGAGCTTTGAGAACTGGGACATTGTAAAGAGCTTTGAGAACTGGGACATAGTAAAGAGCTTCGAGAACTGGGACATCGTAAAGATCTTCGAGAACTGGGACATAGTAAAGAGCTTTGAGAACTGGGACATAGTAAAGAGCTTTGAGAACTGGGACATAGTAAAGAGCTTTGAGAACTGGGACATAGTAAAGAGCTTTGAGAACTGGGACATAGTAAAGAGTTTTGAGAACTGGGACATAGTAAAGAGCTTTGAGAACTGGGACATAGTAAAGAGTTTTGAGAACTGGGACATAGTAAAGAGCTTTGAGAACTGGGACATAGTAAAGAGCTTTGAGAACTGGGACATAGTAAAGAGCTTTGAGAACTGGGACATAGTAAAGAGCTTTGAGAACTGGGACATAGTAAAGTGCTACTAAACTTTATCCATTGAACCAAGGGCATGCATTATCACATATTTCAATATAAATCTAGGTTTATCAACTTTCTATTGGTCCACCCTGCCTTATAATTGGTGATTTATATACAACATGATGTCTATATATTATACTGGCCTGTAGAATGTTTCTCCCTTATACTGAAATCACCTGACCAGTGTAAGGATGGTGGAAATTTATCAATTTCAGCCTTTTGGTTTGAAAAGTATTTGTCTCTAAACTGTGATGTTTATTGCAACAAGATCACCAAGAAGTAGCGGAGGTCAATGGTATAGGACTTAGAATATCTGAAAGTATAACAGATTAAACTTTAACAATTTCAACAAGCTAAAGGGTACTTATGGAAATACTTAGCCTTGTTTTCATGTCTGTTGAACTTTTTTGATTCGGTTAGTTTATAGTTGACTTGAGTTATGAGTGAATTATCCAAAACTATGATATCAAAAGAAATCAGATATGAAATGGAATATAAGCAATGTGGTAAGGTTTAACAGGCGGAACATAGACAGGGATAAGGGGAGATTATCACGGGAGATTTACGCCACGCTCAAACAGGTTTATCAATGGGAAGTATTCAACTGGTATCTGGGAAAACAATATCCTAAGTACAGGTAAATCTCTCATATCAAATCGTTCCTTAAATCCAACCTGATAACTACAAATAAATACAACGAGCTTATTAATCAGAGAAGGGTGTTGGCTCTAATCCAGCATTGTTGTACGGGCGTACTTAAAAGTCTGGTTAGCTTGGATAGGCACCTAGGTCTTGATTCAAACTATCCCTGGACAGCGACAGAGGAAGCGTTCCTATTTTCCTTACAGATTGAAAACATAACAAAACTTGTTGGTAGTTCGGATACCATGCCCAGTGTTGAAATTTGAACAATTTGATGCCAGCTAGTTAAACACTTACTGGTGGACAGGCTGCGGTGAGACCTTATAACAATATATCTTTACAGTATTATGTTATGAATTCTTAGACTATAATACATTTATACAAGAAAATCAATCTCACGGCAAATTTTGACAAAGCAAAATCAATGTAAAATATCCACCACCAAGCGTTATTGAAAATTTCCCTCCGTGGTATATACCACCAAAGTGTTACTGAAAGCTTCCCTCCGTGGTATCACTTTCTTTATTTGTATACTACCTACAGCAGTAAGTGTTGTCTACATGTTTGATTTTATGTGGAAATGTCACTTAAATATTAAAGTTTCATTTACTTCAGAAACAACTCCATATTACAGAGACATGTTGTCTCCAATATACCCTGGAACTGTGGCAGGTTGTTTGTTCTTCTGCTGTCCTCAGCAATATGTGAAGTTTAAATACAACATTTTACGTAACTGACCTCTATCAATATTCCAGCCATTTTTCATGGCTATACACCTGAAGTATTTCTGGGCTGACCACATTCCGTCGTATTGGAGTGAATTCTTAAGCCTCTATACTGAACATTGATTATACCTATATAGGTAAGCGTCTGAATTGTAACCATTGTAGTTCTGAACACTGAAGTACCTCTCCTTACGTGATTATTTCTTATATTTGAATTTTAGACAAACAAATGTATTGTGGTCAGATTGAAAAGAAAATATTATGAAATGAATGCTTCACTGAGCTGGTTTTTAGTCCTGGCAGGCCAATGATCCCTGTAATGTAGATCTGTGTACGTACAGTGACAAACATTGTCAGACCAGGTGAGCATTGAAGATGGGCCTGACACAGAAATATTACCAAGTCTAGGACACTACTATACTCCTCTAAGTAAGGAAGATTAGCATGTACAGTCTACTACTGACACCAACACCAATCATTCCCTGGTTTAACAAAATTTCAGAAGGGGTTGGTGTGTTTTATAACATTTCCTGATCTGTTTAGTTATTTATTTGCACCTCCAACAAGTCTGTCCCTTTGTGAGGATGTATGGTGAAATGTCTTGTGTCATCCTCGATATCCAGGGGTTACAATCACCTTTGCTCTCTACACACTTTGAATATGTCATGGCAAAACTGAAGGCTCTGTGTACACCAATTTTAATGATGAATCAAGGAGTCGGGCTTAACCCTTTGATGTACATCAAAAGAATCGTGTGGTCACATAATGGTAAAATTTTACTTGAACCTGCCTCCAGTTCTGCCATGACATATTCCAGGGGTGGAGAGAATGTAGATCATCATAACCCCTCGATATCAAGGATAACTTTCAGTATGCACCAGTACTTATACATCCTCAGAGCAGGTTCCGCCTTCAGCCTGTGAGTCATATGGCTATACCTTCTCTGAGCAGGTTCCCCCCTCAGCCTGTTAGTCCTATGGCTATACATCCTCTGCGCAGGTTCCCCCCTCAGCCTGTGAGTCCTATGGCTATACATCCTCTGAGCAGGTTCCCCCCTCAGCCTGTGAGTCCTATGGCTATACATCCTCTGAGCAGGTCCCCCCTCAGCCTGTGAGTCCTATGGCTATACATTCTTTGAGCAGGTTCCCCCTCAGCCTGTGAGTCCTATGAACATTATTCTGAAGTCCCAGTTGTTCTGGGAGGAGCAAAGACCAATAAAATATCACATGAATTGAATCTAAAAAATGTATATGTTATTGAAGGTTTGAAGTTCCCTTAGTCTATGATTCCAAAATGGTTTATGGCATGAAATATACTCATTGTGAAATGTCATATAATGAAATGATTGCTGACTTCAATTTTGTCTATCCTTGATTTTATTTACCTCCACCTTCAAACTCAGTTAATATTATTTAGACCAGGTTTGAAAATCAAGGATATATACCTCACTTGAAGTCCATAATTGTATAATCATATATTGCTGCTTCGTTGAAGTGGACAAACATACCTACACGGTGTTAGAGAAATGTACACCAGGATTACAACATGGAAAGTAAATGTACGCCAGGGTAACAATAAAGGGAATTCATGTATAAAATTGTACCTGGAGGCATGCTGTATAATTGAGTAATTTATAATTAACATGTACACTGTAAGAGTGGAGATATTGCCATATCCTTGTCAGAGTGGGCGGTTATTGATACCTGTAGATGTACCTGTAAGGTATCACTAATTACAATGTACTACTTACCTGAGAGCTCCATCAGGTAACATCTAATTCTGACCAGGACGTGCTGTGTATTGATAAAGTCACACCCAGGTGGTTTGAAATATCAATATTTCATCAGTAAAATTTCTATAGTCTCTGATAATATGTCATACAACATTCGTACAATAAATTAGAGGTACACATTAAATTATCTACAGGTAAATTAAGCAATGTATTCTTTATAGGGGAATAAAACAAATGTATTCTCTCCTGGTAAATCTAACAAATGTATTCTCTCCAGGTAAATCTAACTAATGTATTCTCTCCAGGTAAATCTAACAAATGTATTCTCTCCAGGTAAATCAAACAATGTATTCTCTCCAGGTAAATCTAACAAATGTATTCTCTCCAGGTAAATCTAACAATGTATTCTCTCCAGGTAAATCTAACAATGTATTCTCTCCAGGTAAATCTAACAATGTATTCTCTCCAGGTAAATCTAAAAAATGTATTCTCTCCAGACAAATCAAACAAATGTATTCTCTCCAGACAAATCAAACAAATGTATTCTCTCCAGGTAAATCAAACAAATGTATTCTCTCCAGACAAATCAAACAAATGTATTCTCTCCAGACAAATCAAACAAATGTATTCTCTCCAGGTAAATCAAACAAATGTATTCTCTCCAGGTAAATCTAACAAATGTATTCTCTCCAGGTAAATCTAACAAATGTATTCTCTCCAGGTAAATCTAACAAATGAATTCTCTCCAGGTAAATCTAACAAATGTATTCTCTCCAGGTAAATCTAACAAATGTATTCTCTCAAGGTTAATCTAACAAATGTATTCTCTCCAGGTAAATCTAACAAATGTATTCTCTCAAGGTTAATCTAACAAATGTATTCTCTCAAGGTTAATCTAACTAATGTATTCTCTCCAGGTAAATCTAACAAATGTATTCTCTCAAGGTTAATCTAACTAATGTATTCTCTCCAGGTAAATCTAACAAATGTATTCTCTCCTGGTAAATCTAACAAATGTATTCTCTCCAGGTAAATCTAACAAATGTATTCTCTCCAGGTAAATCAAACAATGTATTCTCTCCAGGTAAATCTAACAAATGTATTCTCTCCAGGTAAATCAAACAATGTATTCTCTCCAGGTAAATCTAACAAATGTATTCTCTCCAGGTAAATCTAACAAATGTATTCTCTCCAGGTAAATCTAACAAATGTATTCTCTCCAGGTAAATCTAACAAATGTATTCTCTCCAGGTAAATCTAACAAATGTATTCTCTCCAGGTAAATCAAACAAATGTATTCTCTCCAGGTAAATTAAACAATGTATTCTCTCCAGGTAAATCTAACAAATGTATTCTCTCCAGGTAAATCTAACAAATGTATTCTCTCCAGGTAAATCTAACAAATGTATTCTCTCTGCTCTATGTACATGGTTTACTTTTGCTCTATGTAAGATCGAGGTAGACATTCGATAGCATCACACTTCAGGGATTCATTGAGCATGAAATTAGCATGTTGTCTCTCAATTAAAGGTCATATATGGGTCAGTGGGTGGTATCTCAATTAAACAGCTCTCCTGTTACTCTGACAGGTAATTAGTCCCACCTCACAGGTAATGTATTCTACAGCCCTCTTAATGTTAGCAGATTACAACCCATTGGTAACATTTAAGAGTCAGGTACCCGCTGTTAAATGGCTGTAGGTCCCTGTATAGGTGGTCTGGTATCCTGTTTGACTATCTGTTGTAGCGGTAACATGACAATGGATGCCCATTCATCTGTGTCAATCTCCCAAAGTGTCTGTCATCAATTCACCTGTAATTGTATACTCAGGAAAATTTATTCTCGGCTTCTCAGTTAGATTAATAGCCCTGTATTAAGACTTCAATGCTATATCTACCTGTGTCAATATGCTATCTAGAGTTTGATTTGAAACTTTCTTACATAAATTTACCTGGTTAGCCTTGATATGCACCTTGAAATCCATTGGTGAGGCATGCATTAGATATTGGTATGTTTGAACTTGATAACGATTTTGTTGAGCTCATTTTAGAACCGATCTGATTCCAATTTCATTCTAAACAAGTGTCATTGATTACTCTACCTATGACTCTAGTGTTTTATAAAGGTAACTTAACGACGAGTGTTTCAGTTCGTCTGGTGTTCTGTCTTTTTGAAGGTATTGACCTCTGTGTTTCTGTCTTTCTGAAAGTATAAGTTTTATGTCTTCTACAAGTCTTTGAGGTTGTAATATAACAGATATTGCCTTAAATCTATAGTGCTTGTAAAGATTTTCATTGGTTTAAACTGAATTCATTGACATTGGTTGAATAATCAACAACAAAGATTTCTGACTTCCTCTACTTTGATTTCCATAGATACATTGACCAGAGAGGGGGTTTCAAAAGATAGATACAGGGGTCAGAGTTTAGATACAGCGAGGTTAGAGGTCTGTTTCTGTAGATACAGGGGGCAGAGGTTAGATACAGCGAGGATAGAGGTCTGTTTCTCTAAATACAGGGGTCAGAGGTTAGATACAGCGAGGATAGAGGTCTGTTTCTGTAGATACAGAGGTCAGAGGTTAGATACAGCGAGGATAGAGGTCTGTTTCTGTAGATACAGGGGGCAGAGGTTAGATAAAGAGGGTTGGGGTTTAAATAGATACAGGGGTCAGAAATTAGATACAGGGGTCAGAGGTTTGACGTTAGATACACATGTCAGAGGTTATTTACAGGGTCAGAGGTAAGATACAGGTGGGGGGGGGGGGGGGAGTGAGGGGTTAGATACAGGGGTCCGAGGTTAGTTAAAGTGGGTCAGAGGTTAGTTACAGTGGGTCAGAGGTTAGATGTGCGGGGTCAGAGGTTAGATACGGGGGTCAGAGATTAGATACAGGGGTCAGAGGCTACACGGGTCAGACGTCTGTTCCTGTATATACAGGGTGTCAAAAGTTGGATATTGGGGTCGAGGTTAGATACAGGGGTCAGGGGTCTGTTTCTGTAGATACACTGGGTCAGAGGTCAGATGTCAGAAGTGATCAAGGATAAGCAATACTTAAAGATTATGTAAAACATTGCCACATGTGTAATTGTTAATTGTTTTGTTTTTAAAGAACTTGTCTGATCAACTTGACCTCCGTCGTGATGCTGTGGATGGACTCCGAACAAAATCTGGTGATACACTCAAGCGTGTCAGCCAAGCGGACCGTGAACTGGTGGAGGGACAAATCAAGTAAGTTTGACTTGTTGCTGAAATGATGAAACGTTAGAGTATTGTTTATCACTGAGCTGTAAACACTGCAAGAGTATAGAATACTGGATTACTGAAATCAAAGCTGATACCAGTTAGCCAAATATTAGTCACTCACTAGTTATACCGTGGGTGTAGGCATTAGCTACCATTGCCTCGGAATTAAAAAATGAGACTTCCTTTATAGAAGAGAATCACAGGAGATTCATTAGTTAGCGTGGTTCTCAAGCTATATAATAAAGAGAATCTAGCACTTCAAGTGTTTATGTAATAATGAATTTATCCAACTTGTTTATTAATATCATACAGGCAATCACATGCCACTTATCTACTTAATTGTTAAGTTTCTTTGCTGCTTTATAAAAAATACATTGTTAATTCCAACCAGGCTGTATTATATGTCTTTGCTGTTTGATCAGAGAGATTGAGAAACGGCATAGTGATGTCCAGGCTCGTGCCTCCCGCAGTCTTAAAAAACATAGCATTCTGGGTACAAACCTAGAGGAGATCCAGGGTGAAGTGGATACCTACATGAAATGGCTAGGTGATAAAGAGGCTGAGCTTACTCAGGACACGCCCCTCGGTTACAGCGTTAAGGATGCTGAGGCAATGCTCACCAAACAGAAGGTAGGTAACATTCATGTATTACGGAAGAGGAGAGAGATTGATGACTGATATTGTTAGTATTGAACAGTTACAGAGAATAGACTGTTTGTGATAAGCTTAACGAATCAAAATATCATTCCAAAAATTTGTAAATAAACTCTGAAAAATATGCAAATTGAAATGTTTGTCTCCTACAGTTTATCAATGTTATACATGTATTCCCAATGTGACGGCTTGTAATTGTTGCCTTGTCACTGTAGGAGCTTGTCTTGGAGCTGGAGGCAAGACAAATGACCTTGGAAAATGTTGGTCACAAGGTTGAGGCCTTAGTCCAAGACCTGCCCCGTAAAGAGCGCGAGATGGTGGAGAAATGGGTCTCTATGATCAACGCCGACCATCAGAGGGTGTATGCTTTAGCTTTGGACAAACAGAAGCTTTTCGCGGAGAACGTCGGCCATCGGGAACTCTTCCATTCTAGTCTCAACCGCATTAACATGTGGCTTCAAAATAAGGAGCGTGATGCCAGTAAATTAGGATCGGTCCGTCTGCAGAGCTCTGAAGCTGAGAAACAACTTGAAAAGTGCAAGGTAACTTAGAGATGAATTTTAAAGGCCCATACAAATGAATTTCCTATAGATGCATACACGGAATTGAGTTTCGTGTACCAAAACTCAAGTCGTAGAAAACAATTAATGTGTGTGATAATCTGTAAGACATATCTAGGGTAGACCCAACATTTGGATCTTGTAGCCTTCCTACTTGACCTGTAGATATTGTATATATCTTATTAGAGCTGTCAGTCCATTTACTGATTCACCAATCAGAGCGTGGCCTTCACCACAAAGCTGATCATGGAATTCAATGAATTGTGAATGAGCCACTTATTTACAAACTGTCAATGATCATCATATCAGTGTACTGTGACCAGGATTACAATAACCTCATACACACTTAACATTTGTTAACTTTATATATGGTACGACTTACATATTGTATAAAATTGTAGAAGTTTATTGATTTAATAGCAAAACCTGTCAACACATTATCTTAGATATTCATAAATAGTACATTGGTGTGTGACATGTAGCCAACTATAGGTATAATACCAATAGTACACTGGTATGTGGCCTGTAGCTCACTATACAGATAGGTATGACATCAATAGTACACTGGTATGTGACTTGTAGCCCACTATACAGATAGGTATAACATCAATAGTACACTGGTATGTGACCTGTAGCCCACTATACAGATAGGTATTACATCAATAGTACACTGGTGTGTGACCTGTAGCCCACTATACAGATATGTATAACATCAATAGTACACTGGTATGTGACCTGTAGCCCACTATACAGATAGGTATGACACCAATAGTACACTGGTATGTGACCTGTAGCCCACTATACAGATAGGTATAACATCAATAGTACACTGGTATGTAACCTGTAGCCCACTATACAGATAGGTATAACATCAATAGTACACTGGTATGTGACCTGTAGCCCACTATACAGATAGGTATGACACCAATGGTACACTGGTATGTGACTTGTAGCCCACTATACAGATAGGTATAACATCAATAGTACACTGGTATGTGACCTGTAGCTCACTATACAGATAGGTATAACATCAATAGTACACTGGTATGTGACCTGTAGCCCACTATACAGATAGGTATAACATCAATAGTACACTGGTATGTGACCTGTAGTCCACTATACAGATAGGTATAACATCAATAGTACACTGGTATGTGACCTGTAGCTCACTATACAGATAGGTATAACATCAATAGTACACTGGTGTGTGACCTGTAGCCCACTATACAGATAGGTATAACATCAATAGTACACTGGTGTGTGACCTGTAGCTCACTATACAGATAGGTATGACACCAATGGTACACTGGTATGTGACCTGTAGCCCACTATACAGATAGGTATAACACCAATAGTACACTGGTATGTGACCTGTAGCTCACTATACAGATAGGTATAACATCAATAGTACACTGGTATGTGACCTGTAGCTCATTATACAGATAGGTATGACATCAATAGTACACTGGTGTGTGACCTGTAGCCCACTATACAGATAGGTATAACATCAATAGTACACTGGTATGTGACCTGTAGCTCACTATACAGATAGGTGTCACATCAATAGTACACTGGTATGTGACCTGTAGCCCACTATACTGATAGGTATAACATCAATAGTACACTGGTGTGTGACCTGTAGCCCACTATACAGATAGGTATAACATCAATAGTACACTGGTATGTGACCTGTAGCTCACTATACAGATAGGTATGACACCAATGGTACACTGGTATGTGACCTGTAGCCCACTATACAGATAGGTATAACACCAATAGTACACTGGTATGTGACCTGTAGCTCACTATACAGATAGGTATAACATCAATAGTACACTGGTATGTGACCTGTAGCTCACTATACAGATAGGTATAACATCAATAGTACACTGGTGTGTGACCTGTAGCCCACTATACAGATAGGTATAACATCAATAGTACACTGGTATGTGACCTGTAGCTCACTATACAGATAGGTATCACATCAATAGTACACTGGTATGTGACCTGTAGCCCACTATACTGATAGGTATAACACCAATAGTACACTGGTATGTAACCTGTAGCCCACTATACAGATAGGTATAACACCAATAGTACACTGGTATGTGACTTGTAGCCCACTATACAGATAGGTATAACATCAATAGTACACTGGTATGTGACCTGTAGCTCACTATATAGATAGTTATAACATCAATAGTACACTGATATGTGACCTGTAGCTCACTATACAGATAGGTATGACATCAGTAGTACACTGGTATGTGACCTGTAGCCCACTATACAGATAGGTATAACATCAATAGTACACTGGTATGTGACCTGTAGCCCACTATACAGATAGGTATCACATCAATAGTACACTGGTATGTGACCTGTAGCCCACTATACAGATAGGTATGACACCAATGGTACACTGGTATGTGACCTGTAGCCCACTATACAGATAGGTATAACATCAATAGTACACTGGTATGTGACCTGTAGCTCACTATACAGATAGGTATAACATCAATAGTACACTGGTATGTGACCTGTAGTCCACTATACAGATAGGTATAACATCAATAGTACACTGATATGTGACCTGTAGCTCACTATACAGATAGGTATAACATCAATAGTACACTGATATGTGACCTGTAGCCCACTATACAGATAGGTGTCACATCAATAGTACACTGGTGTGTGACCTGTAGCTCACTATACAGATAGGTGTCACATCAATAGTACACTGGTATGTGACCTGTAGCTCACTATACAGATAGGTGTCACATCAATAGTACACTGGTATGTGACCTGTAGCTCACTATACAGATAGGTGTCACATCAATAGTACACTGGTATGTGACCTGTAGCCCACTATACAGATAGGTGTCACATCAATAGTACACTGGTATGTGACCTGTAGCCCACTATACAGATAGGTGTCACATCAATAGTACACTGGTATGTGACCTGTAGATCACTATACAGATAGGTATAACATCAATAGTACACTGGTATGTGACCTGTAGCCCACTATACAGATAGGTATAACATCAATAGTACACTGGTATGTGACCTGTAGCCCACTATACAGATAGGTATAACATCAATAGTACACTGGTATGTGACCTGTAGCCCACTATACAGATAGGTATAACATCAATGGTACACTGGTATGTGACCTGTAGCTGACTATACAGATAGGTATCACATCAATAGTACACTGGTGTGTGACCTGTAGCCCACTATACTGATAGGTATGACACCAATGGTACACTGGTATGTGACCTGTAGCCCACTATACAGATAGGTGTCACATCAATAGTACACTGGTATGTGACCTGTAGCCCACTATACAGATAGGTGTCACATCAATAGTACACTGGTATGTGACCTGTAGCCCACTATACAGATAGGTGTCACATCAATAGTACACTGGTATGTGACCTGTAGCTCACTATACAGATAGGTATAACATCAATAGTACACTGGTGTGTGACCTGTAGCTCACTATACAGATAGGTATAACATCAATAGTACACTGGTATGTGACCTGTAGCTCACTATACAGATAGGTATAACATCAATAGTACACCGGTATGTGACCTGTTGCCCACTATACTGATAGGTATAACATCAATAGTACACTGGTATGTGACCTGTAGCCCACTATACAGATAGGTATAACATCAATAGTACACTGGTATGTGACCTGTAGCCCACTATACAGATAGGTATAACATCAATAGTACACTGGTATGTGACCTGTAGCCCACTATACTGATAGGTATAACATCAATAGTACACTGGTATGTGACCTGTAGCCCACTATACAGATAGGTATAACATCAATAGTACACTGGTATGTGACCTGTAGCCCACTATACAGATAGGTGTCACATCAATAGTACACTGGTATGTGACCTGTAGCCCACTATACAGATAGGTATAACATCAATAGTACACTGGTATGTGACCTGTAGCCCACTATACAGATAGGTATAACATCAATAGTACACTGGTGTGTGACCTGTAGCCCACTATACAGATAGGTATAACATCAATAGTACACTGGTATGTGACCTGTAGCTCACTATACAGATAGGTGTCACATCAATAGTACACTGGTGTGTGACCTGTAGCCCACTATACAGATAGGTATAACACCAATAGTACACTGGTATGTGACCTGTAGCTCACTATACAGATAGGTGTCACATCAATAGTACACTGGTATGTGACCTGTAGCTCACTATACAGATAGGTATGACACCAATGGTACACTGGTATGTGACCTGTAGCTCACTATACAGATAGGTGTCACATCAATAGTACACTGGTATGTGACCTGTAGCTCACTATACAGATATGTATAACATCAATAGTACACTGGTGTGTGACATGTAGCCCACTATACAGATAGGTATAACACCAATAGTACACTGGTATGTGACCTGTAGCTCACTATACAGATAGGTGTCACATCAATAGTACACTGGTATGTGACCTGTAGCTCACTATACAGATAGGTATGACACCAATGGTACACTGGTATGTGACCTGTAGCTCACTATACAGATAGGTGTCACATCAATAGTACACTGGTATGTGACCTGTAGCCCACTATACAGATAGGTATAACATCAATAGTACACTGGTATGTGACCTGTAGCTCACTATACAGATAGGTATGACATCAATAGTACACTGGTGTGTGACCTGTAGCCCACTATACTGATAGGTATGACACCAATGGTACACTGGTATGTGACCTGTAGCCCACTATACAGATAGGTGTCACATCAATAGTACACTGGTATGTGACCTGTAGCCCACTATACAGATAGGTGTCACATCAATAGTACACTGGTATGTGACCTGTAGCCCACTATACAGATAGGTGTCACATCAATAGTACACTGGTATGTGACCTGTAGCTCACTATACAGATAGGTATAACATCAATAGTACACTGGTGTGTGACCTGTAGCTCACTATACAGATAGGTATAACATCAATAGTACACTGGTATGTGACCTGTAGCTCACTATACAGATAGGTATAACATCAATAGTACACTGGTATGTGACCTGTTGCCCACTATACTGATAGGTATAACATCAATAGTACACTGGTATGTGACCTGTAGCCCACTATACAGATAGGTATAACATCAATAGTACACTGGTATGTGACCTGTAGCCCACTATACAGATAGGTATAACATCAATAGTACACTGGTATGTGACCTGTAGCCCACTATACTGATAGGTATAACATCAATAGTACACTGGTATGTGACCTGTAGCCCACTATACAGATAGGTATAACATCAATAGTACACTGGTATGTGACCTGTAGCCCACTATACAGATAGGTGTCACATCAATAGTACACTGGTATGTGACCTGTAGCCCACTATACAGATAGGTATAACATCAATAGTACACTGGTATGTGACCTGTAGCCCACTATACAGATAGGTATAACATCAATAGTACACTGGTGTGTGACCTGTAGCCCACTATACAGATAGGTATAACATCAATAGTACACTGGTATGTGACCTGTAGCTCACTATACAGATAGGTGTCACATCAATAGTACACTGGTGTGTGACCTGTAGCCCACTATACAGATAGGTATAACACCAATAGTACACTGGTATGTGACCTGTAGCTCACTATACAGATAGGTGTCACATCAATAGTACACTGGTATGTGACCTGTAGCTCACTATACAGATAGGTATGACACCAATGGTACACTGGTATGTGACCTGTAGCTCACTATACAGATAGGTGTCACATCAATAGTACACTGGTATGTGACCTGTAGCTCACTATACAGATAGGTATGACACCAATGGTACACTGGTATGTGACCTGTAGCTCACTATACAGATAGGTGTCACATCAATAGTACACTGGTATGTGACCTGTAGCTCACTATACAGATAGGTATAACATCAATAGTACACTGGTGTGTGACCTGTAGCCCACTATACTGATAGGTATAACATCAATAGTACACTGGTATGTGACCTGTAGCTCACTATACAGATAGGTATAACACCAATAGTACACTGGTGTGTGACCTGTAGCTCACTATACAGATAGGTGTCACATCAATAGTACACTGGTATGTGACCTGTAGCTCACTATACAGATAGGTGTCACATCAATAGTACACTGGTATGTGACCTGTAGCCCACTATACAGATAGGTATAACATCAATAGTACACTGGTATGTGACCTGTAGATCACTATACAGATAGGTATAACATCAATAGTACACTGGTATGTGACCTGTAGCCCACTATACAGATAGGTATAACATCAATAGTACACTGGTATGTGACCTGTAGCCCTCTATACAGATAGGTATAACATCAATAGTACACTGGTATGTGACATGTAGCTCACTATACAGATAGGTATGACACCAATGGTACACTGGTATGTGACCTGTAGCTCACTATACAGATAGGTATAACATCAATAGTACACTGGTGTGTGACCTGTAGCTCACTATACAGATAGGTATGACACCAATAGTACATTGGTATGTGACCTGTAGCCCACTATACAGATAGGTATAACACCAATAGTACACTGGTATGTGACCTGTAGCTCACTATACAGATAGGTATAACACCAATAGTACACTGGTATGTGACCTGTAGCTCACTATACAGATAGGTATAACATCAATAGTACACTGGTGTGTGACCTGTAGCCCACTATACAGATAGGTATAACATCAATAGTACACTGGTATGTGACCTGTAGCTCACTATACAGATAGGTATCACATCAATAGTACACTGGTATGTGACCTGTAGCCCACTATACTGATAGGTATAACACCAATAGTACACTGGTATGTAACCTGTAGCCCACTATACAGATAGGTATAACATCAATAGTACACTGGTATGTGACTTGTAGCCCACTATACAGATAGGTATAACATCAATAGTACACTGGTATGTGACCTGTAGCTCACTATATAGATAGGTATAACATCAATAGTACACTGATATGTGACCTGTAGCTCACTATACAGATAGTTATGACATCAATAGTACACTGGTATGTGACCTGTAGCCCACTATACAGATAGGTATAACATCAATAGTACACTGGTATGTGACCTGTAGCCCACTATACAGATAGGTATCACATCAATAGTACACTGGTGTGTGACCTGTAGCTCACTATACAGATAGGTATGACATCAATAGTACACTGGTGTGTGACCTGTAGCTCACTATACAGATAGGTATGACATCAATATTACACTGGTATGTGACCTGTAGCCCACTATACAAATAGGTATAACATCAATAACTCCCCATGGACTTGAAGGGAGGGGTCAAAAATTGGCAATTCAGCTATATTTAAATAAACCAGTTTCATTAATTTTCCTTTTTTTTAATCAGAAAGCTTAGTGTTCATTTATTACATGACTACATGGTTATTGTCACATTTGCTAAAATTCATGTGAACGATACTCTGGGCCTCTTGTTCGATTTGTATTGTTACACATTTTTTGCTTCAACTACAGTTTGAAAAAACTTAATTTTATGGTCTGAACTGTTATCAAACTAAATGTATTTTATCTGTTACACAGGTGCTTTTGTCCGAAGTGCAGGGGTACAAACCTAACATTGACAGTCTGGAACGACAGGTAAAAACTCTGGAGGCTGACTGTCCGCCAGAGAGAATCGCCGAACTCCAACATAAACTAACAGGTAATATATTATCTACAGTAGGTCTCTATATGAGGTTTACTAAGTGTACAGTAGGTCTCTATGTTAGATTGGTGACCTCTATGTTAGACTGATGACCTCTAAATGAGGTCAACTAAGTGTACAGTAGGTCTGTATGTTAGATTGGTGACCTCTATGTTAGACTGATGACCTCTAAATGAGGTCAACTAAGTGTACAGTAGGTCTGTATGTTAGATTGGTGACCTCTATGTTAGATTGGTGACCTCTATGTTAGATTGGTGACCTCTATGTGAGATTGGTGACCTCTATGTTAGATTGGTGAACTCTATGTTAGATTGGTGAACTCTATGTTAGATTGGTGACCTCTATGTTAGATTGGTGAACTCTATGTTAGATTGGTGACCTCTATGTTAGATTGGTGACCTCTATGTTAGATGGGTGACCTCTATGTTAGATTGGTGACCTCTATGTTAGATTGGTGAACTCTATGTTAGATTGGTGAACTCTATGTTAGATTGGTGACCTCTGTGTTAGATTGGTGACCTCTATGTTAGATTGGTGACCTCTATGTTAGATTGGTGACCTCTATGTTAGATTTGTGACCTCTATGTTAGATTGGTGACCTCTATGTTAGATTGGTGAACTCTATGTTAGATTTGTGACCTCTATGTTAGATTGGTGTCCTCTATGTTAGATTTGTGACCTCTATGTTAGATTGGTGACCTCTATATGAGGTCTACTAAGTGTACAGTAGGTCTCTATGTTAGATTGGTGACCTCTATATGAGGTCTACTAAGTGTACAGTAGGACTCTATGTTAGATTGGTGACCTCTATGTTAGATTGGTGACATCTATGTTAGATTGGTGACCTCTATGTTAGATTGGTGACCTCTATGTTAGACTGGTGACCTCTGTATGAGGTCTACTAAGTGTACAGTAGGTCTCTAAGTTAGATTGGTGACCTCTATGTTAGATTGGTGACCTCTATGTTAGATTGGTGACCTCTATGTTAGATTGGTGACCTCTAAGTTAGATTGGTGACCTCTATATGAAATGATGTTGTATTATTGTTGATAAACTTTTGCTTACTGTTCCTAACATTGTTTCTACAGAAATCAATGGTAAGTCGCCTGTCCAACACCTGACATATCCAAACTGCACACAATATAATATTTCCTCATGTAATACAATACTCCCCATCTGGTTAATGTGCTGGTTTTGTGAACCTTACCCTCAAGACATGAACAGTTCCTCGCTTTTTTCACTTCCTTATGTTCCAACAATGACCAAGTGCAAGTGAACTTAGGCTATGTTATACGACCATTGTCCAGTGTAAAAAATTACTTAAACTGACCTCTTATCAATAACCTATTTATAAGTTGGTGTATCTATCCTGCTGTAAACACGACTATATACTGGTATTTACAGATGTACCCTACACCTATCAGGTAATTGGTATTTACTAACGTTGGTTTTTGTTCTAAACATACAGACTTATTTCAACTTGTAGTGCATGTTATTATTAATCAGATTATTCAAATTTAATCAAAGTTCCTCTAAAAGAAAGAAATTTGAAAACAGGACAGCCTAATCAATTGTTTCTTAAATGAAAATGAATAACTGAATTGAATTAATAAACTTATATGTCTGATATGAATGTTGTGTTTTTTGGTTAATGATTAACTGTTTGTATTTTTTCATGACAGAAACAATACTATATTCAACATTGGTATAGAGTATAGTAGTATAGAGTATAGTAGTGTATGATGGCTATCGAGTACAAAAAGCATCATAGGGGGGGGGAGGGGGGGGGGGAGTAATGTTTAGGTATTATCTCATAGGAGTTGGGGGGGGGGGGGAAGGTTCAGGTTAACGGAGCTGCACAGGGATTAATGGTTTATCATCAACTTAATGGAGAAGCACAGAGATTAATGGTTTATCATCAACTTAATGGAGAAGCACAGAGATTAATGGTTTATCATCAACTTAATGGAGAAGCACAGAGATTAATGGTTTATCATCAACTTAATGGAGAAGCACAGAGATTAATGGTTTATCATCAACTTAATGGAGAAGCACAGAGATTAATGGTTTATCATCAACTTAATAGAGAAGCAAAGGGATTAATGATTTATCATCAAGTTTATGGAAAAGCATATAGGTTAATGGATTAATATCAGCTAATTGAAGATCCAAAAAGGAGAAAATATCCACATCTTGTCAGATTGATTTGGAAACAAACAGGCCTATAGTTTACAGGGTAATGATTGAAATGAGAAAAAAGTAAAATTCAAAATCACTTTCAAGAAAATGGTGAGGAGGTGAAATGTCCTTCAGATGTTTAATTATAAGTACATGTAATGTTATTTTCAGTTTTTTGTTTCACTGTTTCAGATGTGCAATCTCGATATGATGACCTTAAGGCCCTGTTGTTAGAGTCACAAGGTCGTCTGAAGGACAGTGTAGCCTCACGGAAGGTGATGGAGGAAGATGTCCACAAGGTGGAGCGATGGTGCAAGGAGACAGAGATGAAATGTGGGACGGAGCCATGTGTAGATTGTGCAATAGAAGTACTGGACGACCAGTACAAGCAATATAAGGTAGGGGTCAGTAGTAAGGGGTCTGTAGGTAGTGGTCAGTAGTGGTCAGTAGAGAACAGTAATTCATCAGGTCAGGAGAGAATGGTAGGTCATCAGGTCAGGAGAGGACGATAGGTCATCAGGTCAGGAGAGAATGGTAGGTCATCAGGTCAGGAGAGAACGGTAGGTCATCAGGTCAGGAGAGAATGGTAGGTCATCAGGTCAGGAGAGAACGGTAGGTCATCAGGTCAGGAGAGAAAGGTAAATCATCAGGTCAGGAGAGAACGGTAGGCCATCAGGTCAGGAGAGAATGGTAGGTCATCAGGTCAGGAGGGAACGGTAGGTCATCAGGTCAGGAGAGAATGGTAGGTCATCAGGTCAGGAGAGAACAGTAGGTCATCAGGTCAGGAGAGAACGGTAGGTCATCAGGTCAGGAGAGAAAGGTAAATCATCAGGTCAGGAGAGAACGGTAGGCCATCAGGTCAGGAGAGAATGGTAGGTCATCAGGTCAGGAGGGAACGGTAGGTCATCAGGTCAGGAGAGAACGGTAGGTCATCAGGTCAGGAGAGAAGGTAGGTCATCAGGTCAGGAGAGAACAGTAGGTCATCAGGTCAGGAGAGAACGGTAGGTCATCAGGTCAGGAGAGAACGGTAGGTCATCAGGTCAGGAGAGAAGGTAGGTCATCAGGTCAGGAGAGAACGGTAGGTCATCAGGTCAGGAGAGAATGGTAGGTCGTGAACCATGGAAGTTTGTATGCTCCACCTTTGTGAAGATTTATTGGATTGGGTTATTTTACTGAAATTTTCCTAATTATTTTGCAGACACTGGATAATACATCCCACATGTTTGAATCTCTGATCAAAGAAATAAATGACCGAGGCCAGACCATGTACACGTCTCTGTATGAACCAGACAAATTTAGACTGGACCAGACCCTTCAGGCTACTACAGACAGATACGAAAAGTAAGCAGACACGTATCTACAACTCTGGCCATGTGGCCGCCATTTGTTATAAGATAAAGGAACTTCTATGTGCTTGCTGTTGACAAAACTTCCCGCATGGCGTGGCAAGTGTTTAACATTAAATTGATAAGCTAATAATCATGGTGATAATTAAGTGTTAGCCAAGTTCTGCTGAAATTATTGTGGTGATAGATGTCCAGAATGATTTAATGATTCAAACTTGTTTATTTTAGGGTCGATTCTTTGGTGAAAGGTCGTCTGGCGATCCTAGAGAGTGCCATCGCCACACGCAGCCAAGTCAACGATGAGATTGAGAAAGCACAAGAGATGTTGCTTGCCATACAGGAAGACCTTCGTCAGGCTAATAAGCCTCTTGGTATCACAGTAGAAGATGCAGAAGACTCGCTTAATAAATATGAAACAATTGGAGAAAAAATGGCCACATATCAACCGTCTATTGCCCAGCTGAACCAGGCTGTGGAGCGACTCAGAAACACTGGTCAGAATTCCGAGGCAGACGAGATTCTACAGTTAACTTCTCAGTACGAACTTCTGGAGGACCAAGTGGAGCAGCAATGCCGAAAGTGTCGACAGGCCATCTCTCTGCGACAGGAATACACCAACCAGAAGGCCACTATACAAGCCATGGCTGTGCAATATGAACAGGAAGTTAAAGAGATCGAGGAACAGATTCTTCCACTACCCATTAAAGTCGAGAAACTTAAGGTAGGGCAGAGGAACAGATTCTTCCACTACCCATTAAAGTCTAGAAACTTAAGGTAGGGCAGAGGAACAGATTCTCCCACTACCCATTAAAGTTGAGGAACAGATTTTTCCATTATCCATTAAAGTCGAGAAACTTAAGGTAGGGCAGAGCATGTGATGAGAGTTAGATCTTCTTCATATGTTTCCGAAAACAAATGTTAAAAATACTAGCTATTAAAAGAAAGAATGAATTGGAAGCAATTTTAGTTTGTAGAATTAAGCGTGGAAAGAATGTGACTGAATGTTTATCTTTCACTTCAGTTTCACTATGTTGTTAATAAGTTGTTTAAATAAACGATGCAATGTTGTCGTTTTTGTTTGATTGCAGGCTGTTTCTGAGAAGGTGACATCAGCGGAGCCCATGCTTGTAGTCCTGGGCGACCGAGCACAACAGTTGAGCATCGAGAGTAAAACGGAGGACGCCCGAAAGGTGTTTGATGAGTCACATACCCTGCGGGGGGAGCTGGAGCAACTAAGGAAGGCTGCGGACAGGAAGTCCAAGCAATGCGAGATGTTACAACGCAACAAAGACGAGTACGAAAACACAATATCGGCCGCGATCGTGTGGCTGGAACAGAAGGAGGATGTTCTCGCCGCCTGTAATCCACTCGACATGGACACCAGAAAGGTCGACCATGCCATGGACAAACACAAGGTATCAAAACAGGGAGATTTATTATGAACTGTGAATGTGAATAGCTTGATAGTGTAATGATTTTATAGTGTAATGATTTTATAGTGTAATGGTTTTTGGTGTAATGGTTTTTAGTGTAATGAGTTTATAGTGTAATGGTTTTTGGTGTAATGGTTTTTAGTGTAATGGTTTTTAGTGTAATGGTTTTTAGTGTAATGAGTTTATAGTGTAATGAGTTTATAGTATAACGAGTTTATATTGTAATGAGTTTATAGTGTAATGAGTTTATAGTGTAATGGTTGTTAGTGTAATGAGTTTATAGTGTTATGAGTTTATAGTATAACGAGTTTTTAGTGTAACGAGTTTATAGTGTTATGAGTTTATAGTATAACGAGTTTATAGTGTAATGAGTTTATAGTGTAATGAGTTTATGAAGTAATGAGTTTATAGTGTAATGATTTTTAGTGTAATGGTTTTTAGTGTAACGAGTTTATAGTGTAATGAGTTTATAGTATAACGAGTTTATAGTGTAATGAGTTTATAGTATAACGAGTTTATAGTGTAATGAGTTTATAGTGGAATGAGTTTAATGTGTAATGAGTTTATAGTATAACGAGTTTATAATGTAATGAGTTTATAGTGTAATGAGTTTATAGTATAACGAGTTTATAGTGTAATGAGTTTATAGTGTAATGAGTTTATAGTGTAATGGTTTTATAATGTAATGAGTTTATAGTATAACGAGTTTATAGTGTTATGAGTTTATAGTATAACGAGTTTATAGTGTAATGAGTTTATTTTGTAATGAGTTTATAGTGTAATGGTTAGGAAATGACCACTGTCACTTCTAAAAATATTGGTTAAAGTCCATTCCAACTGGCATATTATTGTAACTTCTTAAATATAACTTTTAAGTCCATTATGACTGGCATATTCCACATAATAATATAACATGTTGTCATAAACTTAAACAAATTTACAAACTTGGTGGTCACTGTTATGTTCCTTTGTAGGCGTTGTCCAAGGAGGCTCTGGAGAAACTGGACATGGTCAAGGATAAGGCCCAGCTGGAAATGGCCATTTACCAGAAACTGGACGAACCCTTACCTGTAGCCATCATTGAGAAAATGGACCAGATTAAAAGTCTGGAGGAGTCCATTAAGGTAATTACCACTGTATAGATGGGGACACATACTCGCGTCACATCGTCTGTTGTTACATTTTATTCCTCAGTTATTGAAGAACTCTCACATAACATAATGTGCTCATCCATGTTTGTAAGATACATTATACTGTGCATTACACGGTATGTTTTTGACTGTAAGATACATTATACATTACACGTTATATTTTTGACTGTATGATACATTATACATTACACAGTATGTTTTTGACTGTGAGATAGGTTATACATTACACGGTATGTTTTTGAGCGTGAGATACGTTATACACTACACGTTATATTTTTGACTGTAAGATATGTTATACATTATACAGTATATTTTTGACTGTAAGATACATTATACATTATACAGTATGTTTTTGACTGTTTAATTCCTCAGAATGCCATCAGTAAAAAAGAAGGTTACCTGGAGGAAGCGAAGACAGACAGGGACCAGCTAAATATGTCTATGAAGCAGATCACGGAGTGGCTGAGTGGGGCAGAGGACATGCTGGACTCGGGATACGACGGTCTCGATTACGACACACTAAACGACACGCTCAGTGAACAGAAGGTCAGTCTTATTGCTGAAATAGATTAAGCCAAGGACGATCTTAGGGAGGTTTAAGTCGTGTCATGAGAATGACATTAGTTCCAGGAGGATAAGACTAATTGCAAAAAGAGGTTTTCCTGAGAGAAATAACAACTTTTTCCACTTGACAGTTTTCATCTTCTAATTTAGTCTGCCAAAGCATGTACCTTTGTCATCACTTGTGATGCCCGGTGTAGAGAGTATTGTCAAATTCTACCATTGACCACTGAGTATTTACTTACAGGACTACTTTTCTGAGGCGAGTATGTGCCAGGATGAAATGGAACAGGTTATGGACCTGTCTGAGCGACTTTTGCCAACACTCGATAAAAATGACCAAGAAACTCTCCGTCAGATGCTCAAAAATACCAATAAAAAATTGGCTAATGTGATGGCAGGATCAGCACGGCAACAGCAGTTCCTGGAACTCAAGGCTGATGAGTGGCGTACCTTCCAGGTCAGTCCTTGTCCACCTGTTTATTTATCTGTCAACAGCACATAAATATCATTTTGAAATGAAGTTATCTCCCTTCAATTACAAGGTAATATATAAAACTTGTACCTTCCAGGTCAGTCCTCGTCCACCTGTTTATTCTTATTTATCTGTTAATTTTGATACAGAGTTATCTCCCTTCAATTACAAGGTAATATATAAAACTTGTACCTTCCAGGTCAGTCCTTGTCCACCTGTTTATTCTTATTTATCTGTTAACAATACATAAATATAATTTTGATACAGAGTTATCTCCCTTCATCCCTTCAATTACAAGGTAATACATAAAACTTGTATCTTCCAGGTCAGTCCTCGTCTACCTATTTATTCTTATTTATCTGTTAACAATACATAACATATCAAATTGATATGGAGTTATCTCCCTTACACTACATGATAACATATAAAACTTGCTTGTTGCAAATATTTGGAATTAAAAACTTTATAATGATATTTAGAATGATGATCATAGAACCTTAAATACAGGTTGTTGTATATGTTACAGGAGGATGGGTACGGTGTGATTGAGCAGATCGACCAGCTGGAAGAGGAGTGGGGGGTGTTAGCACACATGCCCGCCACAACTCCCGAGGCTGTTCACAAACAGGCTGTAGCAACCAAGGTAACCACATCCCGTCTTCCCCTCAGGGTTTATAGAACTTACTTGGTGTACTTTTTGTCAATTACACATGCCATAGTATTTCAGGAATGAGACTTTATTCTGAATATTATTTTCTATCATAATATTGACAAAACATATTCTTTGTGATAAATGAATGATTTATTTTTCCAAGGACTTCCTTGCAAAGATCGATGAAATCAGGCCATCAATAAATGACCTCAATGATAAGTTCCGTGAGCTGGAGAAAGCTGGCAATGCGAGCAGCCGGGCCATGGTCGGTAAACTTATCACGGAGGTTAACGCTCGATGGAACAGGCTGGTCTGCCAGACGGAGAATAATCAGATGACCATGCAGGTAAAATCACATTTCTTCTCTTTGATTTGTAACTTTATTTATAACTTTAGAAGCAGAACCTGCTGATAGACACAAATTTATGGAGAAACCTTGTTTGACCTTGTGTGAATTTGTATGACATTGTGTGACCTTGAATGACATTGTATGATATTGTGTGACCTTGTATGACATTGTGAGATCTTCTGTGACCTTGTATGACATTGTGTGACCTTGAATGACATTGTATGATATTGTGTGACCTTTAATGACATTGTGAGACCTTCTGTGACCTTGAATGACATTTTGTGGCCTTTAATGACATTATGTGACCTTGTTTATCCTTTTTGTGACCTTGAGTGATCTTTTCTGTAATGACCAGGACCTAGGAGCACAGTGGGACGAGTACAACACCCTGCTGTATGCAGTGGAAACAATGCTACAGGAAGCAGACGCATCACTTCCTGTTATAGATGTTGAAAATGCCACGGGTCAGGACTTAGTGAACAAACTCAACGAAACCAAGGTAACACCCAGAGACTTAGCATTGATATTTGTCTGAATAAGAAAAGGGAGAAAAAAATGTATTCAAACTGTTGTTGGCAGGGAAGATCAGTTGTTGTAAGTTTGTCGTTTTATTAGTCCCCCACCGGAATCCGGGGGGGACTATAGGTTTGCGTTGTGTCCGTCCGTCCGTCCGTCCGTCCTTCCGCACACTATTTGTCCGGGCTCTATCTCCCATACTATAAGACACTGGAACTTCATACTAAGTGTGTGGGTTCCCTGTGGGAAGGCGGTGTGTCGCATACAAAAACCGGGTCACTGTGACCTATATTTTGACCTCTGACCTACATTAAAGAAAAAGCTTGTCCGGGCTCTATCTCCTACACTATAAAGCACTAGAACTTAATACTTAATAGTATTGTTCTCTGTGGGAAGGCAGTGTGTCGCGTACAAAAACCGGGTCAATGTGACCTATATTTTGCTATTTTTTGACCTCTGACCTACATTAAAGTAAAAGTTTGTCCGGGCTCTATCTCCTACACTATAAAGCACTAGAACTTAATACTTGGTAGTATGGTTCCCTGTGGGAAGGCGGTGTGTCGCGTACAAAAACCGGGTCACTGTGACCTATATTTTGACCTCTGACCTTCATTAAAGAAAAAGCTTGTCCGGGCTCTATCTCCTACACTATAAAGCACTAGAACTTAATACTTAGTAGTATTGTTCTCTGTGGGAAGGCAGTGTGTCGCGTACAAAAACCGGGTCAATGTGACCTATATTTTGCTATTTTTTGACCTCTGACCTACATTAAAGTAAAAGTTTGTCCGGGCTCTATCTCCTACACTATAAAGGACTAGAACTTAATACTTGGTAGTATGGTTCCCTGTGGGAAGGCGGTGTGTCGCATACCAAAACCGGGTCACTGTGACCTTTATTTTGCTATATTTTGACCTCTGACCTACACTAAAGTAAAATTTTGTCCGGGCTCTATCTCCTACACTATAAAGGACTAGAACTTAATACTTGGTAGTATGGTTCCTTGTGGGAAGGCGGTGTGTCGCGTACAAAAACCGGGTCACTGTGACCTATATTTTGACCTCTGACCTACATTAAAGAAAAAGCTTGTCCGGGCTCTATCTCCTACACTATAAAGCACTAGAACTTAATACTTGGTAGTATGGTTCCCCGTGGGAAGGTGGTGTGTCGCGTACCAAAACCGGGTCACTGTGACCTATATTTTGACCTCTGACCTACATTAAAGAAAGAAAAATTTGTCCAGGTTCTATCTCCTACACTATTAAGGATTAGAACTTTATACTTGGTAGTATAGTTCCCTGTGGGAAGGCGGTGTGTCGCGTACCAAAACAGGGTCACTGTGACCTTTATTTTGCTATATTTTGACCTCTGACCTACATTAAAGTAAAAGTTTGTCCGGGCTCTATCTCCTACACTATAAAGGACTAGAACTTAATACTTGGTAGTATGGTTCCTTGTGGGAAGGCGGTGTGTCGCGTACCAAAACCGGGTCACTGTGACCTTTATTTTGCTATATTTTGACCTCTGACCTACATTAAAGTAAAAGTTTGTCCGGGCTCTATCTCCTACACTATAAAGCACTAGAACTTAATACTTGGTAGTATGGTTCCCTGTGGGAAGGCGGTGTGTCGCGTACCAAAACCGGGTCACTGTAACCTATATTTTGACCTCTGACCTACATTAAAGAAAGAAAAATTTGTCCAGGTTCTATCTCCTACACTATTAAGGATTAGAACTTTATACTTGGTAGTATAGTTCCCTGTGGGAAGGCGGTGTGTCACGTACCAAAACTGGGTCACTGTGACCTTTATTTTGCTATATTTTGACCTCTGACCTACATTTAAGTAAAAGCTTGTCCGGGCTCTATCTCCTACACTATTAAGGATTATAACTTTGTAGATAACAACCCGGTGGGGGACTGTAATTCGTTGAATTATCTTGTTTATTATATCACTGTCTATACTGACTGACTATCCTGTACTGACTATTTCCTTCCCTATATTTACAGAGTTTGTGTACCACACTCGATGTATTTGCACCAAAGATTGATGCACTGAAGAAGAGTGCACAGAACCTACAGAGGAATCTGCCGACGGCGGAGGCCAAAGTCCAGACTCAGGAACAGGTGATGGCCCTGCTGGAGAAACTGGAAAGGTCAGTGAAATTAAGGAGTGCAAGTCTACAGTTCACTTATGAATTCTGATTTTTACATATTTCTGCAAAATCTTACAAGATAGGAGATGTAAATCAAGCAGTGTAACTTGGTGAGCTCTCTAGTATATCTTGTTTATAAATGTGTAAAATTCTGTTTTCTCCACTCAGAATCACTGACCAAGTCAACGAACAGGAGGCCGTTATTCTTGAAGAAATAGATGATAGGAGTTCTTTCCAGAATGAGGCTGACCAAACAATGGCCTGGCTCTCGGAAACTAAACATGAACTTTCTCTCATGGACCCTGGTAAAGAGGTGTCTGATGTGATGGAGAAAATGGAAAAACAAAAGGTAAAAATCACCGTTTTTTGAAATGCTTGTTCCCCTAAATACTACATTCTTATTCCTCAAATGTTTGAATTCAACATTTTGTTTTGTTTTATTAACTGTCTGGTTTAATTAGAATGTTAAAACGGGAATCTAATACATGTCATACCCGTTAACCCTCCCTCATAAGGAGGGAGACTCCCTTATTTTGACCAAAAATGTCCAACCTCCCTCAAAATCTCCTTCATTTAAGTCAAATCTCACACAAACTCAAAATCTCTATCTTGAAGTCAAATGGGATCCTAGTTACTACAGCGTGTCTGTAATGACCATAACAGGTGTGGCAGGATCAAATTAAGACTTTGTTAAGTTATTTTGATACATAAAAAGGGAAAGACAAATTGCACCTATGACATGTTGACCTTCCATCACTATTACTTTAGATTCAGTAGATATGTAATACTATCATGTCTTGTTCCTCTGTAGTGTTGCTGTATGGTCTAGCTTTTAACTGTTGTGAACTTTTGATGCCAAAACTCTGTGTCTGATGTTTGTACAGTAGTAGGTATAGCTTATTGATTTGATCTTTACAGGTGCTTGAACAGGAGATATCTATTCGTATGGAGCAAATGCGCCACATGGGGCAGCTACAGGAAACAAAATATACTACCATGGGCAAGGATATTCCTGTTGAGATGAAAATGCAAATGTCAAACTTACGTGAACTAGAAGCTGATGTTGGCATGGCGATGAAGGCAAAGGAGGAGAACCTACAACATATCAAGGAGGACCGACAGGAAGTGACCTCAGCGCTTAGGGACGCGTCTGCCTGGCTGGGAGAGGCGGAGCTTCGCTTACAAGAGCGAATAATCAACATTCCAGACAGTCAGCAGAAACATCAGGTCTGTATAGATTTGTTACTTATCATCAGGTCTGTATAGATTTGTTACCGTGTTTTAGTTTGGTGAGAATTTTTATGCCAGGATCTTCCTTTCTATCTACGATTAAGCCTGGTGGACGTTATCATGTAGATTCATACAAACCTGACAGTACCTAACTACACAAATGAACCATCATATAAGTTTGGTAATTTCTAATTGTTTGATGCCGTAACATTGGTGACTACAAATTTCTTAATTTCCTCTGGGATATTTATTTCTCACCAACCATGCTGACTTTTCACCAACACCTTTTTTTTCAATGTGGTCGTTGAAAAGTGAACTTTTGCTGATTTTGTCCCTCTTTTGAGATTTCAAAGGTTAACACCTATGACCTCACTTAGGTAAAGGGGTATATGTATAGTTATCACTTTGTGTGTGAGTGCATCAGTAATAACCTTGTGTTGCTAATATCTCATGAACCCCTGGTCAGATTTGACACCATAGTATCACACAGTGAAGGTAAACCCCTGGTCAGATTTGACACCATAGTATCACACAGTGAAGGTAAACCCCTGGTCAGATTTGACACCATAGTATCACACAGTGAAGGTAAACCCCTAGTCAGATTTGACACCATAGTATCACACAGTGAAGGTAAACCCCTGGTCAGATTTGACACCATAGTATCACACAGTGAAGGTAAACCCCTGGTCAGATTTGACACCATAGTATCACACAGTGAAGGTAAACCCCTAGTCAGATTTGACACCATAGTATCACACAGTGAAGGTAAACCCCTGGTCAGATTTGACACCATAGTATCACACAGTGAAGGTAAACCCCTGGTCAGATTTGACACCATAGTATCACACAGTGAAGGTAAACCCCTGGTCAGATTTGACACCATAGTATCACACAGTGAAGGTAAACCCCTAGTCAGATTTGACACCATAGTATCACACAGTGAAGGTAAACCCCTGGTCAGATTTGACACCATAGTATCACACAGTGAAGGTAAACCCCTGGTCAGATTTGACACCATAGTATCACACAGTGAAGGTAAACCCCTGGTCAGATTTGACACCATAGTATCACACAGTGAAGGTAAACCCCTGGTCAGATTTGACACCATAGTATCACACAGTGAAGGTAAACCCCTGGTCAGATTTGACACCATAGTATCACACAGTGAAGGTAAACCCCTGGTCAGATTTGACACCATAGTATCACACAGTGAAGGTAAACCCCTGGTCAGATTTGACACCATAGTATCACACAGTGAAGGTAAACCCCTAGTCAGATTTGACACCATAGTATCACACAGTGAAGGTAAACCCCTAGTCAGATTTGACACCATAGTATCACACAGTGAAGGTAAACCCCTGGTCAGATTTGACACCATAGTATCACACAGTGAAGGTAAACCCCTAGTCAGATTTGGTTCATAATAACACCATAGTATCACACAGTGAAGGTAAACCCCTAGTCAGATTTGACACCATAGTATCACACAGTGAAGGTAAACCCCTGGTCAGATTTGACACCATAGTATCACACAGTGAAGGTAAACCCCTGGTCAGATTTGACACCATAGTATCACACAGTGAAGGTAAACCCCTAGTCAGATTTGACACCATAGTATCACACAGTGAAGGTAAACCCCTGGTCAGATTTGACACCATAGTATCACACAGTGAAGGTAAACCCCTAGTCAGATTTGGTTCATAATAACACCATAGTATCACACAGTGAAGGTAAACCCCTAGTCAGATTTGACACCATAGTATCACACAGTGAAGGTAAACCCCTGGTCAGATTTGACACCATAGTATCACACAGTGAAGGTAAACCCCTAGTCAGATTTGACACCATAGTATCACACAGTGAAGGTAAACCCCTGGTCAGATTTGACACCATAGTATCACACAGTGAAGGTAAACCCCTGGTCAGATTTGACACCATAGTATCACACAGTGAAGGTAAACCCCTAGTCAGATTTGACACCATAGTATCACACAGTGAAGGTAAACCCCTAGTCAGATTTGACACCATAGTATCACACAGTGAAGGTAAACCCCTGGTCAGATTTGACACCATAGTATCACACAGTGAAGGTAAACCCCTGGTCAGATTTGACACCATAGTATCACACAGTGAAGGTAAACCCCTAGTCAGATTTGACACCATAGTATCACACAGTGAAGGTAAACCCCTGGTCAGATTTGACACCATAGTATCACACAGTGAAGGTAAACCCCTAGTCAGATTTGACACCATAGTATCACACAGTGAAGGTAAACCCCTAGTCAGATTTGACACCATAGTATCACACAGTGAAGGTAAACCCCTGGTCAGATTTGACACCATAGTATCACACAGTGAAGGTAAACCCCTGGTCAGATTTGACACCATAGTATCACACAGTGAAGGTAAACCCCTAGTCAGATTTGACACCATAGTATCACACAGTGAAGGTAAACCCCTAGTCAGATTTGACACCATAGTATCACACAGTGAAGGTAAACCCCTGGTCAGATTTGACACCATAGTATCACACAGTGAAGGTAAACCCCTGGTCAGATTTGACACCATAGTATCACACAGTGAAGGTAAACCCCTGGTCAGATTTGACACCATAGTATCACACAGTGAAGGTAAACCCCTAGTCAGATTTGACACCATAGTATCACACAGTGAAGGTAAACCCCTGGTCAGATTTGACACCATAGTATCACACAGTGAAGGTAAACCCCTGGTCAGATTTGACACCATAGTATCACACAGTGAAGGTAAACCCCTAGTCAGATTTGACACCATAGTATCACACAGTGAAGGTAAACCCCTGGTCAGATTTGACACCATAGTATCACACAGTGAAGGTAAACCCCTGGTCAGATTTGACACCATAGTATCACACAGTGAAGGTAAACCCCTGGTCAGATTTGACACCATAGTATCACACAGTGAAGGTAAACCCCTAGTCAGATTTGGTTCATAATAACACCATAGTATCACAATGTCAAGTTATACACCTGATTAGATTTTAGAAGTCATTAGTCAATGTTATCTGTATACAACCCTTGATGTAGAAATCTGTATACAACCCTTGATGTAGACATCTGTAAACAACCCTTGATGAAGACATGTGTATACAACCCTTGATGTAGACATCTGTATACAACCCTTGATGTAGACATGTGTATACAACCCTTGATGTAGACATCTGTATACAACCCTTGATGTAGACGTCTGTATACAACCCTTGATGTAGACGTCTGTATACAACCCTTGATGTAGACATCTGTTTACAACCCTTGATGTAGACATCTGTTTACAACCCTTGATGTAGACATCTGTTTACAACCCTTGATGTAGAAATCTGTATACAACCCTTGATGTAGACATCTGTATACAACTATTGATGTAGACTTCTGTATACAACCCTTGATGAAGACATGTGTATACAACCCTTGATGTAGACATCTGTATACAACCCTTGATGGTGACATTTGTATACAACCCTTGATGTAGAAATCTGTATACAGCCCTTGATGTAGACATCTGTATACAACCTTGATGTAGAAATCTGTATACAACTATTGATGTAGACTTCTGTATACAGCCCTTGATGTAGACATTTGTATACCACCCTTGATGTAGACATCTGTAAACAACCCTTGATGTAGAAATCTGTATACAACCCTTGATGTAGACATCTGTATACAACCCTTGATGTAGACATCTGTGTACAACCCTTGATGTAGAAATCTGTATACAACCCTTGATGTAGACATCTGTTTACAACCCTTGATGTAGACATCTGTTTACAACCCTTGATGTAGAAATCTGTATACAACCCTTGATGTAGACATCTGTATACAACTATTGATGTAGACTTCTGTATACAGCCCTTGATGTAGACATTTGTATACCACCCTTGATGTAGACATCTGTGAACAACCCTTGATGTAGAAATCTGTATACAACCCTTGATGTAGACATCTGTATACAACCCTTGATGTAGACATCTGTGTACAACCCTTGATGTAGACATCTGTTTACAACCCTTGATGTAGAAATCTGTATACAACCCTTGATGTAGACATCTGTATACAACTATTGATGTAGACTTCTGTATACAACCCTTGATGAAGACATGTGTATACAACTCTTGATGTAGACATCTGTATACAACCCTTGATGGTGACATTTGTATACAACCCTTTATGTAGAAATCTGTATACAGCCCTTGATGTAGACATCTGTATACAACCTTGATGTAGAAATCTGTATACAACTATTGATGTAGACTTCTGTATACAGCCCTTGATATAGACATTTGTATACCACCCTTGATGTAGACATCTGTAAACAATCCTTGATGTAGAAATCTGTATACAACCCTTGATGTAGACATCTGTATACAACCCTTGATGTAGACATCTGTGTACAACCCTTGATGTAGAAATCTGTATACAACCCTTGATGTAGACATCTGTTTACAACCCTTGATGTAGACATCTGTTTACAACCCTTGATGTAGAAATCTGTATACAACCCGTGATGTAGACATCTGTATACAACTATTGATGTAGACTTCTGTATACAGCCCTTGATGTAGACATTTGTATACAACCCTTGATGTAGACATCTGTGAACAACCCTTGATGTAGAAATCTGTATACAACCCTTGATGTAGACATCTGTATACAACCCTTGATGTAGACATCTGTGTACAACCCTTGATGTAGAAATCTGTATACAACCCTTGATGTAGACATCTGTATACAACCCTTGATGTAGACATCTGTAAGCAATCCTTGATCTAGAAATCTGTAAACAACCCTTGATGTAGAAATCTGTATACAACCCTTGATGTAGAAATCTGTATATAACCCTTGATGTAGACATCTGTGAACAACCCTTGATGTAGACATCTGTATACAACCCTTGATGTAGACATCTGTAAACAACCCTTGATGTAGAAATCGGTATATAACACTCAATATCCAAGTAAGTTCACACTAGTAAGAGTAGCTCAAGTTCGAGCTAACAATAATTACAGTTACTTATAATCAAATTGTCTGTGTGTCAGTCCAGCAGTAGGAAGGATGTCTTCTCTATAGAAACACAAGTGTGGACTACATTTACTTATTTCTGCACTTGATCACAACACACCTACACAACATAGATCATTGTCTGTCAGCTGTTTTATCTCCGATCTCACAGAGCTATCAGCAATTGTTGATATTTCGGCTTGAACTAGCTTGTTGTGATTTTTACCTACATTACGTATAAGTACCTGTGTAAGAATCTCTTTGGTCTGACAATAAAGGTCTGTGATCACTCCCAGGTGTGTGTGCCACTGATTGTATCTACCTAATCGTACAGCTAGCTAGAATATACACCCCTAGTAGGTCTTCATAGTTCTCCCAACATAGTGAAGTTTTTGTGTCAAAATCCTGTTGGACCTGGTTGTGATTTAACTTCCAAAAATACTATGGGGAATTTGTCCGGAGACTAAGGTAAACAACCCCAGGGTTTGGTGTCAGATGGTTGATTATTTGATGTAGAAATTAATAGGAAATCAATCGTTGTCTTTATCAGTAGACAAATATATTGCTTTTAACAGTTTGGTCAGGTCCACTGTAGGTAAATATATATGGTAACACAAGGTGAGATTGAACTTTAACAGATAAGCTCTCAGCCTGAGAAACTTTTATATATGATATTTACTCTGAACAGAATATGTATATAATCTCTACACATTAAATCTGTCAGAATTCTCACTGCATTCACTAGAAATTCACCTCCACATTCTGTCTGCTATAATATTAGATCCACATTAGTTGTATCAAACCTGAATTACAAATTGAGTTTTGAATTCTCCAAATGTGTGCTGACAATACCAGGTAAGAATTCAATATTGACTTACCTGTAGCTGTCCCTGTACTCACATAAGAAACATTGTAGGCACTGTTACCTGTCAAAACTTGCTTTGTGAAATTATATATTTTTGATTAATAGTTAACTGGTCAATTAGTGCTGAAGAGAAATCGGTTTCTCCTGTTGACTATATTATTTTGTTTGCAGTGTAATTACACTGTCTAGCTGGTGTAACAGATAGTCCATGTCTTTTACAGGCTCTACAAGACGAATTCAATGAGTTTAAGCAAGTGCTGGATAAGTTACGAACCAAAGGTAGCGACCTTATAAAACATACTCCTGACTCTGTGGAGAAACAGATCGTACAAAAAGCCCTCGCAGACACCAACAGACAGTGGCTCGCTCTACAGGCCAAATCGGCCGAGCATGCTCGCAAACTTGCTACATCAGAGGACTTGTCCAGCACGTTTGATGAGGTTGCTGATGCTGTGAGAACTTGGCTGGAGGGTGCGGAATCTGTGGTCAAGTCTAAACCACTGTACGGTCACTATGACAAACTGAGGGAACAGCTCAAACAGCACAGGGTAGGTGTTTACCTTATGAATATTCATAAGCTTGATAGGAAACAAATTGTAACATTAATTTATTGAAAATGGGTGTTTTCTTTATAGAAATGTTTTGTATTTGTCATATTTTGGCTTTTCATTAGTACTAAAATACTTCATTATTTCATAGTGTTAACAAGGCTAAAATTTGATGCTTTATTTATTAACAAGTGAAATGATCGCAGTGTTAAAATAAACACAACATTGAAAGAGTTACTTACTTTTTGACAACACCATCTTTAATGATTCGCCATATATACAGTTGTGATTATTAAGGTTACAGTGTCCTCACTAATAAGGAGGCCTTGTCTGACATTGTTTGAAGGCATTGTATGCATTATCCTGGCAAGGTGTTCTGTACATAAGTGTGCCAAAACTGTACTATATCTGTCTTAAAACAAAACAATTAGGGCGATAAAATTATCTCTTTGGTCGTATATCCTTTGTAAACGATGTTGGCACTAACATAGAGGTCACAGAGGTCAGCTCTTAAATAACCTTGCTTGATCAACAGTTTGAAATAGTTTAATAATGGCCCTATATTTACATTGTCAATTTGGTGTCAAACATGGGATCTCATTGGACAAAACACTGCTAAATGTGTATCTGGCTGCTTGATTCATAGATGTATAAATAGCATATGATTTGTAACATTTCAGAATATTTAAATATTTCATCCTGTCAAAAGATTGGGGTGAAAATGATCCAAGGATGGCAATGTATAGAGAATTATCATATTGACAAGTTATTACAGACTTAATGTTAGCGTTGATGTGCCCTCCTACATGTATTCCTGTGACCTTCGATGTCTTGTAGGTCAAACTTAACCTAAATGTCTGGATATTTACACTGTATTACCTGAAGTGTCTGGAAAGTATTCAAGAAAACTTTGAAATTGTGCAATTGGATTTAAAATCAATAATGGATAATAGAAATTATTGATATTTATTGAATAGTAGAAGGACTTCTGTGTGTACAAAGATAAACAACACATACTGTGTTTTATAATCGATAGCATAAAGAAATACCACACAGAGGAATAAGTCTACATAAAATATTTTTTTATATCATATAACATTTTACTTAGCTTTTGTAATATTGTTTCTTCCTTATTACAGAGGCTTGCCCGTGACCTTGACCACAACCAAGGTCGTCTGGCCCACCTTAACTCTCTGTCGAAGCAGATGGAAGAGGTATGTGACTCTTCATCAAGTCGAGAGCAACTTCAGCAGCTGAACCAACGCATGTACAACCTACAGACAGACGCCTCGGACAAACTCAGCAAGCTTGAGGACGCGACAGAGGAAATGGAGGACTTAGAAACAGAACTGTCCAGTCTTCGGCAGTGGATGGACAATACTCGAGCTCAGATGACCATGAGGGATGCCTCTCTAACTCTCAAAGATCAGCTTGCCATGCAAGAGGTAAGATAAGTGTAATTCATGCTATGTAAGTACATTTGAGAAAGTTTGCTAACTATATCTAAGAACATTGAATAAAACTTTCCTTAGAAAAATCATTCTGTAATCTTGACATCTGTCTGACTGCACCACCTTTCTGTAATGGCCTCACTTAGGTAGTGGAATCCTAAAGTATCATCGGTAAAAACAAATATTGCTCAATAAAACATTGATTCATTAATTCTTATGAAAAGATTTGATGTTCAGAGCAAAATCTAAAAAAAAAACTTGGTTTTTTGCAGAAACTTGTGGATGAGATCGAGAGCAACAAAGGGAAAGCACTCCTGGTGTTACAGAAACAGGCCGAACTTCAGCGTGCAGAGAGTGATCAGCCCTCGGGGAACACCGACAAGCTTGAGAAGGAGATCAACCAGCTGCAGGCCATGGCGCGGGACCAGTGTGCCACGCTCAGAGAGGCCGTCGTACAACAGCAACAGTACGAGGGCGATCTACAAACATTGACTGCAGCCATCAACGAAGCTCAGGAAAAACTTCTCGCATCACCTGTCAATCCGTCAGATGTCAACTCCCTCAAAAAGCAGATTGCGGAACATAATGTATGTATTTCTAAGACTAATTGTCACAGGCCCGACCCAAAGACACGCCCATAGCACACACGTGTGTCCTCAACGCTACACATAGGTTTCTCACTATCATACATATTCATATATCCCTCCGAAATATTCATAGTGCTCTTACTTCATGTATATTCATAGGTTCTGCTTTCTGATAAAAATCAGATACATTCTAGTCACTTTCACATATATTCCTAGATGTTCTATTCTAGTCACTTTCACAAATATTCCTAGATATTCTATTCTAGTCACTTTCACAAATATTCCTAGATGTTCTATTCTAGTCACTTTCACAAATATTCCTAGATGTTCTATTTTAGTCCCTGTCACAAATATTCCTAGAAGTTCTATTCTAGTCACTTTCACAAATATTCCTAGATGTTCTATTCTAGTCCCTGTCACAAATATTCCTATATGTTCTATTTTAGTCACTTTCACAAATATTCCTAGATGTTCTATTCTAGTCCCTGTCACAAATATTCCTATATGTTCTATTTTAGTCCCTGTCACAAATATTCCTAGATGTTCTATTCTAGTCACTTTCACAAATATTCCTAGATGTTCTATACCTTTCCCTGTCACAGATATTCCTAGATTTAGTACCTCTTAGTACTCTGGTAAATGTCTCTGTAAGTAGTGTGGTAAAAAGTAGCCATCTTGTTAGTATTGACTAGTTAGATCCTCTAGTATCTAGTCATACTTAGATGTTATATGGATGTTATTGACTGGTATCTAGTCATACTTATATGTTATCAGATGTTATTTACTGGTATCAAGGTGTTTATAGGGATGTTTGGTAAAACGTTGATGGGTAAATTGCTACCATTATAGAACCATTCCTATATCATCTTCAATCTGTCAACTTTCGTTTCCTACGTACACCAGATAATATAATCTTGTTTGTGTTATAAAATGTTTCTAGCCGAGCTCCTGAGAGATCAGGCCCCATTAGTTTAAAATAGTTTAAGACAATGGAGCACACCTGGTCAGCGAGGTGGACTTAAAGCTCACATTCAGAATAGTTCAGCATTAAAAATTGATCACTGAGTTGCATTTATGAACTGAGTAAATTGATGAATTAGTGCCAGTAATTTGTTAGATTTTCCCTAATGTAGGTTCCCATGCCTACTGTAGATCAGACCTTATAAGGAAGTTGTCACCTCCTGGCTGTACATACCCATGTTACCTATTTACTTACACACCATATTTTTACACTGATGCTTGAGATCTACCACTTATAGACAAACAGTTGATACTTAAATATTCACTTATAGACAAACAGTTGATACTTAAATATTCCATTTCTATAGAGAGATGTGACATTTCTCTAGCACTCCACCATTTGTTGATACATTATGTGTTTGACATTTGTATATAATTAATCATCTTCCATTGATCTTTATGATAAAATGTAATATGGTACTTAATTTTGATTTTATTTTTTTATGTAAAATAATTATGTGCACAGTAAATGCTTTATTTCATATCTTATTAAACCTTAAAATAAGGCCACTACATTATCATGTATGTCTAGATCTGTTTGAAACCAGTAAATTTCCTCAGACTTAGACAATGGAGCTACCTGTTAAGTTTACATACAAAGGTATAAAATATCAGAAAACTTCTTCTGTCAGGATGTGTTCATACCTCATTCATCATCAATGATACCCTAGGACATGTATTTATACATACTTTATTTACCGTGTGAGTTCATGTACATAGAAATGAGGAAGTTGTCTCCCTTTGTACCTCGATACAATATCTTTAGAATGTCATTATAAACATTACATTTACTGTAAGGTTTGAGCTTGTAATTATCCATTGTATTTAACAAAGCATACATTACATTGTTCACCTATAGCATTGTATACAACTAACATTGTATACAACTAATTATAACATTGTATAAAACTAACATTGTATAGAACTAACATTGTATAGAACTTTACTAACATTACCAACACTAATATCATGACAGAGTATATGTAAACCCCACTAGGATGTAATGTCAGAGAGTTGGGACTCTTCAATGTTCATATTGTGGATTAAATATGAATCGCTAATAAGATCACTAAGTACTGTGATATTTAAACTCTATACAGTTCTACTCTTGTTTTATAGAACTTCGTTTCATTGCTACAGTAGAAGCAGATGGAAGGTTTTGGTCTCCAGCTAAATCACTGAGAAAATGATGGACTGTTGACAGTTCACCTTTCCTGCTGTTTCTGATTGTAGCAATGGAATTTTAGATAGTTTGAAGGTTTGCCTGCTGGGTACTGGTATTTCCTGGCTTTTTTAGATGCCTTTTTCCGTAGTTATGCTGTAGATCTACCTCTGTAGTGATTAGATACTATCTACATTGAGTCTATGTGTTCTGTCTAGAGGAGTGTGCTGTGTGTTGTGTGTAGGGATAGCTTGTGATTGATTTGTCTTAGAGACTTTCCTAAAACTCTGTTTTGGGGTACATTATGTTTGGTTCTCTGTTCGCCCCTATTCCTCGACCTTGTTTTTATCAACAACTAGTCCTCAAGGTCAGAGTATTTAGTTAATTGCTCGAAAAATGAAATAGTCATAGAATGTAACTTCATTGCTAAAGATGGCACATAGCAAAGTGTTGTTGTAGAGTTTATATCAGTAAATAATCACTGCCCCACTGTGTGACTACACTAAATCAAGTCATTGACTGAGCAGACGGAGGGTTGGACAGACATCACCCAAATCATTGACTGTACAGACGGAGGGTTGGATCGACAGACATCACCCAAGTCATTGACTGAGCAGACGGAGGGTTGGACAGACATCACCCAAGTCATTGACTGAGCATACGGGGGGGGGGGGGGGGGGGGGGGGGATTGCTGAAACTGAGGATTATCGATAATAGTTGTTCTATGGATGTTTATTTTCAATATTTATGACTCAGGTCTGCCATCGAGGGTACAGGGTAGAATATAGAACTATTTATATGATATAAATTATATAAAACGTACAGATTATTCAGCTTATTTGAGTTCTCTGTAAATTAGCTGTCAAAATGTTAAATCTGTTGCTGCCACTTTGGTGAAAGAAGTTCATTCAAAAAGTTTTTGAGTTTCATATTTGAGCAATTGACCAAATATTTTTGGAATCCTCGTAGTCAGGTGATAATGGATGATAAATGAGACTACCTGCGGTTTGTCAGTACATGCTATATGTCTCATCATGTAAGGCTGAAGTTGGTGGACTTTTGCCCCGGAAATAGGAGAATCTCTATCCTTTAGTTAAACATTTGTTTCTAGATTCTGTTTCATTGAACTGAAGTTCAAAGGTTACTGTAATCATTTAAAACTTATAAGATTCACCCAGAGTTCAACTTTTTATACCAGCTATACTTAACATCAACAGTAATAGTTACTGCTGCGACTTTGAACCGCCGACTGAAATAGAAAAGTCGGCAGAATTTGCTTCAAAGGAATAATATCTTGTTTGCTCAGTGTCAAATAGACTACAAAAATATGTTACTTATTTTCACTCGAAAAATGCATTAAAATGATGGTAAAACTCCCATTGAAATAGATAGCTTATTGATCCCCAGGATGTTTGGTGCAGTATCTGCAATAAGCTTCAAAAACATTCATCAATAAACATGTTCTTTCGAAATAAATCTGAATGAAAAGTCTGCTGCAGTATTAAATGATCACCATTATCTAATCTTCATCCAGTCAGTCATTCCAGATGTAACCTTCATCGTTAATTGTCATCAAAGTTTAAACTTCATCAAATTTAAATCAAGTCATGATCACTGGATGTCATGATTAGCAACCAAATCATAACTTCATCAAATTAAATTTTCCAACTTACTCACACTGTTTTTCTTCACAAAAATTAAATTTTTAAATTGTATTTTGAAAAATTAAAAATTGTATATTTTTATTATTTCATAATTAATATTTTCATTCTACAAAATAATATTTTCCAATAATTTCTTTAAATTATTTTCATCAGTGTAAAATGTGTTCATTTTTGTTATCCGTGCATATCAAACTTTATTATCTAATTTTGGCTAGATTTTACGGCAATATTTTGTAGACTAAATCATATTTCATAAAGCCACGATTTAGTTTCTATATTTAGCATGTGATTACTCAGCTTGTGATGTCATGCATGTGCTTACATCTCGCTTGTTTTCAGGCCCTCGCCAGTAAGATTAAAACACATCAGGCTAAGGTCAATGACATAAATGAAAAAAGTCGTGCCCTCACCGAAAGGAGCCTTTTGATTGGCCCAGACACTGCAGATAAACTGTGTGAGCTTGGATATTACCCATCAACTCTTTCGTCACTCAAAGTTTCCGTTCGGCCAGAATCCACGGCTCCTGACAGTGGTGTTTCAATGTCACCGCTGACATCTCACGATGCTACCCCACAGACATTTTCGGATGCAGATTTTTCAAACTCTACTCAAAGATCGGGGCGTTCTGGCAGAGATAAACTTAGTCCCATGTCAGGTGACCGACATTACATGGAGAGTATGAACAGTCTGTCGGCGCGATCAGACGACACCGATGTGTTACTAGATGAAAGTCTTGAGCCATTGTATGTACCACAAGTGCACTCCAGCCGTCGGCCAAAATCGCCCGGGCCACATCATGAAATGAAACTAGATTTATCACATTGGTCTAAATCTGGTCCGCTTGATGATCTGGACCAAACAGCTAGTGGTAGTAGTGTCCGTTCAACTGACCGCCGATCTTCCCCCTGGAGGGAGCGGTCATCCTCCCCCTCCCCGCGGAGGGTAACACCCCAACCCTCTGAGAATAGATATAATCAGCGATACCGACCCTTGTCCATGCGTTCCCTCTCCCCCGCCTCCAGCATGCAGGCTAGTCCGAGGGAGTGGAAGAGGCCAAAGTTAATCCCTCTGGTTCCGTACTCGGAAATGGTAATTATTTGTAGACTTGCTTTTATGTATATAAGTAACGAGTTGTAATTAAAATACAAAACATATAATCCAGTGTCAGTCTACATGTACCCACTGATTTAAATGAAATTCCAAATTTTTATAAAGTTACAATAAACAATGTACTTAATTTCACATGATGTATCTTCTGAGGTTTCCGTCCATAAAATCTTAACAATATTCGACAATAAATAATATTCTAAAATGTCACTGTTCTCTGTAATCACCGTAAATCTTGTATTTAATATTGCCTGTTGCTATTTTCTGATCGACAAAGCCTTCTCCGTCCCAGCCAGTATAACATGTGGCATCTTCTGATGTCCATAAAATCTTTGATATGAATAATATTCTAAAATGTCGCTGTAATCATTATAAGTCTTGTATAATAATTTCTTTTGCTGTTTTCTGATTGACATCTCCGTCCCAGCCCCTATCTGACCTGTTTATGTTATTTTATCATTTTGCGTAGGGATCATTGCATGACCTTGAAGTAGGTTTGTGTGGTGTCGGTAGTACTGCGCTTTTGTGTTACTGTTTGGTGTATGAGCTAGCATGTCTATAACTGTGGAATGGTGTTGGTTAAACAGATTTAGTAGCAAGCTGTGTGTGTAAAATCCTGGTAAAAGCTACAGACATATAAAGCCTGATGAAGGAAAACTAGGATCATCATTTACAGCCTCACTCAAGGCAATCTAATGCCATACTGTAGCGTCCGTTGTCATAACGTCAAAAGACTTCTCAACCACTGATTGGGAATTCAACTAAATTTGACTAAAAGTATCCCTAGGGGGTGGGGATTCAGAATTGTACAAATGGTGGGGCTGAACCCGCAGGGAGCTGAGAGGCAAGACCAAAAGGGGTCAAATTAGTTATATTGCTATAAATTACTTCTTCTCTAGAATCATGTACTGGATTTTAATCACATTTGGATGGAAGCATACATGGGAGAAAGGGATTAAAAATTGTCCAAATGGAGGGACTGAGGAATGGCCAAACAAGGACAGTTTGGTTATACTCAAAGCATGCAGCTTCTTATCTGGAATTAAGAAATGGATACCATCCATATTTTGGGGTAGCAGCGATTCAAAAATATTTTTCGTCGGAAGAATAAGAATTATACAAAATGACAGGCTGACCTCCTAAGGGGTGGCGCTAAAAACAATTATAGATCTTCCACCCTATAATCATATATATATACAATTGCTGCGTATAAACAATGAATGCACATATGCTTCCAGGATGCCCTGGGGTCTGGCCCCACCCTTGGAGACTTGTCATAATTGTGGAGTCAAAGTGTTTGATTCACTGATAGTTTGTCGCAAATCATAATTGGATCTGTAGCCCAAGGTCATGAACACATTAAGTTCATATGTTACGTTCATTGTCTGGCCATTAAACTACTGACTTGCTGAATTAACTGAATGTATAGTTTTAGACTTTGGGGCTGTACACTCAATCTCTAGGATGTAACACTTTATTTTAGCCCCAGTTCCTGGGTCATTCTTTTCAAACAGTTGAGATCCCCACCACAAAACTATATATACAATTGCTTGGCATAAAATTCCTAATACTTTATTAGGACTGGCCACAACCCTTGGGACTTAGTTTCTGAGTCACAACCGGTTGGGGTCCCCCGCCCCATAAACATGCAATCAATTGTTTGGCATGAAAAATCTAACACAGATCTGCTACAAGGATTTGAGGTCTGGCCCTATCTGCCAAGATTGCTTATTATCGAGCTGAGCAATACAGGCCCTCTTGGCCTCCTGTTTAGATTTTAAGCTAATGTCAAAACTAGTCTTACATTTTTGTTGACAAAAGGTGAATTTAAAAATGTATTGCAAACACACATGAATTTTTCTGAAGGCTTATTTCAGGGCCTTGTCTGGGAGAGTTGGTGTTGTGTGTAGCTTTTACTAAGGTTTTTATGTATGATTGCTGTGAAGTGAATGAAGTGAATTTGCATTAAACAACAAGAGTTTGACCTCTGACCTTTGTTCCTAACGCTTACCAGGATATATCTGCCAGTGTGCCAAACTTACTACAGCCGTCCGAGCTAGAGCCTCGAGAGAGAAGTGCATCTTTTGGGTCAAAACTCTCTCGTCCCAAGCCCCAACAGCGTCCACTTGGCCACAGTGGTCAGGACACACGCCTAGCTCAGCTCAACCAATCATGGAACTGTTTACAACAGCAGGTAGGCTCACCATCACTTTGACCAATAAGAAATCTGTTTACAACAGGTTGAAGGTAGGGAATGTCACATGCTTCCATTCTGGCACACACACCCAGTATCTTGTGCACCTCTGCTTGTGTTGTACACCAGAAAATGTATCTACAAAATATGGCCTTGCTAAATGTGTCTTTCATTCATTATAAGAAAATCACTTATTATTAAAATAATCTAAAACATCTTAAATAGTGCCATCCATTTCACATTTATCAAGCTAGAATAGGATGCAGCCAGATTTTGTTGTCAAAGCAAAAAGAAGAAAAACAAAATCAAAGTGTTATTCATTTCTCTTGTTAAATCTTTAATCTTTATCAAACAGGAAGTAATAGTTTTTCATTACCCATACACCATCTTCCAGGAAAGTTACCATCGTCTCATCCAAATTTTAGCCAGGCAACATCAAACTGTTGATATCAGTTGTGTTTAGCCAAAACATCAAAAACTATAATGTTGAACAGAAAGCAGAAAATTCAGAATCTCATTTAAAAGTTACAAACTAGATTTGTTTTTGTCCAGATTTTCGTTTTATGCTAAAAGCTGACAGTGCAAGTTAAAAAGCTTTTGATTCCGATTAAAAAACCCAACAAGTTTACGTTATTTTAATTGGATGTATATTTAACTATCATTTTAACTTTTCTATCATAAATAACATCTTTGATGTACTCCATTTAAATTTCATTCAACACATCTGATCAAAAATGTGTGTTCAAAATCGGCAAAGGGTTCTATGTATATATAGTAGTGTTACCTTGCACACACATTGAACAAATGAAACTTGGTTCGATAGGTAATATATTTTCTATACCCATCAGACTCATACTTATTACCAAGCAAGTACATTCTAAAATGCCAACACCTCTTTATCATAATTAGTTAAAACAGTCAGAAGAGAAGGTCACAAACCTCTTTTGAAAGGTCATACACTTTACTGTTAGCTTTAAAAAGTTAAATAAAAACAAAATTATGTGAACTTATCGTTACACCAACAAGTACAATAATTGACCTAATCTGTGACAGACTATAAATGTTTGTATGTCTGACTGTTGTTGACAAACTTTCTTGTTGGGGGTGTTTTGCTGAATTTTGAGGCTTTTGCAATTTATTTTTTCACACTAACAATGTAATTTGTTCTGCGGAAGATTTGTGGTGTATAACATTGTGTGTTATTGGATAAGCAATGTAATTATGTTGTGATAAATGCAATTCAGCAGTAAATCTGGAACAGTCGTTTATAGATACTCGTCCACTTATCATGCAGTTATAATGCAAAATACCTCCAAATCCTGGCCAAGATGGGGATCTTTTTTATACTGCACTAGAGAAATTCTCTCGGTTCACAACACTTCATGTATAATTTATGTTACTATAGATCTGATTTCTATGTAAAACATATCTGTGACCTCAATTTTATGCCAGGTTGACTATTTTTTCGTAATTACGGGAATGTTTTCAGTATCAGTTGATACTTTATTGATTATATTTGATGGCTGTAAATTATTTACCATTATACTGTGTTTATCCTTTGATATGTCCCTCTCCTGCAGCTTGCACCTCTATACCTGTCAGTGTGACAGCCTGGATACCTGTAATTTGTGGTAGACAACCTATCTCCAGGATATTGTTCATACTCTCCCCAATGTCATTATTGTATTGATGTTCCTGGTATTTATGTTCAGATGCTACAGTCTCTGTTCTGAGAGTTTCCATTAAGTTTTAAATTACCTTTGAATGTTACATGGTCAGATACTGTATGATAGGCCTAAGGTAAATTGTGTAGATAATGCTCACTAGTCAGAATTGACATGTCTTAGCATAAGACCGGTATATGTGGGAGCTCTTCAGCAACATTGAGCTTTTGATGGAAGATGCAGTTTATAAATATGCTAATTTTAAATAAAAAAAGGAAAGAAAAAAATCTGAATAACTTCGTGATAGGTATAATTTGTACTCTCTGTAATAAGTTTTTAAGAGAAATAATTTTATCTCAAATTCAAAACGTGTTGACATCTACCACCTATAGTACGTAGAGCCTACAGTCTGCTGGGAATTCCTGATAACTTGTTGGTGTTGTAGGTATATTATAATATCTACCGTGGACATGCTCCACTTGTCCTGTAGTATTTGGACAGAATTTTCGATGAGCCAATCACACAGCTGAATGAATAGTATGGCGAGATGGTAAATTGTGGGAGAAATGTGCCGGCCGGCCTCTGTGCTGGTGACTCTTTAATTAGTAATGATTATTGGCTGATACATAGAGTATAGTGAATAGTTAACCAATTTCCTAGTAGATCTGCGTCAAACAGTTTTCATGAATATCGTTGTTAATGTGTTCAGAGTTATGCTTGGGTCGGGTTTATTGCTTGGAGAGTTCAAAGACGTGATCAAGTTGGATCGATTTGAATTAATAGAGCAATATATCTGTGAAATGTAGAAAAACTGAAGGGTGTTATAAAGTTCACAAGGGCGGAATGAAGAGAATTTTCACCATCTAGAGCCTTTGAGAGTTTCTTCAGGTGCGGATGTGTATATGCTTACCTGGGGTGTGATTAGAAAACACGAAGGTTGTCAACATTTCATCTTGTGTAACTACAGGTGTGGTGGGGAGGTGGTGTCTGACAGAGTGCATGTGTGTATACTAGTTACCAGGTACTATATGGGGTACCCTACAGATGGAGACCTAATCAGCAGGTTTGGCCCACAGCCATGGGTGTGTAAATATGTGTAGGCTTCCAAGTGTTTGCAGCCCTTTCGATACCTGATGACTTTAATGCTACGAGATATGTGCTACGACAGGGGATTACTTACTTATTAATCAGTTATGGCTATGATACAGCCACAGTCATTTAAGCTGAGGTCAGCTCCACTGACCAACAAACCAGGCTCAACTTCACTGAATTGGACCAATCCAAGCAAGGCTGCTACTGCTAATTATTCAAGCAAGGTCCCAGGTGCTAATTATCCAGGCAAGGTCCCAGGTGCTAATTATCCAGGCAAGGTCCCAGGTGATAATTATCCAAAAAAGGCTGCTACTGCTAATAATCCAAAGAAGGTCATTAGTGTCGATAATCCTAACAAAGTTGTTGCTGCTAATTTTTCGAAACCTTCGTCTAAACAGCTTGGTGTGAGGGAGCAGGAGCTACAACATGCCCTCCACAAACAGGAGCGTTACCAGCAGTGTGTTCAGGACGTGACAACGAAGATGGAGCGTGCTCACTTGCGACTTAACAAGGGCTTCCCCTCCAGCCTGACTGATCTCGACCGACAACTGAATGATTACAGGGTATGTATTGATAACGTTTTACTGGTTCTGGTCGGTCTAGTTAGTCACTGTACCGGTTCTGGTCGGTCTAGTTCAGTCACTGTACTGGTTCTGGTCGGTCTAGTTCAGTCACTGTACTGGTTCTGGTCAGTCTAGTTCAGTCACTGAATGGTTCTGGTCGGTCTAGTTCAGTCACTGTACTGGTTCTGGTCAGTCTAGTTCAGTCACTGAATGGTTCTGGTCGGTCTAGTTCAGTCACTGTACCGGTTCTGGTCGGTCTAGTTCAATCACTGTACCGGTTCTGGTCAGTCTAGTTCAGTCACTGTACCGGTTCTGGTCAGTCTAGTTCAGTCACTGAATGGTTCTGGTCGGTCTAGTTCAGTCACTGTACCGGTTCTGGTCGGTCTAGTTCAGGCACTGTGCCGGTTCTGGTTGGTCTAGTTCAGTCACTGTACCGGTTCTGGTCAGTCTAGTTCAGTCACAGTACCGGTTCTGGTCGGTCTAGTTCAGTCACTGTACCGGTTCTGGTCGGTCTAGTTCAGTCACTGTACCGGTTCTGGTCGGTCTAGTTCAGTCACTGTACCGGTTCTGGTCGGTCTAGATCAGTCACTGTACCGGTTCTAGTCGGTCTAGTTCAGTCACTGTACCGGTTCTAGTCGGTCTTGTTCAGTCACTGTACCGGTTCTGGTTGGTCTAGTTAGTCACTGTACCGGTTCTGGTCGGTCTAGTTCAGTCACTGTACCGATTCTGGTCGGTCTTGTTCAGTCACTGTACCGGTTCTGGTTGGTCTAGTTAGTCACTGTACCGGTTCTGGTCGGTCTAGTTCAGTCACTGTACCGATTCTGGTCGGTCTAGTTCAGTCACTGTACCGGTTCTGGTCGGTCTAGTTCAGTCACTGTACCGGTTCTGGTCAGTCTAGTTCAGTCACTGTACTGGTTCTGGTCAGTCTAGTTCAGTCACAGTACCAGTTCTTGTCGGTCTAGTTCAGTCACTGTACCGGTTCTGGTCGGTCTAGTTCAGTCACTGTACCAGTTCTGGTCAGTCTAGTTCAGTCACTGTACTGGTTCTGGTCGGTCTGGTTCAGTCACTGAATGGTTCTGGTCGGTCTAGTTCAGTCACTGTACCGGTTCTGGTCGGTCTAGTTCAGTCACTGTACCAGTTCTGGTCAGTCTAGTTCAGTCACTGTACTGGTTCTGGTCAGTCTAGTTCAGTCACTGAATGGTTCTGGTCGGTCTAGTTCAGTCACTGTACCGGTTCTAGTCGGTCTAGTTCAGTCACTGTACCGATTCTGGTCGGTCTTGTTCAGTCACTGTACCGGTTCTGGTTGGTCTAGTTAGTCACTGTACCGGTTCTGGTCGGTCTAGTTCAGTCACTGTACCGATTCTGGTCGGTCTAGTTCAGTCACTGTACCGGTTCTGGTCGGTCTAGTTCAGTCACTGTACCGGTTCTGGTCAGTCTAGTTCAGTCACTGTACTGGTTCTGGTCAGTCTAGTTCAGTCACAGTACCAGTTCTTGTCGGTCTAGTTCAGTCACTGTACCGGTTCTGGTCGGTCTAGTTCAGTCACTGTACCAGTTCTGGTCAGTCTAGTTCAGTCACTGTACTGGTTCTGGTCGGTCTGGTTCAGTCACTGAATGGTTCTGGTCGGTCTAGTTCAGTCACTGTACCGGTTCTTGTCGGTCTAGTTCAGTCACTGTACCGGTTCTGGTCGGTCTAGTTCAGTCACTGAATGGTTCCTGTTCATTATTACCTACTTTCCAGGTCACAGTGTTACACATTTTAAAATAACTTTTTAAAATTTTCCTCTTAATAACCAGAATGCCAAGTTTACTGAAACTTGGCCAGTAGGTACATGTGACAGAGTGCTGTATAGTTTCCTCAAATGAAAAATTACCTTGAGCTACTTGGATTGATGGTGACAGGGAATACATACTTAAAAACCTCCATAGAAATCTTCTTCTGAAAAACCAACGGGCCCAGATTACTGGTACTTAGCCAGTATACATGTATAGGTACCATAGACTTTGGGCCACTTGTAATTTAGAGGACAAGGGGTGTTTATTTAGACAGATTATAATTATACATGTGCAACAAGGTTGTCAAGGGTGTATAGAGATTTGTCTGACTATGTATGTTTGTACTTGTCTCAAATGGCCTCATCACTCTACAACTTCATTTCATAACCGATAATATCACAAAGCTTCAACCATTAAGTCTTCACAAATATCACATCATTTACTTGTTCATATTTCGACATTCTACCATCAAAAACTAGGTCACTGTTACTTAAATTGAATTTTACTGTCACCACTCTACTCTCTGAGCTAAGATTTTTAACCCATTGTAACAAAACTGTTTAGATACTAGACAGCCTCACAGGGTATGATTTAGTGTCAGTTTAGACAGGTTATGATTTAGGGTCTGTTTAGATAGGTTATGATTTAGTGTCAGTTTAGACAGGTTATGATTTAGGGTCTGTTTAGACAGGGTATGATTTAGTGTCTGTTTAGACAGGGTATGATTTAGTGTCTGTTTAGACAGGATACGATTTAGTGTCTATTCAGACAAGTTATAATTAAGAAGTCAAGGTTTTCTGTTGATGCTGGTTTTCAGTTAATAAATGAGTGAATTTTACGTTTGAATCATTGAGAATAGCTCGTTCTGTTGACCACACTATCAAGCCTTCGTGTGACCCTGAATTACTCGACACAATGTTGTATTGCCTTGAATGACTATACCAGTTCAAAGATGTGATAACATCCAATTTCATTATCAACAAGAGTTAATGGGATTAAGATTGATATGATTTCGTATCACAGTGCGTGAGGGTAATAAAAGACAAGGCCTTAGTAACAAATATATCCACGGTCTGTACTGTAGAGATTGTGTCAATCACTGTATTCACTTCGGCCATTTAAATCTTCTACTGCACAAAGAAATCATTAGCATCAGTTCCTTTAAAAATTAAAAATCTGAAGGCCCATACCTGTATTTCTGTGTTTATGGACAAAACCTTCAGATTTAAATAGTACATTGGAATGTTTAAGGGTATTTAAATGGGTCTGATCTGTGTTTTAAACATTTATACACTATACTAGTACAATGTATTAGTGAAGTGAAAGCAAGTTCAAACCTGTGCTATAAGTGGCACGTACACTTTCCTGTTGTGTACATTGATTGGTTAAATTCCCTACTTACCTGTTTACAGGTGAAGTAGAGCTATAAATAGGGTACTTTGGATGTTTATTTTTTAAGAGTGCTTGTTTAATACATTCTATGACATGTATTCGCAGATGGTGTTGACTTCATTCATAAAACATTTTTTTATTTACTTTTTCTTATACCATGCCCTCGTGTGTGTGTACACATACACTGGGATATTAAATATTACTTAAGCTTGTGACTTTACAGTTTTATTATGCTCACCTGGCAGCCCTAAGGACCTCTTGTTACCCCCCCCCCCCCCCCCCTCCCCCTCCTCCTTCCAACTACAGCAGGGATGGCCTCAGTAAAGAGGTTCCATTTATTTTGCTGCTCTGATACATCATGTAAATGTGAATCTAAAAAGTATTTTCCACCTGGTTGACCCTGAAAAAACGAAAATTGATGATGGTGGTGTTGAATGATACCATCTTTAAATAAATCTATACAGGATGCCACTTACTTGTGGGGACCTGATCAATAGTTCGAGGAATTCATGGTATTTGAGTAATGTGAAGTTGGTTGAATATGAACAAACTAAGTCAGGACCGAAAAACAGTTTGACGAATGAATGGTATTCGAGTAAACCATGGCTAGGTTCGAGTAAGTGGGGTTTTACTATATTTCCAGTAACTAGATATTATTCAGTTGAATATATTGTTCCAACACATCAAAAACACCTTGCTTAATCATAAAGATATGGGATACATAGAGTTGTGTATTATATTTTGCTTGACCTATGGTAACAGTTAGATTTGTGCCGTTGACAGGAAGTGCTCCAAGACATTGAGGGAATCAAGGAGGATATCACCCGGGTCAAGGAACGCGGACGACAGATTGTGGAAATATCGGATCCTGAAGGCTACAAGGCGATGCAGGCTACACTCACCATGTTGTCTGACAGGGTAGAGAGCCTACAGGCTATGGCCGACAACAAGGGCAGACAACTCCAGGTATACTTGTTATACCTCATAACATTGAGAAGGAAGATGGGACAAAGAATTACAGAATTGTCGATGATTACTGGTTAACCGTTCACAAAGTTGTTAATCTGAAATTAATCTCAATTACCAGTTTATTGCAAATTTCTTAAAAATATATATTAAAATGGATGTTTTTGTGTATTCCATTCATCAATTTTGATCAACAGCTGTTTGTTGTTTGAGTTACCTCCCTTTTATTGCGACTCTGCCTCCGAGTTAACTGAAAAGTTGAAACCTTAAATCAGTAGTTGACCACTATTTTGTTTTGACAACCAAAATTGATCGGCCAGTGATTTTGTTCAGGATTGCCAACTCTACTAGAATATCTGATTATTTATCAACTTAAGCGATCTCATTCACGATTAAGACTGTGTGTAATATATTCAATGTTTGACTATTGCAGACTGCAGTAAAAGACAAGGAAAAACACAATATTTCCCTGAATGCATACAAAAAACGAGTGAAAGAGCTTGAGGACTGGCTAGATGAGATGAAGATTCGACAGTCAGCCACCCCCCTACCCTCCGACGCTGTCGACTCCCTCAAATACAACCTCCAGGAAAATCAGGTATACATCTATAGTTTATTTAGTACAATTATGTTACACCCCAAAAAACTGAAATGCCTGAGTATATTGTAAGGTGCAGCATCTGTCCTGTGTGTGGCCGTCCAATCTTTTTAAGCGTTTCTTGTTGACAGTTGAAAGCCCCAGAGTCCTATTATATTTAACCCTATTTTGTTCTATAAAGTGTCAATTAATGATTAACGACCATTATACCTACATTAAAGACCATGAAATGTGGAAAAGTTGCAATATTACTTTAATGAGAATATTTTCCCATATGATATATGTGTAAATGACCGTGAAAGAATGCAGGTGCTTTCAGTTGATTCTTGGTGCAATTTATTAGGTCCCAATATATAAATAACATTATTTCATCAGAAATTATAAAAAAAAAACTGATATTAAGAGAAATTCACCTCAAAGTACATGATATTAACCAAATAAAATTACATAGATTATATAGAGGGAAAAATTTTGTTTTGGAAACACATTGATATGAAGAGGATTGTGATATTAACAGGGGTGATATTAAGTAGAATCCACTGTATACGTTTATCAGGGTTGGCTGTTATGGTGGTGTGAATGTCGTTACAGGTGCTCCAGGACGAGATCAATGACAAGCTACAGCTGATATCTGACCTGGCTGTTCAGTGTGACAATCTGTGTGACATGGAAACTCCAGCCAACGCTGAGAAACTCAAGTCACAGCTCACCAATCTCCAGACTCAACTGGGAAATCTAAAACTCGCCTCCATAGAGAAACAGGCACCTCTACGCTCAGCCATAAAGGAGAGTGAACGGAGGAAGAAAGAAATGGATGAATACGAAAATAACTTGAAGAAACTTCAGCAATGGGTGACGGATACTAAACAGATGACAATGGCGCCGGTCCATGTAGAACCTCTCATTATTGGGGAGGACCAAATCAACCTACAACAGGTAATCAGGTCTTCCCAACAGTTTCTTCAGGTCTTCCCCAGGGTTTCCTCAGATCTTTCTGAGGGTTTCAGGTGTTCCCCAGGGTTTCAGGTCTTCTCCAGGGTTTCCTCGGATCTTCCTGAGGGTTTCAGGTGTTCCCCAGGGTTTCAGGTCTTCCCCAGGGTTTCCTCGGATCTTCCTGAGGGTTTCAGGTGTTCCCCAGGGTTTCAGGTCTTCCCCAGGGTTTCCTCGGATCTTCCTGAGGGTTTCAGGTGTTCCCCAGGGTTTCAGGTCTTCCCCAGGGTTTCCTCGGATCTTCCTGAGGGTTTCAGGTGTTCCCCAGGGTTTCAGGTCTTCCCCAGGGTTTCCTCGGATCTTCCTGAGGGTTTCAGGTGTTCCCCAGGGTTTCAGGTCTTCCCCAGGGTTTCCTCGGATCTTCCTGAGGGTTTCAGGTGTTCCCCAGGGTTTCAGGTCTTCTCCAGGGTTTCAGGTCTTCCCGATGGTTTCCTCAGATCTTCCTGAGGGTTTCCCCAGATCTTCCCAAGGGTTTCCCCAGATCTTCCAGAGGGTTTCCCCAGATCTTCCCAAGGGTTTCCCCAGATCTTCCCGAGGGTTTCCCCAGATCTTCCTGAGGGCTCCCTCTGGTCTTCCCGAGAGTTTCCTCAGGTCTTTCTGAGAGTTTCCTTAGCTGTTTCTGTCAGTGTTTCCTCAGGTCTTTCTGAGGGTTTCCTTAGGTCTTCCCAAAGGTCAGCACAAGGGTTTGGCTAAAATCTTTCCCCAAGTGTAGGAGCTTCCTTGTCAGAATCTCCCGGGAGGGAGGATTTCTCTTTCTTACAGTCAAAATAAGATGTTTGGTAAATGGTAAATCCAGTAAGTTTAACACACGATCATCAACGGCACATGGAAAATTTGTCAAAACTGCTGATAATACACGGCATGGTTAGACAGCATGTGGTGATGTCATGCTGTCAACATTTTCTAAGCTATCTGGTATTGATGGATGTATTGTTTGAATAGTACAAGTAAAACACATCTGTTGATTGTTAGAGAAATGATAATGTGTTTTTTTACATAAAGAAGCTGAAGTCCGACCTGCTTGAGCACCGCCAGTTGGTACAACAGATCTCCAGTGATGCTGCGGGTCACGATGCTCGAGACGAGCCTCCGTCTGACCTCGCAGCCATCAGTGAGGAGGACCTGAAACAGAGGTGGCAGGAGATCAGCTCGGAGCTTGCTCTACGAAAACAGAGTCTGACGGACATGCTGCACAAGAAAGACTCTATGGTAATATCCCTACATCTCTTTATAAGTTCTCATCTCGTGTCATTTGGACAGTCTTTTTGTTTTTAAATTTCATCCAATTTTCTAATAGTTACATCCATGTAATCAACAATAAAATTCTGAAGTTTTACATCTGCACCTACTTATATAATCTGGGCGTTTTTTGTGTGAGTTATGCCCCTTTAAACAATCCCTTTACAGGATGTTGGGAGGGGCTACCCTGCAGGCTGGCTGCCAGCAACCGAGACCAGTGGTCAACTGAAAGATGTCCGCCAGAGTCTGGCAGAGCTCAGCAACCTCTGGGGTCAGCTGCAGACCCAGGTCGAGGACCGACAGGTTCGACTTGACCGTGCCCTTGAGTTCCAGCAGAAGTACCAGGACGCCCTACAGACCATATCCTCCTGGCTTGACCTTGCTGAGCAGAAGCTTTTCTCTCCGGACATAGACATGGACGCTGGCCAGCAGGTCCAGAAAAATGAGGTAACAGATTATAAGCTGGCCAGAGTGTATCAAAGACTATAGGCTGGCCAGAATGTGTAACAGACTATAGGCTGGCCAGAATGTGTCACAGACAATAGGCTGGCCAGAATGTGTCACAGACTATAGGCTGGCCAGAATGTGTCACAAATCGTAGTTCTACAATAAAAGTAGAAATGTTATCTTTCTGTGGTTGGTTAGTGGGATAAGTTTCCAGCTGTCTGTATTGATTGGTTAGAGGACTTCAGTAAGCATGATGTGTACTCTCCTGTCACCACACCTGGCCAGTGTAGGCTACCACACCTGGCCAGTGTAGGCTACCACACCTGGCCAGTGTAGGCTACCACACCTGGCCAGTGTAGGTTACCACACCTGGCCAGTGTAGGCTACCACACCTGGCTAGTGTAGGCTACCACACCTGGCCAGTGTAGGCTACCACACCTGGCCAGTGTAGGCTGCGTAACCTAGAAGCGTTCACTAGGATGAAGGGCTGTTAGATCATTCACATGGAATGATACCATGATCATGTTTCAAGGTCACTATCATCAAATGTATAAAACCTTACAACGATTTCTTCTTGATAACCAAGATACCTGGGATTTAGATATCTACCTTGTCCATAGTGCATTAAAAGCAATTAAAAGTTTTGCTCAAATAAATGAATGATCCTGGCACACTGTCACAGAGATAAGATGAGTAAGAATATATATATGACTTCAGCTAAGTGACCTTGGCCAATGTTAAAGGTTACATAGGTTAAATATGTTTAAGCCTTTAAACAACTCGTTCTGAATACATACAAGGCCTGAGGTAAAATATTTAATCTGTTGCTTGGGTGATGGATTATCGAGAGTGAGCACATACAATATAACCTTGACCCCTATGACCTTATTTCTGTTGCATGCTAGATAACCTTGACCTCTATGACCTTGTACTTTAATGCTGTTGCATGCTATGAAGTGCTGAACAAGAACAGGAGACCTACAAACTTTGGTTAATTAGTAAAACAGAGATATCTAAACTGTATATTAAGAAAGTGAGATACATGTGCTACATTGTATCTATGGAAGCCTAATTTGTTGTGTTGTGTTTGTAACAGGCTCTACAGCGAGAGATCCGACTCCTCCAGAACGAGATTGGCCTGATGGGGCGTACCTCTCAGGAACTACTCTCATCAGTCAACAAAGAAAGTCAAGGCCTTGTGGAGGACAGCCTTGCCAACCTCAACAGTAGGGTCCAGATCCTGGAGGAACAGGCTCGTAGCCAAGGCGACAAGCTCCGCCAGGTGGATAAACAGGCCAAACACTATCAGGTACACCCAACAACTTCACATCATCTTATGTTGCAGAATTCTCAAATACATTGATCTGTATGAACAACCCATACAACCATTTGTTTTAATTGAATACATACAATGCCTGTTTGCTTTGAAGTGATGACATGGAAGGACGTCCAGTTCACCTCACTCAGAGGCCTGATGCTGTAATAAGGGGGGATTGGATAATAACTTACAAATGATTGCTAAAGTATTCAGGTGGGATACAGGCCCTCTGGACCTCTTGGCATATTGTATTCACATTAAAAAATCTATTGAAAATTCAGCTTTTTAACATAAATTATATCCTGACTATGGTATGGATGATGTTTGACCGTAATTTGTATTTAAATTATTTTATTTTTATTTTTAAATGACAGGATGATTTGAGAAATCTCCAGAAGAAGCTCGCCGAGATACGGACAGCTATGGTGACCAGTAGTTCTGCATCCTCACTCGACCAGCTGATCTCAGACATGCAGGTAGTGAATGGTTACCTTCTGACCTAGCTCTAAACTCTGTCTTGTTACGGTATGGTGCAGCGTCTGTCATCTTCTTCTTCTTCTAATACTTCTAACTGATTACTGAGGTCCAGTAATGGGTGTGTTAGTAGGTCTATACATGGGTTTGTTACTATAGGTACGGGGGATTGGGTGTTAAAACTCTTTCTCACCCGATTCCAATGTCACCAAGAACTCCCACAACAACCAGATTGGTTTACATCCTTGCCTAAGAGAGATGGAGCCCCGAAGGAAGAAACAATAACAATACCTGTCGTTAATTTGAAATAATTACCTTTTATATTTGCCATGTAAGCAGAACCCACTGAGCCTCTTGATTGACTTGTTTATCGCATTTTCTTCCAGTAGAGTTTATACATTCCTATGCTTTTGATAAAAAAAAATCTTTTTTATCTTTAAATTAATTAAAATTTAAGTAAGATGAATTTGTTTTAAGATTTCCCAGTCTGACTGGTAATATGAAACTTGAATGTAATGGAACCTGTAACTTAACATGTGATGATGTCATGACTGTCAGTAAAGCAGTATTTCTCCTTGATGTAGACGTCGGAGGCCTACAGACAAATGATGGTAGGGTCAGGCTGTGCTTTAAGCCTCCAAACAGCCTTTTTAAAGATGATCACTTTGCAATATCTCTGTGTGTGTGGATCCCCCTCTGTTACAAATACGTGTGTGTGGAGCTCCCTCCGTAACAAACACATATGTGTGGATCCCCCTCTGTAACAAACACATGTGTGTGGATCCCCCTCTGTAACAAACACATGTGTGTGGATCCCCCTCTGTAACAAACACATGTGTGTGTTGAGCCCCTTCTGTGTCAAACACATGTGTGTGTGGAGCCCCCTCTGTGAGAAACACATGTGTGTGGATCCCCCTCTGTAACAAACACATGTGTGTTGAGCCCCCTCTGTAACAAACATGTGTGTGTGTGTGTGTGGATCCCCCTCTGTAACAAACACATGTGTGTGGATCCCCCTCTGTAACAAACACATGTGTGTGTGGATCCCCCTCTGTGAGAAACACATGTGTGTGTGGATCCCCCTCTGTGATAAACACATGTGTGTGTGGAAACCCCTCTGTAACAAACACATGTGTGTGTGGATCCCCCTCTGTGACAAGCACGTGTATGTGGATCCCCATCTGTAACAAACACATGTGTGTGTGGATCCCCCTCTGTAACAAACACATGTGTGTGTGGATCCCCCTCTGTGATAAACACATGTGTGTGTGGAGCCCCCTCTGTAACAAACACATGTGTGTGTGGAGCCCCCTCTGGAACAAACACATGTGTGTGTGGAGCCCCCTCTGTGATTAACTTATGTGTGTGGATCCCTCTCTGTAACAAACACATATGTGTGGATCCCCCTCTATTACAAATACATATGTGTGGATCCCCCTCTGTAACAAACTTATGTGTGTGGATCCCCCTCTGTAACAAACACATGTGTGTGTTGAGCCCCCTCTGTAACAAAAAAATGTGTGTGTGGATCTCCCTCTGTGAGAAACACATGTGTGTGGATCCCCCTCTGTAACAAACACATGTGTGTGTGGAGCCCCCTCTGTAACAAACACGTGTGTGTGGAGCCCCCTCTGGAACAAACATGTGTGTGTGGAGCCCCCTCTGTGATTAACTTATGTGTGTGGATCCCTCTCTGTAAAAAACACATATGTGTGGATCCCCCTCTGTTACAAATACATATGTGTGGATCCCCCTCTGTAACAAACACATGTGTGTGTGTTGAGCCCCCTCTGTAACAAAAAAAATGTGTGTGTGGATCCCCCTCTGTGAGAAACACATGTGTGTGGATCCCCCTCTGTAACAAACACATGTGTGTGTGGATCCCCCTCTGTAACAAACACATGTGTGTGTGGATCCCCCTATGTGACAAACACGGGTGTGTGGATCCCCCTCTATAACAAACACATGTGTGTGTGGATCCCCTTCTGAAACAAACACATGTGTGTGTGGAGCCCCCTCTGTAACAAAAAAATGTGTGTGTGGATCCCCCTCTGTGACAAACACATGTGTGTGTGGATTCCCCTCTGTGATAAACACATGTGTGTGTGGATCCCCCTCTGTAACAAACACATGTGTGTGTGGATCCCCTTCTGTAACAAACACATGTGTGTGTGGATCCCCCTCTGTGAGAAACACATGTGTGTGGATCCTCCTCTGTAACAAACACATGTGTGTGGAGCCCCCTCTGTGATAAACACATTTGTGTGGATCCCCCTCTGTAACAAACACATGTGTGTGAAGCCCCCTCTGTTACAAACACATGTGTGTAGAGCCCCCTCTGTGATAAACACATGTGTGTGGAGCCCCCTCTGTGACCAACACATGTGTGTGTGGATCCCCCTCTGGAACAAACACATGTGTGTGGTGCCCCTTCTGGAACAAACACATGTATGTGGATCCCCCTCTGTAACAAACGCATGTGTGTGGAGCCACCTCTGCGATAAACACATGTGTGTGGAGCCCCCTCTGAGACAAACACCTGTGTGTGTGGATCCCCTTCTGTGTCAAACACATGTGTGTGTGGATCCCCCTCTGTAACAAACACGTGTGTGTGGAGCCCCCTCTGTAACAAACACATGTGTGTGTGTATCCCCCTCTTTGACAAACACATGTGTGTGTGGATCCCCCTCTGTAACAAACACATGTGTGTGTGTATCCCCCTCTTTGACAAACACATGTGTGTTGAGCCCCCTTCTGTGTCAAACACATGTGTGTGTGGATCCCCTTCTGTGTCAAACACATGTGTGTGTGGATCCCCCTCTGTAACAAACACATGTTTGTGTGGAGCCCCCTCTGTAACAAACACATGTGTGTGTGGATCCCCCTCTGTGATAAACACGTGTGTGTGGATCCCCCTCTGTAACAAACACATGTGTGTGTGGAGCCCCTTCTGTGTCAAACACATGTGTGTGTGGAGCCCCCTTTGTAACAAACACATGTGTGTGTGGATCCCCCTCTGGAACAAACACATGTGTGTAGTGCCCCCTCTAGAACAAACACGTGTGTGGTGCCCCCTCTGGAACAAACACATGTGTGTGGTGCCCCCTCTGTAACAAACACATGTGTCTGTGTGGATACCCCTCTGAGAAAACACATGTGTGTGTGGATCCCCATCTGTAACAAACACATGTGTGTGTGGATCCCCCTCTGTAACAAACACATGTGTGTGTGGATCCCCCTCTGTGATAAACACATGTGTGTGTGGAGCCCCCTCTGTAACAAACACATGTGTGTGTGGAGCCCCCTCTGGAACAAACACATGTGTGTGTGGAGCCCCCTCTGTGATTAATTTATGTGTGTGGATCCCTCTCTGTAACAAACACATATGTGTGGATCCCCCTCTGTTACAAATACATATGTGTGGATCCCCCTCTGTAACAAACTTATGTGTGTGGATCCCCCTCTGTAACAAACACATGTGTGTGTTGAGCCCCCTCTGTAACAAACACATGTGTGTGTGGATCCCCCTCTGTGATAAACACGTGTGTGTGGATCCCCCTCTGTAACAAACACATGTGTGTGTGGAGCCCCTTCTGTGGCAAACACATGTGTGTGTGGAGCCCCCTTTGTAACAAACACATGTGTGTGTGGATCCCCCTCTGGAACAAACACATGTGTGTAGTGCCCCCTCTAGAACAAACACGTGTGTGGTGCCCCCTCTGGAACAAACACATGTGTGTGGTGCCCCCTCTGTAACAAACACATGTGTCTGTGTGGATACCCCTCTGAGAAAACACATGTGTGTGTGGATCCCCATCTGTAACAAACACATGTGTGTGTGGATCCCCCTCTGTAACAAACACATGTGTGTGTGGATCCCCCTCTGTGATAAACACATGTGTGTGTGGAGCCCCCTCTGTAACAAACACATGTGTGTGTGGAGCCCCCTCTGGAACAAACACATGTGTGTGTGGAGCCCCCTCTGTGATTAATTTATGTGTGTGGATCCCTCTCTGTAACAAACACATATGTGTGGATCCCCCTCTGTTACAAATACATATGTGTGGATCCCCCTCTGTAACAAACTTATGTGTGTGGATCCCCCTCTGTAACAAACACATGTGTGTGTTGAGCCCCCTCTGTAACAAACACATGTGTGTGTGGATCCCCCTCTGTGATAAACACGTGTGTGTGGATCCCCCTCTGTAACAAACACATGTGTGTGTGGAGCCCCTTCTGTGGCAAACACATGTGTGTGTGGAGCCCCCTTTGTAACAAACACATGTGTGTGTGGATCCCCCTCTGGAACAAACACATGTGTGTAGTGCCCCCTCTAGAACAAACACGTGTGTGGTGCCCCCTCTGGAACAAACACATGTGTGTGGTGCCCCCTCTGTAACAAACACATGTGTCTGTGTGGATACCCCTCTGAGAAAACACATGTGTGTGTGGATCCCCATCTGTAACAAACACATGTGTGTGTGGATCCCCCTCTGTAACAAACACATGTGTGTGTGGATCCCCCTCTGTGATAAACACATGTGTGTGTGGAGCCCCCTCTGTAACAAACACATGTGTGTGTGGAGCCCCCTCTGGAACAAACACATGTGTGTGTGGAGCCCCCTCTGTGATTAATTTATGTGTGTGGATCCCTCTCTGTAACAAACACATATGTGTGGATCCCCCTCTGTTACAAATACATATGTGTGGATCCCCCTCTGTAACAAACTTATGTGTGTGGATCCCCCTCTGTAACAAACACATGTGTGTGTTGAGCCCCCTCTGTAACAAAAAAATGTGTGTGTGGATCCCCCTCTGTAACAAACACATGTGTGTGTGGATCCCCCCTCTGTAACAAACACATGTGTTGGGATCCCCCTCTGTGATAAACACGTGTGTGTGAATCCCCCTCTGTAACAAACACATGTGTGTGTGGAGCCCCTTCTGTGTCAAACACATGTGTGTGTGGAGCCCCCTTTGTAACAAACACATGTGTGTGTGGATCCCTTTTCTGGAACAAACACATGTGTGTAGTGCCCCCTCTGGAACAAACACATGTGTGGTGCCCCCTCTGGAACAAACACATGTGTGTGGTGCCCCCTCTGTAACAAACACATGTGTCTGTGTGGATACCCCTCTGAGAAAACACATGTGTGTGTGAAGCCCCCTCTGTAACAAACACATGTGTGTGTGTGGATCCCCCTCTGTAGCAAACACATGTGTGTGTGGATCCCCCTCTGTGATAAACACATGTGTTGGGAGCCCCCTCTGTGACAAACACGTGTGTGTTTAGAACCCTATCTAGTGTCAATCAGCTTTGAAAATTCATGTACATGTATAATGTAAAAGGCATTATTTGGAGGCGTATACCAGATTTTTTTCTTGTTAGATTATTCAAGTAATTAAGCTTTTATTCAGATAAATGTTGATTTTATTATGAAGTCTTTAATCTGTGACTGTTGATATTTTGTGATTTATCTAAAGTGGAACCATCCTGATAAATTTGAATGCAGGCCCCACATAGTAGTGGTCACACTTGTGTAGTCTGCCATGAATTTGTTTCCCTTTCTTTCCAGATATTTTTATTGGAAGAAAAATATGTGTGTATACTTTTTAATTTACCTACAATCACAAATGATGTAGAAATTTTGATTCCGTTGCTTTGTATGTTACACCTAAATATACAACATAAATCATAATGTTTTAAAAGGTGAAGTAATGGAAACAGTTTTAATCAAAGTTTCAATAGGAAAGGTGCAAAATAAAATCAAATTCCAGTGAAATAATACCTTGACTATGTAAAATCTGTTCTGCAATTCAAAGTCAATACTGAGGTATTTATAGAGATAACGTAATAAAAATATGTAGACTAAATTAAGAGACAGTAAGATACATGGTCCCAGGGAGTTATGTTGAGTGAGACACACTGTGGCTGTATATTATTTATTTACATGCTAAGTAGTCTGTCACATTTTGATGGTTTGACTGGTACTACCCGTGTATCATTGTTAAGTTTGAATTATTTCTGTTCCTCCCCTCACTATTTACCGTTATTTTATCCTGTGTATTGACATGGTGCCTTTGTTCTCACACTGAAACGTCTGCTTCAATTCTCAGTTAGTTGTGTAAACTTTTTGTTACATTTATTTCTGCTACAAATTACATATATGCTGGTGATTGTCACAGTTGCAGAGGACACGCTAAAACGATATTCTTTCAGCGTTCGATTAGCATGCTTAGAAAAAACAATCAATTAGAACAATCACAATTTAACAAACAAACTTCCTGAACATGTTTATCAGCATCAAGTGTTAATTCTTTTAAAAACAAGCTAGACAGTCACTGGAAAAACCCAGAACTGTTCTTTAATTACAAAGCAAGAACTGAATCAAAGTCACAAATGTATGTATGTAAACAGGATGGAATCGCTAGAAATTTGTAATTTATGTGTATATAATATATATGTATTGTGAGTCTGGTATAGAGGACTAAATTATGTAGTCCTGAACTGGAAATAAACTTAACTTAATAAATCCAAAAATAGTTGAATCACCTGAAATTTAATGTCGGAGAGTGGTTTTAATCAGTTCAGCCATTATAGCACCGCGTAAGTATGAATTCAAGTCATGAGTAAATATACTTGTGATGGAAATTGAATGGTATAGACACAGTATTCAATATTTACTTTCGATAAAAAAGATTACCAACAAAGGGAGTGAACTTTCTTGCTGGCCTTGCCACAGTTGAGTTCCCTTCTAATGTAATGCTAATAATCAATAAATCCTGCCTTTTAAATTACCTGGGTTAGCTCGTCTGTATACCTGTTCAGGTACACATAAACAAATCCTCTCAGGTAAATATAAGTCTCTAATACCTGCTTTGTCAATATTAAAATGTTCAAACTGTGATTATCATTGATCCATACCTACATTAGACTGACACTTGTAGTACTGTTACATAACTGGTAGGTATAGAGCTGAGACACGCTGAAATATGTCCGTCTGACCTGTCTCTGGTCAGGGTACCAATCAGATTAAAGTTGTATGGATCATGAGATAATCAAGTAGAATTATCAGAACTGACAATGATCAGAGAAGATTATAATAACAGAAATGACTTGTCAGGTATTAATCCCAATAAAGGGCCAGGATCGCAGTATCTCACCAACAACACCAAGGAGTCTAACGTACTGTGCTTTTTCTCCCCAAACAGAGAATTGAGGCTCAGATGAAGAAATGTGAAAATCAACTGGAAGAATTGAAGAGGAAGGGACAGGAGTTATCTGTCCTTGCTCCTCAGATGGTTAGCCCAACAGAACTGAATGCCCTTCAATCAAGTTACAGAGATCTCAGACAAAAGGTTTGTTGTTCATATCCTGATAAAGTTATAGAGATCTCAGACATAAGGTTTATTGTTACTGTCTGATAAAGCTACAGAGATCTCAGACAAAAGGTTTGTTGTTCCTGTCCTGATAAAGTTACAGAGATCTCAGACAAAAGGTTTGTTGCTCATATCCTGATAAAGTTATAGAGATCTCAGACAAAAGGTTTGTTGTTCCTGTCCTGATAAACTAGAGATCTCGGACAAAAGGTTTGTTGTTACTGTCTGATAAACTAGAGATCTCGGACAAAAGGTTTGTTGTTACTGTTCTGATAAAGCTACAAAGATCTTTGACAAAAGGTTTGTTGTAACTGTCTGATAAAGTTACAAAGATCTTTGAAAAAAGGTTTGTTGTAACTGTCTGATAAAGTTACAGAGATCTTGGACAAAAGGTTTGTTGTAACTGTCTGATAAACTAGAGATCTCGGACAAAAGGTTTGTTGTAACTGTCTGATAAAGCTACAGAGATCTTGGACAAAAGGTTTGTTGTTACTGTCTGATAAAGTTACAGAGATCTTGGACAAAAGGTTTGTTGTTACTGTCTGATAAAGTTACAGAGATCTCAGACAAATCATAGGTTTAATTGTTGTCTCAGATGTGATTGTGTTATGGACTTATGGTACTGTACAGTGTCCCTGTGTTATAGTACAGTGTCCCTGTGCTATAGTACGGTGTCCTTGTGTTATAGTACGGTGTCCCTGTGTTATAGTACGGTGACCCTGTGCTATACCTGTGTTATACCTGTGTTATACCTGTGTTAAACGTCTGTTATACCTGTGTTATACCTGTGTTATATGACTATGTTTTAGGTGATGGATAAGAAGGCTGATCTGCTACAGTCCATGTCCATACAGGACCAGTATGAGAAGATGTTACTCGACTATGCTGAGTTCCTGGAGACAGCTCAGGATAAACTCAAGTCTGATGCGATTACTGCTCGGGATCTGGACAGTCTCAAGCACCAGCTGGCTGCCCACAAGGTATTGCAGAGTTTGCTTACATCCCTGCAACAAAGTTAACAGTTGGGAAAATATTAGCAAATCTTTTCTGAAATTCAAGAAGCTTCACATTTGCATTAAAACAACTCCAAAAGTACTCCACCATTACAGATAATGCTAGGTAACATAACTTGTATATAAGGCAGGGTAAGGTGGTTAATTGGGGTTATCTTACTTATCAAGGTAAATTTCTTTGTATTGCTTGTTCGACCGGTTTAAACTTCTGCACTGATTTTAACATTACTTAAAACACAGAACCTGTACATTAAGGGGATATGTCAGTTATACTACACAGAACCTGTACATTAAGGGGATATGTCAGTTATACTACACAAAATCTGTACATTAAAGGCATATGTCAGTTATACAACACAGTATCTGTACATTAAGGGGATATGTCAGTTATACAACACAGTACCTGTACATTAAGGGGATATGTCAGTTATACTACACAAAATCTGTACATTAAAGGCATATGTCAGTTATACAACACAGTATCTGTACATTAAGGGGATATGTCAGTTATACAACACAGTATCTGTACATTAAGGGGATATGTCAGTTTTACAACACAGAACCTGTACATTAAGGGGATATGTCAGTTATACTACACAGAACCTGTACATTAAGGGGATATGTCAGTTATACTACACAGAACCTGTACATTAAGGGCATATGTCAATTATACTACACAGAACCTGTACATTAAGGGGATATGTCAGTTATACAACACAGTACCTGTACATTAAGGGGATATGTCAGTTATACAACACAGAACCTGTACATTAAGGGCATATGTCAATTATACTACACAGAACCTGTACATTAAGGGCATATGTCAGTTATACAATAACAGCTACAATATACATGGCATTTGCTGTGTTTTCCCTTGGGTACTATTTCCAAGACAATGAATCTATCTGATTGAAATTTCGTGAATTATCTTGCAGGATTTCTTCAGTGACCTTGAGGTTCACCGGGCCATGCTAGACTCCCTAGCCACACAGACTGATCAGGCAACACAGAACAAGCACGCTGCCCAGAACTCCAGACTGACCAATCTGACATATGTCATACAGGACAAAGCCAGTCTCTTTGGACAAAAACTTGACCGCTTAGTCAGACAGTGGACAGAGCTTAACGAGAAGCACAGCAGATTGCAACGATTTCTAGATACCATTGAGGAAGAAGTACCAGCTCCGGTCTCCAATTCTGACTCCATGGCGACCATTCAGGAGAAAATGGCGACCTACGAGCGGCTACAGAAGGAAATCACCGAGGAGAAGCCGATCCTATACCAGGTGGTAGACAAGGGCAAACAACTCCTACATAGCATCACATGTCCAACGCTGGAAAACTCCGTCGCTGAGGCGGGAGAACGATGGGTCACACTCACCACCAACATCACGCATGAACTCAAAAAGTAAAAAAAAAAAAACAGTGGTCTACAGTCAAACCTCATTATCTCAAAGTCCAAGGGAGGTGGGGGGCTCGAGGGAGGGAGGTGGGGCTCAAAAAAAACTTTCCCAAAGTATTCAAATTTAGGGTGTTTGGTATGAAGTTTGACCAAGACTGAAAAGTAAATACCTTGAAGTAAAAGGGGTCTTCTAGTAATATGAGTTTGAGAAATTGAGATTTGACTGTGTATACAGAAAACATTATAGAAGACCACAATTAGAGTATAAATCATTTCATTCTGTACTTATAAAACTTTCAACATTTTTAGTAAAAAATCAAGGTTTCAAAAATTGTCCATTATCATGAAGTTTAGCAAAGTGATATTATATAAGGCATTTTGATACTTAAAAGTTCTCCAAAAATTGTATTCCAAATAACAAAATGATTATTCAGGGAGTGAATATACTTTTACTTTAAAAGTACAGGAAATATACCTTCTTAATTGTCATGCTCATAATATCCTGGAAAAGGACAGGATAAAGATAGATAAACTTAATTTTCAGCAGTACATATACACTTCATGATTTGATTTCTAAACTTCAGAACTGAAACACTTGGGGACCAACTGCAAGAATTTGAAGGCGAAGCAACTCTATTTAGGTCCTGGCTTAGCACAGCCAAGCTCAAACTTGGTGACATCAAACACCTATCCGAGCAGGATCAACACAGCATTGCAACCATCCGTGGAAAGGTTGATAAACTCCTGGTAAGGCATTATTGTCTTTGAATGTGACTGTCTTTCTGAATGTTTTGTGTACTTAGTAGTTGGTGAACTGAGGGTATATTATGGGATGTTGTTAGCCAGAAGTTTGTCCTTGGTGAACTGAGGGTATGTTATGGGATGTTATTAGCCAGAAGTTTGTCCTATGTGAACTGAGGGTATATTATGGGATGTTGTTAGCCAGAAGTTTGTCCCTGTATTAAGTAAATGTATTCTATGGTGCAGCTGTTTTCGTCTGCCAATTTGGAGTATTTAGTTTTATGTATTACTGTACCTAATTCCAGGAATTCCGTAAGGAAGTGGAGGTACAGATCCCCCTGAAGAACAAGATACTGTCCGTAGGTAACCAGCTGTCACAGAACGCCAGCTACAGCACGGCCGACCTCGAGGCACGCCTCGCCTGGTTCGAGGACCAATGGGGTCTCCTACAACACGACATAGGGAAGGCAGAGGAGTACCTCCACACAGCACAGATGGACCTGATGCCCTCTCGGCAAGCTCTTCACGAACTGGGGACGTGGCTAAATGACATGGAGGCGGCTGTCGGTGAAGAAAACCAGCGACCAGTCAAGGACCATGCTGATATAGAAATCCTCCTAAAAAAATTCAAGGTAAAAATTGTATCTCCTACTTTTTTATGCATCTGGCTGGGACATATAGTGTTGCCCGGGTTGGCTTTTATTTTGTATTCCGTCATTTCGCCAGTCATAATTTTATTTCTATTCATTTAATCTCTAATAAATATAGATATTGACTTGTAATGGATAATTATGTTGTTGTTTCTTGATGACATGCAGGTCAAGTTCTGACTTGGTGAAGGTCCATCTATTTTCCAGAGATTTGAACACATTCAACTTTGAGAATTATATTTTTACATTATAATCAGAATTGAGTTAGGAGCAGAGAACTTCTATGTATAAACTCAAGTAGATACAGTATTCAAATCATTGTATTTGGTTGTGAACACTCTACATGTGGCTAAATGTCAATTTTGAAAATTTTCAGGACTTTAAAATAGAATTGCAGAACAAGCAGTTGACGATGGACTTTGTGAATCAGTCAGCGCTGCAGACGAGTGTGCCGGATGGGGATGATGCTCCTGTATCTGCCGACAAGACTGACTTTGCTGAACGTCTGGGTAATCTGAACAAACGTTGGCAGACCCTGAGCCAGGATGTGTCGGAGAAGCTTAAAACACTAGAGATGATGCACAGTAAGTGGGCAGAATATAACCGTGCACTACTCCGCCTCCAGGAGTGGTTCCATGACCAGGAGGATAAAGTCAAGAGGTACCGACTCATCGGCCACGAGGTCAGCATCCGCCAGACCATCAAGGATTGTAAGGTAAGTTGTCATTGACCAGGTTCACAGAAGTCACAAGGTCAGGCTCCATCAGAACCTAAATCCATCTAGGGTATTTTTCTTCAAATTGAGAACAACACAACTTTAGTGGTGGGGCCTCTTGTTGAATACTGTGTATTTCTTTCCCCAGATACTAGAGCGCACCTTGACAAGTAAGGAAGGTGACATTCAGAGCGTAAAAGCGTTGGGGTCCCGCCTGGTTAGTCTAAGCGAGGACTCTCCAGACTGTCAAAAGAACATCCAAGCCAGTATGGACAACCTCGACCAGCAGTGGCGCCACCTATCACAGCAGGTGAAGGAGCTGGATTCCGTGCTACATGACTTCTGTAACCAGTGGCAAGCCTTCTCCAAGGAACTGCAGAACACCAATCAGATCCTGTCGGAGACTGACTACTGTCTGGGTCGCTACAACCTGGTGGGAGGGGACATCACTACCCTCAGGATGCAGGTCGACAAACTCAAGGTGAGGTTTAAAGCTCAGTCAGTACATACAGGAGGATCTTAGTACAAACTCAGGGTGAGGCTTAAAGCTCAGTCAGTACATATAGGGAGGGTCTTAGTACAAACTCAGGGTGAGGCTTAAAGCTCAGTCAGTACATATAGGGAGGGTCTTAGTACAAACTCAGGGTGAGGCTTAAAGCTCAGTCAGTACATACAGGGAGGGTCTTAGTACAAACTCAGGGTATTTAAGGCTTAAAGCTCAGTCAGTACATACAGGGAGGATCTTGGACCCCTCACTTATGTACAAGAAAAAACCTGAGAAAGTAATTCTAACGGAACTCATATAATTGCTATTTGTTAACCAGTATTAATCCAGTTAAATAACATGTTTCTTAAGGATTTTACTTTTATTTTGATCATTAAAAGGGTCTTTCCAGTCATGTATCTTGTTTTCTTTGCAAACAGAGTCTTTGTGGGGAGGTGGAGAGAGGTACAGCTGGTTACGACCGTTTTGTTACCCTTGGAAACCAGTTAATACAAGTCTGTGAGGCACCAGTACGGAAGGAAATCCAGACCACTCTAGCAGATGTCACTGGAAAGTAGGTCTTCGCAGCTTAAGTAGTAGCTTCAAGCAAAAAACAAAACAAAAAAACAGAAAATTAGCAAAATCAGAAAATACATGTACATAACATTAAATTAAGAAATTAACAAAACCCTGAACTTAGCTCAGTTTTAATATAGTCTCGTTAACTTGGAAGATTATTTAGAGAAATGTAACATGAGGATAAGTATTTCGTGTTTAACATTCTAACTTTGTGTCCAGGTGGCGCCGTATGAGCGGAGAGCTGCAGGACCGTAGTGCGCGCTTCGCAGACTGCCTCCAGCAGTGGCAGCAGTACGAGGAGGAGTACAAGTACGCCCGCCGATGGCTCGACACCAAGGAGAGGCAGTGTAACGAGCTGGTGGCCGTACGCGAGGACAGCTCTCGCCGGGAAGAGTGCCTACAACAGAGCAAGGTATGGCAACAGAAACTATCTAAATCGGCAAAAATTTACTACACAATTGTACTAATCTTAACAATTTACAAGGCAAGGTCTACCACAATAAAAATTGTTCTTATCTTAACAATTTACAAGGCAAGGTCTACCACAATAAAAATTGTTCTTATCTTAACAATTTACAAGGCAAGGTCTACCACAATAAAAATTGTTCTTATCTAAACAATTTACAAGGCAAGGTCTACCACAATAACAATTGTTCTTATCTTAACAATTTACAAGGCATTAAGGGCTATCACTAAAAATAGTTGTACTATAATCTTACATCAGTTACTTGACAAATCTTCCTCATTAAACAGTACAAATCTTACACTTTACTAGGCATGGTTAACATGTATTGTATTTTATATTTCTGTTTCTTCCAGGCACTGCAGCGGGAGCTTGACAATTTCCAGTCCCGCCTCGGATCACTCTACCAACTCAGTGACACAATCACGAAAAACATGGACACATCCTCTATTGTTGGGATCACCTCACGCCAGACGGCCATAGAGGCACGCGTCATGGCTTTACGACAAATCCTCGCAAAACAGGTGAAGCTGCTTCAAGGTGATCTGTCACAAAAGCAGCGCTTCACAGATCTGTTTGCATCCATGACAGCGTTCCTTGATGAGGCTGAGCACACCCTTGGTAGCGAAGAGCTTCCGAGCTCTTCTGAGGATCAGGCACTGCGTGAACGATATGAGGAGATCAAATACCTTTCCCTGCAGTTCAATAACAACATGCCCCAGCTGGACGCGCTGAACGACCTTGGGTACAGAATGGCCCTGAGCGAGGAAAGTTCCATGGCACTTCGGGAACTTAACCACACGTTTCAGAGACTCTACAGTGAGACAAAGGAACAGAACAAGATACTTCAGGGGGTCATCCTCATTCAGCAGGACTTCACCGAGAAGTGTGATGCCTGGATGACTTTCCTGGCTCAGACGGAGCAGGATCTGTCCACAGAGATAGCGGGTAACCTGGCCGACCTTACCGACCAACAGAGGAACTGTGAGGTAAAACTTAGTACAGAGGTTTCTGATGTCTGGTTATTTGTAATTTATCATTTTCTCCCAGTTTTTCCCCTATGTCTGTTACTGATTTGGGTTCTAGTTTACTTGAGCTTGTACATGCTTCCTGATAAAAAAGACTCAGCTTATCCCAAGCTTGTCATCACATACTAATTAGCTTCTAGATGAAGTGCTGGCAATTTGTTCGCATTCAACTCTATTTTACTACATTATCTATAATTGTGTGGTCTTTTCTTTTGTCTACAGAAGTTTGAGTCAGACATGTACACCAAACAACAAATTCTACATGCCATCATCAGTGATGGACAGAAGATGATGAAGGAAGGCAAAGTGGAGGACAAAGAAGAGTTCCAGCAAAAGCTTCATCTATTGGCTGAGCAGTGGCAGAGTGTTGTGCGACGGGCCAATCAGAGGAAGGCTATTATAGACAATACTATCAAACAATGGCAGGCATTCAATGAGTTGACAGAGAGGCTTCGTGATTGGCTGACAGAGAAAGAGTTCGGAATGAAGGCTTTTGAGGTTGACTTGGTGTCGCTACAAAAAATAAAAAATCTTCTGGAAAAAGCCCGAGTAAGTTTGATTTATGTTAGAATTACAAATGGTGTTTTCAAAAAATACAAATTTAATCTTTGTAAATCTTAATATATGTTTTCTAAATCATCAAAGGTATACATCAACTAGCAAGTCAGTGTGTTTAACAACTCTGTAGCTACAACCAATACAGTATAGACAAAAAACTGGATATATTTATTCACATACTGTGTGTAGCATTAGGTAGATGGTATATAATGTATATATTATATTTTATCAGATACAAAACAAGCTGAACAATACATGCAGGTCTGTTGATAAAGCTTATGATTGTTTGTATCTCGCAGCACACAGAGACGGAGTTTAAACTCCAGGAGGACGTGTTGAAGAAGATGCAGGAGCAGTGTAAGCCACTACTACAGCGCGCTGATTCAGATGCCACGGACGAGCTGAAGGTGTGCACAGCTCAGCTTCAGCAGTACTGGCACCAGTTATACGGTAACCTTGACGACCACTGCCAGAAGTTGGAGGCGGTACTCCGACAGTGGGAGGAATGTGAAGAGGACATTGAGGAGATCCTGGGCTGGCTGAAGGACACGAGACAAAGACTCGGGGCTGACCTCCCAACGGCCTACGATCAGCTACAGGCTGAGCTCAACAGATGCAAGGTAGAAACCTAGTCTCAGAATACATCAATATATACATTTGATTTAGAATCTCATTAATAGTCAACATACCATCAGATTTATTGTAGATGTTAGCATGTGAAGAAGGTCAAAGGTCAATGAATGAATAAGGGCAAAAGATGTAAAAAGGGAACTCAGGAAATAATTGGAGTGTGAACAGATATTTTTATTCAGTTTTGTATATTTGAGTATTCAAATTTGATCTACTTTGAAAATGATCAAATTTACAACAAATCATGAGGATAAATTGACTTTGTAACTGTTTTGTATCCCCAGGACATAGAAACAGAGTTTGCCAATGCTGAGATAAAACGTGACACACTGCTGTCCAAGGAGAAGAGGCTAGGTAAAGTGATTCAACCGGACGACCTCAACGTCCTCCACCAGAGAATCAGACTCCTCAACAAACAGTGGGATGAACTTCGCAACCAGGCCGCACTCCGAGCTCAACGTATCAACGACAACATGTTCCGCTGGTCAACTTTTAATGAGCGTGTCCGAGACCTCATGGAGTGGACAGATCAAATGGAGGTCAAGGTCATCTCAACAAAGAAATACCACATTGAGGACCTGCTGACCAAGATGCAGAGGGTAAGGGTTATATACTGAGATCCACAATTATACCACAGGGTCAGAGGGTAAGGGTTATATACTGAGATCCACAATTATACCACAGGGTCAGAGGGTAAGGGTTATATACTGAGATCCACAATTATACCACAGGGTCAGAGGGTAAGGGTTATATACTGAGATCCACAATTATACCACAGGGTCAGAGGGTAAGGGTTATATACTGTGATCCATAATTATACCACAGGGTCAGAGGGTAAGGGTTATACACTGTGATCCACAATTATACCACAGTGTCAGAGGGTAAGGGTTATACACTGTGATCCACAATTATACAACAGGGTCAGAGGGTAAGGGTTATACACTGTGATACACAATTATACCACAGGGTCAGAGGGTAAGGGTTATATATTGTGATCCACAATTATACCACAGGGTCAGAGGGTAAGGGTTATAAACTGTGATCCACAATTATACCACAGGGTTAGAGGGTAAGGGTAAGAGCCAAGAGGGTAAGGGTCAGAGGGTAAGGAATATACACTGTGATCCACAATTATACCACAGGGTCAGAGGGTAAGGGTTATACACTGTGATACACAATTATACACCATGATTAGATTGTTTTATTGTTAAGATAATTGAAAGAAATGTATCAGATTTGAAATTATAAGTGATTCCTAGATGAACTGAGATAAGTAGATACTGTGGTAGTGTGTTCTATCAGATGTATTCTCTGTCACCCCAGTTCATGTTGTGTGTTTTTCTTTATCGCTGAAGGAATCAACAGAGAAGGTTTGTCTCGCTCACATGTATTTTGTGTTGTAATTTACATGTGTTACTCTCTGAAATTAGTGACGTAATTTCAATATTTAAAAATTTCACAGAATCACTATTTGGTCTATAATTGTTTATATCTACATTTCCACTACACTCTATAAACCTTACATGAGGAGTTTAAGAATACAATTCAATCAGCACCATCACTCATCTGACTCAAAGTGTCAGGATGACCTATAACAATCGTGCTTCGTCGTTCATCGTCTGACATCCGCCGTCCACCATGTATGAATGTTTCCTTTAAACAACTTCTTTTCAATAATCAAAAGGCCCAGGGTGCTGATACATTGTGCATGGTGGGATGAAGGGCTACCAAGGTTATTAAAGTGAATGAACTTGACCCACTTTCAAGGTCACAGGGGTCAAATGTCTTAAAATCTTCAAGAATGTTCTTCGTAATAACAGAAAGGCCTAAGGTATTGATATTTAGCCAGCAGCATGCTAGGATGAAGGGCTACCAAGTTTGTTAAAGGAATGACCTTGACTCACGTTCGAGGTCACAGAGGTCAAATGGTCAAATATATCAATATCTTTAGCAATAACCAAAAAAATTATATATAGTCAGATGATGGTTTAGGCCCAGGGGTTTCTTGTTTAAATGTTTATGCAAATATAAATATTGAACAAATGTTCAATCGATGCATAAACATCAATGTTTTCATCTGTGGTCAGCATGTTCTTGATGTAAACTCTTTGTTGCACACATAAACGATATTGATGTTTGAGTTACCTTTTCATTTTCTACATTACAATGATAAACTCTATATCTAATTGATGCTGAAATATGATTTTTTTTTCACCCTAAATTCCTTTAGATTCCTGTTTTTGTTATTGATAGCAATTTCTCAAATAGTTTCATTTAACTGAGCAGGAAACTGTCCGACTGGAGTATATTTAGTCCAAAGTTAACTTAAGTATTTGTGACGACTGGTCACCTATCTTCTACAATGGAACAGTACTTACAGATATCTATAGTTTAAATTGTAATTGTGCATAACAAAAACCAAGCATTTGCTATAAAAAAAAGGTGATATAATAATCATTTCCATGGAAACAAAGATTATAATTGTAAAGCACCTTGTTGACTAGGACTTCCGAGAGGAGATCGCTGACAGGGAGCGGGAGAAGATTCGCCTCGTAGAACAGGGTAAGGAGTTGATGAAGGTGAGCAGTGAAGTACGATCCTCCGACATTGACAACAAAATACAACGACTTGAGGAAAAATGGCAACACCTCAGCTCAGTACTCAACTTCAGGTAAACAGATTTATCCCGAACAAAACCAAACATTTTAACTTGTGATTATAAGCAGATATTTGAATAAAATATTTTGAAGTAATAGTGATAAAAATTTTACTTATGTAAGAAGGATTTCAAAAAAAGTGATTACAATTCAGGTTCCGATTTTGCTCTGATTTTGAGAAGATCCTCTGTGATAACAATTTTAGGAGGTAGTTTTTTAAGAGAATGGACACATCATTTACAAATTTGTGTTAACAGACAGAGGAAGTTACAAGAGACGCTGTTAGCCGTCCAGCAACTTGACCTGAGCATGGCTAACCTTCGTAAGTGGCTGTCTAACATGGAGCACGACCTCAGTGGTCCAGTCATCTACCAAGTGTGTAACCGTAAGGAAATCCAGGAAAAGCTCTGTGACCAGCAGGTAAGTCACGTACCATGTCATAACATCATTCATGTTGTCAAACTTTTATATAACACCAGAGGGCATTACCCTTTATATAATCTTGTCATTCATAGAAGTCATTGATAGTCTTGACTATAAAGCAAAGATTTGTCTTTACCAGTGATTTATAGAGCCCTGCTCTCCTCCATCTCCCTAGAAGTTGAGGGCAGGTGAGGGTGACTTGTTGATGAGTGTTAAAATCCAGTGTTATATTTGACAGGAGTTACAAACAGACATAGAACACCACAGTGCTGGTGTCGGGTCAGTACTGAACCTTTGTGAGGTTCTCCTACACGACACAGACGCTTGTCCCTCAGAAATCGAGTTCAACGCTCTGCAGACTGCTATGAAAAACCTAGACAGGAGATGGCGCACAATTTGTCAGCTCTCACCAGCAAGGCGGGCAAGGTAATGTCCTTTTTAATCAGGTCAGCTCTCACCAGCAAGGCGGGCAAGGTAATGCCCCTCTTAATTAGGTCAGCTCTCACCAGCAAGGCGGGCAAGGTACTGTCCCTCTTAATTAGGTCAGCTCTCACCAGCAAGGCGGGCAAGGTAATGCCCCTCTTAATTAGGTCAGCTCTCACCAGCAAGGCGGGCAAGGTACTGTCCCTCTTAATTAGGTCAGCTCTCACCAGCAAGGCGGGCAAGGTACTGTCCCTCTTAATTAGGTCAGCTCTCACCAGCATGGCAGTGATAATGTAGCGTTGGTTCAGGGTGGTGTTTACTGTAGCTATGGTTCTGGGCGGTGTTCACTGTAGTGTTGGTTCAGGGCGGTGTTCTCTGTAGCTATGAGTAAGGATGGTGTTCACTGTAGCTTTTGTTCAGGGTGGTGTTCACTGTAGCTAAGGTTCAGGGTGGTGTTCACTGTAGCTATGGTTCAGGGCGGTGTTCACTGTAGCTATGGTTCAGGGTGGTGTTAACTGTAGCTATGGTTCAGGGCGGTGTTCACTGTAGCAATGGTTCAGGGCGGTGTTCACTGTAGCTATGGTTCTGGGCAGTGTTCACTGTAGCTATGGTTCTGGGCAGTGTTCACTGTAGCTATAGTTCAGGGCGGTGTTCACTGTAGCTATAGTTCAGGGCGGTGTTCACTGTAGCAATGGTTCAGGGCTGATTGTTGCTATAGTTCAGGGCAGTGTTCACTGTAGCTATGGTTCAGGGCGGTGTTCACTGTAGCTATAGTTCAGGCTGGTGTTCACTGTAGTGCTGGTTCAGGGCGGTGTTCACTGTAGTGCTGGTTCAGGGCGGTGTTCACTGTAGTGCTGGTTCAGGGCGGTGTTCACTGTAGTGTTGGTTCAGGGCGGTGTTCACTGTCGTTACTCTGTTACAGGATCGAGGAGACGTGGGAGTTATGGCATACTCTATTGGATGACTTGAAGCTGTTTGATGATTGGCTTACAGACATTGAGCAGGAGGTCATAGGGTCACCTCGTGACCAGCTCGACGTGAGCCTTACTAAAGAGGAAGTTAAACATTTCGAGGTAAGACGCTGATTGGCTGATTATCATAATTGAAGGACAGTTGTTCATTTCTTCATTCAAGCCACATTCATGATGTGATATAATTAAACAGTCACATTTAAGCTGTGAGTAAAGACATACAGTATGTTAGACATTGTATGATTGGGTATGTATTGTATTGTTGTGTCCTCCACATATATCTATTCCATACATTTGTACAAACACACGTCTCTGACATATTTTTTCCTCCCTGACAGAGTCTGCAGAAGAGAGTACATGAACACCTTCCCGGCTTGGAAAGTATCAATCGTCAGTATCGGCGTCTGGCACGTGAAGGTCGTACTGATCATGCAAATCACTTAAAGCGTGAAATGCAGGACGCAAACAATCGCTGGGACAAGCTGCAGCAATGTGTGTCAACCATGACACGCCAGCTGAAACAGTCGTCAACGCTACGTCAGGACTTCACCTCAGTGCGGGACGATCTGTACACCTGGCTCAACGACATCGACATGCAACTCACCAACATTGAACACCTGTTGTCAATGGATACACCAACCAAGATGGCCGAAACAAGGGTAGGTGTTCGTGTTTGTTGGAATGTGTAGTTACTTCACTTTCTGAGGGAAACATTGACAAAATGGAAAGAAAGATATAGATGTTTTATTTAAACTTTGTTTAAGTATGATTAAGATATGAGTTTTATACTTCAATGTAACCTCCATATAAATATTGTGTAATAAATCTGTATGGAATCTTCTGACAGAGGCTTCAGGACGAGATTGATGGTAAGAAGCCACGTCTGGAGTACCTTGACCAGTCGGCACTCTACCTCATACAGAAAGGCGACAGTGTGGACGCAGCACTTGTACAAAAAGAACTTGATGACTTCAAAGTTTATTCTCGACAGGTGTTTGAACGTGTCACTAAATACCAGAACAAACTGCGTCGCATTGCAGACATGCAGGTATCTATAAAACAAGAAAAACATGACTAAGTAGGAAACAAATGAAATATTCTGTAACATATAAAAGTCACATGGATCTTAATTGTAAAAAAAAACTTCAAACATTAGTTTCTTTATACTCAGGAGTCTTAGAATAGTTGGTTTGGTCTTTGAATTAATCCACATAGAGTTTGTATGCATGAGTAAAATAGGTTTAAATCTTCTAACAAAGATACATTATCCCCCCTCCTAATGTGAACAGTAATGAAATCTTCCAACTATGGCCCATTATGTATATTAGCACATTCAAACAAATCTGACCTTGACATTTTCAAGGTTACAGAAATGAGATGTATAAGAGGTGACCCTTTGTTGCAGGAGGAAGACCGAGTGAAAGCTGACCAGCAGACGCGAGCTGGTATAGACGAGATAGACCTGCTGGAGCGACAGCTAAAGGCACCAGGCGGTCTCGACTGGGACATGGAGGAGCTGGAGGCCTACCTAGAGGCCTCGCCCCCAGAAAGTCCTCCGGAGAAACGACGAGCCGCGGGACAGGGAATACTACAGCAACGCCCCCTGTCTCCAGTCAGGGCATCGACAACACGGAGGTCAAGGTCACGGACAAGGTCACCGACAAGGTCATCCTCACCTCTCAGAACATCCTCACCATCCACCAGAAGGCGTTCACCCTTCAGACAGAACTCGCCCAGTCGCTACGCTAATCGGTCTCCCATCAGGTCACCTCGTGCAGGATCACCCAGCAGGTCGGAGGATAACTTCTCCGGAGGTCAGCTCTTAATCTGTTCAAGTATTCCTACTGTCCAAATGAAAAACAGTATAATAATTAACCTTAATCTTAACAAAGTATATTCTTAATACTATGTCATGAGGCCTTGATAAAACAAAACAAAACACATGGATACACTGTTGTTTGTCCGCAGGTTTGTCACGTGACGAGAGGAAGAGGCGTATGCGAGAGGAAGTTGCCCTGAGAAGTCAGGAGTCTAAGGTCGAGTCTTTGCTGGAGGATTTGGTTGATGCCCTAGAGGATGCCAAAACCAAGTTAAGAGTGGCAGAGCGGGAAATGAGGTGTTCTACCCCTACCGGTCCCAACCTGGAACAGAGTGGCGCGGACTACGTAAGTACTACTACGTATATCACCTGGACATGTTTTTGCTGAGTTTGCTTAGCAATTTTACTTCATGAAACCTGAAATAGGCTAAAATCAATCAAGGATGACTTGACATTTGCAAATTTTGAATTCCAGTATAGTGTAGTACATTCATGTATCAAAGTGATCTGATAATTTAAAAAACAGCTTATGAATGTAGATATACATTTACTAAAAATGAAACACACAGTGTTATAAACGACAATAACTTTCCTAGTCGTGTTATGATATTGTGGTACAGGTAACTTTCTACAGCCTAGTATAGATAATGATGTTTATGTGAGATCTTCATTACCTAAGATGACTCCACTAGAGGGTGTTGGACGAGACAAGTTTGACAATATGTTTCCTCTGTAGGGTCATACCATGTCCGAGTGTGAGCATAGTGTGGACACGGTCCGGAGGCTTGACCGACTCGCTAAGTCAGAGGCTGGTCTGTCTGTAATACCCTCAGCAGACGAGGAAGTTCGGAGTGAGTACCTTCAAAATCAACACTGTTATTTCTGTATCAATTCTACCGGTAAATATACTGTGACTGATAGAAATGACCCTTCTGTGGACCGCAGAGAATTTTCAAAACATATAACCTTTGTCGATTTGTGAGGGTTTGAAAAACTATTCCCTTTTTAATTTGTAGAAAACTGTGTACTGAACAGAGAAAATCTTCTATAAAAGATTAAGCCGTATACATTTTATGTTTATAATACTAAGGTCCGATTTGATTGTCGTAGATGTGCTCCAGCGATGGGAGAGACTGCAGGCCCAGGCCATAGAGAAGGATTACCGACTGTCACAGCACAGGCAAGACTGGGGACAGTTCCGCACCGACCTCGACAACATGCTGGCGTGGCTAGACAACGCTGAGGCCATGCAGGCGAGTCACTCCCGTCTCCCTGGCGACATCGTCCAGCTGGACTCCATCATTAGACAACACAAGGTAAGCGGTCACTCACAGATCCCTTACTTACATAAATCTCAAATATACAACCCGAAATGATGCAGTGACAGTAGTGAACTGTTTTGTAATTTGAGATAGAAATGAACTATTCTGGACATTAAAAAAGTTTGACTGATGGTCAACAACATGCCTGTATAGACATTACCTGCAACAGTTGTATAAGTGATAATGGAGTAAAGATTTAATCCAGAGGTTATTTAATCAACCTGCTACCTATAGCATTAAATGTTACTGGTTCCCATTCAATGTTAATGACTCCCATTAAATGTTACTGATTCCCATTAAATGTTAATGACTCCCATCAAATGTTAATCACTCCCATTAAATGTTAATGACACCCATTAAATGTTAATAACTGTTAATGACTCCCATTAAATGTTAATGACACCCATTAAATGTTAATGACACCCATTAAATGTTAATGACTCCCATTAAATGTTAATGATTCCAATTAAATGTTAATGACTCCCATTAAATGTTAATGACTCCCATTAAATGTTAATGACACCCATTAACTGTTAATGACTCCCATTAAATGTTAATGACTCCCATTAAATATTAATGACTCCAATTAAATGTTAATGACACCCATTAAATGTTAATGACTCCCATTAAATGTTAACGACTCCTATTAAATGTTAATGACTCCCATTAAATGTTAATGACACCCATTAAATGTTAATGACTCCCATTAAATGTTAATGACTCCCGTTTGTATTTCAGGATGTCGTTTATGGTCCTATGAAAGTAGAGGTATTGAAATCCACAGATTAGTCTTTATAATCTTCTTTTAGTCATTTGACATTTCTGCTTTCCCAAACAAAGCTTTTTTATAACGCTACTTCTGTTGATTAAGGGACTGTTGGCTATTCTGAGTGTGGTTAGTGATTTCAGTGTTTGTGGCTATTCCGAGTGTGGTTAGTGATTTCAATGTTTGTGGCTATTCCGAATGTGGTTAGTGATTTCAGTGTTTTTGGCTATTTCATGGGTTCAGCTTGTAATGAAGTTGGAAGGAGGCGTGTGTTTTATGATTACATGATGGTAAATTCAACGATTCATATTGTACTGGAAGAGTTGTTCCAACACTAACAGTTAAAGCATGCTTAAAACTTCCTCCACTAATTTTAATCTATAAATACATTTGAGTTAATTAACATATTAATTGAGTTTTACATAGGTGTCACATGGCTATTTTCAGGAAATCTTACCCGCTATTTACCCTGTGTTGTCTCTCAGAGATATTGTATTCAATAGAATGCATGTTTCTGGTGGATGACAGAAAGCTGGGTGTTTTTAAAATTCATTGTTCTGGAATTTTTTCCCTTGGCCACATTAATATACACATTGCATTGTAGACCTTTGTTCCAAAGTTATATAATTCCTCACAAAATTTGTAATTGGAAGGAAAGTAATAATTAGACATATTTTCAAATCAACAAGTAACCTTTATATAATAACTGTTTCAACTGTCAGAAATATCTCATTTGTATTAAAGCTAACCTACTTCTTGTGTTTTATGAAAAAATCTAGATTTCTTGAAAATAGCTGACAACAACAATAAAAAAGATGTGATATACCTGTCTATAGTTTACAGTGTACTAACTGCATGGTTTTATTGAAGATTTTCTAGAATGTTGATTCCAGAGTTACATTGTTATAAACTTGTAGTTGCTGTTTGAGTTGGGATATCATTTGGTTAGTTTGTACGTTGCACCCTGATTTGATATTGAAGCTCAGACTGCAAGTTTAAGTGCTTTTAGTTGAGATTCATAAAAGCTACAGTTTCAAAATGTTTGTGAGACCTGAGTTTCTGTCTCCTCCCAGAATATCTTACTTGTAATAAGTAGATAAATAGGCTTGTCCCCATTCAAACATTTCAGTGATAAGTACCTATGGGAACATCAATGTTAACGTTTCAATAGTTTTGAAATTTTAGTTGTTTTTATGCCCCCTTCCATGAAGTATTACTCATGACTGTCGCACCCTGTCCCATGGTGATGTAACCAGCTTATTTACTACTGATCCGATTTTCATCAAACTTCGCATACATAATAAGCATGAATAACTAATTTCATCTAGGGGGCGGGGGCATTTATGTCTCACAAGCATACACCCAATGTTAAGTGGGGGTCACAGACTTCACTGTAACAAGATAGCTACACCAGGGTTTGAACCCAGGATCCTCTGGACACTGTCCAGTTCTACTACAAACCAATGGTTTACCATACAGACAGCTGTGAACAAAAGTCAGCACTCGTTATTGTGTGGCTGCAGTCAAGTTAAAGAACACCTCAAATTGCATAATATTATAAATGTACACATTTACTTTATTTGCAACACTTTCTAGTTGTTATCAATGAAGTATGTTTTCAGGCCCTTTTGTTTATGGCGTCCGTTGATAGTGTTGTTATTTTCTAGCCTCTGTCTAACATAGACCAGTATCTAATACCCCTGTCTGTTTCAAACATTGTATTTCAACTTACTGTTCAGTAATCCAGCATAATAGTACAAAAATCACAAGGTAATACCGACCTGCTGTAATCTCTACCTACCTGTAAACTCTCCAGGTAATACTGACCTGTAATCTCTCCAGGTAATACTGACCTGTAATCTCTCCAGGTAATACTGACCTGTAATCTCTCCAGGTAATACTGACCAGTAATCTCTCCAGGTAATACTGACCTGTAATCTCTCCAGGTAATACTGACCAGTAATCTCTCCAGGTAATACTGACCAGTAATCTCTCCAGGTAATACTGACCTGTAATCTCTCCAGGTAATACTGACCTGTAATCTCTCCAGGTAATACTGACCTGTAATCTCTCCAGGTAATACTGACCAGTAATCTCTCCAGGTAATACTGACCTGTAATCTCTCCAGGTAATACTGACCTGTAATCTCTCCAGGTAATACTGACCTGTAATCTCTCCAGGTAATACTGACCAGTAATCTCTCCAGGTAATACTGACCTGTAAACTCTCCAGGTAATACCTACCTGTAATCTCTCCAGGTAATACTGACCTGTAATCTCTCCAGGTAATACTGACCTGTATTCTCTCCAGGTAATACCTGCCTGTAATCTCTCCAGGTAATACCTACCTGTAATCTCTCCAGGTAATACTGACCTGTAATCTCTCCAGGTAATACTAACCTGTATTCTCTCAAGGTAATACCTACCTGTAATCTCTCCAGGTAATACTAATCTGTATTCTCTCAAGGTAATACCTACCTGCTGTAATCTCTCCATGTAATACTAACCTGTAATCTCTCCAGGTAATATCTACCTGCTGTAATCTCTCCAGGTAATACTAACCTGAAATTTCTCCAGGTAATACTGACCTGTAATCTCTCCAGGTAATACCTACCTGTAATCTCTCTAGGTAATACCAACCTGTAATCTCTCCAGGTAATACCAACCTGTAATCTCTCCAGGTAATACCTACCTGTAATCTCTCTAGGTAATACCTACCTGTAATCTCTCCAGGTAATACCAACCTGTAATCTCTCTAGGTAATACCAACCTGTAATCTCTCTAGGTAATACCTACCTGTAATCTCTCCAGGTAATACTGACCTGTAATCTCTCCAGGTATTACCAAGCTGTTATCTCTCCAGGTAATACCAACCTGTAATCTCTCTAGGTAATACCTACCTGTAATCTCCCCAGGTAATACCTACCTGTAATCTCTCCAGGTAATACCAACCTGTAATCTCTCTAGGTAATACCTACCTGTAATCTCCCCAGGTAATACCAACCTGTAATCTCTCCAGGTAATCCTTATCCTGGGTTCAGAAGTATGTTTGCATTAGATCAATATTTACACCTTTCTTAATGAAATGATAGTGAGGCTGTATTGACAGCTGTAGACAGAAATGTTTCACTTTAAGTGATATATCACTCCTGCACCAAAAGTTGTTCAAATGAATGTTTTGGTTTCTTCTTTTTTAAACCAGTTATGTTTCTTCATTTTGCAGGACTTTTTATTGCAACTAGAATCAAAGAAAACCCGTGTGCTTTCTATCAATCTTATCAGTAAAAACTTTATAGACATTCGCACCGACGAAGGTCGTCTGCTCAAAGACAAACTGCGTCTGATGAATCGGCGATGGGAGGCCATGTGTGCGCATGCCACGACCCTACAGCAGGAGCTACAGGTGGCGCTGATGCAGTGTCAGGAATTCCACCACACGATACACGACCTGCTGCTGTGGCTGGAAAACATAGAGACCAAACTACAACAAAACGAGCCCATCAATCTGGGGGCTGATAACAGCGCCCTCTGGTCGAAACTCAAGAAACTCAAGGTAATCAACGACATACAAACCTATTACCCAATGTCTATCCAGAATAATGTTTGATCAGAAAACCTGTTATCCAGAGTCTATCCAGAATAGTGTTTTATCAGAAAAAACTCTAGTTCTGATAAAAACTTTTATGTTTAAACGAGAATGAAAATTTACCTGATTCAGGTAAATATAGCTGATGTGTATCAGTCACATGACATTTCATGTCACAGGTCACATGATAATATAGTGACATGTTATACCTGTCGAAGGTCACATGTTATACCTGTCAAAGGTCACATGTTATACCTGTCAAAGGTCATATGTTATACCTGTCAAAGGTCATATGTTATACCTGTCAAAGGTCACATGTTATACCTGTCAAAGGTCACATGTTATACCTTTCACTCGTCGAAATGTGCTGATATGACTGTTGATGTGTTTGTTGCTGTTTGCAGGAGATTCGGTCCGAGTTACAGGGTAACCAGCCGCGTGTGACGTCCCTGAAGGATACAGCCGATCAGCTGTTGATGAACACGGACTCCACTGAGATGGTCAATGCTAAGGACAAAATGCACATAATTGCTAACCGTTTGCGTGCCTTACTGCGACTCTGCTCCTCGTACATCGTCAGTCTGGAGGACAGACTCGAGATCCGCCCTTACTCAAAGTCGCCATCAGTGAGTTATTGATACTTAATCCATTGTGCCTTTAGAAAATGTCATCCACCATGGTTTCCATTCCCCATCCCTCTGTACAAATGTTTCAATGAGAACATATTACCGTTATCGGTGAGATTCCAGGCTTGTTCCCCATCCCTCTGAACAAATGTTTCAATGAGAACATATTACCGTTATCGGTGAGATTCCAGGCTTGTTCCCCATCCCTCTGTACAAATGATTTAATGACAACATATTACCATTATTGGTGAGATTCCAGGCCTGTTCCCCATCCCTCTGAACAAATGTTTTAATGAGAACATATTACCATTATCGGTGAGATTCCAGGCTTGTTCCCCATCCCTCTGTACAAATGTTTTAATTATAACATATTACCATTATCGGTGAGATTCCAGGCTTGTTCCCCATCCCTCTGTACAAATGTTTTAATGAGAACATATTACCGTTATCGGTGAGATTCCAGGCTTGTTCCCCATCCCTCTGAACAAATGATTTAATTAGAACATATTACCATTATCGGTGAGATTCCAGGCTTGTTCCCCATCCCTCTGAACAAATGTTTTAATTAGAACATATTACTGTTATCGGTGAGATTCCAGGCTTGTTCCCCATCCCTCTGTACAAATGTTTTAATGAGAACATATTACCATTATCGGTGAGATTCCAGGCTTGTTCCCCATCCCTCTGAACAAATGTTTTAATGAGAACATATTACCATTATCGGTGAGATTCCAGGCTTGTTCCCCATCCCTCTGAACAAATGTTTTAATTAGAACATATTACCGTTATCGGTGAGATTCCAGGCTTGTTCCGCATCCCTCTGTACAAATGTTTTAATGAGAACATATTACCATTATCGGTGAGATTCCAGGCTTGTTCCCCATCCCTCTGTACAAATGATTTAATGAGAACATATTACCATTATCGGTGAGATTCCAGGCTTGTTCATCCCTTTGTTCAGCTATAGTGTCCATGTTGAGAAAACTTGTGTATAAATATTCATCAACAGTGCTTGTTTTTACTAGATATGCATAAAGAACACTTCAGAATTAAGCCAATAGAGTAGATCTAAAACATTGTCCCTCTGTTATCTGATCCACAGCCGTCGCACAGCCTGGATGTCAGTGGTGACAGTCGTACGTCGGACTTCAGCACCGGTTCGGGTGGATCACGTTCTGTCAGGACGAGTACACCTCGGTTCTCACCTAGCTACAGACCAGGATCATTCCTCCGTAACAGGACACGCTCACCACTAGCTCTGTCCAGACAGGTAATTACTAATTAAGTTTACCTCCAGACAGGTAATTAATCGATCACCTCACCTGTGTGGAGTGTCCTCACCTTAGTCACCAGTATTATGTAGCTAGCGCTAAGATTTGTATACCGACTGTAGAAGTGTGTTTGTTTACAGACATAAGTACTTAGTTCTCTCCACAAATCTCTCCTGTAGATCAAGTTGGTATAACTATTATCTTATATTGGATTATATTTAGTTATTTACTTTTTACAAGTAGTATAATTGAATGCCATTTTGGAGGTTTGTTGTATAAATCATGTATTGCAAAGAAATTCCGTTGTATAATTAACTTTTATTTTGCAGTTTTAAAGGTGAAGTTTAAGATATTATTCTGGGTTCATAGAACAAATACATGTTTAGGGGTTGTTTGAAAAACAGGAAATTTTATTTGATGCTGAGACTGTCTCCCTTTGATGCTGATTTTGTTGCATTATTACCAGATACAGCTGTTGGTGATTACGTGGCTAGCGGGGTATGTACCCTGCCCCAATCATGTGACCTTGACCCTGAAATGTTGAACTCTGAACTCTCTGGCCTGGTAGCACTGTGTTGGGTGTCTATATATCATAACATAGAACATTAATACTCTAGAAGAGTGTAACATGTTGTGGTGTCTTCTTTGTATAAGTTGTCTGATTTCACTGATATCTTCTTCTTTGTACAAGTTGTCTGATTTCTTCTTGGTACAAGTTGTCTGATTTCACTGATTTCTTCTTTGTACAAGTTGTCTGATTTCGTCTTTGTACAAGTTGTCTGATTTCACTGATTTCTTCTTTGTACAAGTGTCTGATTTCACAGATTTCATCTTTGTACAAGTGTCTGATTTCACAGATTTCATCTTTGTACAAGTTGTCTGATTTCACTGATTTAGTCTTTGTACAAGGTATCTGATTTCACTGGTAACAGTGATTGCCCTAGTTGTGTCATTTCCCACACCTGTGTTAAGTCTGTTGTCCAATATTTGACAACAATCATCTCTTTATTGTCTCCTGCCCAGTCTTTCCAAGGAGGTGTCTGGTAAAACCATTAGATTTGATGGTAGTGTTCACCAGAGTTGGTTTATGGTAGCACCATTAACCCCTGTTTGTAGTTTCTCTGTAGAAATTGATCTATGTTCACTGGTAGAAAATGAATCTGATCAATAAGGAATACATCTGATTTAGTACCTCTTAACACAGAACGATGTGTTGATGAGATGTAATATTGGATTGTGGTTATGTGATGTTCCAATTGCAATGACACCCCCATTATACTGTCCATGGTTGATATATAACGACTGGTAATCATTTCCTTGTTGTTTATTGACTTCGTGGCTACACCAGGAGGTAAGCACATGTCTTCACACTGTTAATAAATGTTTTTATTTTCACTTTCAGAGATTAATCCTGACACTCCCCCCACCCCCCTCTCACCTTCAAATTGTCAGCACCACAATTACACAGATATTGTTTTACCCTGACGTTGTCCAGTGTCTTAGAATAGTAAAGTAATGTACCTTTTATTATAGGAAATTAAACTGTTATTTTAGAAAATGATAATAATGAAAATGTCTCGTTGAGAAGTTTCCCATCTGAAATGCTTATAGTGTCAATAGATTTCTTTTCGAGAAACGATCATCCCTACAGATCGCAGTAGTTCTAACACAATCTGTTTAGGAACCATAACAATAGTTTGAAACGATGACACAGGAAATAAAATAAATCAAAAGAAATATTTGGAAAAGTATGAAAATATCTACTGAAGATTGTGCTAGACTACTAAAATTGATAAAGGAATGGCCTCCGTTTCTTTTAAATAGAAGTGTGCTGTTTTAGCAATTTTGCTGCTTCTATTATGTTTTCTGGTGGTAGAACTTTCTGTTGCTTTTGAAAGTGACGAGATTTTTTCTGTGGTACCACAGAGACATTAAACCCTGGAGAATACATAGCTGTGGAAGCCTGCCACTGATCTAGACCCATATATCTCCACAGTGGACCAATCTTAGTGTGTTGTAACGATGAACAATAACGATGTTTTAATGAAATGAAATATTTTAATTGTAACGAACCAGAGAAGCTTAATTAAGATCTTGTTCACTGTGGAATGTGTTCAATTTGGAACCTGGACTTTTACTGCTTTGCCCCATACAAACCAAAAAGCTTCTGGCATTGTGCAAATACAGTCTCCTTGGCTATTTTTTGTAAACATGATCTGCTTTGTTTTAATTTAGATTTTGAGGTAAAAAAATTTTATTGAATTTGCCTTTTGACAAATACAAATAGATTTCAGGCATGAAGACTGATTCATTAAACAGTTTATCCAAAACTCTTTGTCTGACTCACTAATGGGCATTGTTTTGACATTTTTGTTGCTTCCATTTCTGAATCGGAAGAAATAAATGCAAAAATGGACTTGACAAATAAAAAGAACCAAGACTATACAATAGCTCAGTGAGAATGAAGAGACATGAGACTCAGAATTTCCAAAATAGCTAACATTGAGACTGTACATATGTGGAGAGGCTTATATGGGGCAAAAAGTAAGAAGTGTAGATCACCCAGAATAAGCTTCCACCTGGCACCCCTATACAGTTACAGGGGACTGGTCCTCGACCGGTCTACTGGTTGATAGGTGGTGTACGCATTGTGTGGCTAGTAGACTAGGTCGACCGGTCTACCGGATGATAGGTGGTGTACGCATTGTGTGGCTAGTAGACTAGGTCGACCGGTCTACTGGACGATAGGCGGTGTACAGATTGTGTGGCTAGTAGACTAGGTTGACCGGTCTACTGGACAATAGGCGATGCAGCATTGTGTTGCTAGTAAACTAGGTTGACCAGTCTACTGGACGATAGGCGGTGTACATGTTGTGTGGCTATAGTAGAATAGGTCAGTGATATTGTCTTTCCTTTGTTACTTCCTGCAGCTGTTGTACGGACTGGCGCGACCGTTGCTGGGAGCAGGGGCGTCTGCCCCCCCACACTCGGACAAGTAATGTGGCTAATACTACACTGTTACCCTGGTTACTGTATATGCAGCCCGTATTATATCTAGGTGGTGGCCCACAATTTACTCCCTTGGCAGAGACTAGCATCTTGTCCACCATGTCGCAATGCTTTACTTTCATCCTCAGCACGTACACCTGTGGGGGAAGCACAGACACAAAATTACAGCCATTTACATTGGTTTAGAGTAATGTTACCGTAATGTGATGGTTCGGAGTATGTAACTGTACTGTAATGGTTCGGAGTATGTAACTGTACTGTAATGGTTCGGAGTATGTTACCGTAATGTGATGGTTTGGAGTATGTAACTGTACTGTAATACTGGAATGGTTCGGATTATGTTTCTTTAATGTAATTGTATCAGCTGTACATATACAAATGTGTGTACCTATAATCCAGTGTACACCTGTACAAGGTACATGTGTTACTAAGCTGCATGCTACATATATTATAAATATAAATGCATGATTATTGGGTATAAATATATAAATTCAGTCGCTGATTAACTAATATGATAGAGTAAGTAAAAGGCTGTGGGTATATGTGTACACCTAGCATTAGAAGTCTACTTTCCAGACAACACCAATCTCATCTCATGCTATGCACACTCTAGTTCATTAGATAAATCGGTCAAGAATGTCTAAAAATTAGAAAATTAAATTTAGATTCTCTCCAACAAGATGTACCATCATACATGACCGGACCAGGTCAGTGAGGAGATGACTGTCATCCTCTCATCAATCACTGTAACTCACATATCTTTATATACCCATACTTAGGTCAGGGGGTATAGTCTGTGGTTCTGTTTGAATATAAAAGTTTGTGTGCGAAATATCTCATGAATCTCTCAAAAAGTTTGGTTCATATTCACACCAAAGCATCACACTTTCCAGTTCTACATCTGAATAGATTTTGGTGGTTATCAGTCAAAGTTTCGAAGGTCAAAGGTCACCATGTCACCACTTTTGAAACCAAAAAATTATATACAAGATATCTGATTAAACCGGCCCCTCAATAAATTTAGATCTGAAGAATATTGTCCCTTTTTCAGGCGGCTCTAAAAAACAATATAGCCAACTGAGGCAAAAATAATTACTTATTCCAGACAGATACACAGCCATCTTGGATTTTGACAATGAAAGTTTGTTGTGGCCATTTCCTGAGAAATACAGGATATATCTTTCTCAAATTTCATAATACCTGGTAATGTAGATTCCCTTTGATCGCTTTTGTGTCCTTTTGATTTTTGGGACTGATTAAAAAACAGATCATGGTGGGTGCCTAGATTCCTCTTGGATTTCTTGTATAAAATCAGGGATTGGTATATTTTAAAGATGTTACTTTTATTTGGCTGAGGTAGTAATTTTGCTTACTTTGTCCAGGGCCAACACCTATTATTCTTCATCATAACAGAAAGCTGTGAACAGAGGGACCATCTGTAAAAATCATCACGTTACAAATAATTCTTCTATATCACATAACAGTGAAACCAAGAAGCTTTGTACACGCCTCTTCCTGAATAGAGCAGCTTTTATTTATATACAAAATTATAAACATTGTGTCATTTTGTTGTTTGTACTATAATCCTTTGAGCAATTCCCACACCTGTGCTTTGAATTTTAGATTGAGCTAGTACAATTGTTCCAGCAATCCCAATGCCTGTGCTTTGAATTTTAGATTGAGCTAGTACAATTGTTCCAGCAATCCCAATGCCTGTGCTTTGAATTTTAGATTTAGCTGCATGATTTCAGCCGAGATTTTTATGCTGTGGTTGTGCACTGTCTTGATTTGATTTGCCTACTTTTCAGCTTTGCTGCTGGCCTTGATCAAGCACTGATTTCTTCTGTTACTTCTCAGCAACTTTTCGTTAACAAGGCAGAATTTATTTCATTTTTAGGAAGCATGTGACGTCACGGGCCACCCCTTACCTTACCTAGCTAAAATGTAGGAAGTATCAAGCTTACAGCATTGTGTCAAACATAATTATCTCCCTTTGTTAGTCATTGTCCATGTCCTGTCTGCCTTTCTTACTAGATTTAGTTATAGTAAAACAAAACTCATGTAGTATTATAAACATGTAGTAATGTGTTTTGTGTATTAGATGTCAGCGTGTCAAAGTCTTTGCCAGCATTGGACAAGTTAGTTTTTGATGTGTAAAAAAAAAACAAGATGGCTACCAGTCAGCCATCTTGAATATTGAAAGGTTGTTATCAATATTTCCTGAAGATGGATGGCTTTCTCAAATTTCCTATGCCCTTACCCATGATCCTTAGTTGTGTTTCTATAAACTTGATACTTATCAAAAGGATAGCTGCCGGCCGGCCAAGTAACCATCTTTGATATTGATCTCAGAAATATGTTATCATTATTTTCTAACAAATATTTAACTATTTTTCTGCTAAGTTCATACGAAGGTTCAATTCGTACTTAGATTTTTTTGTCAACTATCAGAAATATTGAGATGGTCTCCTAGTGGAATATATGATCGGGATAATGGCCAAAGTTTTCCACCATTTATAGGAATTCCATTTAGTTCATAAGGTGTGCCTGTTTTATTTTCAAAGTAAATGCTTATTAAAAAGATATTCAAAACTGATTTAGTATTACCGGGTATATCTATAAGCCTACAAGGACTTTTCCGCCTAGAAAGTCACACTTGGCCTTATTATACCCCCGCAACGAAGTTAGGGTAATACTGGAATCAGATTGTCCGTCCGTCTGTAGACACAATTTTGTCAGGCTATGCATTCACTCAGTTTTCAACAGATCTTTTTAAAATTTTGTAGGAATACACAGTACAGTATGAAGATATGCCCTCTGAAGTAAATTTGATTTTGGACCCTTTTTAAAGAGTTATTCCCCTTTTATGTAAATGAACACAATTTTGTCCGGCTATGCATTTGCTCAGTTTTCAACGGATCTTTTTTAAATTTTGTGGGAATAGATAATACAGTATGAAGATTTGCCCCCTGAAGTAAATTTGATTTTGGACCCTTTTTAAAGAGTTATTCCCCTTTTATGTAAATGAACACAATTTTGTCTGGCTATGCATTTGCTCAGTTTTCAACAGATCTTTTTAAAATGTTGTGGGAATAGACAGTACAGTATGAAGATGTGCCCCTAATTTGTTGTACAATTAACTTGAAGGGGGCATGGGGTATGAGTTGGCACCCGACGACAGTTCTAGTTATGAATTAGACAAAGTTTTTGTATAAACTTCCTCAGCTTTGATTTATACATCTAAAGACCATAAAATAAATCAGAAATGTAAGAACAAAGAAGGGAAATATCAAATTTTTCTAGATCTACAGAAGATACAAGTGTAGGCATTTCACCAGTCATTTGATAAATATTGGTGAAACAAAACATATTATATACAAGTTTTTGTCAACCCAAGATGGCTGTTTTCTATTCTCCTATATATTAAACTTTGTTACCAATAAAAATATTCAGCTGACAATGTTGTTTCTGTTTGAGTTACAACAGTGCTGGCGATGCTTGATATGCTGACTTCCGTCTCCTCATATAAACATTGTAGATTATAGAAACTGTTGTTTATGTAGTCTTACGTATAAATGTTTTACTAATAAACTTAGGTCTTTGGTAGTTAGATGAGCAGTATCACACAGTAGAGATGGTAGTTACTACAGAAGGGATATAAGAACCAATAACTTCATGTTACAAATCTACAATTTCTGTTTTCAGCAAACAATTGATAGTGGTAAAAGCTCCAAACATGTTAAACAGAAATTTTAACCTTTAAGAAATATTTTTTTTAAATTAATTCTCATTTCCCTTCATCGACACTTTGCTTCATTAAATCCCTCATCCTTAGTCGTCACTAAATTTTGTAATCAACTAACCAGGTACCACTAACCAGTTACCACTAACTAGTCTAAAACAATATACTAACACTTGATTGATAGCATGTAATCAATAACCTACACTCACTGCATGTATATAGCTGGTACCACAGGAGGCAGCCATTGCTTGTTGTCATGGTGATATGGCAATCCTCCTGGTCCTACTAATATTTCTCCGTAACTCATCCTAACATGCAACATTCAAGTTTCATAAAATATCATTATAATCATTGATGAAGTTTTCATGCTTTTTTTTTAATAAGAGTTGATTTCCTTCTCCGTCTAAAATTCACTCACTAAAGTTAATGTCATTGATTCACATAGCTTACATTTTTTTTCCTTTTGATAAGTTGTCTTCACATTTCATTGTCATTTTAACTGGTGTTTTAACACTGTTCACCATTTTCTTTCACTTTCCTTTTTATCAATAATCGCTTCTCCTTCACAACCTTCAGAGTCATCACCATCATAAGATCTGATAATAATTTCATAACATTCCAAGTAAATAACTAAATACTGTGGAGGATTTGGTTGTTTAATTGTTGATATTGTCTTACCAAAAAAAAAAATTATTTCCTCTGCAGTAGTCAGTTATTTACAAATCATTTTTGAAACAGAAATTTTTCTAGACACAAAGAACTTATATATTGGTTTGATTTCGTTGTTTCAGCTTAACCGGACCACATGATGAGGACCGTGTTTCTGTATCTGCGGGACTGCTACGGAGGACACTTTGGGCTGCTCTGCCGTTACAGATTCTGTTCCTCTTGTTGCTAGGAGTTGCTAGTCTCATACCTATGACCGAAGACGATTATAGCTGTGATTTAGTGAACAATTTCCGCCGTTCACTTGGACCAATGTTACGATATAGGGATGGTCCGCCACCTACGTGACAAGTGTTTTACTATAGAACGAGAGTCAAGTTGTTATTGTATTTATTGTTATACAGTATTCAGATACATGTGCTATATTTTCAATTATTGTTAAAAAGGGACACACCGAGTATGTGGTGACATGTCTAAATCCTGATTCTAGTGTATAATATATACACGATGATGACCACTGTCTCCTGTGATTGGACGTCCATACTTGTCCTGTGTATCAAACATTACTTGCCATAACCTCATCACATTGACTGCCATCCTCATCTATATATGATATTCATTATACAACCATATACTGGTAGATCTACATCCATGTTTACACTGTTAGTCTCTAGGACGGTAACTTATATATATAATATGGTACCCATAATGCTTTGTTTTGTATGTCCAGGATATTTTGACATTTCATGGAACTCTGTCCCGATGGCTTGGTTTCAAACCTTCCCTGTTAAAAATTGGATCCATTTTATTAACTTTTTTATATACAAAGGAAACGTTTGTGTGAATAAGACTAGAAGCTTTTAAGTGACACCAGTGTGTAAGGTGTAACTATGGTTACAAGAGTAGTAATACAGGAGGGTAGTTCTACTGAATACTCTGTCAAGTAAAGGTAAACCTTTGTGATATCAAGTATAACCAAGATTCTTACTGTTCATTACCCTATAAACTATGCATGAAAAGGTTGCCCTTTTGTGAGATCTGCTTGTCAGTGTCGCTTTATATCGCCCCTGTTGTTTGCTCGGAGACCACAGTATGATGCCCCAGACGCCAGTGCTTAGATTTCTTTAGAACATGTATATTTAATTTTGACATAACATTGTCCTGTGGATTCGTTTTAACGGTGTTTGTACGATCCTGCCTCTTGTCCAATGGCAGCAATATTGACTGTGATATACCTTTGAAATTATTTCCTTGTTGTCTTGTGCATTTGTTGTCCTTATTTAAGCGTTTTTCTTTATTTATTGCTTGAATCTTCCCAGGTTTGTAGGCGTTGCCACCTCATTATCTCCGCCCATGATGTTAAGATCTAAAGGAAATGTTTTACAATTTACACAATTTTATTTAACAATACATTTTAATGTAAGATTTTATCTATGATAATGAAGCAGTATATTTGTATGTTGTGTATTCAGTAGCGGACGGTTGTACGGAGATCACCATGTGTGTATGGACTGCCATATTACAATAGCTGTGTAATTAGTACACTATTATACGTGTGTATGGACCGCTGTATTACAATAGCTGTGTAATTAGTAACCTGTTATAATCCTAGCTGTTCAACATCTCACAACTATTTTGTTAAGAAAAGATGAAAATAAATATTATTATAAAACATTGTTTTGTTTGTCGTTTGTGCCAATATTAGCTGGGGGCATGGATTAATTATTACTCGTACTTGGACTGAGGGCAGGAAATATTACGCTGATCTGGGCTGGGGGCAAGGATTATGATGATCTGGTCTGGGGTTGTTATGCTGGTCTGGGGGTAGGGGATGTTATGCTGACCTGGTCTGGGGGTAGGAGTTATTATGCTGATCTGGTCTTGGGGTGGGGCAGGGGTTATTGTGTTGACCTGGTCGGGGGAGGGGGCAGGGGTTATTATGCTGACCTGATCGGGGGGGGGGGGGGGGCAGGGGTTAGTATGCTGATCTGATTGTGGGGGGTAGGGGTTATTGTGCTGATCTGGTTTGGAGTTGGGGTAAGTATGCTGATCTTGGCTTGAAGCAGGGGTTATTATGATCTGGGTTGGGGGCAGGGGTTGTTAGTTGATGTAGTCTTGGGGCAGGGGTTGTTATTGATGTAGCCTGGGGGCAGGGCTTGTTAGCTGATGTAGCCTGGGGGCAGGGCTTGTTAGCTGATTTAGCCTGGGGGTAGGGGTTGTAAGCTGATGTAGCCTGGGGGCAGGGGTTGTTAGTTGATGTAGCCTGGGGGCAGGGGTTGTTATTGATGTAGCCTGGGGGTAGGGGTTGTAAGCTGATGTAGCCTGGGGGCAGGGCTTGTTAGCTGATGTAGCCTGGGGGCAGGGCTTGTTAGCTGATGTAGCCAGGGGCAGGGCTTGTTAGTTGATGTAGCCTGGGGGCAGGGCTTGTTAGCTGATGTAGCCTGGGGGCAGGGCTTGTTAGCTGATCTGGTCTGGTTCTGATTTTCCTTCATCAGTGAATTGCTAACAGTGCTATAATTCTGTTGATCATTATAAAAACAATTATAATTCAACTTCAAACAATTTAGTCCAATTTATTCTCTGATTGGATATTACATCACGGCATGGTCCGATTATAACAATACTGGTAAAACACACAGTCAAGTCCTACTCGCATCAGTATGTTTTCATTATATTACACCAATATTTGTGGTGAGTACTGATAGTGTCCTTAATAAATGGAGCAAGATTTCAGGTACATCAGTTGTAATCAACAGAAGTTAGTTCTACATAGAAAATCAATCTACATCATAAATTACAAAGATTTGTTGAAAACCAGCTTCATCAATAAATTTCAATAGCACATTTACACAAACAGATACCTCATCCGTTCTCTAGTCTCACTATCAAAACACTCGCCTCCGTCAGGATCACGGAATCTCACTTACTATAGTCGGCAAATACAGCATCATAGTAGCTAGACAGGAGTTGTTGTGTTACAGTAAAACTGCTAGGAATTTGATATGTTTTATTGTATTTGATTCATTTCAATACATCGGTCCTTATATAAATCTAGCACTATATCTAGAATTTATCGAATCTTAATGGGTAAGTGTAGCAGACAGATAGATAAACCGCGAAATATATTCTACGACAGTCGTAAACACAAATTATACTGTTACCATACATTCTACGACAGTCGTAAACACAAATTATACTGTTACCATACATTCTACGACGGTCATAAACACAAATTATACTGTTATCATACATTCTACAACAGTCGTAAACACAAATTATACAGACTGTTATCATACATTCTACGACAGTCGTAAACACAAATTATACAGACTTTGTTTGTTATACACTCTACGACAATCGTAAACACAAATTATACAGACTTTGTTTGTTATACACTCTACGACAGCCCTAAACACAAATTATACAGACTGTTATCATACATTCTATGACAGTCGTAAACACAAATTATACAGACTGTTATCATACATTCTACGACAGTCATAAACACAAACTACAAATTGTTGGCAAACATTTTGACAGGCTTTTCACACCTTTGTCAGATTTTGTCTTTGGTAAAAGGGAGGTAATTCTTACATATATTAAGAACTACTTCCCTTTTACCACTGATAGACAGTAAACCATTTTAATACAAAGACTATATAGGGAAATTTTCAAAATGGCTCACTTCCTTAACCGGAAGTGCTATCAAGACACCGAAGGTATCAATATCATCGGAATGACATACTCTACTGATCTGTAGAAAAATATAAAAAAAAATGAAAAATGAAAAAATTCTAAAAATAGATTAACTTTGACCTCTGCTGCGCTTTTTTACGAGACATATTTTGTAATAACTTGTAGAAGAAGAAACGTTTCCCCAGATGTAATCTACAATAATATACCTTTGAAACATCTGAACATTAATCGGTTATTGAGACATAGCCATTTAAACATTTTAAAGTATGACGTCATAGCGGCCATCTTGGATTTTGAATCAATTTAAAAATATCAAACTTTAGTCGGAACTATCCCACGATCATTTTTGACAAGTTTGAGCTGAATCCCACCGGTGGAATTGGAGAAGAAGTTTAAAATGTGAAACGGTTTTTTATGTAGATTATATAGGGGAAAATTACATATGGCGTATACCGGAAACCGCATGTGTTACATAAAAACTAAACATATCAAATTCATCAGAATGACATTCTGTATAGACTGGTCACAACAAATTTCAAAAAAAAATAAAATTAAAAAAAAAAAGAAAAAAAATATTTTTGGATTTTTGACCCAATGGCGAACTTTTTTATTTCAACTCCAAAGTACCTAAATGTGGACAAAAAAAGTTAGATATGGCTTATGTCTACAATAATATCATTACAGAAACTCTGAACAACCAACGGTCATTGAAATATGGCTATTTTAAAGTTTTTTTACTTATGACGTCATGGCGGCCATATTGGATTTTAAACTTACTTCAAAATACCAAGGTTGACACCTTTACCTACTCATCTATAATATGCCTAAAGATTATAAATATATCCCTTTTAGAATAAAAGATATAGACTCCACAAATTTCGGAAGAAGAATAATAATAAGAAACATAACAAAAACAATAGGTCTTTTCACCAGTTGGTGAAAAGCCCTATTGTTTTTGTTGAAAAGCCCTAATTATACAGACTTTGTTTGTCATACACTCTACGACAGCCGTAAACACAAATTATACAGACTGTTACCATACATTTTACGACAGTTGTAAACACAAATTATACAGACTTTGTTATACACTCTACAAAAGCTGTAAACACAAATTATACAGACTGTTATCATACATTCTACGATAGTCGTAAACCCAAATTATACAGACTGTAACCATATATTTTACGACAATCGTAAACACAAATTATACAGACTTTGTTTGTTATACACTCTACGACAGCCGTAAACACAAATTATACAGACTGTTATCATACATTCTACAACAGTCATAAACCCAAATTATACAGACTGTAACCATACATTTTACGACAATCGTAAACACAAATTATACAGACTTTGTTTGTTATACACACTACGACAGCCGTAAACACACATTATACAGACTGTTATCATACATTTTACGACAATCGTAAACACAAATTATACAGACTTTGTTTGTTATACACTCTATGACAGCCGTAAACACACATTATACAGACTTTGTTTGTTATACACTCTACGACAGCCGTAAACACAAATTATACAGACTGTTATCATACATTTTACGACAATCGTAAACACAAATTATACAGACTTATCATACATTCTACCACAATCGTAAACACAAATTATACAGACTTTGTTTGTTATACATTCTACGACAGTCATAAACACAAATTATACAGACTGTTATCATACATTCTACAACAGTCGTAAACACAAATTATACAGACTGTTATCATACATTCTTTGACAGTCGTAAACACAAATTATACAGACTTATCATACATTCTACCACAATCGTAAACACAAATTATACAGACTTTGTTTGTTATACATTCTACGACAGTCATAAACACAAATTATACAGACTGTTATCATACATTCTACAACAGTCGTAAACACAAATTATACAGACTGTTATCATACATTCTTTGACAGTCGTAAACACAAATTATACAGACTTATCATACATTCTACCACAATCGTAAACACAAATTATACAGACTTTGTTTGTTATACATTCTACGACAGTCATAAACACAAATTATACAGACTGTTATCATACATTCTACAACAGTCATAAACACAAATTATACAGACTGTTATCATACATTCTACAACAGTCGTAAACACAAATTATACAGACTGTTATCATACATTCTACAACAGTCATAAACACAAATTATACAGACTGTTATCATACATTCTACAACAGTCATAAACACAAATTATACAGACTGTTATCATACATTCTACAACAGTCGTAAACACAAATTATACAGACTGTTATCATACATTCTTTGACAGTCGTAAACACAAATTATACAGACTTATCATACATTCTACGATAGTCGTAAACCCAAATTATACAGACTGTAACCATATATTTTACGACAATCGTAAACACAAATTATACAGACTTTGTTTGTTATACACTCTACGACAGCCGTAAACACAAATTATACAGACTGTTATCATACATTCTACAACAGTCATAAACCCAAATTATACAGACTGTAACCATACATTTTACGACAATCGTAAACACAAATTATACAGACTTTGTTTGTTATACACACTACGACAGCCGTAAACACACATTATACAGACTGTTATCATACATTTTACGACAATCGTAAACACAAATTATACAGACTTTGTTTGTTATACACTCTATGACAGCCGTAAACACACATTATACAGACTTTGTTTGTTATACACTCTACGACAGCCGTAAACACAAATTATACAGACTGTTATCATACATTTTACGACAATCGTAAACACAAATTATACAGACTTATCATACATTCTACCACAATCGTAAACACAAATTATACAGACTTTGTTTGTTATACATTCTACGACAGTCATAAACACAAATTATACAGACTGTTATCATACATTCTACAACAGTCGTAAACACAAATTATACAGACTGTTATCATACATTCTTTGACAGTCGTAAACACAAATTATACAGACTTATCATACATTCTACCACAATCGTAAACACAAATTATACAGACTTTGTTTGTTATACATTCTACGACAGTCATAAACACAAATTATACAGACTGTTATCATACATTCTACAACAGTCGTAAACACAAATTATACAGACTGTTATCATACATTCTTTGACAGTCGTAAACACAAATTATACAGACTTATCATACATTCTACCACAATCGTAAACACAAATTATACAGACTTTGTTTGTTATACATTCTACGACAGTCATAAACACAAATTATACAGACTGTTATCATACATTCTACAACAGTCATAAACACAAATTATACAGACTGTTATCATACATTCTACAACAGTCGTAAACACAAATTATACAGACTGTTATCATACATTCTACAACAGTCATAAACACAAATTATACAGACTGTTATCATACATTCTACAACAGTCATAAACACAAATTATACAGACTGTTATCATACATTCTACAACAGTCGTAAACACAAATTATACAGACTGTTATCATACATTCTTTGACAGTCGTAAACACAAATTATACAGACTTATCATACATTCTACCACAATCGTAAACACAAATTATACAGACTTATCATACATTCTACAACAGTCATAAACACAAATTATACAGACTGTTATCATACATTCTACAACAGTCATAAACACAAATTATACAGACTGTTATCATACATTCTACAACAGTCATAAACACAAATTATACAGACTGTTATCATACATTCTACAACAGTCATAAACACAAATTATACAGACTGTTATCATACATTCTACAACAGTCATAAACACAAATTATACAGACTGTTATCACACATTCTACAACAGTCATAAACACAAATTATACAGACTGTTATCACACATTCTACAACAGTCATAAACACAAATTATACAGACTGTTATCACACATTCTACGACAGCCGTAAACACAAATTATACAGACTGTTATCATACATTCTACGACAGCCGTAAACACAAATTATACAGACTGTTATCACACATTCTACGACAGTCATAAACACAAATTATACAGACTTTGTTTGTTATACACTCTACGACAGTCGTAAACACAAATTATACAGACTTTGTTTGTTATACACTCTACCACAGCCGTAAACCCAAATTATACAGACTGTTATCATACATTCTACAATAGTCGTAAACCCAAATTATACAGACTGTAACCATACATTTTACACCAATCGTAAACACAAATTATACAGACTTTGTTTGTTATACACTCTACCACAGCCGTAAACCCAAATTATACAGACTGTTATCATACATTCTACGATAGTCGTAAACACAAATTATACAGACTGTTATCATACATTCAATGAAAGTCATAACACAAATTATACAGACTTTGTTTGTTATACACTCTACGACAGTCGTAAACACAAATTATACAGACTTTGTTTGTTATACACTCTACCACAGCCGTAAACCCAAATTATACAGACTGTTATCATACATTCTACGATAGTCGTAAACACAAATTATACAGACTGTTATCATACATTCAATGAAAGTCATAACACAAATTATACAGACTGTTGTCATACATTCTAAGACAGTTTACACAAATATACAGAATGATAACATATACATGTATTCAACAACAGTATCAAACAATGCTATCACATGATTGCCATGTTACACAGTAAATATTGCCATATAATTTTTTTGTGTATTTAATATTATCACAAAATTATAAAGTCAGATTTTTTACTTGATGTCATTGATTGACTTTTAAGTTGTCATATTTTCAAATTCTTTGAACCAATCGCTCATAATTTGCATTTAGCTGTATTTTAGTCCTCTTTTATAGATGATATTTTCGAGATTAAAAGCATGCGAGTGATTCAGGCCCATTGGACCTGTTGTTTTCATGAAAGTATCAATAGAAAGTATACATAGTAAACACAGTATAGTTGATACTCTGACAACTGAGAACTTCCACTATATATTTCAGTGTAGATCTCGATAACTTGCTGATTTAGATGGTTCCTCCATGCTTTCTTTGTGTTTGGTTGTAGACATCTTGACTAGTCCCACTGGGGATACCTTCTTTACCTTCATGGTGTACGTCCCCCGGTTTCTCAAAATCTCATGGAAAATGACATTTGAATTGGCCAATATTAAGGGCAATAGAAAATCCTGATTAATTTCCTTTGTTTTTAGGACATATTAAATAATCTATATTTTAATCTAGTACTTTGAAAATTATAGCACCAATTATGTAAAAATACAATACAAATGTTCATACATTGTTCAGTATATAATTTATATACCTATAAAACACAATACATGTATCACAATTTCATTAGCTTAGGCTATTCAAAAATAGAAATTTGAAAAAGGGCGTTGATAATGTTTGTGTAACTTGTGCGCAATCCATTTGCTAATTGGCAATAAAATATGTTTAAACAAAATTAATAGAAATTAACAATTCCATGCCAAATAATTTTTCTGCATATTTCATGTTTTGTTCCAAATATATTGAATGTTCCTTAAACTTTAGGTAAATTCAAAACAAACAAGTATAGTTGTAGCCAAATATTCTTACCTCATTTATCAACCGAAATAAACACGGTAATAAAATAATAGTTTGACCAAACAAATAAATTACCAGTTGACCTATTGATCGACAGTTTACGACACATTGATACTGACGAGTGCTATAGACTATGAAGTAAGGTATGCTTCTGACAACCTGTCTAGTACCCGATAGTGTATGTACGTTTATGACAAAAATGATCAGGATTGTTAAAAAACAGAGAAAAACCTCTTCTACAACATGATCAAGGTACAACATAAAAATGGAATGTTCTACAAAAATTTCAGAAAAATAGGACTGTATTAGAAAAAACGACAAAAGCACGTAATTACATAACTGATATGCCACTGAATTATGATATTGCACAAACCCTTCATTAAATGATTAGTCACTTTTTACCTCTCCATCACATTCAATGTATATTAGTAACCAAAGTCAACATCTTATATAAACAATGCTCTGATGTTTGATTTTAATGGCACAAAAAAATCTACAAATAGTGTAAAGGGTTTGGGGTTATTTACCGTTAATATTAGTGACACAACTGTTGTCGAAATGTACATGTTACCAGAACAGTATCAATCGGTGTTAATTATATAATTAATGGTCAGTAGCCCCAGAGGGGAGAAATAAGAACATGCCACATACAGCCACCTCTCGTCTGGCAGCTACCGTTTACTGAATACCGACTTACTAATTAGCTACCGTTTACTGAATACCGACTTACTTAGCTACCGTTTACTGAATACCGACTTACTTAGCTACCGTTTACTGAATACCGACTTACTTAGCTACCGTTTACTGAATACCGACTTACTTAGCTACCGTTTACTGAATACCGACTTACTTAGCTACCGTTTACTGAATACCGACTTACTTAGCTACCGTTTACTGAATACCGACTTACTTAGCTACCGTTTACTGAATACCGACTTACTTAGCTACCGTTTACTGAATACCGACTTACTTAGCTACCGTTTACTGAATACCGACTTACTTAGCTACCGTTTACTGAATACCGACTTACTTAGCTACCGTTTACTGAATACCGACTTACTTAGCTACCGTTTACTGAATACCGACTTACTTAGCTACCGTTTACTGAATACCGACTTACTTAGCTACCGTTTACTGAATACCGACTTACTTAGCTACCGTTTACTGAATACCGACTTACTTAGCTACCGTTTACTGAATACCGACTTACTTAGCTACCGTTTACTGAATACCGACTTACTTAGCTACCGTTTACTGAATACCGACTTACTTAGCTACCGTTTACTGAATACCGACTTACTTAGCTACCGTTTACTGAATACTAACTTACTTAGAACTAATTTGAAAATATTGAAATGAAACCAAATGAAGAACAAATTTCAAACTATTGAAATGTAACCAAATGAAGTTGAATTTGTACGGTATTTGTCATATAGTTGAATGATTTGTGTTTGTGGGATGTGGTGAGAGAGGAGGATATATTGTTTTGACTTTTCACACAGAACCTTCAATCAATCTTGTTCAGGGACTCTCCCTTTTCCATATAACAAATTGTAGACAAGAGGCCCAGAGGACCTGTATTGTTCTCCTAGATCCGGTTGTATCTAAACAATCATGAAAATAATTTGGAAAATATCCTGGCACCAGTCATTCCTTTAGAATACAAAAGATTCTGTGGGAGGAATTATGATTTATAACAAGACAATATGAACAGCTTACTAGTATATTTCATTCAAAACCATACAGTTGATGTTGCAGAATTTCTTGGCATTCCTTGGCCAGTACTATATAGTTGCTAATAATCGCCAAGGTTTTATCTTCACTACCGAGTATATTCTTGAATGCTTCAAAATTCACAAAAATTAACATCTCGTGAATGTTTTTAGATCATGGCCATATAATCTAGATTTTTTTCTTTTTTTTGTGTGACCAGTGAAGTTAAACCCTCATGAACAAGTTCCAAACCGATAATGATGAACTTCTACGCCCATGAAATATAGCAACTATACATCAGCCCTACTGTCTTGTGACGATGGAATGAAGGTATACAGTCAAATGATGGCAATTTCAGTATACTTTTCTTCAACTTTCAAACCAGAAAAGTGAACTTAATGAAATTACAATAAAATAAACAATTCTTAGAAAATTGATTTCCATTCAGCAGATGGATATAAGTGTAACTAAACTAAATATGATATAAATATCAGGTACAAAAATTAATGGAAATCCTTTGTACATAGCTAGCTCTGAGGTGTGATGGAGATTTACAATGAACATAATACAAACCCCAATCAGTTACATTCTTATTGAATATTTGTGTTTAAACGTCAGAAATATTAAATAAAACTCTCTGTATGTGTACTGACACAATTTCCTAGATAAAATCAGTAACCACAATATAAAGTCAATACAATCTAAGGTAAAGGAATTCAATTGTCTGTATGTGAAGTTTCCGTGTAAGCAGGATTGGTATTTATGAGGATGCAAACATGATGCTGTAGGCCTGTGGTAGATTGGAAGTGTCCCAAACATGATGCTGTAGGCCTGTGGTAGATTGGAAGTGTCCCAAACATGATGCTGTGGGTCTGTGGTAGATTGGTTTGGAAGTGTCCCAAACATGACACTGTAGGCCTGTGGTAGATTGGAAGTGTCCCAAACATGACAATGTAGGCCTGTGGTAGATTGGTTTGGAAGTGTCCCAAACATGACACTGATGGCCTGTGGTAGATCGGTTTGTAAGTGTCCCAAACATGATGATGAAGGCCTGTGGTAGATTGGAAGTGTCCCAAACATGACACTGTAGGCCTGTGGTAGATTGGTTTGGAAGTGTCCCAAACATGACACTGTAGGCCTGTGGTAGATTGGTTAGGAAATGTCCAAAACATGACACTGTAGGCCTGTGGTAGATTGGTTTGGAAGTGTCCCAAACATGACACTGTAGACCTGTGGTAGATTGGAAGTGTCCCAAACATGAAACTGTAGGCCTGTGGTAGATTGAGAGTGTCCCAAACATGACACTGTAGGCCTGTGGTAGATTGGAAGTGTCCCAAACATGATGCTGTAGGTCTGTGGTAGATTGGAAGTGTCCCAAACATGATGATGTAGGCCTGTGGTAGATTGAGAGTGTCCCAAACATGACACTGTAGGCCTGTGGTAGATTGGAAGTGTCCCAAACATGATGCTGTAGGCCTGTGGTAGATTGGAAGTGTCCCAAACATGACACTGTAGGCCTGTGGTGGATTGAGAGTGTCCCAAACATGACACTGTAGGCCTGTGGTAGATTGAGAGTGTCCCAAACATGACACTGTAGGCCTGTGGTAGATTGGAAGTGTCCCAAACATGACACTGTAGGCCTGTGGTAGATTGAGAGTGTCCCAAACATGACACTGTAGGCCTGTGGTAGATTGGAAGTGTCCCAAACATGACACTGCAGGTCTGTGGTAGATTGGTTTGGAAGTGTCCCAAATGATGCCAGCATTCAATCACTCCACACACAAAAATATACATTGACAATATGAAATGGGCTCCAGACATCTTTCACAAGGATCTGACACCGATGGATGTTCCGGACTAAGACAGTGTGGGAGCAGGCGGTAGAGTTGTTTCTTTTATATCAGTCCTTGAGTTTGCATAGCTTTCATACAGCGCAGAGCTTTTTTGGCAGCTGCACTTTTGGCAATACGGTAATTACGTCCAATCCCAACAAATACACCTTTACTGACAACATTGACGGTGACCCGGATCTTCCCTTCTAAAGTCCTCTCCGGTTTTCTGAAACACAGGTAAATGATGGTATAGAATTAGATCGGAGACTGTCATGTGTCTTTATTAGAATGCTGACCAGTGGATGTTGAGAAAGGGACCATTTAAATTATCACCAGCCAGTAGATCATTGATTTGCCTTACAGGATTTCGAAACAAGCCAAAACAAAATTCGAAGAAATACCACCACCATATACCACCACACTGATGTTGTATTACCTTTACATCTAGTACCATGTGATTAATCTTCGTCTGTGACAAGGAATTGGCGTTCCCTGGTGGCTTACCACGCCTTGGTAACCCATTAACCCATTTTACCCCAATCACTTTAAAACTATAATAAAAGTACTTACTCAAACTTGGCTGTCTCTGGTTCCATTTCCAGCAGCTCACGGACTGGTGACTTGGGGATACTCTTCAGGTACTTGTCTGTCAACAACCGAGGATATAAAGCTTGATTAGCATATTCTGATTTATAGCATCAGGTACTTGTTTGTCAACAACCAAAGCTTGATTAGCATATTCTGATTTATAGCATCAGGGGTTGAAAATATACAGTAAAACCCCACTTACTCAGACTCGTGTGGACCTGATCAACAGTTTGAGGAATATATGATATTTGAGTAATCCGAGGTTGGTTGAATATGTACAAACTTGGATGGGAACAAACAATCTGTTCCATGAATGAGGGGTATTCCAATGAAATGGGTCCGAGTAAGTGGGGTTTTACTGTATACCCCTTCACATTAAGTGAGTACATACCTATCTGAGGTTTCATCATTCTGTAGTAAACTCTCCAGACGATGTCCAGTGACAGACCACTGTCCAGGTATATAGCACCAGCCAGGGACTCGAAGATGTCCCCTAGTGCCTTAGGTACCTCCAGTTCTACATACTCCTCACTGGCATCCTCGTTCTCCTGTATACAACATACAAATAAAATATGAGAGTGACCCATCCAGCTCTTCTCCAGAATTACGGAGAACGAGAATTATTTATGGATGGATGGAAGACAGACAACGGACAATGGACCATGGACGAAGACAATTTGAATAGCCCATCATCTGATGATTGTGGGTGAAAAAAAACAAGCAGAACTAAAGAAAAAGGAGAACCTGTTTATGAAAATTAAGGGAGATATGTCAAGTAATTCATGAGAAATAGAGTTTACACAAAGAGTGGTTGTTGGATATTGTGTTTTTATTTCACTCAAGTTAATTTTCAAAAGTTACAAAGGACTCGAGCTTTAGCGAGTGTCTTTTGAACTTTTGAAAATAAACTAATGAGAGTAAAATAACTATCATATCCAACAGCCACGAATCGTGTGACCTGTTTCTACCACAATTTCAGCAAAATAGCAGCATTTCATTATATTGAATATCGATGAACAGCGGACAATATGGGCGTAAAAAACATATTGGATCATATTTTCCCGCCAAATGATGATGACGTCAACAATCAGCAAGTGACTTCGTTCCAGTCAAAGTTCACCATGTCAGCCAGCAAGTGACTTCGTTCCAGTCAAAGTTCACCATGTCAGCCAATCAAAATGCATTTAGAGTTTATTCCACGTGTGGTATAAACAGAAATATCATTCAACAGTTATTATGATTATTTGATACCCTGAGAGTTGAATAACACCCACCTACAATGTACTGTGGTAGAAATAGTGATAACAAACTTGAACCGTCAGAAGTAAAGATCGCTGCCCGACAGCCAATCTTTTTTTTTATTTGTCCAAAAGTAAATCAAGCACACAAAAAGGACCAAGAATAACTTTCATAGGAGAAAAGATAAAACAGAAAAGGCAAAATCCAAAATGGTTGCCTTGCTTCCAATAAGTCTGAAAATGAAACATACAAAACGACATGTAGCTAATTAATGGAACAGACACTTCAAATTTGTGAAAAAGAGCCATTCATTACTTTTACAGAAACAGCAGTACTAATATTATCTAAAGATGGACAATGGATAAAGGCCAATTTGATATGCCACTATCAAAAGCTGGTGAGCTAAAAACATTGTAACAGAACTTACATCCTCATCCTCCAGATCAATTTCATCCTCTCTCTCCTTCTGCCTGGCCACAAACTTCTCAATGACCTGGAACAGTGGTGGTGAGATGGCCTTGAAGTACTTATGGAAGTCCCACTTGACAGCGAGCGCGGCAAAGATGTTATTGTTGACCAGCGCTGACCTGAGGTCAGTGAGTACTCCCGGGGAGTACTTACACGAGTCCTCATACAGATGTCGCGTGATCACATAGTCGAGGATGGCATCCCCCAGGAACTCCAGTCTGAAACATCACCAACAACCATAACATTTCTCAAATACTCAGTATTCAATAACAATAACAGTCTGAAAGGTCTCCAACAACCATAACATTTCTCAGATATTCAATAAAAATTTCCTAATCAACACACTTTATTAATGTGACATATAAATACAGTCTAGGTTATTATCTAGATCTCACAACGAATAATACTTGACAAAAAAAAAGTTTTTTGGAAACAAGAGACCAAACGGGCCTGCATCGCTCACCTTGTATCAATTTCACATTTGTGGCATAACAGTGGTCTAAAATCTAAGCATATTTGACCCCTGTGACATTGATTTATTTACGAATTTTTAGTGCTTCAGAAAAAGTCATTTGAATGTTTTGAAATACTTGTCCTTGAAAGTAATGGCTTTTGAACATTTTGGACACATTCGACCCCTGCGACCTTGAAAGAAGGTCAAAGTGATTTTTTTTCACAAACTTTGTTCGCCTCCTCCCAAGGAAGTTACCTGTCAAATATAAGGTCACTTACATAGGTCTTTTTGCATTTTAGAAAAAGTGGTTTATAGGAGAAGTTGACAGATGAAGGATGGTCCACAGATGCCACACTATGGCCATCCAATAATTATAAGCTCTCTTTGGGCCAAGTGAGATAAAAATGAATGAGATTACCGTTGGTAACAGTCTGTGATGTTGTTGTAGTGATATGAGGCGTGAGTGAAGGCTTGAAGAAGGTATGCTCGATCACGGAACTTGTAGCCGATCTTTTGCTCAAATGATTCGTAGCCAATCAGAAGATGTTCCATCAGAAGCCTGTTGTCAGCTGTGTTAGACAGTAGTGGTGATGGCGGACACTGGTACCCGTACGAACTCACGGTCTGATGCTCCACCTAAACACAAACATACATTTGATTATTGAAATTTAATCTTCAGGATCCTCCTCTTTGGGAGGAGGGAGGAAGAGAAACTGTCAGCCTCATCATTTGACTGGTTTTGTAAACATCTGTCCAGAGGACAGTTGTTTATGGTTTTATCGGGCATTGTAGGTTTTACTCCACGACTAAAGCAACTTTCTTCATTCACATCAGTTCCACAATCAATACAGCACAACTAGGCACCATGGGGAACCTAAGTATGAAATTTCGGAAAGATCCATCCAGTACCTCTCAAGATAAAACGGTAACAAATTTTCATTGTCAAAATCCAAGATGGCCACCTGTCAGCCATTTAGTTTTTTTTCGATCAGTCCCAAAATCTTTACTGCACAACTAAGGACTACGGGGAACCAGCATATGAAATTTGAGAAAGATCCATCCAGTTCTTCTCAAGATACATGTATAATGGTAAAAAATTCATGGTCAAAATCCAAGATGGCCACCTGTCAGCCATTTTTTTTTTCGATCAGTCCCAAAATCAATACAGCACAACTAAGAACTAAGTGGACCCTGCATATGAAATTTGAGAAAGATCCATTAAGTACTTCTCAAGATATAACGGTAACAAATTTTCATTGTCAAAATCCAACATGGCAGACTGTCAACATTTTTGTTTTTCTGATCAGTCCATAAATCAATACAGCACAACTAAGCACCAAGGAGAACCTGCATATTAAATTTGAGAAAGATCCATCCAGAACTTCTCAAGAAATAATGGTAACAAAATTGTTTAAGGACGTACCATGGACAGACCACGGACCACGGACACAGGGTGATTTGAATAGCCCATATCTTGAAATTAATCTCTGAAGTTAGGGCCCAAACTAATTCTATATACCAGTGTAGTTTAAGAAGATTCTACATACCTACATATATTTACAGCTATGGGTTGGGATTATCAACAATTTAAAAAATCATGATCCTGAAATTAATTTCTGGGGTTAGGGCCCCACATTATTCTATATACCTGTGTAGTGTGAGAAGATTCTACATACCTGTGAGTTGGTGGGTGTCTCCTCCACGGGTTCATCTTCTGCTGCAGCAGCTTTAGGTGGCAAAACTTTCAGCCCAAGTGAGTACATGAATCGCAGGGCCGCCTTCTTTCCACAGGAAGTGAGGTAGCATCCAATGAGGGACTCGACACAGTCGGCGATGGACTTGTCGGGTATACTGTGGAGAGTCTGTAGGCAGTAGGAGTACATGTCAGATCCCTTCACCTCATTCACTTCCATGTCCTGCTCCTCCACCTCCTGCCATTGGTCAATATCGCTGATCTGTCGGTCAATCTCATCCTCGGTTAAGGTTTTGCCGTCTTCCTGTAACTTTCTGCTAACTTGTTTCTCGGTTATCCGTTCGTGCGCTTCTTTGGCCAGATCACTTGTCTTGCTCAACACCACGTGAGGTACAGGTCCCTTCCGTTTCATCTCGTTGATGATGTAGCCAGGTGGCAGCCAGTTCTCGTACGGCTCAAACTTGGTAGAGATCATACACTCCGCTAGGCCGGTCTTCTTACCAAGTCTGTACAAGTTACAATTACTTACCTGCTTACTGCGCAGGTAGCTAAGTTTACCTTCATGTATACCGGGATAGGTACAGTACAGGTACACCGTGATGGCGTACTTCAGGAAGGAGTCGCCGATCGTCTCCAGTCGCTCCAGACTGAAGAAGTCGTTGGCGTTAGACATGGTGAGAGCCTGGAGGATGGTGCAGGGACTTGGACCAATGTACTTACTTAGGTCAATATCTACATCCAGGGACAACAGTGGGTCTGGAAACGCTATCTTAGAAAGATCAACAGGGCCAGACTTTTTAACTTCACATTCTTCTGACTTTCCAAAATGTCCGACAGAAGAAAAAACATCAGCTTGACTTCCATTTTCACTAGTCTGTTGCTCCCACGACTGGTCATTTGTGGGTTTATCTGACGTTTGTGTGGTGATTTGGTCATCACCAGGGTCACCCCAACCTGAGTGATCGTCCTTTGGTGCTTTATCACAGTCATATTGAATATCACAGCTTTGGGCTTGATCAACTTTGTGTCTATCACTATTGCATTGTAAACTGTCTGCACACGACTGGTCACCTCTGTTGTCTAACTGACTGGAACAAGTTGTTGTCAATTTGCTGAAATCTTTGAGGAGGCCATTTGTTGGCATTCCATTACAATGAGGTGTGGTCTTTATACATTGTGTCAGTGGTGTGTGATCACAGTCATGGTTGCTACGTCTCGAGACTTCGCTCTGTACACAATATTTACTCTCTATATCACAGATATCTTTGTTACGCTTGCATTGTTTGTCATGTTCTTCTGCATAGTGCCCGCTACTTACTACTGGACTGTGAGCCTCACCTTCACAAACTGCCGAAATTTGACTAGTATTGCTGTTCCCACATTTTTCTTTATTGACAACAGTTTTTTGACTAGAAAAGTCTGTCCTTTGTTCGATAATATCTGTCTTTTTGTCATTTTGATCAAATTCATAGTCAGCATTACTTTTCACAACTTGATTTTCTGTTTGAGAATCCTGCAACTTAACATTTTCACAAACAGCCACTGTAGTGTCATGGTCAGATTTCACATTTTCACAAACATCCACTGTTGGGTCACGGTCAGATTTCACATTTTCACAAACAGCCAGTGTTGAGTCACAGTCAGATTTCATCTTTTCACAAACAGCCAGTGTTGAGTCACAGTCAGATTTCACATTTTCACAAACAGCCACTGTAGTATCATAGTCAGATTTCACATTTTCACAAACAGCCAGTGTTGAGTCACAGTCAGATTTCACATTTTCACAAACAGCTACTGTTGTGTCACAGTTTGATTTCACATTTTCATAAACAGCCACTGCTGTGTAACAGTCAGATTTCACATTTTCACAAACAGCCAGTGTAGTGTCTTGGTCAGATTTCACATTTTCACAAGCAGTCACTGTTGTATTGTGACAAGAATTTAAATTTTCACTTGTCCCTTCCAAATTGATATTTTCAACATCTGTGTCTTCTGAAAGCACCTTTGCATTTGCTTTAACATTGGTATCAGCATTTTTCAAGACTTCATCATTTTCCAATACTCCATCATTTTCCAATACTTTTTGGTGCTGATTTTCATTCACACTTTGGACCTGTTCATCAGGTGTATTCATATTTTCGTTCTCTTTATGTACCTCCTGTGGAGACAGTTTTTCTTCAGTTCTATCAATATGCTCTTTTTCCTCTTGCAAAGAAAACCCGAAGTCAAGTGCAGGGAACACAAACCCTGGTGGGAGGTCCACTTGTCCAATATTGGCACTGGTTGCAATACGAATTCTGATCTCCTCGGCGACCAGCAGATAGTTGATTCTGTAGAGTATTGTGGGGAGACAAACAGCCTTTCTCCAGAGCGATGACGGGAAGACATGTACCTCACAAAGTTCTGGCACAAGAATCTGCTTCTGTTGCAGATTTTCTCTCCTGGCTTTCTTGGTCTCTGCACTGCTCGTTGGCAAAGCCACCCCCTTCTGGTTCATGTATCGAGGCGTCAAAAGGTTAAGCCGAGCAGAAGTGTGATCCACGTCGAGTAGAGGCTGTTCCTGATTGGTCACAGTCAGACCATATTTGGTCGTATAGTACTCGCTGAATGTTTTGTACAGCTCAGGTGAAGGAAATGCAGATGACGGATTGAGATCACTGCGTATTTCTGCCACATAGAAATGTTGTGGTTGGTCAATGTTACGATACGATGGCATGACGACAGCATCTTCATACTCTCCTTTTCTAAACTCAAAGATTTCCCGCTTGGAGTCATAAATGTTTCTCTTCACTGCTTTTTTAGATTGTTTTACCAAGTCAATAAAATCCCAATCGACAAAGTAATCTGAATTGTCCGTTTCTGAAACAGTAACATTGATACAAGGTCACCGAACATAGATTTCTGTTTCTGAATTGGTAAAATAAACACTCTAATTTAATCTGATCAAAGGTGCAATTTAGTAAAGAACATTCACAGAGTTCATTGGCCTTAACAGTCATCTGACTATATTTACATTTGCGCTGCAACCCACTCTATGAACATTACCAGCAGAAATGATTTTAATAAAAGTATGAAAGCAATTCATGGTTCTCGAGACGTAGCATGTGGTTTAATTATGACGTCATAGATCAAGCTAGATCAGCTCAAGCTGTGTCAAACGGTCAAATAACTACTTATTATCATTGATGCCAATTTTATTGTAACTGGGATGTTCTGCTAATGTCATTTGAATAATGATACATATACAAATGCAGGCAATAAACTAATTTTAAAATATAAATGCAATAAAGCAATTGTTTTATGGTAAAAATGTAAATTTATGGATTGAAAGTCATTTTTTTATTTATCATAGTGCTATAAAAGGTTAGCTTTACATCCATATTGCATGAAGCTCGCAATTCTTATATAACATAGAGAATGCAAGGTATTGGTAAATTTAAATGTAATTTGTCTGACTCTTAATAAACTGGTTTTAAGTTTCATTCATCTTCTGTTGAAATGTCAAGAAATAAAGGACAACTGGACATGTAATTTGACACCATTAAATCCTGGTGAAAGCTGAGAAGTTTCAAGATTTTCAATAGCCACCATGACAGCCATATTGGATTTCAAACCAACCCACAGAGTACCAACACTTGTCTAGGACCATCACAGAATCATAACAAGCAAATGAGATCAATTGCATGGGTGAAAATTGAGAACAATTTTAAATTATATTTTTTAAACATAGCAACCATATTGGAACTGGAGAAAAAATGTGAAATGTGTTTTTCAAAATACCAGCAGCCATGTTTGCCATAATGGATTTCGACCATGCCCAAATTTTAAAAAAACATTTGGTCAGGACCATCTCCAGATCATTTCAGGCAAGTTTCAGCTCAATTCCACTGATGGAACTTGAGAAGAAGTTTGAAATGTGTTTTTTTGATGGCGGCAATGGCAGCCATATTGGATTTTGGTTCAGCTCGAAAATTAATAACATTTGGTCAGGACCATCTCGGAATCATTTCAGGCAAGTTTCAGCTCAATTCCATTGGTGGAACTGGAGACGAAGTTTGAAATGTATTTTTAAGTTCACGACCATGGTAGCCATATTGGATTTTGGTTCAGCTCGAGAAATAACAACATTTGGTCAGGACCATCTCGGGATCATTTCAGACAAGTTTCAGCTCAATTCCAATGGTGGAACTGGAGAAGTTGGCAGCAATGGCGACCATATTGGATTTCAGACCGGCCCTAGAGAAACACTTGATCAGGGCAATCTATGCATAATTTCAGGCAAGTTTAAAGGCCCAATATACGTAACTTTCGGCAAAACTTGATGCGAAAATCAAGCCTAATAACTTATTATGTTTGATAGATTAAGTAAAGATTAACTGAAATCAGCAATATCTAAGATGACTTCTTACGCGGTAACCGGTACGGCAGCAGTTGAAACTCGGTATTTGTAAACACGCGACCATTTTGACTGTCTTCTACCTGCGGTTTGTTATTGAAGTGGGCCCCACCTGAATTATTTTCAATTCTTTAGATTTTTCTGTCAGGAGTTTCTCGTTAGTTACCGCTCAGGTTTACTTCGTTTTAGGCTTATTTTTGCATGGTTTTCAATTGGGTTTTTTTCAGAATTTTTCAGATTAACGAAAAATTTCCTGAAGTTACGTATATTGGGCCTTTAAGCTCAATCCCACATTCAGAACTTGAGGAGAAGTTTAAAATTTGTTTTTCAAGATGGCTGCTATGGAGGCCATATTGGATCTTGGATCGGCCGAAGTATAACAACACTAGGTCAGGACCGTATTGGAATCATTTCAGGTAAGTTTCAGAAAAACCTCATCACTGGAACTGCAGTTGAGGGGGATGATAACATTACGTCAGGTGACTTACTGCGGTTGAGGAGGATGATAACATTACGTCAGGTGACTTACTGCGGTTGAGGGGGATGATACAGTAGCCGAGGTCAGCTTTGTCCGGCTGAAACTCCATGGGGTCCTTCTCCAAACGAAGCACTTCTGTAAACACAAATCGATGGAACTCCTGCAATCTGACAAGCTCTTCCTCTGTGAAAGATACATCACTCTGTAGGGGGTCCAAGGACACAGTTACCTCCCCTGATCTGGTGTACAAGGGAAATGTAGGGATCTAGGAAAAACACACAAGCATGATTACATAAACCGTCCATTACAATTGTCGAGTGAGACTTTATAAGTGATTTCAAGATATATACGGATGACACTTTATCTATATTTCATGATTTTGATTTGATTACACTGACAATTAGGTATATGATATCATTTGACAAATACACAGTTGGCATTTTACTTTCATTGGACATACATGTGACATTTTTTAATGACTTGAATTGACATACAAGTGACTTTTTTTAAGGATTTTTCTTGACATACAAGTGAATTTTTTTAAGGATTTTTCTTGACATACAAGTGACTTTTTTAATGATTTTTCTTGACATACAAGTGACTTTTTTAATGATTTTTCTTGACATACATGTGACTTTTTTAATGATTTTTCTTTAGATTCTCAGGTGACATTTTCTCACCTGACAATTTGACTGAAGTCACCCACACTTGTTACCTGTCTTGACTGGACGTGTAATTGTTATACCTTTGGTATGTGTTTAGAACTCAGCAGTCCAAATCCTCTGTTCGTTTCCTCCGGGGTGTACACACGGCGCCCTCTGGTGTTCTGATCATCAGATATTGGCTGGGTCAGTGTTAAGTGGATAAGAAACAGGAAGTTGGTGTCTACGGTGGGATGACCTTTCACCAGGGATGACCCCAGCTGTAAGCAAACAAGAATATATTTTTGCAATATAAAAATTCAACCTTGACTTTTGACCCAGTGACGTTGAGTTTTGTCAGTTGACTCTTTGTTAAGTTCTGACAAACTTTTTTTTATAATGCTTAAAGATGACAATGCAAGTTAAAAAGCTTTCTTGTTGATATTTTTAAAAAAAACGGCTAAGAATTTTTTTTAGAAATCTTCTGAGATGCCCCCTTACAGGTTAATAAGGAATGGCAGACATTTTAGTTTTGCCTTGCTTGGGTATAAAAGGCACCCAGGCCGTCAAACCGGTTCTCATTGTTGTGATGAAACCGCACGGCGACACTTCTATAGACCTATATAGCTAGCCAACACATACTTTCTGATTTTTTTACGATATTTTCGATCAGTATCTGAAGAACATTGACATGGATATTGAAGGTGTTATTATAACGATATTATACAATATGAGCAAAATAAAAAACAACAACATTAGATTACACCAAAATTCGTGCGAATAAAAAACAAGTACATGAATGACAACTGATAAACCTACCTTAGTATTCAATTGGAACATCATGTCGCTACGAGTAATCAGTTCCTGTGTGATAAATATCACTATAACATCCATTTAATTCCATCAAAATAAGTCTCCTCACTCGCATGTGTTCGTGCACGTGTTTAACATAATCAAGACTATGCTCGCATGTTACACTACCTGGTACATTTTCATTACAAGCGCTTTAGGCCTAGTGGCAAGGCGTAATATTATCGGTGGTATTAGGAGCGAGTACATATTCTGTTCGGAATGTTCCGCTCTGCTTCCGAATGTAAAATCAACATGTCGATGTCCATAACGTATACATAGGTGAAGGAACAATCAGGGTGTTTTCAGTTTTATTTTTTTTTTCATTTTGCTTTGGCACACGATTTTTGATGGTGTCTGAGAGAGTAACCATCTTCATGTAACTTCAATTTCAAGGTAAGTGTGTGTTGGTCATTCCAGTTTTGTAACTCCAGTGTCACCTGTTGTATCCGCAGGTGTGTTGTACTTTGCACGGCCAGTGTTCATGTAAAAACCGGTTTGACAGGCTGGGTGCCTTTTATACCCAGGGAGGCCGACTCTCGTTTCCAAGCAAGGCAAAAACTAAAATGTCTGCCTTTCCTTAGTAACCTGTTAGGGGGCATCTCAGAAGCTTTCTAAAATATTACTTTGCCGTATTTTTTTTTAATCTCAACAAAAAAGGTTTTTAATTTCCATTGTCAGATTTAAGCAAAATGTTTATCAGAGAAAAAGGTACAATATCTAATCAGTTAATCTCATAATAATCAATTACACTTTCTATTATCTAACATTTACATCCAGTGGATAAAACAGCCATCACCCTGGAGGGTAAGTGGTATCCAACCTAACAATTATAGCGTCAATAATCAGTTTATGGCATTCATAACCTATATGAATGCTAACTGAATTTGGTAGGGTTTATAGTGGAACTGAATTGGATATGGGCCTTCGACAGACCTTCACCCCTGCCTGCTTCTGACTAAATATCATCCCACAAGACCTCTTGGTTATGAGGAAGTTGTAGAAAGTTGACAATGGATTGTCAATGGCCAGATGACTGGAGACTGACAGAACTTTAGACATTACACCACAGCTTCACCTCACTTTTGGCCCGACGTACCGAAGGGCCAAGGTACGAACCTGTTTGATGTAGTACTGCTTCCTCTTGGTGGTCCCGGGCCGCGCCTCTCCTGCCAGTTCCTCACTGTCCCACGTACTCGAGTCCTCCTCCTCCTTCATAAAAAGCTCTTTTCCAATCGGAAGTAGCTGATCATCAATCTCCCCTACAAAATAAAGGATGTACTGTTGATCAAACCCATCAATCTCCACTACAAAGTATGTACTGTTGATCAAGTCCATCAATCTCCCCTACAAAGTATGTACTGTTGATCAAGCCCATCAATCTCCACTACAAAGTATGTACTGTTGATCAAGCCCATCAATCTCCACTACAAAGTATGTACTGTTGATCAAGCCCATCAATCTCCACTACAAAGTATGTACTGTTGATCAAGTCCATCAATCTCCCCTACAAAGTATGTACTGTTGATCAAGCCCATCAATCTCCACTACAAAGTATGTACTGTTGATCAAGTCCATCAATCTCCCCTACAAAGTATGTACTGTTGATCAAGCCCATCAATCTCCACTACAAAGTATGTACTGTTGATCAAGTCCATCAATCTCCCCTACAAAGTATGTACTGTTGATCAAGCCCATCAATCTCCACTACAAAGTATGTACTGTTGATCAAGTCCATCAATCTCCACTACAAAGTATGTACTGTTCATCAAGTCCATCAATCTCCACTACAAAGTATGTACTGTTCATCAAGTCCATCAATCTCCCCTACAAAGTAAAGTATGTACTGTTCATCAAACCCATCAATCTCCCCTACAATCTCCCCAGAGCCGTGGAAGTTCACAAGAATGTTTGTATCTTACCAGAGCCCTGGAAGTTCACATGAATGTTTGTATCTTATCAGAGCCGTGGAAGTTCACATGAATGTTTGTATCTTACCAGAGCCGTGGAAGTTCACCTGAATGTTTGTATCTTACCAGAGCCATGGAAGTTCACATGAATGTTTGTATCTTACCAGAGCCATGGAAGTTCACATGAATGTTTGTATCTTACCAGAGCCGTGGAAGTTCACATGAATGTTTGTATCTTACCAGAGCCATGGAAGTTCACATGAATGTTTGTATCTTACCAGAGCCGTGGAAGTTCACCTGAATGTTTGTATCTTACCAGAGCCCTGGAAGTTCACATGAATGTTTGTATCTTATCAGAGCCCTGGAAGTTCACATGAATGTTTGTATCTTACCAGAGCCATGGAAGTTCACATAAATGTTTGTATCTTACCGGAGCTGTGGAAGTTCACATGAATGTTTGTATCTTACCGGAGCCGTGGAAGTTCACATAAATGTTTGTATCTTACCTGACTTGTGGAGAATCTCACAAGCCTTCAATGCCACAGCTTGTTTGGCTAACCTTCTGGTTGGCATGGGGATACCCTACAAAATAGAAGACTTTACATTATGTTACATAAGTTTATACAGAATACAAGGACAAGCTAGATAAATACTTTACACTGTTATTGCTTCAGCAACATCAATGAAGCATGAGCATACACACATGATACATAGTTGTCTAACCTGGATCTCCTCTTTCAGTGGCGAGTTGATGGGAAGCCTCAAGGTGGCGCTGTACACCATCTGCTCACCTTTCTGAATTACACTGATAGCACACTTTGGTGTCAGGTGTGTAAAGGCATCACTTGGCAACTTAGCACAATACCTGTTTGAAAAACATAGAAAAGTATTCCTTCAAATGGGAAAAAAAATAATTACAATACAAATCTGTTCTCGCCTGCTCACCCCTTTGACCATAAATGCATGCATTAATGTTTAAACAAAGAGAAATTTAATCCACTGATTGAACCCCTCCCCCCCCCCCCCCCACCAATTCCCCTCCCTAATTCTATATTGTCCCCATAAAACTGCAAACATGACAACACTCTCAAATCAAAGTACTGAAAGTACTGCAAGCTGAGGTGAAAACAACTTTAATATGATATTTTGGAGAGAGTACAGAATAAAAATAAAATGTGATGCAAGATCAGCAAAAGTTGACGCTTCACCGACCGCTAATCCGAGTATCATGACATTTATAGTATGACAGCTACAGTACGCCATTATACGCTCAGAGAGAAGTAAGTGACTTGAGGATTATTGTGTATGTTGTCCTAGAGCTGACCTGTTGACTAAAGCAATAGCTGACGTGAGAGTGACCTGGACGCCTCCCTCCTCGTCACACGGTTTGTAGGGTGGCAGGATGTCGTGGTACAAGTCAGTGATGTTGTCACAGTTGATCTGGTCATCATCATCATGACGTTTCCAAATCCCCTTCAGGACCTACATAAACAACGAAGCTCGTATCATCACAGGACGTTTACTGGGGACACTGTACAAATACACTGGTGTATAACTGTACAAATCCCCTTCAGGACCTACATAAACAACGAAGCTTGTATCATCACAGGACGTTTACTGGGGACACTGTACAAATACACTGGTTTATAACTGTACAAATCCCCTTCAGGACCTACATAAACAACAAAGCTCGTATCATCACAGGACGTTTACTGGGGACACTGTACAAATACACTGGTATATAACTGTACAAATACACTGGTGTATAACTGTACAAATACACTGGTTTATAACTGTACAAATACACTGGTGTATAACTGTACAAATGCACTGGTTTATAACTGTACAAATACATTGGTTTTTAACTGCACAAATACACTGGTTTATTACTGTACAAATACATTGGTTTATAACTGTACAAATACACTGGTTTATAACTGTACAATACACTGGTATATAACTGTACAAATACACTGGTTTATAACTGTACAAATACACTGGTTTATAACTGTACAAATACACTGGTTTATAACTGTACAAATACACTGGTATATAACTGTACAAATACACTGGTTTATAACTGTACAAATACACTGGTTTATAACTGTACAAATACACTGGTTTATAACTATACAAATACACTGGTTAATAACTGTACAAGTACACTTGTTCATGAGTGTATAAGTTATTTTAGCATTGATCCTATATTAGGAAGGAACAAAAAAAGCTCGGAGACAAAAACAAATGATGCTAAATAAATATCCTAACCAAGACCATTACATTTTATCCTAACCAAGACCATTACATTTTATCCTAACCAAGACCATTACATTTTATCCTAACAAAGACCATTACATTTCATCCTAACCAAGACCATTACATTTTATCCTAACCAATACCATTACATTTTATCCTAACCAAAACCATTACATTTTATCTTAACCAAGACCATTACATTTTATCCTAATCAAGACCATTACATTTTATCCTAATCAAGACCATTACATTTAATCCTAACCAAGACCATTACATTTCATCCTAACCAAGACCATTACATTTCATCCTAACCAAGACCATTACATTTTATCCTAACCAAGACCATTACATTTTATCCTAACCGAGACCATTACATTTTATCCTAACCGAGACCATTACATTTTATCCTAACCAAGACCATTACATTTTATCCTAACCAAGACCATTACATTTTATCCATCAATTTTCTAAATCCTTTCATACTAAGTCTTGTATTTCTATGCATGGTTTAGTGACATTATACACTCTCACCCCTTCGATATCCTTGTATTTGGCCATCTCTGTTCTGAAGGCCTTCAGATTCGACTTGTCGGCTAAAATCACATACTCCGACTCTCGAGCTCTAGCTCGTCCCTGAAATACAAAAAAAATATGACATTGTGATGAAGAAAAATTCTTTTACAAAGTTAAAGGAACAAAGATTCACCTTTAAATTCAAGCTGGCTGCCTGGCATCCATCTTGGATTTCTGATTACTAGTACAGTGGACTACACTTAATATCACCCCTGTTAATACACATTCCTCTTTATATCATGTTTTTCCCTAGCACCATTTTTCTCTCTATATAATCTATTTAATGTATTTGGTTAATATTATGTATTTTTAGGTGAATTCATCTTAATATCATTTTTTTTTTAACCAATCACATAAAATATCCAGAAAATGATGTCATTTCCATTGATTTCAGATACAACTTGTACAAAATGTTGCATAGAAAATAAAAAAAAAAATATTTTTAATTGAATAATGTTATCTATATATTGAAACATCTTCATGTGTATATTGAATATCTTACTTTTAGTTATGGAAATTGAAAAAGCACTAGATTTAGTGGAAAAAACATGTTCCTCTTAATATCACATTCCTGTTAATATCATGTTTTTGTCGGACAAATGCAACATGATATAAAGAGGAGTGCACTGTAATTAGTCTACATACAAAGCTTACACAACGGAAGACTATTGGTGATTGAAGTATGAAATATAAAAGATATCCCCCCAGGACTGTGGGGAAATCACTAAGAAAGTTTTAACACTGTTGTTCAAATCAGTTTTCTGATCCATTCCAAAATCTTTATTTTCTACCTGAGGACTATGGGGAACCTACTTGTGATGTTTGTGTAATATACAGTACCTTTGACTGGCTGTATGACCGGTAATCCTTTGGAGGGTCAAACTTGACAATGAGGTTACATTTGGGTATGTCCACTCCCTCCTCCAGTACATCAGTCGCCAGTAAGAGGTTGAGTTCCTGGAGGCGGAACTTACGGAGGATATCCTCCTGCTTCCTGTAGCTCTTACTGCCTTCCTTCTTGGACCCTTGGCCAGTGATGTGGTGGCTCTTGATAAAACATAACTGGTCATCCCACGCACACACTTCCTCAATGAATTTGTTCAAGGCAAAAGCTACGTAACGATGATCAACAAACACAATACCACACAGGTACTTGTCGTCACTCCCGGAGAACAACTGTAGCCCCGATCTGTCCTCAGGAATGTCTTTTTTAACAGCCACGTGTATAATCTTGGACCCTCCAGATCTGTCGTCGTCGTCTGAGGAATCCGTCAGCGCCAGACTGTCGTCCGACATGTAAGAATCGTCGTCCATTCCATCGGTATCCTCTGTACTGATTATCTTAAAGTCACAGTCAGGTTTGAACCGCCGCAAATGGTCGATGAGTTTTTTCACTTTTGGTGTAGTGTACAGTAACAGTTCCTCAATGTCATACTCGGGTGAGAAGTTACTATCAAAGTGAGTGATGAGCAGGCGAAGCTGAGTGGCTGCCATACGGAGAAACTTCTTCTTCACATCTACTGTTTCATGTTTGTCAATTTTTTCGAGCTGAGAGACAAACATCTGTGCGAGGCTCACTGCACACCAAGGACCTAGGCGGTACAGAATGTTGAGACATTCCACTATGACAGTTTTGGGTGTTTCAATTGGGTCCCCACCACCCTTTCCATCAAGTTTAATGTTGCATTCCTGTAAAAAATGAAGCGTGTTTTCCAACATGATTCCTAGTTCTTCCACCATACCAGTTTTGTCCTCGTATCTGTCACACTCAAACACTGACTCCGTGGGCTGCATTCCGTACCTCTCAGAGTAAACCAGAGTTGAAGTTTCTGCCGAGGCATTGAAGCGCTTCTCCAGTTCTTTTATGGTTGTAACCAACTTTTCTGGGTCTTGGCAATGTTTGCTGGTGAAACAGGAAGTCAGGCCGAGGATTCTGGGAGATTCCTCAGCACTGCTTTGAAGCTGCAGCTTTTTGGTGATGAGATCGTATGGATGACCAGGGTCCAAGACATGCTGGCAGTGGTCAAAGATGAGCACATTGACCTGAGATAATTTCAGGAGATTTTCCTCCATGATATGATGGAAGAATGAGGGAAGCATGACGAGTACTTGTGACCTGTGTAGCTCCTGTGTCCACCAGTTATTGTCCTTGTCCTGACACTCTGTGGAGTACTGTCCCACTGTCAGGTCAGACTGGTGCTCAATAACCAGGGCATACTGGGCTATATCACTGACTGAAATAGACAATAAAACAGGGCATACTGGGCTATATCACTGACTGGAAGTAAATAATATTACAGCTTTATGCATACTACATGCAAGTGTTATGTAAACCATGTGCCCCCACTGCCAGATATTAGGGTAATACATGCAAGAAAGGAGGAAATAAAAACCCCTGCACACAGTAGAAAACTGTCAGAACTTAAAACACTATCATCACTGTCAGGGGATATTCTGTAGTCAGGGGATAGTCTGTGGACAGGGGATAGTCTGTGGTCAGGGGATAGTCTGTGGACAGGGGATACTCCGTGATCAGGGGATAGTCTGTGGTCAGGGGATAGTCTGTGTTCAGGGGATAGTCTGTGGTCAGGGGATAGTCTGTGGTCAGGTGATAGTCTGTGGTCAGGGGAAAGTCTGTGGTCAGGGGATAGTCTGTGGTCAGGTGATAGTCTGTGGTCAGGGGATAGTCTGTTGTCAGGGGATAGTCTGTGGTCAGGTGATATTCCGTGGTCAGGTGATAGTCTGTGGTCAGGTGATAGTCTGTGGACAGGGAATAGTGTGTGGTCAGGTGATAGTCTGTGGTCAGGGGAAAGTCTTTGGTCATGGGGATATTCCAGTGGTCAGGGGATATTCTGGTGGTCATGGGAAAGTCTGTGGTCAGAGGATAGTCTGTGGTCAGAGGATAGTCTGTGGTCAGGTGAAAGTCTGTGGACAGGGAATAGTCTGTGGTCAGGGGATATTCCAGTGGTCAGGGGATAGTCTGTGGTCAGGGGATAGTCTGTGACCAGGGCATAGTCTGAGGCCAGGTGATAGTCTGTGGTCAGGGGATATTCCGTGGTCAGGTGATAGTCTGTGGTCAGGGGATAGTCTGTGAGCAGGGCATAGTCTGAGGCCAGGTGATAGTCTGTGGTCAGGTGATAGTCTGTGGTCAGGGGATAGTCTGTGGTCAGGTGATAGTCTGTGGTCAGGGGATAGTCTGTTGTCAGGGGATAGTCTGTGGTCAGGTGATAGTCTGTGGTCAGGTGATAGTCTGTGGTCAGGTGATAGTCTGTGGACAGGGAATAGTCTGTGGTCAGGTGATAGTCTGTGGTCAGGGGAAAGTCTTTGGTCATGGGGATATTCCAGTGGTCAGGGGATATTCTGGTGGTCAGGGGATAGTCTGTGGTCAGAGGATAGTCTGTGGTCAGGTGATAGTCTGTGGTCAGGTGATAGTCTGTGGACAGGGAATAGTCTGTGGTTAGGGGATATTCCGTGGTCAGGTGATAGTCTGTGGTCAGGGGATAGTCTGTGACCAGGGCATAGTCTGAGGCCAGGTGATAGTCTGTGGTCAGGGGATATTCCGTGGTCAGGTGATAGTCTGTGGTCAGGGGATAGTCTGTGACCAGGGCATAGTCTGAGGCCAGGTGATAGTCTGTGGTCAGGTGATAGTCTGTGGTCAGGGGATAGTCTTTGGTCATGGGGATATTCCAGTGGTCAGGGATTATTCTGGTGGTCTGGGGATAGTCTGTGGTCAGATGATAGTCTGTGGACAGCGGATAGTCTGTGGTCAGGGGATAGTCTGTGGTCAGTGGTTAATCTATGGTCAAAGAATAGTCTGCTGTAAGGGGATAGTCTATGATAAGGGAACAGTCTGAGATAGTTAAAATATTTTGTGAAATTACCACCACATATCTAGTTTCTCCAGATGGCCTATGATGAATGGGTAGTTATGTTTTCTTATTTGCAAAAATCAGGATCCCATTGTTATGCACACTAGGATAACCTAAATCCAAATTTGTGTAATGAAAAAATTAGATAGCCCTTTTCTTAAAATAACCCACTAAAGGTTTTCTTTAGATAACCCACTTAACCTAAGACCCATTCATCCAAAGATGATCTGGAAAAATTTTGGTCAAAATCTTCCATTTGTTGAGAAGAAAAAGATTTACCTATTTCACCTTATTTGGCTCCACCAATCTGCCCCAAGTGGAGGACATCCCCTTTTTTATACAAAATTGAGAACAGTTTGGCCAATAATGCCCCGAACTGGTCAAAATCCCCTGAGCCTGCAGTCTATTGGTCAGTTTTGAAGATACTCTTATACAAACATTAAGCTTTTGGATTAATGTCACATTATGTTGAAATATATTAAAATGATAATAACAAGTGGGGAGGCCACAACCAAAGTTGCCTTGCCTATGTAAAGTTTGTGTTCTTTAGGTCTGCTTGTCTAGTTCAGAAGTGTTTCTAAGCAGTGTTTTTCTTTGGTATTTTGGGGGAAATTCAATTTGCCAAATTGGGAAAAAAATTAGCGTGAACAGGTAATAAATTGGGAAAAAATTTAAACCCAACCACACTCATTAAATGTTCCATGCTAACTAATTTTACAGTACACAGTGTATCATTTAGCTTTATGGTATGGTAAACTATGAAAACAAAGAACTGGGAGTTACATGGCGAGTCAAGTCTGAGTCACAGACTCACTCACTGATATTTCTTTTAATGATTTTTTATTCATTATAACATCATGTGCGTGTCCTTTTTTTCCGGATATTGAAAAGTCATAATAATTGGGAATTTTCAAGTTGATTTTGGGAAAAAATAACACTGAAACGCATTGAGAATGGGGTCGTTTGGCGTACCCAGTTATATAGGCAGGAAAAACACTGCTAAGTAACACAGGATGACAAATAACAGATGCTGTGTGAAGGCATCAGGCCATGTAGTCATTGTCCCCAACTAACTACCAGTAATATAGCATGTAATCCTTACCAGAGTTGACGAGGAACACGCCCCGTTTCCCGCCCTGGTCCAGTGACAGCTGTAACTGATGACCGAGCTCCTTCAGCAGCATTACACTAAGGAACATACGACTGGACGTGGCATCGAGACATACCAGTGTGTTCTGCTGGACAGCCGCATCTAACAACTCCACCTACAACCAATCAAAACAGAGATTGAGAAATGTTCACCTACACAATAGCCAATGAAAACAGAGATTGAGAAATGTTCACAGGTCAATTCACAATTTTTATGTTTGAGGGGTCAATATATACTTTTTATGTTTGATGGTTCAATACATACTTTCTATGTTTGAGGGGTCAATACCGATACATACTTATGTTTGATGGGGCAACACATACTTTTTATGTTTGAGGGGTCAATACATACTTTTTATGTTTGATGGTTCAATACATACTTTTATGTTTGAGGGGTCAATACCGATACATACTTATGTTTGATGGGGCAACACATACTTTTTATGTTTGAGGGGTCGATACATACTTTTTATGTTTGATGGTTCAATACATACTTTTATGTTTGATGGGTCAACACACACTTTTTATGTTTGAGGGGTCGATACATACTTTTATGTCTGAGGGGTCAATACATACTTTTTATGTTATTTTTATGATACCTAGTGTGTTTTAGAGTCTACATTACACAAACCTAATGTGTTTTTGAGTCTACACTACACAAATCTAGTGTGTTTTTGAGTCTACACTACACCAACCTAATGTGTTTTTGAGTCTACACTACACCAACCTAATGTGTTTTTGAGTCTACACTACACAAATCAAGTGTGTTTTTGAGGGGCAACACATACCTGGTATGATTTAGGGGTCTACACAAACCTAGTGTGTTTTTGAGGGGCAACACATACCTGGTATGATTTAGGGGTCTACACAAACCTAGTGTGCTTTTGAGTCTAGTACACTACACAAACCTGGTGTGTTTTGGAGTCAACACTACTCAAACCTGGTGTTTTCTTGAGGGGCAACACATACCTGGTATGTTCTTGGTGTAAAAGTATGAGTTGGAATGTCCTCATATCGGAGATGGCGTGGAAGTCTTCTCGAAGACTCACTTCCTGTACGACCCATCTATAAAGCAATAAATAACATTTAAAAAAGTTAAAATAATAAGAATTTGAGGTTCTTATATACCGCTTTATCACGACCTTAAAGGCTATCTCATCAATATTAGTGGTTATAGGGCCTTAGCAACCAGTCAATATCATTCTCAACTCCCTGGGGAGCATACACCCGGTGCAGCCATTTCGGCGCTCACAGCTAGCATTCTTCAATTTCTAGCACAACCCAACCACATACTCATTTACAGCTGAGTAGACTGGAACAAGCGGGGTAAAATATCTAGCTCAAGAATCTAGAATTAATAGTACAATTATTCAAATATTTTTTCTAGAGCTAAGTATTTATACTGCTTTTAAAATGCAATGTACAATAAAATTTTTGACTTTGTTGAAAATATTATGTACATATGATATTTAAGCATCCACTTAGTCTATAAACTATATATTTCATCTATATCATGTATGTGATATTTGTATAAAGATAATGTACGAGATTTTTTAGATTTCAAAGCACCACCATGACCAACTCATTACCCTGGAACAGAATGAAGGTTATTTTTTTCAAAACATCGATAATAAAACAGAAATGCACAAAGCTGATACTTCTACTTCTAAATGACCATTATCAACAAGCTGAAGACAATGTCAGTAAAATCACAATTTGTCGATAGGTAGTCAGAATATTTTATGAAGAAAATGCTGCACTGATTATCAACAAATCAAGTGAAAATGTATTATACGTATGAATACATTCATATGCGATCTTACAGCTTCTGAAACGGTTTAGTTGGCCTCAAAACATCGTCAGAATACCAAGATTTCCTAAACCATTCAGCATCTGTCCACCATGCTGGATTTCCAAGCGGAAGTGAAGACCCAACAATTATAAAACAGATTTTGATTGGTTATGTGATGATGCTAAATCATTTGACCAATGAATGCGCTCCTAACAAACGTAATTACAGTACACAGAAAGTATGACAGAACTAGGCATAGAAGCACAAAAGGTGTTAAAAGTAAGATCACTGCGCATTTTACCACAGTTCTGTTTGTTTACAGAAGAAACACACATCTCAAATCTCCACGGAGATTTTTTTACGGAAAACATTGAAAATTTGGGTTTTCCGTACTAGGCCTAAATAGAGTACTGAAAGTGATTACATGTACTTCACCAATAAAAACGAAAGTAGACATGTGTGCAGCGATTTTATATGCAAATTGATTCCCTTCTGCTATAAAAGTTGTACTTGAGATAAATATGTTGTGTATTAACAATCAAAACATCAATTATATAAATATAGCCAAATTGAATCAATAATTGAAACCACATTTCATTCATGTTTGGCAGATTTTTAATTTATCATAAGAGAACCCTATTTCTGCAGTATGCCATAGGCCAAATGGTCAGTATGGTAGACCCTACTCAGGGACGTACATATGTGAGATATATACGCATATATGTCTCTGCCCTACATTGTCATGTTTTTCCGTTAAATATTTACATTATGTGTATTGCTATGAAGGAAAACAAAAAGAGAAACACTACTTATTAATACATTTATTTTTCCAGGCACCACCGAGTATTTATTACATACCTGAGTATATTACAAAAGAGGAGGAGGAGTCACTTATGAAAAATGTATATTCAGCACCAAAACCTAAATGGACCCAGCTGTCAAATAGACGTCTACAGAACTGGGGTAGGCACTATACATGCTTCTGTGTAAACACTGCCCTGTTTTAATTGGGGACCACCCTGCTATTTTGGAGACGTTCTATGGAATAAAAAAATAGAAACAAATCAATTGATAAATATTACATTTGTCCATATTAAACATATATATTTCTATATAGTTTATCATGTTATCGGTAGGTGATATAAAGCAGAATCAGTGTTTTTGCTACCAGATTTTAAAACAGTTTGTGCCTTATCAAATTGGGGAAATATTCTTGAATTTTGCTTCATTTTGGAAAATAACAAAATTTTGACTGGGGGAAACAGCCTGATATTGGCTGTAAAAATTGGCAAACAAAATCACTGAAAATATAGATGATAATACATCTAACTATTGTATATCATTAAGGAACCATCTCTGAGATCCAAGGCTATACATCCAGTTTGATTACCTATCTACTAGTCCGAAGGGTTCCGACTCTCTTTCTCTTACCCACTAAATATTTGGACGGCTAGTGTCTTGCGTAAAAGAGTCTGACCCTTTGGACTACCTATCTACCTACCTACCCAAACAGCACAAAGACTACTGTTACATGGCCTGCTTGGTAACATCTCCTTATAAACATCTAAATTCTTGCTATTTACACAAAATCAGATAAAATCCTTAAAACGGATTGATATCACCTAGAAAAGTAAACTGATGTCTTTACATAACAGATATATGTATTCACTCAGTTTCCATTGCTCTTCCTTTTCTTTTCTTTTCAGGTGGACTGCCACACCCAAAAGGGATGGTTTCTGAAGGTTTGCCACCGGTAATGTTCATTTCCACATTTTGTTTATGTGAGGAAGGACAGGAGTGTCCATAGTACTATGTCACGTAGCTTTAAATGTGTTTGGGTGTTTATGTATCCTGGGTCGAACTTTCTAATGACCTCTTCTCAAAAACTCTGAAATGATTTGAATGAAATATGTCAGCAGCCTTCCATGGCAAAAGTTGAACCAACGAAAGCAATGAATTAATGGACCCAGCCCCCAAGGGCTCTAAAAATGGTGAAATTGGTTTAAATTCCAACAATCCGAGATATGCTGGAATCAAATACTTTTCATAGATAAAAGGCACTTTCCCCCCAAACTTCACATGGGGAAGGGAGCATGTTAGTTAAGGTTATTTATATATTGAGGAAAATTATTGTTTTGAGCTTAGTTTGTTTTTTTCCCTCTGGAATTTGTTAAGACTGAGGCGGAAATACTACTATGGGATAGCAATTTGATTTGACAAGTTAGCTGACCACCAGGAACCTGAGGGATGGGGCCATAATGTTTGAAAATTACTAACGTTTCAAATCTTCTCCTCATTATTAAGACATGTTAGAATCTTTGTTGGAAGGGTATTGAAGTGCTTTATGATATTGTGAATTTAATGACCCGAGGGGGACATCCCCCACCCCCACCCCCCTCCCCTGTGGAATGGATAAAGCTGCAGTTATAAATTTAGAAAAGAAAAATAAATTTTCCAGCAACATTCGTTTAATTCCCATTGGAAATAATTCAAACTTGTACTTTAATGACATTTCCAAATTGACCCTGACTCACCTCAAGGGGCCTGACAGGAGAGGCCAAAATGGGTGAAGGGAGACATTATATTCTTCTTCAGGTTCTCCTAATATTATCTGGTCTTGGATATACAACTTTAACTGTTAAGCCATGAAAGATTTCTTGATGAACCTTGCAATGACCCTTAATGCACTGTCATTAGTCCAAGGTCAGATATGAGTAACATTTAGTACATTCTTGTGCGGAAGATAACCTTTAAACTGTAAACTATACCTACCAGGTAGATGAAATTTGAAGTATACCTCCATTGCTATTTTACAATGTTCAGTGCACTTTCATTGGGTCTTTGTGATCTTCATGACCTTGACCAAAAGGTCAGAGATAAGATTCAAACATTCAAATTTTTACACCAAGGTGTTGTCAATGGTCCCTCACTATTTCTCTAATTTGGTTAAACATTGAATTTAAGTATATGATGGCATTGTTAACTCTATTCAAGCATCGTTTGTGACTATCGGTTTCCATCACAATTAGAACTTGATTAAATCTTGTGAGTTTTATATTTTAGAAGGAGGTAGTTTCTCTAATTATCACATGTAGGTCAATTAAGTGCTAAGATATTGTGATCAAACTAAAATATGTGACAAGTTTCCAATAATATCTTGTCTATGCTGTATTTATTGGTTTTTGTGGTTTCAGTGGCTGAAAGTCTACACAGACAGGGTAGCTGTGACGGGAGCTCAACTTTTTGAAAATAAAAGTTTGAATCATGTGCTAGTGAATGAATATGAAGCTGGACAAGGTATAATGGTAAGTGTTATCATTGAAGTCGTCTGACCTTTTAACCTTTCAATTACTGTTATGACCTCTTAACAGGTCCATTACTGTTATGACCTCTTAACAGGTCCATTACTGTTATGACCTCTTACAGGTACATTACTGTTTTAACCTCTTAACAGGTCCATTACTGTTATGACCTCTTAACAGGTCCATTACTGTTATGACCTCTTAACAGGTCCATTACTGTTTTGACCTCTTAACAGGTCTATTACTGTTATGACCTCTTAACAGGTCCATTACTGTTATGACCTCTTAACAGGTCCATTACTGTTTTAACCTCTTAACAGGTCCATTACTGTTTTGACCTCTTAACAGGTTCATTACTGGTATGCATGACCTCTTACGTGTAAATTGTCAACATTTGATGCTCTTTGATTTTTTTCACAAATATATTTTCCATGTATTTGGTTGGTAATAACAATTGTAAACACCAACACACTAAAACACATTGTATATAGTACAGCAACATTTACACAAACCTTTTAGTTATATTTTTTTCACAGATGTAAGTTTATCTGTTTGCAGCCCCATGAGGATGGCTCATTATTTTATCCTACTGTATCCACCATCAGTCTGGGGTCACATACGCTGCTCGATTTCTACTATCATCTCGAGCAGGACAAGGACTCTACACAGGTAAGGAACGGATTCAAACATTTACCTGACAAGGATTCCACATAAATAGGTGGACTAAGACCACAATTAATTTTACTATATGTTTCATTGTAACATTTAATTTTATAACAAATTCCCTAAATCCGATAGCCAACTTTCCTTTCTAACCTGTCAAGACCAACATCTTGCGAGTAAAATATCAAAATTTCAGCATAGCATGTTGGCCTTTTTCTTGAGATAATCGTCTGCATGTGTCATCAACGTCAAATATAAACTTCCAGGTCAGGGGGTAGGGGTAAAAACAGGACTTGTCATACCGAACCCTACGCCAAAATAACATGCACAGTATGAAAAATTTACACAGTAAATGTTAGAATGATATCTCTAGAACATTTTAACACCAAACTTCACAAATACCAAGTTGTAACAGACATAACTAAAACACCTAGATTTCTAAGGGACTTCATTCGTGGGTACTGAACCCGGAAGCATTTAATTGTGGTCTTAGTCCAGGTAACAGAATTCAAACATTTACCTGACAAGGATTCCACATAAATAGGTAACAGAATTCAAACATTTACATTACAAGGATTCAACATAAGTAGGTAACCGAGTTCAACATTGTATTTGGGACTGATCAGATAAAAAAAATGCTCATGGGCTACCATCTTTCACTTAATGCCTTTTCCTTAGAAGAACTCTCAAATTTTATATACAGTAACTAAAATTAAATTCTTGAATGAGAAAAGAAAGGAAAAGATCCAACTTTTTAAGAACAAATAAAGATTGTCTATGGTTGCACCAAGATCCCTCAGGGATCTCTTGTTATTCAAAGCAATGTTGACATGTTTCAGCTTAAAAGGTAGCCATCATCAGAACAACAATACTTAATTGTCAATATTGATTTATTGTTACAAATAACTGAACACAAGCTCAAAGAAAAGTTTGTTTATTCATTTCATTATTTTGCAGAACAGCAGTACATCTCTAGATGAGCGTCATTTTGTGTCAATTTTGCTGGAACCTCGAAGTCTGGTATTTGTAACAGAGGACATGTACAAAATACATCTTCACGGAATAACAGAGCGGACCTCTGATGTTATCACGGACAAAGTGGCTAACCTTGACCTGTGTCAGTCGGTCAGTGTTGGTGACAAACTGACCAGGACTACTCGTGTCTCACTCACCATTAGACATGTACCAAAAACACTAAAAGCCAAATTGTTCCTGGGGAAAAGATGACCGGTTCTCAAATTGTTTCTGGGGAAAATATGACCGGTTTCTCAAATTGTTACTAGGGAAAAGATGACCGGTTCTCAAATTGTTCCTGGGGAAAAGATAACCAGTTCTCAAATTGTTCCTGGGGAAAAGATGACCGGTTCTCAAATTGTTCCTGGGGAAAAGATGACCGGTTCTCAAATTGTTTCTGGGCAAAAGATGACCGGTTCTCAAATTGTTCCGAGGCAAAAGATGACCGGTTCTCAAATTATTCCGAGGCAATAGTTGACCGATTCTCAAATTATTCCTGGGGAAAAGATGACTGGTTCTCAAATTGTTCCTGGGGAAAAGATGACCGGTTCTCAAATTGTTTCTGGGGAAAATATGACCGGTTTCTCAAATTGTTACTAGGGAAAAGATGACCGGTTCTCAAATTGTTCCTGGGGAAAAGATAACCAGTTCTCAAATTGTTCCTGGGGAAAAGATGACCGGTTCTCGAATTGTTCCTGGGGAAAAGATGACCGGTTCTCAAATTGTTCCGAGGCAAAAGATGACCGGTTCTCAAATTGTTCCGAGGCAAAAGATGACCGGTTCTCAAATTATTCCGAGGCAATAGTTGACCGATTCTCAAATTATTCCTGGGGAAAAGATGACTGGTTCTCAAATTGTTCCTGGGGAAAAGATGACCGGTTCTCAAATTGTTTCTGGGGAAAATATGACCGGTTTCTCAAATTGTTACTAGGGAAAAGATGACCGGTTCTCAAATTGTTCCTGGGGAAAAGATAACCAGTTCTCAAATTGTTCCTGGGGAAAAGATGACCGGTTCTCAAATTGTTCCTGGGGAAAAGATGACCGGTTCTCAAATTGTTCCGAGGCAAAAGATGACCGGTTCTCAAATTGTTCCGAGGCAAAAGATGACCGGTTCTCAAATTATTCCGAGGCAATAGTTGACCGATTCTCAAATTATTCCTGGGGAAAAGATGACTGGTTCTCAAATTGTTCCTGGGGAAAAGATGACCGGTTCTCAATGGTCATCCTTGGATTACTGATGTGTTACTATGTTGCTGAAAATGTGACAAAAAGGGATCACTTTATCATCGTCGCCTGTGGATGTCTGTCGCTCCGTCGCCCGGGACATCATCTGTTGTCATCAAAACAAAGGTTTCCATTGGATAACTTTAGATTCCTTGGGTCTATAAAACTTATACTTTAGAGGCACGGTGGTCTAGTGGTAGACCTTACTTGGAATTGTTCTTCAGGTCTTAAGGTCAAAGGTCAAGATCACAGTAACAATGTTTCTATGAATAGAAAATCAGCTTCTTCGCTATTACTTAGTTCCCTTGCCCCATTTTAATTCTCAACATATAACAAAAATATTTCTCTATTTAGAAGTGGATCTTTCACAATTCTACTGTTGATTATACCAGCGACACATCCACTGCTGTGGAATTCTTGTTTAGATATTGTTGTTTATACAATAAAGCTGTTTGTTCTTGAATATTATACAAAACGTGTTTGGGTTGTCTAATCCCTATGTAGACGGAATATGATATCCAGTACATTTCCTCCAAATGTTTGTTATATTCCCTAAAGACCATACCAGTAGTGACTGAGGGTTCTCTCAGGGTCCCAATAACTCACACATCTGAAATGTGTAGGATATTCATTGAAATAGTCTATACAATATAAAAAAAAAGAGAATTTCATGGGCATAATTTCTATGATAATGTAATACTCCAAAATGCTAGATATAAGATTTTAACTGTGCTGATATGTCATTTAGAGTCAATATGAAAGACATAGATTTTAAAGACAAATAAAACTAAATATTCTGCCAGCAAAGCTGTTTTATTCACATACACTGTAAGTGCCATATCAATAAAATAACAAAATATTTACCATGCTACAGCGCTGTAACTTCATAATCATATCAAGTTTTGATGTAAGATGTTTGTTCTATTCATTGGACAACTTGAATGTAAAATACTGACTAATTTGAATTTAAGTGAAAATTTTGATAAGGGCCTTAAACAATTCATTAACTCATATATATACAATCTTAATTATAATGTGTAAAGGTTTATATATCCTTAACACTTTAACAAAAATCACAGGTATAACATGCAAGGTAGCATATAGCCTTAACTCTAACACAAATCACAGGTATAATGTGTAAGGTAGCATATAGCCTTAACTCTAACACAAATCACAGGTATAATGTGTAAGGTAGCATATACCCTTAAATCTAAACAAATCACAGGTATAATGTGTAAGGTAGCATATAATCTTAACTCTACCACAATTTACAGGTATAATGTGTAAGGTAGCATATAGCCTTAACTCTACCACAATTTACATATATAATGTGTAAGGTAGCATATATATATAGCCTTAACTCTATCACAAATCACAGGTATAATGTGTAAGGTAGCATACAGCCTTAACTCTATCACAATTCACAGGTATAATGTGTAAGGTAGCATATAGCCTTAACTTTACCACAATTTACATGTATAATGTGTAAGGTAGCATATAGCCTTAACTCTACCACAATGCACAGGTATAATGTGTAAGGTAGCATATAGCCTTAACTCTACCACAATTTACATGTATAATGTGTAAGGTAGCATATAGCCTTAACTCTACCACAATGCACAGGTATAATGTGTAAGGTAGCATATAGCCTTAACTCTACCACAATTTACAGGTATAATGTGTAAGGTAGCATATAGCCTTAACTCTACCACAATGCACAGGTATAATGTGTAAGGTAGCATATAGCCTTAAAGAGGCTCGACCCTTTCGCAATTAACCACTAGATTTCCTTAAAACTTTCATATGTTGACTATGCTACCAGGTAGAGATGATTTTGTGAAAATCTAAGCATTCCTATGACTTGTTTCATTTTTGGTAAAAAACACCAAAAAAATGATTTTTCTCAAAATTTAATGTTTTTTCTATTTTTTTTCCTTGTGAATGTTGTTGAAAATCACAAACATACAATAAAATAAAAAAAAGAAATCAATAGCTACCTCAAAAATATTTTATTTGTGGAAAAATGGACAAAACGATTGTTACAAAGTGTGTTATTTTTATATATAGCGGACAAATTTCAGTATTCACAGTCACTTTTTTACATACCATATAGTTACATAAAGCACAAGCAATAGATTGAATCAAATATCACAGACAAGCTTTTTATGCTACATATTGAAAACTAAATGTAAAACTGTGTCTAGGGTAGGTTGTCTCCCTTGATGCTAATAGGAAGTTTTTATAGTGAGTATTAATTTTACATAACACACACACTGTGAATGCATACAAGCCAAAATCATTTTAGAACATAACAACTACCGGCGTTCTGTGGTATACTTCAACAACATAATAGTGCATATATAATGACACCAGGCACAGCCGTTGTGCAAACGTTCTGCCAACACGGATAATTCTACCACTCGCCGACTCTCTCTCCAGTTTGAGAAAACATGGCCAGTTGTACCGGTACTATAGGCCTACCTTCCAATTCTGTTCCTATACTGTTGCCGTCGCTGTCAGTGTCCGACCATGTGTCGATATAGTGTACATCTATTTTTGTTGTTGTTTTGCAATAGGAGTGGTTGTGACAATACCTTATTTGCTCGTAATCTTAAGTTGAAGACTTGAACCGTTCCCTCTCATCTCGCCATTGTTGACATCGCGACACATCACGATGTAGAACGAATCTGATACCCCATTTCAAATACCAGGTACACAAATAGGAAGCTACGTCACCACAAAACGAGAATCAAAACTTGTGTATTACGTAGGGTCGAGCCTCCTTAACTCTACCACAATTTACAGGTATAATGTGTAAGGTAGCTTACAGCCTTAACTCTACCACAAATCACAATTATAATGTGTAAGGTAGCATGAAGCCTTAACTTGAAATGCAAGTTGTGGATGATCCCCATTCCATAGGTTAGCTGAGAAAGCAATGTCATTTTCCTTCATTATAGTGACAGATACATTATATAAGATGTATTCTTGATTTATATCAGTTGTATATATTTAAATCTGGAGCAAAAAGGACAAACATATATGATTGTTACTGAATATTTTATTATAACAAAGATGATAATCGCAAACATTTGCAAAGACATGGATATTTGATCAGGAATATTACGAGATTTGTACATGTTAAAATGGTAATGTATTACATACGTCATATCTGTTTGGCACTAATGGTAGCGTTCATACAATATAAACATTGATAAAATAAAATGGCACTGTAACGTTGTTCTGTAGAACAGAACATACATTTGATGATTTCAATGTTTCCCCCTTTTATGTCTCATTGATACAGACGTTGGGGTCAACGTTTCTTATGAAAATCTGATTTATGGGAAGAATTAATATCAATTTTCTCTCTGGAGGAAAAACACTCTGACATCTTCTCAAAGTTGATACAAAAAGTATACCACACTCTCAACACACCAAAACAAATTATGACATCAATAAAAAAAGTTAAAAAAACAAACGAGTGTTTCCCAAAACAGTAATCTTACTAATGGGGCAAGGCCATTGTCTGAAAACTGTCTATGATCTTCTCTTACCCTGGACGGGTGTATCTGTGTCAGTGTGAGAGATATCTTTTCCTCATCACAGGGTTGAAACAGGGATTCCTCTATTCCTAACAATGGCATGACGTCATTTCAACAATCTATGAACACCACATCGACTTTGAATTATATGTATTTGATACACATTTGGTGAACAAGGTATGAGAAAAAGATTCATTCACCTGCGAAATAGGGGAAGACAATAAAACAGAATCTCACAACGAATTCATGGTTATAACGTAATGTTTTTATTCCCCGCTAAGTGCCCTTTCATTTGTATGTTATACACGTATAAAGAACTATGCTTATAACAAACTAATTCCCTTGGTCCCCAGAGATTCCTTATAAACACGTTTTACTGTATGTAAACTTGGATATCTTCCCCCACGGGTAAGGTTTCCCCTATCTATGAGATTCTGTTCAATAGTAAAGCAGGGATGGAGACATGTTGGTATAGTTCCCAGGTGTCTAAATATCAGAGTACTAGTGAGGGAAACCAAGATAGGACTGCTTGTTGGTCAATTAATGAGACTGACAGCAGGAATACTATACATTATCTTAACTTTGTTGTAACTCTGATACTTTCTGGTACATATCAGTTGACAAGTTCACTTGTTCATCTGATTATTTCAACCTTATAAATAACCGTTTACTAAAATAATATTTTTGTTCAATATTATTGCTGATCATAACCACTTCTTCTTACACATCACACCCACTCTAACACAGGTGCCAAGCCCACTCTTACACAGGTGCCACGCCCACTCTAATACAGGTGCCACACCCACTATAACACAGGTGCCACGCCCACTCTAATACAGGTGCCACACCCACTATAACACAGGTGCCACGCCCACTCTAATACAGGTGCCACACCCACTATAACACAGGCGCCACGCCCAAACTAATGCATATGCCACACCCACTCTAACATATTCACAGACGCCACACCCCACTCTAGCACAGTTGCCACGCGCACACTGACACTGGTGACACACCCACTTTTACACAGGCGCCACAACCATCTATTATGAATCTCACTCAATCATCATTTCACCAATTCAAACTAACATATCTCGCCACCCTAAAGTAAAACGTAACACACACCCAACTTTACTAGTAACACCAACTAAAGATAATACACATTACACACTCATCACGCCCACTATCTTCTTGGAAAAGAATAAAGTATTGCACAAGTCTTTAATTTCACATCACGGAGCTCTAATCGACTCCAATTAAACATATCATATTATTACAATAACTGTGTACAGAGATAAGACATTAGCTTATGTTACTTGGTCTTATCTTCATCTCTGCACTCCTCAAGGAGTAGTTGGAACCAGTCCAAGGTTTCCAGGCGACACCGTCGAACATTTTGTGTGGTATTACACCGTTTCTGTAGTAGATTCCGTTTAAATTTGACGCGTAACACTTGTAATACCACCAAGCCCCACTAAAACGCTTGGCACAACTCCCGCCGAATTCCTTTGTGACTTTGTCATTATCGACATCAATTGTGGAAAATTTGTTGTTGTTGTGCTTTGCCATCCCATCCCCTGCGTCGCCATGGTAACCACCAATATGAAGTCTATAGCCTTCGCTCTCGTCATCGATCATGAAGTAATCGTATTCGGCGACCCTCTTGGTTTTGTTCCAGTCTGTCAGTTCTATCCTCAGAGTGTAGTGGTCCTGGTTTGTCAGGTAGTGAATGTACTCGTTCCCTAACCAATGCTCTCCTCGAATGCCTGAAAATACAATACAAAAAGTTAAATACTCAGTTTTAAGAATGTACAGATGTTCTGGGAGATTTGGGTTTTCCTGTTTGGGTAAGGTTAGGGTTAGCCCAGTGAATCTGTCTCCTACTCTCAACTGGTACACCTACAAGAAACTTTAGATTGGATGTCACTGCCATCCTCGATATCCACGGGTTACGATCACATACGCTCTCTACACTAAGATTGGTCCTTAATTTTGATGAGCAAGAAAAGAATCTCGTGGTCACATAACTGTAAAAAATGACAGGTTGCGGCTCCTTGGAATCTTCAAAGGACAGGTATGCAGCCTAGCGATTGGTCAGGTTTTTAACCTTAGCGTGCCTTCAGTTTTGCCATGGCATATATCAAGGATGTAAAGAGCGTAGGTGGTCGTAACTCCTGGGTATCGAGGATGTAGAGAGCGTAGGTGGTCGTAACCCCTCGATATCGAGGATAATGTCATTGAGGATCCCCTTATAACTATCTCTTTATAAAAAAACCTTAACTTCACGGTGCGTCAATGTCTTCTAATGTGGCCAACAGCTAGATACTGGATAATCCGAATTATTTCACTGATAGAGATATATCGATGTGAAATAAAAGCGCAAAATTGAAAAGATTGCATCGTATAACCACGGACTTAGATTATCTAAGTCCGTGGTATAGACAATCACCAGAACAGTATTTTGGGTCAAAAGGCCTACAATCATACAGCATACCGAAGCATCTAGTACGTTTTATGACTACATATAACGACTATAGGATTTAGGATAATACAATGTCAGTAGTTAGTGCTATCTCAAAATGAGTTAAAGCATTTTACAAGTTCAAGTTAGTGATTTCTCATATTTTGACAGAAGACAAAAGTGTTTTTTTCTCTCAAGCAAAATGCCTTTCATATAAAAAAATTCAAACAAATGGCTCGAATGCTCAAGTTATGTTCAATGGATGCTTCATTCAAAACATATATACTAAATCATGACTGGGTTTGCCTTGTAATCACTTGTATGTGTCAAATTACACCTAGACGAGTATACGTACATGACGTCCATGGTAAATAAAACCAAACTTATCTACGGTCTACGCTGTTACATGTTAGATACACGTGTGATGGATCCTATACAATTTGGTAGTTCATACTGTATGCCGAAAATATACTACACCACACGGCTGTTTCGTCCACTTTGATATGCTAGGAGCCAAATAGGTGTTTACCTCCAAATCCTTCCTTATAGTCTTGCCATTTTTTGAGGAACTTGGTCGTACCATCTTGTCGCTTGTGAATCACGGTCCAGCCCCCGTTCTTCATATCACAGAAGACTTCCACCATGGACTGTTTCCCGTGCGGTTTGATCTTAAACACGCCGTTCTTCTGCTTACCACGTTTGTGGTAATCGAAGCAATCTACAGGAAAATGGTGTCAAGGTTAAAGGCAAATCCGAAGTCTCAATATAAACAAAGAGCACATACTATAAGTTAAAACGAGTTGGTGATCTCGTTAAAACACTATCATCTATTCTCAAGGTCAAAACTAGATAAAAAGTTTTTACAAAAAATGAAAATAATCAGACGAGGACATGTATGATTCTTGAACATGCAGAAACAGGTTCGTATATATTCTTATAAATGTATGTGTCAAATCAGATTTAGCAACAAAAATCAATATTTCAGTACAGTCCTACCAACGAATTATAACAAGACTTATTTAATTATAATGTTGACTTTAAAAACTCAGAGGATATTATATTGAACCAGCAAAAATTGGATTACAATTTGACGTTGTTTTTAGTGGATATCGAGCAAGTACTCGTAAATAGCTAAAACAATAAGCGAACTAGCGCTACACAATTACCTTTAGGCTCTTTCTGTCCCACAGCTTCATACTTAATTGGCTTCTTCAAAGGCTCTTTAGGTTTCTTTTCTTGAGATTTAACTTTTACTTTGGCCTCATCGTTTTTCTTCGCCTTCGGTATTTCATTGGTTGATTGTTCCTTCTGGATATCTGGTACCTTGTCTTTCGGGAGCTCCATTTCAGGTTCTTTTGGTTTTTTAACCTGATCCTTAGCTTCCTTAGCTGATTCTTTGTTTATTTCTTTAACCTGATCATTAGCTTCCTTAGCTGATTCTTTGTTTATTTCTTTAACCTGATCATTAGCTTCCTTAGCTGATTCTTTGTTTATTTCTTTAACCTGATCATTAGCTTCCTTAGCTGATTCTTTGTTTATTTCTTCAACCTGATCCTTAGCTTCCTTAGCTGATTCTTTGTTTATTTCTTCAACCTGATCCTTAGCTTCCTTAGCTGATTCTTTGTTTATTTCTTTAACCTTATCATTAGCTTCCTTAGCTGGTTCTTTGTTGATTTCTTTAACCTGATCATTAGCTTCCTTAGCTGGTTCTTTGTTTATTTCTTTATTCTGATCCTTAGCTTCGCCTTTTTCTTCCTTAGCTGATTCTTTGTTTATTTCTTTAACCTGATCATTAGCTTCCTTAGTTGGTTCTTTGCTTGTTTCTTTAACTTCCTTTGTATCAGCATTTTCCTCGTTCGTACTTTCTGTAGGTTTGATGTCTTTCTGTTCTGGACTTTGAGAGACTATTTCTTTTTCCACGGTTGCTTCCCCTGAGGACTCGGCGGCTGCCTTTTGCGGCGTAGTTGTGTCCTCGTTCAGTTTAAGATCCCCGGCTTTATTTTCGAACTCTTTTCCCGATATTTCTTTGTCAATTGCAAGAGAGGTTTCTCCCATCTTAGCTGTTTCTCTGCTAATACCTGATGACGTCTTTTCATCACTGGACTTTTCTGCCGTAGCTACATTCGAATCTTCTTTTGACGTTGACGTTTTCATCTTTTCACCGCCATCATCAAGTGTTTGTTCCGCTACCTTACCGCCTGTGTCTGACGATGCCTCGATGGTTGATCCCCTTTGCTTTGGAGGCCGCGTTTCTTGTGCAGTATCCTTGATATCTGTTTTACTTTCCGTTAAAGTATTTTCTTTTACATTTTTAGAACTATTCTCGATTGTGCCCATTTTGGTCTTGGGAGAAACGTCCGGTGCTACACTTTCAAACTCTTTATCGCTTTCTTCCTTTCTTTCAGGATCTCTCTCATTTTCATCTACTATGTTTTCAGGTTGTTTGTTTACATCATTATTGGAGTCACGTTCTCTCTGTTCAGTTTCTGGATTATCTTTAACATCTACTGTTTTGGTATTATCAACAGGAGCGGAATCCGACTTTTGGTTTGTTACTCGTGCTGTAGATGGTAAATCATTTTTCACTTCGTCGTTTGAAGATGCATGTTCTTCATTTTGTTCGATATCAGCTGTAGAAAAGGAAACAGTGGGATGTCGCTTAGCTGTATGTTCTTCATCTGAATCTTTTGGTATTCCTGATAATTTCGAGATACGTTTCTGCGTTACCTTTTCATCGACATTTCTTTGTGCACATGATTTCCACTGTAATAGCGAGAATGGAACGCATGTTGTTGTGACGACTGTCGCATAGGTACACACTCCAGGTGAGGGCCCACACCAAGTTTCAGTTGGCGATACACTTTCATTTTGCATGTATTCTTCAAGTTCCTCCTCAGACTTATCCTTATTAACGATGGGTGTTTTAATTTGTCCCAAATGTACCTTATCGTCTTCGTCTAGTGTTCTTTTTTGAACATCAGATACCATTTCCTCCAATTTATTCAATAAAAACTTGTCGGTCGTTTCGCCCACGCTACCTCTGCTCACCATTTGCTCCATTTGTTGTCGGATTTGTTGTGCCTCGATTCTTTGTTGAATATTTTGCTCTGTAAGATCCTGGACTCGATTCATGATCTGGGTCATCAACGCTGTTTGGTTCATGATCATGTTGTAAAGAAGTCGGTTCTGGTCTTCCAGATACTGCGATCGCGTTTTCAGTTGCCTTATAGTCATTGATTGATTGTTCAGTAAGCTTGTCAAGTAGCCGATCTTAGCCTGAAAGTCAATGCTGACAGGGTGAGGTCGTCCACTCATTACAGAATAACCATAGGCTGGCGTCTGTTGGGACCCCTGGCCAAGTTGAAGATATTTCTTCCTATCCTTAAACATTGAATCGCTCTCCTTTTTTACCTCACTGTAACTCTGATTAAGTTTAAGCAGTTCATTTTCTAGTCTGAGGATGTGATTTTCCATCCTTGTAATGGTGCTGGAGTGATTGCTTTTGTTAAGTTTCTCCTTCAGTAGCTGGTTTTCCAGTCGAATAACCATTAATTCTAGATTCTGTAGCTTGTTAGAATAACTATCAGTTTTACTGACAACTTGTTCTTGAAATTGATCGAAATTTGATTGAAGTTGTTCTAGAATAGGAGTATGGTCCGATATGTCTGGTCCTTGATTCAGAGATTGTTTTTCGTCAGCTCTTAATTGCCTCCCTTCCGTTGCTGTTTGTTTCTCGTCAGGTTTTATTTGTTTTCCGTCTGTGATGGTTTCTGATCTATCCGGCTGATCAGTTTTATGTTTTGTTCTTACGGCTTCACTCTTGCTAACTGTCGTGTCAGCTGTTTCTTCACTCTTGCTAACTGTCGTGTCAGCTGTTTCGCTCTTGCTAACTGTCGTATCAGCTGTTTCTTCACTCTTGCTAACCGTCGTGTCAGCTGTTTCACTCTTGCTAACCGTCGTGTCAACTGTTTCTTCACTCTTGCTTATTGTCGTATCAGCTGTTTCACTGTTGCTAACTGTCGTGTCAGCTGTTTCACTATTGCTAACTGCTGTGTCAGCTGTTTCTTCACTCTTGCTAACTGGCGTGTCAGCTGTTTCACTTTTGCTAACTGTCGTGTCAGCTTTTTCTTCACTGTTGCTAACCGTCGTGTCAGCTGTTTCACTGTTGCTAACTGTCGTGTCAGCTGTTTCACTATTGCTAACCCTCGTGTCAGCTGTTTCACTATTGCTAACTGTCGTGTCAGCTGTTTCACTATTGCTAACTGCTGTGTCAGCTGTTTCTTCACTCTTGCTAACTGGCGTGTCAGCTATTTCACTTTTGCTAACTGTCGTGTCAGCTTTTTCTTCACTGTTGCTAACCGTCGTGTCAGCTGTTTCACTGTTGCTAACTGTCGTGTCAGCTGTTTCACTATTGCTAACCCTCGTGTCAGCTGTTTCACTATTGCTAACTGTCGTGTCAGCTGTTTCACTATTGCTAACCCTCGTGTCAGCTGTTTCACTATTGCTAATTGCCGTGTCAGCTGTTTCACTTTTGCTAACTGTCGTGTCAGCTGTTTCACTGTTGCTAACTGTCGTGTCAGCTGTTTCACTGTTGCTAACTGGCGTGTCAGCTGTTTCACTTTTGATAACTGTCGTGTCAGCTGTTTCACTATAACTAACTGTCGTGTCGGCTGTTTCACTTTTGCTAACTGGCGTGTCAGCTGTTTCACTGTTGCTAACTGTCGTGTCAGCTGTTTCACTTTTGCTAACTGTCGTGTCAGCTGTTTCACTTTTGCTAACTGTCGTGTCAGTTGTTTCGCTATTGCTAACTGTCGTGTCAGCAGCTATATCATTCGTAGATAGCTTTTCATCGCTATCTTTGTTTATCACTATGCTCTTGGCAGCATCTTTCATCGGGTGTAAATTAGAGTCAGTTGGTAAAATATCATGATTTGATCGCATTTCATTTAGTTGATCGTTAACTGACTTGTTTTCGATAATTTCCTTACTAGTGTCTGTGATCTTGTTTTGAGTATTGGTATCAGTACTTGCTGTTTGGCTATCAATACCAGGTATTTCGTTTTTATCTACACCCTTTTCGTCCATTTCTTTTGATACCGCCCCATCTCCGCGTCGACTGGCTTCTTCTAATACGTCGACGTTTTTGTCATCATTTGCTCCCGATTCAGTACCCGTGTTTTGTTCGTCAGCATGTGTAGTCCCAGACGACATTTCCGCGCTGGTTAGGGTCTCCTCGGGTTTAACGGACGCGTCCTTTCCTGTTGTAGATTCTGTGTTGTTATTGCGAGTTTGATTATTTTGCGTTTTGTTTGATTTTAATAGATTATATAAACTTGTAACAGTATGAACACTGCACGAAGTATTAGCTGTGAAGTACTTCACCAGCAGACTACACGGGGAACACACAAGTCGACTGTTAGCTAAGTTTGCCGTTGGAGATATACTTGATCCACTGTTTCCTTGGTTTAATGTAGCTTTGCCATGACTGGTGTTATTGTGGGTTTTCGTTACATTGTTACGTTTGGAATGTTCTACAAAACCGTATCTTTTCTGCATCTGGTCGAATATATCGAAGCGGTAACTGTGATCTTTTCTACACGTCCCAAAAGAGATTGCGTTGTTTTCATTTTCTCCTTTTACATATTTGAGTTTGTCGGCTGCTAATGTATTGATGGCTATGGGTGATTCTTTGTTTTTGTACCCTCCGTCATTTATTTCCTTATCTTCTTCATTCTCGCTGTCTTTATCTGTCGCTTCCTTCTCGTCTTCACTCCTATCGCTTTCTCCAATAGCACCCTCATCATTGGTTAGAGCTTCAGTACGGCTCTCCACAGAATTATCCTCATCGGTTGTAACTGTTTCATCCGATTCATCATTCGATGACAATGGTATTTCTTCGTGCTCGATTTTATCGAAATCACCCGAGGAATCATCTGACAAAACATGTTCTTCATTTACATTTAATTCCTCAGTTTCCTCCTCTTCTTGCTCGTCGCTGCCGTTAGAATCATCAGAAAACAGTTCTGTTTCATCAGTTTCCAATCCATCGTGTAAATATTCACTTTCATCTGATGAGTGATCGACAGTCTCTTCACTATCGTCCGAACTCGCGTCCGTGCCATCGTCATCCTCGTGGTCTGTGAGCAATGAAGCTTCTTCACTCAACTGGTTATCTTTGTTTGCTTTCGACTCGGTGCTTTCCGTTTCTACAGTACTTCCGGTAGGTAACTCTCCTGGCTCAATAACTTCCGTTTTGTTTAAACTGTTGTTAATTGAACTATCTCTTTCTTGGTCTTGGTCCCCTTCGTTACCATCTCGCGTGCTACCTGGGTCCCCTTCATCGTCAGGTTTCAGCATTTCTTCATACATTTCTAGAACGTCACAGCTTACTTTTCGTTTTGCCTGGTCCCTTTTGCTGTTTAACACCATGTCATTAACCGTCTTTTGTATGAATAATTTCTCCTCGCTCAGTTCCCCGTCAAAAACTCCTTTAGACGTCATTTTTAGATACCACATCCTGACGTCACAATCCTCTGCTCTGAAACAGTAATAAAATGTACGTTGGTTAAAGGTACAAGACGCAATTTGTGGTTTTACTTGTGATACTATTTTCAGAGGTTACTGGCATAGGGATGGCTTGGACATGCTTGGCGATTATATCTTGCAGGGCATGTGTTGAAAATAGGAAATGTACGTTTTTAAAACTGATTGACGAAATGGTCTACGAGAGGCGTGTGTGCGTTAGTTGTGATTGGTTGATTTCTGGATTGGGTGGATGATGTCTGCACTCGCAGACAGACGTCAGTGTTCGGCCAACGTGAGGGGGTAGATTTCGCTTTCACAGACTCTGGCAAAGCCGGGCTATAGCACAGGGACTAGGCAAGGACCTGTTACAGATATATAGTAGTGGGAGGAGCTATATTCGAGAAAGGTTAAAAAAAAATATCCGACAATCATTTCATAGCGACATAGGTCCCTGCCTAGCCCCTTTGGGCTATAGGAATACATATCTCGACAGGATGTCCAATCAGTACGGGTGTTATATATTAGGAAGGTGACAATTATATTGAGGGTTGTAGGTGTTGGCAGAATTATGTGTGTGGAGACCGAATGTTTTGGGCTTAGTAAGGACACCCAGGGCCGGTTACGCTCAGATTCGCCCGCTAAAACCTTGGAATATGTCATACATGTAGCGAAATTGAGAAATACTCGGCTGACGGTTTGATTGGGTTCTGGTAAAACCAACTGACCAATCACTAGGCTCGTACCTGTCTGTTGGAGATAACATCTAGGAGATACATCCAACCTCAAAGCCAGTACCCTTCGCCGTTACGCTAATGCGTATTAAGTATCAAACTTCTCATTTCATACACAAGGCGATGCCCACTCAGCCTCCCACTCTGCTATACCCTACTGTATATCGGGCTAGGTTTGCGATGTGCATTTTTGTGAAATGATCGTCTGCCATTTTTGCGGTTTCTTATTTTTAGCTATTTTGTGTCTCAGGAAATGAATAAAATATTAATGTAAAATCTTAGCCTAATTTGATTCAAATGGCACGTTTTATATAGCCTCAATGTGTTAATACACCTTGGCATGTACATGTATATGAAACAACTTAGAAATAAATTAAAAACAAAGACATGTCACTATTGAACAGCGCAATATAGTCGTTAGATGTCACCGCCCTTAGGTATGACACATCAAACTAAACAGGCTATGGCACTGATAATGTAAATATACAGGTCAGCTTTTAATTGCATTTAATGTATTCACGTATCTATAGAGTGCTCACGACAAAGGAAATGTTCGGGTACCTGTAACTAAGTGTATAGGTCAGTAGTGTTATAAGTTATACGCTAGGCTTACATTGACTTGGAATTTCTCGTGGGTTTTAATACCAATTTGCAGAAGCAGTAGTTTAACATTTTACAATTACCATTTTTGCTATTTATATAGGGTCGCCGAAATTCCCTAAAATAGACACGTGCAAAAATTACCTGATGTACGGGACATGTATCACAGGAGGGCAAAGAGCAAAACTGAGCGTAACTACTAGATATCGAGGATGAAGTGAGCGTAACCTCTGGATATCGAGGATGAGGTGAGCGTAACCCCTAGATATCGAGGATGAAGTGAGCGTAACCTCTGGATATCGAGGATGAAGTGAGCGTAACCTCTGGGTATCGAGGATGAGGTGAGCATAACCCCTAGATATCGAGGATGAAGTGAACGTAACCTCTGGGTATCGAGGATGAGGTGAGCATAACCCCTAGGTATCGAGGATGAGGTGAGCGTAACCCCTAGATATCGAGGATGAAGTGAGCGTAACCACTAGATATCGAGGATGAGGTGAGCGTAACCCCTAGATATCGAGGATGAAGTGAGCGTAACCTCTGGATATCGAGGATGAAGTGAGCGTAACCTCTGGGTATCGAGGATGAAGTGAACGTAACCTCTGGATATCGAGGATGAAGTGAACGTAACCTCTGGATATCGAGGATGAAGTGAACGTAACCTCTGGATATCGAGGATGAAGTGAACGTAACCTCTGGATATCGAGGATGAAGTGAACGTAACCCCTAGATATCGAGGATGAAGTGAGCGTAACCCCTAGATATCGATGGTGAAGTGAACATAACCCCTAGATATCGATGATGAAGTGAACATAACCCCTAGATATCGAGGATGAAGTGAGCGTAACCCCTTGATACAGAGGATGAAGTGAGCATAACCTCTGGATATCGAGGATGAAGTAAGCGTAACCTCTGGGTATCGAGGATGAAGTGAACGTAACCTCTGGATATCGAAGATGAAATGAGCTTAACCCCTAGGTATCGAGGTTGAAGTGAACGTATCCCTAAAGATATCGAGTTTAAAGTGAGCGTAGCCACTAAAGATATCGATGAGGTGAGCGTAACCCCTAGATATCGTGGATGAAGTGAGCGTAACCCCTAGATATCGAGGATGAAGTGAGCGTAACCCCTGGATATCGAGGATGAAGTGAGCGTAACCCCTAGATATCGAGGATGAAGTGAGCGTAACCCCTAGATATCGAGGATGAAGTGAGCGTAACCCCTGGATATCGAGGATGAAGTGAGCGTAACCCCTGGATATCGAGGCTGAAGTTAACGTAACCCCAAGATATCGAGGATGAAGTGAACATAACCGCTAGATATCGAGGATGAAGTGAGCGTAACCCCTAGATATCGATGATGAAGTGAACATAACCCCTAGATATCGAGGATGAGGTGAGCGTAACCCCTTGATACAGAGGATGAAGTGAACATAACCTCTGGATATCGAGGATGAAGTAAGCGTAACCACTAGATATCGAGGATGAAGTAAGCGTAACCTCTGGATATCGATGATGAAGTGAACATAACCCCTAGATATCGAGGATGAAGTGAGCGTAACCCCTAGATATCGTGGATGAAGTGAACGTAACCCCTTGATATCGAGGATGAAGTGAGCGTAACCCCTAGATATCGAGGATGAAGTGAGCGTAACCCCTGGATATCGAGGATGAAGTGAGCGTAACCACTAGATATCGAGGATGAAGTGAGCGTAACCACTAGATATCGAGGATGAAGTGAGCGTAACCCCTAGATATCGAGGATGAAGTGAGCGTAACCCCTAGATATCGAGGATGAAGTGAGCGTAACCCCTAGATATCGAGGATGAAGTGAGCGTAACCACTAGATATCGAGGATGAAGTGAGCGTAACCCCTAGATATCGAGGATGAAGTGAGCGTAACCACTAGATATCGAGGATGAAGTGAGCGTAACCCCTAGATATCGAGGATGAAGTGAACGTAACCCCTTGATATCGTGGATGAAGTGAGCGTAACCCCTAGATATCGATGATGAAGTGAGCGTAACCCCTAGATATCGATGATGAAGTGAGCGTAACCCCTAGATATCGATGATGAAGTGAACATAACCGCTAGATATCGAGGATGAAGTAAGCGTAACCCCTAGATATCGAGGATGAAGTGAACGTAACCACTAGATATCGAGGATGAAGTGAACATAACCCCTAGATATCGAGGATGAGGTGAGCGTAACCCCTTGATACAGAGGATGAAGTGAACGTAACCACTAGATATCGAGGATGAAGTGAACGTAACCACTAGATATCGAGGATGAAGTGAACGTAACCACTAGATATCGAGGATGAAGTGAGCGTAACCTCTGGGTATCGAGAATGAAGTGAGCGTAACCCCTAGATATCGAGGATGAAGTGAACGTAACCACTAGATATCGAGGATGAAGTGAACGTAACCACTAGATATCGAGGATGAAGTGAGCGTAACCCCTAGATATCGAGGATGAAGTGAACGTAACCACTAGATATCGAGGATGAAGTGAACGTAACCACTAGATATCGAGGATGAAGTGAACATAACCCCTAGATATCGAGGATGAGGTGAGCGTAACCCCTTGATACAGAGGATGAAGTGAACATAACCCCTAGATATCGAGGATGAAGTGAACATAACCTCTGGATATCGAGGATGAAGTAAGCGTTACCTCTGGATATCGAGGATGAAGTGAACGTAACGAGGATGAAGTGAACGTAACCCCTAGATATCGAGGATGAAGTGAACGTAACCCCTAGATATCGAGGATGAAGTGAGCGTAACCTCTGGATATCGAGGATGAAGTGAACGTAACCCCTAGATATCGAGGATGAAGTGAACGTAACCACTAGATATCGAGGATGAAGTGAACGTAACCCCTAGATATCGAGGATGAAGTGAACGTAACCCCTAGATATCGAGGATGAAGTGAACGTAACCGCTAGATATCGAGGATGAGGTGAACGTAACCCCTAGATATCGAGGATGAAGTGAACGTAACCACTAGATATCGAGGATGAAGTGAACGTAACCCCTAGATATCGAGGATGAAGTGAACGTAACCCCTAGATATCGAGGATGAGGTGAACGTAACCCCTAGATATCGAGGATGAGGTGAACGTAACCCCTAGATATCGAGGATGAAGTGAACGTAACCCCTAGATATCGAGGATGAAGTGAACGTAACCCCTAGATATCGAGGATGAGGTGAACGTAACCCCTAGATATCGAGGATGAAGTGAACGTAACCACTAGATATCGAGGATGAAGTGAACGTAACCCCTAGATATCGAGGATGAGGTGAGCGTAACCCCTAGATATCGTGGATGAAGTGAACGTAACCTCTGGATATCGAGGATGAAGTGAACATAACCCCTAGATATCGAGGATGAAGTGAACGTAACCCCTAGATATCGAGGATGAAGTGAACGTAACCTCTGGATATCGAGGATGAAGTGAGCGTAACCCCTAGATATCGAGGATGAAGTGAACGTAACCTCTGGATATCGAGGATGAAGTGAACATAACCCCTAGATATCGAGGATGAGGTGAACGTAACCCCTGGATATCGAGGATGAAGTGAACATAACCCCTAGATATCGAGGATGAGGTGAACGTAACCCCTGGATATCGAGGATGAAGTGATCGTAACCCCAAGATATCGAGGATGAAGTGAACATAACCGCTAGATATCGAGGATGAAGTGAGCGTAACCGCTAGATATCGAGGATGAAGTGAACGTAACCCCAAGATATCGAGGATGAAGTGAACGTTACCTCTGGATATCGAGGATGAAGTGATCGTAACCCCAAGATATCGAGGATGAAGTGAACATAACCCCTGGATATCGAGGATGAAGTAAGCGTAACCCCTAGATATCGAGGATGAAGTGAACGTAACCCCTAGATATCGAGGATGAAGTGAGCGTAACCCCTAGATATCGAGGATGAAGTGAACGTAACCTCTGGATATCGAGGATGAAGTGAGCGTAACCTCTGGATATCGAGGATGAAGTGAGCGTAACCTCTGGATATCGAGGATGAAGTGAACGTAACCTCTGGATATCGAGGCTGAAGTGAACATAACCCCTAGATATCGAGGATGAAGTGAGCGTAACCCCTAGATATCGAGGATGAAGTGAGCGTAACCCCTGGATATCGAGGATGAGGTGAGCGTAACCTCTGGATATCGAGGCTGAAGTTAACGTAACCCCTAGATATCGAGGATGAAGTGAGCGTAACCCCTGGATATCGAGGATGAGGTGAGCGTAACCTCTGGATATCGAGGCTGAAGTGAACATAACCCCTAGATATCGAGGATGAAGTGAGCGTAACCCCTAGATATCGAGGATGAAGTGAACGTAACCTCTGGATATCGAGGCTGAAGTTAACGTAACCCCTAGATATCGAGGATGAAGTGAACATAACCGCTAGATATCGAGGATGAGGTGAGCGTAACCCCTTGATATCGAGGATGAAGTGAGCGTAACCCCTAGATATCGAGGATGAAGTGAACATAACTGCTAGATATCGAGGATGAAGTGAGCGTAACCCCTAGATATCGTGGATGAAGTGAGCGTAACCCCTAGATATCGAGGATGAAGTGAGCATTACCCCAAGATATCGAGGATGAAGTGAGCGTAACCCCTAGATATCGAGGATGAAGTGATCGTAACCCCTAGATATCGAGGATGAAGTTAACATAACCCCAAGATATCGAGGATGAAGTGAACATAACCGCTAGATATCGAGGATGAAGTTAACATAACCCCAAGATATCGAGGATGAAGTGATCGTAACCCCTGGATATCGAGGATGAAGTTAACATAACCCCAAGATATCGAGGATGAAGTGAACATAACCGCTAGATATCGAGGATGAAGTGAGCGTAACCCCTAGATATCGATGATGAAGTGAACATAACCCCTAGATATCGAGGATGAAGTGAGCGTAACCTCTGGGTATCGAGGATGAAGTGAACATAACCCCTAGATATCGAGGATGAGGTGAGCGTAACCCCTAGATATCGATGATGAAGTGAACATAACCTCTGGATATCGAGGATGAAGTGATCGTAACCCCTTGATACAGAGGATGAAGTGATCGTAACCCCTAGATATCGATGATGAAGTGAACATAACCTCTGGATATCGAGGATGAAGTGATCGTAACCCCTTGATACAGAGGATGAAGTGATCGTAACCCCTAGATATCGAGGATGAAGTGATCGTAACCCCTTGATACAGAGGATGAAGTGATCGTAACCCCTAGATATCGAGGATGAAGTGATCGTAACCCCTTGATACAGAGGATGAAGTAAGCGTAACCACTAGATATCGATGATGAAGTAAGCGTTACCTTTGGATATCGAGGATGAGGTGATCGTAACCCCAAGATATCGAGGATGAAGTAAGCGTTACTTTTGGATATCGAGGATGAAGTGTACGTAACCCCTGGATATCGAAGATGAAATGAGCTTAACCCCTAGATATCGAGGTTGAAGTGAACGTAACCCCTAGATATCGTGGATGAAGTAAGCGTTACTTTTGGATATCGAGGATGAAGTGTACGTAACCCCTGGATATCGAAGATGAAATGAGCTTAACCCCTAGATATCGAGGTTGAAGTGAACGTATTCCCTAAAGATATCGAGTTTAAAGTGAGCGTAGCCACTAAAGATATCGATGAGGTGATCGTAACCCCTAGATATCGAGGATGAGGTGAACGTAACCCTAGATATCGAAGATGAGGTGAACGTAACCCCTAGAAATCGAGGATGAGGTGAACGTAACCCCTAGATATCGAGGATGAAAGGGATTATTACTAGCTTGTTATAATAACTCATAAATACATTGTGTATAGGAATATGATGCTGCCTCGTATCATCCAAGATATATAAACATATATTTCATTGATTTTACATGTTAGGAAACAAGTTATTCCATTGCCAGGATGTCACCTCGCGGATATTATACAATAGGTAATGTTTGAACCATTAAATTGTATTTACTTTGCCAGTTTTTCCGTTACTTTTCCGAATACTACATCTTTATTTAAATAAAAATGACACAGCCACCAGGTAGTTGAATACACATGTCGAATGAAAAGAGAGGGGTTCCGTTTTAAATCGCCCCCTTCCCGCAGGTGAAAGGATCCTGGTCTGTACTGATAAGACCTCCCAGATAACAGTTGGCCGTTAACAAACATCCAAACAACAGTGATAGATTTATATTGAACAGTTTACACGGGTAGATAGTCAGGTATGTCTCTCTTCGATGTATTGTAAATCAGAGAGGAAAATAATCTGAATTTAAAGAAAACTTACTTAAACACTTACCTAGCTAATTTGAAGACATATAAGAAAAGAAGCACCGCACTTGCTGTTTTCATTTTTCTTCCCAGGTGAAGATGAAGCCTTGTATGTTCTGCCGTGCACACCTTCGTCAGTTTTTATTGACAATTGAGTCCACGTGGTGACGTGGCTAGGTGTACACATCACCAGGCATCGATCACAAACACCGCCTTTTGAATCAAATCTTGGTGAATCTGACGACACAGGCCTCCCTATCGATTATAGGGCTGTAACATGTGTGCATCTACTTCGCTACGTCACTCCTGACCTTTAACCTTGTATCGTGTAATATCACTGTATTGTTTATTATTCATTATGTATATCATTTGTAAGTTTGAAGAAAGTTTATAAATAGCACAATTCTACATTTTTTTTAATGTTTGTGTTTAATTCAACAGCGCACACAATTACATGAAAGTTTTACTGAACAGTGTATTATCTCATGTCAAGCCGTGACTGGGTGAGCGATTTGTACCGTTGATCTGTACAACGATGTGATGGACTTGTTCCGGTATATTTCATACGCCTATCGATGAGAGAAGATCGATATCAGCTTGTGCCCCCTCATCTCTGTTCATGTTTCGATTTTTTTTTTTTTTTTTTTAATTTTTAATGTTTCTTTGATTTTTGTTTTGTTTTTGTTTTGATATTGTCTCAATCCCTCCACCACAAAAACCTGGCACTTCCTAAAATAAACCTGACTGTAAAAAAAAGACGTAAAATAAACCAGACCAATCATATGTGAGTGAGTATTAAATACTTCAAATCAGATATGTGAAAGAAAATAGTTTAATTATTAAAACAATGCATTTCTATATCAAAATTGTAATCATATTAAAATTAAAGCGAAAGAAATATTTGCAATGGACTTCGAATGAAAAAAACCCTTCTGTATATAGAACTGCGGCGGCAAAACAATGACCATTAGCGCCAGCCAGTTACAGTAGACATGTTATATATAATAATTTACTTGCATCATGTTGTTTATAGACAGTGTTCATTCGCTTCATTGTGTTCTTTGCACGTGAAATTAATTCTTTATCATTGATGCTGTTAAATACTTATTGAACTAGGTAGCATAAAGTAATGGGTGTTTCAACAAGATATTTACAAATCCTTTTTCTTTTCTTTGCAGCATTCAATAAACAATTAACGAGATTCGCCTCCAGTTTAATTCAGTCACAATGAATACATTTCCCTTTTCTTTTGAAATATTATACCGTGTAATGTTTAACCATTCGCTAGCCTTGGAGGGGGGTCTATATGTTCTTTTCCAATTATTGATTAATTTGTGTCTGTAGGCCTTCATACGGCTTGTTGTGGTTGAGGTCTTTTGATTGTGTGTGTGTGGGAGGGGGTGGGGGGGTAAACTTAATTACTTCATTCCGCTTCCAGTATAACTGTCTAAATTAATATCAACAGAGGATGATTATCTAGCTAATGCCAAATAAGAGGACAGTAATCAAAATTTGATAAAATAATAGATTTGTCAATTAATGTTTTTACTGCCCTTGGTAAAAAAATGTCCAATTCTCTTTAAAACTGCCAGCTGCCGGGATGCTGTAATTCATACATCACAAATATGTTTATCGAATTTCATAATGTTGTCAATTTCGACTCCAAATAGTTTTACTGATTCATCACAATTAATCTCAGTAACTGCAACATTAAACGATTTAAAACTGTTTTTAAAATGTTCCTAAAACATATATTGATTGAAATTTTCCAAGGTTGGCCTTCGTTCCAAAAAAAAAAAACCAAACAGCTAAGTCCAATGCTTCCCTTTCAAGCACTTCTTTCATTTCCTGAATGTCTTTTTAATGTACAATATATTTTGATCGTGAGTCTCAAAATATTCTTTTATGGTCAAAAAGAAGTCCGGCTTGCAGCATAGTATGTGGACTTGCGCAAGTCTATGAAAGAGGATTTCCCCACCGGTGAGGGGGTATTCCACATGTCATGCGCACTCCATATTTTCTATTCTTACACACTTCCGGTTCGCGCACTTTGAAATGGAGGCATGTTTGTTTTGATGGAGGTTTTTTTCTTGTTCAACGGCATTTAGACGAGGAAATGCCCACTATAGAGAACGGTAAAGGAGAGGGAGAAGAGGAAATGGACCATGAAACGCCAGATAGCGATAAAAGTTCAGAAGATGAGTCTGAATTGGGTTCTATGGACGAAGATGAGTCGGGTATGTAGTTTACTGTTAGAGTGATCTCCCGTGAGGAATCCCTTTGCGTTTGTCGTTGGCGATTTCATTTTGGGAATGATCTTATTTTGGAGAATTTCTATTCACATTCAAATATTTTTGCATTGCAAATTGATGAACGTTTCTTAAATCTATATTTCTTTCGTAAACTTGGATATCAATATTGCAAAATATTGCCACAATGTACCCCCCCCCCCCGGACTTTATTCGTTATAATGATTGGTTATCTTACATTGAAGAAGTTTATTTCGGTCTCGTAGAGCTAACAGTATTTTATCGCAGATAATGCGCTTTGGTTCTCTTGGAATTCGAAATAGATTACTAAAATAAAAATAGATCTGATTAATCTTCATGTTGTGTTTACTTTCATTTTAAGCAGTTAAAAGTGTTGAAGTTCAGAGACTCAAAGTGTAAAATTAAAATAAACATTGAGTGCTTGGACAGTATCAAAATTCATGCTTTATTTTAAAAAAATGATTGGAGCTCCTGAATTCAATTGATTTCTAAACTGAATAATCGTTGGAAGATTTATTAATCAACAGGGTAATTAGCAAATAATCTCGGATACAACACAAAAACATCTATGACTACGTAAATTTAAAACATGCCCATATTTATTATTTAATCACTGGATGGAGAATTTCCCTGATTGTTCAAATGTTTGTCTGTCAGTTCTTAATTTATTCTTTGCACTCCAGACGTTTTCCTTCTGCTAAGTCGCTACATTTGAGGCTAGGCCAGCCATCATGATATCGATGACTGCTTTATATTATCAGACTGGAGTGCCACTCCATGGCGTTTCAGAAGAGTACTAGTTACAATGAAAAGCCATGCCAAACTAATTTTGTAAAAGGCACACATATATATATATATGAAAACTATATTCCATTGTACTTCATTGGATCAGATTTATTGTTGGATCAGATGAAAAAATACATATTTTAAAACACTAAATTATGTCATTTTAGAAACCTTTTATTCATATACAGTATAGAACAACAAAAAATTATTTTCAATTGCAAAATTCATTTAGCTAGAGTCTGGCCTTGATCATGATATTATGTCACTAAAACATGCCTGATCACACACAGGACATCCATATGCATAGGGATCACTTTGGGATGAGATTTGGGGATTTTTACCCATATTTTCCTGAAAAATTCAAAATTGTATTTCTTTATACGGAAAAATCTCATAGAAATTTTGCTAATCCAATAAAATCCCTCAAATTCTCCCATTGTTTAAGAGCCAGAATTATCCCTGCATCCAGTACAGTGTTAAGTTAGCTATAGTGTTGTTGTGAATTTTGAGTTGTTAACATTTATTGATGCAGGTAAGATTTAAAATTTTAAAGGGACAATGTAGTCTTAACATTTTTTAAAATTAACAAGAATAAAAAAATGTATATGTATCCAGTTAAAATATCAGTACTGATTTTGCATAATCCAATTTAATATATATTATTTTCATGGTAAATCATCATTTATTAGATTTATTTTGTTTTTTGTATATACTGTATATAAAGTTGTATTATAAGTGAGAGTGTTGAATTATCAACAACCTCACTTTCTTTATGTAATTCATGAACCGAGAAAAGAGAAAGTTTTGCTACATCATTTTTTTTCCCAAGCCTTTATGGGCTGATTGATTGAGTAGTCACACTTCCAATTCCTCAGAATTGTATATATCTTAGAACTGTGTGTGTTAATTGTATTGGGTGTATAAAATTGTATATATTACAAATGTATGTACTGTAAAGCACTTTAGAGTGGCTTATAATTATGTTATTAGCTAGATAGGGTGCTATATCAAATGTTGTACATATTGTATATTTATTCATTTTGTATCTGAACTTTATAAGAAAAGAATTCATAACTTAATTTCTGAAAATGTTTTTGAATTAGTTATGTACTATACATGTATATATATTTAAATTTTCTGTTTCATAAAGAGATTGAATTTCTCATTACTTATCTTATACATGATAGTGATCATATTCAGTTAAAAGTTTAGATTCAAACAAATATTAACCAAAGTTTCCAAATCCAGATCTGGATGAAGAAGAATGTGAAAGGCGTAAAAACGAGTTCCTGGACGACATGATTGATCTGGAAAGACAGTTTACCGACCTTAAAGAGCAGTATGTATTGGTGAAGGAACAATTGTTAGCTCGATGATAAAGCTGATTTCATCAGCACCAAATTATCATACTCTGTTCATCATATATGTATACTTTCATTTTTTTTTTATGTCAAGTTGATGAAGTTTATAGACAGTCATTTCTATTGGATGATCATCCTCGATATCCAGGGGTTACGATCACCTATGTAATCTACACCCCTGGAATATATCATGGCAAAATTGAAAGCTCCCGGGTCTGCCACCTAGCGGTCGGTGTGCGTTGTGTCCCTTTGAATCACGTAATCACCGACCAATCAAAATTGCGTGTAACAAAACGGCTTCTGCAATGAATGTAAACAAGGAAGAACATCTCATTCGGTTGATCTATGAAAAATTCAAGCTTGATCAAATTAGACAGCATCAGGAAACGGCGATCGACGCACTGAGTCCTTGCCGTAAATGGTGTCGTTGAAGATTGTTCTTCTCTGTTTTACTGGTAAAGATCCATGACACAGTTGACACTGTGCCATGTTTGTTTACATTTTTTTCTGTCCCATTAGTAGAGCGCGTGATCAAATGTAAGGTGCGCTCTGATTGGACGCAGCCAGACCTAGCTGCATCCAATGAAAATTCTCGTCGCGGGATTTACGAAATGTGGTCTATATATGCCAAGGGTGAAGATGAGTATGCGGATCGTAACCCTTGGCTAGCGAAGATGTTGGATGATAAGCATTGTATTTAGCAAACACCTACACTTTTGCATGTTCTGCATCACAACATTTTTGCTTACGATTTATTTCAGAATAAAAGTCTTATGGTCCAGGCGCGCTCCTACTGATAACAATTTAGCATATAAAACTGTACAGTTATATGTTCATTAGGTCAGTACTGTAGAATAAGTCTGTAGTATCAGAGGATATATCTGTGTTGTGTCCTGTAGACTGTACAAGGAGAGGATGGGACAGTATGAAGCCAAACTGGAGGAGGTGAAAGCAGGCAAAGCTATAGAGTATCTCAACCCCCTGGCTGAGCTCCAGGACAACATGAGGATTAGAATACAAGTGTCAGGTACTGGAAATACAGGACATATACTGGTCGAGATCAGTGAGAGGGGCTGATACATACACTGGTCGGGATCAGTGAGGGGGGCTAATACATACACTGGTCGGGATCAGTGAGGTGGCTAATACATACACTGGTAGTGATCAGTGAGGGGGCTAATACATATACTGGTCGGGATCAGTGAGGGGGGCTAATACATACACTGATAGTGATCATTGAGGGGGCTGATACATATACTGGTAGTGATCAGTGAGGGGGGCTAATACATACACTGGTAGTGATCATTGAGGGGGCTAATACATACACTGGTAGTGATAAGGATCAGAATACAAGTGTCAGGTACTGGAAATACAGGACATACATTGGTCGGGATCAGTGAGGGGGGCTTATACATACACTGTTCGGGATCAGTGAGGGGGGCTAATACATACACTGGTCGGGATCAGTAAGGGGGGCTAATACATACACTGGTCGGGATCAGTGAGGGGGGCTAATACATACATTTACACTGGTCGGGATCAGTGAGGGGGGCTAACACATACATTTACACTGGTCGGGATCAGTGAGGGGGGTCTACATACACTGGTCGGGATCAGTAAGGGGGGCTAATACATACACTGGTCGGGATCAGTGAGGGGGGCTAATACATACACTGGTCGGGATCAGTGAGGGGGGCTAATACATACACTGGTCGCGATCAGTGAGGGGGGCTAATACATACACTGGTAGTGATCAGTGAGGGGGGCTGATACAACTGTACACCAGTAGTGATAAGTGAGGGGGGCTGATACATACACTGGTAGTGATAAGTGAGGGGGGCTGTTATAGTGTTGAACTGGTAGTGATCAGGGAGAAGGGGGCTGTTATAGTGCTGAACTACTAGTGATGAGAGAGAAGGGGTTGTTTATAATATAGATAATACTATATAGTGCTATATTGCTAGCAATTAGAGATCATGAATGTAGCATTATTTTGAACTTCTTGGTTAATTTCAATAACAAATATATAAAAAAGTAAGCCTCAAACTGAAACTTGATTTTGCTAAATCTATCGGCACATCAAGCATAATGTTCTTACAATTTCATTGCTTTCAGGAATTTTGAAAGAATACAGAAAAATAAGTATCCAAAATAAATTTGAGAGTGAAGAGCTTGCTACCAGGCAGAATATGGAGGTAAATATATCACTATCATACAGTAACATTGATATAAACCATACATAACACTACCATACAGTAACATGGATATAAACCATACATAACACTACCATACAGTAACATTGATATAAACCATACATAACACTACCATACAGTAACATTGATATAAACCATACATAACACTACCATACAGTAACATTGATATAAACCATACACAACACTAACATTGATATAAACCATACATAACACTACCATACAGTAACATTGATATAAACCATACACAACACTAACATTGATATAAACCATACATAACACTACCATACAGTAACATGGATATAAACCATACATAACACTACCATACAGTAACATTGATATAAACCATACACAACACTAACATTGATATAAACCATACATAACACTACCATACAGTAACATTGATATAAACCATACACAACACTAACATTGATATAAACCATACATAACACTACCATACAGTAACATGGATATAAACCATACATAACACTACCATACAGTAACATTGATATAAACCATAAATAACACTACCATACTGTAACATTGATATAAACCATACAGTAACATTGATATAAACCATACAGTAACATTGATATAAACCATACATAACACTACCATACAGTAACATTGATATAAACCATACAGTAACATTGATATAAACCACACATAACACTACCATACTGTAACATTCATATAAACCACACATAACACTACCATACAGTAACATTGATATAAACCACACATAACACTACCATACAGTAACATTGATATAAACCATACACAACACTAACATTGATATAAACCATACATAACACTACCATACAGTAACATGGATATAAACCATACATAACACTACCATACAGTAACATTGATATAAACCATAAATAACACTACCATACTGTAACATTGATATAAACCATACAGTAACATTTATATAAACCATACAGTAACATTGATATAAACCATACATAACACTACCATACAGTAACATTGATATAAACCATACAGTAACATTGATATAAACCACACATAACACTACCATACTGTAACATTCATATAAACCACACATAACACTACCATACAGTAACATTGATATAAACCACACATAACACTACCATACTGTAACATTCATATAAACCACACATAACACTACCATACAGTAACATTGATATAAACCACACATAACACTACCATACTGTAACATTGATATAAACCACACATAACACTACCATACTGTAACATTGATATAAACCATACACAACACTAACATTGATATAAACCATACATAACACTACCATACAGTAACATGGATATAAACCATACATAACACTACCATACAGTAACATTGATATAAACCATACATAACACTACCATACAGTAACATGGATATAAACCATACATAACACTACCGTACAGTAACATTGATATAAACCATACATAACACTACCATACAGTAACATGGATATAAACCATACATAACACTACCATACAGTAACATTGATATAAACCATACATAACACTACCATACAGTAACATGGATATAAACCATACATAACACTACCATACAGTAACATTGATATAAACCACACATAACACTACCATACTGTAACATTCATATAAACCACACATAACACTACCATACAGTAACATTGATATAAACCACACATAACACTACCATACTGTAACATTGATATAAACCACACATAACACTACCATACAGTAACATGGATATAAACCATACATAACACTACCATACAGTAACATTGATATAAACCATACATAACACTACCATACAGTAACATGGATATAAACCATACATAACACTACCATACAGTAACATTGATATAAACCATACATAACACTACCATACAGTAACATGGATATAAACCATACATAACACTACCATACAGTAACATTGATATAAACCACACATAACACTACCATACTGTAACATTCATATAAACCACACATAACACTACCATACAGTAACATTGATATAAACCACACATAACACTACCATACTGTAACATTGATATAAACCACACATAACACTACCATACTGTAACATTGATATAAACCATACACAACACTAACATTGATATAAACCACACATAACACTACCATACTGTAACATTGATATAAACCATACACAACACTAACATTGATATAAACCATACATAACACTACCATACAGTAACATGGATATAAACCATACATAACACTACCATACAGTAACATTGATATAAACCATAAATAACACTACCATACTGTAACATTGATATAAACCATACAGTAACATTTATATAAACCATACAGTAACATTGATATAAACCATACATAACACTACCATACAGTAACATTGATATAAACCACACATAACACTACCATACTGTAACATTGATATAAACCATACACAACACTAACATTGATATAAACCATACATAACACTACCATACAGTAACATGGATATAAACCATACATAACACTACCATACAGTAACATTGATATAAACCATAAATAACACTACCATACTGTAACATTGATATAAACCATACAGTAACATTGATATAAACCATACAGTAACATTGATATAAACCATACATAACACTACCATACAGTAACATTGATATAAACCATAAATAACACTACCATACTGTAACATTGATATAAACCATACAGTAACATTGATATAAACCATACAGTAACATTGATATAAACCATACATAACACTACCATACAGTAACATTGATATAAACCATACAGTAACATTGATATAAACCACACATAACACTACCATACTGTAACATTCATATAAACCACACATAACACTACCATACAGTAACATTGATATAAACCACACATAACACTACCATACTGTAACATTGATATAAACCACACATAACACTACCATACAGTAACATTGATATAAACCACACATAACACTACCATACTGTAACATTGATATAAACCACACATAACACTACCATACTGTAACATTGATATAAACCACACATAACACTACCATACAGTAACATTGATATAAACCATACATAACACTACCATACAGTAACATTGATATAAACCATACAGTAACATTGATATAAACCACACATAACACTACCATACTGTAACATTGATATAAACCATACATAACACTACCATACAGTAACATTGATATAAACCACACATAACACAACCATACAGTTACATTGATATAAACCATAAATAACACTACCATACAGTATCATTGATATAAACCATACATAACACTACCATACAGTTACATTGATATAAACCATACATAACACTACCATACAGTAACATTGATATAAACCATACATAACACTACCATACAGTAACATCGATATAAACCATACATAACTCTACCATATAGTAACATTGATATAAACCATACATAACACTACCATACAGTAACATTGATATAAACCATACACAACACTAACATTGATATAAACCATACATAACACTACCATACAGTAATATTGATATAAACCATACACAACACTACCATACAGTAACATTGATATAAACCATACATAACACTACCATACAGTAACATTGATATAAACCATACATAACACTACCATACAGTAACATTGATATAAACCACACATAACACTACCATACAGTAACATTGATATAAACCATACATAACACTACCATACAGTAACATTGATATAAACCATACATAACACTACCATACAGTAATATTGATATAAACTGTACATAACACTACCATACATTAACATTGATATAAACCATACACAACACTACCATACAGTAACATTGATATAAACCATACATAACACTACCATACAGTAATATTGATATAAACTGTACATAACACTACCATACATTAACATTGATATAAACCATACACAACACTACCATACAGTAACATTGATATAAACCATACATAACACTACCATACAGTAACATTGATATGAACCATACATAACACTACCATACTGTAACATTGATATAAACCATACATAACACTACCATACAGTAACATTGATATAAACCATACATAACACTACCATACTGTAACATTGATATAAACCATACATAACACTAGCATACAGTCACATTGATATAAACCATACATAACACTACCATACAGTAACATTGATATAAACCATACATAACACTAGCATACAGTCACATTGATATAAACCATACATAACACTACCATATAGTAACATTGATATAAACCATACACAGCACTACCGTACAGTAACATTGATATAAACCATACACAACACTAACATTGATATAAACCATACATAACACTACCATACAGTAACATTGATATAAACCATACATAACACTACCATACTGTAACATTGATATAAACCATACATAACACTACCATACAGTTACATTGATATAAACCATAAATAACACTACCATACAGTAACATTGATATAAACCATACATAACACTAGCATACAGTCACATTGATATAAACCATACATAACACTACCAAACAGTAACATTGATATAAACCATACATATCACTACCATACAGTAACATTGATATAAACCATACCTAACACTACCTTACAGTAACATTGATATAAACCATACATATCACTACCATACAGTAACATTGATATAAACCATACATAACACTACCATACAGTAACATTGATATAAACCATACATAACCCTACCATACAGTAATATTGATATAAACCATACATAACACTACCATACAGTAACATTGATATAAACCATACGTAACACTACCATACAGTAATATTGATATAAACCATACGTAACACTACCATACAGTAACATTGATATAAACCATACATATCACTTCCATACAGTAATATTGATATAAACCATACGTAACACTACCATACAGTAATATTGATATAAACCATACGTAACACTACCATACAGTAACATTGATATAAACCATACATAACACTACCATACAGTAACATTGATATAAACCATACATAACACTACCATACATTAACATTGATATAAACCATACACAACACTACCATACAGTTACATTGATATAAACCATACATAACACTACCTTACAGTAACATTGATATAAACCATACATAACACAACCATACAGTAACATTGATATAAACCATACATAACACTACCATACAGTAACATTGATATAAACCATACATAACACTACCATACAGTAACATTGATATAAACCATACATAACACTACAATACATGTAACAAATTCTGTAATGATTTGTTTGGGTTTTTTTTCAGAGTGAAAAAGATATATTGTTTGATTCAGTCAAACAGGACTTGGAAGAGAAAATCCGTAGACTAGAGGAGGATAGACATAATATAGATATATCATCAGGTAAATATAACAGAATATCTATATATACAGGTAGATATATCACCAGGTAAACATGTTATATATACCAAAATTGGCTATATGACAAATAGTATTATATTTCTCAACAGCAAAATGAGAAGTATATAGCATTTCACTTTGTTTACATCTTAATTTCCATATCACATCTCAACTATGAAATTGAGATACCAGTACCTATGGTACAACTCAGGTGATTCTAATTGGACCTCTTGTCAATATTTACAAACTGCTTGTAAATTTCATTTTAACTCTGTTACTCTGCGCTCTTCAGTGAATTTCCTTACTTCATATAGATCTACATAATTCACTAGTCCTGTCATGTCGTTATAATGTATCATGTTGTGTTTTTGCTACAGATTTATGGAATGAATCTCAGTTCATGAAGAAAAATAAAAAGAATAAAGACCCGTCAAACCCTGACAGACGAAAGAAACCTGTAACAGTGGCTGGTATCCTTTTTACTCATCACTGGTGTTTGAAATGTCAAATTAACAGTCACATGTTGACACGCAATTATAAGGATTACATTAAGTAAAATCCCACTTACTCGAACTAGGTTAATACCCCTCTCAATCATCAAACAGTTTGTTTAGTTCCGACAGAGTTTGTACGTATTCAACCAGTCTCAGATTACTTGAATACTATTGATCAGGTGCCCAGGAGTGAGTAAGTGGGGTTTGACTATATGTCTATTTGTTTTATGGTTGATAAATATTGTTAAAATTCCATTTAATAAGAATGCTGACTGACTAAGTAAATGAAGATTGATGTTTGTCCTTCCCTTTCTGAAGTTCAAAATAATTCTCTTTGTTTCGAAGTATGCAGTTGGTGGAAAATCTAAATGTGTGGTTGCCTGGTCCAGGAAATTTTAATGTGTGGTTGTCTCGTATGGAAAATCTAAACATATGGTTGTCTTGTCTGGGAAATCTAAATGTGTGGTTTTCTGGTCCAGGAAATCTTAATATGTGGTTGTCTGGTCCAGGAAATCTAAATGTGTGGTTGTCTGGTCCAGGATATCTTAATGTGTGGTTGTCTGGTCCAGGAAATCTTAATATGTGGTTGTCTGGTCCAGGATATCTTTATGTGTGGTTGTCTGGTCCAGGAAATCTAAACGTGTGGTTGACTAGTCCAGGAAATCTAAACGTGTGGTTGTCTGGTCCAGGATATCTTAATGTGTGGTTGTCTGGTCCAGGAAATCTAAACGTGTGGTTGTCTGGTCCAGGAAATCTTAATATGTGGTTGTCTGGTGCAGGAAATCTTAATATGTGGTTGTCTGGTCCAGGAAATATAAATGTGTGGTTGTCCAGGTGCTGTAACTATGGATTCAGTTGTCTGCAGTAAACATGCTGAGTTGATAGACATGATTTGTTGTTCCTTACCTTTCCCAGGTCCATATATTGTATACCTGTTAAAAGATGTTGATATTATTGAAGATTGGACAGCTATAAAAAAGGTAAGTGTGAAGTTTGTAGCTCAGCTACCCTTCCTCCTCCTGGCCCTATCCCTTGCTCTAGGGACTTTGAGGCCGTTATGTAGAAATAATTGAGTTCATTATAAGCTACATATAACCACTACTGGGTAACCAGTTGGGTCATACGGGCCCTCTGAGTCTCTTGCAATTATAACTTAGAAAATTATCAAATTGTGTGTTTCGTGTTTTCTAATAATCTAAAAACTGACAACAACCATGTCCTTTATCTATATGGCAATATTCATGTTCAATGCCCATATAACAACAAAAATGTTCCAGGCCCTTATAATAACACCCATGTTCTCTGTCCCTTTGATAACACCCATGTTCTTTATGGCTATTCTATGTTTACCTGTTAATGATTTCATATTTTTCAGGCATTGAAGCAAAACCAGAAACGAAAACCTGACATTGAGTTTTGAAGTTTTTTTTAAAATGGTACAGTATAAAAAGTTTAAACAAATTACTCTTATTTTGTTTGTTTGTCTACCGTAAAAACATCTGAAATCTCACATCTGAACTCACAACAAATTATTTGAAATCTCACATCCAAGCTCAAAGCATCTGAAATCTCATATCTGAACTCACAACAAATCATTTGAAATCTCACATCCAAGCTCAAAGCATTTGGAATCTCACATCCGAACTCAAAGCATCTGAAATCTCACATCTGAACTCACAACAAATTATTTGAAATCTCACATCCAAGCTCAAAGCATCTGGAATCTCACATCTGAACTCACAAAAAATCATTTGGAATCTCACATCCAAGCTCAAAGCATCTGGAATCTCACATCTGAACTCACAACAAATCATTTGAAATCTCACATCCAAGCTCAAAGTATCTGAATTCTCACATCTGAACTCACAACAAATCATTTGAAATCTCACATCCAAACTCAAAGCATCTGAAATCTCACATCTGAACTCACAACAAATTATTTGAAATCTCACATCCAAGCTCAAAGCATCTGAAATCTCATATCTGAACTCACAACAAATCATTTGAAATCTCACATCCAAACTCAAAACATCTGAAATCTCACATCTGAACTCACAACAAATCATTTGAAATCTCACATCCAAACTCAAAACATCTGAAATCTCATATCTGAACTCACAACAAATTATTTGAAATCTCACATCCAAGCTCAAAGCATCTGAAATCTCATAACTGAACTCACAACAAATCATTTGAAATCTCACATCCAAGCTCAAAGCATTTGGAATCTCACATCCGAACTCAAAGCATCTGAAATCTCACATCTGAACTCACAACAAATCATTTGAAATCTCACATCCAAGCTCAAAGCATCTGAAATCTCACATCTGAACTCACAACAAATCATTTGAAATCTCACATCCAAGCTCAAAGTATCTGAAATCTCACATCTGAACTCACAACAAATTATTTGAAATCTCACATCCAAACTCAAAGTATCTGAAATCTCACATCTGAACTCACAACAAATCATTTGAAATCTCACATCCAAACTCAAAGTATCTGAAATCTCACACCTCAACTCACAAAAAATTATTTGAAATCTCACATCCAAACTCAAAGCATCTGAAATCTCACATCTGAACTCCCAACAAATTATTTGAAATCTCACATCCAAACTCAAAGCATCTGAAACCTCACATCTGAATTTAAAACATCTGAAGTCTCATAAATCTCACACCATAACTCAAAACATCTTAAATTTAACATCCAAACCACAAACATATGAAATCTCACATGCGTAATCACGACATTTGAAATCGCACCTCTGAACTCAAAACATTGAAATATCTCTTACTATTAGTTGACTGTAAAATACAATATCTATTATATCTTTCAGAAATATGGCATCATGACAGGAACATTTCTCTTGGTCCATAGTGAAGATTGGAAGGACAGAGACACTGAGCTGTTTGTCAATAAGTATTTGATGAACATGTGTTTTAGAGGATGGACGCATGACATTATTGGACAATGGTGGACATCCTACACCAGTGTTTGGTAGAGATGAGTGGTTGTGCTTTCCAGTCGTTGTGGCGTGGACGGAGATTTCCTGTTATTTTCCTCCCGTGGATTATCAACTTTGTGTTCAGTACTGTAAAGTGACTACAGGAAAATACTTTTACGAGCCATTATGGTGCGACTTACAATGCAGCTAGCCAACAGACAATTTTAGGCTGTCTAAGTTGTTTTATATCGTCAAGTCTACTACACTCTGTGCTATTACTGTGTAGGAGACCCATTTTATAGCTGAGCAGTTCGACTTAGGACTGTTCCACTTTGTAAAGTACTCTTTACAATTAAGTAATAAATATCAATTTACTGAAACTTAAAGTAAACACAAGTGCGGGTATGATGAAATTAATTCTGGTTCTATATACTCATATAGTCATACCCTGACAAGCGAGATGTACGTATCTTGATTAAATCTATAGTTCTGTTACAGTTTTATCATACATACCACAATCTTTTACTTTAACTGGTCGCACAAATATATATTGTCTAAAAACTTGTGTATAGTGTAATCAGGTAATTTAAGAAAGGTTAACACTTCTTGACCCTGATGTTCTCGCTGTTATCTACTGTACTTCCATCCTACAAAGGTCCAACATGTATTTAGGATAGACTGTGGGACTGACTTACTTCCATCCTACAAAGGTCCAACATGTATTTAGGATAGACTGTGGGACTGACTTACTTCCATCCTACAAAGGTCCGACATGTATTTAGGATAAGCCTTGAGACTGACTACTTTCGATCCTACAAAGGTCCAACATGTATTTAGGATAGGCTGTGAGACTGACTAACTTCTATCCTACAAAGGTCCAACATGTATTTAGAATAGGCCGTGAGACTGACTTACTTCAATCCTACAAAGGTCCAACATATATTTAGGATAGGCCGTGAGACTGACTAACTTCTATCCTACAAAGGTCCAACATGTATTAAGGATAGGCCGTGGAACTGACTTACTTCCATCCTACAAAAGTCCAACATGTATTTAGGATAGGCCGTGAGACTGACTAACTTCTATCCTACAAAGGTTCAACATGTATTCAGGATAGACCTTGAGACTGACTAACTTCCATCCTACAAAGGTCCAACATGTATTTAGGATAAACCTTGGGACCGACTTAACTTCCATCCTACAAAGGTCCAACATGTATTTAGGATAGGCCGTGGGACTGACTAACTTCCATCCTACAAAGGTCCAACATGTATTTAGGATAAACCTTGGGACCGACTTAACTTCCATCCTACAAAGGTCCAACATGTATTTAGGATAAACCTTGGGACCGACTTAACTTCCATCCTACAAAGGTCCAACATGTATTTAGGATAAACCTTGGGACCGACTTAACTTCCATCCTACAAAGGTCCAACATGTATTTAGGATAGGCCATGGAACTGACTAACTTCCATCCTACAAAGGTCCAACATGTAGTAAGGATAGACCATCAGACTAACTAACTTCCATCCTACAAAGATCCAACATGTATTTAGGATAGGCCGTGGAACTGACTAACTTCCATCCTACAAAGGTCCAACATGTATTAAGGATAGACCATCAGACTAACTAACTTCCATCCTACAAAGGTCCAACATGTATTTAGGATAGGCCGTGGGACTGACTAACTTCCATCCTGCAAAGGTCCAACATGTATTTAGGATAGACCGTGGAACTGACTAACTTCCATCCTACAAAGGTCCAACATGTATTTAGGATAGGCCGTGGAACTGACTAACTTCCATCCTACAAAGGTCCAACATGTATTAAGGATAGACCATCAGACTAACTAACTTCCATCCTACAAAGGTCCAACATGTATTAAGGATAGACCATCAGACTAACTAACTTCCATCCTACAAAGGTCCAACATGTATTTAGGATAGGCCGTGGGACTGACTAACTTCCATCCTACAAAGGTCCAACATGTATTTAGGATAGGCCGTGGGACTAACTAACTTCCATCCTACAAAGATCCAACATGTATTTAGGATAGACCGTGGAACTGACTAACTTCCATCCTACAAAGGTCCAACATGTATTTAGGATAGGCCGTGGAACTGACTAACTTCCATCCTACAAAGGTCCAACATGTATTTAGGATAGGCCGTGGGACTGACTTAACTTCCATCCTACAAAGGTCCAACATGTATTTAGGATAAACCTTGAGACTGACTACTTTCGATCCTACAAAGGTCCAACATGTATTTAGGATAGGCCATCAGACTAACTAACTTCCATCCTACAAAGGTCCAACATGTATTAAGGATAGACCATCAGACTAACTAACTTCCATCCTACAAAGGTCCAACATGTATTTAGGATAGGCCGTGGGACTGACTAACTTCCATCCTACAAAGGTCCAACATGTATTTAGGATAGACCGTGGAACTGACTAACTTCCATCCTACAAAGGTCCAACATGTATTAAGGATAGACCATCAGACTAACTAACTTCCATCCTACAAAGGTCCAACATGTATTTAGGATAGGCCGTGGGACTGACTAACTTTCATCCTACAAAGGTCCAACATGTATTTAGGATAGAACGTAGTACTGACTTAACTTCCATCCTACAAAGGTCCAAAATGTATTTAGGATAGGCCGTGGGACTGACTAACTTCCATTCTACAAAGGTCCAACATGTATTTAGGATAAACCTTGGGACCGACTTAACTTCCATCCTACAAAGGTCTAACATGTATTTAGGATAGGCCGTAGTACTGACTAAACTTCCATCCTACAAAGGTCCAACATGTATTTAGGATAGGCCGTGGGACTGACTAACTTCCATCCTACAAAGGTCCAACGTGTATTTAGGATAGGCCGTGGAACTGACTAACTTCCATCCTACAAAGGTCCAACATGTATTTAGGATAGGCCTTGAAACTGTTGGTAGATGATGAAGAGATAGATCACGCAACACCATTCTAGGTTGGTTATTAGACATCTTATGCATCCATGTTGATAAATTTCTGTTGATTTGGTCCTGCATAGCAATTTGGACACCAATTTAATCGGTGCAACGTTTATTTGTTCTTCTTTAAAAAAAGCTTCTGGTCAAAAACAGTGGAATATATATATTTTGAATTAATTGGGAATGCATGTTGTACTGATGGTATAAAACTTCTATCAAAATGTATATGTCCATCTCCTTTGGGGCACAGGGAGGGTATAAAACTTCTATCAAAATGAAAATTTATATGTCCATCTCCTTGGGGGCACAGGGAGGGATTCATTAGGTGATCAAGCACTTAAAAGTTTGCTATATTTTCACAGTGTCTGTAAGGAAGGGAGACAATTGTTTATGTTTATGAAGGATTTGCACCTCATTTGTGGAAAGGGGGTGGGGGTTCTACAAGTGAATGCAGATGTTTTCATATCCTGTCTGACCTATTTAACTAATTTCAATAAATTTTTACAGCTATGATTGCCATGGACATATAGATGAGTTTTTCATGACCTATAGGCTATATATATCCAAGGTCACCTAATTAAGAAAGATTTACAATTAGAATCAAGAGGTTAAAAGTTTGTATGTTCAATATTTCTGTTTGGCTTTAAAATATTTGATTTGATTAATCATGTTTATAGGGAATATCGTTTGGGTCAATTCTCAGACACAAGAAAGAAGTAGACCCGACTATAGATGTTAGCAGTTAGATCCTCATTTGAGGGTATTATGAGCTTACAGATTCTAAAAAATACTTTTGAGGATTATGGTTAATTCCTGGAGGTACATATTCTGTTTGGAGGTATTGAAATTCTCTTTTGATAACAATGTCGGTCTTGTTATTTAAAACCTAAGATATGAGATGTTATAATTATGTGCGAGTTTAATTTACAAAATAATTTCACTTATGAAACTGAACACAGTTGATTTCTAATAAATTGTATTCTTATCTGCTTTATTTCCAGTAATAATCTGTAGACAAATATTTTAATTCTCTTTTGATAACAATGATGGTGTTGTTGTCGTTAAACTTAGTAGGTAAGAAGCAGACGACAGTTTTAGATGTTGAATTGCTGCTCGTATGTCACTAGAAAGTGTTCAGTACGATACGATGTGTGGAGATGGTCCTTACACTTTATATCACACATAAGACAAAACAAAATATTCGTCAATTTTTGTAAATTAAAAGATTAATAAATAATTCATGTTATGTTGTTTTTTTAGCCCACCATCAGTTCAAATCACCGTGTCCATGGTCCATCGTCATTTCTTAAACAATGCTCATCACCATTTCTTGGGAGGTACTGGATGGATCTTTCTAAACTTTCATAATAGTTGTGCCATTTTGATTTTGATCAGTAAAAGAGAATTGCTGAGAAACAACCATCTTTGATTTAATTTTACTCTACGAGCAGCGTACGCGTCCAGTATAGGAAGTACAGATTGCTAGACTCGCTAGTGACCAGCGTTATGTAGAGGAAACACATGAAATACCTTCTTCATATTTGACAAATTGTTAAGTAAAACTAAAAATGCTTGGTAAGCTGTAAAGGCCCTTCGTTTTTTTTTTATTTGTTAAAAAACAATAGATATGAATTGATACAAACAATTGACAAGAATTAATAGAATGGGATAAACGTGGTTTTCTTCTCTGCCTCCACATCAGGACTTTGTCTAACTGGAGGTAGCTCGTCTACTGGATCCATTAGTGCATATTTCATAGTGGCCTTCTCGTTCGACCTCAGGTTGTTGAAATGATCCACCTGCAAAATATGCAGAAGATAATTTGTGTACATGGTTTTGTTAAAAGTGTCACTGTTTACATATAGACAGATATTGCTAGAAACTTCTCGGTGTATATTTGTGTCATGTTGCATCCTTAACATTCTAGATATTTACAAGAACATTCTAGATAATTATGGAGAATTAAAGTAAAATGTTGACATAGTACACTGCTACATAAGCCCATGTCATTGAAAAGATGATATATGAGGTACAGTATGCACATATTCACTGACTGATCTTCTCTATTAAAAAGAATTTGCAGTTGGGAAATAATCTTACCCAAGAAGGATGACAGCTCTTCTCATACTCTTGTCTCAAACTTCCACATTTTGATTCGGCAAGGCTTTCCGGGGTCCTGTCCAGACACTTCCAGTAGGCATCCCTGGAACTATAACATTCTTTTCTGTTTTGTTTTCCATCCCTGAAACCAACAAACAGAATTGTTTCATAAATCCCTTCTTACAAAGCTGTCTTAGTAACAGATTAAATCTTGATTAATACAGTAGATTACATCTTAACATCGCTCCCTTTCATAAATATGTCACAGGAGCGATATGAAAATCTAGTTAGATTGCTTACAATATTATGTTAGATTTCAAATTATATTTGCTTTGAAGGCATGCATGGATACACATGCATTACAGTGTAAATATCTCCAATTCAGTAAATAATCAGTGACAGGTGCAGTCCCTTCATGTCATTTTATCAAATTTGAAAATAATTTTTATATTAAGAATGTTAATTATTTTCCAATACTGTAATTTGTTTTATAGATACATAAACTTATCAAAGAAACAGGATAAACAGAAGGTGATATAACATTAAACCAACAATTGTGTATTATAACATAATTGTTATTGCATTACACATTTGATATTTATTTGCAAAAGAGAATTTATCATTTGATGAATACATCAGATATCTACATTATGTATGAACATTAATTAACAAGATGAATTTATGTAAGGATTCTTGTTACACAACAAAAAAAAATTATGCGATATTTTGATGACTAGGCCTAGTAATTAAGCAATAAAGCCATACACAAAATGGTGTAAAATGTGAACGAGTTGTTCAGGCAAATCGTCAATTTTAGCCATAGATGTTATGTACTTGAGACTGTATGACTGAAGGCAATTAATGGAGAACTAATTAAGTCGGTGATAAGACTATACACACACACTGTATATGGTTTGTCGCTTCAAAAAATGTTTTGCACCCGCTTCAATACCGAAAAAAATCGGTTATTTAGCAGACGGATCATATGAATGAACCGTAAGCATTTATAATATAATTCTAAACCTTATTTTCTCCGTTTCCTCCATCTCTCCTCGTGTGGAGGTGAACCCAGTGGAGGTAGTGCTTCGCCACTACAGGAAGTGCCTAACAACACACAAGTTATCTATATACTTGCGCAAATGTAGTTCATTATGAACTCATATCTTGAAACAAATGATATCATTTCCCAAATTAAAAACATATAGGTAAATTGATCGTTATTCATGCGTTTATTTTCTTGGTTCACCTTTATTACAGAACACTTATGTAAGTGAAATGCGTACGAATATAAAAAGTAAATAGAAGTAATTTACCGGAAGTAGTATAGTCCACAGCAACATGGACGATGTTATTTAGAAAATCACGTTATGTGGAAGGAAAGGGAAAGGACACGTGCATCAACGAACCACTGAAGATGTAAAATAAACACTTCCTTTTCACATTTATTTGATAAGATGAATATCTTGATATAATGTCCGAATGCACTCATGATACCACAGGAGCTGAGACAGGCCAAGTATTTTCCGAGTTGCAGAAACGCAAAATGGAGGGGGATGTCGGGACGTTGGATGCTGGTGACCCTCAGACTCCGATCAAAGCATTTATGATTGACAGTGAGTTGCCAAATGGCAAGATCAAACATAGAGCCAACGAAAATGGGTTGGTGTCGCATATACTGACAACCGAAAGTCCCAAATTGACTGAGAATGCACCCGAGGAAATGGAAGCGTGTTCCTCTTGCGAAAGTGAAAATACGATTGATACACCATTGACTGAGCGAAGCAGTATTGATTGTATCGGTCTTGGAAGTGATGCAGAGTCGTCTTTGTGTGAAGCCGTACAACACTTAGGGATATATACACCAGGAGAAAGTGATATAAAAGAAGGAATAGAGTACATAGTGTACAAGTCGGAATTACAAATGCCCGATATCATGAGACTGATAACTAAAGACCTGTCGGAACCATACTCCATTTATACGTACAGATACTTTATCCACAACTGGCCAAAATTGTGCTTCCTTGTAAGTTTTAAGGAAGCTTGGGAACCATGAATTTGTTATAGTTAGTTTCACTAATCTAGCTTCATCCATATTTTGTAAACGCTATATTTAGCGCTAAAACTACGAGTAGTTTTGGCGTCTATTGCTGCCACTATTCTGTGACCTTTGACCCATGTCATTTTTTCCCCTCCCGCTCCGGAAAAGCTTGAATTGCTACCAATCACAAGGTGTCTGAACTATTTGAAAGCCTTAACCTAACAGGAAATGATGTTCCCATGGTATTGTTAATAATAATGATGACTTTAATTATCTATATGCGATTTGTAACAAAGAAATCAGTTTTTCACTCCCACGGCTCATTTAAATATTACGTCTCTGCCCAATGCCTGACCTCTCGTGTATACATTCGTGCTATACATCTCTGTGCTTACACTCGTATACGGATCGTGGAATGTACTGGCATGGTGTACTTTGCTGTTAAACTTTGATTATATAATCGCGCCATAGCCAAATAGCCTGATTTTGATTTCAATGATATATTACCTTATACATGTGCATAAACCAAAATACTTGATCAATTTGTCGGTCGGAAGTATTAATTCGTAACTACAGTGAAAATCCGCCTTCTGGATATGATAACGTTATTTACGAGTTATTTCCCCTGATTGTCACTAACGTGGTGATATAGGCCTACAGTATATATTATATATACTGAATGCACAAGCTTGATCGATTTTGTTACTTAATATTGTACTGAGTATACAATTTTTAATTAGACCTTATCAGAACCTGCATAATTAATGAACATATGAATTGGCAAAACACTTGATTTATTGAAAATAACACTTATACTTTTCTATGGCGAGCAAAAGCTCGTGGTTTTATAATTACGTCCTCTGTGCTTCACATATAACTACATTGTATACACTGTAGGTTCACATTTTTGTTTTAACGAAACTTTATCAGAACCTGTAAAGTGTACTTAGTAATTGACTCAATATAAGTTATTTAGTAGAAATAACACTTATATCACGGACTTAGATAGCTAATCTAACTCCGTGCTTATATTATTTCTCTGGTGTGCAAAAACCTTTATGGTGTAAATTACCGTTATTATGTGTGGCCATATATAGGTCACGGCCAACATACAAATAATTTTTCCTGCTTTGTATATATATGAACTTGATAATTGATAATTAGGCCTAGAGCTGTAAGTGAATATGACATGTTTGCATACCATTACTTTTCTCCAGCTTGGTAAAGATATTGTAATAGGCCGCGGTCGTTCGATCTTTTGGAGCAACAATTTGACTTTTTACTGTGATATTTTATGACAAATTGGATAGTTAGAACTATCATTTTTAACGAGAGATATGTTTGCGAATCCTTTTATTTTTTATCTAATACGTGTATCCATTGTGCTAACTACCAGCAGCATATATTTCAATGATTCATTCACCTTCCTCCGAACGATAATGTTAACCTGAAGTTGTTTTTATTGTGTTAAAAACTTCTTCAGTCAGTTTCTCAAATTGCACATGTAGGTTTCACGTTGTGCTTAGTTATGCCCGTTTGATATCATACTGATCAGTAAAAACAAAATGGCGGAAATGCTGCCATCTTGGACTTTGACATTGAAATCACTATTTCTTAAAGAAGTAATGGATGGATATTTCTCAAATTCCTTATGTAGTTTCACTTTCGTGCCTAGTTGTGCTTGTTGATAGATTTTGAGACTGATCAGATCAACAAAATGTCTGACAGATTGCCATCCTGAATTTTGATAATTAGGCCTAGAGATGTAAGTGAAGTGGATCTTTCTCAAACTTCATATGTATGTTCCTCTTGGTCCTTATAGTTGTGCTATTTTGCTTTTAGGGCCGATCAGAAAAAACGAAATGGCCGACGGACGGCCATCTTGAAATTTTAGCTCATAGTCTACCATCTTTCAATTAATAATGCCTTTTCTTAAAAAGAAAAAAGGGAAAAGATCCCACTTTTTTTTTGTCTAACACACTAATACCGTTTATTTCGGTGCAGATATTAAAATAAACACATTCGCTTCCGTGTAAATGGATCAATGTTCATTTGTAATAAAAATTGATATTTTAGTTAAATTTTTAAAGCACTGCACTTAATTGTACATGTAGCTTGAACTACAACTCGTCAATCTAAACAACCTGCGTGTTATTGGGTTTACTCTAAATACTTACTTAATCCCTATTCTGAAACTTGCTGATATCGAAACATAGTAACCCATACAACAAAAACACTTCAATAGCTGTCAAAATATACATACTATTGTTAGAAGTTTTAGCGTTTCAGTACTTTCAGTACTTTGATTTTGTATAGGTAGCATAGTCCAAAGGGTTCTGACCCTCTGATCCGCTAAAAGAAACAAGATACAAAAAACTTTATTTTTTGTCGAATATTTCAAACGAAGAGCTTGTATTTCGATAAACAGTAATAAACCTGTACAATCAAGCACAACATATTACTTAAAAACATGCGAGCATGCATAGCATAGATCACCACAGTTGGAAATCTTATTAACTACAATTTAGTCAAAGTGAGCACAAACAAGACAAAAATAATTTAAATTATAAAATAAACTTAACGAAAAACAATGACAAAATAGTAAGCATATAATACATGTACGTGTAGTTATAAAATAGAATTAAAGTTTGAGTACCAAAATCAATGTCCACTTACATGATATATGTGTACATGGTAGCCTGATCGGCTAAATATTGGGACCACTAGCACTAGTGGCCGTAGTGGCTATAAAAGTCAGAATTCCTCTTTATTCAAAATTTATTCAAATTTTAGCGACCTGTGGACGGGTCACTGATTAAGCTGTTTTATAATATGAAACGTTTTCCTATCGCCAGGGACATGTAAATTAGGTAGCAATAGAAAGAACAGATATTTTCTACTAACCTACACATTTGATCAAATCACAGAAATTAAGGTCGTAAACTAACTGTTGCCACCCACTCTAAAAAAATTACCAGAAAATGGTTGCTTTCTAACGTCACATGATCCAAAATAGATAGTTCAGAAAGAAGTCTCCATGGCCAGACGCGCAATGCCAACAGACAATGTCATTGTGACTTTGACCTCGGCTTTAAAGTAACTTTTTTTCAGTAAAAAAAGGTTAAAGATATCTTGATGAATCTTGCTGTGTACTTAATATAGCTAGAACTTGCACTTTTCTTTAAAAATGTTTAAAATGCAATTTTTTTTTCCCAATAGGCTATGGATGGAACCAGGTGTGTTGGAGCCATAGTTTGTAAATTAGATATGCACAAGAAAATGGTACGAAGAGGATACATAGCAATGTTAGCTGTAGATTCTGATTACAGGAGGAAGAGAATCGGTGAGATCAACTTTTCATGTCTTTTATCTTATTTCTTTAAATGTCTTGACTTCTAAAAATTCTCATTACAATCAATGTACAATAATTATCATTATTAGTAGACAGAAGTGGATTAGTAGGAAACAACTTGTATGTGTATACATGTGTAATTTAAAAAACAGTTGAAAATTAATTCAATATTAGACAACTTTGATGTGATATTATTACAGGCCTGTTGAAATCTACATTTGATTGGGTGATGTTTTTAACTTAAATATATACACTAACAGTACAGTGATTACCCTTTGATATTCAAAATTAAGACATGTCCAGGGTTTATGCTGCATTTTGACTCCTTAAATTGCCAGAGGACTCCCAAAATTGATAAAGTTTTCCCAAATATATAAAATTTGAGGGTTCCAGGGAAATCTTGCATGTCTTATGCTATAGAGCAGAAACAAATGTTCACAAATGAATCCCTATTTCCACAAAAACTTATATTGTACATTATACTAAATGTACGTATACTGATAATTTACTTCTTTTCATTCACATTCAGCTTTGGCTCTGAATTATAAGTTTGTATTTTTTATCATTTAAACTGGAAACACATACATATATCATTTTAGTAGAAAGCTAGTGCATTTTATTAGCTCACCTTCATCTTAAATTTTCAAAACACTGGCACAACTTCATTTGGGGGATGCATTCAACTTCACATTAGTTTGTTATGTTTGAATGCTGAATCTGATTAAAATTTCTCTTCTGCAGGTTCTCATCTTGTCCGCAAGGCAATCAGAGCTATGATACTAGATGACTGTGATGAGGTAAGAAGGTTCATTTTAAGTGAGCAAAGTAATTAGCATTGTTTAGTTTGATAAATAAAATGTATACCATCGTCAGATACCCACGGTTGATCTCGCTTCGCTAACTCACTCATCAGGATTTCTCAGCGAGTTTGCCTACGGTTGATGAGTGAGTTAGCGAAGCGAAATCAACCATGGGTATCCGGCGATGAATGTGTACATGTATAGCGCAAACTAAGGCTGGCAATTCAAGTGAATTACTAAAACAGTGCATGTGGAACCGACATATTCTATAATAGTTATTCACTGTGTATTGATATTGTGACAACCCACTTATATATCAAATTTTGTCCTAGCCTAAGGTTCCTTTGGCCGTGATACCATATTTATCTGGTGTGGGTCCAGAACGCACTGATATAGAAAACATGGAATTCTCCCAACACCATATGGTATATTGGGAAGTGACAAATCAACAGAAAAACGTGGTCTGGAAATCTCTGAACAAGAAGTACATGCACTCTAGCCTCGCACCAGACATCTGTCAAAATATCTACCAGTATTACAGTCAGGGCGAAAGGAAAGTCAGGCTAATTAAAGTAATTTTAGAATTAATACAGTTATATTAAGATATTTGTCTTGTTATTGTCAAACATGTGCAGTGTTTATGGTTGTCTAAATACATGTTTATAGGAATGATAAGGCCTTCCTATCAACATTTTCCAGCACAAGTTCTGATATGAAAACAATGCATTTTAGAAATTTAATACTTTGACTCATCATATTACAAAACCATGATGATTTTGGTAAAAATATTAATTTAGAAGGAAGTGGTTTGCTTTTCCCAGTTTCTAAAGCATTCAAGTCTCGTTTTGTTCTTGCAGGTTGTTCTTGAAACAGAAATAACCAACAAAGCAGCCTTGCGTCTGTATGAAAATCTAGGATTTGTACGTGACAAAAGATTATTCCGCTACTACTTGAATGGTGTGGATGCATTACGACTGAAGCTGTGGTTACGATAGACTTGTTGTGTACAGAAACGTTTGTTATGAACAGCCGTACTGTTTTATTGTTTGAAGGAGTTGTGTGTGCAAAGGGGAAATATAGTTGGATAATTTATTTTGCATCATGCATTTATATATATATAGTTACCAGAGAGATAGTATGTTTGGTTTATGAGCAACAGTATGTGTATGTTGAATCAGGAACCATTATCTCTTTCTTGAGTTTAGTGAAGTTAATGTTTGACTTGTCATTTACCATCGCGGGATTATAATTAGCAGTCAACACGAACAGAAGAAGGGATGTCGTTTGTAGCCTTCACTCATGTATTCATACTGTCATCTCTTAAATTATTGAATATTTTGTTCTAAACCAAACAGAATTGTAAAAGTTTGATCAAGTGTCATCATCCGCAGCAGCCTGGTTTTGTCAGTGTATCATGAAGGGATACTGATTCTTGCCTAAGGTCATTAGATGTTGGCCTGCCAGTGTGAGTGATGTCACTGTGATGATCCTAGACGTTGGCCTGCCAGTGTGAGTGATGTCACTGTGATGACCCTAGATGTTGGCCTGCCCGTGTGAGTGATGTCACTGTGATGACCTTAGATGTTGGTCTGCCAGTGTGAGAGATGTCACTGTGATGACCTTAGATGTTGGTCTGCCAGTGTGAGTGATGTCACTGTGATGTCGTCAGATGTTGGTCTGCCAGTGTGAGTGATGTCACTGTGATGACCCTAGACGTTGGCCTGCCAGTGTGGGTGATGTCACTGTGATGACCCTAGATGTTGGCCTGCCAGTGTGAGTGATGTCACTGCGATGACCCTAGATGTTGGCCTGCCAGTGTGAGTGATGTCACTGTGATGACCCTAAATGTTGGCCTGCCAGTGTGAGTGATGAGATGACCAGATCAGTGTATGAATGGCCTCCATTACAGTACTCAACCAATCAAGTGCTTTGTGATGAGAATTTGTAATGGAAATATCCTTTGATATTTTTTATACAAAGGTAATAATCAGTTTGTGTTTTGAAATGTTAAACAGTGTCATGAAATTGTATCCTCATCTGTTCAATCTGTTATAATCAACTTTTTAGTCCCTAGCATTGGGGGGCTGATGTATTTATATGTTTATAACAGTAACTGTTTACCTTTTACAGCATTGAATATGGGTAGATGGAAGAAATGTTTTATGAAAGACCTTGAATAATCACTTTGGTATCTTTGAAAAATAAGAAAAATGTAGCTGAAATATTATTATTTCTTTCCATTTCAGCATTTTCTTTGACAAATTAAGAGCTGAATTTTTAATACCTGCCCTAAAAAGATTTGTTTCAAATTGGAAACCATTTTAGGGCACAGCACATTGGACTATAATCTGAAGCTGATGAGGTATTGTGATCTAGCGCCTGTGGTCATTGTTACTGATCACATGACCCCTTTATTAACTATCTTTGGCTGCAATCATTGAATCATGATTGCCGATTCATTAAAAGAAACATGCAGAACAAACTTTCAAGTCCTCTAATGAGACAATGCAACCATTCTAATGATATTTTTAATGACAGTTAAAGAAATTAAACAAAACAAAAATATTTAAATAAACTGTATTCTGGCTTTAATGTATTACAACAGATAAACTGAAGATATTTTAAACGACAAATTACAAAAAAAATAAACAAAAATTGTTGAATTTAAACTTTATTCTGTCATTAATGTATTACTACAGAAAAACTGCAACAGGTTTTTGGAGTTGCTTGTTCTAACTGCATGCCCCGTACCTAACACTGTGACCTTGGCGAGTCTCGGGCACTATTATATTGTTGACCTTGGCGAGTCTCGGGCACTATTATATTGTTGACCTTGGCGAGTCTTGGGCACTAGTATATTGTTGACCTTGGAGAGTCTCGGCACTAGTATATTGTTGACCTTGGCGAGTCTCGGGCACTAGTATATTGTTGACCTTGGTGAGTCTCGGGCACTAGTATATTGTTGACCTTGGCTAGTCTCGGGCACTATTATATTGTTGACCTTGGCGAGTCTTTGGCACTAGTATATTGTTGACCTTGGCGAGTCTCGGGCACTATTATATTGTTGACCTTGGCAAGTCTTGGCACTAGTATATTGTTGACATTGGCGAGTCTCGGGCACTAGTATATTGTTGACCTTGGCTAGTCTCGGGCACTATTATATTGTTGACCTTGGCGAGTCTTGGGCACTAGTATATTGTTGACCTTTGCGAGTCTCGGGCACTAGTATATATATTGTTGACCTTGGCGAGTCTCGGGCACTATTATATTGTTGACCTTTGCGAGTCTCGGGCACTATTATATTGTTGACCTTGGTGAGTCTCGGGCACTAGTATATTGTTGACCTTGGCGAGTCTCGGGCACTAGTATATTGTTGACCTTGGCAAGTCTCGGGCACTATTATATTGTTGACCTTGGCGAGTCTCTGGCACTATTATATTGTTGACCTTGGCGAGTCTCGGGCACTAATATATTGTTGACATTGGCGAGTCTCGGCATTATTATATTGTTGACCTTTGCGAGTCTCGGGCACCAGTATATTGTTGACCTTGGCGAGTCCCAGGCACGCACTGTGACCTTGGTGAGTCTCGGCACTATTATATTGTTGACTGTTATGTATTCACATTATTTATTATGTGTGTAGATGAGTGTGGATGTTTTGATTTGTACATGTAGTTCACTGTGGGATCAAGGCTTGCTCGTGGTACAGACAACTGTTCTGGTCTTCCTGTGTTATGCAATTAAATGTGATCCCATATCAATCATCACATAAAGTCTGATCATATTGTCAAGTATTCCGCAACATACAGAAGTTATCATACCTCACAGATGTGTTCACATTATACATTTCCCCATTTCTGTGTACACACATTTTTCACCCTGATGAATGGAAAAGCTTACGGGGAATTTCATTTTTGGCCCACCCTCATCAGAACCTGGGAGGTTCAAATCACCTTTGGTTCGTGTCAGTGTGTCCTCATCTGCCCGTACTAAAAAAAATTGTTCTTATTTCTTGTAAAGTACTAAAAGTATCTTTCTCAAATGACATAGATAGACTACCCTAGAGTCTCGAGTTAAAATATGACCTTGACCTACTTACAATTTCACAGCTGAAATATGTAAAATAATAATAAAAAAAAAAAATCTTCTGAATATCCCGAAGGCCCAGTGTACTGATCTTGGCCAGTAGGTACTTTGGAAAGAATGTACTGAAGTTTCCTCTATTTCAATGATCTTGCATAGGAGTTAATTCTGTTAATATAGGAGGTTTTGTGTGTTGATATTTGATCAGCAGTAATGTTGGGGTACAGTAAGAAAACGTTCCATTTATTCTAGAAAATTCTTAAGCCAATGAGACTCAATATAGATGGAAATATTTGCAAAAAACTATTTCCCATTATTGCACAAATATCTAGGTGAGCAGTACAGACCCCCTGAGCCTCTTTTAATATGGCATTTTCATTGGGAATTTGTAAATGTGTAAGTGAAGATTGGTTCCTGTTTAACCATTCTGTATGGAACACATACTAGTTATGATTTGTTGATGATGATATTGGAAGTCGAGTCTGGCTAATGATTTCTCAGAATATTGCACATTCAGGAAATATAGAAAAAAATGATACAAAAAGCCCTGTTGAAAGGTTAGATTTCAGTCTGTATTCTATGTATCTAGTGTTACACCAGTCTTGGGAAGTTCAGTCCTGATCCATTCTTATGAAGAATTACAGAACCTATCACCCCTGGGTGATAAAGACTGAAAAATCTCAACCCTGAGGTAAGATTTATGAACTTTAACACTATGCTCAACCTAGTGCTAAAACCCCTAAACTTATCCAGAGGGTTCAGATTTTCCTGTTTTCATTACAAGGAGGAATTCATTATATGTTTTCCACACTTTCCTAATGTAAAATAAGCTGTAATGTCAACTCGGTGCAGCGCGCCATCATCAATGACAGATGCAATGTGTGAAGAAATTGGTGACATTACCCCGGCTACACTTCATGCAGTGATGCTGTTGGTTACACTACATAAAGTGATGATGTGATAATGATCATTCGGTAATACTACAATTGGCATGTGTGAGCTATCTTATTGGCTGACTGTTTCCCTACCCCGTAAAAGACAGGTCTATCGTTTCCCTGGCATGATGGGAATGAACCAGTGAAGTGGGGGAGAAATGTAAATCCACTCAGTATTTAATTAGGTAAATATTGTAAGTACAGTGTACTGTCAAGTATCTTTACAATAAAGAACTTTTAAATCCTACTCAACATATGATGCTGCCATTACAAATATTTGATTTAACAACCTATTTTTGTGGCTTGGACTTATAGTGGGAGACCGAGAGAGAGCTGAACACTTACTGAAGTTATCTGTGTTACATTTGAACAGCGAGTGCCATGTGTTTGTTGTTTGGCGAGTGTTGGTTGTGGGAGATTTTGTTCAGATGACTGTGTGCGGTTTGTTGAGGTGTTACATAACCTAAACATGAACATATATAATATATACGGTATTGAATATTGTTTATAATCTTCTTCAGGAACCAGTTTATAGATTTAAAGTCTGTTATATTTACTGGTAATTCTACAAAAGTCTGGGTGATATAAAGTTTTGCTCCATTTTTTTCAAAAGAATAAAATTCAGAAAGCTATGTAACTTTCCATGTAGATGAGCTGTAAATAAGACAACATTTGTTTTACACGATATGTAGATATGATACACAGACTTAGGACAGTAACGTTATAGTGCCACCTCTTGTCCGCTCAGATATACAGTTATCAAGTTGTGGAGGAACTCTTCAGTAACTAGAAGCTTAAAACATGTTGAGAAAATGAAATAGGGCAAATAAAAGCATAGTTTTATTGTGTGGACTAATGCATGTTAATTTTAATTGGTTTGTTTGAAAATAGTTGGCCCACTTATTGAGTGACCAAAAATGTCTACTATTGGGGGGATACTGGATTCAAAATCACTGAAAGTTCTGGTTCTATAATGAACGGTTCTTACTCTTCAGTTCAGGCTATCAGAAGTAGTAATGTACCGAGGAATCAGTCTACAGTTTCCTTTTGTTTGTGACCATGTTAATTAAGTATTGGAATTGTAAAACCTGAAGGTGTTTGTTGCCGTGTTAATATAAATGTTGCACAAGAACCTAGACTACACACTCAATGGACATTGTCGTCGTGTTGTGTGTGTAAATAAAATGTGGTCCTGGTCCGACCTGGACAAATTAACTATTATTTGTTGCTTGTATGATGTATAAACTATTTTAAGGAAACAAAATATCAGGACCGCAAGGTTTGTAACAATGGTTTATATTGGAGTTATTCCCCTTGATCAGTATTGTACTGATAAATAAAGAAGATTTTTAAAGAAATTTTTCATTTTTGCTTAATTTTTAACAAGTAAATGTGGGTGATGCCATTTTTAGCTCACCATCATCAGATGGTGGGCTATAAAAATCGCTCTGCGTCTGTGATCCCTCATCAATTCTTGTTATAGCTATTTCTGGAAAAGTACTGGATGGATCAATCTCAAATTTCATATGTATGTTCTCCTTGTAGCCTAGTTGTGCATAGTCCAGTTTTGGACAGATCTGATGAACAATATGGCCGACAGGTGGCCATCTTGGAATTGTAAGTAATAGTTTTGACTATTCCTTGAGAAGTACTTGATGGATCATTCTCAAATTTCATCTGTAGGTTTTTCTTGGTGCCTAGTTGTGTATGGTCTTTTTGTCGGACAGATCTGAAACAATATGGCTGACGGGTGGCCATCTTGGATTTGCTATTAATAGTTCTTGACCATTACCGGATGGATTATTCCCAAATTTTATTGTACATTTTTCTTGGTGCTTCGTAGTTCCATTTTGATTTTGGGACTGATCAGGAAAAAAAAAGATCAAGAAATCTAGCAGACGGCCATCTTGTTTTTGACAATGAAAATTTCTTATTTCATATGTAGGTTCTGTTGATCAAGGTAAAATTTTACATTTATATTGAGTGCTTAATTATTTGTTATGAAGCAATGATGACTCTATCAAGGTTTCAACTGAACAAACTTCAAGGTCAAAGATCAAGGTCAACTTTTACATTTATTATCCGCATGACATTATGAAGCAAACTTAGTCAGAATCAAACACGTTTTCAACTGACCTAACCTCAAGGTCAACTATATCAAAGAACAAGTTCATATTCTATGTCTTAAACGGATAAACTGAATGCAATAAATATTATACTCACCAAGAGAAAGAACTGTTACGAAAATCTTGCATCATATTCTGTTTCTTAAAAATTCTCAACTTCTATCAGCCTTTGAATGTATTAGTGGATCGTCACCAAATAAAAACTTGACCTGCATTTTATTATAATGAATCATCATACCAAATTATATTTCAATATCTTTATTCAATCAATTTTATTGATGAGTAAATGTGCGGAAATATGGCGCGATTCCTTTAATTGACATTAATGGAATCACTGGATAGAGACTCCATATCGATTTTTCATGGTTTTAAACATGTTCTCAAGCTCAAAAATACCTCTTTTAAAAAAAAAATTGCCGAAATTTTCATAAGAAATGGCCGAGATATGAGCAGTATGGTTTTTCACCCTACGGGAAACTTTTGGGACAGCTGTGGTAAGCGAGAACCCAAGCCAAGAACCTACACTACCATATAAAAATGAGTTTTCCCCAATACATGCAAATGCCTACAACTCGGGTCCAGCCCCAGAAGTATTAGCAGTCAAAAGATTTAAAAAAAAAAGAAGTTGTTTGCAGAACTGTTTTCACATGAATTTCAAAACTTATCAATTTAGTTCTTGCGTTCACGAAAGACCAAAATGATCAGTCAAACATTATTGTGTCGCCAATTTGATTGCAGTTTGAATTTAATTTTCCCTTCAAGACAGTATTATGTTAAATATGATGAAAATTGTACGTTTTATTACATGTTCAGTCACTGTAACTGAACACTTAGACTTTTTACTCCGAAAAAAAACCATGAAAAGTAACACATATTAATAAACTGTTTTTATTGATTTTACCGTTTTGCTTCAGCTTCATGTATTCCAAAAACACGTGAACACTGAACTTCATGGGAACTTTTCAAAGAAAAACAGAAGTTCTACAATGATAATAAAATGGCACACATTCATTGCAATTCCCCAATCGTCTTGTACTTCCGACAAAAGTCCTGTCGAAAAAACAGCTACAACTATCATGGATGTGAAACATTGCAGATAACGGCTGTTTCTGTCCAATAGGATTCAGCTGGGGTGGATCCTCCTTACGATGGCGGCACACCGGCAATTCGGACATCCATCCACGTTGTTACCTCGGCCACTACACTTTAGCTTGCAATATTCGTCATCACACATTGCATTTGAAGGTTTATATGATGAATCTGAAAAAAAAAAATTAGGAACGAATGGATGAAGAAATTATTTCAACAGCATATTGTCCCTCGGAACAAAATTGTATTCTTAAGAAAATGGCAACACTGTACTACATGAAGCTTAAAAAGAAAATCAAAGTACTGAAAGCTAAGGCGAAAAACAGTTCAGAATAAAGTAAAATGTTATACAAGATCAGTAAAAGTTGTCGGAAAAAAGTCAGCGTGGTTGGTAAAATCTCAAAGTGGTCGGTGAAAAGTAAGCGTTCCCGTGGAAATTAAGAGTTTTGTAGTCGCCAGTGTTACATCTTCGCTAGCCAAGGGTTACGATCCGCACACTCATCCCCTGGATATCGAGGATTCCAGTGTTACGGCATTAAATCAAACAATAAAACAATATGATAGTTCACACAAATGATTCATGTGTGCAGCTAGTTATTGTCAGGTTTGTATAATTGTACACAATATAATTGTAAGATTAACGCCAATAACGTCCGCCAGAGGTCATCGTAGATAGAAAGGGAGATGTTACGTAAGAGGAAAGACTAGTAGCAATACGCTGTCGGCGGATAACGCTTCGCTTAAAATGGTTTCATCTTCTCACCTACTGAATTAAATACGTTTACTTCTCTCCGAAATATCATTGAGTTGTTTAATTTTACCCTAACACTCCTTGTATGTGTTTTATATTTACACAACAGCTATGATTAGATGTGAAGTCAGAGGTCACTCTAAAGTATCAATCCTAGGTCACTCTAAAACATGAACAAGCTGCTGGACACGGTGACACGGCCCTGGTCACTATATGTAGAGACGCGGTAAGATTATAATTGTTTAACTCACCTCCTGCCGGCTCACATTGGCACGACCAACAACTTGGTCCCGTCAAATCGGGGTGGTTTGCTACGGAACAGTATACGGCACACGGGATGCACGGCCTAATTGGTACTATAATAAAAAAAAGAAGACGAAATGTTATAAAATACTGACGCAGGGAGGCCAGCTTTTAAATCCGTGAGTGTGCTGCTCCGTTTTTGATCATTGTTATTAAATTGTACACTAGCGTACGTAACGGTGAATCGCTTAGATAATATTTAGCTGATATTTACTAAATATTACTATACTTTCTGGTAAAATACAAGGATCGCCGAGGAGCATTAGCATTTCGAGTGTTTAGTTTTTGATACCGGGAACCAGTCTGATAGCCGAACGTGATCCTACGAACTGAGAGTAAAACTCATGAATTTCGAAAATGGAATTGCTTCTGACAAAGTTTGTTTTAAGAGCTTCAAAATGTCTTTCCCTTTATTTTGGTGCCTTTTCAATTCCTGGTGTATTCTTAGAATTGAGTTTGGATGTTGGCATGTGGTACCCCTTTACAGCCCCACAAGTGGTATCATAAAAAAAGAAACGAAAATTTGTCATAAAAGTTGCACTCCCGAAAAACAAACCCACTCTGTGGTACCACACTAGCTAGTCTTTGTATGTACTGATAATCAACCAATCAATCTTTGTTTTCCTCATACCACTGCATACGGAGATAGTTTTACGTGAAAAAAAGATGAAATTATTCAAAATTCAATGATTCAAGAAAACGAATGCGCGCACACACATCATGTGGTTAGAGTAGGATGGTTGTCTGAGGAAAACTTCTCACTTCTCACTTCTCAGGAGAATCTGGTGTCTACTGGAGGGACAGTCAAATTGGGGTCGACTCGAAAATAACAGTGTGCACGCGTGTTTTATTGCCATGTCCATATCGCAAACATCTTTAAGCAATATTGCAACTAGTTATGCATATACAACTGCGTATTTCAAAAGAGAAAATGTGTTTTTGTGTAAACATCAAGCATTTTGCAAACCTGTGTTGAAGTGTTTGAAAAAAAATGTAATACTTAAGTACATGTACAAAACAACTATATTCTAACATACCTGTTTTATATCTTTCCATAAAAAACTTGCATTACATGCACGTCTTTATATTATGTTAAATGTGCGTGTCCTGCTGCGGTCCCTGCATATATCAAACACTTTTACCTCCAAAACCGGCAATTTCACTATATAAATGCCCCATCTATGTCAGCATTATTGAACCCCCTAATGTTGGCTTTAACACGGCGCCAGCGGTCCAGACCGCTCAGCTGCAGAGGCGGCTTGTAAGGGTAAAAAATGTTGTTTTATAGAAAATGATATATGTGCATATCAAAATAATATAAAGACGTGCATGTAATGCAAGTTTTTTGTGGAAAGATATAACAGGTATGTAAGAGTGACGTTTTCCAATCATTAGATTTTGTTTTGCTAACACACCTTGTACCATGGTACCTGTTTTATATCTGTGTAAATATCGCACGCTGCACTACAAATAGTCCCCTACCTTGTCACTATGTTACTATCATATTCTTTTAAATATTGAAGTAGAAGTAGGTACCCCGAACATAAAAACAGCCCTAAGACAGCCTGCCGACTGGTATCAACGTTCGTAGGTACACAGTCATACCTTTGGAATGTAATTACCACCATCGCGTCAAAGTACCAACAGGTACTGTTTACCGATAATTGTCAAGTCATATATTTTTTATAATGCATGCATATATATATGTGACGTGTAATTTTAATGAAATAAAACATTGTAAAAATCTCTCTTTTTTTTTTGTAAATACAAAACTCAAATCAATATAAAATATTGAAACGTGCATTAAAAATCAATTTATATATAAAATTAATTTGTTTACATGCGATGTACCCAAATATTGCGATTCAAGCATAACAAGACATTATCAACAGCATATAGGTTATAGCTTGTAGAAACAACGGCGTGACGCCAAGCTTGATCTATGTTATAATATTTCAATAATCCTTAATGTTTTATAATTATATTATCAATATACTTTTGTTTATTGAAAATGAGATGAAAAAAAAAAGAAAAAAATATTCCACTTACCTGCTGACACGGTCACTACAAATAGAACAGGGAGGATAAATCTTCTACAGTTGAGTATGCTGTAAGACATGTTTTTGGTAAAATAACATGGTCAGCTAGTGACTACGTTAATTAGAGTACTGCATACACATAACACCCACTGTACATATATACCTGGGTTGTTTACGGTGACGTAGGAGGCCTGTCTATATAGTTACCTGATTGACAGATGATACCCAGCACCAGGTGGGGATAGTCGGAACCGTCTCCTCCTCCCCTCCGGCTCTCACTGTGGTAATGGACATTAGCGGACCCTGGCGCTCCTCAGCACGGGCCGGACGGGCGACACCTCCAACCTCACGTACAGGGGACGAAATCTCCATGTCAGTGTTGGTGAATTAAGTGCCTTGTACTGTTGTTAAATCTAAATATTTTCTCTGGAGCAGGTGCTGGCACGAGCTGGTGATTCCTTTTGTACGATTCCGGGTGACGATAAAGGACTTGACTGTCATTAACCTACGGATGGGTCCGGACCAGTTGGCCCGGAGTGACCAGTGCCCGGCACACGATGACAGTGCTACAACCCCACCAATGGACAATTGACCTCTTGTCCCGACACCCACAGAACAGAAGAACTTATACAGATACTAAACCTGATAACAACAAGGACCTTTTGTTCGTATATAAACAATTTAGTAGAGAGATGTAAAAAACGACTAAACATGGTGTATTGCGATTTAATTATATGACTTAATTACGTCAACAATCAATTAAAATATGATTACTAAATTGAAGAAAAAAAAGTTTAATACATTGTAAGATTTTTTAGATAATTTACAGGCATATGACTTCTTGTATTTGTAAAATATATATCAGTAAAGAGCTATACAATGTGACTTTGAAATTTGGGCCGGTGACTTTGACTTTGGTCAGTTGAAACCTTGTTTAATTCCGTCTAACTTTGCTTTATAATGTCATAACAAAATGTCCATCTGTGAAAAGATATTTTTACTCTGACCTTTGACACAATGACCTTGATGTCCGATAAGGTGATTCCTTGCTTGATTATGAACAACTTTGCTTAACAATATCATTTAAAAATGTTCATCAGTATAAAGTTATAAAACTTGACCTTGACCTTTGACACAGTGACCTTGACCTTTGACCTCACTATTTCTGTGAATTAAACTCTTGACAAATTTAATGTTATTTTGATAAAGGTCCCTAATTTTACCCTTAAGTTCCTGTAAAAACTTAACCCCTCCCAAAGGGTGAACCTGAAATCCAGAAGAGGCATGACATAAATAATTTTGATAAAGCATCTAATGACCTTTCTATCTATGAAGAGTATTTCATTCCAGCATATCCGGGTCTTAAGAAGAAGATTGTTGAAATTTTAGCCAATTTGACAAATTTGAGCCCCTCCCCACAGCCCTGGGGCTGGCCAATTCCTAACAAGTTTAAATTATTTCCAACTGAAAATGAACAAATTATATCTAAAAGCGTCTTTTTTCTATATAAACTACAGTAAAATTTCATTCAAATATGTTCCGGGATCTTTGAGAAAAAGTTGAAGCTGTAAATTGTTGACGGACGATGCACGACGCAAGATGATGGCCAAAAGACGATTAGAATAGGTCACTTGAGTCTCATGTGACCTTAAAATGCTGTTAATCCTGATATTCTTTCTCAATGGGGTAAAATATAGGCCAGTTCATAGTGAAGTACTTGAATTAATTAAGGAAACGAAAAAGCTCTATTTTGTGAAACTTGAATTTTATTTGAACAACAATAACTTGCCTCCTGAAAGTGAAGGCAGATAGCCAAATCTTTGTTAAAATCTTACAATAAAGTGTAACTTCTTTCCCCTCTAAATGATGGCGGTTACTTCAACATCCCTTTGATATTAAAAGCTAAACGTCTGACCAATTACTTTTTCTTTATCTCTACTTCATCGATTCATCTTGATTCTCGTCCTCCACCTACTGAATTCCCTTTCGGAATTGATAACATTATAATTCCCTCAACCTGACACCATAGGTCAACTTTCTACCTTAAAAAACCCGACTGGTCTAGGTACATCAATGCCATACAAAGGTAAGGTCGATGGAAATGAAATTCAAACTATATTTAAAAAGAATATTTGTATAACTATTTGCGTAAATGTGAAATTATTTCTAAGAATCAGTAAGGCTTTATTTAGTGCTCGGCATAATTTACAATCATGATGCATACAATTTTAAGTCGACACGTACTCGATATACGCTTTAATCCTCGTTTATCACGATATTTTAATGTCTTTTCACACTGGGGAAACACCTTAAATCCGCAGACTATTTATAAACTGTGACTAAGCCAACCATTTATGGAAGTTCCCTGCTGATTGGTTAGAACTTTGGAAGACAGCGATGATTGGTCAAACTCGGTGTAGTTATTCCAAGAAATCAAAACTTTTATAGATTCTTCTGAGAAATGAAGCGGGTATAGTTCGCCAGTTTGAATACAACCAAATGGGTTATATAACGAAAATGTTCTTCTTTTGTTTCAGATGCACAGTTTATTGCCATGTATGTACATCATCTATAATGTACAACATTTAAACATGTTTTAGGCTAGGCGATTTGGTGCCGTAGTGAGTTCGAGGCACGGTCAAGCGGACAGGAGTCAAAGATGTTCTTCCTTCTTCATTTCTGTTTCTATACATATATTGTTATGCTGATTAATTATCTAATTATTGAAAACTGTCTCTCATATAATTATTGTTGCTGCTAGTTTCCTGTCGCAATTGTATCGTATTTAAAATATGTAATATTTGTACATTTTCGATATATTTTGTTATCCAGGTATTTACATCATCTATAATAGACGATTTATCACTTTTATTGCATCAGAGTATCGAACTGTCTATCACGGCGATATCGACCGAACCATCTTTTTAAAGGATGTCGAGTTGACTCAATGGTAACAGCCGCTGGTATGTCTGGCTTTAGGCGATTTGGTACGAGTTCGTAGCCCAGTCACGACACGAGTAAATTTCCTATTAAAGCTGTACCCCTAATTGTATCGCCGGTTTATCGTAACCATTTCCTGTTAGAACTGTACTCTTCATTGTATCGCCGGTTTATCGTAACCATTTCCTGTTAGAACTGTACTCTTCGTTGTATCCATGGTTTATCGTAACCGTTTCCTGTTAGAACTGTACCCTTCATTGTATCGCTGGTTTATCGTAACCGTTTCCTGTTAGAACTGTACCCTTCATTGTATCGCTGGTTTATCGTAACCGTTTCCTGTTAGAACTGTACCCTTCATTGTATCCATGGTTTATCGTAACCGTTTCCTGTTAGAACTGTACCCTTCATTGTATCGCTGGTTTATCGTAACCGTTTCCTGTTAGAACTGTACCCTACATTGTATTCATGGTTTATCGTAACCATTTCCTGTTAGAACTGTACCCTTCATTGTATCGCTGGTTTATCGTAACCGTTTCCTGTTAGAACTGTACTCTTCGTTGTATCGCTGGTTTATCGTAACCGTTTCCTGTTAGAACTGTACTCTTCGTTGTATCGCTGGTTTATCGTAACCGTTTCCTGTTAGAACTGTACCCTTCACTGTATTCATGGTTTGTCGTAACCGTTTCCTGTTAGAACTGTACTCTTCATTGTATTCATGGTTTATCGTAACCGTTTCCTGTTAGAACTGTACCCTTCATTGTATCGCTGGTTTATCGTAACCGTTTCCTGTTAGAACTGTACCCTACATTGTATTCATGGTTTATCGTAACCATTTCCTGTTAGAACTGTACCCTTCACTGTATTCATGGTTTGTCGTAACCGTTTCCTGTTAGAACTGTACTCTTCATTGTATTCATGGTTTATCGTAACCGTTTCCTGTTAGAACTGTACCCTTCATTGTATCGCTGGTTTATCGTAACCGTTTCCTGTTAGAACTGTACCCTACATTGTATTCATGGTTTATCGTAACCATTTCCTGTTAGAACTGTACCCTTCATTGTATCGCTGGTTTATCGTAACCGTTTCCTGTTAGAACTGTACTCTTCGTTGTATCGCTGGTTTATCGTAACCGTTTCCTGTTAGAACTGTACTCTTCATTGTATCACTGGTTTATCGTAACCGTTTCCTGTTAGAACTGTACCCTTCATTGTATCGCCGGTTTATCGTAACTGTTTCCTGTTAGAACTGTACCCTTCATTGTATCGCCGGTTTATCGTAACCGTTTCCTATTAGAACTGTACTCTTCATTGTATTCATGGTTTATCGTAACCGTTTCCTATTAGAACTGTACCTGTTTCCTGTTAGAACTGTACTCTTCATTGTATCGCCGGTTTATCGTAACCATTTCCTGTTAGAACTGTACTCTTCGTTGTATCCATGGTTTATCGTAACCGTTTCCTGTTAGAACTGTACCCTTCATTGTATCGCTGGTTTATCGTAACCGTTTCCTGTTAGAACTGTACCCTTCATTGTATCGCTGGTTTATCGTAACCGTTTCCTGTTAGAACTGTACCCTTCATTGTATCCATGGTTTATCGTAACCGTTTCCTGTTAGAACTGTACCCTTCATTGTATCGCTGGTTTATCGTAACCGTTTCCTGTTAGAACTGTACCCTACATTGTATTCATGGTTTATCGTAACCATTTCCTGTTAGAACTGTACCCTTCATTGTATCGCTGGTTTATCGTAACCGTTTCCTGTTAGAACTGTACTCTTCGTTGTATCGCTGGTTTATCGTAACCGTTTCCTGTTAGAACTGTACTCTTCGTTGTATCGCTGGTTTATCGTAACCGTTTCCTGTTAGAACTGTACCCTTCACTGTATTCATGGTTTGTCGTAACCGTTTCCTGTTAGAACTGTACTCTTCATTGTATTCATGGTTTATCGTAACCATTTCCTGTTAGAACTGTACCCTTCATTGTATCGCTGGTTTATCGTAACCGTTTCCTGTTAGAACTGTACTCTTCGTTGTATCGCTGGTTTATCGTAACCGTTTCCTGTTAGAACTGTACTCTTCATTGTATCACTGGTTTATCGTAACCGTTTCCTGTTAGAACTGTACCCTTCATTGTATCGCCGGTTTATCGTAACTGTTTCCTGTTAGAACTGTACCCTTCATTGTATCGCCGGTTTATCGTAACCGTTTCCTATTAGAACTGTACTCTTCATTGTATTCATGGTTTATCGTAACCGTTTCCTATTAGAACTGTACCTGTTTCCTATTAGAACTGTACCCTTCATTGTATCGCTGGTTTATCAATTGTCATTAACTATTCGAAAATCTTACGTCATCACGGAAAGTAATCAAATCGAGGTTGTGTAATATCTTGGTATGAATGCAATCATCAATTGGAATGTGAATTTCAAGGTTCTTATGGACTTGATGGAAGATTATGCCAGACAATGGGCTAAACGTGAACATGCTGAATTGGATTCACTTTCAGAGTGGGTGAAGTCTATCAGATCCTTTATTTAGAAAAAAAATAAGCCATTTGCGTTACAAAATGAAAACTAAACATAAATCGATATTTCTTGACCCCGATGTTCGAACAACACTCAACGATCTACATGATAAGTATGTGGTTGTGTCTGCAGACAAAGCATCTAACAACTTGATCATTGTTTGCAGACGCTATTACATCCATTGCTTGCAAAAAAGAACTAGGCCTGCTTGATAACCTAGCGGTAACCCTACTTACACATTGACTGGTTTTTCGAAAGATGAAATACTATTTAACCACGCTACAGTATTACATTCTTTCTAAATACCAGTCAATGAGCAAGGCGCTAACCTACCTCGTCTTTTTTGGATACCGAAACTACTCAAGGATCCTTATAAGCAACGTTTTATCTGCTCACAGGGACCTGAGAATAAAGGCTTTATAACCATTGAGGGGGGCATTTTTATCCAAAACTAGATATAACAAATTCTCAGGTCCCTGTGGCTCTGCTAATTGCTCGACCAAGCCTTTATTCCAACTTCTTACTACCAATCTTAGTTCCTTTAAATCAGGGCTCCAGACTTATTGTGACACTGTTTACTTCAGGAATGGAATTAACGGGAAGTGGATTTTGAAAAACCTTTAAGATCTTTTGATTAATCTGGAGCACCCATCCTAAAAATGTTGTTGTTTTTTTCGGTCAAAACATTTGTTTTTTCACCCTGTACACTACCATACCTCATACAAACTGAACCTCTTAGATCTCCCTTTATGAGAGCTTTCTTTTTCAAACTAGAAATATCTGTGAGACACATAGATGCCCCCGCCCATATGAAATTGGTTTTTTGTGCTTATTATGTATGCGAAGTTTGATGATAATCGGATGTGTAATTATTTAAAGAAGCTGGTTACATTGTCCTGGGCGGGACGGGACGGAACGGGACGCGACGGGACGGACAAGCGTAACACTATATGTCCCCTATTTCATGGCGGGGCATAAAAAGGCGGATGGCATATATAAGGATTGTACCTCATTTTGACTGCGTATACGGTAGTATGCCCGCAGTTGGCAACGAACATATTCTATGGTGTGCGTGCGCATATACATGTGGCAGTTGATTCGTCATTCCAGGGCTTGCCCTAAATATCGTGATTTTCGTGATCAATGTCGACTGCTGACAAACAAACTAACAACACAAGGATTCGAGAGAGGCAGGTTGATCAGAACTATGGGCAAGTCGAGTGTATTCCGTATCTTTGTGTAATATGACGTTTTTGAGTATGCTCATTAACATGCTCACTTGTTGTGATTGACAATGATACTCGGTTCTCATTTCGAGGACTTGATGGTAACTTGGATGTGACCAAGATCAACACATCGAGTGACGTCGATGACGCAGAAGACGCTTAATTACTCTTCCGGAACACCTGGTCTTATTCTTTTGTACTGTTACAATTGTCTCCATGTGGATCTTTCCATTTAGCCACTAGTTTAATCGAGTTTGGTTATGGTTTTGTTGACGCTTCGGTATTTTTTTTTCAGCTAATTTAGGTCATACAATAATATAAAATTCGCGAATCATGTGGTACTTGGTCCCGTGTGGACTTTGCACAGTTGTTTCCAAATGAGTAATTTAAGGAATTTGGTAATTATTCTATAACTAGATATGTCGTGATGGTATCCATATGTTTCTTACTCATAGCAAACAGAAAATCACCTTCAATAAAGCGTATTATAAGCAGACCGCCTTACACATATCCCGACGAGGCAGGAAAATAACGACAGTTTATATTTTCAAAGATATTTCTCCAATAATTATATTAATTTTGAAACGAAAAATCGATATATACTTCCCGTAATTATTTAAGACATCATAAAGACACTGTGAAATTGTGTTTTGTGTAGTGACCTGCCTGACAGATCGTGAACAGAATAGGAATATGGAGGGGAATCACCGCCACAATTCCAAGTATTTTTTATGAAATTGTACATTATATTAATACGTAAATTTGATCGATATTTTACAAAAATAAAAATATTATTTATACCATTTATATATAGTGTTATTGAGTTAACCAATAAAATGTTGAAAATCCAACACAGCTAGTCACTATACTTATAGAGTATCTGAAATTTAAAAATAACCAATATGTAGAATAAACGCTTTAAGTCTAGCTATTTATATATAACGATGGTTGACATTATTTTGTTTACAATTTTATATACACTCGATATATCTAATTGATACTAACAAGACATCACTTGTAGATATTGTGATCAAATCTATACGTAATGTCTGTAGTGTTTGACTATTTCACAACATTGCGCAAGACCGTGAAAACAAAAAGAATCGAGCATTAGGCCTGTATGTTATTTCAAACATCTTGATTTAGAATTCAGTTTAACAAAATATTCAATAAATATCTACGATAGGTTTAGAATTACATTAATATCAAAATTGGTGACGTCACACGAATCGACGAAATCAAATGAAAATTCCCCAAGATTTTCTAGCATTATTTTTATCCGCCACATGTGGCATTAAAATGTTTATGTATGATAGCATACTAGTTACAATTTACCGAATACAAATTCCAATACATTTACCTTAGAGTTGATTATTTATTTTGTATGATTTTCGTAAAATATTGTGGATATTGTGGATTGTATTAATAACAGCGAATGTTTCGTATTAATATCGGCGTGTCATCAAAACCTGGTTTTTCCACAAAGTTTTCGGTTTTTCCGCAGCTCACGCCTACGTAGCAAACCGATATAACTTCGGAAGCAATCGGGTCGTTCCGTAAAAGGGACCGTCTCGGCAGAATTCTTGCTCATTTCTTTATTCTTTGGAATATAGTTGATTATATAAGAAATTCGTTTTGATCAACATTCCCGAGGGCATAAAAACATAAGCTTTCTGGACATATTCCATGAATTGTGTTACTATATTTATGAAAAGAAAGAAATTTGAGCTGAGATTTTCAGTGTAAGTATTTCGTGAAAGCCAAGTTGAGAAATAACTCAAAATTGGAGATTAATTTAAGTCTAAATCTCAGTTTGAGCTGTTTTGTGAAAACGGGGCCAGAGAATACCAAAGCGTCAACAAAAGCTTAATCAGATCTCGAAATCAATTAAACTACGGACAACATATAAACAAAGAGAAGAGTTGCACGGTCTATATATAACGGAACTACCCGAGAACAAGACCACTGTTCCCGAAGAGTAATTAAGCGTCTGCGGCTCCATCGACGACACAATCTAGGGCACATATAGGTCAAAGTAAATGTCAAGTGCTCAAAGTGAGAAATGAAGCATTATTCTCAATCACAACAAGAATCGAAGCTAAGGCAACCTAATAAATGCACATCGCTTACACTATTCCCCCTTTTTCTAAATATCCAATTCAGGTTCTTTGGAAATTTACTAAAAGAGGTTGAAGGATATCGATTAACTTCCAAATCCTTATTAATGACTTTATTTTTACTTCAGTTATTATGGTATAATCTCATCCTTTCTCCTACCAAATACTCTATTGTAGAACTGATTGCAGAAAATACTATTTCTTCCCTCAAAATATTCCAGGCTGGAATAAACTTCCTCTAGATTTTGCCGCATCTGACCCTCTTGAAGGCTTTAAATCCTGTCTTCAAGATTCCACTAATTAGTTATAGCCTCCCCCCCCCCCCCCCCTCCCGCCCCTTGTATATAGCACACACCAATACCGACATAATCTTCAGTATGATGAAGGAGGTCGTTAACGGGTACATGTAGATCTATGGTATTTTCAGCCCATTATCATCAGATGATGAGCTATTCATATCGTCCATGGTCCTCCTAAAACAATTCTTGTGTCATATCGCTATTACTTGAGACGTATTGGATGGATCCTTCTCAAATTCCCCTTGTGCCCTAGTTGTGCTTTGTCCGATTTTTTTAGCTGATCTGAAAATATAGTCGAAATTAAGGCGGTCTTCCAGGATTTTGACAGAACTGTATACGGTTTGTGACCGCTATTTCTAGAGAAGTGCTGGATAGTTTCACTCTCTTTCATGTATTGAATTTTGTATTATTTCCTCAAGTTACCGATTTCCGTGCATTTAATTGACACTCAAATAAGTAGAAAACTCATGAAATTATGGCTAACTGCCATAGATCTATATGTTATGTACACAATATACCGATTGGAAAAAACTAGCAATATGAAACTGTATTGAAAAATAAACATGCACGGAGGTAGTCGTCGCGTCTATTTTGATTTAGGGTTCTAAGAAAGATAACTCGAATTCGCTAAAGAGAAAATCGCCATAGTGTCCTGCACGAACAGCAATCTGATTAAAATACAGATCCTCACTATTACTAACAATAGTAATAGTGAGGATATGTATTTTAATCAGATTGCACGAACAGGAGATTCTTTTGATGTAAAAATCACAGGCATTTGTGGCCAGGAGAATTACCATCTACATATATAGGTAATGCATGTATAGCGAAATATGAATCATTAAAATAAAATGTAAAAACAAAATTTTCCAATTTTCTTTTTATGTTATTAATCATCTAAAACCAAAACGTGATCGAGGTATTTTCTGCCACTGAGTTGCATACCTTTTCCCTTTTTCAGTGTCTATAGTCGATTTTTTTGTAAAATTTAACCGCTAAACGTATTAAGCTAAATTTTGGCAATTATTTTCATTATGATTTTAGATGATCAATAACATAAAAGAAAATTGGAATATTTGTTTTTATATTTTATTTTAATTATTCATATTTTGCTATACTAGCTATATACATTGTATTTAGATGGTTATTTTCCTGGCCACAAGTGCCTATGGTAGGGTTATATGATCGCCAAATCGATTATGAAAACAAATTTAGAAAAAGTCTAATCTATTTATCAATTTTTTCAACATGTCAAATTGGACGATTTCAGGATCTTTTTTGAAATTATTTCAAGTTTATTTGCTCGACTGCCCGAAGGAACATTCTTGAGTGAATTAAGGGGATATAGTCCAAATCTGGTCTAAAGCATCCTTGGGTGAAGAACATTTAATTTTGTATAAACATTTGGTCTGAAAAAAAGTATTTTAAATGTATTGCATTGTCAAGTTTACGTTTCATTAAAAACGGTGTTTATCGATATAGAAATGTCTCCTTCGTTCTTTAGATATGGGAAAAAATCGGCGAGGAGACGTGGTCCAATTTGCATATGAAATTGTCGTACATTTGTTACACCACATTTGCTTGGGTTTCTGTCAGTAAATAGAAATATATATATATGTAATTTATATTATTTATATTAAATTATATATTCAATCTTAAATTTTGTAATTGTGTATATATAGAGCCACCCATTACAGAATTATAGTATATAATGGGCGGTTCCTGATATAATAATACTTTTTATTTACTGACAGATACTCAAGCAACTGTGGACAGATTACGAAATAGACTAGTTCGTGATTGTCATTATTTTTTTCAGATATCGGTTCAATTTGATGAACATAAAAAGTAGATCAAGCTAAATTTCCTTTTTAGAGTGTTTTTCAATTAGTAAGGAATTCATATGTTTCCAGGACGAACTTCCGGTAAATCTTGTGTGAGTTTACAGACAATGGCTAAACTCCTAAAATGTCCCTGTGAAGTATCCAGTATGCCACATAGGAACGAGATATCGGTTGATTAAACAGCTGCGCGAAATGGGTAACGCGCAGAAATAGGTTACACGACGAATTTATTTAAAAAAATAATATAACCGATACGCGGCTATCTTGGATTTTGACAGAAAGAGTTTTTCGGGGTTTTTTTCACTTCAAAGGTACTGGATGGAATTTGTTACAGCTAGTTTTGGACCTAAACTATGGTGTGTAGAGTAGTTTTACACTTTTGGGGGGTTTAGATCAATTTTCGATAAAGTGCCCCCTCAATGGCCAGATTTTAAGGGGGCACTTTAGCCGTAACATTTCTCAGGTCCTTGTGGATGGATCATTATCATATTTTATATGGATGTTTCTTTTATTATAGTTAGGCATGGCCCCATTTTCGGGATAATCATGGTAAAAAAAAAGGCCGGCATCCATTAAAGATATCCAAAATTCGAATTATGGATATCCAAAAATGATTTACGGATATCCATAATTCGAATTTTGGATATCCAGTTTTGTTATAAATAGTAGAACGGCGCCACATACTTTGGGACTGATCAGAAAAAAAGTGCTGGCATGAAACCATATTATCTTCATAATTTTATTGTTAGGGTTAGGGTTGGGTCTCTAAAGAACAAGAGGAACGAATGAGAAAAAAATAACATTTTGTAATAATATTAAAAAAGTCTTGGCAATAAGTCGTGTATCTAACATGACCTTTGAAACAACCCCTCTAAATTGCCGGAGACGACCGAGTGATTTTTATCCAATCAAAATGACACATTTTGGTCGGGATCTGTATTTCCCCGTAATCTATTTTTAGAAGTTGACGTCCTCTTGGAATTTTTCAGGTAGGCCAAGTGAACACTTCATTGGAGTAAATTTAGCTAAACTTTGGGAAGCCCACGATCGCTTAAAACCATTTCCTCCAGCACAGGGATAACAGACCCGGCTACCCCATGGATTGCGGTAAGTTATTGCAATACATGTCGTTGTGAAATTGGAAAATCACGAGCGGTAAGCGAAATGAACTTGGCGTTATTTTGGTTGGACATGTCGGCAATGTTGTCGGTCGCCATGTTGTCAAAATTGGATTGGTGATTAATGACATCGTCAATAACGCATATTTAGTGAACTTATTTTAATGTTTTTTAATGACTACTTAATTGTTTTAGTATAATTTGTGTTCTGTATTAGTTAGTAACTGGGAATTTCTCACTAATGCTATCGGCAACTTCACGTCATTATTGTGGAAAAACCAAGGGGAAGTCAACTGTAATGACGTAGTAATGCGGGTTTACCGGGGCAATACTTTTTACACTGGAAAAAGTCTTCTACTATTTATGATCAAGTATGAAACCAATACCGGAAGAAGTGAACATGATCGACTACAAATATTTGTAAATACGCGCAAGGACATGCACACTTTCATTATGATTTATATTCAAGTTCAAAAACACCACTGACCTAATATTATTTAGACCTATCTCTATACGCTCTAGATCTCGTGTCAGTGAAGCAGGAAGCTAAGGGACATACATAGATACATTTATATATTAGCTGCCTACTCAATCGGTAACTGTCAGCTGCGGGTAGACAGACAAATCAGGTGGGACAACAGCAATGGAACAAGTTTAATTGATATATAATTACTACTGACAGGTTCACAAAAAAACTGTTAGTGATATTCTACCTCCCCATTATCACTACTGTATAGTAGATAAGGTACAAAGATATTATATAATTATAAAGGGACTAAACATGGTGTAATACAGGGTATATGGATATAGATTGTAGCACAGGCAGACCAGGGTTCAAACACCGGATGTACCTTTCAAATTTTGGACAGACTCGAGATCAATCTTTCGTAATTAGCTTCTTTGATGATCGACCAAGTCTAGTTATGCTCTATATGAAGTTTATGACCCAGCCCTGTTGAGCATTTTTGGAGTCATTATATATACGGTCTACAGGCTGCAAAAAAAGTACATCGAAGGTCTATACAGCTGCAGGAAATTATACTAAAACAGAGAAGTACATGTATGTGTATTTGAGAGTCAAATAAATTTGTGGGGGCAAAATAGGAAACTTGATTGAAGTCAGCTATTTTATGTTTTGCCCAAATCACTTTCTTGTATTTGCTGCAGAAATCATAAAATGTGACGTCTGAAATGATCATTTTTGTTCGGAAAATCAGTTTAAGTCTTCCGTTTATTTACAGGTCAAAGTTATACAGATGAAATTCAGATCACAAGTAGTGAACTGCAGCAGCTGATTAATGACGGAAAGCTCAACATGGATAATATCACTGATCCATCCATTCTGAATCAGTTTATTACTGAGCAGCCAATGAACAGTATGTATAAATGATTTATAATAACCATATCATATGATATGTCAATATAATAACAAGCAATAACAAGGTCTATTTGGGAATTATGAAGCCTATGGTTTTTTAGAACAGTGAGTCTGATTTTCCTTTAGTTTCTGTAAGGCTGAACTGATATAATTGTCATTATCCCACATCTGGTTTTACGTCAGTGACTATACAGCTGTCATAAGCCCAGGTCTGGTTTTACGTCAGTGACTATACAGTTGTCATAAGGCCAGGTCTGGTGTGATGTCAGTGACTATACAGCTGTCATAAGCACAGGTATAGTATGATGTCAGTGACTAAACAGCTGTCATAAGCCCACGTCTGGTTTTACGTCAGTGACTATACAGTTGTCATAATATTACGTCTGGTTTTATGTCAGTGCCTATACAGCTGTTATAATCCCACGTCTAGTATGACGTCAGTGACTATACAGCTGTCATAAGCCCACGTCTGGTTTTACGTCAGTGACTTTACAGCTGTCATAAGCCCAGGTCTAGTATGACGTAAGTGACTATACAGCTGTCATAAGCCCAGGTCTGGTTTTACGTCAGTGACTATACAGCTGTCATAAGCCCAGGTCTAGTATGACGTCAGTGACTATACAGCTGTCATAATCCCAGGTCTAGTATGATGTCAGTGACTATACAGCTGTCATAAGCCCAGGTCTGGTTTTACGTCAGTGACTATACAGCTGTCATAAGCCCAGGTCTAGTATGACGTCAGTGACTATACAGCTGTCATAATCCCAGGTCTAGTATGACGTCAGTGACTATACAGCTGTCATAAGCCCAGGTCTGGTTTAACGTCAGTGACTATACAGCTGTCATAAGCCCAGGTCTAGTATGACGTCAGTGACTATACAGCTGTCATAATCCCAGGTCTAGTATGACGTCAGTGACTATACAGCTGTCATAAGCCCAGGTCTGGTTTTACGTCAGTGACTATACAGCTGTCATAAGCCCAGGTCTAGTATGACGTCAGTGACTATACAGCTGTCATAAGCTCAGGTCTAGTATGACGTCAGTGACTATACAGCTGTCATAAGCCCAGGTCTAGTATGACGTCAAGGACTATTCAGCTGTCATAAGCCCAGGTCTGGTTTTACGTCAGTGACTATACAGTTGTCATAAGCCCAGGTATGGTATGACGTCAGTGACTATACAGTTGTCATAAGCCCAGGTCTGGTATGACGTCAGTGACTATACAGTTGTCATAAGCCCAGGTCTGAAGTCAACGACTATTCAGCTGCCATAAGCCCAGGTCTAGTATGACATCAGTGACTATACAGCTGTCATAAGCCCAGGTCTAGTATGACGTCAGTGACTATACAGCTGTCATAAGCCTAGGTCTAGTATGACGTCAGTGACTATACATTTGCGATGATTTTCATTGATAAGAAGTTTTGAAGAATTTAATCCTATTTATGTAATATAATGAGGTATGTTTTTAATCTACCAGTACTGCCAACAATGTCTTCGGCCCCAACTAATCAAAGCTATGGAGGTCAGAATCTGGGACAGTCAGGAGGCTCACGGCCAGCCAATCGTCAAAGCGGTAGAGGCGGCACAAAGCAGGCCACACCCGATGGTGTGTATGTTGAAATCGTTGAACAGCCAAAACAGAGAGGCTTACGATTCCGTTATGAATGTGAGGGAAGATCAGCTGGCAGCATTCCGGGAGATAAGAGCACTACTGAGAGGAAGACCTTTCCGACGATCAAGGTAACGGGATCAGTTATTGTTTAATGGTGATCCCAGAATTCTGGATTTTAGAAGTATTACACTAACTACTAAATGTTAATTCAGTAAGCTGATAGTAATGGACCTTGGTAACTTCATTGTTTACTTGTCATACAAATTGTTGTTAACAAAATGCTCTCAATTAATAAAACGGTTTTCCTTATTGTAACAACTACTAGCCAGGACCAAAGTAATGATACATGTTTTTCCAATACAGATTGTCAACTACACGGGTACAGCTGTCGTAGTGGTCTCCTGTGTTACTAAGGACCAACCTTACGAGCCCCATCCTCACAATCTCGTAGGGCGGGACTGTAAACGAGGGGTGTGTACACTCAAGGTCAAGGACACCAACACTATCAGGTAAAGTCAAGGTCTAACAGACCAGCACAAATAATACCCAGACGAAACACTATTAGATAGGGTCAATGCCAAGAACGGAGATTATACAGACCTGCACAAAAAATACCCAGACAAAGTAATTTATCGGTCATAGCCAAGTACATAGATTATACAGACCTGCACAAAAAATTTCCAGACAAAGTAATTTATCGGTCATAGCCAAGTACATAGATTATATAGACCTGCACAAAAATACCCAGCCAAAATATCGGTCAAAGCCAAGTACACATATTATACAGACCTGCATAAAAAAAACCCAGACCAGATATCGGTCAAAGCCAAGTACACATATTAAACAGACCCGCACAAAAATACCCAGACAAAGTAATTTATCGGTCAAAGCTAAAAAGGAAAGAGCTTGTTATTAACATTTTCTATCTTATACTTACTGTCATTTCAGTTTTCCACATCTGGGAATCCAGTGTGCCAAGAAGAAAGATGTAGAAAACAATTTAAAACAGAGGAAGGAGATAAATGTTGATCCATATCAGAGTAAGTTGATGTTTATCTGTATCAGAGTTAGTAGATGTTTACCTGTATCGGAGTTAGTTGATGTTTACCTGTATCAGAGACAGTAGATGTTTACCTGTATCAGAGACAGTAGATGTTTCCCTGTATCAGAGTTAGTAGATGTTTACCTGTATCAGAGACAGTGGATGTTTACCTGTATCATAGTAATTATTTAATAAAAGTCCGATGGTAAGGGTTTTTAGTATATTGTTCCCTTGCTTGATTTCTCATGTCTGATTGTGTTGTTTATTTCTCATGGCTGATTGTGTTGTTTATTTCTTATGTCTGATTGTGTTGTTAATTTCTCATGGCTGATTGTGTTGTTAATTTCTCATGGCAGATTGTGTTGTTTATTTCTCATGTCTGATTGTGTTGTTTATTTCTCATGGCTGATTGTGTTGTTTATTTAAGGTGGATTCAAGCACATAACCAAGGCTGCTAATATGGACCTGAATGTAGTGAGGCTGTGCTTCCAGGTATTCCTGCCGGACGAGTCGGGCAAGATATCACGGATCGTACCACCAGTAGTCTCCCTTCCCATCCATGACAAAAGTAAGTAAACAGATTAATCATTTAAAATGTCATTGTGTATCATAGTTCATTGTCACTGTATGATACCTGTCTGTCAGGTAGATTGTGAGATTAATTTGCTGAACTCTTTAGTAAAGAAACTATCTTCAGTAATCTAATGGATAAATACATTTTCTTGGATAGCTCTCTTTGATGACATATAATAAGAATAATAACAAAGAAGAGACTGTTTCTGAAATGTTAAAGGGGTTACACTTAAAGGGTAGGTACTATGGTTTGATTTTGTTTATTTTGTCACTTTGAAGTGCCATGGTATATTTTTGAGCACAACTTAAGTGCAAAGCACAAACTATTGAGAGTTTAATAGCACTGCTATAAATACTGTACTGTACTTTGTAGTTGGGGTTATACAGTTATCCCCCTTTATTTTCCCTAAGACACACATGTTTTGTAGATATTTAACCATTGTTGTTTAGTAGATATTTAATCGTTGTTGTTTTGTAGAGGCCTTAAATGAACTGGTGATTTGTCGTGTGGACAAGTCCTCTGGAAAGGCAAAGGGTGGTGACGAGGTGTTCCTTCTGTGTGAGAAAATCAACAGAGGTAAGTGGTAGAACGCGGGCTGATCTTGATCTGTGTGAGAAAATTAATTAACAGAGGTAAGGGGTAATATATACATATGCAATCTTCATCCAGTTTCATTATTGAAATGATATTTTATGAAAGTTACCTAGTTGATACTTTAACTATTGATTACCCGGTAGGTTTGATCAGGTGTACATTGTACACTGATTCTGCAGGTACATTTCAAAAGTATTTCACTATTTGACAGATGGGAGAGTACTGTTTAGCAGTTACGTTTCGTGGGGGAAGGGGGTATTTTAGCTACACTCATGATTCAACTAAAATCTGCAAATTCTAAACACCAGCAAAATATTTAAAAGAAAACACTGATGTTATGGAAAATATGATTAATGATTGTTACATAAATTTAAAGTACAGTTTATACTAAATCAACAATTAAAGAGAAGTTGGGACATTGTCACCACCCTGTTAAAGGCCCAATATATGTAACTTCAGGAAATTTTTCGGGATTCTGAAAAATTATGAAAAAAAATCCAGTTGATAACCATGCAAAAATAAGTCTAAAGCGAAGTAAACCTGAGCGGTAACTAACAAGAAACTCTTGACAGAAAAATCCAAAAAATTGAAAATAGTTCAGGTGGGGCCCACTTCAACAACAAACATCTTGAATATTGCTGATATCAGTTAATCATAGCTAAATCTATAAATATAATAAGTAATTAGGCTTGATTTTCGCTTCAAGATTTTCGCGAAAGTTACGAATATTACGTATAAGTTACGTGTATGCGTATGTTACGCCTTTAACAGACTAATAGACAAAATTTCTAGTTTGTTCGGTTTAAACATATCAAAATTAACAAACCACAGATAGGCCCCTGTACAACTAGACCAAAAACAATAACAAACCTGTTCCCTGGTACATAAGTTCGTTGAGAAGATTATAAGCTTTCCTGTCTCAATTTCAGAGGATATTGGAATTCGGTTTTACAAAGAAAATGATGCCATTGAGTCTCTGGTGGAGTGGGAGGATTATGGAGATTTCAGTCAGAACGACATTCATCGACAGGTGAGTAGACCTTGGCCAGCAGTGTGAAGGAAAAACGATTCAAATAAGTCGAAAAAAATAGAATTCAATATGACATTTATTTTTTATCAGTTTTTAAATTTCAGTCCAAACTTAACTAGTTTTATTAAATGATCGTTTATTTGCAGTATGCCATCGTGTTCAAAACTCCGCCATACAAAGATGCTTTCATCACAAGGCCAGTGGAGGTGAAAATGCAGCTGAAGCGCATGAACGACACAGAAACCAGTGATCCTATTCCGTTCACCTATATGCCGGAGGATCCTGGTAAGTTTGACAAGAACTCGGTACAGACTTGTATTGGCCATATACAGGTTCTGCCACTTCGGCTTAGGTTTTGTTACAACAAAATGGAGGCAATTTAGCAACATCTGCAACAACTTCTTCACATTAAAATAACAGAAAGTGGCTCATTTCACATACTTGTGAAGTATTTTATCATATTAAGTGAAGAAAGTGTTCGAACCATCAGTAGCCCTAGATGGATATACTAACTAGCAATAATTATACTGTCAAAATATTTTTAATTTCAAATTTTTTCAAAATCAAATGAAAAAGCTTACGATACAGATTTGTTTCTGATGTTGGTGTTCAGTCCGCCGGTGATGTTCTTCTTGACTTGTTTACTGGTGATACTTTAGGTGAATTCTACATAATTTGTTGGTGTCATATGTTGTCTTCTAGATCCAGATCGTTTGATTGAGAAACGGAAGCGGAAGGCGGAGACGTTGAGCAGCTATGGCATTTTTGGGGATGGTGAGTGTAGTCTATTGATTGGCTACAAGTTTCAGTCGTTGTTATTGTGACGTCGCGTCTAGGGCAATTCCATGACGTCAATGACTTTCGCACTGGGGTGAAAGTGGTGGTGAAACTTCGATGAAAATTGACATTTAACATGAATAAGTACCACAAATCTTCATTATGTGATAAAGAGGATTTTAAATTCATTTCCAATTCATACAAGATTTATAAAACTCGTCGTCATAAAGTTTGCAGTTTAGCTGTTGACAAATTCCTAGACTTGTTTCATAAATTCCGTATGAAATGAAAACTAGTGTAAGATCCAATAATTATGAAATGATAGGAAATATTTCTAAGCTTCTCTGTATACAGTTAGTCATGATTGAAATAGTTTATAAATTCTATGAATTTGAATAAAATAAATTGAAATATTGATGGGTATTGCTCGTTAATGCAGGTTCTTTATTATCAATCGGAGATATACAGGCAGCTGCAGGAAATGTTCTCCTTATTTAGTGGTTCAAAAAACAGTTCTGGCACTGAAAACTATCCGTTGTATTTCTAACATCTAACAACAAGATTGTTTACGTGTACTAAATCCCATTAAATCTGGTTTAACCTAGGTTTACAAGCGCTATCCCAGGACGACATCAAACAGAGGCTGAAGGTGAAGGCCACCAAATCAAGAATCAAGCAGGAAAAACCAGAAAACAGTAAGTCGTAGCCATTACTGATTATACATACGGCTGTTTTAATATCGTACATGATGTTAGTGAATAAGTGGTGACTAAATCAACCAATAAAGAATAAGGCAGATATACAGGAAGGGACAGACAGTGAACTGACATCATGGAGAACACGCACGGGATTGATAAGGCAGTAGACGAGGGAACTCGTTCCTAACACAAACGCTTGTATTACAACTATCTTAATAAGAAAGTATCCAGGTCAATGTTAAATTTAAATATGAGGAAATCTCTTTAATAATCTTTGCAACATTTTACCCCAAAAGCAGTGTTGTTTTACAGGCTCTTTGCTTTTTGTTCCAGACTTCGACTTGCCCAGTTACTCGTTTGACAATCTTGGAGCATCTGCAATGCAGACGGAGGTGCCCACCACATCACCGTCTTCTATGAACGTGAGAACAGCTGACAACTCCGGCATGGGCAGTGTTACCGTGACGCCGACAGAGTCCGTGAGACAGCAGCTGGCCAGTCTGCCTGAAAACCAGCAGTTCGAAATCCTCCGTCAGTTGGCCATGAACAAGCTACAACACGAAGCTTTACAGAAACAACAGCAGCAACAGCCTGGTAACATCCCGGTCCCTTCATCCTCGGTGCCGTTTGCTGACCTCTTCCAGGCACAGAATCAACAACAGGTTGTTCAGCCAACCAACTCGAGTAGTAATGTGTTGCTTGCTGATGTTTCTATGCAACAGGGCCTGCAGGGCCTGCTGTCGGGGGCCACAACACAGGACCAGTCAGGAGGCCAGACAATGGACTTGAACATGTTGCAGACATATCTAGGTGACCAGGGTACAAATGTGTCGTTTGAGAGTATCGAGGGACTTTCTGGCAACCTGCTCAACATCAGCTACGATCCAAACGTAGCGGCCATGGAGAATGTGATGAGCGAGACGAACCAGGCGATCCAGGGTCTGAGTCAGTCGGGATCCTAGTGGACACTGGTCAGTCGCGGTCCTAGTGGACAGTGGTCTGTTTAATGAGAGATTGTAATACTAGTGTGGTAATATAGTGATGTAGTAACACCTTATGGAATGTGTGATAAAAGGTCAGAAAGCAACACACTGTATGAACAAATCTCAGTCGGTGGTATACACATTCCACGTACACGGGTTGGTCCGGTGAGAGGACCTCGGATCTGTGTTCACAGCTAAACCCCTACAGAAGGCTGTGAGGTACCAGGGTGCCCTATAAACAATGATGTGTAAGGAGGATAAATTCAAGGTTGGATTCTGCTATAAAGGCTGGTGTGCTGTCCACAACTAATCCAGAATTTTAAAACTGATTTACACTTGAACTGTTGTAGATTATATACAAGTACAGACAACAAAACTGATTTACACTTGAACTATTGTAGATTATATACAAGTACAGACAATATCCTCATGATTGTTGCTTGGGAGGTTGACAGATGTTAAACTTGTTGCTGACTACCCAGCTGTACTAGATGACAACTCCCAATATTGAAACAGACTCTTTGCTTTGTGATGGACCAACGTATTAGCCAAGTTATCATTGAGCCTCAGAAGAACATTTGTATGAGAGGTGAAACCAAAACAACATTCTAGTTATCTGTGTAACTGCTGTTTCAACTTAAGCTATTGTTTTGATAATTCCCCAGTATCCTGATACGTGTTTATGTTTACATTATAACCTGTCCCACACCCGTTAGTTATGACTGACAATAGAGGCACGTCATTCAGAGATCTGCTGTCGAGTAGGGGCAGTAAGATCTGTTGGGCTTCGTTGTACCTATAACCAAACAACACATTGTAACTTCTGATTTGACTTGGGGGGGGGGGGGGGGGACAATAGACATCACAATGTCCTTTAGTGGGAAGCTGTATATTTATTCTTAACTCGCACCCCCACCGGGTTGAACGAGATCAATTATAAAGGTGTTGGGTGCAATGGTTGTTGTTACCAGAGTGTGGAGCTGGTAGATACTCTGGTTATCTGGTGTATACAAATCAAGACCAGCCCTCTTTAAGTATTGCCTTATAGTGCTAATTCAGTGGAGATTTTTGTCTTAAACAGGTCCCACAAGGACAAAGTATGTAACAATATTATAAGTCAGCTTTGTAATATAGAACTGTGTAGATACCATCCAAAGGATGCTGACCAGGGCATTTTATAGTGATGCTGTAGCAACATACCGTTCCTGTGATAGCATGTGTCTGTTACACTTCAGGATTATTGTAATATTTCAGTGTTACATATCTATATTGTTGTACATGTTGGTCAAGTGGAATGGGGGGGGGGGGGGGGGGGTTGTTTAATACTGTAAGTGAGGAATCTCTACATTCCTGCCCTCACTACGGACAAAATATTTGGTGTTGAATGTACAATCCTTATTTACTGTTACCGAGTCTTACAAACACAGCAGCCAGTTCAACGCTTTTAAACCTTTTTAATGTAATTTTCCTTCAAATTGGTATTTTACTGAAAATCTGTAACATTAATGAAAAGTTTCAGAATGAATTTTAATGTGAACTGCATGATCATGAATGGAGGTTTGAAACCAGTTGTTTGAGATTTTTGTCAAGTGCTATACAGTTGAATCGTAGCTATAAGATGTGTGTTGTTGATCGGTATGAGATTTTTGTCCAGTGCTATACTGTTGAATCATAGCTATAAGACTAGTGTTGTTGATCGGTATGAGATTTTTGTCCAGTGCTATACTGTTGAATCGTAGCTAGTGTTGTTGATCTGAAACGGTTACTGACTTGTTAAGGAGTTGTTTTATACTGTTTTATATATTCACGCTGTTATCCTTTATATTATATGTTCTTACTGCAGGTCTTCTGTGGTGTTTCCAAAACTGTGAACATATTGTTCACCGTGTAAGATATGAAATATCTAATGGAACTGGTTGATTCAGCTTGTGGTTTGTGTTATATTACATAACAAGACCCTTCTCTCTCTCAATTTGTAATGCTTTGTACAAGTTTGACAGTACCTTCTAAATTGTACTTATGTGATGATCTGTGATGCAATTTACCTTTTTTCACTGAAGATTTCTTCACAAGGATCGTTAATCAAAACTGAATTTATGGATGAAATAAACTGACAAGTCATTTACACAATTATGGTAATTTGTAATTGAATAGTAGAACCTTTTTTATTTTTGAAAAAAATCAAGGAGAGAAGTGTACAATTTCATTGTAGTGTGTACTGATACAAGTCTTCCAGAGGAGTATGAAAACAATTTGTGACTTGTTGGACCAGTTTTTCTGCAGTAAATTTAACAGAGATCATTATTTTTTTCAATGCATCCTCTAGGAGTCGAACTCGGAACCACTGGCTACTAGTCTTACGCTCAACCGATCAAACTAAAGAGAAGTTCTCTCTAGATGAGTGATATATTGCAGCTAGTATTTACCAGGGTTACATAAATATAACTTGACCTGACCTGAAACCCTGTGGTTGATATCTGACTTGTGGAGTCGTACAGCCCTAAGGGAGATGCCAGTTATAGTTCTACTGAATGTCCCACGTATCATTAGATCAAAGAAGTTGATCTGGTTGTTAAATTATTTTGTTCTTTGTCATACTGTCGATTGTTTTGAATATGACCAGGATTACAAGTAAACGTTTACTTACTGAAGATTGATGAAATTCACAACCTTTATTTTATTACACCCATGTGTCAAAACAGTTCAATACCACCTGAATTCAAAATAGTGCATAGATTTTAAAATATGAAATCTTCTCTTGCAAAATACTGAAAATTTTCATTTTTGTTTTTTTAATAAAAAAAAAGCATGTGATATAAATACATTCAAATAGGAATTTGTGTAATACCAAAAGAAATGTTAATAGAAGTCTTAAGGTTTCTACATACCAATGTAGGTCAATATTCGAATATTTTACTGAGATTATTGATATCTACGTTTCTGGTGTATGGTGACATTTTTACAGTGAGATAACCTTTTATGGTATATAAAATGTGAATCGTCTGGTAGCTACTTGTATACGTGATGTTAAGTTTTCGTCTGTTAACATGAGACACTGATTCAGTAGTGAAATATGTATATATTTATGGTTATTAGTCGCAGAAACAAATCAATCATGAAGAAATATTATAATGTAAACTATGGTAGCATGGGTCCTCATTTAAGACTATACACATATTGATCATACACAATGTATTATTCAGTATCTAATACTGCGATGAAAACTGTTTTTTAAGGCATATATGAAGATTTTAATTCAAGAAAAGCATTTGTCTTTGATGTATATTAAAATATGTATATCTATATATCCTGGTATGTTTTCATTCAATATCCAGCACTGTAACCAGTGACAGGGTAGGGATATGGTAATGTCCCCAGTCCGTCCGTACATCCAAAGGGGATATGCCCCCAGACTGTCCGTACATCCAAAGGGGATATGCCCCCAGTCTGTCCGTCCAAAGGGGATATACCAATGTTCTCAGTCTGTACATCCAAAAGGGATATGCTAATGCCCACAGTCTGTCTGTCCAAAGGCGATATGCTAATGTCCTCAGTCTGTCTGTCCAAAGGGGATATGCTAATGTCCTGTCTGTCTGTCCAAAGGGGATATGCTAATGTCTTCAGTCTGTCTGTCCAAAGGGGATATGCTAATGTCCTCAGTATGTCCATCCAAAGGGGATATGCTAATGTCCTCAGTCTGTCTGTCCAAAGGGGATATGCTAATGTCCTCAGTCTGTCTGTCCAAAGGGGATATGCTAATGTCCTCAGTCTGTGTCCAAAGTAGATATGCTAATGTCCTCAGTCTGTCTGTCCAAAGGGGATATGCTAATGTCCTCAGTCTGTCTGTCCAAAGGGGATATGCTAATGTCCTCAGTCTGTCTGTCCAAAGGGGATATGCTAATGTCCTCAGTCTGTCTGTCCGAAGGGGATATGCTAATGTCCTCAGTATGTCCATCCAAAGGGGATATGCTAATGTCCTCAGTCTGTCTGTCCAAAGGGGATATGCTAATGTCCTCAGTCTGTCCATCCGAAGGGGATATGCTAATGTCCTCAGTCTGTCCATCCGAAGGGGATATGCTAATGTCCTCAGTCTGTCTGTCCAAAGGGGATATGCTAATGTCCTCAGTCTGTCTGTCCAAAGGGGATATGCTAATGTCCTCAGTATGTCCATCCAAAGGGGATATGCTAATGTCCTCAGTCTGTCTGTCCAAAGGGGATATGCTAATGTCCTCAGTCTGTCTGTCTAAAGGGGATATGCTAATGTCCTCTGTCTGTCCAAAGGGGATATACTAATGTCCTCAGTCTGTCCAAAGGGGATATACCAATGTCCACAGTCTGTCCAAAGGGGATATGCCAATGTCCTCAGTCTGTCCAAAGGGGATATGCTAATGTCCTCAGTCTGTCCAAAGGGGATATGCTAATGTCCTCAGTCTGTCCAATGGGGATATGCTAATGTCCTCTGTCTGTCCAAAGGGGATATACTAATGTCCTCAGTCTGTCTGTCCAAAGGGGATATGCTAATGTCCTCAGTCTGTCTGTCCAAAGGGGATATGCTAATGTCCTCAGTCTGTCTGTCCGAAGGGGATATGCTAATGTCCTCAGTATGTCCATCCAAAGGGGATATGCTAATGTCCTCAGTCTGTCTGTCCGAAGGGGATATGCTAAGGTCCTCAGTATGTCCATCCAAAGGGGATATGCTAATGTCCTCAGTCTGTCTGTCCAAAGGGGATATGCTAATGTCATCAGTCTGTCCATCCGAAGGGGATATGCTAATGTCCTCAGTCTGTCCATCCGAAGGGGATATGCTAATGTCCTCAGTCTGTCTGTCCAAAGGGGATATGCTAATGTCCTCAGTCTGTCTGTCCAAAGGGGATATGCTAATGTCCTCAGTATGTCCATCCGAAGGGGATATGCTAATGTCCTCAGTATGTCTGTCCAAAGGGGATATGCTAATGTCCTCAGTCTGTCTGTCCAAAGGGGATATGCTAATGTCCTCAGTCTGTCCATCCAAAGGGGATATGCTAATGTCCTCAGTCTGTCTGTCCAAAGGGGATATGCTAATGTCCTCAGTCTGTCCATAGGGGATATGCTAATGTCCTCAGTATGTCCATCCAAAGGGGATATGCTAATGTCCTCAGTCTGTCTGTCCAAAGGGGATATGCTAATGTCCTCAGTCTGTCTGTCCAAAGGGGATATGCTAATGTCCTCAGTCTGTCTGTCCAAAGGGGATATGCTAATGTCCTCAGTCTGTCTGTCCAAAGGGGATATGCTAATGTCCTCAGTCTGTCCAAAGGGGATATGCTAATGTCCTCAGTATGTCCATCCAAAGGGGATATGCTAATGTCCTGTCTGTCTGTCCAAAGGGGATATGCTAATGTCCTGTCTGTCCATCCAAAGGGGATATGCTAATGTCCTCAGTCTGTCTGTCCAAAGGGGATATGCTAATGTCCTCAGTCTGTCTGTCCAAAGGGGATATGCTAATGTCCTCAGTCTGTCTGTCCAAAGGGGATATGCTAATGTCCTGTCTGTCTGTCCAAAGGGGATATGCTAATGTCCTGTCTGTCTGTCCAAAGGGGATATGCTAATGTCCTGTCTGTCCATCCGAAGGGGATATGCTAATGTCCTCAGTCTGTCCAAAGGGGATATGCTAATGTCCTAAGTCTGTCCAAAGGGGATATGCTAATGTCCTCAGTCTGTCCAAAGGGGATATGCTAATGTCCTTAGTCTGTCTGTCCAAAGGGGATATGCTAATGTCCTCAGTCTGTCTGTCTAAAGGGGATATGCTAATGTCCTCAGTCTGTCCAAAGGGGATATACTAATGTCCTCAGTCTGTCCAAAGGGGATATACCAATGTCCTCAGTCTGTCCAAAGGGGATATGCTAATGTCCTCAGTCTGTCCAAAGGGGATATGCTAATGTCCTCAGTATGTCCATCCGAAGGGGATATGCTAATGTCCTCAGTCTGTCCAAAGGGGATATGCTAATGTCCTCAGTCTGTCCAAAGGGCATATGCTAATGTCCTCAGTCTGTCCAAAGGGGATATGCTAATGTCCTGTCTGTCTGTCCAAAGGGGATATGCTAATGTCCTGTCTGTCTGTCCAAAGGGGATATGCTAATGTCCTGTCTGTCCATCCGAAGGGGATATGCTAATGTCCTAAGTCTGTCCAAAGGGGATATGCTAATGTCCTCAGTCTGTCCAAAGGGGATATGCTAATGTCCTCAGTCTGTCTGTCCAAAGGGGATATGCTAATGTCCTCAGTCTGTCTGTCTAAAGGGGATATGCTAATGTCCTCAGTCTGTCCAAAGGGGATATACTAATGTCCTCAGTCTGTCCAAAGGGGATATACCAATGTCCTCAGTCTGTCCAAAGGGGATATGCTAATGTCCTCAGTCTGTCCAAAGGGGATATGCTAATGTCCTCAGTATGTCCATCCGAAGGGGATATGCTAATGTCCTCAGTCTGTCCAAAGGGGATATGCTAATGTCCTCAGTCTGTCCAAAGGGGATATGCTAATGTCCTCAGTCTGTCCATAGGGGATATGCTAATGTCCTCAGTCTGTCCAAAGGGGATATACTAATGTCCTCAGTCTGTCTGTCCAAAGGGGATATGCTAATGTCCTGAGTATGTCTGTCCAAAGGAGATATGCTAATGTCCTCAGTCTGTCCAAAGGGGATATGCTAATGTCCTCAGTATGTCAATCCAAAGGGGATATGCTAATGTCCTCAGTCTGTCCAAAGGGGATATGCCAATGTCCTCAGTCTGTCCAAAGGGGATATGCTAATGTCCTCAGTCTGTCCAAAGGGGATATGCTAATGTCCTCAGTCTGTCCAAAGGGGATATGCTAATGTCCTCAGTCTGTCTGTCCAAAGGGGATATGCTAATGTCCTCAGTCTGTCTGTCCAAAGGGGATATGCTAATGTCCTCTGTCTGTCCAAAGGGGATATGCTAATGTCCTCAGTCTGTCTGTCCAAAGGGGATATGCTAATGTCCTCAGTCTGTCCATCCGAAGGGGATATGCTAATGTCCTCAGTCTGTCTGTCCAAAGGGGATATGCTAATGTCCTCAGTCTGTCCAAAGGGGATATGCTAATGTCCTCAGTATGTCCATCCAAAGGGGATATGCTAATGTCCTCAGTCTGTCTGTCCAAAGGGGATATGCTAATGTCCTCAGTCTGTCTGTCCAAAGGGGATATGCTAATGTCCTCAGTCTGTCTGTCCAAAGGGGATATGCTAATGTCCTCAGTCTGTCTGTCCAAAGGGGATATGCTAATGTCCTCAGTCTGTCTGTCCAAAGGGGATATGCTAATGTCCTCAGTCTGTCTGTCCAAAGGGGATATGCTAATGTCCTCAGTCTGTCCAATGGGGATATGCTAATGTCCTCAGTATGTCCATCCGAAGGGGATATGCTAATGTCCTCAGTATGTCTGTCCAAAGGGGATATGCTAATGTCCTCAGTCTGTCTGTCCAAAGGGGATATGCTAATGTCCTCAGTCTGTCCATCCGAAGGGGATATGCTAATGTCCTCAGTCTGTCTGTCCAAAGGGGATATGCTAATGTCCTCAGTCTGTCCAAAGGGGATATGCTAATGTCCTCAGTATGTCCATCCAAAGGGGATATGCTAATGTCCTCAGTCTGTCTGTCCAAAGGGGATATGCTAATGTCCTCAGTCTGTCCAAAGGGGATATGCTAATGTCCTCAGTCTGTCCAAAGGGGATATGCTAATGTCCTCAGTATGTCCATCCGAAGGGGATATGCTAATGTCCTCAGTCTGTCCAAAGGGGATATGCTAATGTCCTCAGTCTGTCCAAAGGGCATATGCTAATGTCCTCAGTCTGTCCAAAGGGGATATGCTAATGTCCTGTCTGTCTGTCCAAAGGGGATATGCTAATGTCCTGTCTGTCTGTCCAAAGGGGATATGCTAATGTCCTGTCTGTCCATCCGAAGGGGATATGCTAATGTCCTAAGTCTGTCCAAAGGGGATATGCTAATGTCCTCAGTCTGTCCAAAGGGGATATGCTAATGTCCTCAGTCTGTCTGTCCAAAGGGGATATGCTAATGTCCTCAGTCTGTCTGTCCAAAGGGGATATACTAATGTCCTCAGTCTGTCTGTCCAAAGGGGATATGCTAATGTCCTGAGTATGTCTGTCCAAAGGGGATATGCTAATGTCCTCAGTCTGTCCAAAGGGGATATGCTAATGTCCTCAGTATGTCAATCCAAAGGGGATATGCTAATGTCCTCAGTCTGTCCAAAGGGGATATGCCAATGTCCTCAGTCTGTCCAAAGGGGATATGCTAATGTCCTCAGTCTGTCCAAAGGGGATATGCTAATGTCCTCAGTCTGTCCAAAGGGGATATGCTAATGTCCTCAGTCTGTCTGTCCAAAGGGGATATGCTAATGTCCTCAGTCTGTCTGTCCAAAGGGGATATGCTAATGTCCTCTGTCTGTCCAAAGGGGATATGCTAATGTCCTCAGTCTGTCTGTCCAAAGGGGATATGCTAATGTCCTCAGTCTGTCCATCCGAAGGGGATATGCTAATGTCCTCAGTCTGTCTGTCCAAAGGGGATATGCTAATGTCCTCAGTCTGTCCAAAGGGGATATGCTAATGTCCTCAGTATGTCCATCCAAAGGGGATATGCTAATGTCCTCAGTCTGTCTGTCCAAAGGGGATATGCTAATGTCCTCAGTCTGTCTGTCCAAAGGGGATATGCTAATGTCCTCAGTCTGTCTGTCCAAAGGGGATATGCTAATGTCCTCAGTCTGTCTGTCCAAAGGGGATATGCTAATGTCCTCAGTCTGTCTGTCCAAAGGGGATATGCTAATGTCCTCAGTCTGTCTGTCCAAAGGGGATATGCTAATGTCCTCAGTCTGTCCAATGGGGATATGCTAATGTCCTCAGTATGTCCATCCGAAGGGGATATGCTAATGTCCTCAGTATGTCTGTCCAAAGGGGATATGCTAATGTCCTCAGTCTGTCTGTCCAAAGGGGATATGCTAATGTCCTCAGTCTGTCCATCCGAAGGGGATATGCTAATGTCCTCAGTCTGTCTGTCCAAAGGGGATATGCTAATGTCCTCAGTCTGTCCAAAGGGGATATGCTAATGTCCTCAGTATGTCCATCCAAAGGGGATATGCTAATGTCCTCAGTCTGTCTGTCCAAAGGGGATATGCTAATGTCCTCAGTCTGTCCAAAGGGGATATGCTAATGTCCTCAGTCTGTCCAAAGGGGATATGCTAATGTCCTCAGTATGTCCATCCGAAGGGGATATGCTAATGTCCTCAGTCTGTCCAAAGGGGATATGCTAATGTCCTCAGTCTGTCCAAAGGGCATATGCTAATGTCCTCAGTCTGTCCAAAGGGGATATGCTAATGTCCTGTCTGTCTGTCCAAAGGGGATATGCTAATGTCCTGTCTGTCTGTCCAAAGGGGATATGCTAATGTCCTGTATGTCCATCCGAAGGGGATATGCTAATGTCCTAAGTCTGTCCAAAGGGGATATGCTAATGTCCTCAGTCTGTCCAAAGGGGATATGCTAATGTCCTCAGTCTGTCTGTCCAAAGGGGATATGCTAATGTCCTCAGTCTGTCTGTCTAAAGGGGATATGCTAATGTCCTCAGTCTGTCCAAAGGGGATATACTAATGTCCTCAGTCTGTCCAAAGGGGATATACCAATGTCCTCAGTCTGTCCAAAGGGGATATGCTAATGTCCTCAGTCTGTCCAAAGGGGATATGCTAATGTCCTCAGTATGTCCATCCGAAGGGGATATGCTAATGTCCTCAGTCTGTCCAAAGGGGATATGCTAATGTCCCCAGTCTGTCCAAAGGGGATATGCTAATGTCCTCAGTCTGTCCATAGGGGATATGCTAATGTCCTCAGTCTGTCCAAAGGGGATATACTAATGTCCTCAGTCTGTCTGTCCAAAGGGGATATGCTAATGTCCTGAGTATGTCTGTCCAAAGGGGATATGCTAATGTCCTCAGTCTGTCCAAAGGGGATATGCTAATGTCCTCAGTATGTCCATCCAAAGGGGATATGCTAATGTCCTCAGTCTGTCCAAAGGGGATATGCCAATGTCCTCAGTCTGTCCAAAGGGGATATGCTAATGTCCTCAGTCTGTCCAAAGGGGATATGCTAATGTCCTCAGTCTGTCCAATGGGGATATGCTAATGTCCTCTGTCTGTCCAAAGGGGATATGCTAATGTCCTCATTCTGTCTGTCCAAAGGGGATATGCTAATGTCCTCAGTCTGTCCATCCGAAGGGGATATGCTAATGTCCTCAGTCTGTCTGTCCAAAGGGGATATGCTAATGTCCTCAGTCTGTCCAAAGGGGATATGCTAATGTCCTCAGTATGTCCATCCAAAGGGGATATGCTAATGTCCTCAGTCTGTCTGTCCAAAGGGGATATGCTAATGTCCTCAGTCTGTCTGTCCAAAGGGGATATGCTAATGTCCTCAGTCTGTCTGTCCAAAGGGGATATGCTAATGTCCTCAGTCTGTCTGTCCAAAGGGGATATGCTAATGTCCTCAGTCTGTCTGTCCAAAGGGGATATGCTAATGTCCTCAGTCTGTCTGTCCAAAGGGGATATGCTAATGTCCTCAGTATGTCCATCCGAAGGGGATATGCTAATGTCCTCAGTATGTCTGTCCAAAGGGGATATGCTAATGTCCTCAGTCTGTCTGTCCAAAGGGGATATGCTAATGTCCTCAGTCTGTCCATCCGAAGGGGATATGCTAATGTCCTCAGTCTGTCTGTCCAAAGGGGATATGCTTATGTCCTCAGTCTGTCCAAAGGGGATATGCTAATGTCCTCAGTATGTCTGTCCAAAGGGGATATGCTAATGTCCTCAGTCTGTCTGTCCAAAGGGGATATGCTAATGTCCTCAGTCTGTCTGTCCAAAGGGGATATGCTAATGTCCTCAGTCTGTCTGTCCAAAGGGGATATGCTAATGTCCTCAGTCTGTCTGTCCAAAGGGGATATGCTAATGTCCTCAGTCTGTCTGTCCAAAGGGGATATGCTAATGTCCTCAGTATGTCCATCCAAAGGGGATATGCTAATGTCCTGTCTGTCTGTCCAAAGGGGATATGCTAATGTCCTGTCTGTCCATCCAAAGGGGATATGCTAATGTCCTCAGTCTGTCTGTCCAAAGGGGATATGCTAATGTCCTCAGTCTGTCTGTCCAAAGGGGATATGCTAATGTCCTCAGTCTGTCTGTCCAAAGGGGATATGCTAATGTCCTGTCTGTCTGTCCAAAGGGGATATGCTAATGTCCTGTCTGTCTGTCCAAAGGGGATATGCTAATGTCCTGTCTGTCCATCCGAAGGGGATATGCTAATGTCCTCAGTCTGTCCAAAGGGGATATGCTTATGTCCTAGGTCTGTCCAAAGGGGATATGCTAATGTCCTCAGTCTGTCCAAAGGGGATATGCTAATGTCCTCAGTCTGTCTGTCCAAAGGGGATATGCTAATGTCCTCAGTCTGTCTGTCTAAAGGGGATATGCTAATGTCCTCAGTCTGTCCAAAGGGGATATACTAATGTCCTCAGTCTGTCCAAAGGGGATATACCAATGTCCTCAGTCTGTCCAAAGGGGATATGCTAATGTCCTCAGTCTGTCCAAAGGGGATATGCTAATGTCCTCAGTATGTCCATCCGAAGGGGATATGCTAATGTCCTCAGTCTGTCCAAAGGGGATATGCTAATGTCCTCAGTCTGTCCATAGGGGATATGCTAATGTCCTCAGTCTGTCCAAAGGGGATATACTAATGTCCTCAGTCTGTCTGTCCAAAGGGGATATGCTAATGTCCTCAGTATGTCCATCCGAAGGGGATATGCTAATGTCCTCAGTATGTCTGTCCAAAGGGGATATGCTAATGTCCTCAGTCTGTCCAAAGGGGATATGCTAATGTCCTCAGTCTGTCCAAAGGGGATATGCTAATGTCCTCAGTCTGTCTGTCCAAAGGGGATATGCTAATGTTCTCAGTCTGTCCATCCGAAGGGGATATGCTAATGTCCTCAGTCTGTCTGTCCAAAGGGGATATGCTAATGTCCTCAGTCTGTCCAAAGGGGATATGCTAATGTCCTCAGTATGTCCATCCGAAGGGGATATGCTAATGTCCTCAGTCTGTCTGTCCAAAGGGGATCTGCTAATGTCCTCAGTCTGTCTGTCCAAAGGGGATATGCTAATGTCCTCAGTCTGTCTGTCCAAAGGGGATATGCTAATGTCCTCAGTCTGTCTGTCCAAAGGGGATATGCTAATGTCCTCAGTCTTTCTGTCCAAAGGGGATATGCTAATGTCCTCAGTCTGTCTGTCCAAAGGGGATATGCTAATGTCCTCAGTATGTCCATCCAAAGGGGATATGCTAATGTCCTGTCTGTCCATCCAAAGGGGATATGCTAATGTCCTCAGTCTGTCTGTCCAAAGGGGATATGCTAATGTCCTCAGTCTGTCTGTCTAAAGGGGATATGCTAATGTCCTCTGTCTGTCCAAAGGGGATATACTAATGTCCTCAGTCTGTCCAAAGGGGATATACCAATGTCCTCAGTCTGTCCAAAGGGGATATGCCAATGTCCTCAGTCTGTCCAAAGGGGATATGCTAATGTCCTCAGTCTGTCCAAAGGGGATATGCTAATGTCCTCAGTCTGTCCAATGGGGATATGCTAATGTCCTCTGTCTGTCCAAAGGGGATATACTAATGTCCTCAGTCTGTCTGTCCAAAGGGGATATGCTAATGTCCTCAGTCTGTCTGTCCAAAGGGGATATGCTAATGTCCTCAGTCTGTCTGTCCGAAGGGGATATGCTAATGTCCTCAGTATGTCCATCCAAAGGGGATATGCTAATGTCCTCAGTCTGTCTGTCCGAAGGGGATATGCTAATGTCCTCAGTATGTCCATCCAAAGGGGATATGCTAATGTCCTCAGTCTGTCTGTCCAAAGGGGATATGCTAATGTCATCAGTCTGTCCATCCGAAGGGGATATGCTAATGTCCTCAGTCTGTCCATCCGAAGGGGATATGCTAATGTCCTCAGTCTGTCTGTCCAAAGGGGATATGCTAATGTCCTCAGTCTGTCTGTCCAAAGGGGATATGCTAATGTCCTCAGTATGTCCATCCGAAGGGGATATGCTAATGTCCTCAGTATGTCTGTCCAAAGGGGATATGCTAATGTCCTCAGTCTGTCTGTCCAAAGGGGATATGCTAATGTCCTCAGTCTGTCCATCCGAAGGGGATATGCTAATGTCCTCAGTCTGTCTGTCCAAAGGGGATATGCTAATGTCCTCAGTCTGTCCATAGGGGATATGCTAATGTCCTCAGTATGTCCATCCAAAGGGGATATGCTAATGTCCTCAGTCTGTCTGTCCAAAGGGGATATGCTAATGTCCTCAGTCTGTCTGTCCAAAGGGGATATGCTAATGTCCTCAGTCTGTCTGTCCAAAGGGGATATGCTAATGTCCTCAGTCTGTCTGTCCAAAGGGGATATGCTAATGTCCTCAGTCTGTCCAAAGGGGATATGCTAATGTCCTCAGTATGTCCATCCAAAGGGGATATGCTAATGTCCTGTCTGTCTGTCCAAAGGGGATATGCTAATGTCCTGTCTGTCCATCCAAAGGGGATATGCTAATGTCCTCAGTCTGTCTGTCCAAAGGGGATATGCTAATGTCCTCAGTCTGTCTGTCCAAAGGGGATATGCTAATGTCCTCAGTCTGTCTGTCCAAAGGGGATATGCTAATGTCCTGTCTGTCTGTCCAAAGGGGATATGCTAATGTCCTGTCTGTCTGTCCAAAGGGGATATGCTAATGTCCTGTCTGTCCATCCGAAGGGGATGTGCTAATGTCCTCAGTCTGTCCAAAGGGGATATGCTAATGTCCTAAGTCTGTCCAAAGGGGATATGCTAATGTCCTCAGTCTGTCCAAAGGGGATATGCTAATGTCCTTAGTCTGTCTGTCCAAAGGGGATATGCTAATGTCCTCAGTCTGTCTGTCTAAAGGGGATATGCTAATGTCCTCAGTCTGTCCAAAGGGGATATACTAATGTCCTCAGTCTGTCCAAAGGGGATATACCAATGTCCTCAGTCTGTCCAAAGGGGATATGCTAATGTCCTCAGTCTGTCCAAAGGGGATATGCTAATGTCCTCAGTATGTCCATCCGAAGGGGATATGCTAATGTCCTCAGTCTGTCCAAAGGGGATATGCTAATGTCCTCAGTCTGTCCAAAGGGCATATGCTAATGTCCTCAGTCTGTCCAAAGGGGATATGCTAATGTCCTGTCTGTCTGTCCAAAGGGGATATGCTAATGTCCTGTCTGTCTGTCCAAAGGGGATATGCTAATGTCCTGTCTGTCCATCCGAAGGGGATATGCTAATGTCCTAAGTCTGTCCAAAGGGGATATGCTAATGTCCTCAGTCTGTCCAAAGGGGATATGCTAATGTCCTCAGTCTGTCTGTCCAAAGGGGATATGCTAATGTCCTCAGTCTGTCTGTCTAAAGGGGATATGCTAATGTCCTCAGTCTGTCCAAAGGGGATATACTAATGTCCTCAGTCTGTCCAAAGGGGATATACCAATGTCCTCAGTCTGTCCAAAGGGGATATGCTAATGTCCTCAGTCTGTCCAAAGGGGATATGCTAATGTCCTCAGTATGTCCATCCGAAGGGGATATGCTAATGTCCTCAGTCTGTCCAAAGGGGATATGCTAATGTCCTCAGTCTGTCCAAAGGGGATATGCTAATGTCCTCAGTCTGTCCATAGGGGATATGCTAATGTCCTCAGTCTGTCCAAAGGGGACATACTAATGTCCTCAGTCTGTCTGTCCAAAGGGGATATGCTAATGTCCTGAGTATGTCTGTTCAAAGGGGATATGCTAATGTCCTCAGTCTGTCCAAAGGGGATATGCTAATGTCCTCAGTATGTCTGTCCAAAGGGGATATGCTAATGTCCTCAGTCTGTCCAAAGGGGATATGCCAATGTCCTCAGTCTGTCCAAAGGGGATATGCTAATGTCCTCAGTCTGTCCAAAGGGGATATGCTAATGTCCTCAGTCTGTCCAATGGGGATATGCTAATGTCCTCTGTCTGTCCAAAGGGGATATGCTGATGTCCTCAGTCTGTCTGTCCAAAGGGGATATGCTAATGTCCTCAGTCTGTCCATCCGAAGGGGATATGCTAATGTCCTCAGTCTGTCTGTCCAAAGGGGATATGCTAATGTCCTCAGTCTGTCCAAAGGGGATATGCTAATGTCCTCAGTATGTCCATCCAAAGGGGATATGCTAATGTCCTCAGTCTGTCTGTCCAAAGGGGATATGCTAATGTCCTCAGTCTGTCTGTCCAAAGGGGATATGCTAATGTCCTCAGTCTGTCTGTCCAAAGGGGATATGCTAATGTCCTCAGTCTGTCTGTCCAAAGGGGATATGCTAATGTCCTCAGTCTGTCTGTCCAAAGGGGATATGCTAATGTCCTCAGTCTGTCTGTCCAAAGGGGATATGCTAATGTCCTCAGTATGTCCATCCGAAGGGGATATGCTAATGTCCTCAGTATGTCTGTCCAAAGGGGATATGCTAATGTCCTCAGTCTGTCTGTCCAAAGGGGATATGCTAATGTCCTCAGTCTGTCTGTCCAAAGGGGATATGCTAATGTCCTCAGTCTGTCCAAAGGGGATATGCTAATGTCCTCAGTATGTCCATCCAAAGGGGATATGCTAATGTCCTCAGTCTGTCCAAAGGGGATATGCTAATGTCCTCAGTATGTCCATCCAAAGGGGATATGCTAATGTCCTCAGTCTGTCTGTCCAAAGGGGATATGCTAATGTCCTCAGTCTGTCTGTCCAAAGGGGATATGCTAATGTCCTCAGTCTGTCTGTCCAAAGGGGATATGCTAATGTCCTCAGTCTGTCTGTCCAAAGGGGATATGCTAATGTCCTCAGTCTGTCTGTCCAAAGGGGATATGCTAATGTCCTCAGTCTGTCTGTCCAAAGGGGATATGCTAATGTCCTCAGTATGTCCATCCGAAGGGGATATGCTAATGTCCTCAGTATGTCTGTCCAAAGGGGATATGCTAATGTCCTCAGTCTGTCCATCCGAAGGGGATATGCTAATGTCCTCAGTATGTCTGTCCAAAGGGGATATGCTAATGTCCTCAGTCTGTCTGTCCAAAGGGGATATGCTAATGTCCTCAGTCTGTCCATCCGAAGGGGATATGCTAATGTCCTCAGTCTGTCTGTCCAAAGGGGATATGCTAATGTCCTCAGTCTGTCCAAAGGGGATATGCTAATGTCCTCAGTATGTCCATCCAAAGGGGATATGCTAATGTCCTCAGTCTGTCTGTCCAAAGGGGATATGCTAATGTCCTCAGTCTGTCCAAAGGGGATATGCTAATGTCCTCAGTCTGTCCAAAGGGGATATGCTAATGTCCTCAGTATGTCCATCCGAAGGGGATATGCTAATGTCCTCAGTCTGTCCAAAGGGGATATGCTAATGTCCTCAGTCTGTCCAAAGGGCATATGCTAATGTCCTCAGTCTGTCCAAAGGGGATATGCTAATGTCCTGTCTGTCTGTCCAAAGGGGATATGCTAATGTCCTGTCTGTCTGTCCAAAGGGGATATGCTAATGTCCTGTCTGTCCATCCGAAGGGGATATGCTAATGTCCTAAGTCTGTCCAAAGGGGATATGCTAATGTCCTCAGTCTGTCCAAAGGGGATATGCTAATGTCCTCAGTCTGTCTGTCCAAAGGGGATATGCTAATGTCCTCAGTCTGTCTGTCTAAAGGGGATATGCTAATGTCCTCAGTCTGTCCAAAGGGGATATACTAATGTCCTCAGTCTGTCCAAAGGGGATATACCAATGTCCTCAGTCTGTCCAAAGGGGATATGCTAATGTCCTCAGTCTGTCTGTCCAAAGGGGATATGCTAATGTCCTCAGTATGTCCATCCGAAGGGGATATGCTAATGTCCTCAGTCTGTCCAAAGGGGATATGCTAATGTCCTCAGTCTGTCCAAAGGGGATATGCTAATGTCCTCAGTCTGTCCATAGGGGATATGCTAATGTCCTCAGTCTGTCCAAAGGGGATATACTAATGTCCTCAGTCTGTCTGTCCAAAGGGGATATGCTAATGTCCTGAGTATGTCTGTCCAAAGGGGATATGCTAATGTCCTCAGTCTGTCCAAAGGGGATATGCTAATGTCCTCAGTATGTCCATCCAAAGGGGATATGCTAATGTCCTCAGTCTGTCCAAAGGGGATATGCCAATGTCCTCAGTCTGTCCAAAGGGGATATGCTAATGTCCTCAGTCTGTCCAAAGGGGATATGCTAATGTCCTCAGTCTGTCCAATGGGGATATGCTAATGTCCTCTGTCTGTCCAAAGGGGATATGCTGATGTCCTCAGTCTGTCTGTCCAAAGGGGATATGCTAATGTCCTCAGTCTGTCCATCCGAAGGGGATATGCTAATGTCCTCAGTCTGTCTGTCCAAAGGGAATATGCTAATGTCCTCAGTCTGTCCAAAGGGGATATGCTAATGTCCTCAGTATGTCCATCCAAAGGGGATTTGCTAATGTCCTCAGTTTGTCTGTCCAAAGGGGATATGCTAATGTCCTCAGTCTGTCTGTCCAAAGGGGATATGCTAATGTCCTCAGTCTGTCTGTCCAAAGGGGATATGCTAATGTCCTCAGTCTGTCTGTCCAAAGGGGATATGCTAATGTCCTCAGTCTGTCTGTCCAAAGGGGATATGCTAATGTCCTCAGTCTGTCTGTCCAAAGGGGATATGCTAATGTCCTCAGTATGTCCATCCGAAGGGGATATGCTAATGTCCTCAGTATGTCTGTCCAAAGGGGATATGCTAATGTCCTCAGTCTGTCTGTCCAAAGGGGATATGCTAATGTCCTCAGTCTGTCCATCCGAAGGGGATATGCTAATGTCCTCAGTCTGTCTGTCCAAAGGGGATATGCTAATGTCCTCAGTCTGTCCAAAGGGGATATGCTAATGTCCTCAGTATGTCCATCCAAAGTGGATATGCTAATGTCCTCAGTCTGTCTGTCCAAAGGGGATATGCTAATGTCCTCAGTCTGTCCAAAGGGGATATGCTAATGTCCTCAGTCTGTCCAAAGGGGATATGCTAATGTCCTCAGTATGTCCATCCGAAGGGGATATGCTAATGTCCTCAGTCTGTCCAAAGGGGATATGCTAATGTCCTCAGTCTGTCCAAAGGGGATATGCTAATGTCCTCAGTCTGTCCAAAGGGGATATGCTAATGTCCTGTCTGTCTGTCCAAAGGGGATATGCTAATGTCCTGTCTGTCTGTCCAAAGGGGATATGCTAATGTCCTGTCTGTCCATCCGAAAGGGATATGCTAATGTCCTAAGTCTGTCCAAAGGGGATATGCTAATGTCCTCAGTCTGTCCAAAGGGGATATGCTAATGTCCTCAGTCTGTCTGTCCAAAGGGGATATGCTAATGTCCTCAGTCTGTCTGTCTAAAGGGGATATGCTAATGTCCTGTCTGTCTGTCCAAAGGGGATATGCTAATGTCCTGTCTGTCCATCCAAAGGGGATATGCTAATGTCCTCAGTCTGTCTGTCCAAAGGGGATATGCTAATGTCCTCAGTCTGTCTGTCCAAAGGGGATATGCTAATGTCCTCAGTCTGTCTGTCCAAAGGGGATATGCTAATGTCCTGTCTGTCTGTCCAAAGGGGATATGCTAATGTCCTCAGTCTGTCCAAAGGGGATATACTAATGTCCTCAGTCTGTCTGTCCAAAGGGGATATGCTAATGTCCTCAGTATGTCCATCCGAAGGGGATATGCTAATGTCCTCAGTATGTCTGTCCAAAGGGGATATGCTAATGTCCTCAGTCTGTCCAAAGGGGATATGCTAATGTCCTCAGTCTGTCCAAAGGGGATATGCTAATGTCCTCAGTCTGTCTGTCCAAAGGGGATATGCTAATGTCCTCAGTCTGTCTGTCCAAATGGGATATGCTAATGTCCTCAGTCTGTCTGTCCAAAGGGGATATGCTAATGTCCTCAGTCTGTCTGTCCAAAGGGGATATGCTAATGTCCTCAGTCTGTCTGTCCAAAGGGGATATGCTAATGTCCTCAGTCTGTCCAAAGGGGATATGCTAATGTCCTCAGTCTGTCTGTCCAAAGGGGATATGCTAATGTCCTCAGTCTGTCTGTCCAAAGGGGATATGCTAATGTCCTCAGTCTGTCCAAAGGGGATATACTAATGTCCTCAGTATGTCCATCCGAAGGGGATATGCTAATGTCCTCAGTATGTCCATCCGAAGGGGATATGCTAATGTCCTCAGTATGTCTGTCCAAAGGGGATATGCTAATGTCCTCAGTCTGTCCAAAGGGGATATGCTAATGTCCTCAGTCTGTCCAAAGGGGATATGCTAATGTCCTCAGTCTGTCTGTCCAAAGGGGATATGCTAATGTCCTCAGTCTGTCTGTCTAAAGGGGATATGCTAATGTCCTCAGTCTGTCCAAAGGGGATATACTAATGTCCTCAGTCTGTCCAAAGGGGATATACCAATGTCCTCAGTCTGTCCAAAGGGGATATGCTAATGTCCTCAGTCTGTCCAAAGGGGATATGCTAATGTCCTCAGTATGTCCATCCGAAGGGGATATGCTAATGTCCTCAGTCTGTCCAAAGGGGATATGCTAATGTCCTCAGTCTGTCCAAAGGGGATATGCTAATGTCCTCAGTCTGTCCAAAGGGGATATGCTAATGTCCTCAGTCTGTCCAAAGGGGATATACTAATGTCCTCAGTCTGTCTGTCCAAAGGGGATATGCTAATGTCCTCAGTCTGTCCATCCGAAGGGGATATGCTAATGTCCTCAGTCTGTCTCTCCAAAGGGGATATGCTAATGTCCTCAGTCTGTCTGTCCAAGGGGATATGCTAATGTCCTCAGTATGTCCATCCAAAGGGGATATGCTAATGTCCTCAGTCTGTCTGTCCAAAGGGGATATGCTAATGTCCTCAGTCTGTCTGTCCAAAGGGGATATGCTAATGTCCTCAGTCTGTCTGTCCAAAGGGGATATGCTAATGTCCTCAGTCTGTCTGTCCAAAGGGGATATGCTAATGTCCTCAGTCTGTCTGTCCAAAGGGGATATGCTAATGTCCTCAGTATGTCCATCCGAAGGGGATATGCTAATGTCCTCAGTATGTCTGTCCAAAGGGGATATGCTAATGTCCTCAGTCTGTCTGTCCAAAGGGGATATGCTAATGTCCTCAGTCTGTCCATCCGAAGGGGATATGCTAATGTCCTCAGTCTGTCTGTCCAAAGGGGATATGCTAATGTCCTCAGTCTGTCCAAAGGGGATATGCTAATGTCCTCAGTATGTCCATCCAAAGTGGATATGCTAATGTCCTCAGTCTGTCTGTCCAAAGGGGATATGCTAATGTCCTCAGTCTGTCCAAAGGGGATATGCTAATGTCCTCAGTCTGTCCAAAGGGGATATGCTAATGTCCTCAGTATGTCCATCCGAAGGGGATATGCTAATGTCCTCAGTCTGTCCAAAGGGGATATGCTAATGTCCTCAGTCTGTCCAAAGGGGATATGCTAATGTCCTCAGTCTGTCCAAAGGGGATATGCTAATGTCCTGTCTGTCTGTCCAAAGGGGATATGCTAATGTCCTGTCTGTCTGTCCAAAGGGGATATGCTAATGTCCTGTCTGTCCATCCGAAGGGGATATGCTAATGTCCTAAGTCTGTCCAAAGGGGATATGCTAATGTCCTCAGTCTGTCCAAAGGGGATATGCTAATGTCCTCAGTCTGTCTGTCCAAAGGGGATATGCTAATGTCCTCAGTCTGTCTGTCTAAAGGGGATATGCTAATGTCCTCAGTCTGTCCAAAGGGGATATACTAATGTCCTCAGTCTGTCCAAAGGGGATATACCAATGTCCTCAGTCTGTCCAAAGGGGATATGCTAATGTCCTCAGTCTGTCCAAAGGGGATATGCTAATGTCCTCAGTATGTCCATCCGAAGGGGATATGCTAATGTCCTCAGTCTGTCCAAAGGGGATATGCTAATGTCCTCAGTCTGTCCAAAGGGGATATGCTAATGTCCTCAGTCTGTCCAAAGGGGATATGCTAATGTCCTCAGTCTGTCTGTCCAAAGGGGATATGCTAATGTCCTCAGTCTGTCTGTCTAAAGGGGATATGCTAATGTCCTCAGTCTGTCCAAAGGGGATATACTAATGTCCTCAGTCTGTCCAAAGGGGATATGCTAATGTCCTCAGTCTGTCCAAAGGGGATATGCTAATGTCCTCAGTCTGTCCAAAGGGGATATGCTAATGTCCTCAGTCTGTCCAAAGGGGATATACTAATGTCCTCAGTCTGTCCAAAGGGGATATGCTAATGTCCTAAGTCTGTCCAAAGGGGATATGCTAATGTCCTCAGTCTGTCCAAAGGGGATATGCTAATGTCCTCAGTCTGTCTGTCCAAAGGGGATATGCTAATGTCCTCAGTCTGTCTGTCTAAAGGGGATATGCTAATGTCCTCAGTCTGTCCAAAGGGGATATACTAATGTCCTCAGTCTGTCCAAAGGGGATATACCAATGTCCTCAGTCTGTCCAAAGGGGATATGCTAATGTCCTCAGTCTGTCCAAAGGGGATATGCTAATGTCCTCAGTATGTCCATCCGAAGGGGATATGCTAATGTCCTCAGTCTGTCCAAAGGGGATATGCTAATGTCCTCAGTCTGTCCAAAGGGGATATGCTAATGTCCTCAGTCTGTCCAAAGGGGATATGCTAATGTCCTCAGTCTGTCTGTCCAAAGGGGATATGCTAATGTCCTCAGTCTGTCTGTCTAAAGGGGATATGCTAATGTCCTCAGTCTGTCCAAAGGGGATATACTAATGTCCTCAGTCTGTCCAAAGGGGATATGCTAATGTCCTCAGTCTGTCCAAAGGGGATATGCTAATGTCCTCAGTCTGTCCAAAGGGGATATGCTAATGTCCTCAGTCTGTCCAAAGGGGATATACTAATGTCCTCAGTCTGTCCAAAGGGGATATGCTAATGTCCTAAGTCTGTCCAAAGGGGATATGCTAATGTCCTCAGTCTGTCCATCCGAAGGGGATATGCTAATGTCCTCAGTCTGTCCAAAGGGGATATGCTAATGTCCTCAGTCTGTCCAAAGGGGATATACTAATGTCCTCAGTCTGTCTGTCCAAAGGGGATATGCTAATGTCCTCAGTCTGTCCATCCGAAGGGGATATGCTAATGTCCTCAGTCTGTCTGTCCAAAGGGGATATGCTAATGTCCTCAGTCTGTCTGTCCAAGGGGATATGCTAATGTCCTCAGTCTGTCTGTCCAAAGGGGATATGCTAATGTCCTCAGTATGTCCATCCAAAGGGGATATGCTAATGTCCTCAGTCTGTCTGTCCAAAGGGGATATGCTAATGTCCTCAGTCTGTCTGTCCAAAGGGGATATGCTAATGTCCTCAGTCTGTCTGTCCAAAGGGGATATGCTAATGTCCTCAGTCTGTCTGTCCAAAGGGGATATGCTAATGTCCTCAGTATGTCCATCCGAAGGGGATATGCTAATGTCCTCAGTATGTCTGTCCAAAGGGGATATGCTAATGTCCTCAGTCTGTCTGTCCAAAGGGGATATGCTAATGTCCTCAGTCTGTCCATCCGAAGGGGATATGCTAATGTCCTCAGTCTGTCTGTCCAAAGGGGATATGCTAATGTCCTCAGTCTGTCCAAAGGGGATATGCTAATGTCCTCAGTATGTCCATCCAAAGTGGATATGCTAATGTCCTCAGTCTGTCTGTCCAAAGGGGATATGCTAATGTCCTCAGTCTGTCCAAAGGGGATATGCTAATGTCCTCAGTCTGTCCAAAGGGGATATGCTAATGTCCTCAGTATGTCCATCCGAAGGGGATATGCTAATGTCCTCAGTCTGTCCAAAGGGGATATGCTAATGTCCTCAGTCTGTCCAAAGGGGATATGCTAATGTCCTCAGTCTGTCCAAAGGGGATATGCTAATGTCCTGTCTGTCTGTCCAAAGGGGATATGCTAATGTCCTGTCTGTCTGTCCAAAGGGGATATGCTAATGTCCTGTCTGTCCATCCGAAGGGGATATGCTAATGTCCTAAGTCTGTCCAAAGGGGATATGCTAATGTCCTCAGTCTGTCCAAAGGGGATATGCTAATGTCCTCAGTCTGTCTGTCCAAAGGGGATATGCTAATGTCCTCAGTCTGTCTGTCTAAAGGGGATATGCTAATGTCCTCAGTCTGTCCAAAGGGGATATACTAATGTCCTCAGTCTGTCCAAAGGGGATATACCAATGTCCTCAGTCTGTCCAAAGGGGATATGCTAATGTCCTCAGTCTGTCCAAAGGGGATATGCTAATGTCCTCAGTATGTCCATCCGAAGGGGATATGCTAATGTCCTAAGTCTGTCCAAAGGGGATATGCTAATGTCCTCAGTCTGTCCAAAGGGGATATGCTAATGTCCTCAGTCTGTCCAAAGGGGATATGCTAATGTCCTCAGTCTGTCCAAAGGGGATATGCTAATGTCCTCAGTCTGTCTGTCCAAAGGGGATATGCTAATGTCCTCAGTCTGTCTGTCTAAAGGGGATATGCTAATGTCCTCAGTCTGTCCAAAGGGGATATACTAATGTCCTCAGTCTGTCCAAAGGGGATATGCTAATGTCCTCAGTCTGTCCAAAGGGGATATGCTAATGTCCTCAGTCTGTCCAAAGGGGATATGCTAATGTCCTCAGTCTGTCCAAAGGGGATATACTAATGTCCTCAGTCTGTCCAAAGGGGATATGCTAATGTCCTAAGTCTGTCCAAAGGGGATATGCTAATGTCCTCAGTCTGTCCAAAGGGGATATGCTAATGTCCTCAGTCTGTCTGTCCAAAGGGGATATGCTAATGTCCTCAGTCTGTCTGTCTAAAGGGGATATGCTAATGTCCTCAGTCTGTCCAAAGGGGATATGCTAATGTCCTCAGTCTGTCTGTCCAAAGGGGATATGCTAATGTCCTCAGTCTGTCCAAAGGGGATATACTAATGTCCTCAGTCTGTCTGTCCAAAGGGGATATGCTAATGTCCTCAGTATGTCCATCCGAAGGGGATATGCTAATGTCCTCAGTATGTCTGTCCAAAGGGGATATGCTAATGTCCTCAGTCTGTCCAAAGGGGATATGCTAATGTCCTCAGTCTGTCCAAAGGGGATATGCTAATGTCCTCAGTCTGTCTGTCCAAAGGGGATATGCTAATGTCCTCAGTCTGTCTGTCTAAAGGGGATATGCTAATGTCCTCAGTCTGTCCAAAGGGGATATACTAATGGCCTCAGTCTGTCCAAAGGGGATATACCAATGTCCTCAGTCTGTCCAAAGGGGATATGCTAATGTCCTCAGTCTGTCCAAAGGGGATATGCTAATGTCCTCAGTATGTCCATCCGAAGGGGATATGCTAATGTCCTCAGTCTGTCCAAAGGGGATATGCTAATGTCCTCAGTCTGTCCAAAGGGGATATGCTAATGTCCTCAGTCTGTCCAAAGGGGATATGCTAATGTCCTCAGTCTGTCCAAAGGGGATATACTAATGTCCTCAGTCTGTCTGTCCAAAGGGGATATGCTAATGTCCTCAGTCTGTCCATCCGAAGGGGATATGCTAATGTCCTCAGTCTGTCTGTCCAAAGGGGATATGCTAATGTCCTCAGTCTGTCTGTCCAAGGGGATATGCTAATGTCCTCAGTCTGTCTGTCCAAAGGGGATATGCTAATGTCCTCAGTATGTCCATCCAAAGGGGATATGCTAATGTCCTCAGTCTGTCTGTCCAAAGGGGATATGCTAATGTCCTCAGTCTGTCTGTCCAAAGGGGATATGCTAATGTCCTCAGTCTGTCTGTCCAAAGGGGATATGCTAATGTCCTCAGTCTGTCTGTCCAAAGGGGATATGCTAATGTCCTCAGTATGTCCATCCGAAGGGGATATGCTAATGTCCTCAGTATGTCTGTCCAAAGGGGATATGCTAATGTCCTCAGTCTGTCTGTCCAAAGGGGATATGCTAATGTCCTCAGTCTGTCCATCCGAAGGGGATATGCTAATGTCCTCAGTCTGTCTGTCCAAAGGGGATATGCTAATGTCCTCAGTCTGTCCAAAGGGGATATGCTAATGTCCTCAGTATGTCCATCCAAAGTGGATATGCTAATGTCCTCAGTCTGTCTGTCCAAAGGGGATATGCTAATGTCCTCAGTCTGTCCAAAGGGGATATGCTAATGTCCTCAGTCTGTCCAAAGGGGATATGCTAATGTCCTCAGTATGTCCATCCGAAGGGGATATGCTAATGTCCTCAGTCTGTCCAAAGGGGATATGCTAATGTCCTCAGTCTGTCCAAAGGGGATATGCTAATGTCCTCAGTCTGTCCAAAGGGGATATGCTAATGTCCTGTCTGTCTGTCCAAAGGGGATATGCTAATGTCCTGTCTGTCTGTCCAAAGGGGATATGCTAATGTCCTGTCTGTCCATCCGAAGGGGATATGCTAATGTCCTCAGTATGTCTGTCCAAAGGGGATATGCTAATGTCCTCAGTCTGTCCAAAGGGGATATGCTAATGTCCTCAGTCTGTCTGTCCAAAGGGGATATGCTAATGTCCTCAGTCTGTCTGTCTAAAGGGGATATGCTAATGTCCTCAGTCTGTCCAAAGGGGATATACTAATGTCCTCAGTCTGTCCAAAGGGGATATACCAATGTCCTCAGTCTGTCCAAAGGGGATATGCTAATGTCCTCAGTCTGTCCAAAGGGGATATGCTAATGTCCTCAGTCTGTCCATCCGAAGGGGATATGCTAATGTCCTCAGTCTGTCCAAAGGGGATATGCTAATGTCCTCAGTCTGTCCAAAGGGGATATGCTAATGTCCTCAGTCTGTCCAAAGGGGATATGCTAATGTCCTCAGTCTGTCTGTCCAAAGGGGATATGCTAATGTCCTCAGTCTGTCTGTCTAAAGGGGATATGCTAATGTCCTCAGTCTGTCCAAAGGGGATATACTAATGTCCTCAGTCTGTCCAAAGGGGATATGCTAATGTCCTCAGTCTGTCCAAAGGGGATATGCTAATGTCCTCAGTCTGTCCAAAGGGGATATGCTAATGTCCTCAGTCTGTCCAAAGGGGATATACTAATGTCCTCAGTCTGTCCAAAGGGGATATGCTAATGTCCTAAGTCTGTCCAAAGGGGATATGCTAATGTCCTCAGTCTGTCCAAAGGGGATATGCTAATGTCCTCAGTCTGTCTGTCCAAAGGGGATATGCTAATGTCCTCAGTCTGTCTGTCTAAAGGGGATATGCTAATGTCCTCAGTCTGTCCAAAGGGGATATACTAATGTCCTCAGTCTGTCCAAAGGGGATATACCAATGTCCTCAGTCTGTCCAAAGGGGATATGCTAATGTCCTCAGTCTGTCCAAAGGGGATATGCTAATGTCCTCAGTATGTCCATCCGAAGGGGATATGCTAATGTCCTCAGTCTGTCCAAAGGGGATATGCTAATGTCCTCAGTCTGTCCAAAGGGGATATGCTAATGTCCTCAGTCTGTCCAAAGGGGATATGCTAATGTCCTCAGTCTGTCCAAAGGGGATATACTAATGTCCTCAGTCTGTCTGTCCAAAGGGGATATGCTAATGTCCTCAGTATGTCCATCCGAAGGGGATATGCTAATGTCCTCAGTATGTCTGTCCAAAGGGGATATGCTAATGTCCTCAGTCTGTCCAAAGGGGATATGCTAATGTCCTCAGTCTGTCCAAAGGGGATATGCTAATGTCCTCAGTCTGTCTGTCCAAAGGGGATATGCTAATGTCCTCAGTCTGTCTGTCTAAAGGGGATATGCTAATGTCCTCAGTCTGTCCAAAGGGGATATACTAATGTCCTCAGTCTGTCCAAAGGGGATATACCAATGTCCTCAGTCTGTCCAAAGGGGATATGCTAATGTCCTCAGTCTGTCCAAAGGGGATATGCTAATGTCCTCAGTATGTCCATCCGAAGGGGATATGCTAATGTCCTCAGTCTGTCCAAAGGGGATATGCTAATGTCCTCAGTCTGTCCAAAGGGGATATGCTAATGTCCTCAGTCTGTCCAAAGGGGATATGCTAATGTCCTCAGTCTGTCCAAAGGGGATATACTAATGTCCTCAGTCTGTCTGTCCAAAGGGGATATGCTAATGTCCTCAGTCTGTCCATCCGAAGGGGATATGCTAATGTCCTCAGTCTGTCTGTCCAAAGGGGATATGCTAATGTCCTCAGTCTGTCTGTCCAAAGGGGATATGCTAATGTCCTCAGTCTGTCTGTCCAAGGGGATATGCTAATGTCCTCAGTCTGTCTGTCCAAAGGGGATATGCTAATGTCCTCAGTATGTCCATCCAAAGGGGATATGCTAATGTCCTGTCTGTCTGTCCAAAGGGGATATGCTAATGTCCTGTCTGTCCATCCAAAGGGGATATGCTAATGTCCTCAGTCTGTCTGTCCAAAGGGGATATGCTAATGTCCTCAGTCTGTCTGTCCAAAGGGGATATGCTAATGTCCTCAGTCTGTCTGTCCAAAGGGGATATGCTAATGTCCTGTCTGTCTGTCCAAAGGGGATATGCTAATGTCCTGTCTGTCTGTCCAAAGGGGATATGCTAATGTCCTGTCTTTCCATCCGAAGGGGATATGCTAATGTCCTCAGTCTGTCCAAAGGGGATATGCTAATGTCCTCAGTCTGTCCAAAGGGGATATGCTAATGTCCTCAGTCTGTCCAAATGGGATATGCTAATGTCCTCAGTCTGTCTGTCCAAAGGGGATATGCTAATGTCCTCAGTATGTCCATCCGAAGGGGATATGCTAATGTCCTCAGTATGTCTGTCCAAAGGGGATATGCTAATGTCCTCAGTCTGTCCAAAGGGGATATGCTAATGTCCTCAGTCTGTCTGTCCAAAGGGGATATGCTAATGTCCTCAGTCTGTCTGTCCAAAGGGGATATGCTAATGTCCTCAGTCTGTCCAAAGGGGATATACTAATGTCCTCAGTCTGTCTGTCCAAAGGGGATATGCTAATGTCCTCAGTATGTCCATCCGAAGGGGATATGCTAATGTCCTCAGTATGTCTGTCCAAAGGGGATATGCTAATGTCCTCAGTCTGTCCAAAGGGGATATGCTAATGTCCTCAGTCTGTCCAAAGGGGATATGCTAATGTCCTCAGTCTGTCTGTCCAAAGGGGATATGCTAATGTCCTCAGTCTGTCTGTCTAAAGGGGATATGCTAATGTCCTCAGTCTGTCCAAAGGGGATATACTAATGTCCTCAGTCTGTCCAAAGGGGATATACCAATGTCCTCAGTCTGTCCAAAGGGGATATGCTAATGTCCTCAGTCTGTCCAAAGGGGATATGCTAATGTCCTCAGTATGTCCATCCGAAGGGGATATGCTAATGTCCTCAGTCTGTCCAAAGGGGATATGCTAATGTCCTCAGTCTGTCCAAAGGGGATATGCTAATGTCCTCAGTCTGTCCAAAGGGGATATGCTAATGTCCTCAGTCTGTCCAAAGGGGATATACTAATGTCCTCAGTCTGTCTGTCCAAAGGGGATATGCTAATGTCCTCAGTCTGTCCATCCGAAGGGGATATGCTAATGTCCTCAGTCTGTCTGTCCAAAGGGGATATGCTAATGTCCTCAGTCTGTCTGTCCAAAGGGGATATGCTAATGTCCTCAGTCTGTCTGTCCAAGGGGATATGCTAATGTCCTCAGTCTGTCTGTCCAAAGGGGATATGCTAATGTCCTCAGTATGTCCATCCAAAGGGGATATGCTAATGTCCTGTCTGTCTGTCCAAAGGGGATATGCTAATGTCCTGTCTGTCCATCCAAAGGGGATATGCTAATGTCCTCAGTCTGTCTGTCCAAAGGGGATATGCTAATGTCCTCAGTCTGTCTGTCCAAAGGGGATATGCTAATGTCCTCAGTCTGTCTGTCCAAAGGGGATATGCTAATGTCCTGTCTGTCTGTCCAAAGGGGATATGCTAATGTCCTGTCTGTCTGTCCAAAGGGGATATGCTAATGTCCTGTCTTTCCATCCGAAGGGGATATGCTAATGTCCTCAGTCTGTCCAAAGGGGATATGCTAATGTCCTCAGTCTGTCCAAAGGGGATATGCTAATGTCCTCAGTCTGTCCAAATGGGATATGCTAATGTCCTCAGTCTGTCTGTCCAAAGGGGATATGCTAATGTCCTCAGTATGTCCATCCGAAGGGGATATGCTAATGTCCTCAGTATGTCTGTCCAAAGGGGATATGCTAATGTCCTCAGTCTGTCCAAAGGGGATATGCTAATGTCCTCAGTCTGTCTGTCCAAAGGGGATATGCTAATGTCCTCAGTCTGTCTGTCCAAAGGGGATATGCTAATGTCCTCAGTCTGTCCAAAGGGGATATACTAATGTCCTCAGTCTGTCTGTCCAAAGGGGATATGCTAATGTCCTCAGTATGTCCATCCGAAGGGGATATGCTAATGTCCTCAGTATGTCTGTCCAAAGGGGATATGCTAATGTCCTCAGTCTGTCCAAAGGGGATATGCTAATGTCCTCAGTCTGTCCAAAGGGGATATGCTAATGTCCTCAGTCTGTCTGTCCAAAGGGGATATGCTAATGTCCTCAGTCTGTCTGTCTAAAGGGGATATGCTAATGTCCTCAGTCTGTCCAAAGGGGATATACTAATGTCCTCAGTCTGTCCAAAGGGGATATACCAATGTCCTCAGTCTGTCCAAAGGGGATATGCTAATGTCCTCAGTCTGTCCAAAGGGGATATGCTAATGTCCTCAGTATGTCCATCCGAAGGGGATATGCTAATGTCCTCAGTCTGTCCAAAGGGGATATGCTAATGTCCTCAGTCTGTCCAAAGGGGATATGCTAATGTCCTCAGTCTGTCCAAAGGGGATATGCTAATGTCCTCAGTCTGTCCAAAGGGGATATACTAATGTCCTCAGTCTGTCTGTCCAAAGGGGATATGCTAATGTCCTCAGTCTGTCCATCCGAAGGGGATATGCTAATGTCCTCAGTCTGTCTGTCCAAAGGGGATATGCTAATGTCCTCAGTCTGTCTGTCCAAAGGGGATATGCTAATGTCCTCAGTCTGTCTGTCCAAGGGGATATGCTAATGTCCTCAGTCTGTCTGTCCAAAGGGGATATGCTAATGTCCTCAGTATGTCCATCCAAAGGGGATATGCTAATGTCCTGTCTGTCTGTCCAAAGGGGATATGCTAATGTCCTGTCTGTCCATCCAAAGGGGATATGCTAATGTCCTCAGTCTGTCTGTCCAAAGGGGATATGCTAATGTCCTCAGTCTGTCTGTCCAAAGGGGATATGCTAATGTCCTCAGTCTGTCTGTCCAAAGGGGATATGCTAATGTCCTGTCTGTCTGTCCAAAGGGGATATGCTAATGTCCTGTCTGTCTGTCCAAAGGGGATATGCTATTGTCCTGTCTTTCCATCCGAAGGGGATATGCTAATGTCCTCAGTCTGTCCAAAGGGGATATGCTTATGTCCTCAGTCTGTCCAAAGGGGATATGCTAATGTCCTCAGTCTGTCCAAATGGGATATGCTAATGTCCTCAGTCTGTCTGTCCAAAGGGGATATGCTAATGTCCTCAGTATGTCCATCCGAAGGGGATATGCTAATGTCCTCAGTATGTCTGTCCAAAGGGGATATGCTAATGTCCTCAGTCTGTCCAAAGGGGATATGCTAATGTCCTCAGTCTGTCTGTCCAAAGGGGATATGCTAATGTCCTCAGTCTGTCCATCCGAAGGGGATATGCTAATGTCCTCAGTCTGTCTGTCCAAAGGGGATATGCTAATGTCCTCAGTCTGTCCAAAGGGGATATGCTAATGTCCTCAGTCTGTCCAAAGGGGATATGCTAATGTCCTCAGTCTGTCTGTCCAAAGGGGATATGCTAATGTCCTCCGTCTGTCCAAAGGGGATATGCTAATGTCCTCAGTCTGTCTAAAGGGGATATGCTAATGTCCTCAGTATGTCTGTCCAAAGGGGATATGCTAATGTCCTCAGTCTGTCCAAAGGGGATATGCTAATGTCCTCAGTCTGTACAAAGGGGATATGCTAATGTCCTCAGTATGTCCATCCGAAGGGGATATGCTAATGTCCTCAGTCTGTCCAAAGGGGATATGCTAATGTCCTCGGTCTGTCTGTCCAAAGGGGATATGCTAATGTCCTCAGTCTGTCCATCCGAAGGGGATATGCTAATGTCCTCAGTATGTCTGTCCAAAGGGGATATGCTAATGTCCTCAGTCTGTCCAAAGGGGATATGCTAATGTCCTCAGTCTGTCTGTCCAAAGGGGATATGCTAATGTCCTCAGTCTGTCTGTCCAAAGGGGATATGCTAATGTCCTCAGTCTGTCTGTCCAAAGGAGATATGCTAATGTCCTCAGTCTGTCTGTCCAAAGGGGATATGCTAATGTCCTCAGTCTGTCTGTCCAAAGGGGATATGCTAATGCCCACAGTCTGTCTGTCCAAAGGGGATATGCTAATGTCCTCAGTCTGTCTGTCCAAAGGGGATATGCTAATGTCCTCAGTCTGTCTGTCCAAAGGGGATATGCTAATGTCCTCAGTATGTCCATCCAAAGGGGATATGCTAATGTCCTGTCTGTCTGTCCAAAGGGGATATGCTAATGTCCTGTCTGTCCATCCAAAGGGGATATGCTAATGTCCTCAGTCTGTCTGTCCAAAGGGGATATGATAATGTCCTCAGTCTGTCTGTCCAAAGGGGATATGCTAATGTCCTCAGTCTGTCTGTCCAAAGGGGATATGCTAATGTCCTGTCTGTCTGTCCAAAGGGGATATGCTAATGTCCTGTCTGTCCATCCAAAGGAAATATGCTAATGTCCTCAGTCTGTCTGTCCGAAGGGGATATGCTAATGTCCTCAGTATGTCCATCCAAAGATGATATACTAATGTCCTCAGTCTGTCTGTCCAAAGGGGATATGCTAATGTCCTCAGTCTGTCTGTTCAAAGGGGATATACTAATGTCCTGTCTGTCCATCCAAAGGGGATAAGCTAATGTCCTCAGTCTGTCTGTTCAAAGGGGATATACTAATGTCCTGTCTGTCCATCCAAAGGGGATAAGCTAATGTCCTCAGTCTGCATCCAAAGGGGATATGCTAATGTCCTCAGTATGTCCATCCAAAGGGGATATATAGAATCTATCATCCCTCTATGATGTAGACTGTGAATATCAGTTTGCTTGTTATTTCTTGAATTTATCTCTCAATTAATGCACCTGTATCACAATTGCACCTACAGATTTTCCTTAGTATGAGATAATTGAATACTGTATAATAATAACAAAGCTATATTCTGTTCTTGATATAATTTTATCAATCATCATCTTCATTATAAAATATGGACAATTCACTAACAGACATCCTAATACAAGATCTACACCAGTCAGCTGTAGCAGATCAACACCAGTCAGCTGTACCAGATCAACACCAGTCAGCTGTACCAGATCTACACCGGTCAGCTCTACCTGATCATCAGTCAGCTGTACCAGATCTACACCGGTCAGCTGTACCTGATCATCAGTCAGCTGTACCAGATCATCACCGGTCAGCTGTACTAGGTCATCAGTCAGCTGTACCAGATCTACACCGGTCAGCTGTACCAGGTCATCAGTCAGCTGTACCAGATCTACACCAGTCAGCTGTACCAGATCTACATCAGTCAGCTGTACCAGATCATCAGTCAGCTGTACCAGATCATCAGTCAGCTGTACCAGATCTACATCAGTCAGCTGTATCAGATCTACACCAGTCAGCTGTACCAGATCTACACCAGTCAGCTGTACCAGATCTACACCGGTCAGTTGTACCAGATCTACACCGGTCAGCTGTACCAGATCTACACCGGTCAGCTGTACCAGATCTACACCAGTCAGTTGTACCAGATCTACACCAGTCAGCTGTACCAGATCTACACCAGTCAGCTGTACCAGATCATCAGTCAGCTGTACCAGATCAACTCTTTATTGACTTCAGGTTCTGCACTGTCCCACATCTCTGTCACCACATCCTATTAGCTGTCTTCTACAGGAGCAGGCCAGTCCAGTAATACAGACTGAATAAAAAAGAAAGAGAATCGTTTGATGAAGGTAAAGTACAGTTACTGACTCATGTAAAGACAAAGTATTTTATGCAGAAATAATGTGTAAGGTAGCATACACCCTTACCTCTAACACAAATCACAGGTATAATGTGTAAGGTAGCATACACCCTTACCTCTAACACAAATCACAGGTATAATGTGTAAGGTAGCATACACCCTTAACTCTAACACAAATCACAGGTATAATGTGTAAGGTTGTATATTACCTTAACTCTAACACAAATTACAGGTATAACGTGTAAGGTAGCATACAACCTTACCTCTAACACAAATCACAGGTATAATGTGTAAGGTAGCATACACCCTTACCTCTAACAGAAATCACAGGTATAATGTGTAAGGTAGCATACACCCTTAACTCTAACACAAATCACAGGTATAATGTGTAAGGTTGTATATTACCTTAACTCTAACACAAATCACAAGTATAATGTGTAAGGTAGCATACACCCTTACCTCTAACACAAATCACAGGTATAATGTGTAAGGTAGCATACACCCTTACCTCTTACACAAATCACAGATATAATGTGTAAGGTAGCATACACCCTTACCTCTTACACAAATCACAGGTATAATGTGTAAGGAAGCATACACCCTTATCTCTAACACAAATCACAGGTATAATGTGTAAGGTAGCATACACCCTTACCTCTTACACAAATCACAGATATAATGTGTAAGGTAGCATACATCCTTAACTCTAACACAAATCACAGGTATAATGTGTAAGGTAGCATACACCCTTACCTCTTACACAAATCACAGATATAATGTGTAAGGTAGCATACATCCTTAACTCTAACACAAATCACAGGTATAATGTGTAAGGTAGCATACACCCTTACCTCTTACACAAATCACAGGTATAATGTGTAAGGAAGCATACACCCTTATCTCTAACACAAATCACAGGTATAATGTGTAAGGTAGCATACAACCTTAACTCTAACACAAATCACAGGTATAATGTGTAAGGTAGCATACACCCTTAACTCTAACACAAATCACAGGTATAATGTGTTAGGTAGTATATAACCTTAACTCTATCACAAATCACAGGTATAATGTGTTAGGTAGTATACATCCTTAACTCTAACACAAATCACAGGTATAATGTGTAAGGTAGTATACAACCTTAACTCTAACACAAATCACCGGTATAATGTGTAAGGTAGTATACAACCTTAACTCTAACACAAATCACAGGTATAACGTGTAAGGTAGTACACAACACAAATCACAGGTATAATGAATAAGGTAGCATACAACCTTAACTCTAACACAAATTACAGGTATAATGTGTTAGGTAGTATACATCCTTAATTCTACCACAAATCACAGCTATAATGTGTAAGGTAGCATACAGCCTTGACTCTAACACTAAGGTATACACTGTAATAAGTTAGGACCTATGTCACTAAGACAGGCATGTTTACTTACCAGTACATCTAGCTGAAGGATATCGCACTCCACCCCTGTCAGGGTGCTCATGTTGGGCGTGGTCCGACCGAAGTCCCCATGAACAAACTCTTTTATATATCTGTCACTGTCAAGGGTTCAACTTTCATCAGTCATTTCAGTTTCAGGCAGTTATGCAGTAATTTCTAGAAAAAGTTGACAGACGAACGACAGACACTGCAGTATGGCATAAGCTCACCGTTCCTTCAAACCAGGGGAGCTACGGTAATAAATCATTATGTTCAAAGAAATTTGAAATCAACAAAATAATATTGTATATATATAGAAAACGGAGTCAGTGCCACAGTTGTTTTCTATGTTGACAGTAAACATATGCTGATGTTTGTTTACTCATCAATATAAAACAAGGAGTGCCAGTGATTAAGGACAGGATGAAAGAGTAGATTGTCAAGGATACGTTCCAGCTTGTGTTTCAAGGTTAAGTTTGAAGTGGTAGTCATCAATCCTCTCCGCAGACATTGTGTACACAGTTCTCTCCCTTGTGGCCAACGGACGTCTGACAAGGACAAGACAAAAATACATCTGTATAAAAATGACTTGGTGTATTAACTGACCTTTAGGAAATTTTTGCTTATTGTGTAAACAACATGTAAAGCCTTGAAATAAATGTCATACAACATTACCTCATCACCAGTTAAAATTACCATGAAATTAAGACCATCCATCATGACATGATGTAACCTAAAGATAAACTTTAATGTTTTTTTCTTATCATCAATGACATAGAAGACAAATTTACATGACCTTATGACACTTTTTACAAACAAAACTCTCATTTCATTCTGATTCAATATCATGTTTATCACATGGGCTAATTAAGTGTAGTTTGACGCTGTCTATTTTACCTGTGTAGGACCCGGATTGGAGTTTTCTGTTGTAACACAACATTCTGTAAACACAAACATAAAATTACGATTTCCTTTACAAACATCGTCCTGGGAAGGTTAACAATATCAAATCTTATATGCTTATATAGAAAAAATTAAAATATTAATCCTTCAGTAAGATATAAATCTATGAGACACATCTACAACACATACTACTGTGAGATGAAACATTAAGACACATACAATAAAATCTCACTTACTCAAACTCGTGGGGACCTGATCAATAGTTTGAGAAAAAAAACATGATATTCGAGTAATCTGAGGTTGGTTGAATATGTTCGGACTCAGTCAGGACCAAACAAACTGTTTGACGACTGAGGGGTATTTGAGTAAACTGGGTTGGAGTAAGTGGGGTTTTACTGTTTATTTGAGCCAACCATCTATGAGAGACACATTATATGAGACACGAGACACACATTTTTGAGCCAACCATCTATGAGAGACACATTATATGAGACACGAGACACACATTTTTTAGCCAACCATCTATGAGAGACACATTATATGAGACACACAAGCATGAGATACACATCTCTGAGATATACAGTTGAACTTCCTTATCTTGAACTTGTACAGTGGACTCCACTTAATATCCAACCTGTTAATATCACATTCCTCTTTATATCAAGTTTTTCCCAAGCACCATTTTTCTCTCTATATAATCAATGTAATTTTACTTGGTTAATATCATGTGTTTTGAGGTGAATTCCTCTTAATATCAGGTTTTATTTTTAACAAATTGCATAAAATATCCAGAAAATGATGTCATTTCCATCGATTTCAGATACAACTTGAACAAAATGTTGCATAGAAAATAAAGAATAACCCCAAAAATGATTTTTAATTGAAATAATGTTATCTATATATTGAAACATCTTCATATGTACATTGAATAGCTTACTTTTAGTTATGGAGATTGGAAATGCACTAGATTTAGTTGAAAAACATGTTTCTCCTACTTTCACATTCCTGTTAATATCATGTTTTCGTCTGACAAATGCAACATGATATAAAGAGGAGTGCACTGAATAACTGTTTATTTTGAAGTATTTTGTCGGTTTATTTTGAAGTATTTTGTTGGTTTAATTTGAAGTATTTTGTCGGTTTATTTTGAAGTATTTTGTCGGTTTATTTTGAAGTATTTTGTTGGTTTAATTTGAAGTATTTTGTCGGTTTATTTTGAAGTATTTTGTCGGTTTAATTTGAAGTATTTTGTCGGTTTATTTTGAAGTATTTTGTCGGTTTAATTTGAAGTATTTTGTCGGTTTAATTTGAAGTATTTTGTCGGTTTATTTTGAAGTATTTTGTTGGTTTAATTTGAAGTATTTTGTCGGTTTATTTTGAAGTATTTTGTCGGTTTAATTTGAAGTATTTTGTTGGTTTAATTTGAAGTATTTTGTCGGTTTATTTTGAAGTATTTTGTCGGTTTAATTTGAAGTATTTTGTCGGTTTAATTTGAAGTATTTTGTCGGTTTATTTTGAAGTATTTTGTCGGTTTAATTTGAAGTATTTTGTCGGTTTAATTTGAAGTATTTTGTCGGTTTATTTTGAAGTATTTTGTCGGTTTAATTTGAAGTATTTTGTCGGTTTAATTTGAAGTATTTTGTCGGTTTAATTTGAAGTATTTTGTCGGTTTATTTTGAAGTATTTTGTCGGTTTATTTTGAAGTATTTTGTCGGTTTAATTTGAAGTATTTTGTCGGTTTAATTTGAAGTATTTTGTTGGTTTTTTTTAAGTATTTTGTCGGTTTATTTTGAAGTATTTTGTCGGTCCCGGCTAAGCTTTGCAATAGCATTTAACCTCAGGAAACTAGAATACTCGGTTAGCTCGAAGTTTTACCATGATCCTGTTGACCTCGAGAAAACGAAATTCGACTGAACATAAGAAGACACAAAATGAAGTATTTTGTCGGTTTAATTTGAAGTATTTTGTCGGTTTATTTTGAAGTATTTTGTCGGTTTAATTTGAAGTATTTTGTCGGTTTAATTTGAAGTATTTTGTCGGTTTAATTTGAAGTATTTTGTCGGTTTATTTTGAAGTATTTTGTCGGTTTAATTTGAAGTATTTTGTCGGTTTAATTTGAAGTATTTTGTCGGTTTAATTTGAAGTATTTTGTCGGTTTATTTTGAAGTATTTTGTCGGTTTAATTTGAAGTATTTTGTCGGTTTATTTTGAAGTATTTTGTCGGTCCCGGCTAAGCTTTGCAATAGCATTTAACCTTAGGAAACTAGAATACTCGGTTAGCTCGAAGTTTTACCATGATCCTGTTGACCTCGAGAAAACGAAATTCGACTGAACATAAGAAGACACAAAATGAAACTTGATTCCTTACTGTCATACAACTGATCTCCTCTAGTTTGTCCTGTGGTAACACTGCAGCACTCCAACACAGGGCCGAGTACGTCTTCGTCTTCTCCATCTCTCCCTCCTTAAGGTTGTTCGTTGCTTCTCTTCAATATCAATCATAGAACATACAGCAAAATATTTACTTTCATTTTTGGGAACTGATCAATGAAGGAATTTTCATTTAATAAGATGAACTAGATCCTGGTTATTTGTTTTAGGAGGCTAGAGAGCAATTATTTATCGTGGACAATTATTATTGTACATAGTTACACATCTGTGATTACCTATACAGATGGTCAAACCGATACTAGACTCAGACCTACAGACAGGGGCCCAAACAGGTAAAGGACACCTACCTACAGACAGGGGCCCAAACAAATACTGGACCTGGACTATAACACAAGGTTCTAACAGACACTGGACCTGGACTATAACACAAGGTTCTAACAGTAAACTTACTTGATAACGATCTGTAAATCTCTCACTTGTACCTCCGAGGACGCAGCATTGATTTCCTACAAAGATAAAGTATTTGTCTTTTCACATTTCATTAGTTGTCTTACTTCAAGCTAGCTAATATATCACACTGATGTAGTATCCATTAAAAACAATACATCTTTATACCAGTAAGATATTTTCTCAATATGTGAATTTGATGGTGTGATAAACATGTAAATAATACTTTGTTATTACATTTGTTTCTTTGAGGATATGTTATTTTTCTAATTAGTTTTTTTACCATGGAATGCGACAAATGACAAAACAATGAATGGTTCAGCTACCATACATTTTGTTAGTCATCTACACACTAAGGAAGACAAAATTAATGTTATATAAATATTCATTATACATAATAAATTTTTGTTTTATAAATATTCATTATACATAATAAATTTTTGTTTTATAAATATTCATTATACATAATCAGTTTTTTTTATGTCAATATTAATTATGTAGTCAAACTTAAGAAGTTGTGTTAGTCATTTTTATGTATACTTATCTGTCTGTCTTTCCAAAATTTATTTTACCCGGTAAATTTAATGATCATTAAAGTCTTATTATAGAATTCATGCTGTTAGTAAAACTGATAACACCTGATTCAGAAGCCTTGTTTTATTGTTCCACACACTTCAGATATGTGCTATAATCATGATTTTGCCCATTAGAGTTCCTGTATTCTGTTTGTGGTTGCACTATTTTATTGATGCACCAATCTCTTAAAATCTGATGAAATGTTAAAACTCGGTTTATATGTTTAACATACAATACTTTGGGGAATTCCACACGGAGTCCGCACATTGCCATTGCGACTCATGTTGGGACATTTGTAGGTGAAAGATCATAACACTGGACCAACCTGAATACAGTATTTACCTTTTGTATACTTTTTACAGCTGCCTTAGAAAATGTCACTTTATGAGGATCTAACAACTCCACAACAAATGGCCGACCTGAAAGAAAACAATCTTCATTATTTTAAATATTGACCTTTCCTGAAAAGTAAAGGGAGGCAACCAGACATGTGGTTTCACCATCAACACAGAACTGCCAGTTTACCAACATACACTATAAAGAGCTACAACAAAGGTTGCTGTCGCTGGGGCTCGAACCCGCGACCCTTGGCTCTCCAGCCCAATGCTCTACCCACTGAGCTAAAGGGAAATTCCCTACAGCTCACGCCAGCAAGGCAATCTAATCAATGCACATCTTTTACACTATTCCCCCCTTTTTCTAAATCTCCAACCAAGGTTCTTTGACTCCCTGCTTCTACTTCCTTAAAACAGGAAGGGTCATCGGCACCAGCTTGTAATAGGACGAGGAAAAGTGATAAAGATAGTGCCATCGCTGGGACTCGAACCCGCAACCCCTGGCTCTCCAGTCTGATGCTCTACGGACGGAGCTAAAGGGAAATTCCCTACAGCTTGCGTTTGTAAGGCAACCTAATCAATTCACATCTTAAACATAGGTATAATAATTCTCTTTAAGTCAGATACAATGTTATATATATATACAACCCTCTGTCTGATGTCACTGACCTGTGCCAAGCATGAGAACGTCCACATCTTCTCGCCCAGACGCTGAGAATTTAGAGTCTGTAAAAACAGCATACAGAGATCAGTGTGAGATTCTATTTATCATATACAGGGATCAGTGTGAGATTGTATTTATCACATACAGGAATCAGTGTAAAATTCTATTTATCATATACAGGGATCAGTGTAAGATTTTATTTATCACATACAGGGATCAGTGTAAGATTTTATTTATCATATACAGGGATCAGTGTAAGATTCTATTTATCACATTCAGGGATCAGTGTCAGATTCTATTTATCACATACAGGGATCAGTGTAAGATTCTATTTCTCACATTCAGGGATCAGTGTCAGATTCTATTTATCACATACAGGGATCAGTGTTAGATTGTATTTATCACATTCAGGGATCAGTGTTAGATTGTATTTATCACATTCAGGGATCAGTGTAAGATTCTATTTATCACATACAGGGATCAGTGTTAGATTCTATTTATCACATTCAGGGATCAGTGTGAGATTCTATTTATCACATTCAGGGATCAGTGTCAGATTCTATTTATCACATACAGGGATCAGTGTTAGATTCTATTTATCACATTCAGGGATCAGTGTGAGATTCTATTTCTCACATACAGGGATCAGTGTTAGATTGTATTTATCACATACAGGGATCAGTGTAAGATTCTATTTATCACATAACTCATATTCATGAAATGATACACCAAAACTCTCAAATTCGGCAAATTTCTACTTTGACGGTAAATTTCACTACAGAGAAAATCATGATATCATAAAAATGTCATTTATTTATGACGTCATATTAGTGTTATTACACATCTTTAATATCATATTTATGACATGCCATTTTGCCAAGACAGAACAGGTCAGTTATGTGATTAATTTATATAAAGCACTTCATACAAATATCTTCTTTAATACCTAAATACTTCAGTCACTTTTGGGGAAAGTGATACTTTGAACATTTTGTTTGAATCATGTTATTTTACACAAAGATGTTAATTCAAATAGACATACCAACACATATTACCTTAATTCATCAAGAACAGAAAAAATACCTGAGTGATTGAAATATTTCTTCAGATGGTTACAGATCCTTTCCTCAACAGACGACTCACTCTTACGTTTCCCGTCCACAAACCATGGCGTCTGACTCAGGGAGCGGCTGTACTTATTATACCTTCCTGTAAACATAAAAAAATGACTGGGGTTTCACGATTTACCCTTGAACATAGATCCCTAGTGGTTGTCAAAGTGTAGAGGTGTATATTTAGTAGTGTTCCACATTTCTTCAAAATACAAATTTGCGTTTATGTACTACAAGCAAGTTGCAAGATGAAGAGGTTTTAACGTAGTACAGTTACCTCATTATTAGCACATGAACAGTAGCTATGTTTATGCATAAATAAGCAGACTTAACATATTTGGTTTGTGCTGTGTAGTCTGTTACTGGGTTGCTGTAGGTGTAGGGCGTGGAAACGTGGCTCTAACTATACCGTTGCTAGGCCTAATGGTTAGTTGGTAACCGTTTCGGTAGGCTATGGTATATATTTGGGCCATTGGGCATAAGGGGCCGTGATTATGACCCAGTATGGCTTTAATATAGAGCCATTGTTTCACCTATTTGGTGTTTTTGTATGGATGCGGTTGTCCTCCGTTATACGTTTGTTGTTGTTGGTGAGAAGGGACGGAGGTTAAACTCATATTTGACATGACACTGGTGGGAGTGGTGTCAGTACTGAACACGGACTGAACAGGAGTGTCAAGGTGAAACAATATAAATGACTGATAGAAAAGACACCTGGTAGTCCAAATTGCGTGGGTACCTAGCTGATTCACTATATATAACATGACCAGTCAGGTTATAAATAGTCTTCCTGTAAACATACCATAGTCCTACATACACTTATAATACCATGGTGGCTACTCAAACATCCGCAGTATAAATACACTACTGATTTACCAGGAATTCACAATCAATGGTGGCTCATTTCCTTGATTCTCTATCTGAAAAGTCCTATTAACAGCCAGGGTCATTTAAGGACATGTCAGGTTTTGGAGGTGGAGGAAAGCCGGGGTATCCGGAGAAAAACCACTGACCTATCGTCAGAACCTGGCAACTGCCCCATGTGGGTTTTAAACTCGCAACCCAGAGGTGGAGGGCTAGCGGTATAATGTCAGGACACCTTAACCACTTGGCCTCCGCGGCACAAAGGTGGAGGGCTAATGGTAGAATGTCAGGACACCTTAACCACTTGGCCTCCGTGAACCAGAGGTGGAGGGCTATGGGTTGAATGTCAGGACACTACCACTTGGCCAACGCAGCCCCTCTATTTGAAAAATGTCCATGAAATATAAAATGTACTATAAATCTCCTGTTCCTTTTGATTTTTATAACGCTACCTGAAAACTGTACCATTAGAATTTATATTTTCTTTATAAATATTTTTCTCAGATATGACAATATAAGTATAAAGAAATGAATCACAGACTGCTCCCCTTGGCAAATGTGTACATTAAGTTTGTACAGAGGGTATACCTACCAGCAATATACAACGGTTCCCGTGTACAGCGAATCTCGTCACACTCACATATTTCTTTAGGTGTGGTTGGGGGAATCTGGAACGCCCTGTCAAAGATAATTCTGATTAATATGATAAAGGCAAAGCCTTAAAAGAGTGTAGCTTTAGTAAATTGCTGATATTTACTGAGAGTTATTCAAGTAGACTGGTTCAAAAAGATATACATTTTCAAAAATTTGAAGTCGGCACGTCGAAAAATGATCCAGCTTTTCAAGCAACGACAGAGATAAATGCAACAGATATCAGCTGAAAGATATTCCGGTTATTTTCAACATTCCGGTAATAACCGATAAAAGCTAAGTGTGACGTAACATAATTGAGTGATGTAACGTAATTGTGTGACCTGTTTCCGGTTTCCCCACTGGAAGCCTACTTCAGGACGAAAAAAAATCAAAGGCACAGGGCAAGAACAAGGGGAAACAACTCTGTTTATTCACACATGTGTTACCATTCAAGAGCTTCGCTCGGGTGCCTTTGACGCACAAGATCTGTGCTCTTATTTTTTACACATGTACTAGCTTTAACAGGTCTTATCTTCTTTTTACTCATTTTTTCTCTGATTGTTATAACTACTTATTCAGTACATCATATATATAGTACATGGGAATGAAGAAATATCTCCCTATCAATGATAGAAGTTGAGGTTTATACTCTAGATCAAATGTGCCGCAGTGTGCTTCATCTTTATAGATAGTACCTCTGTCCTATTAAAGTTTAGAGCCCTCATTATAATGTAAAACATGTATATCACATTACTTTTAAATCCCTTTTAAATCAGAAATTTTAAATTATCACACCACCTTTGACTTTTATAGATGGTCTGATAATCAAAAGTTTCAAAATACAAGAGGCCAATGGGCCTTAATGCATATGGTCACCTGAGTTTTGATGTGCTAGTACCTATACATTTAGTTGTTGTGTCCTTACACTGAAATTATCATTAACCCCAACAACTTTAACTAGAGAAATGACAGCTCAGCAAGGGCCTTACGGGCCATGAAGGACAATAACACAAAGTTAGGACCGGACAAGAACTTACCGTCTAAGCTGCTGGTCGGACATGTCTTTCAGTGCCTTTCCCACATTCGCCCTGTTAAACAGCTCCCCTTGGCCCTGAAACAAACCAGTCAGAAATTAATACAATCCAATGAATCTAAATGTACATATACTTCTACATTATGAAACTTCTACTTTTTTCATCATACTACTATTTTTGTTTCTGAAGAGCTGAGAGTATGACACCACCATCACACACAAACACATCCAGTTAGTTGGATTGCTAGGAATCTGATAAACAATAATGATTTTTATGGTTGACCCCTAGCTGTGACCTTGGATCTTTGAACCTGTAAGAGACACATGGTACCACATATTCAATATAGGTCGTGTGGCAGGAAACAGAGATGTTTGTAAAAAGTCAGTTAAGTCTTCTGACCTTTGACCTGTAGATGTGACACTAGTCATTCAATAATCAATAAACCATCAAATCACATGTCCTGTTGCTCGAAATTGATCTCCATAAAATCAGGACCCTGATTTGACCCCTGACCTCTAACTGTGACCTTGAATAGGTAATCATTTTACTTTCTTTTACATGAAAGATCCTATGGCCTGGATGTACATTGTGTAAGTAAAATGATCTGACCTCTGACCTGAACAGTGGACTTATCCACTCGGGTATATAGAACAAGAGTGTATGAGGGATAATAATAATAATACAAGGTTTTTATATACCGCTTTATCACGACCTTTAAAAGATCATCTCACAGCAGTTCAAACTCTCAGAGTTCTCAACTCCCTGGTGCTGCAATTTTTGTGCTCACAACTAGCATTCTACAATTTCTAGCATAGCCCAACCACGTACTCATTTACAGCTGAGTAGACTGGAACAAGTGGAGTAAAGTATCTTGCTCAAGGATACAACACAAGTGCCTTGACTGGGACTTGAACTTGCAACCCTTCAGTCACAAGCCCGGCGTCCTACCACTAGACCACCATGCCTCCATTTTGTATTTCCAGCGGTTGTAGGGTACTGATTTGTCATCATTTAATATACAAATTAATTTATTGGCTACTTTTGTTTTATTTTGAAATCTGAAAATTGTACCCAAATTAGTGAACACCTTGATAATTCACAATAAAGAAATACCTCATCAGATTGTGCTGTTCATTTATAATAATTTTCTTCAAATTCACTAGCTAGTTCAATATTGACTTTTAAATGACTCACCCTCTTGAATTTTCTCCTTTTAAACACATCTGGTTGGTAATCAAGGCTGGAAGTATAAATATTTAAATATCTTATCCTGTAGCATATGCATAACAGTTTATACAGTAAGCTACACTGAGAATATTGACTTGTTAAGGACGAGGTGTCTGTTCATCTCGTCTAACTTATGTCTTTTCATTTTATAATTGCCTATCTCTGTTTTAAATAAAATGGAAGACAAAAGCACATACATGTATCTTTCCTTTGTTCATATTTTGCTATACATGTATCTTTCCTTTGTTCATATTTTGCCCCTAGTTTAATCCATTTTCAGTTTGGATTATGATTTTGTTAACATTTAGGTATTCTCTAAATTATTTAAATACTTTTACGAAGGAGACACTGCTTAAAATCAAGTCATGTGGTTCATTTAAAGAAACTAGAAATATCTGTGAAACATAAATGCCCCCGCCTCCAGCTGGTTACATTACCATGGGACATTTTGTCGGATTGGACAGGACAGGATGGACATGGGTAACACTACATACCCCCCCATTTCATGATTTCATGGCAGGGGCATAAAATTTGTTTGATGGTGATCATGAGATGATCCAAAAGCTGGAACAATTTTGTATCAAGAGCGGCCAACCTTTCAGCTGAACAGGTGGAGGTACCCAGGTATATTGGTGGGAAAAGGATAAAGTCCTTATACTTACAACATTTCACACTCCTTGAATGTCCTGGGGTAATTGAACGTTATAGCAATATCAAAATTACTCTGAAAAAAAAAATCAATCTGAAATTTTGTACATACATTGGAATTTTGTACATACATATTTTAGCAATATTCTAACTGAAGTCTTTTGAACTAAATGGCTTAAACAAATCATTTACATTTTTTTTTTAATATTAAACAAAAATCTTTCTGCACAACTTCAAAAGTTTAATTTTGTTTTAAGTATTTTAAGTAGGATTAAAACAATTATGTTTGACACAGAAGGTTAAATATCATTAACTGATAGCAGTACTACCCCAGTAATGTACATTTGTAATTACCTTTTGATCGAAAGGCACATGTAGAGAATCTCCGAGTAATGGTCCGGCTGTCCACTTCCAGACGTCCTTGACCCTCGCAATGTCGGCCTCAGTCACGCTCTCATACACTGACCTACATCAGATGGTTATGACAGAGCATTGTATCTAACGTTACGCTCTCATACACTGACCTACATCAGATGGTTACGAGAGAGCAATGTATCAAACTTATAACATCTGACATTCCCCAACAAGTACAACTAACAAAAAAATTTCCTTTTTCACTCCCGTTTTTTTTTCATGGCTTTTATGACCAATTTAAATGACAACAGTATAATGCTTGCTAGCACAATATGAATTGTTAACTTGTGAGTGATTCAAATCAATCATAAATGCTGTACAAAATCAGCTCAAGGCTTCTATTTACATTTTCTCTACTTTTCACCTCTTTTTTAATGTATAAATTATATAAATATGATATTCAAAAAGACAAAATTTCACCCCATCAACAATGTGCATACTAATTTGTTTAATTACTGTTTTGTTGCAGGCTGGTTAGAGGAGAATAGCTTCTCTTGATGTATGTCATTCATCATCTCATCAACGACACAGCTTTCAAGTAGACTGTATATTGTCAATGCCATATATATATAAATACAGTGTAAAAGAGGAACTCACTTGAATTTATCTCGTAAGTGAACTAAAATGGCTCTCTGAAATAGAAAAAATCTATATGAGTGTTATCACAACAGTAACTACTTATCATCGCTAGGTACAGTAGATTCCACTTATCACCCTTGTTAATATCACATTCCTCTTTATATCATGTTTTTCGAAAACATCATTTTTCTCTTTATAAAATCTATGTAATTTTATTTGGTTAATATCATGTATATTGAGGTGCATTCCTCTTACCGTAATATCAGGTTTTTTTAGCCAATCACATAAAATGTCCAGAAAATGATGTCATTTCTACTAATTTCAGATACAATCTATAGATTGACACACACAGGTACAGTCAGTGAACACAGGAAACTTTTAAACTCATACTTACCTCTTGTATCACAGTCAGGGAACACAGGAAACTTTTAAACTCATACTTACCTCTCATATCACAGTCAGGGAACACAGGAAACTTTTAAAATCGTACTTACCTCTCATATCACAGTCAGGGAACACAGGAAACTTTTGAAATCGAACTTACCTCTCATATCACAGTCAGGGAACACAGGAAACTTTTAAAATCGTACTTACCTCTCATATCACAGTCAGGGAACACAGGAAACTTTTGAAATCGAACTTACCTCTCATATCACAGTCAGGGAACACAGGAAACTTTTAAACTCATACTTACCTCTCGTATCAGGACACACACAGGTACAGTCAGGGAACACAGGAAACTTTTAAACTCATACTTACCTCTCATATCACAGTCAGGGAACACAGGGAACTTTTAAACTCATACTTACCTCTCGTATCAGGACACATACAGGTACAGTCAGGGAACACAGGAAACTTTTAAACTCATACTTACCTCTCGTATCAGGACACACACAGGTACAGTCAGGGAACACAGGAAACTTTTAAACTCATACTTACCTCTCATATCACAGTCAGGGAACACAGGGAACTTTTAAACTCATACTTACCTCTCGTATCAGGACACACACAGGTACAGTCAGGGAACACAGGAAACTTTTAAACTCATACTTACCTCTCATATCACAGTCAGAGAACACAGGAAACTTTTAAACTCATACTTACCTCTCGTATCACAGTCAGAGAACACAGGAAACTTTTAAACTCGTACTTACCTCTCGTATCAGGACACACACAGGTACAGTCAGGGAACACAGGAAACTTTTAAACTCATACTTACCTCTCGTATCACAGTCAGAGAACACAGGAAACTTTTAAACTCGTACTTACCTCTCGTATCACAGTCAGAGAACACAGGAAACTTTTAAACTCATACTTACCTCTCGTATCACAGTCAGAGAACACAGGAAACTTTTAAACTCGTACTTACCTCTCGTATCAGGACACACACAGGTACAGTCAGGGAACACAGGAAACTTTTAAACTCGTACTTACCTCTCGTATCACAGTCAGAGAACACAGGAAACTTTTAAACTCGTACTTACCTCTCGTATCAGGACACACACAGGTACAGTCAGAGAACACAGGAATCTTTTAAAATCGTACTTACCTCTCATATCACAGTCAGGGAACACAGGAAACTTTTAAACTCATACTTACCTCTCGTATCAGGACACACACAGGTACAGTCAGGGAACACAGGAAACTTTTAAACTCGTATTCAGCTTTAGTCACATAATCTTTTATCTAAAAACAAAACAAAATTGAATTGTCTGCTTAATGGTAGACCTGTGATGGCAACAGAACTTTGAATCAAAGAACCACAAGTCAGCGTAAATACATGATACGACGTGTTTCACTAACAACCACTAGTGTAATTTTAGATATTGGTGAAGTACAGACACTTTCCACTTATTAATAATTGTATAACAATAATCCTTTATCAGAGTCAACAGAGTAAATGCTCTTTTGTCCAATAACCAAGCATTTTGTCTTCCAACAGCATTAACAGTGTAAACAAGTGAGTCTGGCATTGACTGGCACCTCTGTTTTGACCACACCTCTGTCTACCTACCTTTGTTAAGAAGGGCTTGTCCAGGTGCTGTTGTAGAATCCCGAGACAGGCTGGACATGGCTGACCATTACTTGTATCAACATCGGTAATGTCACTCATATCTACTACAGCAGTCGACCTCTTCTTCATGTCATTTAGGGTCTCCTTTATCGTCTGCAGAGATCAATATTTACATGATGTTAATATTAGTCTGACCTTCACCATATCTCTATCTGGTACTTCACAACTCATTAACATATCTCTATCTGGTACTTCATTAACATATATCTATCTGGTACTTCATTAACATATATCTATCCGCTACTTTAGTTATATATACATGTATATCCGCTACTTCATTCACATATCTACTTCATTAACATATCTCTATCCTGTACTTCAAAACTCATTAAGAAATCTCTATCCAGTACTTCACAACTCATTAAAATATCTCTATCCGGTACCTCACAACTCATTAACATATCTCTATCCGGTACCTCACAACTCATTAACATATCTCTATCCGGTACCTCACAACTCATTAACATATCTCTATCTGGTACTTAACAACTCATTAACATATCTCTATCTGGTACTTCACAACTCATTAACATATCTCTATCTGGTACTTCACAACTCATTAACATATCACTATCTGGTACTTCACAACTCATTAACATATCTCTATCTGGTACTTCATAACTCATTAACATATCTCTATCCAGTACTTCACAGCTCATTAACATATCTCTATCCGGTACTTCACAACTCATTAACATATCTCTATCCGGTACTTCATTAACATACATGTATCTTTATCCGGTACTTCACAACTCATTAACATATCTCTATCTGGTACTTCACAGCTCATTAACATATCTCTATCCGGTACTTCACAACTCATTAACATATCTCTATCTGGTACTTCACAACTCATTAACATATCTCTATCCGGTACTTCATTAACATACATGTATCTTTATCCGGTACTTCACAACTCATTAACATATCTCTATCTGGTACTTCACAGCTCATTAACATATCTCTATCCGGTACTTCACAACTCATTAACATATCTCTATCTGGTACTTCACAACTCATTAACATACAGATGATTATTTTTACAATGAAAAGTGAAGAGGAAAGTTTTAGGTGGAAAGATAATGAAAGGAAAGTTTTAGGTGGAAAGATAATGACAGGAAAGTTTTAGGTGGAAAGATAATGACAGGAAAGTTTTAGGTGGAAAGATAATGACAGGAAAGTTTTAGGTGGAAATAATGAGAGGAAAGTTTTAGATGGAAAGATAATGAGAGCAAAGTAGGAAAAAAACAAAAATTGTAACATGATTATTTGAGTATTGACAGGAATCACACGAAAAACAAATTAAGTTATGTTTCATTCAATGGCTACTTATAAGTTTTTTATTTCTTTGTTATGGTGTTCCCTCCACTGTATCTCTGAGCGATTTGGATCAGATGTATGTTTACTGATAAATGAAGGCCTGGCCACACACTAAAGAAACAGAACATGGTAATATTTCACATACCTCTTGGTAACACTTAAATCTTGATGCACTCTTTTCTCCCAGAAATCTAAATATACATCTTGGACAACAACCACATTTCTCCAGACAGGTAATAATATCAGCTGTTGTGTTGTCATCATCTGCAAACGATTCAACCTAAAACAAAAATAACATTTTATTGAAAAGTGTTTAATTCATCTCACCACATCCACTACTTTAGAGCTGTGAACTTGTAAATAAGCCAGCAAACGACAAAGTTCTACAAACTTTTGGTTGGTGCATAAACCGACTTCGGGATATTTTGGATATGGTTATTGTATCAAGCAGTTGGGCCAATTCCTACCAGCAAGGGTTCTTCGAGCGCATACCAGGATTAAGATAAAAAGTACAGTAGTTAGTTAAAAACATTTCTCTGATTGTTGTAGGGTTTTGTGGGGTGTGTAAGCCCCGATTTGAATTAGGTTACATCAACGCTCTGTGTGATATTTGGTGACAGATTGTTCCAGAGTCGCATGGTTCGAGGATAGAAAGATTGTGCGTGATATTTGTGATCGAATGAGGAATGACATACAGCTGTATTTGTGATTTTGGGAAGGAATTAAGAGTTTACCTTTTCCGATTGCTATTAGGCCACGTGTTGTCAGTGGTTAAGTCACTTGTGTTTCGTCTTTAAATACATTAATATGCGTCCACCCTTAATCACACAACCCATCAAACAGTTCGTCTTCATGAACAAAACGATACATCTACAGGACAGTACGTATACGTATGTAAATCATCAAAATGAAAGTAGACTATAAATACAGTAGCTAGTGTACGAATAGACATAACAACCTTACAATAGTTTAAGACATAAACAAACTTAACCTCTGGTATAGTTTAAGTTAATGGGGTCTAATTATTGTAAAATAAAACTATTGGTGCGTGTTGTTTATATAAAATAAATCGAGAAACTTTAAGCACCTGTTCCATGATGGTGGCGTCCATGTTGAAATACAGCGCCACCTATAACAGGAAGTGAAGAGTTATCTTCCGTGTTTTGATTTTCAGGCGTACGACGACTGACTTGGATTATGTTGAAATGCATGTCAGACTTTGAAGATAGTTGGAGATGTAGGTACCCATGGTAAATTATCACCCTTGTCACTGCATTTGGTAAAGACTCGTTTAATAATGTGCAGTAGTGTTGGCGCAGCCTTTCAGACCGTAGGAAAGATGCACGCCTGAAAATGTTCTATAAGATTCATCACGGCACTGTAGCCATACCAACGTCTGACAGACTGCAACGAGCCTCCAGAATTTCTAGAAATTCACACCAGTATCAATATCAGCAGATTTATTCAAAAACATTGGCTAGGCAACAATCTTTTTTCCCACGCACTGTTGTAGACTGGAACAATTTACCATCACACGTCGTTAGTGCTCCCACTTTCAACTCTTTCAAGACCTCTCTTTCTCAACTTTCTTCTAAAACAACCAATGATGAGTAATTTAGAACAGCTGACAGACTTTACATAATAATTTCTTTTCTTCTCTCCTGCTGTTTACTCCTAACAGGCTTTGTAGGAAGGGGATTCCCAATCACTTTGCTGTTAGGAGTCACTCTCTCTCTTTCTTTTCTTGCATCATTTGTAAACATATATATACATTGTATATCTAAGTAAATACTAAATAACTGAATTATTATGTAATATGTAAGTCTGTCACTGAGCATAGCACAAACCCAATCCCGTTACAAGATCTTCAACTAGTTGAAGGTGGTAACTATATGGTAGAACCTAATCAATCACATCTCATCTGTCAAGGTAAATGTACATGTATATATGCACATATATATGCCTACTGCAGTAGGGGTTTACACGGGAAGAAACTTAAGTTTTGACAGGCTGGGTGCTGCATATTCACCAAAATATGAGGATCCTAGTCACAACGTGTAAAGAACAAACGTACACAGCTAATAATTATAATAGACCAGACTACAATGTACCTATGTACCTCAAGCCAGCGATATAATAATCAGAATCTTGACTATCAAATGACAGCTAGGAAATCGTATCAAGGAAAGACAGATGCATAAGTGGTGCATGACAGAGTTATTTATTGCAATGCCTCCGCTAGGAGTCGAACTCGGAACCTCATGATCTTGCTATAGCTATATATATATTAAGCTACTAACTGCAGACGCTCAACCGATTGAGCTAAAGAGAAGATCTCTCTAGCCGAGTGGTATTATGCAGCTAGTATTTCTAGGTTACATATATGCATGTATATAAATGCTCAAATGAAGCAAAAAACCATGTTTGATCAATACATAAGACATGCATTAATTATATAATTAATCAAAGAGACTGATTAATACATGTACATATACAGTGCAGCACAAATGGGCTGGGTTGGTCACCCAAGACCAGCTGGTATTCTAATTGAAAGTCCCAGGTTTATCCAGTCTAGCTGTTGCATTTTCCCTCTACTGTTACGTTTGAATTAATCATATAATATTTACCCAGAAGGGTATAAATTGTGTGTGCCTTTAGGATCAAAGGCTTTTAATAGTTTATTAAAAGAGGGAATAATACATATATCGCAAAAAATTATTAATGCATGGTTCAACCATAGCTCACTTTCTGCTATATATGTAATAATTTGTTGGGTGCCAATTGCAAGTTTGTAACAGAAGAAAGAAAAATGCAATGTCTAAACCAGGATTTGTACCCAGGATCCTCCAAACTTTAGACAGACGGATTTGTACCCAGGATCCTCCAAACTTTAGACAGACAGGATTTGTACCCAGGATCCTCCAAACTTTAGACAGACAAGATTTGTACCCAGGATCCTTGAAACTTTAGACAGACAGGATTTCAACCAAGGATCCTCCAAACTTTAGACAGACAGGATTTGTACCCAGGATCCTCCAAACTTTAGACAGACAGGATTTGTACCCAGAATCCTCCAAACTTTTGACAGATAGAATTTCAACCCAGGATCCTCCAAACTTTAGACTGACAAGATTTGTACCCAGGATCCTCCTAACTTTAGACAGATTCTCTACCTTATGTACATGTGGTTGTCGACAGTTAACTCATGATCAGTCCAGTTCTGCTACATCCTCTTCTATTTTTCTAAGCTTTTGCAAAGATAACACTGAATCACAAAATATGCCTTTGCTAATTATTCACCTTTCCAATGTTCTCAGACCCTGTCAAGTTCGGTGTTAGACTGTTCCACTACAGATCGTTTTCCATGAGTTGAGAGGAGTTGGTCCTTTTTCTAGCCTTAATTATGTACACTGTATACTGTGCAAATATTATAATTAGACTGATAACATTGCAATATAACTTTGTTTTGGTAGGTAACACCTGACCGGCATTATGATGATTCACAATGGACTAAATAAGGAATATAAACTCTGAACATTACCTGCCGAATCATGTGTGTAAAGAGGTCCTCACAGTGATATTTGTCATTATAAATACCATGTATGCTGAGTGGGCTTCCCTTCAAAATGACATCCAGTGTGATAAGGCCAACCAGAGCGTTCTACACAAGTTCCCTCCCCTTGTCGGCCGGGATGTGGCCTTCACCGTCGTCAAGCACATCGCCTCCAGTATCAGTCTAGCTGCCAATAACTCGGAACCCTCAAACCTCAACACAGACAAAGATGTTAAGTGGGCAATGGAGGTATAAACATCTATATTTTAATTTCCATGTACAATATTTAATGTATACCATTTCTTCCTGAAAATATACATGTGTACATGTTAGTCTAAAAGCAATATACATATTATGACTACAGCTTCTACACATATATTCAACTTTTGAGGCGAAAACTTTTATACTACCTAAAGTAAATTGAATTTCAAGTATGATCATTCAAATATTTGAAACAATAAAAAGAAAAAGTAAACAGTCTGATTTGGCCAGTCAGCAATACTTATTCCTATTTTATGTATTTTGAGTAGAAGTGAAGCTACATGCATATGTTAGCCGTTAGATAAGCTTTGGTTTGTAAAGTCGTTATCATGATCACTACTTAACTTTTCAGAAAGTGCCAGTACTGCTAGCCAGACAGATCTTTCTCATATTTCGTGTACAGATTCCCCTAGTCCTTGTTATGTTTGTTTTATTAAATTAATGATATACATATAATGTGAGGGCTGTTTCAGAATTAACCATAAGGCAGAGACTCCACCACCCATTAATATTTAAAAGAGATTTAATATTTATGGAATGGTGTGCAGATCTGGTTTTAACCCTACCACCCATGATTTATTAATAAAGGTGCCTCCCACCTCCCCTACATGGTTAGTTATGGAATAGCCCTAAAGATGAATATTGCTGCCAGGCAAATATTTTGATTTCAGTGCAAAAGTTTGTTATTATCGTTTTTAAAGGAATTTCTGAAGAGGTTTGTAAACAGTATCCCTTTTTGTTCTGGTTTTGCAACATTGTTTTCTTTTTTAATTTTAAGCGTATGATTTAATTTTCTCTATCTAAAGGTGTTGTGTTTTGGGTTGAGTCTACCACTGGCAGAGCATGAGACTATCAAGGAGTGTGTTCTCGTGTACTTTGAGTGGTTGTCGGCATGTACCTCACCAAAAGTATGTGTCCCGCGGCCTGTAAAGGAAAATCCAAACCCATACGCTCAGGACATGATACACCATTTACTGAACCTGTTTGTGCCGCGACCTGGCTCAGGTACGTCTCCTTAATTAAACTTTGTAAGTACGTACATACATTTCACAGAGTAAGGCATACGTTTAAAGTTGAACAAAATGTATGTGCAATAAATAAATTACTAAGTTGAGCTTTGATTTGTTGGCTGTTTCTGAACATTAACTTAATCAGGTATGATCTGAATGGGATAAAAAAAGTTGATCAGGATATTTATTATACAAAGCAGTGATTTTGCTTGCCCAATTTTTACAGCCAATATAAGGCTGTTTTCCTGAGGCAAAATTTGTGCTATTTTCCCAAAATGATGCAAAATTTAAGAACATTTTCCCAATTTATTTCTGAAAACCCTACTTTATTTTCCCAATTCCATAAGGCACAGGTTGCTGTAAAATCTAGATAGCGAAAACACTGCAAAGTAATTAAAGACTAAACTAATAAATTAGCATGCTGAGGCTTTACCAAGGGACCCACATTTAAGACTGTTGTTTCTGATAGTGCTTGATACGATATTATTAGCACAGGGATCACTTTGGGGCGAGATTTGGGGATTTTTACCCATATTTTCCCTGAAAATCTCATTAAAATTTCAAAATAGTGTTACTTTATATAGAAAAATCTCATAGAAATTTCACTATCTCATAAAACCCCTCAAATTCTCCCCTAGGTTTTAAGAGCCAGAATCATCCCTGTTAGAATACTGGCATACTATATATATAAATACATGTGCTATATTGTGTTCAAAATTCAGATTTTGCTCAAAGATACAAATAATGAAGAAAAGAAAAAAACCATGAATAAAATGATAGAGAATGGAAACAGGTATATGATTATATGTCAAGTAACTACTGGTGTAAAACTGTAATGTCAAGGAATCATATAAGAGGTGTTGAAATACTCGTATAATCAGAGATAAGCAAACTACAATATTATCTATGATACAGTCCGCAATATATGTTGTATATAACATGTTGCGTTAGGTAACTAGAATTTATTGTAGAAGTGATTGTTTCATTTCTGAATAATGCTGTAATGATACTTGTAGGAGTGGACTTAGTGAAGAGACAGGCGTTGCTATGTCACCGCGTTCTCAGGTGTATAGAAGATGTCGCAGAAAAGTCTAACGTGTTGACGAGGGATACCTGGGAAACTCTGCTGAGATTTCTACTGGCGGCCAATGACAGTCTCCTGTCACCGCCCACAGAAAAAGGTGGGATTATATCGACCAGAAATAACATAAGGAAGAGCAGTTATCTTTGGTTTTGCATATACTTGTTTGCACATGAAATGGCATGGCGTTTCTTGAATATTAACATCAGACTTGGTATTATGTTTGTAGATTTATTAGTGTAAAAATCTAAATTAAAATCGACTTTTGATATCAGCTAGTACTGGTGCTCAGTATTCGTTGATTATACCTTACTCATGATATCATAGTGTCTTAGTCGTCTCTCTTGCATTTTGTTAGGTCACCTGAGTATACTTGGGTGACCTATTGCCATCTGGCTTTTGTCTGTCGTCCGTTTGTTAAAATTAACATTTTCATATTCTTCAAAACTATTCGGCTAATTCTAACCAAATTTGGTGTGAATCACCATTAGGACATTGGGAGGTGGGGTGGGATGAGGGGGGGGGGGGTCATATTACCACTTGGGGAGGGGGTTGAAGCTAATAAATTTATATAGGAAAATAACACTATCAGGTATATTTTGTCAAATGTTTCATAGGAAATTATTGCTGTTACTTGGTTAATATCTTCTTTGGAGAAATATGGAATCAAATTGTAAAACAGGGCTACCTGTCCCAACCCCAGGGATATCTACCCCAATCCCAGGGCTACCTGCCCCAACCCCAGGGACCAAGATAGTACAACAGTGAACTTCTCCAGATGGATTGAAAGATAATTAGAGGGTGTAATATGAATTGTAAATTTCAGTACCCCTAGGCTGTACATTCTCCTTTGGGGAGGGGGTATATTTTATTTGGGAAATACCACCTTTGGATGTATTTTGTCAATTTTCAGTGGAAATTATTCTTACTGGCTAATTTGGTGGAAATCATCTTCATTATAGGATGGTATCAAATTGTAACACAGAGAATCTCGCCTCAACCAAAGCCGTAAAAAGGCCCTTGGGTCTCTTGGTTATCTTTATTGTATCAGTTATATCTACTAAAAATGTTTAACAAGTTTCTAAAACATGACACTATGAATATTCACACATTATAATGATTAACCAATATAATAATGTTATTCATTGGACAAACCACTTACATCTCATTACTCAGTTTAAAGTGCAGACAGTTTTACCATAAAATGTTAGCAGGGTTTAATGTTGCTAGAATACAGAATTAATGGTGAGCAACAGCGTTAGTGTGTAAAACTTGTAAAAAGAATACATACAGTTACTTTTATAGGTTATGGTATGTTGCTACAGAAATATTGTTTAATAAGGGGAATGTTTTCATTACTTTTTTTTTTATGATTACATGTACAATAAATTCCATTTTCATAACACAGTTATGCATCTAGACTAATATTCTAAGTATATGTTATTAACTTTTTGTTATGAATTTGATTTATTTAGCAGTTATAGTTCAATTTGTGGCCAGTTAAAACCAACATTAATTGAGCATTACCTCCACTATGCTTTCAAGCTAAATCATTTCCTAGTTTTGATTCAGTTGACTATCGACAAAGTGGTCTAGATGTTTGCTTTGGAAAACTTTTTGGAAAATGTCGATTTTAATAAACCATCCAGAGAAAGTTGTAAATTACTTCTGTTCTGTTTGATCAGATTTTTATGATAAAATTGAAAGGTTGGATTATTGAAGTGGTGTGAGATTCCTGGATAATGTCCATTTTGTTTTGTAATTTATTTGAAATAGATTTTAAAGAACAAACTAGACACCAACACTCCTTTATAAACATAGAAAGTTGTAAATTACTTCTGTTCTGTTTGATCAGATTTTGATAATAAAATTGAAAGCTTGGATTATTAAGTGGTGTAAGATTTCTGTTGGTTGTAGATAAGGCCATATTTCTAACAAAAACGACTGTTGCAATGTTACGTTATTCTGCATGTGTTGCCATTTTTGTTCATGCAGACGATACAGGACTGAGCTCATGTAAGTTATACACGGATGTGTTGTAATATCGACTAATGCCACTAGATCCTACAGTCTGCCGGTCTCCTCTAATATCTCAGGCGGGCGCCAACTCCTGGTGCTGCAGTGAAACAGATCTACAAACAAGGGCCATAACTCTACATTCCCCTCTCCCTATGGTTGTATGTAATTATCTGATCATAAGTCCAGATGTTCTACCGTAAGGGTCCATATTGTAACTGGAGAAAATGAAAGACTAATTCCTGGAAAACAAATTATCAATACTTAAAATGTTTTTGTCTGACAAATACATATATGTAGGATATAGCACCAATGTAGATTCAGATATAGATATGATCATGTGGTCACTCAAACTATAAATTATTTACTGTGTTACTAAATTAAACATGCTATAAAAAATGTAAATTTTAATTATAATCGAGAATAATCTATCTACCAAATGACCAGGAAGTATTGCAATTGAGTGCAGAAAAGATTAACAGTGTCACTTCACAGAAGTATTTAATGAAGTATTTAATGAGGCACCTCATTGTCCTTATTTTCAATTCTAACACATTGGTGGATACAAATTTGTAAATATATACACACCCATATTAAAAACAAAATGAGTTCTGTTAAATACATAAGTCAACTAGTTTCAATCAAACAGTTTGTCATTCAAAGAAAAATAATGTCCTAGAAGTAAATTTGGAAATACATTCACAAAACACTCTAGAAAAGCAACACCTAAATCTCACTTTCACTTTGCGGCATTGAGACAAAAAATATTTAATTCGCTTACAAGATTAATGGCAGTAATACTTAAATTTATTAAGTATACTGTACCACTATTCGTTTAATATAAAACACTGTATATAACAGGTACGAATTGTTCTCCCATGAACGCTATCCCTTCACTGCACCCCTAGGAGGTGGCGGCCACGCTACCTTGGTACCTTGTCCTGTGATCTAAAGTGTCATGGAGTTCCTCTTTCTGCTTCCTGGTTTACTCAGTGTATTTCATGTATGGTGAATCCATTGGGGTGTAGATAGGGACTTATGTAAGTCAAAATTGTTGTATAACATTTCTTTTTATGGAATTTGGACCTTGACAAAGTCAAAACATTGGAAATCTGAAATTAAACAGTATTGATAGGTGACCGAGCAAATATTCATTTTTTTCTACGAGACTGTACACAATAATCAACCCTAGTAACAATAGCTGCTGTTTTCAGTATTCAGCCTAGTAACAGTATAGCTGCTATATTCAGAAATGGAATACTTATAAGTGCAGACATTTTCATGCTTTTTCTGTATGAACATTTTGTTTTGCAGTGTGGACCTTTCATGCTTTCACTTAAAAACTTTGCTGTGTATTTGAAATGTTCACCTTAGATTTGCAGAAATATTTATTTCACAGTAACTGTTTATTTGCACATTCATATCTTCTCACTGATTTCATCATAAAAAATATAGAAAATATTTTAAAATACAGCAATAATGAACACTTCATAGTTATAGTAATCACCGTCATCTGAAAAACCAAGATGGCCTCCAGACAGCCATCTTTGATTTTTATAAGTCATTTTTTTTCAAGATTATCTTGACAGATTTTTATCAAATTTCATATGTAGATTCCTTTTGGTCACATATCATTGGGATTGTTATTCGCCAAACCATCTTGTTAAGTATATACTTGAAAATACCCCAAAAATATAGGTCAACAACTTGATTGATAATAAAAAGGAAATTTTTTAAAAGAAAAGTTAAGTCAGCAGCAACATCACGTTGAATTACGTTGTCTAACAGAGATTTTCCTCACAAGTACCTACAAGTTATACTGACTTACAAGACTTGATCCAAAAGAGAAAACAAAAAAGAAAAGATAGCACTATAACATCTTACAAAAGGTCGCTTTTATTCAATCTTTTTTTGTAAATCATATCAATACTTGAAGATTTCCAATGAGACTTTGAAGTTATGGACTGTTAGTGCATGCTGATTTTGTTGAAAGTTTTTCTGGAAGATTGTCTCTCAGAGTGACCTCCCTTTGACGTGAATGTGTCGGTCCCTTGCCTGTTTTGTGTATTTGAAGTGGCTTGTGTGTTTGATGCTCGTTATATTTAACTGTTGTTTGTGTGATGTGCATGTTGTTATATAAGATGGATATAGATTTGATTGATACATTGTACAGTGTTACTTTATAAACTTTGACCGTTTGTTACAAATACAAAATGAAATGTGTCAAGACTTGTATATCAGACCTAACACTTCAATCAGTTGTAATTAACTGATTTAAGGAGAAATCAAATTGTGACAATTTCACAAAATTCAAATTTACTTTAACATAAAATAATCAATATAAATATAGTTTAGTTGTTTAAGCAAAGCTAAAATCTAAGTCTGTATGGTAGTGTTTACTGATTATTCCAATCAGTCAGGAAAATAAAAAATTCTACATTTGGAAAAAAAACATCCTGCAATTATATAAAAAACACTTTAGAAAATAGGGGAATCCATATACATCTACCTGATAACCTGGAAAAGGCATTACATGTATTCTGATATTATTTGTCAGAAAACAAAGTGTCGTGTTTGATAAAGTTCCACTGTACTTGCTTGAGCTTGTTTGTTTAAGGCCTGATTTTGTTGACCGTTTGAATTTGTTGACGATGTTGTTGATCATCATTTCAACCACAAAATACACATATCATTGTTTATTATATATAAATATCACAGTGACTTGCATGTCATATTATAATCATTATGACACATAAAACTTGTATCCATTATATGATGGGCTGTTTAAATGACTTTTCGCCCATGTTCCATCGTCTGTACTTCACTTGCTAATTATATGGTAGTAAATGGGGGAGACAAAGCAACGTCACATGCTTAGATTCGTCGGGCAGCTTTTGTTTTATATGGATGCAGAGCTTAGATATATTAATGTCACCATAAATATACACTTTGCTTTTTCATTTAATGCTTTATAAATATTTATTTCAGTTACCTGGTGTTGTACTATGATTTGTATATTCTGGTTTGTTATCATTTACATAATTAGTCCCAAACTTAATTTATCATATAATGATTATATTTAGGTTTCTGAGCCCTCCATATTGTCGTCTGCCCTCCATATTGTCGTCCGCCCTCAATATTGTCCTCTGCCCTCAATATTGTCCTCTGCCCTCCATATTGTCCACTGCCCTCCATATTGTCATCTGCCCTCCATATTGTCCACTGCCTTCCATATTGTCTTCCGCCCTCCATATTGTCGTCTGCCCTCCATATTGTCTTCCGCCCTCAATATTGTCTTCCGCCCTCCATATTGTCCACTGCCCTCCATATTGTCCATTGCCCTTCATATTGTCCACTGCCCTCCATATTGTCCACTGCCCTCCATATTGTCCACTGCCCTCCATATTGTCATCAGCCCTCCATATTGTCCACTGCCCTCCATATTGTCCACTGCCCTCCATATTGTCGTCTGCCCTCCATATTGTCCACTGCCCTCCATATTGTCCACTGCCCTCCATATTGTCATCTGCCCTCCATATTGTCCACTGCCCTCCATATTGTCATCTGCCCTCCATAATTATTGTCATCTGCCCTCCATATTGTCCACTGCCCTCCATATTGTCCACTGCCCTTTATATTGCCATCTGCCTTCCATATTGTCATCTGCCCTCCATATTGTCATCTGCCCTCCATATTGTCCACTGCCCTCCATATTGTCCATTGCCCTTCATATTGTCCACTGCCCTCCATATTGTCCACTGCCCTCCATATTGTCCACTGCCCTCCATATTGTCATCTGCCCTCCATATTGTCCACTGCCCTCCATATTGTCATCTGCCCTCCATATTGTCCACTGCCCTCCATATTGTCCACTGCCCTTTATATTGCCATCTGCCTTCCATATTGTCATCTGCCCTCCATATTGTCATCTGCCCTCCATATTGTCCACTGCCCTCCATATTGTCCATTGCCCTTCATATTGTCCACTGCCCTCCATATTGTCCACTGCCCTCCATATTGTCCACTGCCCTCCATATTGTCATCTGCCCTCCATATTGTCCACTGCCCTCCATATTGTCATCTGCCCTCCATATTGTCCTCTGCCCTCCATATTGTCATCTGCCCTCCATAATTATTGTCCTCTGCCCTCCATATTGTCCACTGCCCTCCATATTGTCCTCTGCCCTCCATATTGTCATCTGCCCTCCATATTGTCCTCTGCCCTCCATATTGTCATCTGCCCTCCATATTGTCCACTGCCCTCCATATTGTCATCTGCCCTCCATATTGTCCTCTGCCCTCCATATTGTCATCTGCCCTCCATAATTATTGTCCTCTGCCCTCCATATTGTCCACTGCCCTCCATATTGTCATCTGCCCTCCATATTGTCCACTGCCCTCCATATTGTCCATTGCCCTTCATATTGTCCACTGCCCTCCATATTGTCCACTGCCCTCCATATTGTCCACTGCCCTCCATATTGTCATCTGCCCTCCATATTGTCCACTGCCCTCCATATTGTCATCTGCCCTCCATATTGTCCTCTGCCCTCCATATTGTCATCTGCCCTCCATAATTATTGTCCTCTGCCCTCCATATTGTCCACTGCCCTCCATATTGTCCTCTGCCCTCCATATTGTCATCTGCCCTCCATATTGTCCTCTGCCCTCCATATTGTCATCTGCCCTCCATATTGTCCACTGCCCTCCATATTGTCCACTGCCATCCATATTGTAATCTGCCCTCCTTAGTCCCCCATATTGTCCACTGCCCTCCATATTGTTCACTGCCCTCCATATTGTCTTCTGCCTTCCATATTGTCCACTGACCTCCTTATTATCCAATTACCTCCATATTGTACTCTGCCCTCCCCATTATTCACTACTAGCCATATTTTATGCCCTCCCTTCTGTCCACAACTCTAGAATTTATTTTCAGAACCTGGCTTTGCTGCTGGTATAGACAAACTATGAATTGAACCAAGTTGATTTGGTGGTGTCAGATTTGGTAGTATCTCTGTTCTATCATTTTTTGTCCGCCATCATCAGATGGTAGGCTGTTCAAGTCGTCCTGCATCCATGGTCTGTAGTCAGTCCTTAAACAATTAAAAAAAATGTTATTGCTATTCTCAAATTTCATATAATTAACAGCATATAAGAGAAAAAAAAGAGAAAATTATAACTTTGTAAGAACAAATGTAATGAAGATAAAACAATGGTGAACACCAAGATCCCTCTGGGGTAATTTTGTTAAAGGACTATGTACTGGGTTACCAGTAGTTAAAGGACTTAAGGGACTATGTCCTGGGTTACCAGTAGTTAAAGGACTATGTACTGGGTTACCAGTAGTTAAAGGACTATGTCCTGGGTTATCAGTAGTTAAAGGACTTAAAGGACTATGTCCTGGGTTACCAGTAGTTAAAGGACTATGTCCTGGGTTACCAGTAGTTAAAGGACTATGTCCTGGGTTATCAGTAGTTAAAGGACTATGTCCTGGGTTATCAGTGGTTAAAGGACTATGTCCTGGGTTACCAGTAGTTAAAGGACTATGTCCTGGGTTATCAGTAGTTAAAGGACTATGTCCTGGGTTATCAGTAGTTAAAGGACTATGTCCTGGGTTATCAGTGGTTAAAGGACTATGTCCTGGGATATCAGTAGTTAAAGGACTATGTCCTGGGTAATCAGTAGTTAAAGGACTATGTCCTGGGTTATCAGTGGTTAAAGGACTATGTCCTGGGTTATCAGTGGTTAAAGGACTATGTCCTGGGTTATCAGTAGTTAAAGGACTATGTCCTGGGATATCAGTAGTTAAAGGACTATGTCCTGGGTTATCAGTAGTTAAAGGACTATGTCCTGGGTTATCAGTGGTTAAAGGACTATGTCCTGGGATATCAGTAGTTAAAGGACTATGTCCTGGGTTATCAGTAGTTAAAGGACTATGTCCTGAGTTATCAGTGGTTAAAGGACTTTGTCCTGGGTTATCAGTAGTTAAAGGACTATGTCCTGGGTTATCAGTAGTTAAAGGACTATGTCCTGGGTTATCAGTAGTTAAAGGACTATGTCCTGGGTTATCAGTAGTTAAAGGACTTTGTCCTGGGTTATCAGTAGTTAAAGGACTATGTCCTGGGTTATCAGTAGTTAAAGGACTATGTCCTGGGTTATCAGTAGTTAAAGTTACCTTGAGGTCTCTAATGACTATATCTGATGAGAAGTTTTACCGTTGTAGATGATATTGGGGACCACCTCTGTGAGCGAGTACTTAGTGTACTGTTTGAGATGTGGCTCCTGGCCTGTCATAAGTGTTTCCCGTCACCCTCGCTGTGGAAGACTTTCCGTAATATGTGTGTGAACTGGCGTCACCACGAAGCTCTGGTAACACAATGGCACAAGGTCAACCATAACCTGACTTCACGCCTCCTCAAGGTCATGTATGGCCCCGAGTACCCGGAGCTCCAGCTAAGTGAGTATCTTACCAGAGTACAAACTTGTACTCCAGGTAAGTGAGTATCTTACCCGAGTACAGACTCATACTCCAGGTAAGTGAGTATCTTACCCAAGTATAGACTCATACTCCAGGTAAGTGAGTATTTTACCCGAGGACAGACTCATACTCCAGCTAAGTGAGTATCTTACAGACTCATACTCCAGCTAAGTGAGTATCTTACCCGAGTACAGACTCGTACTCCAGGTAAGTGAGTATCTTGCCCGAGTAGACTCATACTCCAGGTAAGTGAATATCTTACCCGAGGACAGACTCATACTCCAGGTAAGTGAGTATCTTACCCGAGGATAGACTCATACTCCAGCTAAGTGAGTATCTTACAGACTTATACTCCAGGTAAGTGAGTATCTTACCCAAGTATAGACTCGTACTCCAGGTAAGTGAGTATCTGGCCTGAGTACAGACTCATACTCCAGGTAAGTGAATATCTTACCTGAGTACAGACTCGTACTGCAGTTAAGTGAGTATCTTACCCGAGTACAGACTCGTACTCCAGCTAAGTAAGTATCTTACCCAAGTACAGACTCGTACTCCAGGTAAGTGAGTATCTTGCCCGAGTACAGACTCATACTCCAGGTAAGTAAGTATCTTACCCAAGTACAGACTCATACTTTAATTTACACGGGATTAGGGACATTCATGTTTGAAAAAAAATTCTTATTCCAAAACTAGATTACACTTTCTATAATCTATTTTACAAGCATTCATAAGGCTATTGATAGAAAATTGTTGTTACAACCAGAATTTGAATTTATTTCGCTTCAGATGAGACCGAGAGTCAGTTTATCTCCCCTGATATGACAGATGACTGTGTGGCTCAGTGTTGGTTCCGATTTCTACACATCATACAGAACCCAGTCAATCTGTGTCACCCTGAAATCATCGGCGGAACTCCCAAGTTCTTACAGCTCCGCTCGGGGGACGGACTGGATCCAAGCCAACACGAGTGTCTACAGAAACTGCCGTACATTTTCTACAAGGCAATGAGAGGAATCTCCATACTGATAAACGCATTTCTAGGTACAATACAAAGCTTTATGTAATCCATCACGTCTTGTGGTGTGAACATAAAAAATATTTCAAAAAATTTAATCTGAAAAGATTTATGTATTACCCCTTAAAAGTCATTTGTATGACGATAAAATGGTAATTGTTTTGTTATAAGAAGGTGAAAGATGATGTTGAGTAACAGTAGTTCATTGAGAATCATTGATAATTCCCAAATTAAGAAGGATAAAAGCGTGAAGACAGAAATATTTGAGAAGATTTAAACTATTGCTGTAATGTTATAAATGTTTTGTTTACTCAGGCATATCTCAGTCACTGAAGGCGGAAGAAGAGCTGACTCAGCCGGCTCCGAGTAATCGTCACTCCGTCACGGTCCCACCGGTCACTCCTCCCGGACAGAGAAAGTCTACACGACCAATGTCTGTACTGGCTGGAACTCTCTCACAGAAAGGTTAAGAAAATCTCATTTATTCTAGAGCTCTAATTTTACTTCATTTATTTAGTAGACATTCAATAATAATTTCAATTCAGATACAGTCAATATGATATAGATACTAATATTTGCCACCAGTCTATTTCTTGTTGTAAGTATGACTTAAAGAGTACACATATTTTCTATACTATACAATAATTTCTATTTAACGTTGCATTTTGGAAACAATAAAACACTTGCACTCTAGCACTATTCTTGTGACAGAAAATGTAATTCTTTGCTTTTTGTAGGATCCTCAAAGTCTTCCTCGGTGGCCACCAAGTCAGCCGTGCCGCCTCCCACCAACTTCCCTGGTCAGCTCCTTCTGGACTCTCGCCAACCGCTGGCACCGACCCGGCCGCGCTGTAACAGTATCCTACACATGTATGGGGCATGGTTGTTTGATGCTGCGATGGCCCGCGTCCGACTACAGGCTTGTCACAGAGGACCCACTGTCAGCGGTAACTACTGAAATCTTAAGCCTTATAGAGCATTGCTGATTTCTCTGTCTGTGTACTGCTTTCATTCATTCATATCTTTATTCCTCCATATAACTGAAGAGTTAATATTTGTAATGATCAATTAGTGAATAAGAAATTAAATAAATGCAAAAAAATATCCATGTGACATAATACCGTAGGTAGAAAAAACAGCAAATAAATGTGCTGAAGATAAAGTTCATCGGAGGAAAAGGTAGTAACAAAAAGAAAAATAGAAAAAAGAAACAAACATTCTACATTACAAAACACTGTATATTTTTACAGCATAGATATGCTCAGAATTGCAGACAAAATATTGAAATGTTAACTCTGACACTTGAAGATAAACGAAAAGCAATTCAATCTAAACGATATTAGGTCTTTTTCATCAGTATTTTTAACCTCTGATGGAGTTCTTAAAGAACAGCCCCTTACAAAGTAGTAATAAAACCTTCACATTCTAAATCGTCAACATATACATAAACAGCGACTGGATAGTCATTCACCATTTTTGTAAATAAAACATCCCGTAAATCTACAATTTCGGGATGGCGACAATCAATGCAGCAGTGTGCTAGAGCATCTTCAGTGTAACAATTACATTTTAAACATAAAAGTTCACAGTCCAGACTGATCGGGTCGGGGGGCCTTTAGGTTTGCACTCCCTCAGTTCGTCCCAAGAAGTTTGTTTGTGACACATCTCTTCTTTTCACATGGAGAGAATTAGGTCACTGGTACCTATAACTTGACTGTTGACTTTCACATTTGAAAGTGTTTGTCTGTGGCATAATATGGTCTTCTGTAATATTTCCCCTGGAGTAACCAGAATTGGTGTAGGAGGACATTTTTAGATGACTTGAGTGCTAGAAGTAGGTCTCCATAACCTCACTATGTACCTATCAACATGCTCACTTTTAGGTTCAGATTTTGATTTTAATACTCACCAGAGTTAGTCTGGACACTAATCTCTCTATTTTCAGGTGTATTAATGTTCACACAAGTATCTTCAAACAGAGAGTCAAAATATTGATTTATACGGAATGGAAAAATAGGAAAATTATAACCCTTTCCTGAAAACTATTAAAATACTAATGCTTAACACATTTGGTTTCTATCTATCATAAAACATACCCCATAAATTGCTAGCTGTATTGACAAAATACTCAGCAAAATGTCATTTAGAAAATTATTTATGGATGATTTTTACAGCTCGTACAGATCGAAGAACGAACTCATTCACAGACACAAGACAGGGCTCTATTTCCCTTGATTATCACTCTGATCTGAGTCTGTTGGTGGACAACACCTATGAGACGGGGCGGGCAGAGGCACTGGGCGCCCTCTGTAGGATCTTTTGTGCCCACAAGACAGGGGAGGAAATCCTGCCGGTTTACTATTCACGATTCTATATTGCTATGTACTATGGCCTACAGACCTCAGAGGATGTAAGTAATGTCTTCATTATAGTTTATCAGTGTGAGTGGTCAGTATTATACTTCATCAGTGTGAGTGGTCAGTATTATACTTTATCAGTGTGAGTGGTCAGTATTATACTTTATCAGTGTGAGTGGTCAGTATTATAGTTTATCAGTGTGAGTGGTCAGTATTATTAGCTCACCTGGTCCTAAGGACTTAGGTGAGCTTATGCCATGCCGTGGCATCTGTCGTCCGTCCGTCAACAATTTTTTAAACAACTTCTTCTCCATAACCACTAATAGGAAATCAACCTAATATGGCAGGAAGTATCCCTAGGTGCTCAGGATTTGAAATTGTACTAATGGTGGAACAGACCCCTCCTGTTGGCTGAAGGATGGGGCCAAAAAGAATTATTTAGCTATATTGGTTTAAGCAACTTCTCTGAAACCAAGCAATGGATACCAACCATATATCACTGGTAGAATCCCTTGGTAGTATGGATTCAAAAATGTACTCATGGTTGGCTGAGCCCCCATGGTGTGGTGGGATGGGGCCAAAAGGGAGTAAATTTGACATATTGCTGTTATTAACTTCTTTAAAAGTATGCAATGGATATCAATATGCTGGGTATGAAGTGACGATCACAAACATGATTTTAGATTTGATCCCAGGGTCTGTCACACCCCTGTTGACTAAACTTAACCTAAGACATAACTTTTAAACGGTTGAGATCCCCACTCCAAAACTTTATATAATTGCAAGGCAAAAAGATGGATAAATACAATCATGTTAATATCACTCCTGTTAATAAAGATTTAGTGGAAAAAAACAAAGAGGAGTGCACTGTACCAGAATTGATCCCAGGGTGCTGCCACACCTATGCAGACTTAAAACCTGTGTCACAACTTCAATGCCCACCCAAAAACTGTATTTAAGGATTGTTTATCTTATTTTTGACATCCTTTGGTGTGTAACATACATTGGCCCACCTACATATTGAATTGTGCGTCCTAGTGCGCCATGTTGAATATGTAGGTAAGCATTGATGTCAGGGTCTGGCAACACCCCTAGTGACCTAGTTCCTAAGTTGAAATTAAAAACACACATTTAATTTTAATTTGTTCAGGTATACTTCAAGGATTGGTGTTTTAGTCTGTCCCTGTCCATGGGATTTTTTAAGAAAATATTTTGCCACAATTACCTAGATACCAATGTATCCAGGTGAGTGATACAGACCCTCTGGGCCTCTTCTACGTTATCAGTGTGAGTGGTGATTTATTACACTTTTACTTTATCAGAGTCTGAGCGGTCAGGTCCTGGCCAGTATCCTGTTTAACTCCTGTGACCTACTACGTGTGGATCTCGATGGTGTACAGATTCTGGTTCCATACATACTTGATGCACTGCAACTGATCTTGAGTGACCAATCTCCTAGACTCAAGTAAGTCGAGTGACCAATCTACTAAACACAAGTAAGTCATTTGAAAAATATCCTAGACTCAAGTTAGTCATGTGACCAATCTCCTAGACTCAAGTTAGTCATGTGACCAATCTCCTAGACTCAAGTTAGTCATGTGACCAATCTCCTAGACTCAAGTTAGTCATGTGACCAATCTCCTAGACTCAAGTAAGTCATTTGAAAAATATCCTAGACTCAAGTAAGTCATGTGACCAATACCCAGACTCACGTAAGTCATGTGACCAATACCCAGACTCAAGTAAGTCATGTGACCAATACCCAGACTCAAGTAAGTCACCTGACCAATCTCCTAGACTCAAGTTAGTCATGTGACCAATACCTAGACTCAAGTAAGTCATGTGACCAATCTCCAAGACTCTAATAAGTCAAGTGACCAATCTCCAAGACTCAAGTAAGTCATGTGACTTGCCTACAGACTGATTCTATTAAAAAGTTAATAATGTCTTCATGTGACTTGTCTACAGACTCAGCGACTCCAATGTGGACTGTCACAACGTGGAGCTCCGGCGTTCCTGTATACAGCTGTTACTGTCCCTACTCTGTCTGCCTCTACACTTCAAGGACCTGGAGATCAACGGTAACAACTCTGTTATACACTGTATAATCAGTGGTATCTATCCCTGTTATACCCTGTATAATCAGTGGTATCTATCCCTGTTATACCCTGTATAAATAATGGTATCTATTGTTAGGATGTATTAGTAAGTCTTGTACCTCACCAATCATACCAGGTACCCATGATCTGTCTCTACCAGTGTTCCATGTTTATAAGTCCCCTACCAGTGAAACCGGAGAGGACTATTAGTTTAACTGCCGTCTGTCCGTACGTCTGTCTGTCTGGCCATTTGTAGTTTCTTTTTTTTTATCCCTGCAACGGATGCACATATTAAACTAAAATTTTATATACAGATACATCATGAGAAAATCTAGGTCAAATCTGATTTGGTTACTGTTGAATTTTTTTTTACAGAGTTATGGCCCTTGGACTTCAAAAATTTCCAATAATTCGTAGTATAAGTATTTAACAGTGATGATTTAAGCATGATACCAACATAGCCATCAAGAGCTGCAAGTGTCAAATGGTGGGCCAGGCACCATATACTCAGAGAAGAGTTATGGGCCTTGGACTTGGAATTTTTTGTCATTTGCTACCGGTACGGGACTTGTATCGCGCGGCGATCAAACACTTGTTTTTTATTACAGACATAGTTTCCAGTCCAGATACCCCAGTGCAGTGTACCACCTTTATTTCTTTGAAGAAGAAGATTATGGAATTATTACTGAAGGCACTCTACAATGCCAAGGATCCGACTAATACTCAGATGTTGTTAGGTAAGACTCTGTTCCGAGGCAAACCTTTTTAAACTGACAGCACTTGTTAAGTGAAGATTTCACTACAGCAACATTATACCAGGGAATCGTTATCAATCTGTTGGACGAGACTGCACGTTGAAGAAGGATATGATGAAGGTTTTTGTCTCCTAGATAAAATTAGTCATTACATGTACATACTCCTCTGTTAATACCATCGTTTTCATTAACAAGTATAAACAACATGATTGTATAACCTACAGTGGTGATCCAACCCTGAATATTACAGCTGGCTTAGGTTATCAAGGTATATTGACTTACCTAACGTACATAATTATGTTGATATTTATACAGGTGGCCTGATGTTCATTGTATGATATTTGTACAGGTGGCCTGATGTTGATCGTACAGGACTTAGCCATGTGTGAAGCTGCCGATCACACCACTGTCCAACCTCAGCATGACACATCCGGCGACTCCGACTCACACGGAGGTAAATATTCCGACTCACATGGAGGTAAATATTCCTACTCGCACGGAGGTAAATATTCCTACACGCATGGAGATAAATATTCCTACTCGCACGGAGATAAATATTCTTACTTGCATGAAGGTAAATATTCCTACTCGCAAGGAGATAAATATTCCTACTCGCACGGAGGTAAATATTCAGACTCACACGGAGGTAAATATTCAGACTCACACGGAGGTAAATATTCAGACTCACACGGAGGTATAATTCTGACTCACATGGATTTGTATATTCTAACTCACATGTAGTTATACACTAGTATTCTGACTGACTCACATGGATTTGTATATTCTAACTCACATGTAGTTATACACTAGTATTCTGACTGACTCATGTAGATATTTTAATAACATTTCTCTTTTTACAAAGTTTGTTCAAAGTCGAGAAATACTGTGCTTAAAGAATTTTTCCCCAGATTTCTGCTTTAACTTTCGGACAAATAATAAAACAGGATTTGTTTGTGCGGAGTGTAGACATTCGCTCTTATAATATTACATGGCTTCATATTCAAGATAACTAAATATAAAATCTTCTGATCAAAATTCGTTTTTTCGAAAGAACCTTGTAAAAAACCTTATACCTGCAGCCACATGTCAGAGTTAATCTTTTGCAGTTGAAGGAAAGTGAGTTATACAAACCCCTTTTTTCCAGATACCAGCCGTACTAGCATGAACTCCATGTCTTCAGAGTCCAGCTATCATGAGTCGTCCTACCATCGTCTGCCGCTCACCTCTCAGGATCTAGGTAGGCTCTCATACCATATTGTAGAATAGTCGAACCTAGATATCACGAGTCACCCTACCATCGTCTGCCCCTCACCTCTCAGGATCTAGGTAGGCTCTCATACCATATTGTAGAATAGTTGAACCTAGTTATCACGAGTCACCCTACCATCGTCTGCCCCTCACCTCTCAGGATCTAGGTAGGCTCTCATACCATATTGTAGAATAGTTGAACCTAGTTATAACGAGTCGTCCTACCATCGCCTGCCCCTCACCTCTCAGGATCTAGGTAGGCTCTCATACCATATTGTAGAATAGTCTAACCTAGTTATCACGAGTCACCCTACCATCGTCTGCCCCTCACCTCTCAGGATCTAGGTAGGCTCTCATACCATATTGTAGAATAGTTGAACCTAGATATCACGAGTCACCCTACCATCGTCTGCCCCTCACCTCCCAGGATCTAGGTAGGCTCTCATACCATATTGTAGAATAGTCAAAACCTAGTTATCACGAGTCGTCCTACCATCGCCTGCCCCTCACCTCTCAGGATCTAGGTAGGCTCTCAAACCATATTGTAGAATAGTCGAAACCTAGTTATCACGAGTCGTCCTACCATCGCCTGCCCCTCACCTCCCAGGATCTAGGTAGGCTCTCATACCATATTGTAGAATAGTTGAACCTAGTTATCACGAGTCGTCCTACCATCGCCTGCCACTCACCTCTCAGGATCTAGGTAGGCTCTCATACCATATTGTAGAATAGTCCAACCTAGTTATCACGAGTCGTCCTACCATCGCCTGCCCCTCACCTCTCAGGATCTAGGTAGGCTCTCATACCATATTGTAGAATAGTCGAAACCTAGTAATCACGAGTCGTCCTACCATCGCCTGCCCCTCACCTCTCAGGATCTAGGTAGGCTCTCATACCATATTGTAGAATAGTCGAAACCTAGTAATCACGAGTCGTCCTACCATCGCCTGCCCCTCACATCTCAGGATCTAGGTAAGCTCTCATACCATATTGTAGAATAGTCCAACCTAGTTATCACAAGTCGTCCTACCATTGTCTGCCCCTCACCTCTCAGGATCTAGGTAGGCTCTCATACCATATTGTAGAATAGTTGAACCTAGTTATCACGAGTCGTCCTACCATCGTCTGCCCCTCACCTCTCAGGATCTAGGTAGGCTCTCATACCATATTGTAGAATAGTCGAAACCTAGTTATCACGAGTCGTCCTACCATCGTCTGCCCCTCACCTCTCAGGATCTAGGTAGGCTCTCATACCATATTGTAGAATAGTCGAAACCTAGTTATCACGAGTCCTCCTACCATCGCCTGCCGCTCACCTCTCAGGATCTAGGTAAGCTCTCATACCATATTGTAGAATAGTCGAAACCTAGTAATCACAAGTCGTCCTACCATCGCCTGCCCCTCACCTCTCAGGATGTAGGTAGGCTCTCATACCATATTGTTGAATAGTTGAAACCTAGTTATCACGAGTCGTCCTACCATCGTCTGCCCCTCACCTCTCAGGATCTAGGTAGGCTCTCATACCATATTGTAGAATAGTCGAAACCTAGTTATCACGAGTCGTCCTACCATCGTCTGCCCCTCACCTCTCAGGATCTAGGTAGGCTCTCATACCATATCGTAGAATAGTCGAAACCTAGTTATCACGAGTCGTCCTACCATCGTCTGCCCCTCACCTCTCAGGATCTAGGTAGGCTCTCATACCATATTGTAGAATAGTCGAACCTAGATATCACGAGTCGCCCTACCATCGTCTGCCCCTCACCTCTCAGGATCTAGGTAGGCTCTCGTACCATATTGTAGAATAGTCGAAACCTAGTAATCACGAGTCGTCCTACCATCGCCTGCCCCTCACATCTCAGGATCTAGGTAGGCTCTCATACCATATTGTAGAATAGTCAAAACTTAGTTATCACGAGTCGTCCTACCATCAACTGCCCCTCACCTCTCAGGATCTAGGTAGGCTCTCATACCATATTGTAGAATAGTCAAAACCTAGTTATCACGAGTCGTCCTACCATCGTCTGCCCCTCACCTCTCAGGATCTAGGTAGGCTCTCATACCATATTGTAGAATAGTCGAAACCTAGTTATCACGAGTCGCCCTACCATCGTCTGCCCCTCACCTGCAAGGATCTAGGTAGGCTCAGCATATCATATTGTAGAATAGTCGAACCTAGTTATCACGAGTCGTCCTACCATCGTCTGCCCCTCACCTCTCAGGATCTAGGTAGGCTCTCATACCATATTGTAGAATAGTCGAAACCTAGTTATCACGAGTCGTCCTACCATCGCCTGCCACTCACCTCTCAGGATCTAGGTAGGCTCTCGTACCATATTGTAGAATAGTCGAAACCTAGTAATCACGAGTCGTCCTACCATCGCCTGCCACTCACCTCTCAGGATCTAGGTAGGCTCTCATACCATATTGTAGAATAGTCGAAACCTAGTAATCACGAGTCGTCCTACCATCGCCTGCCCCTCACCTCTCAGGATCTAGGTAGGCTCTCATACCATATTGTAGAAAAGTCAAATCCTGTTATCTCGAGTTGTCCTACCATCGCCTGCCACTCACCTCTCAGGATCTAGGTAGGCTCTCATACCATATTGTAGAATAGTCGAACCTAGTTATCACGAGTCGTCCTACCATCGCCTGCCCCTCACCTCTCAGGATCTAGGTAGGCTTCATACCATATTGTAGAATAGTCGAAACCTAGTTATCACGAGTCGTCCTACCATCGCCTGCCCCTCACCTCTCAGGATCTAGGTAGGCTCTCATACCATATTGTAGAATAGTCAAAACCTAGTTATCACGAGTCGTCCTACCATCGTCTGCCCCTCACATCTCAGGATCTAGGTAGGTTCTAATACCATATTGTAGAATAGTCAAATCCTGTTATCACGAGTCGTCCTACCATCGTCTGCCACTCACCTCTCAGGATCTAGGTAGGCTCTCATACCATATTGTAGAATAGTCGAACCTAGTTATCACGAGTCGTCCTACCATCGCCTGCCACTCACCTCTCAGGATCTAGGTAGGCTCTCATACCATATTGTAGAATAGTCGAAACCTAGATCTCTCGGAGTCGACAGGACCAAAGGAACACTTCGAGTAATTTAAGTATTCGAGTTACGTGAGTTTTAATGCTAGTGTAAAGCTTGGCAGGGACTGAGAAAAGAATTTGAATAAAATGTGGTCTTTGTGTCATACGAGTTCGAGATATCGAGGTTCAAATGTATTTGAATAAAGAGTTTAAAAGTTTTTGCACAAAAGCGTAAGTGTTAAATATGTCACTGTTTCTTATTGAATTGTGTTAAACAGAGACGGCTTATGGACTGTTTGGCGACGCTACAGCCCTGGTGTGTCACCGTTTGATGGCCTCGTGGAAGACAGACCTGAACACAGCTCTAGCGGCCATGGAACTTCTCGGGGGCCTGGCCAAGGTCGCCATCAACCCTCCTAATCTGCTCATGTGTAAACGCACAGTCAAATGGATCTGTGAGTTCATCGTGTATCAGTGCAGCCGCCCCGCCCCCTCTCACTCCCGTGACCTTCACTCCATGATCGTGGCAGCGTTTAAATGCCTAACTCTGTGGCTAGTGGAGCACAGCAGACTCATGTATGACAAGGAGTGCCTGATAAACGTCCTAGAGGTTGTAGAACTGGGCATCTCCGGCTCAAAGTCCCAGGTAAGCAGCATCTTCATAGCCGTACTGTTCATGTTCAGGCATTTTCACTTCTTAAATGTTTAAAAATTTATTTAAAATGAATTTATTCTTAATTTGTATAAAAATGTAAATATGGAACAGTTTATTTCAAAGAGTGCTTTATAAGCGGAGTTTATCTTCCATAGTCTGCAATGATATATTTACATTGACGGGGCTTTTTCCCACCGGTTTGGGATGGGGCCCTTTTTGTCTTATTTCAGGAAGAAAATTGGTGAATTGGAAAAGATATTTTCAGGAGTAAACTGCAAATTTTGGGAAATAGGCTTAAATATGAAATAATTTCAATTGGGAATGGGGCTCATTAACGGCCCCCAAAATACCCTCAGAAAAAGCCCTAATTGACATCGTACCAGTTTATTGTAGTTGTTTGGGAGTTCAAGGATAGAATTTACAAAGTCATTAAGCTGTACATTTAAAGAGGACTCTGTCATTAGTTACTAAACAGAGGTTGTGACTCGGTGATTTAATGTTGTAGTATCGTGTCCAGTGTGTTGGTGGAGGAATTTCACTGTTTCAGAACTTGTAATCAGATATTTTGAGATACGCATCCTTCGTACATTTAGAAATCCAATGCTGTCTGTGGTGACTGTATTTACCTGTTGTCATGGCAGCCTCTACACCGACTCCTGTGATAGCCATTGATGGTTATAAAGTCACTGTGTATTCTTTGATACTAAACTATTTGGGCTTACATTCCAAACACTTTTCCCCTCATTTGAAATGTAGAATAAGGAAATATCCCTCATTTGGGGCTGTTGCGGTTCAAATCTATGAGTAAATGACCTGACCAAATTTCTAAAATGTCTCTTAAAATGATGAAGAATCTGTTGAAACTCCTCTTTTCACAAGAACATCAAGTGAATGTGTATTCCTGAATACAATCATTGAGAATCAAAATGTCTCCTGAGAGAGAATACCTGTCAGCCTGTTAATCTGACTCTAACCAGAGTGTAATGAACATGCTAGTCAATGGGAAACTATTAGATATTGCCAAGCTCGTCTCCTGTGATCTTAACTTTAACACACCACTGTGTCACCTGTGGATCATCTTTTCATTTAACAATACTGTACACCATATTTTGACAATTTTCACACATACTGAGTCTCTGTATCCTTCAGTAGAATCTTCACTATAGATAATGGCACAGTTTATCATTGTTTAAGGTTGCAGTGGTCCTTTTTTCACAAGATACTGTTGTCGAGTAGCTTCATTCACTACAGTATTTACACTAACAATAGAAGTGTCTTGTACACATGGTAGCATATCCTGTGTAAACTTTCAGAAATTTTAAATCTGGAACAAAACTTTTCGAAAAATTATATTTTTTGAGTGTATTTAAATTGTATACTTTTTACCTAATGTCAAAATTTATTAGAAAGTACTGTACAGAAATACTTACCATGTGACAGCATAGCACATCAACACTTAAGGTCTTTGATATCATTTGATTGTAGATGTCGATGTCTATTGATTAGAAGGGCTACCAAGTGTGTTAAAATGAATGACCTTGACCCATGTCCAAAGTCACAGGGGTCACATGTGTTTAAACTTTTTAAGAAACCTCTCGCTAATCAAAAGGTCAAGGGTACTGATATTTCGACTAGCATGCTGCGATGAAGGGCTACCAAGTTTGTTAAAATGAATGACCTTTATCAATTTTCAAGGTCACAGGTGTCAAATATGTTAATATCTTTAACAATAATAAAAAAAATTGTATGTATAGTCAGATTATGTTAAGGTCAATGGGCCTCTTGTTTGTCTTCACATTTAACTAAGGTTACATTGCTTTAAGCAGACAGATATGGATCACATCACGTTGTTTTGTTTACAGAAAGGGACAGGAGAGAATCACAGTGTTTCCGTCAAGGATTCTAAAACTGTGACCACACAGGTACCTATTATTACATTGTTGTTGCCATGCCGACAGCCAATTGCTCTGCTTCCCTGATCATACATAATACGCCATATTCTCCTAACATGATTGCCACGTTTAACATAACACCCTAGCACATCCTAATCATCCTAATCATTGATGTGCATGCAAAACAGCTTAGACCTCAGGCTTGATACAAGAGTTTTACTGAGTCAGACTTTTAGACCTCAGGCGTGATACAAGATTTTTACTGAGTCAGAATTTTAGACTTCAGGCACGATAAAAGAGTTTAACTGAGTAAGACTTAGACCTCAGACACGATACAAGAGTTTAACTGAGTAAGACTTTTAGACCTCAGGCACGATACAAGAGTTCTACTAAGTCAGACTTTCAGACCTCAGGCATGATACAAGAGTTTAACTGAGTAAGACTTTTAGACCTCAGGCACGATACAAGAGTTCTACTAAGTCAGACTTTTTGACCTCAGGCACAATACAAGAGTTTTACTGTGTAAGACTTTTAGACCTCAGGCACGATACAAGAGTTCTACTAAGTCAGACTTTTTGACCTCATGCACGATACAAGGGTTTTACTGAGTCAGACTTTTAGACCTGAGGCACGATACAAGAGTTTTACTGAGTAAGACTTAGACCTCAGCGTGATACAAGAGTTTTACTGAGTAAGACTTAGACCTCAGGCACGATACAAGAGTTTTACTGAGTCAGACTTTCTCTCTTTATCAAATTACAATATCGGATGGGCACAAATGCGGTTTTCTCATAATAATCTGTTCACCCCTGTGAAACTATAGTAGACTGTACTGTACACTGACCAGGAGAAGTCCATACTGATTTGTGGGGATGAAAGTTGGAACAAATTTTTGTTTCTCTGATAAGGAATTAAGAAGGATTGTTTCTAAGAAGGAAACACATTTTTAGCTCACCTGGCCCATGCCAAAGGGCCACCAAAAATCTGGCAAATCTTCAAATGACCTTAGATGTTCAAAGAAAGTAAAACATGAACAAACCTATTTATTCTGCTGCAGGAAATGTCTACTGATGTGTTTACTAGAGAATGGTACCATCACCATGGTGTCTTAAGAATGGTATAGACCCATTGACCTTAGAAATTAAGTTAGACATCACTATTGAACATTAACTCAATCTGATAAAATCACATCTTGAACTCTGCACCGTTCCGTAAACTTCTCTCTGCTGTGTCAAGTCTACGGAACGACGCGGTGTTCAAGATATGATTTTAATCAGATTGATATGTTACAATTGGACTTCACCCTTGACAAACATGATACACCCTATAAAACTTCTCTGTCTTTTCCAAACTGGTACAAATAGTGTGTTACTTTAGTTTAGAGTAAATAGATTTACCACAGGTCTATACAGTACAGGTAGTGTGTAGATTGAGTAAATAGATTTACCACAGGTCTATACAGTACAGATAGTGTGTAGATTGAGTAAATAGATTTACCACAGGTCTATACAGTACAGATAGTGTGTAGATTGAGTAAATAGATTTACCACAGGTCTATACAGTACAGGTAGTGTGTAGATTGAGTAAATAGATTTACCACAGGTCTATACAGTACAGATAATGTGTAGATAGAGTAAATAGATTTACCACAGGTCTATACAGTACAGGTAGTGTGTAGATTGAGTAAATAGATTTACCACAGGTCTATACAGTTTCTTCCTCCTAGCTTTATTCTGTTTGCACAGCTGAAATAGATATATATTTTTGATCACTCTAATGCCAATAAAGAATAAAATCAACTGAACATTGGCGCCGATGTTTGACAGTATTCCTCCAGTAGTCATCCTTTCTGTAGATCTGCTTGAGCAAGTACAAATAATCGAAGGACGGTGATCCTGTTTTGCTGGTCATGTTAATGCTTTCCAAATTAATGTTGCGAATGCCAATTAATGTGCAACATGCAAAACAAATATCTCATAGAAACGTTAGTTTAGAAAAATGTATTATGCTGCATACAGTTTGTGAAGTAGTAATAAAACTGTATATATATAGTCATAGGAGAGAACTTTCAGTTATCATAACATACATTTTATTGATTATATGACATATGTACATTAAATACTGTATATTGATACTTACCGTAATACTATTTATGTCAATGATATACATATGTATATATTTTTTTACAGTAATATAATATTAATATATATCTTATTATGCCTGTAATGATATAGTTTGCATTGTTTTGTTTCTGGCATGGCCATGCTAGTTTTGAGCAATTATTTCTGAATGAAGAGATTAACAAAATATAAAAATGTAACAGATTTCTGAGTTTGATGACCTAATGGTGTCAGACTGATATTCATACCCTGGTCTTAATTTGTAAAACTCCCCATCTATTGAGCTATCAGGTCAACAAAGTTGTCCTGGTCCTAAAGAAAGCCAGGGAATTAAAAGAAATTCAAGATAATCTGAAGTAAATATGATGAAAGAACTTGTGATGAAAAGTATTTATGATGAAAGTACTTGTGGTGAAGTACTTACGATAAAGTACTTATGATGAAGTACATGGGATGAAGTACTTGTGATGAAGTACTTATGATGAAGTACGTACGATAAAGTACTTATGATGAAGTACATGAGATGAAGTACTTGTGATGAAGTACTTATGATGAAGTATTTATGATGAAGTACATGGGATGAAGTACTTATGATGAAGTACTTGTGATGAAGTACGTACGATAAAGTACTTATGATGAAGTACATGGGATGAAGTACTTATGATGAAGTACTTGTGATGAAGTACTTATGATGAAGTACTTATAATAGTACTTTTAATAGTACTTATGATGAAGTACTTACGATGAAGTGCTTATGATGAAGTACTTATGATGAAGTACGTATGATGAAGTACTTATGATGAAGTACATGTGATGAAGTACTTGTGATGAAGTACTTATAATAGTACTTATAATAGTACTTATGATGAAGTACTTACGATGAAGTGCTTATGATGAAGTGCTTATGATGAAGTACTTGTTATAAAGTATTTATGAAAAATGTCAGTATAGTCGAACAGGGAACCTTAATACTCAAGGAAATTATGTTTCCTTTCTTCATAATATTTTGATCCTTTGGGTGGTCATGTGGTATAAGTGGATAGAATCGCACCAAGATGGCCGGGTTTGATTCCCAGATGGGTAGTGAAGAGGTATCGGGTCACCTGCCCGACCTCCGGAGTTTTCTCCAGGTAATTCTCCCACACTAGATCCCCCCTTAATTACTGCTAATACAGTTTATCATGCTTGTTGAGACACCCATTAATTTACAGCTGGAGTGTTGAGGATGTTGCTGGCTCTTTCTTGCTGTACAAATTATAAAGCATTATTTGTTGATTTTTATTTAACAGCAGCTAACATTATATTTTTTCTGTCTAGGTGTGAATTTTAGTATTTTTGTGGTTTGTGCAGTTTTTATCGTTCATTTTATGTTCTGTTTAATTGGATCATCACTAAGAAAAACTGCATGAGATTGTTATGTACAAATGTATGTAAGCTGTCCATACCATGGAGTTCAGTTTGATTACATTAAGGATTTTTTTGTAAACATGTTGTATCAGATGAAACATTTTTGTATTTAACCTTCAGGCCTGAATTGTTTTATGTACAGGTATTGTTGTGTTTGGTTTACATTTCGGACAATCTTGTCTTCAGTTCGACCTGCAACAGACCCATTATAAATTATTTGTATATTTGAATAATTAGATACATGTTTTTGGTGTACATTTCTGACAGTGTTATCTTCAGTTCGACTTGCAACAGACCCATTATAAATTATTTATTTGTATATACCTGGTATAGATGTTTTCTGCTGAGTACTTAGGTAATCATTCTATTAATCATGAAAATTAGGTATGAATTGATCCACATAGCAGTATAGTCTATTGAAATTATATCTCAAATAGTTATTTGTCAACAGAAATATAACTACCATAACTGGAACATGAGTATCAAATGCTGTGAGTTCCCCTCTAGCCCCCATCATCCGATCTTGACTCATCCACCCCTGAAATATCATAATGAACTATTCCAACCTTTGAATTGGAAGAATTCAAATATGTTTTCAGGGGTGAATGAGTTACTGAAAATGTTTTAGAGAAATTCTGTGAATTCTACAGCTTTTGGGGGCTTTGTTCCCAGACCCCCATTTGAAGCTTAACTTTTAACCAAAATTTTAACTTATCCATATATTTAGCAATATGGCCATATGCGTAACTCTCAACATTTTGAGGTAATGAATCAAGCTTTACTACTACAACATACAATGTACATATATGAAGAGAATCAGTTTGGTGTATAATTGTAATGAAAATGCTCAACTTTCTTTCCATTCTGTCACAGAACCGGGCCAGTGATCCTCCAAAGTTCAAAGGGGATAAGCAGCTGATGCCTGCCTCAATGAGGGTAAAAGATGCTGCTGAGTCTGTTCTCACCTGTATTATACAACATGTGGTAAGATACTGTTCTCACCTGTATTATACAACATGTGGTAAGATATTTTCTGTTCTCCATCTTGTCTCGATTCTCCCTCTAGGAGAGCCTTACTCTATTATTGTTACAATCCCTACGATCGTTTGTTTTCATACGAGACTGAATTTGTGGAAGAGCTTATCAGGACAGGTAACAAAAACTTTGCCAAATCTTTAATTTCACTTTCAGAGATATTGACGATATGTTGTCTATAAACAAAATGAAGTTTGCTGACCACGTCGATCATATATACCCTTCTGAACTTGAAATAAAGGACACAACAGACTCTTCAACTGCTTACCTTGATCTCTACTTAAGCTATGACCAACATGGACAGCTTGCTTCTAAGCTATGAGATAAACATGACAGTTTCAATTTTCCAATTGTGAACTTTCAATTTCTTGACAGTAACATCCCTGCTTCTCCAGCTTATGGTGTTTACATGTCGCAGTTGATTCTTTATTCTAGGGCTTGCTCTAAATATCTTGTTTTTTTCATGATCAATGTCGACTGCTAACAAACAAGCTTACAACACAAGGATTCGAAAGATGCAGGTTGATCAGGACTATGAGCAAGTTTTATGGTCGCCATTTTTGTCTCATTGAGAAATATTTTGTATCTTTGTGTGAAATTGATATGAAGATGAGTATGCTTATTAGAAGTATAGTGTGCTAACTTGTTGTGATTGACAATGATGACTCAGTTCTCATTTTGAGGACTTGATATTTACTTGGATATGACCAAGATTTACATGGCAGGTGTCGTCGATGAAACAGAAGAGGCTTACTCTTCCGGAAAACACCTGGTCTTATTTTCTTGTACTATTGCAAGGGTATCCATGTAAATCTTTCTTTGTTCATATTTTGCTCCTACTTGAATCAATTTTGAGTTCAGATTATGGTTTTGTTGACGTTTCGGTATTCTTTAATGATTGTTGTGTTTGACAGGGAGCTTTCCCTCCCCCATGTGGACCCGAGTCCCTATTCTCATTACTGGATGAGAAGTCCCTCCTGAAGTACTGCAAGGGTGTTGGATTTTCTGAGCAGGCGTCGCCTTTCCGATATTTTGTCCTGGAAAACTCCATCATAGTGGGATTACTGGAGCAACCGCTGGGAAATGTGGAGGGTGAGTAGGATTATAATTCTCTTTGTCTGTCACCAGTCATGTTAAAATGTATAGGGACAAATTCTGTCATAAATTAACAAAAATCGTGTGAAGTCAGAGTCACTTATCATTCGATAATGCATCATGGATTCTTCACGTTTATGTACTGCCTGGTACACCAGTGATTTCCACAATAACCCTGTGTCTTTGTAGAAAACTGCTGTTTATTCTTAAGTGTTAAATAAAGGATTCAATATGAATTGTCCTGATCCGCGATATTGTCCAAACATTCTAGCCAACCTTGCTGAGAATGAATGTTACTGGAAAACCAAGGTTTTTCTATCTGTTAAATGGTACACAGATTTAATTCCCCAGGTCTGACATTTTATTATGCATTGATGCTGTAACTCCAATGATCCTTAAGGCTTCAAAGATGTTTTTTTCTGTTAGACATGTTTTATTTCATTATTCATGACTATTTACCGTTGTCAGATCCACTGCCCAATGTGACAGCCCTGATACGTGGACCATTCGGGAGACATGCTTGGACCATGCAACTACGGCATTCTCCCAGAAATAAAAATGTTAGTATTTAAATCCTCATGTAAGATACATGATAATAATAATTCATGGTTCTTATATACCGCATTATCACAACCTTAAAGGCCATCTCAAAGCGGTTCACAAATTATTATCCTCAGTTATAGGGCCTTAGCAACCAGCCAATATTGTTCTTAACTCCCTAGGGAGCATACAACTGGTGCTGCCATTTCGGCACTTACAGCTAGCATTTCTATAATTTCTTGCACTACCCAACCACGTACTCATTTACAACTGAGTAGACTGGAACAAGTGGACTATAGTATCTTACTCAAGGATACAACATAAGTGCCGTGACCGGAACTCGACTCGCAACCCTTCAAACAATAGCCCAGCATCCTACCACTAGACCACCATGCCTCCTTATATATAACATTCTACAACCTGTCAGGAGTTGTTCAAATAAACAAAGGGGAAAAAAAGGAAAGCTAGATAGCATACAAAACTCATTAATCCCTGAAGACACATTTGAACTCTTCCAATTCAAAAGCTGGAATAGTTCATTAGAAAATGTCAAGGGGTGAAGGAGTTTATGTATAAACATTGGTCTATGGCATCAAAGATAGTTTGTTTCGTTCTAAAAAGTCCACAGGATGAAAAATTTGTTTTTTATCTCTTTATTTCATGAACAGCTGATCTTTGTAAACAAGAGATCATGTTTAGCTTTATGTATTTAGTAAGGTTAACATACAATGTTTTGTTGTTAAGGTAAACTCCAAATCACACCTGAGTGACCCTGGCCGACCTCTACCAATGGAAAATGTCGGAATTCACCACAATGTTAAACATCGACACTTCCCTGAATCGGTGGACAAGATCCCACTAACTCAGGCGTGAGTATCTCCTCATTATAGAAAACCAGAATATCTCTGAAATACCAGTCTATATTGTCAGCATCATGATGCTATTCTTTTATTTCTAAACTACTACACAAATTGTTCCTGAGCTTTATTTGAAACATAACTTGGGCAAGCTGTTTGAAATTTGTTTGAATGACAACCTGGTGGCCAAAACCACAAAATACTGTTGTCATGGTTACAGAGATAAAAGTATCCCTACTCTGGAGTCTCTGGTGACGGAGAAGGAACGAGCAAACCTGACCAAGCTCAAGTCCTTCATTGAGAAACAGATACAGTTTGAGAATCAGATCAACAGCCGCAGCAAACAAGATCTGGCCAAGTCTAGGTTTCCCAACCCAGAAACCGAGTGTAAACCCCCAAAGTGAGTATATACCTCAAATATCTTGGCTGTACCCAGAAACCGAGTGTAAACCCCCAAAGTGAGTATATACCTCAAATATCTTGGCTGTACCCAGAAACCGAGTGTAAACCCCCAAAGTGAGTATATACCTCAGATATCTTCGCTGTACCCAGAAACCGAGTGTAAACCCCCAAAGTGAGTATATACCTCAGATATCTTGGCTGTACCCAGAAACCGAGTGTAAACCCCCAAAATGAGTATATACCTCAGACATCTTGGCCCTATATATAATCATTTTACTTTTCATTTTACATTCAGTCAAAGCCATTATTGTAATGAAATGTATACAACATAATGTAAATTATGTAATGTATTCAATAATATGATGTATATAATGTAATGTATATAATGTAATGTAAATTAGTTAATGTATGTAATGACTTATATAAAATGTGATGTAGACTTGATGAGATGCCACATTAATTTAAGTAGAGCCGAAAAAGACAGAAATTGTAATTTGCGAAACTAAACCCCTGCAAATAAGTTAGATTTTTTCTAGACTCGAAATCGCAGAATTATACAAATATGACCTATGACCTGTATGTTTTCTAAAATGATCAATTGAAGCATAACCTTTGACCTATTTATGCAGAGATAAGCAATTTACGTTATCTAATATATGTGATGACCTATGACCTGTGTTACAGAGTGACACAGGAGTTCCAGACGGCAAGACTGTTCCTCTCCCATTACGGCTTCCTGTCTTTGGAGTCCCTCAAGGTAATCATCTGTTGAACTCATTACTGATAGCATAGAAAATTAAAGCCTCATATCTACCTTATGGCTACCTTATACTACTTGTCTGTTACATCACACCCCAACATGGAAAATAATTACAAAACAAAAAAAATCTGAATTGTTTGATACTTAGGGGTCGACTTTATGTATATTATGGGATGGACTCTGTGTAGATACCACTGCTGGAGTAGTATATAGGGCTAGTCTGTATGTATATTATGGGATGGAATTCGTATATGTTTTAGGAGCCTAAGAACAGCAGTATTCCTCCAGCCCTTGTGATGCTGGATACAACCAACTCGGCGCTGTTCACTGACCTGGAAAGTCTCGACACGGTCACTGCTCGAGACAACGATACTGTTCATGTGTTCTACGTGAAGTCTGGACAGAAACTGCCACAGGACATCCTGGGTAATGTGGTAAGTACAAAAATACAGTCACAGGACATCCTGGGTACTGTGGTAAGTACAAAAATACAGTCACAGGACATCCTGGGTAATGTGGTAAATACAAAAATACAGTCACAGGACATCTTGGGTAATGTGGTAAGTACAAAAATACAGTCACATGACATCCTGGGTAATGTGGTAAGTACAAAAATACAGTCACATGACATCCTGGGTAATGTGGTAAGTACAAAAATACAGTCACAGGACATCCTGGGTAATGTGGTAAGTGCAAAAATACAGTCCCAGGCCATCCAGGGTAATGTGGTAAGTACAAAAATACATTCACAGGATATCCTGGGTAATGTGGTAAGTACAAAAATACAGTCACAGGACATCCTGGGTAATGTGGTAAGTACTGAAATACAGTCACAGGACATCCTGGGTAATGTGGTAAGTACAAAAATACAGTCACAGGACATCCTGGGTAATGTGGTAAGTACAAAAATACAGTCATAGGACATCCTGGATAATGTGGTAAGTACAAAAATACAGTCACAGGTCATCCTGGATAATGTGGTAAGTACAAAAATACAGTCACAGGACATCCTTGAAAATGTGGTAAGTACAAAAATACAGTCACAGGACATCCTGGGTAATGTGGTAAGTACAAAAATACAGTCACAGGACATCCTGGGTAATGTGGTAAGTACAAAAATACAGTCACAGGACATCCTGGGTAATGTGGTAAGTACAAAAATACAGTCACAGGACATCCTGGGTAATGTGGTAAGTACAAAAATACAGTCACAGGACATCCTGGGTAATGTGGTAAGTACAAAATACAGTCACAGGTCATCCAGGGTAATGTGGTAAGGACAGTCACAGGACATCCAGGGTAATGTGGTAAGTACAAAAATACAGTCACAGGTACGAAATAAAATACAGTCACAGGTACGAAATAAAATACAGGAACAAAATAAAATACATTTACAGGTACGAAATAAAATACAGGTACGTGTAGGTGTCCCGTACAAGTATGATGTATTTTATTTACGACCTGCCTTTAACAGACTTCCAGGAACAATGTCCAGCCTCAGTTCTTGGAATTCCTACACTCCCTCGGCTGGCCGGTTGATATCAGGAAACATGCTGGCTGGACCGGACACATCAGCACCAGCTGGAAAATTACAGAACCGGACGATTTGGACGGTGAGAACATTTATACCCTAGGTATATATCATCACTACTATGTAACTATAACAGACGATTTGGACGGTGAGAACATTTATACCCTAGGTATATATTATCACTACTATGTAATTATAACAGACGATTTAGACGGTGAGAACATTGACACACCAGCAAGTGAAGTGAAGGTCACTGGTTGAGCAGCTTGTTACTGCTCGCATTTCCTGTTGAAATAGCTAAATGAAGGGTACATGGTATAAACTATGTATGGATAGAAAGAATACAGTCTTCTGAAGAGATCTATAACAGAATTACGTAGGTAGATGAAGATTCAGAATTTAAGTTAAGAGTTTGAAACAATGAGGTCATATTTTCAATGGCCGGTCGATGTTTTTCTTGTCAATATATATAGGTATTTATCACTAAATTATATCATAAGTCTATACATGTCCATGTGGGTGGGGTAGATATTTTACTGGAGTAGCCCTTACGTAATATCTGTCCTGATTCAATATATTTCCTATAAAACTACCTGTCATTCAGCCAACAACCGTGATATGATACTCCTTGGTTTCTGTTACAGAGAACGAGTTTCAGCTTGGGACGGGAGGCTCAATCTACGATGGGCGACAGCAGGTTCTGTACTGGGCAGATGTATCGTCTGAGGTGGCGTTTGTTGTACCGTCTATAGAGACCTACAACACAAAGATGTTGTCTGTCGACTCAAGTGGAGGTCAGCATATATAGAGTACATGTATATAGTAGATATAATATAAAACATACTGGGTAGCACAGAAGTATAAACCGTACAGGGTAGCACAACTGTATACATGTTTTGTGTGCCCTTGGTTATTCTATTTTCCTGATATTTACCCAGAGTTGTCTAGAAACCAGCAGACACGTTTAGTGTTATTTATTTGTTTAGTGGTAAGGTTAAAGGTTGGATCAAATTGATAGAGAAACAAAAATAAAATAATTATATTACAAGCAAAAACCATGAAAATAACAAGAAATTGCTCTGATAAAATACAAAGTCTTTAGGTGTATGTGATAATGAAGGTCTGATACCATACTGCCTCATCATATCTGAAATATTGGTCCACTGAAACTATGTTCAATAGAATGCATAACAAGTCAAAAGATAAAATTAAAAAATGACAAATTATTGACAAATTGATCTATTGTCTATAAGATCAGATAGAAAACTATAAGCCATATTTCTTGACATTTTCATCACGTCACAGCTGGAGTGAATTTTAAATAGTCAGGTTGAGATTTAAAGTGTCAGATTGTTAACAGGATGAGATTTAAAGTGGCAGATTGTTAACAGGATGAGATTTAAAGTGGCAGATTTGCTTTTGGCTCAGATCCAATCCATGAGATCATTTAGGAGAATGCTTTGCCAGGATTGCTTACATATCTTGGTGAGTGATACAGGCCCTCTGGGCCTCTTATTATCTACTGCAATAAACAGGTGGAGCTCTAACTGTGGTTTGTATTTACAGAGAGATCCCCACTCTTCCCTCACCACATGGAGAAACAGGGGTCTGAGCCGACACACAAGCCCAAGTCACTGTCACTAGAACGCACCCTCACCTCCGAGGTTGGCGACAGAATCCGGGCGGACAGAGAAAGTCCTAGCTCTCCGCAGGAACCCCCAACGGTCCGCTTCCGTAACCAACGCAGGCAGCCAGCACATATGATTGGACCAGACACAAAAATGTTTGTTGTGTGGCTGGAAAATTTTGAGGACCATGATAATTTCCCGTCAGGTGTGTTTATCTAACATTTGATAAGTGACAGTCTGTTGATTTTGTATGCGTTGTCTTACAGGTTTTATCTTTCACTGGGGTTTGTATTCTTGATAATTTCTCAATATTAAAGGCCCAATATACGTAACTTTCGGCAAAACTTGAAGTGAAAATCAAGCCTAATAACTTATTATATTTATAGATTTAGTTAAGATTAACTGATATCAGTAATATTCAAGATGAATTCTTTCCCGGTTACCGGTACAGCAGCAGTTGAAACATGCTATTTGTAAACACGCGTCCATCTTCTACCTACGGTTTGTTGTTGAAGTGGGCCCCACCTGAATTATTTTCAATTCTTTGGATTTTTTTGTGAAGAGTTTCTTGTTAGTTACCGCTCAGGTTAACTTCGTTTTAGGCTTATTTTTGCATGGTTAGCAACTGGATTTTTTTAAGACTTTTTCAGAATCACGAAAAATTTCCCTGAAGTTGCGTATATTGGGCCTTTAAATATCTTTCACACATGGGACATCATATCTATATATAATTTAATTTTGCCTATTCCCGCAATGGTAAACTTTTTCAGGTTATATTGTATAACCTCAAAAATCAGACAACGCAAAAAGTGATGACGTCATATACCGCCATGTTTGGCGCGGTATTTTGTAAACAAACTTTTGATTGGTTGAAGTTGTTTTGTGATGAAATTTATGCACATGATTGTGTATTTTGCAAATCCATTCGATTTTGGTTATAGTTAATACGAAATCATTGTATAAGACGTATATCTCATATATGTATCTTCGGAAATGAAATTATAAGGAATAACCACAATATTTTTTTAGGGTTATACGGTATATACCGAAAAAATGTGTGCACTTTTTTGCATAAACCGCTTCGCGGATTTATGTAAAGTGCACACATTTTTTTCGGTATATACCGTATAACCCTTAAAAATATTGTGGTTATTCCTTAAATAATTTTATTTCAGCTTTAGAAGAATATCAGCTTACAGATATCTTGATATTGGCTGGCATACAAACCATGTTGTACTAATTACAGGTATCCATTTACTAGACCTGTGTATTTCATTAATTATGACATGGGCATTTAATGTATTCTAGCCTTTCTAAGTTTACAAGGTCAAAGTTTAGATGATTCACAAACTTCAAAATAAGTACCAGAAAATTGGGTATAAAAAATTGACAGGAGAGTTACTTGTTCTTTCTTGTTTCCATTGGCAGGAGAGTTACTTGTTCTTTCTTGTTTCCATTGACAGGAGAGTTACTTGTTCTTTATTGTTTCCATTGACAGGAGAGTTACTTGGTGTGACCAGTACTGGAGTGGAACACTTTGTCACAACTAGCACCAGTAGCACTAGCTCTACACACAAGCTTCAGGAGAAGGACACCTTTATCATATTCATACACGCCCTGAAGAACGGCCTGTTCCGTATACACATGCAGGGCCAAACTAACAGGTAAGCTGTTCCGTATACACGTTGCAGGGCCAAACTAACAGGTAAACTGTTACGTATACACATGCAGGGCCAAACTAACATGTAAGGTGTTCCGTATACACATGCAGGGCCAAACTAACAGGTAAGCTGTTCCGTATACACATGCAGGGCCAAACTAACTGGTAAACAGAGAAATACATGTTATTCATTTTATAAGGCTAGACACCACCATGGCTAGGCAGAGAGTTAAACCAGGAAAAGAAGGAAACGAAGAAACAATTTATGTGTATACCTTGTACAAAGTTGTGATGGTTCATAATTTGATGAAAATTGATAAAACTTACAGACACATGATGCATAAATAATATGAAAAATAGAACACTGAGTTATCCAAGTACATTAGCCCTGTAACGGTTTTCAGAAAATTTATTTAAATTATCAAAGAACTACATGTTACCATGTTACATAGATCAATTGGAATTCCAACATGGTTTGATTATAATTTCCTATAACTTTGTTGATTAACTAGGACAGACATAGCTTCACGCAAACAATGTTAAAGCATAATGCATTGAGAAACTTATGACATGCTCCTTGTTGGTTTGCTTCAGAATAAAAATAACAACCAAGGCCTTTAGCTAGCTGAAATATTTAATTACTGTTGTATACCATATTATGTAGCGCAGTACTTGCGTTAATACTGTGAAATACCATGTTAATTTTTACTTTGTGATACCCACCTCTAATATAAAGTCACCAAGGTGTTTGTTATAAGTGTAGAATGTGATATGCTTGTGTCGTCGTTTCATTTGATGCTATGGTAACAATTGACCTTGAACTTTAACCTTGTTACAGAGTGTCGATGGCGATCCCCCTAGTGGACGGGATGGTGGTCAGTAGGAGAGTGCTCGGGACAATGGTCAGACAAACGTGCATCAACATATGTCGCAGGAAACGGCTCGAGAGTGAACTGTAAGTGTTGGGAGGAAACTGTTTTTAGCTCACCTGGCCCAAAGGCAAAGTGAGCTTATGCCTTGGTGCGGCATCCGTCATCTCTCCATCATCAACTTATTACTTAAATCAATTTCTCCTCAATAACTAAATGGCTCAGGGTACGAATATTTGGCCAGTAGCAAGCTGGAATCAATGACTGCTAAGTTTGTCCAAATGAATGATGACCTTTACACACTATCTATGTCACAAGGGTTAAATGTGTTTAAAATCTTCAACAAACTAGCTTCTTCTCAATAACTTAAAAGGCCAAGGGTAATGATTAGGTCAGTAGCGTGTTGGGATGAAGGGCTATCAAACTTGTTCAAGTGAATGACCTTAACTTATATTCAAGGTCAAAGGGGTCAAATATTTTTAAAGCCTTTAAACTCTCACTAACAAATAAACCCAGAATTAAAATAATGAGTTACTTGCTGCAGTGAAGGGCAAGTAAGTATTTTCAAATGATTGACTTTGACTTATATTCAAGGTCAAAAGGGTCAACTATCGAGACTTTTAAGGACTTCTCCTGAATAAACATATTTGGGGCCCTTAATGTTGATATTTATAGTTTCTTTTGAATTGGGAACGGTGATATTTTGCCTGTTGTTTGATTTGAGCCCACTGTTAGGATTACAAATGTGTGATAGGCAGATACCAAGTAGTGATGCAGGCCCTTTGGGCCTCTTGTTATTGTATGCTTTGATTTAGTGTTGACATACTTACTTCAGTGTTAGCCGCATAAAAGGTTTTACACTAACTTGATACAGTAGTAGTAACTGATACAGAGCTACAATCCCCAAATCTATTTGTCTCTTTGCCAGTTCTGTTTGACATTGTAACACAGATTTGTTTATCAAAATCAATGTTTGTTGCAGGTACCAGCCCCCTCATGTGAGAAGGAAACACAGAATTCAGGAAATTGTGAAAAACTACCATCTCAAAATGTCTGAGCCCGAATTTTACACTGCATTATTTCAAGACGTACCAAAGTGAAACTTACGCCCCATGATGTTGTCGAATTTTAGTTCAGTTTATGGAAGCCTTTGAGAATTAACATTTGTGAAGAATGATTTTATATAATCACTTCACCCTCTATGAGTTATGATAAACCCAGTGTGCCAAATTATAGATAAGCTTTGAAATCAGACTCGAGTTGGTGAGGATCAACAAATAACTGAAATTTTTGCTTCAAGTTTATTTTTTAAATATTTTCAATTCTTTATCTTAAAGCATAATGGATTGCTCTAATCCAGTATCATCAACATATTAAAGATATAATAACACTGATCAGAAAAGGATAAAATAAGGATACATTATCTAAATAGAAAGATGCAATCAACATATTTCTCTTTAGATAATGTATCTTTAACTGACAAAGCAGATTCTTTTATCTTAAGAAACAATGTAATATCTGTGACCCAGTGTTTCCATGGAAACATGTAAACTGCGATATAGTTGATATGTAGTAATAATTGTGGTTGTTTTCAATTTCCAAGGAATCCCAGTCTGATTTGTTGAGGAGCCTGATAATGACAATGTAGTTTTCTGATTACATTCACATATACATCACACACACCCTTACATCATCCTCTATATCCAGGAGTTACAATCACCTACGCTCTCTACACCCCTGGAATATGACATGGCAAAACTGAAGGCACACTAGGGTACAAACAAGCCTGAAGAATCGCAAGGCTGTATGCCTGTCTTCTGAAGATTACAAAGGAGCCGCAACCGACTTCAAAGCCTGTCAATTTTTACCGTTATGTGACCACAAGATTATTTCGGTATACATCAAAGGGTTGAACCAGTCTTCTTGACTCATCAACAAGGTGGCGCACATGACACATTAAAAAAATCTCCTGGTTACCTGAGCGTGCCTAAGTTTTGCCATGACATATTCCAAGGGTGTAGAGAGAGTAGGTGATCGTAACCACTGGATATCAAGGATAACCCATACATAATGTATATATATAATGTATACTTCGTAGTGAAATCATATTTATTAACATTTATCATTGAAAGACTACTTAACTACATGTATGTGCGTAGGTGATCACCTATTGTAAATGTATTTATTATTCGTGTTATTGTTGTTAGTGAGATTCTAGTCAACACTTGATGTACAGCACTACACAAGCTGCAGGGATGTGTGAACTTCGTGTAATTATACTGTGTTATATAGGAGCATGTATCAAAGCCTGCAATATTGAAAAAAATGGTCTATTGTGAAAACAAAAATGTCCTTTGTGAAGACAAAAATGTCCTTTGTGACCTTCTGAAATTGTAAAGGATTACTTGTCATCTTATATCAGGAGTTTGTCTCCCGAGACCCAGCACTGTGTTGGTTTAACATTGCGTTCCCCAAATCTGTACCTGGAATCGTAGAGCATAACCATTTTACTGATAATTCTTAAAGAATTGGGATGCAATTTTATAATGTTGTCTTCTGTCAGGTTGTCATTCATTACAGATTCCGTCAAAACATTTCAGAATCAGATATATAATATTTCATTTTCCACAAAAATTTGAATGGATGATTTTATTCATTGCAATCAACAGGACCACTTCAAACAATTGTTAAGTGAAAACCTAGAAGTGTTTTAACCGCTGGTATTCCTTGGTATTGTTCGATTGATTTGTATATTATACCACTGTACCATTTATTTTTCTGATGTCCGTCTAATTCTGGTCTCTAGCGATATTTAACTTTATGGTGTCCTTCTAATTATGGTCCCTAGCGATATTTAACTTTCTGGTGTCTGTCTTATTCCATACCTGTACATATTACCTTCAGCGTAGTGATGACAATGGTCGTGTCAATATTTCATTCTCCATCGTTCTATTAGCCAAGGCAAGGAATGGAGACTTGTTTTATTTGTTTTTGTCTACAATCACCTATAAGACCAAGGTTCTCATTCAGATGAATACCTACTCATTATAATTCTGATTTGTATCACATCTTCTCGTCAGGATATATGCTACCTTGCTCCCCAAAGGTAAGTTTTGTGATGGAGTTATCTCCCTTACAAAATATTTTTGTTGCCATTATCTGATCATCTACTTTCTATAAGTTTACCTAATTAATTATTTCCATGTATAAAATATTTGTTTGCATTTATTCAATGAAGATTATGACATATCACATCAAGGTAGCATATATCCTTAAAATCACAACAGGCCCTTCAAGCCTTTTGTACCTAATATGTACAGACTCTGATGATGTGTTAGTAGTGTTACTACTGTATCTGTGTAAAATTAATGACATTGCAGAAGTTGTAGGGGGAAAGCTGACCCCGGTAGGTATAAACTTATTTATCAAATTCCTGTGATTTTCACGAAGCCAATATGTTATAATACAGTCCGATACCTTATGAAATAACCCAGCATATATCTCCACATCTCTCAGCAACATGTGTTCGGGGTAAGTTGCACTTCAGTTACAATGAACAGTGTTTCTGATAAACAGGAAAGATGGATGTATACCAGGTATGTCTGATATAATATCAACCCTCGGGTTCGGATTTATACCAGGTATGTCTGTTATAATATCAACCCTCAGGCTATAATATCAGCCCTCAGGTGGTGTACCTGTAGTTGGTGTCACATAAGATCCCGAAGGAAACATTAAATTATAGAACAACTAATGTGTAACAAATTAAATATATCTACATAATGTATTTAAACCTTGGATATTGTTGTTTTCAGCTCATCTGCCCAAAGGGCAAGTAAGCTAGCTAAACCCTCGCTGCAACGTCTGTCTGTCCGTGGCTTTTCTTATAAAATGGTTATAGACCAAAATGGATTATGTTACTGGACTTAAATATTTGGTCTGAAGCAGCATCCTTAGACCAAAGGCACTCACTTTTTTATAAACAGTGGGTGCGACCTCCCTGGGGGGGCGGAGCAGAGGGGCAGGGCTGAATATGGGAAATAAGTGTAAACTTTTTAAAATCCTTCTTCTATAATCACACTTACAGATTAAGGATATCTTAAGCCCTTGGGGTGGGGCACTTAAGGGGGAACTTTAGTGTGCAGTCTTTATGTACCATAGGAGGGATTTGATTCAAATTTGTCCTCGAGTATCCTTAGTGTAAAAGGGACTAAACATTGTATAAATGAAAAGTGTGGCCCGCCTGGTGCAGAAGGACCAGACTCAGAAGGAGAATTTAATGATTTGAGTGTTTTTTTTATCAAACATTTAATCTTGCCCTGCTTAGTAGAGTTGTGTGGTCCAGTAGGGGAATTTTTTAGTTTTAGGCTTCAAAACTCTTCTTCCTCTGACTTTTATCCCATTTCCACCAGGAGCATCTTTTGGCCACAGGACATTTTGAGACTTGTACGATAAAATTAGCGTTAAATACCAATACATACTGACAATGTATATACATGTAGTTGACTGGCTACCACTGCCCATGTAAGTTTTCAGTTTTGAAGAAGGATTATTCTTGTCCCAAGTGATTAAGGTTATTTGAGATTTTTTTTCTAAATAATTCTAGAGACGGGGGCAGTCTATGTATATATAACTAGTCAAAAGTACTATTCATCTCTAATTTCATTATGATATAAGTCAAACGTATATCCTTGTGCTTTGACAAAGGGCACAAAATTTTCTTTAAATGAAAGGTGCAGATTTGACGGGTATATTAAGGAATTTGAAATTTAGGTTCTCAAAATCTTCATCCTCTTTAGCATCAAAGGTGCTTTATGTAAAGAGAGTAATTTTCAATGGTTGCTATTTTTGTATCCAGGTGAGCGATACAGGCCCTCTGCTTTGTTCTCGAAAGAAAGAGTTGCTTCCCTTGGACAACGATGTCTGCAAAAATTCTCCAGTTCTTGGTACATTTGCACTATCTGGTGACATTATGTTACTCTCTTGGAAGGTATTCTTGTAATGTTCCACCATCTGTCTAAAGTGGCTGGGGGAATCTTGAAGCGAAAATACGTTTCGATGAATTGAATAAAATGTAGGTTTTTGGCAACATAACCAGGGGCGTAGCTGGAGGTCTTTTAATGTGCAAGCCCTGTGAGCGTTTATTAGCAGTTACTTCAAATGGTGCCATTTGTTCGTATCATTATACAAATCATAAATGTAAAAATAAAATAAGATGATATGTTTTACTTCCATGATGTCTTAAAAACAAAATTAATATATATACGTTTCTTAAGTCATTTACTCGTTAGTAAGTAAAAACAGAGACATTAAAGCCATCTGTGTTACATTCACGTCTCTGTCAGTAAGTGTTATTCAATGTGATTTTGCCGCTTTCAACTCAGCTACAGCTATAGTTAGAAATCTCGCTTATTTTTTTCAGCATAATTTCGCATAGTTTAACAGGCTCATCATTAATTATTTTGGCTGTAATTTTATTCGAACTGACCGAAAAATCAATATACAAAAATGGAAACATTTTATTATTCAAATATAGCTGCACTAAATAGAGGATCTTGCACGAGTGTCAATGTGTAATATCGGATTTATTCAACGAGTTAGATAATTTAATATGTCCCGAGCCTTTAGGCGAGTGACATATTAAATTATACAATAACATTGACACGAGAGTAAGATTATATTTATTACATAACTCATATTCATGAGAAAATACACCAAAACTCTCATTTATTTCTTGGTAAAAAAAGGTAAATTTCACTTCCGAGACTGAAGGATTAACTTGATTTTTTGTATGTTATGGAGGTAAAACACAAAAAACGGAGTATACGCTATGTAAACCGCGAAGCGGTTTATGATAAGAGTACACTCCGTTTTTTGTGTGTTATACCCTATAACATAAAAAAACAGATTCAAGTTAATCCTTATAATTTAATCTATACCATGCAAAAATTCACTTTATTGATAGACTCTTTTCTCTTAAAAATTATTACGCTGCTACATTAGACAATCAAAAGCGACGTTATAAACGGCGGCGTCATTTACGCTAGGGCCGATAGCTTAACCTTCAAGCCAATGGAAATGCTTATTTTAGCTATAAGATTAAATTATAGTCTTATCACGTCATAAAGACGTCATTTGGTATGGCGTCACAACGGTGTTTTTACATTTTGTGATACCATATTCATGACTTTGGTCGTATGCCATGACTGAACGGATCAATTAGGTGATAAACCCGATATAACATATGATTGTACGAATAACAAACTTCATGCAGCCTGATCTGTTAATCTGACGAGTCAATTAAAAATAGTAACATTATCAGTGGACTTAAGAATATTAGTCGTGATATGAAATATCTCGACTTTAATACACATACTTTGGAAAATGATGTGCAAGCATGGGCTTATGTGCTTACATGGCAGCTACGCCCCTGATAACTAATGTGTACAATCAGAGACGTCTCTGGTACAATTTATTGTACAGGTCTCGATCACAGGGACCTGGGAATTTATTACGACTAGTTTTGGACTTACACTAAGGTAGGTGTTCAGGGTAATTTTACTCTCTTTTGTGTGTGTGTGTATGGGGGGGGGGGGGGGGGGGGGGGTTGTCCCCCCTCAATGACAGTTACTTTGAACACCTTTGTTTAGATCCTTCCGCGGTATTACCAATTCTCATGTCCCTGTGGTTTCCAATTCTAGTGTAAGTGATACAGTAAGTAGGTCTGGTTCCTGTTCCCGTTTTTCTTAGAGTACGTGGTATAACTAGCTCTAGGTAACCTTCTCGTAAAATACGTTCTACTTGAGCGATGTTGCCCGTATTGCAATGGTAAGTAGCCCGATCCCATTCTGCACTAGACCTGGGTCGGGTACACAATATCGTGTCTGTCAATACACACCAAACTTCCTCCTTGGTTAGGCTCGCATACATGGTCAGCCCAATCAGTGACGTACAAAGCTATATATATGTGGCTGTATACCCAATGTGACCCTGTGAAGTATGGAACGTCAAATTGACATATACTCAATTAATTGTAACAGGGACGTATAACAGGGACGTATACGTCCCTGATTGTACCAATCTTCAAATAATTATGATAGGTGCAATTATTTGAAGATAGGTTCAATTCAATTGAAGATATGTCTAATTTTTTGTACTAATCTTTAATTAATTAAAGATATGTACAATTGAATTGAACCTATCTTCAATTGAATATTCAATTGCAATTAATTGAGTATATGTTAATTTGGCGTTCCAAAGTAGAGTAGCGATATAAACAAAAAAATAAATCCTGTTACGTAAGTTCATTTGACCTGATCCTATCACAGGGACACGATTCGCAATATAAAAACATATAACCAGAGACGTATATAACACATGGCTTTATACGTCTCTGATATAACATATATATATGTTTATATCGACCCCCCCCCCTCCTACATTTTATACATACATTACTATTGTAACGTATCCCTGTGGTCCTATCGAAGGCACGGGGAACACTTTTAGCTATAGAGCAACTGTATGCCAAAAGCATGTGCACGGACTTTAGATAGTAGCCAATAAGGAGGTACTGAATGATTCTGATACATACATAATTACATATCATAAAGGAGCACAGGCACCACAGAATCCGCTAATTTGTAAGTTAAGAATCGCAATATAATAATTTTAATAGAATCAATTGAATGAGTCCAAAAAAGACTGCATCACCATTACGCCCTGGCCCTCAATGCCCCCTCAATGGTAATAGCTTGTATGACCATTGAGGGGGCATTTTTTATCGAAAGTTGATCTTAACCCCCCCCCCCTTCCCCAAATATGTAAAATTCCTCTAAACACCCTATTTTATTTTAGGTCCAAAACTAGCTTTAAACAATTCTCAGGCCCCTGTGTCCACCCCTTAGTTACAGCTTCTCCGCCTGGTGTAAGCCTAGTTCCCCGGATCAGGTCCCGGCGTCCACTCTATGTCAGTCAAACATTGGTCAATTAAACCCTCGCCCCATAGTTCCAGCTTCTCCGCCTGGTGTAAGCCTAGTTCCCCGGATCAGGTCCCGGACTCAAACATTCGTCTGTCGATGTCCTGGAGGAGTTTGGCCGGGGTGAACTTTTGATAACTTACAAACTTTATCACAACTAAAGTGTCATCACCCCCACCGATCATGTCGTCCGTCTGCTTAGGGTGACGGGGGCGATATCCCTAAAGTCAAACTGTCGCGCATTCACGTGTCGATACAAATAAATCAGTTATTATTCATATATATGTAATATCACCCGCTTCCTTGTGACTCATGATGCAATGGTACAAACAGACTGATGCTATGTAAGGTTCTACTCAAATGTAACACCGCTATTGTTCACAAAGTCTGATCAATCAATACCACACCGTGTGAGTAGCCTGCATAAAATATTATTTTACTACTGGTATCAATCTCGATGAACAGTAAAACAGCGAAAAAAAAAGTGAAAACTTGTAGGTTCCAGATCGATCCATGTTGTAAAAGTTTCGAGTACCAAATGGTACTCCAACTCGCCCAACTTAAAGGCACTACTAGAATTAAAATGGCGTACGTTAAGTTATCACACATACGACTTGCAGATGACATAAATCTTTCTTACCTTCTACATTAAATTTGGAACTCTTTAGATGATGATATCAAACCCTACCTCTCCCATGTTTTAAACTAGCTCTCTCCCGAAATGTTCCCAAAACTAAACCCTGCTACTATAGTTATGGGGAAAGAAAATTAAATATTATACATGCTAGACTAAGACATCATTGTAGCTCTCTTAAAGATGATCTCTTTCTTGTAAATCTAGTTCAAGACTCCCAAATGTGTATATTGTGGACATTTATGCATACCATTTCCTTTTTCAGAGTCAATGTTTTTTCCACTCCCCGTTCGGAAATGTTAAAGCATTTAAGGCCCAATATACGTAACTTTCGGCAAAACTTGAAGCGAAAATCAAGCCTAATAACTTATTATATTTATAGATTTAGTTAAGATTAACTGATATCAGCAATATTCAAGATGAATTCTTTCGCGGTTACCGGTACAGCAGCAGTTGAAACACGCTATTTGTAAACACGCGTTCATTTCGAACCGTCTTCTACCTTCGGTTTGTTGTTGAAGTGGGCCCCACCTGAATTATTTTCAATTCTTTGGATGTTTTTGTAAAGAGTTTCTTGTTAGTTACCGCTCAGGTTAACTTCGTTATAGGCTTATTTTTGCATGGTTATCAACTGTTTTTTTTTTAGAATTTTCCAGAATCAAAAAAATTCCCTGAAGTTACGTATATTGGGCCTTTAAATCACTTGAATATATAAATTACATGTACGTATATTGGGCCTTTAAATCACTTGAATATATAAATTACATGTAATTTAAATTTGTTACTTTTTGGTAATGAAGACTTGGCTTTGGAAGTAAATAATTATGTGTTTGAACATGTGCAGGCCATCAAATCCAGCAAAAGATTTTAAACATGCAATTCATGTCTATCTCTATATCACTAATTATGTAAATTGACTTATTTCAACTTTGAATTTGTAAATGTCTATGTCATCACTTGTGTAAATATTGTTTGTTGATAGGAGATGGCTTCATAAGTTGTTATAACTTGTGCCTAATCCTTTGATCCTATTTTGGACAATAAATATGTTTAAAAGTCAATATGATTTGTAAATTCTCTCAAGCAAAGAAGCGCACACGTTCAATCACATACCCGGTAATCACTGAAACAGTCCTTTATACCTTTAATTTTAGACACGGACTGTTATTTATCATCAATATCACAGGTACCTGAGAATTCGTTACTGCTAGTTTTGGACCTAAAATAGGGTGTTTAGAGTAAATTTACACATTGGGGGGTTGGGTTAAGATCAGTTTTTGATAAAATGCCCCCTCAATGGTCATTAAAGCTTTTATGACCATTGAGGGGGCATATTTATCGAAAATTGATCTTACCCCCCCCCCCCCCCCCCCCCCAAATTTGTAAAATTACTCTAAACACCCTATTTTTAAAATTTCCCTTTAACCCAGCGGTAGAGCATCGGGCTGCTGGGTAGAGCATCGGGCTGGAGAGCCAATGGTCGCGGGTTCGAGCCCAAACGACTAACCCGAGCCCCAACGACGGCAGTATCTGTATCACTTTTCCTTGTCCTGTTTCAGGGACACCAATATGCTCAGTCTGTCGATATACTGTACGTCTCTCAGACTCTACCACCACATACCGTTAAATATATTGATTAATCGGAAGTGTCACCCCTCTCCCCGGGTACCTGCTGATTAATACCTCGTGGCTTCCCCTAATAGCACAGGTATTTCCTCCAGGTGGGCCCACGTCTGTTGACTGTTTTACTGGGATACGTCACACCTGATTATTATAAACACCCACTCGTACACAGGTAAAACATGACCTTGGTACTTCACGGTAGTCACACAGACCCAGTGCCCCAGTGTGTATACACCTACGCTACAGATTTTATTTTCCATTACTCAGCCACATACAGATATGTAACGTAAGATACATGGCTAAATATATGTAAATAAGTAGATTTGGACAGGTTCCCGTGAATACATTAAATACTGCAAACAGACTTTTTTTGTGCACTCAAATTTCAGTAGATACCCACAGGCACTTGTGGCCAGGAGAATAGTCATCTAAATATACAGTACAGTATAGATAATATAGCTGAATATGAATAATAAAATATAAAATCAAAAGTTTCCAATTTTCTTTTTTGTTTTTAATCATCTGAAACCATAATGAAAATAATTGCCAAATTTCAGCTTGATACGTCAAGCGGTTAAATTTCACAAAAAAATCGACTATAAGACACTGAAAAAAGAGAAGGTGTGCAACTCTGTGGCAGAAAATACCTCGACCACGTTACAAAACGGTCATTAAAACTTATTTTCCGTTCATACTAGAGAAAAAAGAACAGCTTCCATCCATCACCTAAATAGTTCCCTTTCTAAAAAGCTATACTGATCCACACTTTTATTTATCGATTGTGAGCGCGGGGTCTTAATATCTCAGAAAACTCCCGAAATCTTCGCTATAGGAATTATATAACTTGTCAGCATCACCCACGTCACCATCATCATCAACATTACCATCATCAGAATATCATCAGTCATCAGTGGCATCGACATCATCATAACAATTGTCATCAACAACAACAGCATAAAAAAGTCCAACATCACCAATATCATAATCACCACGAAGAGTCAAACATCGTCATCATCGACAACAAACTCAACATCAGCATCATAAGGTCAACATCATTAACATTAAAGGCCCAATATACGTAACTTTCGGCAAAACTTGAAGCGAAAATGAAGCCTAATAACTTTTTGTATTTATAGATTTAGTTAAGATTAACTGATATCAGCAATATCCAAAATAAATTCCTTCGCGGTTACCGGTACAGCAGCAGTTGAAACACGCTATTTGTAAACACGCGTCCATTTCGAACCGTCCTCTACCTTCGGTTTGTTGTTGAAGTGGGCCCCACATGAATTATTTTCAATTCTTTGGATTTTTTTGTCAAGAGTTTCTTGTTAGTTACCGCTCAGGTCTACTTCGTTTTAGGCTTATTTTTGCATGGTGATCAACTGGATTTTTTTTCAGTATTTTTCAGAATCACGAAAATTTCCCTGAAGTTACGTATATTGAACATCAAAAACAACATCGTCAACATCATCATCAATATTATTATCATCGTCAACATCATCAACATCCGGTTTTCGTAGATACCATTATGGTTGACAATATCGATTTGGTTAAACATCACTCATTGTTGTAACTGTTTACATGAATATTAGGTTTTTTTCTAAGTATTTGATAAAAGTTTCCTAATTGTACAGATATCTTTTCTATACAGATATCCGGACATAATTGAGACGTCCTACAGGCTCCCACTTTCATTCAAACATTCACAATCTCCTCTTCCAAAGTTATATTGATACAAGAGTAAGAAGATGCATGTCGATCAGAACTAGGTACCTCCAATGTCAGCATACAGCTGATTTTACCTCGTCGGATACCCGCGATTGAGTAAGCGAGGCGAGACCAACCTTGGGCATATCCGACGATGCTACTTTCAGCACCAGTCTCCGATCAGATGATCGTTAACTGTACCTGTCAGTGTGGTGAAGTACTCGTAACCATGGTAACACTCTGTACCGTCAATTACGTATCATGCTACTGGATTTAGGGGGCTTTGAAGGATGACACAACATTAAGCTTACTTTAGGGAAAACATTTGAAATTTACATAAAATAAAATTGATCTAACCAGGTGTACAGATTTTATAACTTTGATTATCATGCTAAAACTGTATTCCTACTAGCAATCAATTTTAAGAACTATTTTTGAATGCGTTTTGAAAAATTAAATTTTAATAATGTTTGGAATGGTTAACTAAAACATCAAAATCGGATTTACTTTTGTTTATTCAAAAGTGAGTAAGAAGGTAGATAACTCTTGTTTATTGTGTCTGTGACGTATATCAAGGTCACGGTCCACTGTGTACCATGCTTTCTACTCGTGTATGGGTCATGTACTTCACCGTGCTCACTTCACACAGTCCATCTATGGCGGTCTGGATGTTACCTGTCTCTATGACATACAAACGCACTGAAGCGAGGGTGTTGGGAACAAACATGTATGGTTCTTTTATAGACAGGCAGAAACTAAATCTTATTTCGTCTAGACGTATTAAACAGAATAGAATGACGTCACAAAAGGTTCACGCACTGCTTTCACCTACTTCATTTTTGTACAATTTCTCTGTAATATTATGAGTATGATGTGTCCCGTAAAATTACCACGGAATGTCGAGGTATATATTTATACGAAACCGAAATCCGTACAGATAAAAATCTGTTGGACCAGCGCTACATATGGAAAATAATTGAAAAAGTGCAAGTCAAAGATCAAGTGTTCCGGAAAGACATGTTCTGCTCAACATAATACACATATCTAGTGTTTAGCTTTAACCATACGTGTATATTTTCAATAAGACATTTCAAATTGTGTTTTTGACAATAAAATTAACTGAAATTAAAAAATTGAAATTAAATACATATTTTCAATAACTGGGGCGGCGTACCATATTTGTTTCTGTTAATAAGACATGAAGTTTTTATATAATCAATAAATCAACAGTATAAAGACGTTTAGGACGAGGAGCACGTGTACTTCAATTGATTCAGTCACGTACTCGACCAAAACTATTAGAAACTTTTATTCATCCGCACATTGACTGCTCTGCCCTCGAACACACTATCAAAGCAAATACTCTTGCCGCGCTTATATCAGTATCTCGACAACCAAGCAACTCTCCAAATTGGATTTATACCGGACATCGTCAAGATATTAGCAAACTATGATCTTCAAGTTCACTTCAAGAACTACTTACAAACTGCACAATTCCTTTCGAAAAATGTATGGAAAGAACTGGTCGATTCGTCCATCAATCAAAAAGAAGATGCTCTTTTAAGAGATAGAATGAACATCGATGGAGACTTCCTGCGTTTTCAAGATACCCATCATACATACTCTTCTCCACATATAATGTGGAAATTGCCGTATACGCACTCTACAAGATACGTTACAAAAATGCTAACTTTTACACCGACATGGTGTGAAACGATATGCGAAAAATGCAAGGAGCTGTACATAGACCCTATTCTCCACTTTGTTTCTAAGTGTTATTCCACCAAAGAGGACAGAATTAAATTCATGGAGCATGTTATTACTTCGTATGGATTTGAAGTTGGCCTTTATATCGATAATCTCTCTCATGAACATTTCTTGAAAATATTATTCGGAATGAATTCTCGGTCATTTCAAGACTTTTTGAATCAGATCAAAAATACCTTCTGTTTTTGAACGATGGTGTTAAGTTCTTGGAAATCACATCCAAAACATTTTATCAAAGAAATGAAAGCTAAAGTGCTGTAACGAACTCACCGTAGACTCTGTGTAAAGGTACTATCACAGCTTAATTGTGACTTAACAAGTACCATGACGTAAGATTACATAACGTTTTTGCATTTTTGAATGTTTAATTATTTTGTAAATCTCATTCTTGAGGAATAAAAGATGTCATTGATTGATTAATTGATTTGATTGACCAAAGGCAAAGCCAAGGAGGGAATACTAAATCAAACAAGCGCCTGTGACGATGGATTAAATATTGTAAAACGAAAATGGCAGATGTGATTTTGTTTTTTTTTCTAACAAAGTTAATTGATAGCTCTATTTTTGTCTGACACATTCTTTAAAAACTTGACCTGTTAAACCAAGTGACCACAATGACGGGAAATTACAATACCTGGATTTATAATTGAGTTATATAAAGATGACGTAACACACACATATGCTGCACCTCTTAAATTTAGTAATAGATACAGTGTCCCGAAAAAATTAATTAAACTGCATCATACAGTTGTTTCGTCCTCCTAGGACTCTTCAGTGACGCTAGGGGCCAAAAGGTAGGAATCAAAAGTTTCTAAACTAATGTAGTAGCAGAAGGGTCAGGTGCTTAAAGCCCTTTAATTTATTAATTTAGAAGTAAAATAAAACTAGTTCTGTATAATTTCAAATCGTGTACTACGAAAATGTGTATATTATGTACCCTGCCACTACTCAGAGATTAACGGTGGCTATGCAGAGGCTCCAGCAAACATCGGGGACTAAAAAATCCACAAAAACATGGTATCATGGTATAAAAAAAAATAATAAATTATTAACTGAAAATTAAAGTGTTTGAATGGAAGCTATAATCTCAATCCCTGTGACGTAAAGTATCAATCAGAGTTCACATCATAATATTAATTAAGAAAGACTGACATGTCCCTGTCCGTCGCGGTTTTCACCAGATCTGATGAACCAAAGTGTTCTACACTGAGATGTTCGCGCCGTGCCTGTATATATAAACCTTACTCTCACAGTTTCCTTGGACTTCGGACTGTTTATCAGTATGAGGTCACGCTGTATAATTAGGTGGTCTATTTAGAGGATTACGTGTTATCGTACTTCAGAGGTCCAGGTTTCATTCACAGGGACCTGAGAATTTGTTACAGCTAGTTTTGGACCTAAAATAGGGTGTTTAGAGTAATCTTTACACATTTGGGGGGTTAAGATCAATTTTCGATAACCCCCCCCCCCCATCAATGGTCAAAAAAGCTATTGAGGGGGCATTTTTATCGAAAATTGATCTTAACCCCACAAATGTATAAAATTACTCTAAACACCCTATTTTAGGTCCAAAACTAGCTGTAACAAATTCTCAGGTCCCTGTGGTTTCATTAACCCCAGCGACACATTCAGGTTTACATAAATATACCCTGCATTTCTTTATCTGATGATGTCGTACGTAAACAGATAGTCCCAGTATAGTCACGGAATAATTACGGTTGTCCTCCATACAGCTTATCAAGACTTCCTCCATTGGGCCTACTTTACTCTTCAGATTCACAGGGACCTGAGAATTTGTTACAGCTAGTTTTGGACCTATACTATAGGATGTTTAGAGTAATTCTATACTTTTGGGGAGATTTAGATCAGTCTTCGATAAAAAAAATGCCTCCTCAATAGCGTTTATGATCATTGAGGGGGTATTTTATCGAAAATTGATCTAAACCGCTCAAAAGTGTAAAATCACTCTAAACACTCTAGTTTATGTTCAAACTAGCTGTAACAAATTCTCATGTCCCCGTGTTCAGTTTCCGATTGGTTTAAATAGAAGTTGTAGAAAAATTAAACAATGTATTTGGATTGAAGCTGGCGTGGCACATTGGGGAACGGTCTGGAATGTCCTCATACCCCTATAAAGCTAAATTGTAACCAGAGACATACCCGATAACTAATTTGCATAATTGACATTTATAGTAAAATATTTTTAACTGCTATCTTACTTTTAGCAATGTATTTTAACTGACGTGCGAGGTCGGTTACCATAAAATCAAAATTACGAAATTGCTCTCAGACTAGCTAACTCGAACCGTTATATGATGTAAACAGCAAAACATGCACTTAACCTAACAAGAAGAGATTCGTCAAACTGGAAAACTGGAAATATGACCGGGATATAAAAAAAAAAACGGTGAAATTATATTACAATAGGGTACGTGTAAGATATTGACCCCATTATCACCAAAGGTCACGTAGACAGGTCACACAGGTACAAGGTCTGCTACCTGTCATAATGAGCAGATGACCGTATTGCAGTTCATGTTGTTTTATAACTATATATCAGTTTTAATTGAATGTCTCGTCGTTTGGCGGAGCATACTCCAGAGAAATTATCAGGTTTCTCAGAGGTTTCTCCTGGTGAAAAAAAAACTAACAAGTCAGCTTCGTCTGTTATCTTTCTCTATCATCAACAGGTATGGGGTCAGGTACAGGTGAGAAGTCCTCGGTGAACCAGGTATATGTCAGGTATGTTAGGTTCTCAGGTATATATCAGGTATACTTACCAGGTATACTAGGTTCTCAGGTATATACAATGTATCAGGTATTCGATACACTGGAAGATACACAGGTAAATATCAGGTAGTAGGTATCCTGCTGTGATACACCGTGAAGTACCCAGGTATATTATACAATAGTTAGCAGTTTCCTCTCGCTTTCTCATATTCATTGTCTGCTTTACATAATCATCAATATAACATTTTCCATTTAACAAATAATGAATTAGGTTAGGCAGGGACAGGGACGTACACTGTATATACATACTTACGTCCCTGGATTAGGAGTCTTTGGATTTGGACCTAAACTGTGGTGTATAGGGATATTTTACACTTGGGGATAATGTGTGAGGGAGATCAATTTTCGAGAGAAAATGCCATTCAAAATTTTCATATTTATACACTGAAACATAAATGAAAGCTTGGCCCGGTGTTTATATTTCAGAACCGTGCCATTGGATCCGAATGTTCCGAAAAAACATCACATAACAACGCCAAATGCTCAGCTCGTGACTTACGTCATCTCATTTATATATACTGTATATATATAAAGAAAAGTTATTAGTTTTCCTTGCGAAGTTGAATGTAAAAAAGAACAAAAAACAAAGACTTTGTCGCAAGGCCTTTCTGCCTTCTCAGGCTTCTTCAGGCGGACTGTACATCGTCGGAAACCCCGTCGTCGGAAACCCACGGTACACTTCTCTGATGAAATCGCGACGGCTCGGTATAATTTTATGAAAAGTCGCGTTTATTAAATAAAATATCTACACCTGTCGACATAATTACGCGACCTAAAGTAAATTTATGGTACACATATGCCACCAAATTTTTGCAAATCCGACGACGATTTTACAAATGAAACATATTGTTATTTTTTTAAGATAAAGTAATGCAAAATATGGACTGTTATAATAGCATACTGATAGCTAGTGGTGTTTTCTTATTCCCTTTATATCTATACAATTTTATCGGACATTGTTTACTTTTAACATGGCTCTTACTTTGATAAAATATACAGTGCATCATGACCTACTTTTTAAAAATATAGTTAGTGCACAAATGTCAGTATATTAAAGTGCTTTCTGGTGTGTTATTTATGTCGCTGGTGTAATGGTGTGACCAGAAAATATCACAAACAACCTAGTGTAGGCCGAGATTACAATTGTCACGCCACAGTTCAGAAACATATGCTGTAAGCCTTTTGACCTACATAATCAGAAAAAAAGCACGTGATGTACCATTGGTATGCATATCTGGTGACCTTTGACACGTTCTATTTATATAACAACATGCACTATTACATGTGACGTATTTAAGGGTTTATAGTTGTGACGTCACAGGCATTATTTAGCTGGAGTTTGACTCACTTGCCTTTTATCACGGAATTCTAAGTCCTTGCTTTTATATAGATATACTAGGCCTACCTTTACATGATCAGAGGAAACGATGAGTTTTTTTTATAATGTTTGTGGTACATCATATGTAGGTGCACAGTATGACATTATTTACGAACCATGTCCCTATCATATACTACGAAACAACATTATATCGATAATCTAATTATAGAGGACCCAATCTCACTGAGATATATATATGTAACAGTTTTTAGATAATCATAAAAAACCGTTAGGATATCAGATTACATTGAAACGAAAGGTGTTACTGTCTCTATTATTTTAAAATTCTTTTGAGGTTCCAATGTCAGAATTACTTGTTGGGCTATATTAATAAATAATACCATTGAAGAAAAACCCAGCTATTCCAGATTAAATGTTATCTAACAAGGAAAATAACTCACTATTGATATTTTAAATTTGTGATAACATTTATGCCCATTTTTCGTCTATTTCCGTTCATGATTGGTATAAGGCAATATGTCATCAGGAATGAAAAGTGTCCCGAACAATTTATAATGAAATGTTCCTCTCTAACATAACCAGGACATACATTGTACGTGATATAGTGCGTACGTATATATATATTGTCATATTGCCAAGTCAACGTCCCCCAACTGTGGACCGAGGCAGTGACAGCCTGGCTATAAACATCGACTTACTTATCACACAAATGGACAACACCCCGCAATATCATGATGATGATTATTAGACTGTAAATCGGTCTAATAGGCGAAACTCCGTAACGCCAGTAATGTTTCTTATAACAGATAAAAATAAGTATGTTCTAATAGGCAAGAATGAGTCTGTTCTAATAGACAATAATTCATCTGTTCTAATAGACGAAAGAATAAAGACCAAACAATTAGTCTGTTCTAACACACAAACGAATCTGTCCGTTCCAAAAGACGGAACAATAACTTTTAAAAGAATTTGTTCTAATAGACAAAACAAGCACACTCAGCTTAACTGCCCGGTGTCTAAGTTTTGTTTTTGTTTTTACTATAAAAGTTCACCCCCGCGTGTCTATCTGGTCAAGGCAGACTTTAAGTTAGTGAGTGGTTAAACCACTCCCATAAATATTACCGAAACACAACCTTGACCCCATCGTAGTTGAATAGGGTACAGTCATTTTAATCTCTCTACAACAAATTTTATAATCCGTCACTTAACAAAACAAAATGAATCATATCGTATATTTTTATTTCAAGCATCAAGGTTCGTATATCGCGAAACCCCTGTAGTTTCCGTCAAAAGTTCGGAAGTCATTCGAAGGCTTAGTCGACTTAGGAGCGGTCCAGGATAGGACTTTGGTGAGGGAGATAAAGCTATGACCATGGTAGGGCGACAATAGAGGGATTTACTATATCCAGCCAAGGAAATAAATGAGAAGTATATCAATATATTTGCTCTCCTGACCTTGAGGAAGTGTTAGCGCCATAACTGTGGTTTAATACTTCGAAACACGTATTGTTATATAGTACCTAATTTCTTTAAGAGACCATCCCCGTTGAACATTCCCATTTCTGTTAAATTGACTAGCATAAGTATACACTCTCAAACAATAATGTATTTGGTGTTTAAAGTTTTATAAAGTCTGATAGGACAGCTTTTTGTGTTTCTGTAAATGGAGTATACCTCATTTTGACTGTGTATATGGTTTTGTTCAACTTTAAAGGCCATATCGTCGCGGAGAAGGAAGAGTTAAAGCGCCTTCAGTTGACAATCACCATTTAAAATCCATATTTACGAAATGCCCGGGGAATGAGCGGCAACGAAATCAAATTCTAAGTGGTCTGTTGTTGATAAATCTGGGTTGAATTGAAGAAGAAATTAATTAAAAGTTCATAACATTAAAACATTTAACGTATATGTCTCTGGTAAAAATATCTTTATATTCTATATATAAACACAAAACACAACGGCATTTTATTCATTCCATTAACTAGAAATAAACGACATATTTATAACTGAAATAAAGTTTTAAAGAATCTATTTACCCCCCCCCCCCCCCCCCCCCAAAAAAAAAGGCAACATATTACAGTTATAGTATGTTTCATTTGCCAAATATTTCAATGATAATTCAATTGAAATGTTTAAATCAGGAATTAATTGCTTATTTAGTCTGATATTTTTATATATGCTTGTTTTATTGAACTATTTTTGGCAGCCAAATTATGCTAACTCAGGCTGGCGTGAAATATGTAGGGCAGCAGGCCATACGTATACCTTAATCTATGCGAACTAATCCTTTATCAGATGGTATTTAAATCGTACCCAAATAGTACTGCTTGGAAAGGTACTGATATTTAAATAATTAAGCGACCTTGGGGTCGTCAGACTTAAGTAAGAAATTATTTGATATTCATTGGTTCACATATGTGCGATTCATTGTCATGTTGCGTACACAGGGGTAATTCCGTAATTCAGTCATGTATTGCATAGTGTGTATACGTCTCGGTGCAGTCGTAATCGGCAATCTTCCTTTAAAGGTATTTTGGCAAATTAACAATTGTCCTATAAGTGTTCCAGTCCTCATGATAGCTGTAATGGGTTAATATACGTGCAGACTGAATTGAATCGGACTTGAGTCTGCATGTGAATAGGGTTATGTGTGAATAGATGACCAGCTACACAAGCCATGTCGATTAAAAAGTAAGTGACCAGCAAAAAAAGTAAGTAACCAGAAACCTATCGTGTCAATTGAATGTAAGTTACCAGCAACATATCGTGCCCATTAAAAGTAGGTTACCAGTAACATACCGAGTCAATTAAATTTAAGTTACCAGCAATATACCGTCTAAGTCAAAGTAAAGTTACCAGCTTCAAGACATACCGTGCTATAATTCAAAGTAAGTTACCTGCAACATACCGTGTCAAGTAAAAGTGGCCAGCAACGACAAGCAACATACACCATGTCAATCAAAAGTAAGTGACCAAGTTCAAGTTCTTTATAGATATTACAGCTACACGTTATCTTAATTGAATCGAAATGACCAACTACACATACTGTATCAAATACAAGTAACTGACCAGCTAGATATACTGTGTTAAATATAAGTAAGTGATCAGGCCACACATATTGTGGCAAATAAAAGTAAGTGCCAGCTACACATATTGTGTCTAATAAAGAAAATGACCAGCTACACATACTGTGTCAAATAAAGTAACTGACCAGGCTACCCATACTGTGTCAAATAAAAGTAAGTGACCAGGCTACACATTCTGTGTCAAATAAAAGTGAGTGACCAGGCTACACATACTGCGTCAAATAAAAGTAAGTGACCAGCTACACATACTGTGTCAAATAAAAGTAACTGACCAGCTACATATACTGTGTCAAATATAAGTAACTGACCAGCTACACATACTGTGTCAAATAAAAGTAACTGACCAGGCTACACATACTGTGTCAAATTAAAGTAACTGACCAGGCTACACATACTGTGTCAAATATAAGTAACTGACCAGCTACACATACTGTGTCAAATAAAAGTAAGTGATCAAGCCACACATAATGTGACAAGCTACACATACTGTGTCAAATTAAAGTAACTGACCAGCTACACATACTGTGTCAAATAAAAGTAACTGACCAGGCTACACATACTGTGTCAAATATAAGTAACTGACCAGCTACATATACTGTGTCAAATATAAGTAACTGACCAGCTACACATACTGTGTCAAATTAAAGTAAGTGACCAGACTATACATACTGTGTCAAACAAAAGTAACTGACCAGCTAGTACGCCGTATGTACCAATAAACTGGTGTGACCTTACACACACCATTGTGACATAAGGTTGGACTTTGTCCCTCTGATCATGGGATCTGTACGCTGAGCTGATATACCTAGGTAAGTGACCCACCACCTGTCTGTGTGTTTCCTTCCTTTGCCTGTTTCACTACCACCAGCCGCTGTCGGAGTATAGGGAAGTTCCATCATGCCACGTACGTAACGGTTTATAATTCTATAATGTAAGGGATGATGTTAGCCGTGAGCTGTGAAAGCCTTACCGTGGTCTAACTTCACTAAATTTAGTTTATTGGTTTGTTATTTTTTTTTTGTTAATCACAATTTTAGCTCCAAGTCGAAGCAGAGACGTATAAGGCTGTATACGTCTCTGGTCGAAGTAAAAAACTAAATCCACGTTTTAACATATTTCCGATAAAATCGTTTATTCACAAACTCGATTTTTGCGTCCTGGAAAAGAACAGCCTCGCTTTTGAGAATACCTTCAACCAGGTACGTATATGTGAGACATATACGTCCCTGCTTTAACTTATTGAAGCCAATTTGTTCCGGTACAGCTAGGTATACATAAAGTTACTGTCACTATGAAAATATCCACATGCTACTATTTTTACTCGCAAAAACTAGTAGAAGGGTCACTATGGTCATGACAATCTTCCTGTGTGATGAAGTGTAGAATTCCAGCAACATGCTTCAAGAATGCCAAAGCCACCAGTTTGATATTCTTTGTAATTTTAAGCATAGACTCTAGAAAAAACCCCAGTCTAGACTCCTCAGAGCTTTCAGTCATTCCAGAGACGTATAAAGCTGGCTTTATACGTCTCTGGTCATTCGTAAACATTTGTTTCCGTTTCAAATGTGATTTGATCAAATTATACAGACGTTAAGTAATTATAAATGGCAGAATAGAGTGTTCCGAACATTATGCACGATATTCTTACATGCCTAAAAGTTCAACTATCTTCAAACGATCATTGAAAAAAAGGTGGGGGTAAGTTGCTATGTTTAAGTCCGTGGTGCAACGTCGAATAACAATTTATAATTTTACTAGGCCTATATAAACGCAGTTTCTCTGATAACTTGTTCAAACGACCCTTATGTGAACAGTGGGTGTTTTTTTTCTTTTTGAGAATTTGGTTTACACTTCCTTAATGCGATAGCTGTTTATGATTGTGTGTGACTAACATATATGCATTTCTTTTGTTCACTCAGCCGTGCAGTGTTGAATGGGTTGTTCCCCTTGCCAGTGATTCTCCAGTCAGTGTCACGGTCACGAGCTGTTATTGAGGTCACATATCACACCACTGTGCGACGACGGTTTCAGCAGTGCAGACGGACTTGAATGAAAGACTGAAACATTGAAGATGGATCGTATTAAAAAGGTGTTCTTTTATTTAGAAGGCCCCCAGAATGTGGCTGATTTCCAGAAAGTGTGTGGAATGGAAACTTTTATACGAAAGACAAGCGATAGCATGAATGGCTTTGTGGCTTCCGCTAAGACTGAAAATGGCGACGCCGGTAAGCATCCAAACAATTGCGAATTACGACACAGAGATATCCATAACAGTGTCGGTAAAAATGACAATTTATCCGAAAACATTCCAGGTTCACCAAAAAATGGATGTATTCCTAACGGACTAAGTGGTGTTAAACATCAAACCATGAATGGTGTTGTGAAAAATGGACACGTTCAGAATGGATTGCAATCAAATGAATCGACGTGTAAACACACGGACAAACCCCAAACCGAAGAGGTTTCATATAAAATCCATAACAAATTTATACATTACCTTTTCTTCTTTGGTGCTGCTCTGGGTAACGAGCAGTTTTATCTGGTGTTTTTTCCATTCATGTTGTGGAATGTTGACAGTCGACTACTTAGACAAATGGCCATAGTTTGGCATGTAGGTATGTATCTAGGCCAGGCTGCAAAGGATATATTCAGAAGACCCAGACCTGCTTCTCCACCCGTGGCATATCTAGAGAAGAGATATGTCACAGAATATGGCATGCCGTCTACACATTCAACAGTGGGAGCTATCATCCCGTTTTCAATACTGTTTTTGACCCTCAATCAATACCAGGTAATTACTCATGAAGAGTTGGTGTACATGTATGTGCACGAGGCATTTTGTGCTCACGACAAGGTCTGTTTGCAGTTTAATGCACCTATTATTTTTCACAACAGCATACATAACAGTTACCTATCCTTGACGATCACTATCAACTTGTCCTCTTGGTAATGCATAATGGTATATCATATAAGATATCGGGCACGACTATGGTAATACAAATGTATAGCAGATGCCATTACCCACTAGGAAGACATTTTAACAGGGAGGTAACAATGACAGCAAATAAGTGGGTCACACATATTGATCATGAGGGAGCATATAACCTTAAGTAGGTCACAGTAAGGTAACATACTCTTAAGTAGGTCACAGTGAGGTAACATACACCCTGAAGTAGGTCACAGTAAGGTAACATACGCTTAAGTAAGTCACAGTAAGGTAACATATATATATACCCTTAAGTAGGTCACAGTAAGGTAACATATACCCTTAAGTAGGTCAAAGTAATATAAGGTAACATATCATTAAGTAGCTACATGTAGGTTGCACTTATCAGGGAGCACATATCATTATGGTTTACTAGAGTATTCGTTTTAAAATAGCGAGGAGGTATATGGTAAAATTAAGTTATGGTAAGTTCGAACAAAATGGAATGAATTATTGGCATTACTGTTTTAATCGCATGAAATTATAGCCACAGGAATAAAGAGAAGTTTGAACTATCTGAGTTGATGATACATTGACAAAAAATCACAAAACAACAGTCAAATTATTGCTAATATTCACTTACATATTAATTAACAATAATCAAGTACATTCGCAGAGTAGAGAAAAGTATGTGTGTGAACCGCTGCAGGCAGATACATTTTTGGAAGTACAATGTAAATTTTCAGAATACATACCAGAAGAGTGGATTAAACAAGTTCACAACCATGCAGCTGTAGAATGAAATAGAATACAGTAAAACCCCACTTACTTTAACTTTTGGGGAGCTGATCAATAGTCCGAGGAATACATGCATATAATTGTTTTGTATATATGTGATTCCAGTAATCCAAGGTTGTTTGAAATGTACAAACTTGATTGGGACCAAACAAACTGTTCAACAAATGGGGGTCTTCAAGTAAGTGGGGTTTTACTGTACCAGGGTATACTGACTGAAAGTCTGGCTTCAGGAGTGGGTCTTATTTATTTATTTATTTGCTATCCTCGGGAAACCTTGTCGATGAAACCACATATGCACATATGAACCACAGGTACACATCTATCATACACCTATAATACACACAGGAACAGCCCAAACTCCATCGGCCTGGTGACATTACCATGTTTTGGGAAACCTGTGATTTTGTCAAAAACTATTCCAAGATATATCTCGGTTGGAATGGCCCTGATTGACAGATAAATAATATGACCCCTTTAATACGGTATATAATTTTCCATGCATCATGTCGAATCATTTTCTGTAGTTGTCGTGAAACATCAGAAAACGGTTAAATTCAGTAAATGCTAAATCCCTAATGGGTATCTTCTAACTTGTGGCATGTACAAATGATTAAAGTTCAGCCTCGGTGTAATGTTACTCAATACTACAATTTAAAGCTGGTCGGACTGGCAAACTGGTATCTGAAAATATGCTTCCATTTTGTGAAACTTTTATGATCATGATCTCGGTGCTGATTGGCCCAATCAGAGCTGAGATCACAAATTATATACAATGTAAGTTAATGAATTAATTTCCAGTCCCAATCTTGTTATGATCATGCAATTTATTTATTATTAAGAAAATTCATTGATTTAACTTCCAAAATTGACAAGCAATTGTTTTGCTTTCTATTGCAATAGGCTTTAAATTTTCAAATGGTAAAGGTTCAATACATTAGTGAGTTATCATATACACTTAAAGTGTTGTTGATCCGCAGGTTAAAATGTGAATTTCCTGTCGTAATTGTACCCGTGCTTAATATATATTTATAATCACGAGCAAAAGCCCTGGTCCATGTATTTCTTAACTTTGTATATTTTGTCAGGTCTGGTTAGTGAACATTTTCACTTAATACAATTTAATGAAACTACATTTGATTTTCACTTCCTTGTTAAAATTTATATTCGTTCATTGTATTTTAGCACTTTTATTAGTTATGCTAATTACACATCATAACAACCTTTTCAATTTTATGAGAAAGAAAAATGGCAAATATTTGCGAGAAAAAAAATTTGCTTTACATGTGGATATTGAAGCTTTTAGAATTTTTTAAGATCTGCCTGTAGACTATATCTAGGGCATCATATATATACCAGCTGTAGATCTAGATGGTCTGATATGTACATAATATATACAGCAGGCTCATCTCATTTGTAACGGTGTAGCTTATTATTAGTGTTGTATATACAGTAGATATGTCCCAGAATGGCCTCAAGTTGTATAGGTCTAGAAAGTAATATAATTTTGAATATTTAATGAAATTTTCAGCAAAAATATGGGTAAAAATCCCCATAATCTCGCCCCAAAGTGATCCCTGCACAAAATTTCCACTATGAATATACAATGTTTATATGCTAGGGGTGGGTGTGGCAAACATTGTACATGTATGTATGTTGTCAGTAGTAGATGTCTAACACTTCCTTTGTTATCAGTGTATAGGTCTATAATAATGGTTTCCAGCCCTTCACCACTGTATACCCCCGGGTAATCCTTTATAATCTTCCTGTAAAGTACACACACCCTGGAGATAGCAGACTCAATATAATCAACATTAAGTTATACACATGTTTATGATAGTTATATGTTAAATTGTAGTACTAATTTAGGCTATAGGTGATAACGAAGAAAAGTTCATACAAAGTATATGTGACACACTTTCACCCGTCACAATTTAGTAATTGTCTAATTAAAATAAGTTGACTGTTGTCTGCAATGACTTCATTCCCATTCCGAGTGAAGGGTTGACGCACACGAAATAAACAAACTACAAAACGCAAATGTAATATGTTTTAACTAACTATGAAACATTCCTAAATATAATAGGTTTTAACTAACTACGAAACATTCCTAAACGTAATAGGTTTTATCGTCTGTCACTTACAAATTTATTTTTCTCTTCAGCGAAGTATTTTCAAAAGGACCCCAAAAATTTCTCCATTTCAAATATTACTTTTCAAAAGGACCAACCTGATTCAATACCCAGTGTAATCCCTGTTATATAATGAAAACCTGTCTACACCTGTACCCGTATACACATACCTGGTACAGGTACCTGTAGACAGAACAGTTGGAAATGCTTTCTCTGGGCTGGTGGTAGTGGATAGCATTTTACAATAAAAAGTTGTACTGTAGGTTTGGATCAGATGTTGTATAGGACTGGATCGGCTGTGGTGTCTATTATGTTTACATATCTATGTGGCATTTGTTATTATATTTAACTATATATAGAATCATCCACAATACATGTATTGATCAATACTCGTGTGAATGCCTACAGCTGATTTTACTAGACACTAGACAGATTTTGTAATCCTGTTAAAACTTCAGATTAATGTTGCACCATGATTGTAAACAGTGTACTAATTACTTATTACAAGCTATATACAAATTAGTAAAAGTAAGATATTGATTCTGTCTGTCAACAAAAAGGCTTAAACAGATCAGGGCCACTCTAAATGAATTGTAACAGGAAAGATTATAAGTGTGCTTCCAGCGGGAATCGAACCCTCGATCACCAGGTTCCTATTCAGATGCTCTATCTCTGAGCTAAAGGGAAATTCCCTCTCTCGAAGCAAGAAGGCGACCTAAATCCTATGTACAGTTAAAATCTGCCACAGAATTATGCCATGCAAATAATGAAATTACAACATTGAAGTTTTGGTGTTTTAACTTTCCTGTTTTGCTTCCAGTACAATTTCACTTTTGGCCTGACTGTGGCTCTGGCATGGACAATATTGGTCGGCTGTAGTCGGATCTACCTGGGCATGCACACAGCACTGGTAAGTAATAAGATCTACCTGGGCGTGCACACAGCACAGGTAAGGTGTAATATCTACCTGAGAGTGCACACAGCACTGGTAAGCTGTACGATCTACCTGGGAGTGCACACAGCACTGGTAAGTTGTAAGATCTACCTGGGCATGCACACAGCACTGTGAGTTGTAAGATCTACCTGGGCATGCACACAGCACAGGTAAGCTGAAAGTTCTACCTGGGCATGCATACAGCACTGGTAAGTTATAAGATCTACCTGGGCATGCACACAGCACAGGTAAGCTGAAAGATCTACCTGGGAGTGCACACAGCACAGGTAAGTTGTAAGATCTACCTGGGAGTGCACACAGCACAGGTAAGTTGTAAGATCTACCTGGGCATGCACACAGCACAGGTAAGTTGTAAGATCTACCTGGGCATGCACACAGCACAGGTAAGCTGAAAGATCTACCTGGGCATGAACACAGCGCAGGTAAGATGTAAGATCTACCTGGGAGTGCACACAGCACTGGTAAGTTGTAAGATCTACCTGGGCATGAACACAGCGCAGGTAAGATGTAAGATCTACCTGGGAGTGCACACAGCACAGGTAAGTTGTAAGATCTACCTGGGCATGCACACAGCACAGGTGAGCTGAAAGATCTACCTGGGCATGAACACAGCGCAGGTAAGATGTAAGATCTACCTGGGAGTGCACACAGCACTGGTAAGTTGTAAGATCTACCTGGGAGTGCACACAGCACAGGTAAGTTGTAAGATCTACCTTGGCATGCACACAGCACTGTGAAATGTAAGATCTACCTGGGCATGCACACAGCACAGGTGAGTTGTAAGATCTACCTGGGAGTGCACACAGCACAGGTAAGCTGTAAGATCTACCTGGGCATGCACACAGCACTGGTAAGTTGTAAGATCTACCTGGGAGTGTACACAGCACAGGTAAGTTGTAAGATCTACCTTGGCATGCACACAGCACTGTGAAATGTAAGATCTACCTGGGGATGCACACAGCACAGGTAAGTTGTAAGATCTACCTGGGAGTGCACACAGCACACTACTGTACACTACTAACTGTATTTGAACATAAAAACATATTACAAATATTAGTATAACACAGGTTATCCTGTATCAATCTTGTTATGACTATGGAGCCTGTAGAACCAGGGCTACTTACTGATGGTTGTACTAGGATGTTTTATGTGGGACTTTGTTTTAGGACTTTATGTGTGGGATCCTGACGGCCTGTATGATCATGTCTGTACTTTGTTTTAGGATGTTATATGTGGGATCCTGACGGCCTGTATGATCATGTCTGTACTTTGTTTTAGGACGTTATATGTGGGATCCTGACGGCCTGTATGATCATGTCTGTACTTTGTTTTAGGACGTTATATGTGGGATCCTGATGGCCTGTATGATCATGTCTGTATTTTGTTTTAGGACGTTATATGTGGGATCCTGAAGGCCTGTATGATCATGTTTGTACTTTGTTTTAGGACGTTATATGTGGGATCCTGACGGCCTGTATGATCATGCCGGTGCTGCTTCCCCTGGTTGGGACATTCGACTTCCTCCAGGTCACACACCCTCTTGCTCCAATGGTCACAGTTCTGGGGTCATTCTTTCTCTGCTTTGTCTATCCACCTGTAAAGCAATGGAACACAGCACGAGGGGACACTGCCACGGTGCACGGCATAGGAAGTGGCATATCCTTTGGTTGTTGGTTAAACTACTATTTGGGCTGGATGTACGCTGTGCCTTCTGCAGCCCCCTATGTAATCAGCACCCCTACTACCGAATGGCTCGCTCTAAGTCTGCTGCGAATCGCCCTGGGGGCCTCACTCATAGCTTTAGGGAGGCACATTGCAAAGAGGGCATCCATCCGATTCTTGTGTTACATGTACGGGGAGGACAAAGAGGACATTCAAGTCCTGCGTCAGATGAAGGTGGAAACTCCGCAGAAGTTCTTCACCTACTTCACGATCTCTGTTGGTGCATCTTTTTTAGCACCGCTGCTGTTTAGGACCCTAGGTATCCATCGGGAGGCTTTCTACACGGAGTTCTAGCTCTGCACAACACGTGTGGTAGTTCATCAAACATACATATATGTTATTACCCACAGCAACATTTTATCACTGATTTGTTTTTCTCTTATTTTACTACATTTATTAAGAAGATATGGAGGAACTACCCTTAAGAATTAGTTCATTGGGATTAAAACTAGGAATGACTTGGTCTAAGGGAGATAATCACAGTAAGTCAAGGCATATTTCACTGAACTTGTGTTCATTCAGAAGTGAATGCATTCACATAAATGTATGTGTTTTGTAAATAGATACTTGACTAATGTTTTAATGTAGTGTTCCAAATGTTTTAGCTTTTAATACTGTTGAAGCATACCACTCAATTTTAAGAAAGGGTAGCTTTCTAGTCGAAGAATATTAAATAAAAAATTGTTCAGGCAATATATTTTTTATCTAGTAAACAGAAAGTCTATTATGGTTTCATATATGAAGTAGTTATCTATAGCTATTGTATGTGATGAGCTAAAACAATTTTCCATTTATGTTTTCTATGTGTCTTTCCTAGGCCTCCTGTCACAGTATTTTTTCACAATATTTATTGTACTCTTTAGGTCCTATATTAGCTAGATCAATCCCTAAATTAGCTGGTTAAATCCCTATATTACCTGGTTAAAGCCCTATATTAGCTGGTTAAAGCCCTCTTAGTCGATTACCTGGTTAAAGACCTATATTACTTGGTTAAAGCCCTATATTACCTGGTTAAAGCCCTATATTAGCTGGTTAAAGCTCTCTTAGTCTATTACCTGGTTAAAGTCCTATATTACTTGGTTAAAGCCCTATATTATTTGGTTAAAACCCTATATTAGCTGGTTAAAGCCATTTATTATTTGGTCAAAGCTCTTACTGGTTAAAGCCCTATATTACTTGGGTTAAAGTCCTATATTACGTAGGTAAGGCTCTATGTTAGTTTGTAGATTCCTGTGATATACTCAGTGTTATGTTTACCATAACTTAATACCAGTGTCGGAATGCTATTTTCAGTATTTTGTTTGTGTGACTGGAAACAAAGTCACCATTGCTTCTCAATGGCAGTACGTGTACAAAACGATTATTCAACATTACTTTTATATATCGGTGTTTAATTTCTAAGGTCAGGTCCTTGAAAAGATGTAACCCTGGCTAATATTATTCATATATATTTTTTTTCAATCAACTGCGATAACATCACAGCAAAATGTTTCTGGTTATGTAATTTTGTAATGAAGATATACAAATTCATGTCACTGTGTATAATTTTTTGAATTTTTTTTTTATTTTGCCTTACAGCTACTGAGACTGGCTAAATTATGATAAAAATCAGTAAAATCCATTTCTTTTGTGATGAATAGCCAGGTAAATTATCTCGTTTGTAGATTTGTCACTGATGTAAGGAAATAAGATCACACCTGTACAGGTATGGTAAATCTAACCCAGCGCTGTTAATGTAGTGTGTACTTTTTAACACATCATACATGTTCACCATAATTGTTCAGTCAGTTTGCAAAATGAAATACAAGAATGCAGTTTTTCTATGATGAGTTTTTTTTTCTTCTTGTTTTTTCCCCCCAGAATTTGTTTTAGAAATGATTTATAGGTAATATTCCTTAGAGGAAGTTCCAATGTGTGAAGTTATTAGTATACATGTAGTATAACCGTGTTGTTGCTTTTATCCTAATTTTTTGTTACATTTACAATTACAATGCTGACATGATATTTCTTTCATTTTAGTAAATACATTTTTCCTATTAAACTTATTTATTTGCACTATGTATGTGTCATATACTTATCTGTTTGTAAAGAAAACTTATGAAGAAGTTAATTTTCATCTTAGACAAAATAGACATATGGTGATATCATTGTTATATTTATTCATGTATGCTTGAAATTCTACATACAATGTATATAGGATTATGTTTAAAATATTCCAGACTTTTTCAAATTTTAGACCACAAGAAAACCTCAATGTTGTTGGGACCCATGCTTGTTGATACCATGGTACTCACTATTACATTGTGTCAAGTACTGGTACACTTTCTTTAAAGGCCCAATATATGTAACTTTCCGCAAAACTTGAAGCGAAAATCAAGCCTAATAATTTATTATATTTATAGATTTAGTTAAGGTTAACTGATATCAGCAATATTCAAGATGAATTCTTTCGCGGTTTCCGGTACAGCAGCAGTGGAAACACGCTATTTGTAAACACGCGTCCATTTCGAACCGTCTTCTACCTTCGGTTTGTTGCTGAAGTGGGCCCCACCTGAAGTATTCTCAATTCTTTGGATTTTTTTGTTAAGAGTTTCTTGTTAGTTACCGCTCAGGTTTACTTTGTTTTAGGCTTATTTTTGCATGGTTATCAACTGGATTTTTTTTCAGAATTTTTCAGAATCACGAAAATTTCCCTAGAGTTACGTATATTGGGCCTTTAACTTTATCATTGAAACAAGTAAAATCGTGACATAGTTTGTCTACCTTTATCATAAAGGTAAATATAGTCCTGGTGTAGGACAGAGGCTTGAGAGTTGTCTACCTTTATCTTAAAGGTCCTGTTGTCCCTGTATCCAGCTGTTTTGGTAGGAAGGAACATGGCTGGGTTATATTATCAATGCTCCAGTGTGTAAACACATTACATGTATATGATCACACTTTCATACAAATATAAAACAATATTGATATTTGAATTTTAAGTGTAGCATATATGTTTCATGATTATAGGTGGGAGAGAAAAACACCCTGGCCAGTGGTCAGTGGGTTAGTTGGCATCCTCGATATCCAGGGGTTACAATCACCTACATACGCTCTTAACACCCCTGGAACATCCTCGATATCCAGGGGTTACAATCACCTACATACGCTCTCAACACCCGTGGAACATCCTCGATATCCAGGGGTTACAATCACCTACATACGCTCTCAACACCCGTGGAACATCCTCGATATCCAGGGGTTACAATCACCTACATACGCTCTCAACACCCCTGGGACATCCTCGATATCCAGGGGTTACAATCACCTACATACGCTCTCAACACCCGTGGAACATCCTCGATATCCAGGGGTTACAATCACCTACATGCACTCTCAACACCCCTGGAACATGTCAAATCTAAAGGAACACTCGGGTAAAAAAAAAACTGACCAATCACTAGACTGCATGCCTGTCTTTTGAAGATTACAAAGGAGCCGCAAATGGCTTCAATGTCAGTCAATTTTTACCATTATTTGAACATGAGATTCTTTTGATGTACATTAAAGGGTCAAACCAGTCTTCTTGTCTCATCAACAAGGTGGCGCACACGGATCCTTAAATTTTGCCATGACATATTCCAGGGTTATAGAAAGCGTAGGTGTAACCCCTGGATATTGAGGATGGTCAGTTGGAGTGTAAAGCTAGCTCCCTGACCATTGGTCAGTGGTTTAGTGGGTCACTTGTCTTTGGTTTAGAGGTGCTAGGATGCTTTGTTAGTAATGATCAGTTTTAATACATCACTGATGGTTTTGTGTTTCCGTCCATAACATGTCCTACATTGTGAATGGGTTGTAGTTTGTGCTGCGCCTTACCTCTGTGAAGCTAGTCCTGATAACTGTACCCATACATTGTGTTAGATGTCCGATTCTCTTCCTACACTGTCTCCGGTATATGTCTCTGTTTATAGCCAAAATACTCGGATATACTGTAAACCAGCTTATTTTTGTGGCGACTTAATTTGGTGTTTTCATATGAAACAGCTATTTTTCAGCGATTTAATTTCGGTATGAATATGGTCACAAATTCTTTGTATAGTTCAGTATAATACTTCTACAATTTGCATCCCTTTGATTTTGCGGCGATTAATTTTCATGAATTTATTCACTTGCAAGATACGCAAAAATTAATTGCACATGAAAAGAAGTTGGTTTACAGTATGTAAATATTAAGTTAATTGTCAATGCATCTTTTAACCACAATCCTAAATCAGATAAATGACAAAGATCATATTTCTCAGCGTATGTTTATATGTTAAAAGCCATGTGTTGTAATAACATGTTGATCGCTAATGTCTGCGGCCTGTGTTTGGTGATATAAACCAGGTACAATGTATAAGGAGAATTATCTAGTCTTGTACATGTCACCGATACATTTCTTTATTCTTGTGTCTTTCATTTCTGTAAACCTTAATATAATGTACTCACTTTTTACACGAATGTGTATTTAATAGTTTTCGCATGTTACCATGTTACATAAATTGTACAAAATCTTAGTTTGGTGTGGTTGACTGCGATGATAAGGTATAACAATAGTTAACTAGAGATACATTTTTTCCTTAATATCTAATTTGTTTGTATGCAAATTGGTAAAGAATGAATAGGGGTTACCAATTACTGTATATTCCACCTCATAAACGCACTTAGTCCGAAGGGTTCTGACTCTCTGACCCGCTAAATATTTTAACGAAAGGCTGGTGTCGCAGCCGCCTGTCGTCAAAAATTAAGCGGGACAGAGAGTCGGAACCCTTCGGCCTAAACTGCACTGTGCACTATAAATGCACCCCGCCTTATTTTCAGGGAAAACGGAATGGTAAGCATGCACTAATGAAAACCTATATAAAAGTTCCGAAGATCACTGATCTGTCTGTACAATCTTCAGTCAGTCTGTTAACCAAAGATTCTGTTCAGAAAAACTTATAAAAAAAAAAAAAAATCCAACTTAATTTCAAATGGAAACTCTACTCTACATACCATAAATATTTTCAATTCACAGAATCTGAAAAAAAAGCTATATGAAATGGGTTCTTTTTTCTAATAATCTGCAACCTTTTTTTAATGATGTATTTCTATTTATTCACCAGTTTAAAAGATATGTACAGAAATATAAATTCTTGTTTATTAATAATCATGAAATGAAACGCAATACTCATGGAAGTAGATGTTTATGTTGAAATATATATCCAAACAATGTTGAACAATTGATCTCTCAGCAATGGAAGTTAAAACTAAGGACAATGAGACCTTATTTACTAATGATAAATGAAAATTATTTCTACAATTAATATCGGTAATAATTCAGAGGTCTGCTGGTTTATGAGTAGGTTGGGAAAGTGGAAAACAAGTAAATTTTTTGTTGTGGCCTTATTTTACAACTATCATGTCGATCAATAATTTCCTGTTTTATGCAACAGGCAATTGGATGTTATTTACCCCAGTAATAATACTTACTGATACTGGTATTGTTCCATTTGTATACATGTTGTCTTATGTAATCAAGTCTTCATATTTATATGGTGTCTATTTCTGAATTCTCATATATTCTCATGCAAATAAATATAATAATAAGTATGAATGACCAGTGAAATTTTTCGCCTTCTTTGTCAAGATTTTAGGGGAGATAATTATCTATTGTAACAAAGTCTCGTGATATTTGAAGGGATTCTTTTCCGATTTATTGGATTACAATCAAAACCATTCTGATCTGCTCATAAGAATACATGCTCATATGACGGAAATATGATTAAAATAGGGACCACATATTTAGTTGAGATGGGTTCGGGGAATACATGTAGATTGATATGAGAACATGCTCCCGATGTTGTAACACAACCATGGTAAAGAAGTGTTGTATTATGGTGTTATATATTACTGGATTACTTGTGGTGGGGATGAAAGTATAAACTTGACGATAATGAGATTAGCTTGTTTCCAGTGTATCAGATCTGTGCCGTTATTGTATTCCCATTGTCAGTGTTAATGACTGATTATTTCCTCCTGTGACTGGCACTACGCGTACGGCCATCAGGTATACCGCTTACTTACAGACAAGTGTAGTCAATTCTTACAGCTTTAAATGATTTAAGTGGAATTCTTTAGATGTATTTGTCTTGTATTTCAAAATATTAAAAATACTAATTTTAAAGAAACTAGAACAAAGACAATGTAGCCAGTCCAATATTAGCATTAACTGATATTCTGCACAGCCATCTGATTGCTGTGCTGTTTATGAACTCATCACATTCATATATTTTGTATCGGAATGGTTCTGAAATTCCTTGCTTAGTGTTAAAAAAAATCATAATTAAGATATGGAGATCTTCGCCTAATCTGTAATTGTATTGTTTAAAAATAAATTTGATTTGAATGATGGAGTTACATGTCTTAATATTATTTTTGGATTACTTGAGTGAAAACTCAGGAGTTTAATAACTAATAAAATACTTAATTTAATTACATTGTACATATACTAGCTTCCCTTCATGAAATGGTTAGCTGTGATCCTAAACAGAATAAACGAAATTGTGATCAACTGAAATATTTCAGCATACACAAGTAACTGCTTAAGTAAAAGTACTGCCTCTCATCATTACCAAAATATCGTGTCTATTGAGTTTGTCTATCAAACTGCTGGACAGATTTTGACCATCTCTTGATCTCTCAAACTGCTGGACAGATTTTGACCATCTCTTGATCTCTTAAACTGCTGGACAGATTTTGACCGTCTCTTGATCTCTCAAACTGCTGGACAGATTTTGACCGTCTTTGATCTCTCAAACAGCTGGGCAGATTTTGACTGTCTCTTGGAACTAATTTCATTTAGGCAGCATAAAGTGATCACACAACTGTTAATCAAAAACACAGATGTGGGGAGATCGTGGAGATAATTTTACTGAATCGGTTCTGGCCAGTCAAGGATATACATGTAATACAAATGTGACTCCTGAATGATCAGTATCTCAACTCTGGATGTTATATTAGTAAAATGGAGTGGATAATTCCTAGGCCATACATTATTTCGTACTCAGTTTCTGAAAATGAAAGGTGTGAACGAGACAGTAGTTCCATGCTCTTGCTCCAATGTCAGTTAAAATTAGAGGTCAAAGTTCAACAATTTTACAATATTTTTTGCAGAGTATTCCTAGGGCAAAGGACAGTGGTTTTCTCTTTTGTCTAGGGAAAATTCAATGTTTTAAACAACAAGGAAACTTTTGGTAGAAGGATCGTCTCAATGTGAGCATTCAGCATTTGATCCAATGAGTGGTAGTATTCATCACATGATCCAGTGATTGGTTGCGTTCTTTATTTGATCCAGTGATTGGTTGCGTTCTTTATTTGATCCAGTGATTGAAAGTGTTCACCATTTGATCAAATGATTGGTAGCGTTCATCATTTGATACAGTGGTTGGTAGCGGCACTATTGGATCCAGTTATTAGTAGCGTTCATCATTTGATCCAGTGATTGGTAGCGTCACCATTTGATCCAGTGATTGGTTGCGTTCACCATTTGATCCAGTGATTGGTAGCGTTCACCATTTGATCCAGTGATTGGTAGTGTTCATCACATGATCCAGTGATTGGTTGCGTTCAACATTTGATCCAGTGATTGGTAGCGTTCATTATTTGATCCAATGATTGGTATCTTCACCATTTGATCCAGTGATTGGTTGCGTTCACCATTTGATCCAGTGATTGGTAGCGTTTACCATTTGATCCAGTGATAGGTAGCGTTCACCTTTTGATCCAGTGATTGGTATTGTTCACCATTTGATCCAATGATTGGTATCGTTCACCATTTGATCCAGTGATTGGTAGCGTTCGTCATTGGATCCTATGATTGGTAGCGTTCACCGTTTGATCCAGTAATTGTTACCGTTTACCATTTGACCTAATGATTGGTAGCGTTCACCTTTTGATCCAGTGATTGGTATTGTTCACCATTTGATCCAATGATTGGTAGCGTTCACCATTTGATCCAGTGATTGGTAGCTTTCACCATTTGATCCAATGATTGGTATCGTTCACCATTTGATCCAGTGATTGGTAGCGTTCGTCATTGGATCCTATGATTGGTAGCGTTCACCGTTTGATCCAGTAATTGTTACCGTTTACCATTTGACCTAATGATTGGTAGCGTTCACCTTTTGATCCAGTGATTGGTATTGTTCACCATTTGATCCAATGATTGGTAGCGTTCACCATTTGATCCAGTGATTGGTAGCTTTCACCATTTGATCCAATTATGGGTAGCGTTCACCATTTGATCCAGTGATTGGTAGCGTTCATCATTTGATCCTGTGATTGGTAGCGTTCATCTTTTGATCCAATGATTGGTAGCGTTCACCATTTGATCCAGTGATTGGTAGCGTTCATCATTTGATCCAGTGATTGGTAACGTTCATCTTTTGATCCAGTGATTGGTAACGTTCATCTTTTGATCCAATGATTGGTATCGTTCACCATTTGTTCCAGTGATTGGTAGCGTTTACCATATTTGATCCAATGATCGGTAGCGTTCACCATTTGTTCCAGTGATTGGTAGCGTCACCATTTGATCCAGTGATTGGTAACGTTCATCTTTTGATCCAATGTTTGGTAGTGTTCATCCTTTGATCCAATGATTGGTATCGTTCACCATTTGTTCCAGTGATTGGTAGCGTCACCATTTGATCCAATGATTGGTATCGTTCACCATTTGATCCAATGATTGGTATCGTTCACAATTTGTTCCAGTGATTGGTAACGTTCATCATTTGATCCAATGATTGGTAGCGTTCACCATATTTGATCCAATGATTGGAAGCGTTCACCATTTGATCCAATGATTGGTAGTGTTCATCCTTTGATCCAATGATTGGTATCGTTCACCATTTGTTCCAGTGATTGGTAACGTTCATCATTTGATCCAATGATTGGTAGCGTTCACCATTTGATCCAATGATTGGTATCGTTCACAATTTGACCCAGTGATTGGTAGCGTTCACCATATTTGATCCAATGATCGGTAGCGTTCATCGTTTGTTCCAGTGATTGGTAGCGTCACCATTTGATCCTATGATTGGTATCGTTCACCATTTGATCCAATGATTCGTAGCGGCACCATTTGATCCAATGATGGGTAACGTTCATCATTTGATCCTGTGAATAGTAGCGTTCATCATTTGACCCAGTGATTGGCAGCGTTCATTATTTGATCTTTGATTTTTTTATATAAAATATGAAAGTTTATGGTGGTTTTTTTAGAGATTGTCTAGAACAATCACAGTTTCAAATTTAAATCATCTATAAACTTACACATGAAGAAAGTTCCATGATAATACCAGGGACGTATAACTGTTATACGTCCCTGTAATACAGACAAGCACTATTTTATATTATAAACTATATTAGTTATATATCAACATATACATGTAAACTGTATTTCATCAAGGAAACGGGTTCATCTTTATTTCAGTTGAAGAAATCAGCAGTGATGACTGAACAACATTATTTCTATTTCATATCGCAAGTTAAATCTTATTTCTAGACGTCTGAAGACTCGTAAAAATCATTACGATTACAGACCCTATATGCCTTTTATGTGATCACGAGTAACCTCCCTTCTTTGTAGCTCTTCAATTGTTCAAAATGGCGACTACCGATCCACGGGAACAAGCACTTGGGGACTACAGAAGAAAGCTTCTGGAACACAAGGAGCTGGAAGCTCGTCTAAAAGAGAGTAAGGATATGATATTAAAACCGTCCTTGTTCTTTTTAAAAGTATATATTGTGAAGCAGACAGCAAGTCAGTCAATTATTGACAACCGGTGAACGTCTACTATCAATCCATTTTTCACATTCTTGCATTGTCATCGTTGACATGATGTGATGTCTGTTTCTCTTTCCTAGTTGGTGATCATAATGAATGGAGTTAAATTTGTCGAGAGTGGTGCTGATCCTGAATGAGTGTCACGTAAAATGATCACTGTTTGCGATGGTTTAATAATCTGAACATGATTCACGGCATTGTTTGTAAGTCACAAAGGTGTCGTAAATGTGATATTTACAACAAATAAAAGATACGCAGTTTCTAAGCCAGTAGACTAGTCCTTTTCCAGCATCGGTACCGATAAACATATTGCTACAGTACCGTGCCAAAAGTATTCGGTCACGTCACATTTTTACTATATATTTCCTGCTTTAGATAAATCTTTAGAAAATTCGTAGAATTTTTTTTCATAAGAGTTTCTTGAAATTGCACATAGATTACTGGTGGCCGACCAGTTGTCGCCAATGGCACTGTAATTTGTATATTTCTTAGTTAATTACCAATTTTTTTTCTGAATTTTTTGAGATGAAGGTTTGTCTTTCTTAAACAAATTTGTGTATAGCAAAATAGTGCGAGTGCAGTGGCGAGAACTGGTACTTGGCGAGAACTGGTCGCCAGCCAGTAGTCTTTCTTGTAGACGAGAATAAGCTCTTTAATCGGATTACATTTATAAACTTTTCATGTGGTTCGTTTTCAAGAAGTAGATGAATATATGCACTATCAAAAGTGTGACAACGTTTTATTCTTTATTTTTACATAATAATATCGTTGCTAAAAATTAAAATCTGTACTATGCAATATCTCACGTATTCGGCATATGGAAAATTATACAAATTTAAAAGAGGAAATCGGCAAATATTTTTTTACCTGTATGTGAAATTTTTATAAATTCCTTTGAAAAACAAAGTCATATATTTTAGATAGTTTAAAATGAAATACATGTATACATAATAATATGACTTGACCGAACACTTTTGACTCTAAGTACAAATTCGTTATATTTATCATATACATTTACCGAAGTCATTCATAGCCATTATCCGCTTCATATGTTATTATTTACACAATAATTTTTTTGTTCTTTTAAATAACAGATTAAACATTTGAATTTTTTTTTTCAGTGAGGGAAAATTCCAAGGAGCTAACAAAACAGTATGATAAATCAGAAAATGATCTGAAAGCTCTGCAGAGTGTAGGACAGGTAAACATCAAGGAGTGATTCAGAAATGTACACTGCATCTACACTCACGGTTCAAAAGTCTTTCCGCATTTGTTTCTTTTCCTCCATATTCTTTGTACCGGGTACATCTAATTACAACTCTTAAAAGTATTTTCTTTAATTTTCTTGACTTTGTTTATGGATAGATTTTGACAATATATGGTCATTTTATACAGAAATATCCAAAGATCCTTCTCATAATATTAATTCAATTTTCTGTTGTGTATTTGTGGAGCAACACAGAATTATCCACACTGCTTATTGCTGTTTGACGCCATTTCTCTATATGAAGCTACCAACATAATGTCAAAATGGCAACCAAAAAATTGGATGCTGTAAATAAATTATGATTTCTCTGAGTGAACTCATCAGAAAGCAGTAAAAATATTATAAGATGAAACATAAAGAATTTTCTATGATTGTACAAAATTTAATTGAAAATGCTCCATAAATAAAGTCAGGAAAATTAATTGAAAAAAGTTGGAAATATAAAGAATATATAGCAAAATAAAAAAAATGCGGAAAGACTTTTGACCCTTCAGTGTACATTTGTCTGTAGTGTTCTGATTTGCTAAATATTGGAACGGCTGTGGCTGCTCTGAAAGTAAGACTTCCTCTCTATATAAATATATGAAATTTTAGTGACCTGTCCCTTGGTCGCTGTTTAAGCAGTGTTTATAAATAATATGCAATGTTTTTTTTACACCTCCAAATTGAAATTAGGTATCAACACATTTATTAATCATGTCAAAGAAGGTCCTAAATTAACTAAATGTTACTATCCATTTCTAAAAAAAAAACAGATTCCAGACAACTGTTTGAAAATGGCCACCCTCTAGCGTCACATGAGCCAAAATGTATATTTAAGAAAGAAGCTCTCACCAGATCCTGCGACGGCAGCCTTTTTTCAAACAGGTGTCAGCTGGTTACTTTATAGAAATAGGTAGCGACAGTTAACAACCTTCTACCTGTTTAAGTGTTAATTGACCTTCAACTTACTGAAGATTATGTTGATGTAATATACAGTATTGCATTCTCTGCATGCCAACGTAGAAAGATATTTTGAAAAAAACGAAAAGATATGCTTTGCTATCAGGAATATCTTGGCTGTAGTTATTAAACTGGTTTTTTTTTCATAAAAACTAATATCTCATTTTATAAGAGAAACTTTGATTTGAAGAAAGCTGTTGTAGTGTTACAATGCTTTATTTATCAGATTGTTGGAGAAGTACTAAAACAGCTGACAGAAGATAAATGTAAGTATGATGTCGGGACGGCTTCACTTCAGCTCTGCCATTCAGCTTAACTCTGCTCAGTTTCTTATTTGTGTTTAGCAAAGTTGTACTGTACTAAATAATTGTAATGGTTGGTTCAGTTTTATTTTGTTTAACATGCTATTTGCAGTTAATGGTTGTTTGAATTTTGGATCAATGTTTGTTGTGTAAGTGTGCCGAAGGCAAGGTATGTTGGTATATTTGCTTCCTTGTGATTGCGCAGATCTGATAACCACATATCCAAAGCTAGAGAAACTTGAACTCATTGTCCAATATAGTTGTTGTAAACATAGAAAATGAACAAATAAACCAATTAGGTAATTTTTTAGGGGTTTTTGAGGATATTCGTAAAGGTTTTCATTATCTCACTGGTATACCATGTTAAGGCACCCAGCACAGCAACCCACCCAGTCACATTATACTGGCAACGTGTAAACCAGTTGTCACTACCCTTTTAATGGTGAACTTTTAGCAGGAGAACCACAACAACCATTTTGTAGACCTCGCTCTGTCTTGGCAAGGAGACAGAGTTTTATCTTCCTCACAGGGGTGAGCACTCGACTAAAGGCCAGAAGTGAGGCAGTGTCTACTGTCTAAAAAAAGACATAGATCCTACATTTAGTCGCCTCTTACAAACCATGCAGTGGAGGCAGCAGGTACAATTGTTACGTCAGGGCAGTTAATATGCATGAATCTGTTGTATTGTGCTTGTTTGTCCCCTTCCGGTGAAGCTGGAGGGGACTACATTATGTATTAGTTTACCTGCTGTCGTCAGTCCATCCAGGGTTTTTGGGTTTCTGTGCATTATCTATGCAATGTGTGCATACATTGAATTGAAAATTGGTATACAGATACATCATGAGGATATATAGGTCAAGTTCTGATTTGGTTATGGTTGAATGATTTTTTAAACAGAGTTACGACCCTTTGGCTTAGAAAATTGCCAATAATTCAGTTTTCCGTTCATTATCACTGAAACGTGTGCAAATATTGAACTGATATGTGGTATACAGATACATCAAGGGGATATCTAGGTCAAGCCCTGTAATTTGTTCAATGAATCATTGCATCTTTATAGCTTGCGGTGGCCGGTAGGGGACATTTATTGCATCAGGCTCAGCAATACTCAATAATGACAATATGCTTGTTTAAAATATATAAGTCATTATTTGGCCTTTCTTCTTTTTTTCCAGTTATTGTAAAAGCTACCAATGGACCAAGATATGTTGTTGGGTGTCGGCGCCAACTTGATAAGACCAAGCTGAAGCAAGGAACCCGTGTTGCACTGGACATGACAACACTGACAGTAATGAGGTCTGCCTTTGTTTTAATTACTTTGATAGGCACTGGTTCATTTGGTTGCCTATTAATTGAAATTTATTTTAATTGTATTCCGTGTCTCTGAAAAAACCTTTGGGAAGAAATCATGTACGTCTTGCTTTCAAAACATTCACACAGATAGTGGAAACATGTATTTATTTAATCATGTATTGTATCCAGGTATAAGCAATATTCTTTTTAATATTAAAAAATGATACAGTATAATGTATGATAGATATGAATTTGCTTAAAAGATGAAGCCAATGCTCTCTGAGAAAACCTAACTGACAAGATGTCATATAAAATGGCTATGTCATTTGCTGCCTTTGTTATTTTGAAGAAGCCAACAATTAGTAAAAATTATGTAAAGAAGAAATGGCATGATCGTACTGCATTCTGGGAAACATTTCCATGTCTCTCAATAGAAATTCCTGTCAATAATTACTTTTTAATCAGTTTATAATTGACATAAGCATAAGTCATTAAAAATCTTTTCAGACCATGGCCAGTATATTTGATTATATGTACTGGTATATTTAAGGGAATTTTTAACAGCAATATCAACCTTAGTTTTTCTGACAGATTGGGAACCAATAACTTTTAACTCATGTGTTATTCAATTAAATGCAATCTTGAAAATAAGGTTTTGACACTTTGAATAACAAAATGAACCAAAGTGAGAGTGTCCACTATGCAAACATATTCTGACAGCATTGTTTCAGTTTTTAAAACTCGAGCCATAACTAATTGTAGAATTATTTAATTTATCCCTTCATTAATGATGTTGTTGTTTGTAGGTATCTACCTCGTGAGGTTGATCCTTTGGTGTACAACATGTCTATGGAAGATCCTGGTGATGTCAGTTACAACCAGATTGGTGGTCTCGGCGAACAAATCAGGGAACTGAGAGAGGTAAGGCCGGGAAAACTATTCATTGAAACCATCAAGGCCCACGAAAAGGAGAATTTGATTTGGACAAGTTTGTTTTGATGTAACCAAATTAAGAAGAACATAAAAGTAATTATTTTCAGCGGTCCAAAAAATTGAAAATTATTACCAGTTACATATTTAAATGAAAACATTTGTTTTATAGAAGTTATTTCATGAAAATAGTAGTCTACTTTATATTATGAATCATAGATGACCCCTTGATTGCTTATCCAAGCCACTTTTTTACCAGCAGTTAGTTAGAATTTATTACAAGTTTTTGTGTGTCCTGCTCAGGTCATTGAACTGCCGCTGTTGAATCCTGAGCTGTTCCAGAGAGTAGGCATAACCCCTCCAAAGGGATGTCTCTTATACGGTCCCCCGGGCACCGGTAAAACACTCTTAGCTCGGGCCGTGGCCAGTCAGCTGGACGCCAACTTCTTAAAAGTAAGTCACAAGCAAGTATTCACGAACATGTTCTTTGTGTTGAAATAGTTTTGTTTTGTTGACAACAATTATTATATATGTTAACATTAGGTTCACATTTACGATTGATAAAGGAATAAAAACACATGCTTCATTGAACTTTTAATTCATTTTGCTTAGCTTTAATGTGTATGTCACAAAATGAAAAATTTCATAATATGTGTTGAATTATCACTCAAATAATATTTACATTTGCTCTGCATTGCCACTATATAACACTACCAAGGCCAGTTCCGTGTTATGAGAGCATAACACTGGAGTGGTCATTATGACGTCATAACGATTGTGACATCATAATCATAACGTTGGAAATAGCCGGCCGATACTGGCTGTTCACTGTTCCATTTATTAGAAATCTACCTTAAATTTTCAGAACAAATGTAGAATATGAATATGAATTTATTATCAAAACCAATGGAAAAATGTAAATATAAGCATTAAACATCATTCTGTTCCGTGTTATGGTCCTATAACACGGAACAGGATTGCAGACAAACAATCATAACGCGCTAACGCGCGTTATTCATTTTTATCTGCAATCCTGTTCCATGTTATAGGACCATAACACGGAACAGAATGATGTTTAATGCTTAATTCAGTACATGTTTGTAAAGATTACTGCCGCACAGTATATAGAAACTTTTATCAAATTCAAATCCCAAAAGTCAGATCATGATCTCTAACTAGTATGTATGTGTCAGATAATTGTCATACTTTTGTTGGATATAATCATTTTGTGTTTTACAGGTTGTCTCGAGTGCAATTGTAGACAAGTATATTGGAGAGAGCGCCAGGTTGATCAGAGAGATGTTTGCCTTCGCCAGAGATCACGAACCCTGTATTATATTTATGGATGAAATAGATGCTATTGGTAAAGTATTTATCATATTTACAGTATGTCATAGAAACAGTGTTGCATCAAAATTTATTGTTTGTGAGCACATGCATTTAGAAATTGGCATTTAAATACCTTTATAAATATATCTCTTAAAATTAGTAATGTGTTTATTAAACAAATCAAATGTGTAAATAAAAATAGGAAAATTAACGGATATCATCTGACTATCAATTTGTGGTGAAAGACAAGAGGTTTAGCTATGTAAAAAGGAAATGTAATGTTGAATTAATTAATTCATGTAATAGATTTTGATTACACAAAACAGATTGTGAAAAAAATCTATGTTCGTGTTGATTTATAATTATGAAGCTCAGTGTGATGTAATTTGTTGTACAATAGGTGGACGGAGGTTTTCAGAAGGAACATCTGCAGACAGAGAAATTCAGAGGACTTTAATGGAGGTTAGCTTCTGACTGGTTCAAATTTTTATACTTGTTCTTGTGTTGAAAATCTAATACATCTGATTGAAATAAATCTTTTGATTCTGTAGGCATTCTGTTAGGGATTTATTTCTATGCATTTTTGGAGGATTTCTGAATGTAATCTTGTAATAAAATATTAACAAAGAAAATTAGGAAATGCAATTACATTGTGCTAGGAGCACAATTTCACTGGAGTTTTATAGACATCTGATATCTTCACATAAAAAATAGTCTTTTTTTTGTAAATCCAGATGTACATTATAATCATACCTGTCTTTAAGAACATCACCATTAAATGTTAATATTTTTTGTTGAACCAAAAACTTTTTTTTACATAAGGGGAGATAATCTGTTATCATTAAGTGTAAATATGTTTTGTTTGACAGTTGTAGAACCAAAAACTTTACATAAAGGGAGATAACCTATTATCATTAAGTGTTAATATGTTTTGTTTAACAGTTGTTGAACCAGAAACTTTGAATAGGGGGAGAAATCTGTTATCATTAAGTGTAAATATGTTTTGTTTGACAGTTGTAGAACCAAAAACTTTACATAAAGGGAGATAACCTATTATCATTAAGTGTTAATATGTTTTGTTTAACAGTTGTTGAACCAGAAACTTTGAATAGGGGGAGAAATCTGTTATCATTAAGTGTAAATATATTTTGTTTGACAGCTGTTGAACCAGATGGACGGATTTGATGCATTAGGACAAGTGAAAATGATAATGGCAACAAACAGACCAGACACACTAGATCCAGCCTTACTCCGGCCGGGACGTTTAGACAGAAAGATTGGTGGGTAGTGTTAGAAATAGAGCTAGTATTTATCATTAGTGGTGAGAGATGAATTTGCATAAAAACATCAGGAAGTCACAAACCAGTTCAACAGATCCATACCTTTTGGCCTGGTGGTAACGTCCTGTCTCCATAACCTAGCGGTCTCAGGGTTTAATAGTGCCTTGCTCATCTCACTTGTTTCATTATACCCCCCCGCAACGAAGTTAGGGGGGGTATACTGGAATCAGCTTGTCTGTCCGTCTGTCTGTCCGTCTGTCTGTCCGTAGAAAAATGTTGTCCGGACAACTCCTCCTAAACTACTGGATCGATTTCAATAAAACTTGGCAGTATTATTGGGGACCATGTGTAGATGTGCATGCAGGGTTTCGTTTGTCAAAATTTTGGTTGCCATGGTAACCAGGTCACTATACACAGGTTTCCATAATAAAATGTTGTCCGGACAACTTCTCCTAAACTACTGGATAGATTTCAATAAAACTTGGCAGTATTGTTGGGGACCATGTGTAGATGTGCATGCAGAGTTTCGTTTGTCAAAATTTTGGTTGCCATGGTAACCAGGTCACTATACACAGGTTTCCGTAATAACGTGTTGTCCGGACAACTTCCTATAAACCACTGGATCGAGTTTAATGAAACTTGGCAGTATTGTTGGGGACCATGTGTAGATGTGCATGCAGAGTTTTGTTTGTCAAAATTTTGGTTGCCATGGTAACCAGGTCACTATACACAGGTTTTCATTATAATGTGTTGTCCGGACAACTCCTCCTAAACTACTGGATGAATTTCAGTGAAACTTGGCAGTATTGTTGGGGACCATGTATAGATTTGCATACAGGGTTTCGTTTGTCAAAATTTTGGTTGCCATGGTAATGAGGTGACTATACACAGGTTTCCGTAATAACATGATGTCTGGACAACTTCTTCTAAACTACTGGGTCATTTTCAATGAAACTTCGCAGTAAGTAATGTTGAGGATTACTATACACAGGTTAAAATTTGTCCGTTCGGCTTTTAAAATTCTGCTGACTGTTGACATTATATAATGCATGTTATATACAACTTGTACTACATCATGTTTTTTTTCAAAAACATGTCAGACACCTCTAATAAGAGGTAGTGGGGGGGTATTAGTCAGCCATCGGCTTACAGTTCTAGTTTCTTCTGTTTCTCGTAAAATATTGTTTCTTACCCTTGTTAGGGTGCAAGTATCTTCCAATGATTACGATTGATAATTTCTTTAACATAATTAGTATTAATTACAGTCCCTGGTTCCCAATTCAATGTTACGTTTGCAGCCTTGTGACAGATCTGGTTCGATTTGTGTGTCTACATTGTGTTCTATTCCATCATATTTGTAACAGTCACAACTATTTCAATGTTTCAATCAGTTATATTAAAAGACTGATTTTTTTTTTGTGAGCAAAAAAGCTGACACATTCCTAATTATAGTGTTTTGTTACTCCCTGGTAATGATGTTGTGGATACTTGTAAATATTTGTCTAGGTTGACCTTAGCTTAGAGCACAAGAATGTAGGATTGTTTTTACTGCATACGATAGCTAGAAATAAACTCGAAGGCAAAGAAGATTGGATGCTTCTACTTTTGATACATGCAATAGTGTTAAATGCCAGTCATAACATTGGTTAAGCTGCTTTTTAAAAAGAACTGCAAACATCTTAAATGTGGTCTGTATACATGACTTATTGTAAAAATAGTTTAGAAAATCAATCCATACCTACCTATATGTCTCCTGAGGAAAAATAGCATTTTGTTACAGCGAGTTGAAGTTAAGATAATTATATACTTGGTGTTTGGATTTTGTTTTTGTAATTATTTCATGGTTAAATATAAAGTGTACGAATATATTGTGTCTTAATTCATTTCAGAAATCTCTTTGCCAAATGAACAGTCAAGATTAGAAATTATGAAAATCCATGCACAGCCAATAGCCAAGCATGGCGAAATAGGCAAGTATCTGTCATGTGGGAATGTATAATACATATAACATGTGTTTGTAAACATTGATATAGTATAAAATATTGAAATATGTTGGGACAAATCCAATATAGGCCAAAAATAGGGTGGGGACCATTATACCATGACCAAAGATTGGTGATTGGATGGAGCAAGTATACCACGTAGGAAGACAAATGGGACAAAGAGAAGAGGGTTATTTTTGAGGGCAGTTTATGAACCTGGTGTTTTTCCCTAGGTGTATGTATTATAATGTTTTCATTTTGGCTAATTAAACCCCATTCAACACAAATTACAAAAGTAATGTAGATTTTGTGGCTATTTACACTCATTTAAAACTTCATTCACATTCCCTTTTTTCGCCCTTGTACAGATTGGGAAGCTGTGGTGAAATTGTCAGACGATTTTAATGGTGCTGATTTGAGAAACGTTTGTACAGAAGCAGGTAAGTTGATGATTAGTTACCAGGATTGTGTGTGTATTTATTCTGTAGACTGTGGAGTACCCACGGCACATTTATTGTTCATTGTGTTGTTAGTCAATACTTGGTATATAAAGGTTTAAATATTTATGTTATCATCCCTGTTTGACTTAGGACTATGTAATGGTTAAGTTAAGGGAGAAATTTAGTAGTTTCTACTGTAAAATTTGCTGAGAAATGCTGTATTCTGAATGTTTTCTCATGGCACGATAAAACATTGCATTATTCTATGGTATTTCTTGGTTTTTTGTCTCGACTTAAAGTTTACAGTGTAATTGATATCCGATTGAATTAAAACTTAGTCTTATTACTAAAACTATTATCTCAATTTACAGAAAATTGTTTAACAGGTTCTGATTTTATGAGGTAAAAACATGTGAATTTTGAAAATTTGTTAAACTCCTGTTTACAGTGTTATTGATATCCGATTGAATTGAAACTTAGCCAGGTTAATGATACCATCATATACTGTGTGTATTTTGTTGTACTGTCATATTCTTTATGGATTTTGACATTTTTGACAAAGGATGAAAGGCGGGACATTTAATTATGTGTAATTCTTGTTCATTCCAGGTATGTTTGCCATTAGAGCCGAGCGTGACTATGTAATAGAAGAAGATTTCATGAAAGCTGTCAGGAAAGTTGGTGACAACAAGAAATTGGAATCTAAACTGGACTACAAACCCCTGTGATTGTGTATTAGATATACAAACACCATGGACATCACATTAGTGATCTGTGGAAACAGAATTGGACAATTATTGTTGATCCACAACATTATTGTTGATCCACAACAAACTTTTACTCGTACAACTCATCCTCAGTGACAACATGCACTGCATATGATTATATTCGTGCGTTACATTGAATAAATACCTGTGTATGTATTTCTGTATTTGTTTTCACTTCGTACAGAAAGACGTATGTAATCAATGTGTACTGGATTGGTACAATTTACCAACAGAATTTCTGACATCAAGGTCATCTGTTGAAAGTTTTTAGGTCACCTGAGACAAAGTCTCAAGTTACCTATTCTAATCGTCTTTTGTCTGCTGTGTCTGTAAACAATTTACATTTTCTATTTCTCAAAAACCCTTGAAACAATTTGAATGAAATTTGGCAGGAACCTTCCCTGACCAAAGACACACTAAAATTGTGAATGATATGGCTATCCAAACCCCCTTGCAACCTGACAAAGAGGTCAAAATTTCAAAAGTATTCTTCTTCAGACCAAGATACGAATCAAATATTGAAGATCTAAAGGTGCTTTATCAAATTTTGAATTTCTTTCCAATTTGTCAGTCAATTAAAGTAAAACGTGTCCAATTGACTTTATGGGAAATAACTGAAAGTACAATATTCAGCAACATTGGTGCAAACAATGCAATGCATTTCGCCTTGTAGACATGTTCTGCAGGTAATCAATTTTTTCCCGTTTGTAACTTAAATTTTCAGCATGAACAGTCTTGTAATTAAAAGAAACACATTTATTATTGTTTTCAATTTTTATTCAATAAGATCATTTTAGATATTGACAAGTATCCAAACTAATTTTTATCTTCATCTCTCATTGTATTATGGAATGACTTTCTGCCCACGTATCAAAGCAGTTAAATGTCGAGCTGATTTGATACTGTTCAGATGATTTATATACAATTTCTATAAAGACCCATTGCCTGAACAATGACATTGTACAGGTACAAAGTATGGTATACCAGGAAAATTTCACTCTGTCAAACACTACCTTTCACCACCTAGTAAAATCCATTCTCCCATTTTGATCTTTCACATTTTGTGACTACATCATAGGTTGTATAATTGTCAATGAATTTGTCCTTGTTTGGACAGAGAAGGTGAATGTTTAACTGCCACAAAACGTTCTTGGTAAACAGTATCCTATAGTTCTGGTCACTGACCTATATCAGTATCAATCATATCATTGTGATGTTACAACCACTCTGGAAAATGTACGTAGTTTCCCAGACATTCAACACAGACCCGTAGCTCTGACATAGACAGCAAGGCCAGCGACATCAGAACCACCATTCCAAGTCTCGTGTATCCGTAATAAAGATTTGAGCGTCACTTTGTAGCAAGATACAGTGTACAGTTGTACGTGTAATCACTGGGTTGCTTAAACCTGACTAACAGCAAAATATACAAAAACCTATAGTACAAATGATAATAAATAAAAAAGTATGTACAAAATGATTTGACAGACTTAATAGAATGTATATCAACACAAAAACTAGTGTACATTCAGTACCACTTCACAGGACAATTGAAATAAACTGTTATGTACAAATGAATGATCTTGATGTAAAATTAATTGAAAAGACAGTGCAAGTCTTTGTATACACATTACTACAAACTATATAAAAATGTGACCATTTACATAAAACCATAACAAATGGCAGACAGAAAGGGGGCCAGGAAATGTCTTGTACCTGGGAATGTTTCTATACATGTAACAGTCTATTTCCTAATTCTCTATTTGTAACACCCCCCAACAAGAGCATGTGTCTAGAACCATCACTAATATGACTCCCAAACAAGATTTCTGGGCCTTTCCAAGCATGTCTCTAGAACCACCACTAATGACTCCCCAGTTAATTACAGAACTGTCAATTACTTGTGTGATCCACAAAAACACAAACAAAGTCCAATCAAAACTATTTTTCTACCTTGAATTTCAATGCTTAAAGAAGATTGGCATGTATGCAATACTTAATAGCTGCAACTGTTCCAAAAGGTATACATTGATGTACCGTCTGTCGTGAGTCTCACAAATTTAAATAAAACTTACCCACAATGTATTACCCAAATACTCATAATGTACTAATATTTCAGTAAAACACTAATATCTTACACGTTGCAATTGGGGACCATTACAAGGGTCCACAAAACTGAATCCATAATCGCAAATATTTCTTGGATACAATTTAGACTGTTATTAAACATATACATGTACTTGCATACAAAGTTTAAGTAAAGCTGGAACACCAACATGACCTTTTATTTATAGATCTTAGATCTTGAGATAGACATGTAAAATTCGATTTTAACCTTGAAAGTCAAAGCATCCATGACCGAAAGAAGATCATATAAAAGAGCCAAAAGAACAAGACACAGTAGAACCAATACGATTATGATATGGGGAGACAGTTATTTCAGGAGTACTACAGGAGGCTACAGAAACAAGACCTTGGGACAACACTTAATTTATTGCACTTGATTAAAATATTTATGCAATTGAAATTGAAAAAAAAAAAAAAAAAAATCAATTACAAAACTGAAAATCCATTCCAATTCTCATTAACACATCTGACAAGTAATTCATGCATGGTATTTTCATGCAAAATTTCAGACCGATAACAAAATGAATTTTTAAAGTTAGTCATGGATAAAAGCAATATTTGATCACCTATGTCCTACCACGACATTGATAGCGTCAGCATTGCTTTTGGAATTGTTTTAATTGGTAACCAGTCAATTATCTTATTGAGGTCACCTGTAGTAGGCACTGTATAGATTCTTGTATGTCCTCATCAACCACTGCCAGTACACACACTATGCTTTTAGTCAGAGTTGGGCATTCTGTACGGTGTGAAATGTCTCTGAAGAGCTTGGCACTCTCTATACACTCCAATGACCTTCCAATGTGACTTTACACATTAGTCTCGGCATGCAGTTCCAGATGTACCTTATTTAGCACTAGTTATTCTGCACATTGCTAAATGTTTGTGCTATTTGTTCCTTTAAGTCTACAACAGTCACACTGGACTGGACACATGGCAGACATCACGAGGCACTGATGGATTTTGTGGTATTAGACGGAGAGGAGGAGTTGGGACGGCCGGCGATCAGTGGAGGAGGTTGGTGTAGTATCGTTCTCTGAGGAGGAAGTAACCTGTAAAATAACATCACATATACGTAATTTATTTTCCTTACATGTTGGAAAAAATTTCACATCCAAGATCCAAGTCGATATATAATTCTATAGGGATGACTTATAATGCAGGTCTTGAATGGTAATGTGTACATAAAAAGAGTTGTTTCCCCTTGTTACTACCCTTTGCCTTTGATTTTTTTCGTATGGAAATAGCCCTCCAGTGGGGAAACCGGAAACACATCACACAATAACGTTGCATCCCACTCAGCCTTCATCACTTATTTTTTGAATTTTAATCAAAGTACTGAAAGTACTGAAGACACAAACGAATTGGACCAGTATATGTCCATAGTATATTATAGAAAATGATCTGAATCCTAGTTTATAGACAGGCGATTCAAATTAAGCACTAGGTACAGGGCAATTCAATATGGCAGAGGCATTTTTACCAAAACTTATTTTACTAAAAGGAATTAGTCCCTTTTTCCAAACTGTTTACAACCTTGGGTTTGTTTCAGTTTTCAGATCAAATAAGTGTTTGTGTTGTACTGTTTTATAGTTGTTTTCAATACGAAAAAAACTATGAATTTCATTGGGATGACGTCACACAGTGAATGATGACATCACGTCTTGGCACCTTCCGCTGCATAGACTTGCACAAGTCAAATATTTAAGAAATAATCACAGAATACCAAAATCAACCTGGGTGATTCCAGTAGCCAATTATTTTCAACAGTAGTGTTCTTTTCACTGCCTCCAGTCGTTCCCGACTAGTCATCCCTCCAAATGCTATTCAGTCTGCATTGCAACATTTATTAGCAAATAGTTATAAGATTACATAATCACTATTTATAATTAAGAAAGGGGCTGTGGTGGCCCTGGGGTTAATTAAGGTGTTCCAACATTCTACCACTAGCCCTCCACCTCTGGGTTGCGAGTTCAAATCCCACGTAGGGCAGTTGCCAGGTACAAGTACTAGTACTGACCATAGGTTGGTGGTTTTTCCCCGGGTACTCAGGCTTTCCTCCACCTTCAAAACCTGCCACGTCCTTAAATGAACCTGGCTGTTAACAGGACGCAAAACAAAATAAACCAAACCAACTTAATTAAGATGCATATATAATGATGTTATTTTTAGAATTCATAAATTCAAATGAATGGCTATAACTTTGAAGAAACAAACAACATCAATACATGAACCATACACTTTATTTTCACATTTAGCAATAAATAACATCAAGTAACAGTTAAAATCAGAGCTTTGTTTTCATGTCAGAATCTGTCAATTTCTCAAGATCATCTTAAGAATGCAAACATCTTTCATTATCTATTAATTTGTTCAAGTATGAAATTGGCAGATTATGTAACACTTTCCTGAATTGCTCCTAGTAATGTAAATATTAATTTTATATAATGAAGTTTGCTGAAAAAGTTACAGTTGTGGATTTCTTAAACTGTCCATTTGGCATTTCTGTTTTTCATTTTGTTGTCGCCCTCGAGCTCGAAGCTCTTTCTCAATGTGGTTCCATGGCTGTTGTCAACTTGTCACCTGTAAATTAAATGAAAATATTATTAATTGATACAGAAGACAAGACAGAAGACATGTTTCCATTTAATTTCAAAAAAATTACCAGGTTTGTAATATAACGATGGTTTACATCATACAACATATCTGTCACATAATCTAGGTTGATGTAGATACTGAGTTTCAACTGCTGCTGTACCGGTAACCGCATAAGAATTCATCTTGAATATTGCTGATATCAGTTATTACTTAATCTTAACTAAATCTATAAATATAATAAGTTATTACTATTAGGCTTGATTTTCGCCTCAAGTTTTGCCGAAAGTTACGTATTTTGGGCCTTCAAAAGAAAAATGCATTTACGATGAACCGGGTTGTCATAATCACTTTTTGATCAGTCGATTTACACTTGCAGATTGCGACAATCGATTGTGTTTCATTCATTTTAATTGACCATCAGTAAAAAAAAGTACTGATCGAACACGCCTTTTGTTTTTTCATTTGAATGCACCTAATGGGAGATCATTCCTATCAACATGTACATTTTTAAAAAGAAAACGGCGGACAAAAAACAGTCTGAACAGGTCTAAGACATTCAATCATCCAGGGGGAAAAATTTGCAAAAAAAGTTAAAAGAACAGCGGCGAAGTTCACCATTGAACTGTCTTATTAAATTACAACCCAAATGTATTTGATATTAAGAAGTGGTTATATATTGTCAAAGTATGTTACTAGACCTAATATGTTACATGTTATTATTTGTTATCCTCAAGCTGCAGATGATTTCCTACAGAGAACGATACCACAACTAAAACAACAGCCATCAATTTCGGTTTATTTTTGTATTACAAAATTGTCCGAGATTACGACTAATATGTTATTAAAGAAATGTTATTACAGTTGTTCCTATTACATCAATACATTATGTTTTTTGTTGTTATAATTATTTTTGCATAGCTTTTTAACTGAAATGAAATGGTGGACATAATTTTGTCAAATTGTCATGCATCTGGATAAAAAAAAATGAATCAAAAAGTTGTTCAAAACACACTGTAAAAGTGGGAATATATGATTTCCATTTCCTTTAATATCTTTGGTTAAATTCAGCAATCAGTCGATAGATATACCACTTCCTTCATTTCTATTGCAAAATGTTGTTTAAGAGTTACTGCCCTTTGACCATCCGTGAAGAGGATCAAATTAAAACTGACAGCCACGGTAAAAGCGAAAACTTCCGATATGCATTCTGTAAAAGCATATAATCTATAGTTCTAAAAGGCTATCGTAAGTATACAGCAGTCCATTTGACATTTCGAAACTCAATAGAGTGGGAAATTAGGGCTAAAGTCGTTACGTTTTTAACTTGTAAACAAACAACAATCGTGTTATGCGTACTGCACTGTGTATGCCGTCACCGTGATATTGACGGGACGCGCTTTTATACCAGGGTCTTTATATACAAACTTCACAAATCATATGCAAGTACATATTTTAAAGAACGACACATCTGACAGTCCGAGATCTAGGGTTACTTATCTTCCTTTTATTTTGTTGACATAACTGAAAGATGGCGGACACAAAAGGATGCTGGATTGGTGATTTCAAATGTACAAAATAACAACGACATTCTGTTGAAACTTACAAAAAATCTATAACCTGTCTAGTAACATGAGACCGAGAAATTCAACACTTACGTTTCTAGATGTCGATGATGCAAAAGAGCTTGAGGGAAAGTAGATTTTTCTTCCGGGTCACAGGTAAACAGCAATATGGCGCCAGAGAAAAGCGAATAGGGGGATATCGTTCCGCGGGAAATGCAACGCGCACATGTGTTACGCAACCTCGATAGAATAATTTCAAATTACATAACTCTGAACATGCAATTTGTAAATGATGTTCTATTGCTTTGTCATATATTTTACGAAACGAAAGCGTGACTTTTCAGTCAGCAAGAAAAGGAACTATTTTCTTTTGCGATTACATATGTTTGTGAAGTGGCAATGGTAGCTTGAGTCAAGACGAGAAAATGTAAAAAAGACAATCGTTGTCCTGTTCGCTTCAAAAATACTACGAACTAAAAGCTGATTTTTTTTGATAGAACAAATTTACTGAACTTTTTTTTCTATCATGAGGTTAAACAAGTTTTAACATATATTTACTGCATAAAATAACGGAGTTACTGTAGAGCAATGTTGTGATTGGTCAAAACGAAGTGTCCGCCAGAGGGCATCGTAGATTTTGTCGCCTACCTCCCAGGGTAATACCAATGACTCAAACTTACGTTTGTGTCAAAAATAAGCGGAATAACTTTCAGCTGATGCCTGTAGCATATATCTCTGTCATTGCTCAAGAAGCTGCCTAAATAACGGAAATTTGATTTCTTTCTGAACCAGTACATGAATGTTTCTCAGGAAATATCAAGAGATTAACTGAAGCTACGCTCTTTTAAGGCTTTGCCTTTGTTATATTATGGTTAATGTTACTTAGAGAAAGACTACACAGGGTATATGTAGCCTGATTACCTAGAGTGTTGTGGTACTGACGGCACTCGCAGACTGACAGATCCCTGAGCTTGTTTGAGGAGAGGTGGAGGTGCTGTCGAGGTGGCTGATGTCCCATTCTTGTCTTCTGTACTTATACCATTCAGTTCTATCTCATTTGTGTCAGTTTCCATCTATCAGGAAGAAAGACAATTCAAATGTTAGTGATATCAAGTTAAATTCAGTGTGATCGTGTTTATAACCAATACATTGAATTCACAAATCTAAATGAAACAGCAAATAATTCACAACATTATAAATCTCAGTCCCGTGTTGGAAATCCTATTAAGTATTTATCTTGTACATAAACCGAAACCTTGAAACTATTTGCTATTATATGAGAAATGTTAATATGTAAGAGTTGTATAATATTATGTAATATTTCTTAACTGTAGGTGCAGTCACTGATGAATTTGAGGCCATCACTATGTCTAACCTGGCAGTAACAGGAACATAAAGAGAAAGCTATTTTTCTTTTCTCAAAGTTAACATGCACAATTTAAGACCTAGAGAATCCCTCAAGCTCCCTCTTAAGATAGCTAACAACTCGAGATGGCCACCTAAATGACAGGATATGGATAAATTTTAAAATAGTAATGTGAATTGAACAGCCAATCATCAGATGATGCCGGGCTTAAAAAAAGGAAAACTGCCTGATTGAAATAAATCTTAAAAGAGTATACACAATTGTTTTAGTTAAAATATAAGTTTGTGATAGAATAAGAGATTCCCTCACCTTTTCCTCCTCTTTTGTATCCTCCTCATCTCTGGTGCTATCTGTGCCATGTTCTGCTTCGTACTCTGCAAGGACTTCATCTAAATTGTAGCGCCGTCGGAAGTTTACAAAGAAACTTCGTACATGTGCTTCTGTCTTATTTCCTATCACTTCTGCAATAGCCTGAAAGTCCTTTCCATATTTTCTGACACCTGCCAATCAAATGAAATGGTATTTAATTAAGAATAGGTATTTACATATTATAGAATTTACAATTGATCATTCATAGTACAGCATAAAGTGTCACAAACCTAATATGAATAATATATGTCTTGATCTAGTTAAAGTTTCTTTGAAACAGTTTGCAGGTTGTCAGCAATCAATTCAATGAGATATTGTGATGAGGGCAAAACTAAATGATCCATTTAGAGGTTCAACAAGGAAAACACAGGGTGAGATAAACTGACATTTAATATCGCTTTTCAAACAGACATTCCATTTTTTTATGAAAGGAAACCTGCCAATGCCTGTGTTAAATGTGAACATAAACTTGCTGCCTACCTTGAACCCCCAGTAATAACAAACGTGAACATAAACTTGCTTCCTACCTTGAACCCCCAGTAATAACAAACGTGAACATAAACTTGCTTCCTACCTTGAACCCCCAGTAATAACAAACGTGAACATAAACTTGCTGCCTACCTTGAACCCCCAGTAATAACAAACGTGAACATAAACTTGCTGCCTACCTTGAACCCCCAGTAATAACAAACGTGAACATAAACTTGCTGCCTACCTTGAACCCCCAGTAATAACAAACGTGAACATAAACTTGCTGCCTACCTTGAACCCCAAGTAATAACAAACGTGAACATAAACTTGCAGCCTACCTTGAACCCCCATTAATAACAAACGTGAACATAAACTTGCTGCCTACCTTGAACCCCCAGTAATAACAAACGTGAACATAAACTTGCTTTCTACCTTGAACCCCGAGTAATAACAAACGTGAACATAAACTTGCTGCCTACCTTGAACCCCCAGTAATAACAAACGTGAACATAAACTTGCTGCCTACCTTGAACCCCCAGTGATAACGAACGTGAACATAAACTTGCTGCCTACCTTGAACCCCCAGTGATAACAAACATGAACATAAACTTGCTGCCTACCTTGAACCCTCAGTAATAACAAACGTGAACATAAACTTGATGCCTACCTTGAACCCCCAGTAATAACAAACGTGAACATAAACTTGCTGCCTACCTTGAACCCCCAGTAATAACAAACGTGAACATGAACTTGCTTCCTACCTTGAACCCCCAGTAATAACAAACGTGAACATAAACTTGCTGCCTACCTTGAACCCCCAGTAATACCAACCGTGAACATAAACTTGCAGCCTACCTTGAACCCCCAGTAATAACAAACGTGAACATAAACTTGCTGCCTACCTTGAACCCCCAGTAATAACAAACGTGAACATAAACTTGCTGCCTACCTTGAACCCCCAGTAATAACAAACGTGAACATAAACTTGCTGCCTACCTTGAACCCCCAGTAATAACGAACGTGAACATAAACTTGCTGCCTACCTTGAACCCCCAGTAATAACAAACGTGAACATAAACTTGCTGCCTACCTTGAACCCCCAGTAATAACAAACGTGAACATAAACTTGCTTTCTACCTTGAACCCCCAGTAATAACAAACGTGAACATAAACTAGCTGCCTACCTTGAACCCCCAGTAATAACAAACGTGAACATAAACTTGCTTCCTACCTTGAACCCCCAGTAATAACAAACGTGAACATAAACTTGCTGCCTACCTTGAACCCCCAGTAATAACAAACGTGAACATAAACTTGCTGCCTACCTTGAACCCCCAGTAATAACTCTTCGTTAGTCCATTTAGCATTGATACGTTGATTACTCTGAAACATCAAAAGTACATCACTTATAATACAGTCTCTGTGGTATACTGGTAGATACATGCTGTAAACAGAACTAATATCATCTGGATTCCATCAACTTGTATTACACACGTTTATAAGTATACACACACTATGTTTATCTGGAGGATTCTGTTCGGTGACATTTTCACTTCTTGTCCATATGGATCATAAAAGTATAACTTTCAGTGACAAATAATCTTTACAGAGAAACAAATTTATGTCAGGCAACTTAGTTTCAACTAATTCTTTAATGGTCATTGCAGTAATTCTCTACCCTACAGGCATGTTACCTGAAACATACATACATTTGTTTGTCCTTTGTACCCGGTAGACATTTATTGTATTAAATTTTATTTCCAATAATGTCCATATTCAAGTTTACAATTTAACTCTTTACATGATTGACAGTAGAGCTTACCTCTGGAGGTTTCAGTTCATCTATCCCACTGGTCAGCTTGTGTTTCTGCATGCTAATTATCTGTTTATTATTCTGTACCTGTAAGTTTAAATTACATTTCACTCATTCTTGCTATACAAAAAACAAAACTCCCGAAATCGGATCATCAACAGGTGAATCAGTAAACAATCAGTTTCAATATTTTTCTCTCATCCTTGACATCCAGGGGGTTACACTCACCTTCACCATAAGGTATGCCGTCACATATTAGTTAGTATTGACATGCTCCGAAGTTGGTTCTCGTTCTCTTGAAAATCTTTTAAGGACAGGTGTCAGCTAACAATTGGTCATGTTTTTTTTTGACCCAAGACAAATAAAACTGCTATCTTTGTGCCTTCAGTTTTGCTATGAAACATCCAGGGTTGTGGCAAGCATAGGTGAGTGTAACCCCAGGACATCAAGGATGTAGTTTTCTCTGTATTCTATCTAACAGGTGCCTCAGATACTTTACAATACGAGAAAATTAAGATGACCGCAAAACCTTCCAACAAAACTTAAGTAAGGTAAATTATGGTAACGAGTACATAACACATTGTGTTTACATGGAAACAATTTAATATTGATATTGCTACAGTAGAATTTGAATAGATCGATCATAACTTACCTGTCGTTTGATGGAGACCAACTCCCCGTCCAGTGATTTGAGCAGAGCCTCGGCCTGACCAGACAAACCGTTACCAACTAGCTGTAGATCCTCGGTGTTGATGTGCATACCACGTGGAGGCTTTCGTTTGTGTTTCATGGGATTGTGTCGGCTGTGGCCATGGTCATGTCGCTTTGACCTTATCACACCTGTTCTCCTGTAGTAGAAACATCAACTGTTATTTTTCCAAGTTGAGAGAATTCAGTTGTATCTTCATAACGTTTACTATTTGCAATACAGCAAGTCAAAATTTCCAATTCACTTGTGAAAATAAACATTTTCGAGAATGATATTTGAAGTTGATCACTTTAAACTCCAGGAGACTACTTTGATAATTGTGAAAAATTTTCTGATTTTAAATTCATCATAAAATATGAGGCGGTTAGCCAATCCTTTATATGTATACAACAAAGTCAGAACATAACTACGCCTCAGTGACTTTTTCTAGTCCTAGCCATAAATATTACATGTTAGATCAAAATTATAGTTTTTAATGACAAATGTATGATAATTTAATTGGCAATAGACAATGGAACCAAAGATAGGGTATAATATCATGGGTCTAAAAAATCTAGGCCTTTTTTACTACCGTTTATGGGTAGTTTCCCCTCAGAATTTATTTTCCATTTTTCCCCTCAGAATTGTGTTATATTTGCTGAAGTATTGTATTTTCCTTCATTTTCGATGTCAATATCTACCCAAATCTTCCAGATTTTTTTTTCTGATTATCCTTTGCTGTTTTCAGTTGAAATATGTGATTTTTAAAGTTTAAAAAGTGTAACTTCGTGATTATTAAAAATTCCCCTTTGAAGAGCATCAGTAAAAAGGCTATTTTCCCCTTAATCCTAGATTAACCCCTGTATATATCACTACTGTTCTGAAGTATTTTAATGCTTAATACACTCAAAAGCAATAATATACAAATAAATACTTCCATTTTAATTTTCATTGATATACCACCATACTTATATATACTAATAAGAGATTATTCCATACCCTCACTAAAACAACTTGTACATACCTTTCATGGTAGAATTCCCTGTCTTCTTTCTAAAAAACGATGGAACAAACCATTAACAAAGACCAACTCCAATGCACGTTTTTACTTTTCTAGTTTTCGCATAAACAACCACATATTTATTAGGGAGTACCTACCCTACATACAGCATATCTGCCTAATTGTCACTCTCATTTCTATCTTTATCAAATGCAAATCAATCTATTAATTGTGTAATGTATGGACATAGAAGGGTTAATGTAGTTTGTCTTTCGCAGTGTAGAACGTACCGTTTCCTATTATTAAAGGTGTATGAATATTTTTAGCTGATTTAAAAAACTCCAAACTTTTTGTTTCATTTTAAAACATGTTGAAGTTCTGGAAGGAGACAAATGGAAAGTTAAAGGGAATTTTTTTATTGGGAAAACGCAGACATGAAAGCTACCATTAGGATGTGAAAGCAATGGTCTAAATTTTCCAGTTTACTGTATATGACGAAATGGTATGCATACTTAAGGTTAAATATAGAAGCCCTGATCCTGTTGATCAGAACTTGTTTATTTGGAATAAGAACGCATCTCCCTTCCTCACTCTGTGCAGTACATACCTCACTTTCCTTGGAGTCTTCTTTACCATTTTCTGTTGGTTTATTGTTTTCATCTCCAGATTCTTCCTCGCTATAAACAAAACAAAACCATATATATATATACCAGCATATTTGTTTGCAGGGCTTTTTCTCATCGCTTTGGGATGGGGCCTTTTTGTCTTATTGGGGAAGAAAATTGGTGAATTGGGAAAGATTTTTTCAGGAGTAAACTTCAAGTTTTGGAATTTGGCTTAAATATGGAATAATTTCAATTGAGAATGGGGCCCATTAACGTCCCAAAAACACCCTGGTTTGCTAGAACATGCACTTTTTTGTTTGTTTTTCTTAGATTGGGGTTTTATCCAGACTTTGGAAATTCAAAGAGTATGATTGCTTGATGGTGAAAAAACAATTCCTTCACAGATCAACGTTTTACCAACCTGTCGCCAGCTTTAGTGAGTTTCTTTGCTTGTCTGTCCATTAGACTTGTCCGTGAACGGGTTTTCTTCCAAGAGTAGTAGTACTTGACAAGGCTAGCAATGGACTTGTCTGGCAACTGTAATGATAATTTACTGTTTATAATCGAACACATACATTACAGTTAGCATACATCATGTACAATAGTCTCCAAGACTAAAAAGACATGGGTAACACTATATGCCCCCCCACCCCATTTTATGGTTTAGGCATAAAAATTATCCAAGTCAAAAGTCTCTCTTTCATTAGAATACTAAGCTTTGATAATTTTTACCGAATTGATCCAGGAGCGATAGATCAAGGGCTTAAGTTACTTTCTTTTCACAAAATGTGTTGGAAATACTGTCCACAATAGGCTTCTGGCGATAAAGCATTTTTCAGTCTTCTGCAGAATCCATTTGAACATTATACATTGAACCACTCATCTTCTATGTACCAAACAAATTTTTATAAAATTGGGCATAACTGCAGGATATTGTGGAAACTTGACAAAAAGCGAAAGGGCACAACTACTTATCATAGCGATGTAATAAGCCAAACTTGAGAAATATTGCTTAAGTACTTAACTACAGGTAGATATAGTTGGCACAATTTCTACAATAACTTTATAATGGGCATAACTCTAACAAATGTTGCTGAAATAAGATAAAAAGTGAAATGAACAACTATATATCATAGGGATGTAGTATGCTAAGTTTGAAAAATATTACTTCAAAACTTAATCAGATCCACTTGCCACAATATTCCAAACAGAATATCAACAAAAAGGGGCATAACTCTTAACAAATGATTTCAAAATTGTACAAAAAGCGAAAGGCCACAACTTCTTATATCAAGGGAATGCAAAGTTTGAAAAACATTGCTTTGCTTCTTTTATTCATCAGAAGATACACTTGACACAATATTCCAGACACTCCAATACACAACCCCCCTCCCCTCCCAATTTTGCTGTGGGAGCATAAATGAAGAACATGGCAAATACCACAACAATATCAATTACAGTGAGTCAAAATGGTTTCCTATGGGCCACTCCAACAACCAGCAACATGCACAATTGCAAGATAACCAAATTCTGCCATCTTAGAAAAATTTGCAACAAAATAACATTTCCACATATACATAAAGGATATATATTCACAGGATTTTTTTTTTAAATATCGACATACCATTTGTCTGATGCGGTGAAAACTTTTCCCATGAAAGCTGAATGCCTGTTCAAATAGTACTTTATCCTCCACAGTCCACTCATCTGGGAATGGAGTAAAGTTGGGCAGGTCTGCTAAAGCTTTCTCGATGTTGTGTTTATGCCAAAACAGCATACCAAGGGCCTTAAACACAAGTTAGATAAGACTTACTTCTATATAATGCTAAAAAGATTGAAAAAACCCAACACAGATTATGAAATATATAAACATTAAGATACATTATATGTTAGCCAGTGCAAGGAAAATTTTTTTAAAGATATCTACCATAAGATTTAATGAGAAGAATTTTGTTTAAAGCTGCCTACAAAATCACATGTAGCATGCACTTACTTGTTCTGTGTTGTAACCATGCTTCTCCTTGGCTATTGTGACGTATTCATCGACTGGAAGATAAAGAAAAGATATGTTAAATCTGCACATCTACATTACACTTATACTAGTAACGGGCGTAAGTTATCAGGTCTTTATACCTTAATGCAAGTATTTCGTCAAAAGAATTGACATGCTCCTTAACTTTAGGCCTATAATAAACACATATGTTCCATGTCCGGGCCCTGCTAGTCTATTCCTTTGCTTATGGTCCATACCCTGAACTTTGTGGCATTTTGGGTTTTGGTTAAGCCTTATTTTCCCAACTGATGCGAAAATAATAGCTGGGCTTTGGCTCTCTAAAATGAACATTGACTATGGACAAGACTTTTTGACTGACTTCTAAATTATCAAACGACAAAGGTCAATTGAAAGCCCTATAAAGCAACTGTTTGCCTTTGAGAATGGAGCTCCATTACATTGCTGCGGCATAACAAATCCCAAAACCAAACTACCCAGGAACCAACATTGAGATTCATATGCCAGTTCTGGACTAATTAATAATTTTAACAAGGACTAGTGAATCACATAACTTAGGTGGTCCTTTGGATTTCTGAAAAATTTAAATAATATTCCTTCTTAAAAATTTCAAAACCATCAAGCAAATAAAATTAATAACTTCACTAACTCGGAATACCTCAAGTCAAGTCATGGAAGAAAACCCTTCTGTTGATTATAATGTAATGAGGGCATTCAGATCACAGACACTTACCATTGATATCCGATAGCTCACTCCCAGGGGCCCACACCAAGATGGCTTCATTTCGTTGATCTGGTCTCAAGTCTGAATAAAACATTAACCCAACATTCAAAGTAACAACTGTTTACAATTTCTACAGGGGGATTACATTAAAGGAAGAATGGGATAACATCATTTGGTATAAATTACAGGGTGTTCAAAATAAGCCAGCGACCAGAACATTTCACTTGCTACTTTCAGATGCCTAATTACATATATTATAATATATATGTTAAATGTTGTGATAAGTATTTTGACTGACGCGTAAAGCACAACATTCAATGACTACTAGTCATTGTTCACTTGTCATTATAAAACTAGAACTGTCTGCAGTTCAATTTCAATTTAATTTCATTCTGTATGCAACAGCATATTGGATTACAATTCACATACATATAAAATCATAGATCATTTTGCAAGATGTCGGAGACCGCAGCCAATGGCTAATTATATAACTAATACCCTCTGCCCCCCCCCCCCCCCCCCCCCAACTCTTTGCAATAAATACTTTATAAGGCAATGTTGGTAAGGAACAAATTTTATCTGCAGATATGTCTACACATCATTTTAACATTCCTGTATAGTTTATTTTTATATAAAAATGTATTATAATTATTTTTCTTTAATTTGCTTATTTTTTTTTTCTGGGGGAGGGGGGGGGGTTAAATTGAAACTGTGACCTTCAACTCTATTAAAATGACACAAGATCAATGGAACTTTGACTGTACAAACATAATTAATTTCTTTTTAACAAAACAAAAACACCAGTTGGTACACTTAGTCTTAAGAAATTAACAAAAGATTTTACAATACATACTATATATATAATATGAATGTGTTTTTTTTTTAAATTAGATTACTGTACAGGGTATCCAAAACTAATACAAGATAGTGGGAAAAACTCTTAGTGGTCTCCTAGGTTTCGAAATTTTCCTCCTGGGAGGATGGTGTTCAATGGCTCAGTCTTGGGAGGTTAATGTTTCTGGCCAAAGTGATAGGCCTTAGAGCTAATCACTAAATTCACTGAATTTTTGAGTAATGAGGTCAAGGTCAAAATGACAGTGCACTGCACTATGGGTAAAGCAGGTATATGTATGGCATGTTTCAGTTTGCAAGTTACAGTCTAAACAAGATATTATTGGGAAAACCAGAACTAGAAATGTCTGCGAGACATAAATGCCTCCGCCCCAATCCGTCAGCAGTTCAACAAAATTTCACAGAACTTGGAACAATATTTGGATTTCGACCAATCAGAGGCCATGAAATGTCTCCTTTTTTAGTTTTCACAAAATGAATATTGGCATTGTTTTTATATTGCCAGATTACATACACATACCAAATTTCATTTAAATCAGACAGTATTTATATTTCAACCAATCAGAAGCCTTTATTTGACGGCCATCTTGAATTATAATGCCATATTTTGCTTCTTTATTATGAATGCCGTCACGTTTTTGGTTATCATCCTTCCCACTAAGTTTCATCATAATCCGTAAAGTAGAAGAAAATTTATTACAGGATATGTTTTTAGCCAATCAGAGGCCGTGGCAGCCATCTTGGATGCTTGGTCCGGAAAAAAAGAGCAAGGTGCACAACAGGACATCAGACTTATTATTTATATGCGAAGTTTGATGACAATCATATCAGTAGTTATTTAATTAAGCTTGTTATACATTACCATGAGACAGGACGGGACGGACATGGGTAACATTATATGCCCCCCCCCCCCCATTTCATGGGGGGGGGGGGGGGGCATAAAAAGAAGAAAAAGAACCAGAACTGTGCTAATGCAACAAGATATCTCAAAGAGATCTTGGTGCCCACCATATACAATCTTCATTTGTCAATTAAAATATTTCTTTCCTATGGGAGGAGATCTTCGGACAACATTTAGATTGTAAAATATGTAGGGGCAGTTACTCTTACAAATATAGTCAAATATAACTGATGTTCATGTCATAGTCAATATCTGCACAAGGTTTGAAAGTGATCAGTAAAAACTGTAGGAGAAGATTTTAGATTGTGAAATATGCCATGGGCAGTAACTCTTCCAAATAGATCACTAATTATACATTTAGTTATAAATAGAATATTATCAATATAACATCAGGAAGACCAGTACAGTTTTTGCTAAGCATTGCTGGGTCTAAGGCAACTTTGACCAAAAGCTGGGACTAAAATTAAAGTATTATTTGTTTCCCTATCGACCATGAAAAAGCCTGCCAAGGCCTATTCAAATTCTTTTTTTCACCCCATGAAACCAACCCCCTCACTCCCAAAAAATATATTTATTTTGACAGAATATAACAGTAACGGAAGTATATTTCAGGGAACCAAATTGTATTAAAATAAACTTGAGCTTATTTCTTTTTCGTTGCATTTGTACATAAGTTTAATGTTACAATAAAAACTACAGATAGTGTTTTTCTTGAATGAACTTATGTAAGTACTGCTAACATAAGTGTTCATCTTTGTGCTAGTTCAACCAACTTAACTATGCATCACTCGCTTTTGCCAAAAACAATTTACTTTCCACCATTTCCATTAATTTACAGTTTATATCTTATCTTTTATTATGAAATTAAATAATTAAAAAAAATACATCCCTTTTTATTTTAATACATTTAATATTGTATGTCTATTGTATATTTTGCGCAAATAAATTAATTTTTGTAATTTGTATAATGTTAAATGTGACCCGGCCAGATAAATTAAGTTTAAAGTGATTTTGGCTACTTTTAGTAAAAAATCCAGTGCACACCCAAACCAGTTTGTGAATTATGCACAAATTTGTGATTTTCCTCGACCGTATAACTATGAAATGTCACAAGAACAGAAGAAGGCAGCTGTTTCACATTGAAATTTTTTTTTTTTGATTAATGCCAATACAGAACTTGCTGAAGACAATATAATTTATTAAAGCAATTAAATAAACTATTTAAAACTTGAGGATTTTTTAATTCTTCATTTGCCAACCAACTTCAATAACAAGTAAAAAAATAAATATCTTGGCCTAGATAATAAAAATTAATTAAAAAAATGTTGAAAAACTATATTTTATGTTATGAACCTGTTTTATCCCAACGTGTTCTTGGTCGTACTCACCTGGGGTGAACTCTGGAACTGTTGCTTGGAAATCATGTCCAACTCTCATTCCTCCACCCTCTATACGAACGAAAATAAAACCTTAGTCTTATATAATCAGAACTATGGGAAAGAAACATACATTTTATTTTTGATAAATAAAAAGGCATCAGTACGATATCTCGTTAGCACCATGTGTGAAGCAAACGGCGATAACTTACCATGATCAGAGTCGGCGCTGTCGTCGTCTGAAAAGTCATTTGGGCTAGCACAACGCGAACGCCTTCCATTTCTTATATCTACGACATTTCTGTCCGCCATAACCATTATACCCACAAAAAAATAAGTTTTCTTGTTTACTTCAACTTTTGTAAACAGTTTTTATCCTCACACGGAAACTACGGCCGTCGGTTCCTCAAGCAGTGGGGAATATAATCACTCCGTTGTTTTTGGTGCCATCCTCTTTTACGAATATAGTTCCGAATCAAGCTTATGTTTGTAACACAATTATGACCTAATTATAAAATAAAATGAAAGCTTAATAATAAATGTCAGCTTTAAAACCCCACTTTTGACGTCTACAATTCATATATCGAAGTTTGATATTCTGAAGCGAAAAGTTCCGTGAACGATAAATATCATTGCGCTAAGCTGGTGTACTATTTCTGCAAACACAGTACACAGTTCGACCAATTACGACTTGTTACTAAAAGGCCTCCATACCTCTTGAAAACTAAAATCCCAAATTTAGTATTTTAAAGGTAACGAATTGTGAAAATAATCGTATATTTGTTATTAAAACATTGCAAAGTAAATGTCTACACATAATTTTTAAAGCATTTGCCTTAATTACAAATTATCATTTATTGGTGCATATTCTTCAAAGACACCCCAGTAAAGCTTCCAAAATGTGATATACATGCTTCTTATCATGTGCTTTGCTGTTAGAATTGTGATATTTCCTTCAAGAAATGAAGTAAGTCTTTATTCATTTTCACGATAACACAAAGAAAATAATATAACGTTTGTTGTGTATGGGCCACCATACTTTCTTATTCCCCGTTCTTGCTGAACGCAACGTGTCAGAACGGAAAAGGGCTTTGACTCGACGATCTCAACGCCTTCACAATGACAGCATTGGCATGATTTGAATGTACCATTTATTACATATCAAAAATAAAAATAATGAATACATGAAATATCGAATGTTCTACATATAATTCATATTAAAGTTGAATAATAAAATAATTCCTTAATTGCTTGTTAAACCGGCACATTATTTAAATTCTAATCGTTATCGGTCAACGCCAACCATGCACTACTGAACAGTAACCCTTGAACGGAACGTACGTCTTCGTGGCTGCGTAACCGTTGGTCGATAAGAACGACGCGCGTCGTTTACCGACGCTAATATATGACGCAATCCCGTCAAACGCTCAAATAAGATTACCGCGAATTACCAGCCAAACGTACACGATTTTCATTATATTTTAACTGTTTGCGTCTAGATTTGTGGATTATTTTTGAAAATCGATACCGCGCCTGACGCCGGGGGCTTCCAAAGGGGCAGCCATTATCAAGACACCTAATGGAAATAGACTGTATGTATTCACATACATAACTTCGCCCGAGGGGGAATGGTGGCTTATATACGGAGCGAAAGGTCAGCACGCGGGGTCATAGTATGTAAACGTCATTGTGGCTATACTCACAACGATTAATGACATCTAGCTACATTTCTCACGACGATAAAATGATCTCTAACTACATTTCTCACAACAATTAAATGATCTCTAGCTTAATCGCTCACAATGATTAAATGACCTCTAGCAAAATCTCTCACAACGATTAAATGACCTCCAGCTAAATCTCTCACAACGATTAAAAAGACCTCTAGCTACAACTCTCACAACAATTAAATGACCTCTAGTAAAACATCCCACAACGATTAAATGACCTTTAGTTAATCTCTCCCAACGATTAAATGACCTCTAGCTACAACTCTCACAACAATTAAATGGCCTCTAGCAAAATCTCTCCAATCGATTAAACGACCTCTAGCTACAACTCTCACAACGATTAAATGACCTCTAGCAAAATCTCTCCCAACGATTAAATGACCTCTAGCTACAACTCTCACAACGATTAAATGACCTCTAGCTACAACTCTCACAACGATTAAATGACCTCTAGTAAAATATCTCACAACGATTAAATGACCTCTAGTTAATCTCTCACAACGATTAAATGACCTCTAGCTACAACTCTCACAACAATTAAATAACCCGTAGTAAAATCTCTCACAACGATTAAATTACCTCTAGCTACAACTCTCACAACAAGTAAATGACCCGTAGTAAAATCTCTCACAACGATTAAATGACCTCTAGTAAAATATCTCACGACGATTAAATGACCTCTAGTAAAATATCTCACAGCGATTAATTGACCTCTAGCTACAACTCTCACAACGATTAAATGACCTCTAGCAAAATCTCTCCAAACGATTAAACGACCTCTAGCTACAACTCTCACAACGATTAAATAACCTTTTGCTAAATCTCTCACAACGATTAAATGACCTCTAGCTACAACTCTCACAACGATTAAATGACTTCTACCAAAATCTCCCACCCCGATTAAATGACCTCTAGCTAAATCTCTCACAACGATTATATGACCTCTAGCTAAATCTCTCACAACGATTAAATGACCTCTAAATACATCTCTCACAACGATTAAATGACCTCTAGCTAAATCTCTCACAACGATTAAATGACCTCTAGCTAAATCTCTCACAACGATTAAACAGTCTGTAGATAAATCTCTCACAAAGATTATATGACCTCTAAATACATCTCTCACAACGATTATATGACCTCTAAATACATCTCTCACAACGATTATATGACCTCTAAATACATCTCTCACAACGATTAAATGACCCCCGAATATATATCTCTCCACGATTACATAACCTCTAGCTGCAACTCTCACCACGGGAAGATTAAATGGGCTGTACCTTCATTTTCGTGGCGATTTCATGGCCCCACCTTTATCGCTTGCAACGATTAATGACCCTTTACTACCTCAAATTTGCACCAATATTTTAGTAGATGACATGATGTCAACCAAATCGAGTTATCTCCCTTCCAACAATCAAAGAGGCGTAAATGGTGAGACTGATAATATAATGACTCCCACTGTAGTCCAGAGGGGCGGGGCCTGTTAGCGGAAAAGACATAGATTCGTTAAAAAACACATTCTTCTGGAGGGATTAAAGGAAACTTTCCATTTAGCGTGAAACCTCCTTGTGTGAAGTGATACACGGTGCCAGAGGGATTGAGCTCAACAGAGGAGATGTAGTATATATATATTCTCTTTAAAATCTTTGTTTCGTAAGGATTAAAGGACCCTTGTGTGAAGGGGAATCAACTCGGTAAAATGGTTGAACTGAACCTATAGGGCCTGAGAAGCGACGCAATATATGTAGTAAATAGTTGAAACTATAAATATCTTTAACGACCTCTTATTAAACATATCACAATGTAGAATGCACAGTATGTACTTGAACCCAAAACCGTATAACACATTTGCTGTCCATCAATTTGAAATAAACTGTTTTAATGTAAATTTTATTTCATTCATAGATATGCACGTATAACTTACACTTTATAAGAGCGCTTACATTTGAACCGCGGTATCTTATCAGATATAAAAATAAATTTACAACATTTGATATAGCACCCTACCTAGCATTCTCGGTTTCCAGTTATAGATCCAGATCCAGATTCCAGATATAGTTACGATCACCTACGCTCTCTACACCCCTGGAATGTGCGACGTCATGGCCCAATTGAAGGCTCCATGTGCACCAACTTTGTTGATGAGGCAAGAAGACTGGTTTGACACTTTGATATATATCTAAATAATCTCGTTGTCACATAACGGTAAAATTGACAGTATTTTAAGTCAGTTGTGACTCCTTTGTTATATTTAAAGGACAGACATGCAGCCCAGCTTGCTCTTTTTTTTTACCTGAGCATGTCTTCGGTTTTGCCATGACATATTCCAGGGGGATAGAGAGCGTAGGTGATCGTTACCACTGGATATCGAGGATGCCTACCTAGCAAACTACTCCAACGCGCTTTATAGTAAGTAAGCCTTGACCTCTTTGCCTTTGAAAGTAGGCCATTCATTTGAGGAGGAACTTTAGTAATTATGCCTACACAACTGCCAGTTTCCACCTTCTGGTAGGCATAATAAGCGCATTTATAACATTAAAATAGGTCAAGGTCATTTATTTGAGCAAATTTTATAGCAGTGTCTCATTGCAGGTACACCCGCTGACAAAATATCACTACCGTTAACTTTCCAGTGCCATTGGCTATCTGTTTATTAAAAAAAAAGTCGTTTGAAGTATAAAGTTGAAGGACTATGCAAACCGTTCCCGCAAAGTAGTCACTGGTAATCTAGCAGACGACGTGACTTTCGCGCCAATATGTTGAGCCACGATTTGAATAAATTATTCTGTGATAAAGATATCCAGAAGGAAATTTGAATACAATTTCGTCTGTGATTGAATTATAGTATTTTGTATGTGTTTTTTTTTACAATATACAATTATAATAAACAACGAAGAACAATAATAATAGTTTTGTTTTGAGAGTATCAGACTGCGAGGCGATTTGAGAGTATAAGTTCATTTCCGGTTACATGGAGGAGCAGTGCTGTTTCGAAAAGGTAATTCATTCTAAATTTTATTACGGTAGCATTCACATATCCAAAGATTTTATGAGATGTCAGCAATAGATTTTCTGCTACAGTTTATCCAATTTAATTGCAAGTGTGCTTTTTCATCCAGACAATTTGATGCAACTAGTTGCATGCCAAATTTGACGACCCTGACACAGAGACTGACCGACATCATTTTGATCCTGATACTGCTGCTGTCCAGTAGGGTTTCAGTACACGTTTCACATTAGTTGTATCATATCTAATCATAATGCCAGTAATAAACAATACTATTTAATTCTGAATGTAGGTATGGTGATTATCTGATGGAGTTGTTAAATTGGTCATGATCAATAAAATAGGCCTGTGGTTTCACGACTTATCTCCCTTAGTCTACTACTCTAGTCAGAAGGGTTCAGACTAGCTGATCATAACCCGCTAAATATTTGGACGACAGGCGGGTGCGAGAGTCAGAATTCCTGCTTAGTTAAAAACTGGAAATTTTACCGACCCGTGCACGAGTCGCCGTTTAAGCCGTGTTTTATAATATGAAACATTTTCAATCACATGTAAATTAAGTATCAATGGAAAGGACAGATATTTTTCTACTAACCTACACATTTAATCATTTAAGTCACAGGAGGTCGTAAACCAACTGTCGTCATCCATTTCTAAAAAATAACCAGTTTCTCGACATCTGTTTGAAAATGGCTGCCGCCTAACGTCACGTGATCAAAAACAGAAAAGACAGAAAGAAATTCTTGCGGGATCTTGCGCCGCGCAACCATTTTCAAACAGCTGTCAGGAAACTGTCGTCCAAATATTTAGCGGGTCAGAGAGTCAGAACCCTTCGGACTAAGTCTACTTGTACTAAACGTTAATTTTAGACAGCCATATCGGCGAAATGGACTCTTTATATATTATACTAGGTACATTTAATAACCAAGCATTTTCAACCAATGCCAATGCACTACAATGGTGATGTTTTAATCTCAGGGTCATGGTTTTATGGTTTTGGGTAATAATTATGGATATGGATACCACGGAACTAGATAGCAATCTAAGTCTGTGGGGATACACGTGCAGTGATCAATCTAATGATCTACGTGCGAGTCCTGAGTCCAGTACTCATAAAATAATGAAAGGACTCATAGAAATTCAGGAAATGCTTCAATTTAACATTATGGGATCCATAGTTTTCGGCAATACTTGTATGTACAAAAAAGACCCATGTAAATGAATTGAATATTGACTGCTGCATATGATTGTAAAGTATAAAGCTTTTTATCTTGTGTTAATACATATTCTAAAACCTCATAAAAACTTCTGGTACCAAATTATAAAAGGATTATTTTACCATACCAGCTATCCTCTGAATCTCATGATGGGGTCATCAACCCGATTTGGAAATTATGTGGAAGTGGATGTGTGTGAAAAATATAACGGTTGTGTTTGTGAAATGGAATGAACTATGATCAGGATTATATGAATTTTGAAATAGTAAGAAGTACTTGCCTTTCAAATTTGCGTGGCTTTCAAGAAAAACTGTCATTGTTAAAACATTTAAAAATGCACAAATGTAAACCTCAGAGACACAAGAACAGAACACTTCTGGAAATAGAGAAATATTCATACTAATACAGGGGTGGAGGCGGGAGATTCAGGGTCATTTTCACAGATGCAGGATGAGCTGGAGTAAGTGTTCAAAAGATATAAAATACATGTATCACAATTCCATGTTTTTAGATCACCTGATGAGCTTTTGCTCAAGTACTTTTCCCATCACTTAAAATTTTTTTATTGGTCAATGAGAATTTTTATGTGCATATGGCCCATGGCCCCTATCCTTCCTACCCCTTGGGGCTTGGGTGAGGCCCCAAATGAATAATTAACCATATTTAAAAAATCTTCTTTCCCAGACTCAGATGTACATGTACTGCAGTCTATTTCTCTTCATGGATGGAAAGAACATCAAGGGCTTTGTTTAATTTGTAAATTTTACCGTTAGTACCCCGCCCATATCATCCGTTCCCCATTTGGGAGGGGATTAATTATAAGTTTACTATAGTTAATGCAGTGTATATACGGAAATAAAACTTTTGAGTATATATTTTCTTTTCTTTTTTTTTATATGTTTTTCCTTCCTACTTGGTGAGAATCATCTTTTAGGCCAAACACATATCAAATTGTAAAATTGGGATTTCTGCCAAAACCTCAGGGGCCCAAAAGGGTAAATTAAAGCAAGACTTGAGTCGATTTCTGTCTGTGGTTGGGATTTAGATAATCAGGGCCGTTAAGGGCTTAATTTCTGTACTCTCGAGCCATTCGCTATCCTTTGAAGAGGGGGTAGTTATAAACTAAAAGGTTTAGTTTATATAGGGAAATAACACTTTTGAGTACATTTTGGCCATTTTCAGCAGAAAATAATTCCTTCTTGGTGAGGATCATCTTTAACAGTGAAAAATTTCCTATAGTTGAATTGTTTTTAAAATTATTATCCTTTGGTGACATGGCAAGTATTTCACTTTGTTAACATGTTGTTTATCGGTATTTCAGGTACTCAATATTCAATCATCACTCTCAAAAACGCAGAATGTGGCACGAGGCGAGGAAGCAGGAGAAGAAGATCCGGGGTTTGATGGTAGATTACAAGAAAAGAGCAGAGAGAAGAAGAGAATTTTATGAAAAAATTGTAAGACATTTTCTGTTAAAAGGGGATCTGAATTAATTGGGTTGATGTTCAATTTCAATAAATTTTATTGTCAAAAGACAAATGGATCAGGTTGATGTTAAATTGTACTACATGGTAGGGGTTGGGTGGCACATGGCACTCATGAGATAATAAAAGAATCATGCAAATGGGGGTTAAAAAGTTTCGATACCAAGAGTTAAGGTAACTCTATACATATGGCAAGTCCATGGATGGACCATCCTTGCTGACCTGTCAGTGTTTCTGGTGATTGTCCTGACCTATACAGCTAGAAAATTGATCACTCCAACTTGTTTTGTGGCTTGATTGTTTTGTTTAATTTTAATTTACATCATTGTCCAATACCACTCTGATCATTTCTGCTGTAACTTGTAATATTCAATTTAATTTCAATTAATGTTGTTGACATAAAGATTCTTATGATTTTAGAAATTAGATCCTACCCAGTTTTTGCGAATCTACGGAAGACCATGCAAGATAAACCTGGACCAGGCAGTGGCTATTGCTGCAGAATCTCCACAGAGCATGTCAGTATTCTGTTGATTTATCTACATATGGATCTGGATGTTGTTGTATCTCCTTCATCAATGTCCCACAGTCTAAACAATGCACACATATATATTCGTGTGATGTTTTTGAATGGTATTTAGGCTGGTATTAGTTTATTTGTGTGTTAATGTCAGCAATTATTAAACATGTAGATTATTTTTCATTTAATCAACTAGTACAGTACACACTATTTAAGAGCTTTCATATATTAAAATTGCCATATTACTGATGAGTAATAAAATAAGTCGAAAGTCTCACTTCTGATGTTAAAAAAATGGTTATCGAAATATTATTAAAACTGACAATAATGTAAGCGTACATATTTTTCGTGGTAATCTTATTTTAGTGCTTTTCATGTTGAAATTATTGCATTAAAATATGACTGCGCCAATTGGAGTTTTTATATGCTGCTTTTATAGTAATTATCATGTTTGCGTAAATTTATTTCATTGCGCTTATTATAACTGACTGACGGTGTGCTAAAGTTTGATTGCACCACATTAAGTAAGTTAACAGTGTCCTGTAGGCTTTTCTTCATCATGTTTGTCATGTGAAAAAATTAACGGATCATTTTGTTTTAAAACCAAGAAATATTCCAACTTTATCGTACACCACATGGGTGTGTATGTCGATGCTGTACTGCACTTAATTGGGCTGATGATTTCAGTAAAACCTTACCTCCAAGTCAAATGATGTTTTCCCAGCAGCTTTGTATGTTAAAACATTCAGCTTTAGATTTGTAAGAACTCAGCTAAAAATGCTCCCACATCCAGTTGCTACTTTTATTTGTGATTCTGACCAAGGTATTGATGGAGATAAATATTGTACTGAATATTCAAATTTACCATTCCAGTATTTAGATATTTGGGTAATTGATATTCATTGGGAAAATTGAACATTCGTTTCAGCTCTAATGAGTTTTCTGGATAACTTAATCATCATATGATTTATCTATTCCTTCTTTTCCGACGATGGCCTTATATTATGAATTCTCAGTACTGGATTGCTATCACTCAGCACCATTTATGACATGTAGCTCATGATCACTGTGTTTAATATTTCATACTGCAATTAATTTTGTAAGATTTTGCTTAGATCCATTCCATCAAAATTGGAGAAGAGTACATGAATATTACTGTAAACGTACATATTTTTGCGGTTATCTTATTTTAGCGCTTTTCGCGTTGAAAGTTTTGCGCTAAAATATAATTGCGCTAATTGGAGTTTTAATAGTCTGCTTATATATTTATTTGCACTGATGCGCGAATTTATCATTGCGCTAATATGACAAACACTAAAAATGCGCTAAAATTTGATTGCGCCAAATTAAGTACGTTTATAGTAATTTAAACATTAGATGTATGTTGTTTTCCTTACATAGGATGCCCTGGCAGGGACAGACAGATAACATGATTGACCGATTTGATGTCCGAGCTCATCTGGATTATCTACCACATTTCAACATAGCTGCACCTCCTACGTATGTACCTCTCCAGTGGTGACAGTTTCAGATCTAGTGTTAATCATTCCGTTATAATAGAAGTTGGAAATTCTGACAGTTTCGAATTCAGATCCAGTGTTAACCATTCCATTATGATTGAGATACAATGTAACTGGATTAAGGTATGAGTTGATGACTATTTTTACTTGTTACTAGCATGTCGTTGTCTAATCACAATCTGTACAACTCCCTGTGTTTATACTTCATTGTTATGTTTTCTAGACTCACTAGACATGAAGAAGAGGAAGAAAGACTGTGCTGCTATGAAAGATACAGAACCCTTGTTGAAAACGAGTGTTCAGGATGTAAGACATGGTTTATATAACTTTATGTATGTGAGAATGTAGGCAAAAAATACAGAACCCTTGTCGAAAACGAGTGTTCAGGATGTAAGACATGGTTTATATAACTTTGTTGTATGTTCATCAAACAAAAAACACAAAATGTTAAACAAAACACTTTCTTTTTTATACTGGAAAGTTGATATGTAAGGGATCTCTTTGTTGGCATTGTCAGTTGTGTGGTCCAAAAGAAAAAGTTTCTGTGCAATAACTTAAATTCCCTTGGGCCTATCAAACTCAACCTTAATACAGTGCTTGCTTGGGATTGCTTCTCAGGTTTGAAGGTCAAAGTCACTATTACTATAAATAGAACTGAAGTACAAAAAAGGTTTCGGTAAAACATTAAGCTCCATTTTGAGGAATAAAAAAAAAAAAAACATTTCTTCATTAAAAATTGTTCTTTCTCATTATAATCTTGTCTACTGTTGACCACACAGGTGGCACATTTATTTCCCTGGAATTCATGCTTAGGTCATCTTAGATAAAGTCTTATGTGCATCCATGATTAATTTATATTTTTGATACCTTCTATAAAAACTCCCAAACCAATTCAAATGAAATTTATACGGAACCTTCCATGGTGGTAAAAATGTAACAGAAGCGTGAACAACATGGTCATATTACCCCAGATATAGAAATAATCACAAGTCTGTCCATTTTCAATTCTTGTTACCGCCATATCTTGAGAAGTACTCTATGGATCTTCCTCAAATTTGATATGCAGGTTATACCAAGTCCCTTGTTGTGATTTTTTGTTTTTTGGAGTGATCAGAATAACAAACTGGCTGACAGAAGGCTATCTTGGATTTGGCAGTGGGAATTTGTTACCTTTATATGTTGAGTACAGGATGGATATTTCTTAATTTCATATGAATGTTCCCCTTGGTCCCTTGTTGTGCACTTTTGATTTTGGGATGATTGGGGGGGAAAATTGCTGACATGCAGCCATCTTTGATTTTGACAATGAAAATGTACCGTTATATGCATGAGAAGCTATTTCTTTGATTATAATGACTCTGAGGGGAGGGGCTCATATTGGTCAAATTGGCTAAAATTTCAATTGCTTTCTTTTTCCAACCCAGATCTCCTGGAATCAAATCCTCTTCATATAGTCAAATGTAGACGGTTCTTGGGGGCTTTATCAAAATTGTGACTTTCTTGGAATCCAAGACCTCACATTGCCCCCTGGCCATGAGAATATGATGCATTCCAAGTTTTCCCTGTATAATGGTTTTTGTGTTGCCTGCGAAGTTGGAGTCGACAATGTTAAGGTTTTGCGTATGGGCTCTGTTTTTGACAAAGCTAGCCCAACAAAACCTCAATCAATGATATAGCATGGATTGGGTAGTAGAGCCTACTGAACTAGAAATTATGTCATTTAAAGTTTAGCTTTTAGCTCTTGCTTTCTAAAGAAAGATTGTTGTGTTGTATATTACTGAAAGTCTGACACACTTGCGAGGCTGTGAATGTTTTGATGTCTGTCTATTGGCGACATTAATTGGTTGATTTGTTATGTTGACAGTGACTGAAGAACAGTGCTTACAACAGATAGCTATTGATGAACAGTTTGGTGCAGCAAATCGATCATTTCAAATTGAGGAAGAAAAGAAAAAGTGAGTAAAATACTATATTTTTTTAAAAACAAACATTTACCTGCAAAAAGATATTGTGGATGATGTCAAATTAGATCATGCTGTTTAACATTATACAGTGGACTCCATTTAATATCACTCATGTTAATATCACATTCTCTTTATATCATATTTTCCCCAAGCACCATTTTTCTCTCTATTTAATCTATTTAAATTTTATTTGGTTAATTTCATGTATTTTGAGGTGAATTCCTTTTAATATCATGTTTTTAACCAATCACATAAAATATCCAGAAAATGATGTCATTTCCATTGATTTTAGATACAAATTGTACTAAGTGTTGCATAGAAAATAAAAAATAACACCAAAAATGATTCTAATTGAAATAATGTTATCTTTATATTGGAAATGCACTGGATTTAGTGGGAAAACATGTTTCTCTTAATGTCACATTCCTGTTAATATCATGTTTTTGTCTGACAAATGCAACATGATATAAAGAGGAGTGCACTGTATTAGTGTTATAATGAGTGTTTGGTTGAACAGACTTGCAGGGAAGAAGGCCGCTATAGGTTATACGTACACAGACAGCACGCCAGCTCCGGAAGAGCCTGACGAGGAAGAAAACGACAGCGATGAGAGCAGCGACACAGATGTAGAAGTAGCTGACTTAGGTAAAGTCACATTATTTTAAGTACTTGGTGTTCTCATTCCCGCAGATATGTGTTAATATTCTAATTAAGTCGATGCAGATTAACACTGTAAGAACGGATGAAGATTGTCTATGCTGAGCACAAATATCCATCTGGGATCTTTTGTTTATTGATGGGATGTGGACACAATGTTAAGTTTTCAAATGTATTACTTTGGCGCAAATTTCAGCTGATTATCAATTACCGAATGATCTTGAAGGTTCGATAATTGATCTTAAAATTCCGACCAATTTGCAGCACTTATTGACAATGTTTTGTTTCCTGATAGATATCACCCTTGATGTTGATACGCTGAATCCAGAACAGCTGACCATGCTGAATCAGTGTGCTCAGCTATTTGGCATGAAGGAAGAGGATTACACAAGGTAAGACTGGTCTGATTTGTAAGAACATTATTGAAAATGAACATTCTTGAAAATCTGATGTTGCTTCGTGATTACATATAACATATGTAAGTGTTTCCTAAAGGCCCAATATACGTAACTTTCAGCAAAACTTGAAGTAGAAATCAAGCCTAAGAACTTTTTATATTTATAGACTTAGTTAAGATAAACTGATATCAGCAATATTCAAGATGAATTCTTACGTGGTTACCGGTAGAGCAGCAGTTGAAACTCGGTATTCGTAAACACACATCCATTTTGAACTGTCTTCTAACTTCTGCTTGTTGTTTAAGTGGGTCTATTAATTCAGAACATTGAAAACTATTGATATCTTAAATAATTTCTGCCAATTTTGTTTCCAAGTAATGATTTTGATTTCATCGCCATTTTGAAGTTAATGATAATATGTATGATCTGTTAAACTCTATCTGCAGGCTTTTATCTAAAGATAAGGAGGAAATTGAAGCTTTACGACAGGCTAAGATGCTTGAAGAAGAAAAGGCACAATTTGCAGTAAGTTTTCTCTTGCTCAAACATTGTCATTAATTTGTATATATAAAAAAAACAATAACTGTTAAATTTTGTGGTGCTGAAATTTCACATTAAAAAATCTGCGTCTGAATTTAAGAATTAAATGTCACAGAACATCCTTTATTAAATTTTTACCAGTGAAATATTGAACTCTGCGCACTCGTGCAAAATATCAAAATATTAGCCCCACTCGTGAAATATATTTGGTATTACTGAAGATACTGTAAGATATCCTCTATGTTTCTAGGATGTTATATTTAGTAGCTGAATGCCTGGAGTTAGTATCTTTTCTATAAGGACAAATAATTATAAGTAAATATAAAAAATGAATGTTTTGGTTTGCAAGAACATGTTTTAAATTTGTTTGGGAACTACTCACTTTGGCTTGTAATTTACTGCTAAACTATTAAGTAAGGAGAATCGACATTCAAGAAGAACCAGGCATGCAAAAAGATAACTATTGAAATTGTTTGATGCAAAAGTTTTATTTTCTTTGGTGGAAGTATACAGCCATTCTTTGATTCCCATGTATAAAAACATGCTCTTGTGTACATTTTATAGTGCTGGCTTGTGGTACTATAGTGTTTCTTTGTTTTGTTCTCGTTAAGGGGCGGAAATCAAGGCGAGAGAGGAGAGCATATAAGGAAAAACGGTTGGCCGGCAGAAAACTGAGTCCACCCAGGTAAACGGAGAATTAGCGAACAGGAAGCAGTGTAAAGATGCTCCTGTGCAACACTTGAGTCTTAGTGTCAAGTGTTAGTTAGTAACATGTTTAACTCCGTTACAGACACCGACAAAAATCTGTGTTACAACCGGCGTTGTGCAACACTGGAGTCTGCCCAGAACAAATAACTTTGTAACCCGCCATAGTCAAGTGATGTAACATTGCATGATTGTTAACCATTACGAGAAGGTGTGTTACGTACTTAATAAGGACCCCATATCAAAGACACAGGTGCCCTATAGTAATCATATAACTCATACTAAATCATATTGAAACTTATAGCTGATGTGCAATGCACTCCCTTTAATTAGGTCGTTGTGACCAGTCACCTGCACCCAAAGGTCAAAGGTAATAAATGTCTGATTACTTCATTTATAGATATATGACACATTGATGCTGGCGGTTCCTCACTGTTTCTACTTACATGAAACAATAACTTGTCAAGTCGCAAGCTCATCAGATCAAAGATCAAGCTCATAGTTTACCTTTTTATCTAAAGGTCACAGACTCGCCACATTAAAGGTCAAGGTCAAATTTTACATAATTTAACTGCATCACATTTTGTTATGACATAATGAAGCAAAACTTGTAAGAATCAAGCAAGGTCTCAACTGTCCAAGCTTCAAGGTCATTAGATCTAATCTTACATCTCTTAACTGCTAAACAAGGGATTGTGATCAACTGACCAAATATCAAGGTCATCAGATCAATGGTCACGTCAATGCCTACATCTCATAACTGCTAAACTATAAAGGTCAGATAACTGGTGGGGCCCTTCCTGGTATTTCATTGTTTTATTTTTGCTTAAACCTAATTTGTAACGTAACAAAATTGTGGACTTAACATAACCTTCGGATTGTTAAGGCTTCATATATTTCTGTCTTTCTTATGAATCAGCCTATTCTTTATCTAGTTCTGATTAGTAACACATTGTTATGTTTTACTGATATCTGGCTACATGTGCTCTTGTTGTGTTACAGTTATGCTGCTAGAGATAGTCCCAAGTATGAGCCATACAGAAAAAGGTAAAACTCCATATTCAAATCATTTTCTGGAAATAATTGATTTTTATACCCCGACTTAGGTAAGTGGTGTACATGTATATAGTATGGGACAGGACTATAGTTTTTGTTTTGGCCATCTGTCCATCCTCACCCTCTCCCTTCACTCTGACCTACTTTTTGACCTTTGACCTTAAGCAAAGAAAAAGTTTGTTTGGGCTCTATCTCATACAATACTCACTCTGATTTACATTTTGACTTTTCACATAAATCTGAGAAAAAAAGTTTGTCAGAGTTTTATCTCATACACTTCATGTCATTGTAACTTGATACTCGGGCTTTGGTGTGTCAGTGTCATGTGTCAAAAGTAGGTCACTATGACCTACATTTTGACCTTTGACCTACATCAAAGAAAAAGATTGAGCTCTCTCTCCTTCAATACTTATCAATGGAACTGCCTACTTGGGATTAACAAGGCCATCACATTCACTACCGTGGTATGATTCGTAGGGTTTTGTTACTGGTTAATTACTGCATTCAGGTGGAGTTTGGTCAATTACACTTGCCAAAACTTATAGATTATTCTTAGAAGTATGATAATAATCAGTGATTTCTTGTTGTTTGAAACACAAGATAAGTGTTAATTTTAAGTGAGATATTTTGTTTAAAATATGCAAATGTGCTGCACCACTGTTTCTGATATTGTTTCATTTTTCAGCAGGGGTTATCTTTCTTGGGCAAACATTGTAACAGTAGAAAAGTGAATTACTTAAAATTTACTGAATAATCACTGCTGTCAGGTTGAGTGTGGTCTAAACTGCTGTTGCCAGAATGTGAGGATTATTGCTATAGTATGATGTAGTTGATTACTAGTCACGTTTAGTTAAGAGCAATTAGGTGAAAATCTTGTAAAAAAGGAAATCTCTTTTACAATATTAACTACCTTCTTTCTAGGTCATCATCCTCGTCCAAGTCGAGGTCGCGTTCACGGTCAAAGTCGCCCGAGGCTGGAGGGAAGGTGATGTTTATAACAAGCTTTGGTGCCGATAGTGAGGAGGAGGGAGCCATGCATGGTCCAGCACTTCCACCGAAACAAAACGCAGAGAACAACGGCAAACCCGAGACTAAAAAGTCACCATCATGGTCGGTTTTCTGTTTAGTGTGGTTCTCTTCCCTGCAGGATCGGAATCCCTCAAAACACAACTTACATTTCCACCAGTTCTGTTCACACTTTTCCCCCCCTACCAAATTTGAGGGTTAAAAATGAATAATAATCACCAAAAATCTACAATGTTTTATGATTCGGTGAGCAGGGTGTAAACTGTAAGTATAATTCAGTCAAATGAGTTATAACAAGTTACCTGAGGAATGATGGCAAAGTTATTGAAAATATTAGAAATAAAAAAAAAAAAAAGACCCTTTTTGTTGGTCAATGCCGTTGGCTGTGATTAAACAAAATGTTTGATGTTTTGTTATTGTAGTGAAAAGAAGTCCGACAAAAAACGTGAAAAGGACAGAAACTGGAGATCAAGGTCACCTCGAACGACCTCACCACAGAGACACAGCAGTCACAGCTCCAGGACTCCAAGAAAGAAGTCACGATCACGTTCTAGGTCGAGAGACCGAGATAGAGACCGCGGTGGCTATCAAGGAAGGGACCGGTATGGACCTCCGCCCAGAGGTGGCTGGCGCAGTAGGGATTGTGACAGTCGAGATTACCGGGATAGTAGAAATTACCGGGATAGTCGTGACTATAGAGATAATCGAGATCGTGATTATAGAGATAAACATGACAACAGGGATATTCGTGACAACAGGGATATTCGTGACAACAGGGATATTCGTGACAACAGGGATATTCGTGACAACAGGGATATTCGTGACAACAGGGATATTCGTGACAACAGGGATATTCGACATGACAACAGGGATAGAGATTCCCGGGATTACAGGAACGTTCGCGACAACAGAGATCGCGATGGTCGTGATACCCGAGATAATCGGGATCATCGTGAAAACCGTGACGACAATAGAAATAGGAGGCAGCCGTCACCGCCTAAAATTTCTTCCACGAAAAGAAGGAGGTCAAGTAGCAGTTCTTCATCCAAATCAAGGTCACGCAAGTCCAGATCAAGGTCAAGAAAGTCCAGGTCAAAGTCACGAAAATCTAGGTCGTTGTCAAGATCCAGAAAATCTAGGTCGTTGTCAAGATCCAGAAAATCTAGGTCATTGTCAAGATCCAGAAAATCTGTGTCAAGATCTTCATCACGCTCGTCGAGTTCATCTTCATTCTCCAGCAGATCGTCAATGTCAAGGTCACATACGTCAAAATCAAGGTTTGTCTTTCCTTATCAAAATTCTATCCTTTACTGTTTGGCTGAGTCATCTTCGGATTTATAATCAATATAAAAAACATTTACTGTAGCTCACAGCCTCACACATAAATTCATGAAAATGACATGAAAAATGTGGACACAATGATCCAATATCCATAATGGGTGTAGCTAACTGAACAAAATTAGCCGTGTTTTAATCAAGAACAGGATACTTCTACTTTAGCTGTTGTATGCTAAATAATATTGATTTAAAGGAATATGAAAACCATTTGTTATTGTGATCAGGTCAAAGTCTGCCTCGCCAGTACAGGCCAAACCAGAGCCAGTGATTAAACGATATCGCCGGGAAAGTCTGTCGTCCAAATCCAGTGACAGTGAATCGGACAAAGAGAGCAAGTCAAGTAAATCTTCCAGGTAAATAAAAAGACAATATAAAAAACTTCCAGGTATATAAATTTGAAGAATTCATTTTTGCAATTCTACCACATAGAAGAGTGGTGGAAAAAAATTGGGGTGGGGGAAGGGGGCATATAGTGTAACCTCTGCCGGTCCCGTCGCGTCCCGTCTGATGGTAATGTAACCAGCTGATTTAAAAAACTACTGATGTGATTGTCATCAAACTTCCCATACATAATAAGTATGAAGAACTAACTTCATATGGGGGGCTTGGGCATTTAGGTCTCATAGACATTTCTAGTTATTGTTAGCTCACCTGGTCCAAAGGACCGTCCGTCTGTCTGTCCGTCGTCCGTCAACAATTCAATAGACTTCTCCATAACCACTGATAGGAAATCAACCTAATTTGGCAGGAAGCATCCTTATATACTCAGGATTCAAAATTGTACTAATGGTGGGACTGACCCCCTAGGGGGCAAGGGGAGGGGCCAAAAAGGGTAATTTAGCTATATTGGTTTAAGCAATTTCTTCTCCATATATAACCACTGATTGGAAATCAACCTTATTTGGCAGGAAGCATCCCTAGGTGCTCAGGATTCAAAATTGTACTAATGGTGACTGATTTCCTAGGCTGAGGGGCGGGGATACAAAGAATTATTTAGCTTTATTGACTTCAGCAATTTTTTCTCTGAAACCAAGCAATGGATACCAACTATATATATCACTGGTAGCATTCCTACGTAGAATGGATTAAAAAATGTACTCATAGTTTGACTGAGCCTGCAGGGGGCTGAGGGGCGGGGCCAAAGGGGATAAATTTGCTCATATTGGTGTTATTAACAACTTATTCTTGTGAACTATGCGCTTGATATCAATCATAATTGGTTTGAAACATTCATGAGAGATAGGGATTTAAAATTTTATTAAGATTGAGGGGATGACCCCTCCTGGGGGCTGAGGAGTGGGGCCAAAAATATTTTTTAACTTGAATTATAACAATATAATATACCATTGCTGAGCATAAAGGGACAAACACAATCATGATTTTATGATTATTCCAGTGGTGTGCCACGCCCTTGCAGAATCACAATTGAGACGTAACTTCTAAATGGTGGTGATCCCCACCCCAAAACTATATATACAATTGCTTGGCATGAAGAGACCATCAAAATCATGATTTTCGATTTGATCCCAGGGTCTGCCACGCCTTTGCAGACTTAACTTTTGAGTAATAACTTTTAAGCAATTGAAATCCCCACCCAAAACTCTATATACAATTGCTGGGCATGAAGAGACAATCACAATCAGGATTTTAGATTTGATTCGAGGGTCTGCCACCCCCTTGCAGACTTAAACCCTGTGTAACAACATTGAAATGGTTGAGATCCCCATCCCGAAACTATATATATACAGTTGCTGGGCATAAAGAAACAAACACAATTATGTAGATACCAATGTATCCAGGTAAGGATTACAAACCCTCTGGGCCTCTATTTTCGTTGGGTGTGGGCAGAAGGACTGCCCATGGGGGTAAAATGCATAGTATGTTTGCCTTAACTACGAAATGTCTGTGATATTGTTTAATGTGTGTTACTTTTGTGTGTTACAGGGCCCCTGCTGTACCTGCGGTCGGTAAACTGACACCTGCAGTTCCTCAAGTCAGTAAGAATTGCTTGTCTTGTTCATGCCTTGTCAGTGTAATGCTGGCTTTTATTTCCACTCCAATACCAACACTTTATTGTATAGATATTTCATACTGATTTTCAGGATTCAATCATCTTTTGATTTATTTCATTGTTTATAATTTTTATAAGTAATATTTTCCAAACTGAAAAAAAATCAGTATATATTCATTCAATTCATATTTAATTAGTTTGGTGTCTTGTGTATTTGAATATATATAAATTCATCAATCTAAGCTGTTATTCCTGTAAATCAGTATCAAATACTATTTATAATTTCCTCCTCCCAGATATGGTTGTGTATTCATTGGTCTTCAATTCAGACGGAAACTCAGAACTGATATATTTCTGTCTAGGAATAACCCGCAAAAAGCAACGTTGGCTGTAAATGGTTTAAGTGCAGGACACTTTTCCCAGATTTTCTTTAACACTTTCTTTGTCACATTTAATGAAATATATTTGAACTAAGTATAAACAATACGGTGTTGTCAGTAATATTTAACTTGTAGGAACAATTTACAGTGATATTCCCAGATATCAAAATGTCAAACTGATGGCAGAAAAGTAGCCGGGGACAAATTGCGGACTTTTTCAGCTCGCCTGTTTAAATAATGGGGGGTCTTATGTTGTCACTCAGGTGTCGGCATTGCGGATGTTACAAGTTTTTTTCCATATAGTTTGGAAATATTGTATAAATCATTCAATACTTGAAGTATAACATTGTAATTTGGTATGAATCACCTATAGAGGTGTAACAATCAATGTGTAGTCAGATTCTGTAAAAGAAAATTTAATGTAAATGGAAATTATTGACAGGTTTTTAGCCCACCATCATTAGACGGTTGGCTATAAAAATCACCCTGAGTCGGTGGTCCATGGTCCATCCAGTATATTATGGTAATTATTTTTTGAGGAATACAAGATAGATCTTACTCAAATTCATTCAGCCTCTTTGTCCTTAGTTGTGCTCTTTTGATTTTGGAACTGATTGGAAAAGCAAAATTGCTGACAAGAGTATTTCTTTCTACTATAATTATTTTTGAAAGAGAAATTCTCAGATTTCATATAACTAAGAATATACACAAAGATGAAAGAAAAAAAATCAGGAAAAGATCAAACTTTTTAAGAACAAATGAAAATCATTGATGGTGGGCACCAAGACCTCTCTGAATTCTCCTGTTTTACATATTGTTGAAATAGTCTATAAATCATTATATTCTCATGCAGGTACAATGTTTATGGTGGGGGAAAGTTGTATGCCAGTTTTTTTTGCAGAAATTTTGTTTGTTACAAGGTAACCTTGTTACATATTAAGGCGCATAGCTCATGATCAGCCATTTAATCAATACGCCATTTCCGGGATACAACTTTCAGTCGGTTTAGTCATGTGACTTTCATCACCACGTGACTTTATTTAGGACATTTTGAAAACAAAATGGCGGCTAAATACAAGTTTTCAATAACGGTAAGCGAGGTAAAGTTTTTTTGGTCAAAAGAGGGATAACAACTTCAAATAAAACAAAAAGGGCGTTAGTAAAATTAGCTGAGATCACTGATGAACTGAATTTATCTTGTATTGAGATATATGAATGCAATCTACAGTGCTCGTAATCAGTGTTTCTCTTTGCTGTTGGAAATGATCTGAACGTTACATTTTGCCAGATAGTTGCTTTTACGACTGACAGTTACACATCTAGGTACAACACACCATGACTTAGTTTTAGAGTCTGTACTTTTGTTTCGTCCCTTTCACACCTAACGCGACTAATAACATCGAACCGCATCTAGCTGTCATTCGGCCGTCAATGCTGCCATTGTGAAGTGCCCTAAATTTTTCACGGTCACATAATCAAATAATCGATTTCTAACTCCGCTTCAAAAAAAGAGTTCTTTTATCTCGGGAACAAGGTATTTCATTTGACCTTGATATATGGTATAAGTAGTCAAAGCTTATACATTGACACACATCAGGTGTTTTTGAAACCATTGTTATGGAAGCGAAACAATGGGTTCTGATTGGTCAAAAAAAAAGACATAATCTGATTAGGCTGAACATTCGCAAAATTGGTTTTGAATGGTTATCATACAATGAACTATTTTTTTCCAAAGCATCTGTTGTAGGTGTTTTCAAAAATGTTGCTATGGAAACAGTGATATACTTATACATGTATTTGCAATTTTGATGTTCAGAATAACAATGTCCCAAATTCCTTAATAGTAAATAGGATGTGGACTTAATATCCCTTTGGATATGTACTCATTAGCTCGCCTGATTCGACTTTAAAGTGCTACCTAAATGAAATACTGAAGGCACATAATGTTCCACCTATGTTACATTATCCTGACAACAGGTTTGATTTACCAGTAGGAACATTTACTCAGAATGTTTACCGGGGAATAGCAACTGCCATTTAAGGGCTGCTGTTTGTCCCACACCAGTAGCAGGGACGGGACATCTGTAACAGAACTCGGAGGTATCTGTGAACACCTGTAAGTCTATGTTTTCTATTTTAGTTATCAGCCCGTGACAAGCTGAAGAAGAAAATGCAGGCAGCTTTAAATCGGCAATGTAAGTGATACAAAACAAGAGGAAAGAAATTTGGCAAAATTCAATGTGAAAGTAGCTAAATATATCAAAGCAGTTAAACAGTCAAGTCTACATCATGTAATCAACTCTAATCAGGTTAGATGTTTCTACCGTCAACACAAATCTGCTGGGTAATTAATCCAGTCACCACTAATCTGGTAAAAATAAATCTAGTCACCACTAATCTGGAAAAAGTTAATCCAGTCACCACTGATCTGGTTAGAGTTAATCCAGTCACCACTAATCTGGTAAAAATAAATCTAGTCACCACTAATCTGGTAAAAGTTAATCCAGTCACCACTAATCTGGTAAAAGTTAATCCAGTCACCACTGATCTGGTAAAAGTTAATCCAGTCACCACTAATCTGGTCAAAGTTAATCCAGTCACCACTAATCTGGTCAAAGTTAATCCAGTCACCACTAATCTGGTAAAAATAAATCCAGTCACCACTAATCTGGTAAAAATAAATCTAGTCACCACTGATCTGGTAAAAGTTAATCCAGTCACCACTAATCTGGTAAAAATAAATCTAGTCACCACTGATCTGGTAAAAGTTAATCCAGTCACCACTGATCTGGTAAAAATAAATCTAGTCACCACTAATCTGGTAAAAGTTAATCCAGTCCCCACTGATCTGGTAAAAATAAATCAAGTCACCACTAATCTGGTAAAAGTTAATCCAGTCACCACTAATCTGGAAAAAGTTAATCCAGTCACCACTGATCTGGTTAGAGTTAATCCAGTCACCACTGATCTGGTAAAAATAAATCAAGTCACCACTAACCTGGTAAAAGTTAATCCAGTCACCACTAATCTGGTAAAAGTTAATCCAGTCACCACTGATCTGGTAAAAGTTAATCCAGTCACCACTGATCTGGTAAAAGTTAATCCAGTCACCACTAATCTGGTCAAAGTTAATCCAGTCACCACTAATCTGGTAAAAATAAATCCAGTCACAACTAATCTGGTAAAAATAAATCTAGTAACCATTAATCTGGTTAAAGTTAATCCAGTCACCACTAATCTGGTAAAAAAAGTCAATATTATAGTCAGTAATTATACATTAAAACCTGGTAAATTAAGCTACATTTTGTATCTCCAGCCTATATTGTTAGTTGTAATGCATACTGCTCCTTTTGTAGACAAAGCAGACAAGAAAGCGGAAGTCCAGAGAATGGAAAAAGTGGAACGTGAAAGAGTGGTATGTATAGAACAAAGATAAAAATGTGATGACAAATGGCTATCCTGGGATGAGAATAGAATAAGATAGGAATCTTGTATTGACTACCCTAGATTGAGAACATATTGACTAGATTAAAAAAGGCAATTACTGCCAATCATAGAATAAAATTGAGAGTGCTATCAAGTGAGAAAGATTCAGGAGTATTGAAGCATTAAGCTGTGGAATTATCAATTTATTGACTTCATGATCAATCAGCTTTGATACCTTAGGATAGAATAGGTAGTAAAATATACATTTTCTAAAGCAGATGTCACTGGGACCAAACAAATGTTTTGGTCGGTTAATACAAGTGTCCAATTTGTAGACGTGGGATACAAGTTTAAGAGTGAAATGTCGGGATCAAACAGTAAGGCTTACATAGACAAGATAAGATAAGACCCAGTTCATACTGCAGAAGAACATTGTTACACTCTCTTACAACTAGTATGTTCTGTACTATGCAGAAAAACATTGTTACACTCTCTTACAACTAGTATGTTCTGTACTATGCAGAAAAACATTGTTACACTCTCTTACAACTAGTATGTTCTGTACTATGCAGAAAAACATTGTTACACTCTCTTACAACTAGTATGTTCTGTACTATGCAGAAAAACATTGTTACACTCTCTTACAACTAGTATGTTCTGTACTATGCAGAAAAACATTGTTACACTCTCTTACAACTAGTATGTTCTGTACTATGCAGAAAAACATTGTTACACTCTCTTACAACTAGTATGTCTGTACTATGCAGAAAAAGATTGTTACACTCTCTTACAACTAGTATGTTCTGTACTATGCAGAAAAACATTGTTACACTCTCTTACAACTAGTATGTTCTGTACTATGCAGAAAAACATTGTTACACTCTCTTACAACTAGCATGTTCTGTACTACTATAAAAGTGGAATTGTCTGCCCTTTTTCGCTTGCATTAAATCTCAGCGAATATATCCACATGCGAACATATTTAACATCACTTGTAGTAATACAAGTATTATAGGTACACAGAACAAAACAGTATGACTGAAGTGCGAAAATTGTCGCATCGCGAATAGTTTGGAGGCTGGCTCAGTAAAACTTTCTACCGCGAAAATATTGGCTTTTACAGTACATGTTTCATTATCAGTGTGCCTATCACTGAGTGTTGTCTGGAGGCTGCTAGACTAATTAATACATAACAACCCTATCTATACCAGGACAGAGAGGAGGAGCTTCGCCTTCGAGCTTTAGAGATGAGACGCAAGGAGAGAGAGCGTCGACACCGAGAACGAGAGCAAGACAACAGTAGTAGTGACGAGAAGCCTGCACAATCACCAGTATCACGGAAACATCACTCCGGCAGTCGCAGTCCTTCCCCAAAACCTGTCAACAGACACCGGAAACGAAGGTACTTCTACAACCCTGCCCTGCTAGCTTCAACTTTCGTCATTTCAATATATAAATCTCAAGCATTTTCAAAAAAAGTGAAAGGTTCAGACACTTAAAGCAACATAACAGAAAGCCAAGGAGGTGATATTAAAAGAACATTATTAATATGATTGCTGCTGAAGTAGAAGTGTTAAAAGGACTGAAATTATTTAATTCAATTGAAAATTTCAACAGGTTAAAATATTTTGAATTTTTATGTTTTCTAAGTATGAAAATAATATAATCTATTGGAACATAACTGCCATAAATGTTTAACTTAAATTATGAAAACACACTTTGGATAAGTTATCTCCCTCACAGAACTATGAATGAGTTATTTCCCTTTGTATGTAGATTTTTAAAATCCATCTTCTGATTCATATTGTGCAGGTCGAGATCGAGGTCGAGGTCCCCGGAGCGTAATAGTAAGCTTGTGTCCTACTGAGTGGAGGAGGTTTACCCGCAATAAACGTTTCAACCTGCTTCTGGTCATGGTGGCAATAATGAGGAGATGATTTCAGTTAATAAATAGGCGTGTTCTTACCTGTATTATTGGTGACCTAGGTATGTAAAGTGTTCACCCAGGCCTCTGACAAGAGTACTGACACAGTGTACACCCAGGTCTCTGACAGGAGTACTGACACAGTGTACACCCAGGCCTCTGACAGGAGTACTGACACAGTGTACACCCAGGCCTCTGACAGGAGTACTGACACAGTGTACACCCAGGCCTCTAATAGGACTAGTACTGACACAGTGTACACCCAGGCCTCTGATAGGACTAGTACTGACACAGTAGTCACCCAGGCCTCTGACAGGAGTACTGACACAGTAGTCACCCAGGCCTCTGACAGGAGTACTGACACAGTAGTCACCCAGGCCTCTGACAGGAGTACTGACAGGTTACACCCAGGCTTCTGACAGGAGGACTGACACAGTGTACACCCAGGCCTCTGACAGGAGTACTGACACAGTGTACACCCGGACCTCTGACAGGACTAGTACTGACACAGTGTACACCCAGGCCTCTGACAGCAGTACTGACACAGTGTACACCCAGGCCTCTGACTGGAGTACTGACACAGTGTACACCCAGGCCTCTGACTGGAGTACTGACACAGTGTACACCCAGGCCTCTGACTGGAGTACTGACACAGTGTACACCCGGACCTCTGACAGGACTAGTACTGACACAGTGTACACCCAGGCCTCTGACAGGAGTACTGACACAGTGTACACCCAGGCCTCTGACAGGAGTACTGACACAGTGTACACCCAGGCCTCTGACTGGAGTACTGACACAGTATACAACCAGGCCTCTGACAGGAGTACTGACCCAGTGTACACCCAGGCCTCTGACAGGAGTACTGACACAGTGTACACCCAGGCCTCTGACAGGAGTACTGACACAGTGTACACCCATGCCTCTGACAGGAGTACTGACACAGTGTACACCCAGGCCTCTGACAGGAGTACTGACACAGTGTACACCCAGGCCTCTGACAGGACTAGTACTGACACAGTGTACACCCAGGCCTCTGACAGGAGTACTGACACAGTGTACACCCAGGCCTCTGACAGGAGTACTGACACAGTGTACACCCAGGCCTCTGACAGGGGGACTGACACAGTGTACACCCAGGCCTCTGACAGGAGTACTTGCCCTCTGCTTACAGTGAACATGAAGACCTGTGTTTCTGTTTTGTTATCGATGGAGAGATTCTACTGGATCCCAGCCTCCGTATCGTGTTATAATGGTGACTGGAGTTGTTGGCACTGAGACAGGTCCCGTTCATTCCTTAAGTTAAAATCATGACTTAGTGAATCATGTTGGGGATTAATGAAAATGTTTGTTATTTACAAGACTTCAGTGCATGAAACAGTTGAATTAAATATACACGGCATAGGTCTTTACAACAAGTTTGGGTAGTGTACTGAAATATATTGTATCAAGATGATGTAGATGATGTTAGATTTTTTAAAAGTCATGCCTTTTCTGTTATGTGATGCATTTCTCTGTTCAAAAATTGTTTACAAGACCCTTGTTGTTTATACAGGTTAAATAAATACACTGTAATTAATATAAAGCTTACTATCAGTCAGATTTCTGTTATGTATTTGTTGGTATATCTTGCTGTCAGCTAGAATATTTAATAGTATTTGGTAGTCAATTGGAAAAAAAATTAATTTTCAGTAGTTTGTTTTGGGTGCTCCTACAATTTACATTGTCAATGAAAACACAATTTAATTTTCAGTAATTTGTTTTTGGTGGTCCTACAATTTATAAAGTCAATGAGGAAAACAATTTAATTTTCAGTAATTTGTTTTGGGTGGTCCTACAATTTATAAAGTCAATGAGGAAAACAATTTAATTTTCAGTAATTTGTTTTGGGTGGTCCTACAATTTATTAAGTCAATGAGGAAAACAATTTAATTTTCAGTAATTTGTTTTGGGTGGTCCTACAATTTATTAAGTCAATGAGGAAAACAATTTAATTTTCAGTAATTTGTTTTGGGTGGTCCTACAATTTATAAAGTCAATGAGGAAAACAATTTAATTTTCAGTAATTTGTTTTGGGTGGTCCTACAATTTATAAAGTCAATGAGGAAAACAATTTAATTTTCAGTAATTTGTTTTGGGTGGTCCTACAATTTATAAAGTCAATGAGGAAAGCAATTTAATTTTCAGTAATTTGTTTTGGGTGGTCCTACAATTTATAAAGTCAATGAGGAAAACAATTTAATTTTCAGTAATTTGTTTTGGGTGGTCCCACAATTAAGCCACAGGTACAGATTACCCACAATGTCAACATTTTTCTCACCAAAAGAGTGGGAGAAATTCTAATTTCTTTGCTGCACCATACTCTTATGACGTCATGTGAAGCAACAAGGCTAGGCTATGTTTGTTTAACTCTCTCACCCCTGAAAACACATTTGAACTGTCCCATCTAAAAGGTCAGGATAGTTCATTTGGAAATTTCAGGTGTGAAGGAGTTAAATTGACAGCTGATTTTAAAACATGACTGGCCATGCATGGGGTTGCACAATTAACCATTGAGCATGGATCCTTAATGGCATCAAAATGTGGAGTTGGTGATCCATTAGGTCTGCGATGTAATTCTACTGGTGGCTGCTTGTTAAAATGCTAACACTGCTATTAAATGTGTTGTTCAGTAAACATCTGTTGATTGGTGAGATATAAAATCTTGATACCTGTTAGAATGTGGAAAGTAGCAAGTTTATGAAGTTAAGTTCCTTATCTTATCAGCAGAAATGTTATAAGTTTGTTTGTTTTCTGTTATCTGGTATGTACAATTCTTATGACATGTCAGAATTATTTCACTATTGAAAAAGTATCCAACACCATGCCTGTGTTTCTAGTACTAATCATGTTGTCATATTCTACCATTTGAATGGTATTAAATTGGTATCCAGTATGCACCCTCTCCACATAGTATCAATATTCTTGGGGTTTAATCTTCTGTTGTGTAACAATCAGTATAGATTCTAGTTTACAAACAGCTCATTTTAGCACCCATATTTTTGTTTAGCAATTCGTTTGCACTCAGGCCATATTTGGTTAATTATGGTAAATCCCAGTGTAACTTGTTTACAAGTCTCCCATCGGGAACCAGGGAGACCATAGTTTGGGTCTTGTCTGTCCGTGGGTCCCTCCGTTTCTCTTCTATCTCGTCCTGGATAAACTTCCTACTTGTATACTTGCCAATCCTCCCTATTTAAGTGGGAGACTCCCGATTTTGGACCTTAAAATGTTGCATTTTCAGCTTTGGAATCTGCTTAAATGTTCCTATTTTTAAAGACTTGATGATTTCATCTGCAAGAAGAGCTCAAAAGAAGCCAGTTAAAAGTGTTATTTTCCCTCTTAATGTACATGTATACATATCATTTATGTTTTCAATTCTGAGCACGGGTAATCTCCCCCATGGAAATTTTAAAAAGTTGGCAAGTATGTTAACTTGAGGTATGGTTTTACCTTGGTGAGAAGTCGCATAATGAAGCGCCGTGGAATGTATGGTGTCATGAAGTCGTTCAATGGAAAAATGGCACCACTAACAGAAAGCATCTACCAGATCTGCTTACAACAGAAGCTTTGACAACACTTCTTATTGAATAATCTGTTTGATCTGTCTAACATAAGTATCTACAAATAGTTCCTGCTTAAATTTCTTTTCTTGACATATTATTTCAAATTTGGTGGGGGAATACTTTGTCGAACTGTCTTGTTTTGTTACTGTGGTGTTCTGTAGGAATGTAAGACATACGTATACATGTAGTTATATGGAGACCTGTGTTTGGTCCGGAATTCAAAGAATCAATATTTTGAGATTTTGTGTTATTGCTTAACTTGTATATGAATATGAAATAAAAAATAAAACATTATACAAATTCAAATCCAGTCGTTGAGTTATAATAACTAGCCATATTTCTCCTGTAAGCCACTTTCGTTTTCCTTGATTTCTACAGATATGTTATTATACCCAAGCTATGAAATTGGAGTGGTGTAATGGAATCACCCTGTCGGCGTCGGGATGTTTGTCGTTCGTTGTAAATTCCTTCTTAACTATAAGGCAGATTTTGATGAAACTTCACTTAAATGATAACTATATTATGAAGTTTTGCTTCCACATTTCAGTTCTTAGATTTCGGCACTCTTTTAGGGAGTTGCAGTCTGTCATTTTGTGATGACATTGTGAAGAAAGTTGATCAGGGCCCAGTTGTTCAAATGGTGATTAGCTTAATCAGTGATTAGTGCAAATTTTAATTATCCTGTAACTTCAAAACTAAACCATTGAATGGGTTACAACTTTGATACCAAATGTCTAGGACAGACAATTGACATGCAAAATTGTGGGATTGAATCTTGTATATTAGGTTAAAAATATTGTCATATAATGATTAAATAAGCTTATCATCTTTTGAACAACAATCCCCTGAATGAAAACAAGGAGTCAACTGACCAAAAGACAAGGTCACAAGAGTAAAAAAAGCCAAGGTCACTGATTCAAAGGTCAAGGAAACTTACTTTCTTTTTAGAGAAGTCAAGTCACTGAATCATATTTTTCAATTTCATATGCAGCTTCGCTTCCCCTTGGTCCCTAGCCATCCTGCATTGTCCTTACTAGTCTGCCATGCATAAAGTTTTCCTTAAAACAACTTCTGAATAACCTAAAGGCCCAGGGTACTGATATTTGACCTGTGGGATGAAGGGCTACCAAGTTTGTTCAAATGAATGACCTTGAGTTACTTTCAAGGTCACAGGAGTCAAGTGTGTTATTCTTTAAAGCATCTTCTCGGTAACTAAAAGACACTGATATTTTGCCTGCGGCATGCTGGGATAAAGGACTACGAAGTTTGTTCAAATGAATGAACTTTACCTCCTTTCAAAGTCACAGGGGTCAAATGTCTTGAAATCTTCAAGCAACTTCTTGATGGCCAATGGTTTTGATATTTGGCGTGTAGCGTGCTGGGATTAAGGATGGTAGCTGCAGCCAGCCATGTTGTTGAAATAAAAGACCTTGACATGACTATTTCGATTTTACGATCGTGAACCTTCCCTTTCTTAATATTAATATCATTTCTTCGCCATCCTATGGTTTTTGCATGTCGCAGTTGATAAGTTATTCTAGGGCTTGCTCTAAATATAGATGTCAAGTGCTGACGAACAAACTCACGGCACAGGGATTCGAAAGATGTAGGTTGATGAAAACTATGGGCCACATCTTGATTCCATCAAGGAACATTCTGTATCTTTGTGTGATATGAAGATGGACGTTTTTAAGTTTGTTTACTTAAGTTGACTAAGTGTCAGTCAGCGTGACTGCTTACGCGATATGATTGGCAATGATGACTCGGTTATCATTTCGAGGACTTGGTGTTTACTTGGATATTACCAAGATGAAGCAGAATACGCTTACTTTTCCGGAACGCCTGGTCTTATTCTCTTGTACTTTTACGAGGGTCTCCATGTAAATCTTTCATTTGTTCCTATTTTGCCTCTAGTTTAATCAGTTTCGAGTTCGGATTGTGGTTTTGTTGACGCTTTGGTATTCTTTGACTTTTTTTCTTGACATATTTGCAATGTAACATGGGTCAAATGTCTGAAAATCTCCAAATATCAAAATAACCGAAAAACCTAGGGAACTGGTATTTTGCTTGTAGCATGCTTGGATGAAGGACTACACAGTTTGTTCAAATAAATGACCTTGACATACTTTCAAGGTCGCAGAGGTCAAATATGTTAATATTTTAGCAATAACCAGCAAAACTTGTAAGTATTCGGATGACTGTTAATGCCCATGGTCCTCTTGTTATAAAGTGTCCATTGTTAGGACTCATCTAAAACAATATGATTCGCAGGCAGCCATCTTGGATTGTGTAAATAACAGTTTTATTTATAGAATCTTTAGAAATTTTATATGTAGGTTCTGCTTGGTATTCTATTTTCCATTTTCAGACTGATCCAAAATAATACGGCCAACAGACGGTCATTTTAGAGTTTGACAGTAATAGTTTGTTATCGCTTTTTCTTCGATCAGAATTACTGGATGAATCATTCTGATAATCCTTATGTAGGTACCCCAATGGCCACTAGCTGTGCATTGTTCTATTTTTGGACTGATCTGTAAAATAACGACAGAAGGCCATCTTGGATTTTGATAGTCATTGTTTATTTCCATTTCTTTACAAGTACTCACTGGATGGATCAGTTTCAAATTTCATATGTGTAATAGGGTCATTTTGAATGAAATGTTTAATATTTGTGAATTGTATATTATGTGTAATAATTATAATAAAGTATAATAAATACGTAAGTTATTTATTATTGAGGTATATGGCCTTCGCGACCTTTAACCTGCGTGCGTATATATATGTGTTACCGGCGAGCGCGTTTCTTTGTGTGTATATTGGTATGTATATGTCCTTGTACCCGTGAGTATATTTCACTGACGTACGTGACACATGACTGTGACAAACTTGTTTGATTGGTTGAAAGTTTCTGTCTTTGGATTTGAGTCTTTGTTTCTTTGTGTCTCGGTACATTTGAATTTCGCCGACGTTGGAATTGGACGTACTTTTCTAGCGAATTCATTTGTCATTGTCTAGAGCCATTTTCTTCTATTGGTAAGTTTCATATCTTTCTTTAATTATCCCGTTATCCCCTGCTACTGTTTCTGTAAGATTGAGATTTGTAAGAATGTTCCAAATTATAAGATCATGTTTCACATATTTTTAATACGTTGAATATTATAACGTACATGTACTGTACCCGGTTAACGTACAGTGATATCTTTATAAATGTAATATTGTAAATGTTATATTGTTCATATTGAAACTATATTGTTTCAATGTATGAGTAGTAAGAATTGTGTTTTATTAATTATTGTAGTTTGAATCAGTTGTACTGAACGAGCGATGATCAGGAAGCGTGATGTGTAGCCTTCGTACGTTGATGCACGATACGTATTGTAAGTGTGTGATTTTATACTATATCGAGTAATCGTAATTATCTGTGATATTTTATCGTGTTAACGTTGTGTCGGAAATATCATTTCATTATATGTAAATGTACGCGTGATCTATTGTATGAGAGATGTATGATTAGTGAGTGAAATTAATTATGTTTTATTGTATGTTTCAGAACGTGGTTTTGGAATTTAATAAACCAATATTGTAAACGAACCCAGCGGCATTGTCATCATTTTAAGACAAGACCAACCCCGCTACAAAATGGCGCCCAACGTGGGGCCTACTCCGTTAGACTGAGGGACCGGAGGTTAACACTTGCTTGACGAGATCGTCGAATTCCAGTTTGGCCGGAACTTCTACACCCCGGAACTTTTTACCGAGTACTTCGTAATGACGACGCCGATTTTCGATACCGGATGTTGATAGTGGCACACGTGTGAATGGACTTCTCAGCTGTATGTTTCCAACTCTAACTGACATTATGACGGGAACGGATAGTATTCAGAGACTCAGACATCGTAGCATGGATTATTTATGTATTTATCTGCTTATTATTTCCGGAATTTAGTGTTGTCATGTGTTTATTCCTGTATTATTCGTAATGTGTGGACCTGAATCGTATCGTGAATGTGAGCATGGAAATCTTCTACCTGTCTACCTGTACCTGCCCCGCTTACCCACTGTAGAAAGGTTAGTATCTTTGTCTATTTAGTCTATCTAGTTGAATCTTTTGTTGCATTGGTTCTTTATCTGTCGGTTTATCTTTTCTTAGTTGGGTAGTTGATATTTTGCATTGACCAAGACACATAACTGACATTACACCGTCGTGACTTCCATGTGATTATTTATTTGTTGTTAAATCTCAGTGTTTGTGTTTATATGTGTTGAACTGCTGCGCTTGCGACACGCTTTATTTTTCACTTCGGAATTTTCTGCTTTCGCGTAATATAACTACACTGCCATCTAGATTGATTTACTTTATTTGGTGTGTTGTTTCAATTCATTTTTCATAAGTGCTATTTAGACACATACTTGCTTATATAATGTAAATTAATTGTAGTTAGATCACCCTGTTAATTATTACATTGATATTGGTGAGTTATCTGCCCTTGATTCATTGACTATTCATTATTCCTCTTTATATAGTACATAATTTGGTATATCTTTGAATGTGTTGTATTTTCTTTCAGATTTTGTGGAATTTATTTTCATTTAACTGACTTATTCGGTGTTAGAATTTATTGCTTTTGGTGTTTATACTTAGAAATATTTGTCGCTTTGATATATTTCTGCATTTCAGATATTGTGTTGTTTATTTATTTTTGTTTCCAGACATTTTGTAGACTTTAGACTAGTTTAATTATTTGAACCGTGTTTGCATTTTCATTTCTTTTTCAATTTCAGTTTTGATTTTCAGATAAACTTGGACTTTGATTTATTGCTTGTGTTTACATTCCTATACATAACTTATATGATATTTTCTTGTGCGTTATTTCATGTATTTGGACTTTGATGAATTTTCAGTATTTATTTTCACTTTTTCGCTTATTTGGACTTTGAAATTTTCTTGAATTTATTTCCAGTAATCAGCATACTTGGACTTTGAAATTTTCTTGAATTTATTTCCAGTAATCAGCATATTTGGACTTTGCTTTTTTTTTTTTTTTTCGCAGTATTGGCTCACATTTTTCACATTGGACTTCATGATTGTATTACTTGTATTATTGTGCTTGTGTACTTTGTGTAATACTTCCACAATGGCTGATGGTGGGGAGCAAGCTCAACATTTGATGGAGGCTTTAGCAGCCATGAACCTTAAACCGGATTTAGGATCTAAAGATACTGCAGCTCAGTGGTTAACTGATCTTTTAGCGGGAGGAGCCAAGGCCAAGGCTGTGAAACAAGAAGCAGTCCAGGAAGATCAAGATCAAGGTCAAGGTCATCAGGATAATACAGTCCCACCCAGCACACCGAGTTCATCATATTATGTGCCAAAGATTTCCATATTCTCAGGATCTCCACAAGTTCCTCATGGAGAAGTACCATTTGAGCAATGGATTTATGAGGTTGAGATGCTACAGAGAGATGGGATTTACAAGGACCAGACTATATTTCAAGCTGTAAGAAGATCTTTGAGAGGCGAAGCGGTAAATACAGCTAGGAGAATGGGTTCTTCAGTTACCTTACAACAGATGTTGGACAAGATGACTGGAAACTATGGAAACATTGCTGCTGCTGAGGATTTACTTGCCAACTTTTACTCTGCTAAGCAAGCTGATTCAGAAAGTGTGACATCTTGGGCCAGTCGACTTGAGGATATTTTGGATAAAGCTAGGACTAGATGTGAGCTTACCCAATCTCAGGTTACAGAGATGTTACGGACCAAGTTTTGGCGTGGACTTAAGAAGTCACTACGTGATGTTACTGGTCACAAGTTTGATAGTATCATGGATTACGACAAACTTCGCATTGCTGTCCGTCAGATAGAACAGGCCAACTCTTCACCAGAGAAACCCAAACCTGCTAAGGTTGCCATGCCACCTAGTGATGACATTAGGGAGATGAAGACTCTGGTTAAGGATCTCACTACAGAGGTATCTAAGTTGAAACATGACTTAGCCGCATTACGACAGGACAGTAAGCCAAGTTATGGTGGACAGAGGCAGTCAGCCTTTAGGAATTTTAATGCGCCTTCTCGGAATCAACGGAGACAGGACATGTCATCCCGGGATACTACCAATGGACCAGTATGCTGGAGATGTGGACAACTAGGACATGTAAAGAGAGACTGTAGAGTGAACCTAGAACACAGCCGGAAATCTTTAAACGCCCGGATGCCTACAGGACTGGGGCACCAGTAGGCATGATTGGACAACACTGCCCTATTGTACCTGAGAATGATGTTGCAGTTGATACATCATTGGTTGGAGATTGCAGTGAGGAGGAATTGAAGATATCTGGAGTTTGTGTCACAGCTCTGTTAGACACTGGATCTGCCGTAAGCACTGTGAGCCGTGCATTTTATGATCTCCATCTTCAACATTTGCCACTACAGCCTTTAGGACATATTCTGGACATTGAATGTGCTGGAGGAGAGGCGTTACCTTACGATGGATTTATTGAGGCTGATGTTGAGACTAACATTGAAGGACACACTACACCTATATCAGGACTCCTACTTGTCGTGCCGGATACCAGGTATAATGCCAAGGTACCTGTGTTGGTTGGGACTAATATCCTGATGGGTATTATGGATTCCTGCAAAGAGATTTATGGTGATCGGTTGATGAAAGGAGCCTCACTCTCAACATCTTGGTACATTACATTCAGATGTATGGCGGTACGTCAGCAGAATCTTGTGAGAAGGAAGTTCTGCCTCGGTGTGGTGAAGAGTGCAGAAGGTGCTGCTATACGGATTACGCCTAATAGTCAAGTTACTATTAACGGCTACGTGGATCATCATGTTGAACATACACCGACCAGTGCCTACCTTAAGCAGTCAGAGAAATCATCTTTAGTGAATGATTTGGACATTTCACCGAGCCTTATACAGTATCGATACCAGAGGACGGGTGTTGTTCCGGTAACTATATCCAACATCACGGCCAGGAACGTTACTATACAACCTCGAGCAATATTGTGCGAGATTCAGCCAGTTACGGTGGAAGGATGCTTACAGGATGTGGACACTGAATCATCTGATGAGTCTCCATCTGCCGGTACTGATATCAACTCTTTGATGCAACAGATGAAGTTTGATGACAGATTGTCAGAAGAGGAGCTAGGAGTTGGGAAGCAGCTCATAACTAGTTTTGCGGACATATTCTCCAAGGGAGATATGGATCTGGGCCACTCCTCTGCAGTTCATCACCGCATAGAGTTGACAGATGAAGTGCCATTTAAGCAGCGTCACCGTCGGATTCCACCTGCTATGCTCAGTGAGGTACGGGACCATCTACATCAACTCCTGGACATCGGAGTTATACGCCGTTCGCATTCACCTTGGGCTTCAGCAGTTGTCTTAGTAAGGAAGAAGGATGGGCGACTGCGAATGTGTATAGACTACAGACAGTTAAATCTTAGGACTGTTAAGGACTCGTATGCTCTTCCAAGGGTGGAAGAGATCTTGGATTCCCTGTCAGGTTGTGACTATTTTTCAACATTGGATATGAAAAGCGGATACCATCAGGTTGAACTCCAGGAGGAACACAAGGCTAGAACCGCTTTCACTATTGGGCCATTAGGATTTTATGAATTTAATAGGATGCCTTTTGGTTTGGTTAATGCTCCAGCGACTTACCAGAGGTTAATGGAGGAATGCCTTGGAGAGCTCAACACTACCATCTGTTTTGTATACATCGATGACATCATTGTATTTTCGAGGACATTCGAGGAGCATACAGAACGATTACACCAGGTTTTCGAGAGAATTCTTCACCATGATTTGAAGCTAGCGCCGCAGAAATGTTCCTATTTCAAGAAGAAGGTGAAGTTCTTAGGTTTCGTCGTATCAAAGGAAGGTATTGAAGCAGACCAGGACAAGGTACAGAAGATAGTGGATTGGCCTAAACCAACTGGTCCTGATGATGTAAGAAGTTTCTTGGGATTCTGCGGTTATTACCGTAAGTTTGTGGAAGGTTTTTCATCTATCGTTAAGCCACTTAACGAACTTTTACCACCTACCAGGAAGAAAAGTCATTCCAAGAGGGAACCTGCTAGCTCATCATCATGGAAATGGGGTAAGGAGCAGGAGACAGCGTTCCAGACTCTCAAGAGTATTTTGTCATCACCACCGATACTGGGATACCCTATGTACGAGTTACCATTTGAGGTACACACGGATGCAAGCGGACATGGTCTTGGTGCAATACTGTACCAGAAGCAGGATGGTAAAGATCGTGTAATCTCCTACGCCAGTCGAGGATTAACCAAGTCCGAGAGAAATTATCCAGCTCACAAGCTAGAATTTCTCGCCTTGAAGTGGGCCGTAACAGACAAGTTTACGGATTACCTGTATGGAAGGAAGTTCACTGTTACCACCGACAATAATCCATTGACGTATGTCTTGACCACTGCAAAGTTGGATGCAACTGGACACCGTTGGCTTGCTGCACTATCGGCATATGACTTTAACATCGTATACAGACCTGGGAAAGCTAATGCGGATGCTGATGCTTTGTCTCGATTGCCATCGGATGTATATATGGAGGGACAGACTACATCAGTCAGTGACATTTCATTGGATTCAGTCAAGGCGATATGCGGATCTATTCAGCAACCAGTGTCTTTGATCGAGACTGTCTCTATGTCTTCTGCAGTGTTTGATCATCATCTAGAGGATACAGGACATGATTTACATGAGATGTCGTCTAGGGACTGGAGAAAGGCTCAGGATAGAGACCCTGTGATGCGACAGATGATAGCCTGTGTCAGAGAGAACCGGAAACCTGACAGGAGACAGCTAGGTGCTGACCAGCAGACTTTATTACGGTCATTTGATCGTTTGAGGATTGAGAGAGGTGTGCTTTACCGAGAGGTAACAGAAGATGGGACTACTCGGAAGCAGCTACTGTTACCCTCTGCTTTTCGAAGACGAGCTTTATACGGACTACACAACTCTGTGGGACACCCTGGTCGTGACAGGACTTTGTCACTGGCACAGGAGCGGTTTTATTGGCCAGGTATGACTCAGGACGTCGAGAGATGGGTGAAGGGATGTCGACGCTGTGTATCCAGGAAGGCCGTGACACAGAAAGCGCCATTGAAGAGTATCCAAACGACCCAGCCACTGGAGCTAGTTTGTATGGATTTCCTCACTTTGGAGTCGTCTAAAGGAGGGTTCCAACACATACTAGTCGTGACGGATCACTTTACGAAATACGCGCAGGCCATTCCTACGAAGAATCAGACAGCGAGGACCACAGCTGAAGGGATGTCGACGCTGTGTATCCAGGAAGGCCGTGACACAGAAAGCGCCATTGAAGAGTATCCAAACGACCCAGCCACTGGAGCTAGTTTGTATGGATTTCCTCACTTTGGAGTCGTCTAAAGGAGGGTTCCAACACATACTAGTCGTGACGGATCACTTTACGAAATACGCGCAGGCCATTCCTACGAAGAATCAGACAGCGAGGACCACAGCTGAAGCTTTATTTCACAACTTTATTGTGCATTATGGAATGCCTTGGAGGATTCATTCCGACCAGGGAGCCAATTTTGTTGGAGAACTTATACATCAGCTGTGTGACATCGCCAACATCAAGAAAAGTAGAACAACACCGTACCACCCTATGGGGAATGGAAGCTGCGAGAGGTTCAACCGGACGTTGCTTGGAATGTTGGGTACTTTAGACCCAAAGGAGAAGTGTGACTGGAAAAGGCATGTCGGACCTCTTGTTCATGCTTACAATAGCATTCGCCATGACAGTACAGGCTACTCTCCATTCTATTTGATGTTTGGAAGACATCCGCGACTACCACTTGACCTTGCATTCGGATTGGATGTTGGAGGAAGACACCATAGCTTATCGAAGTATATTTCGTCTCTCCGTGACAATCTGAAGAAGTCATATGACTTGGCGAGGCGCTTTAATTCTGTAGCAGCAGAGCAACAGAAGAAGCAGTACGACAGAAGGGCAAGGGCAGTTGCGCTGCAAGTCGGAGATCGTGTTTTAGTCCGTGTTGTAGCGTTCGAAGGGAAACACAAGATTGCCAACAAATGGGAGGAAGACGACTATACCGTAATTCGCCAACCGAACATTGACATTCCGGTTTATGTCGTACGGAAATGTAACGGTGATGGACGGGAAAGAACTCTACACCGGAACCTGTTATTGCCCATTGATTTTTTGCACGATGAGGATGCAATTGATGTGAAAGAGACAACAACACATACCACCACGAGGACACAGAAGACCAAAAACGAGGAGGGTTCAGATCACCTGGAAACCATTGTTGACTCCAGTGATGATGACGACTCGTCAGTCGTCATGTTTGTACATTCAGAGGGCCCGGGATCAGACAAGGAGGATGAGGTCATTGTTGTGCCCCAGGAGGATACTCCAGCGTCGTCTGATGTTTCTGCGCAGACTCTCGATGGTGACGATCGTCGGCAGCCTGTGGCAGGGGATGTAGCACCGTCTGGCGACGACCAAGTCTCCGAGGATAGCGAGACTGATGGTGTTACTGTCCAAGTTGAGGAAAGGAATAGTGATGACCATGACTCTGAGGATAGTGAGATGGATGATGTTACTGTCCAAGCTGTGGAAAGGAACATCCCTACGCCTGCTCCGAGGAAATCGACAAGAGCACGGCGGCCTCCTCTGTGGCAACGGTCGGGTGACTTTGTCATGAGTCAAGTACCTATGTGTCCAGGAATATCAACAGATTGGATGTCGCGAGCGGAATACCTTCAGCGTCTGCTTGACCGAGGGATATTGACTCCAGACCGCGCATCGGAAGCTTTATTAAAGATCGTGTGTGGGGATGTTGTGCCATAGCTGTTCTTTGAACAATACTGGATTATTTTGTTTTACTTTGTTTTAATGATGAATGTTCCTCATGTGTTTTGAGGGTTTGATTTTTGTATGACTGTTGTGATAATTTGTATTGCTGATTTTAACTTAGTTGTATGGAACATAATTATATTTACTGTCTATATGAAAGTTGCTTATATTAGTATAAAGTTCTTGTTAAAAGACGAGGACGTCTTTTTCAAACCAGGGGGAGTATGTAATAGGGTCATTTTGAATGAAATGTTTAATATTTGTGAATTGTATATTATGTGTAATAATTATAATAAAGTATAATAAATACGTAAGTTATTTATTATTGAGGTATATGGCCTTCGCGACCTTTAACCTGCGTGCGTATATATATGTGTTACCGGCGAGCGCGTTTCTTTGTGTGTATATTGGTATGTATATGTCCTTGTACCCGTGAGTATATTTCACTGACGTACGTGACACATGACTGTGACAAACTTGTTTGATTGGTTGAAAGTTTCTGTCTTTGGATTTGAGTCTTTGTTTCTTTGTGTCTCGGTACATTTGAATTTCGCCGACGTTGGAATTGGACGTACTTTTCTAGCGAATTCATTTGTCATTGTCTAGAGCCATTTTCTTCTATTGGTAAGTTTCATATCTTTCTTTAATTATCCCGTTATCCCCTGCTACTGTTTCTGTAAGATTGAGATTTGTAAGAATGTTCCAAATTATAAGATCATGTTTCACATATTTTTAATACGTTGAATATTATAACGTACATGTACTGTACCCGGTTAACGTACAGTGATATCTTTGTAAATGTAATATTGTAAATGTTATATTGTTCATATTGAAACTATATTGTTTCAATGTATGAGTAGTAAGAATTGTGTTTTATTAATTATTGTAGTTTGAATCAGTTGTACTGAACGAGCGATGATCAGGAAGCGTGATGTGTAGCCTTCGTACGTTGATGCACGATACGTATTGTAAGTGTGTGATTTTATACTATATCGAGTAATCGTAATTATCTGTGATATTTTATCGTGTTAACGTTGTGTCGGAAATATCATTTCATTATATGTAAATGTACGCGTGATCTATTGTATGAGAGATGTATGATTAGTGAGTGAAATTAATTATGTTTTATTGTATGTTTCAGAACGTGGTTTTGGAATTTAATAAACCAATATTGTAAACGAACCCAGCGGCATTGTCATCATTTTAAGACAAGACCAACCCCGCTACATATGCAGGTTCGCATAGTCCGTAGTTGTGCATTGTCCCATTGGATTGATTCAAAAACAATTCGGCCGACAAACAGCCATCTTGGATTTTGACATTCATATATATATAAAATATGTTCTTTTAGCAACTTGATTAAAATACAGAACCTTGTTCTCGCTCTGTTTTACAAGGATATGACCTCATCCTATAAGAGGCCACGTTCTGGTGACCTTTGTCGCCTCTTTACTTCACACTAAGTGGGATTTTCGTATTGATCCAGGACCCAGCACCAAGTCATTTCGTCACAATATGTACAACATGTTGTGACGAAATGATAAGTGCACAGATAAGATTATGCATGCTTTTTGCCCCAAAATATTCATATTTAAGATTCTTAAAGTAGTAATTTGATTGGCTTATGCAAAAGGTCATCAGAACGTTACTCCCTATGGGCTATTGTCAGATCTTGGTGCAGCAGAGAAAAGTTTACGAAACGGCGCGGAGATCAATATATGTTTGTGATCAGATTGGTTTCCTTAGGTCCAAAGTTGTTCATGGTCCTATTTTCAGACTGACCCGGAAAAAATATGGCCAACAGGCATCCATCTTTGATTTTGATTATGAAAGTATATTATGGTTATTTTTTTAAAATACTTGTACAAGATGGCTCCTCCAATTTCACTTGTAGGTTCCTCTTGATCCTTAGTTGTGCTCTTTTGATTTTTGTACTGATCAAATATACAAAATTGTTGGAAGGCTACAATCTTTTAACTATTATTTTCATTCCTTAAGAGAAGATCTCAGATTTCATATAACTAAGGTTAAATGCATCTGAAAAAAGAAAAAATGAAGGGGAAACAAGATCATCACATCAATGGTGGACGCCAAGATCATTCTGGGATCTCCTGTTGACTTTCGTATTTACTTTAAATCACACACCCTTTCAAAAGGGCCAAATATTAAAACAATGCTACCAGATTCTTTTAAAAGATACATAATTTCCAGTGTTATTTCATTGACTGAAAGATTTCTGAGATGAAGAGTTGCTAATCTGGATTTAAGGACCATTACGATTAGGTCGTGATGTAGCATCGGTCGTCTGTCAAGTTGTTTACTGTTCCTAGCAGCTTTTGGGGCTCCACAAATACAATTTGGTTTTGTGTCCTATTAACAGCCAGGGTAATTTAAGGACGTGCCAGGTTTTTGGAAGTTGAGGAAGCCGGAGTACCCGGAGAAAAAAGTAACCACCGACTTACGATCAGTACCTGGCAACTATCTCAGGTGGGATTCGAACTCTTAACCACTCGGCCAACACTGCCCCCCCCCCCCCCCGACCTAATCAAAATATTTACTTAAAAGCTTACTTCTATAGCCACCCTTGCTTTTAAGCTTTTAATTGCTCTTCAGGTCTGAAGGTCACAGATCAAGGTCATTGCTTTTATAAATAGAACTGTGATTACAAACAAAGTCTTTTTTTTGTAAGATAAGTTTACTTCGTTTGGGTCTCTATGATTCTTAATTTAAATCTCAATTAAAAATGTTTTTCTCGTTGTTTCGTGTCTACTATTGACTACACCCAATTTCGTGGAATTTTTGTTAAAATTCACAATGACACAATCTCCATTAAACTCCACCGCTATAGGAGAAGTTGGAACTTCTGGCAACATTCTAACATGTTCACCGTCAAACTCTCCGCAAAGGGCCTGTTTCCAGTAATGTTAATTCTCCATAGGAGCCTGCCCCCGTATAATTTCTTATCTAGCTCCACTACAGTTTTTTTCTTTTCCGAAGAATAATTTTACACCTTTCCGACACCCGGATTTCATAATTTCAGTAAAAATGTATTTTTATAAAGTTGTCATTTTGAGCTTTAAAGACATAAGGTCGTAAATAAAAGAAGGTTATCTCAAAATTGTAATTAGCAACATAGTATAATTTTTTTTGATAAATATTTGCAAAACATGGTGTTTATTCATAAAACATAAAAAAAAAAAATTCTCGGATGAAAATGCTCTTGCAGAGACACAATTAGGGAAAAAAATGCCATAAAATTGCAATTTTTTCCCGTTATATAGTTTTGGATGCAAATTTCCATCACAAAATCGGATAGAGCCTAACTTGGTTCATATGTGTACCAAAAATCAGCTAATTCCATGTGGTGGAACGTTCTCATATCGCCGCCTGAATGTGGTTGTAAATTGAAAGAAAAGGGGAAATGAGTAACAACCTTGTCTGAAACCCTATTATATAGTCTATTATATACAAAATTTTATATTGAATATCAGAGCGATTATTTTCATGACAGTTTTATGATATCAAACGACTAAATAAACAGTATCGATATAAAGATTTACACTGAGGACACCCTGATACATGAATACTTTTCTATCTCAAGTTATCCTCTTCTGAATTTTCTGATCGTGTGACCTTAAACATTTATCCGTATCTTCTTGTCTTTGTCTATACATCTACGGAATCATTGACTCGACACTAGCTATTCTTGTCTCACTTTCCTTGTTTTATTGTCCCATCTCCAAAGCGTTGTGGCTCTGTCAGGGTTGGGACCCTGACTTGTTTCACTTTCTTTGTGCCTGCCGACCACGCCACATCGATTAGATAGATTATCCATATGAAATACTTTATTTTGTTCTAAGTAATCAATCAATTCGTTATTATCACACATTTTCGCATAATTGTTCCACACTACTAAGTATAAGCTGTTTACAGCAATCATCGGTGGCTTGCTATTTTGTTACTTTATCGACGCTTCATTAACCAATCGTTATTGTTTCAAGATAGAGGGTAAATGTGTTGGAGAAGGCTGTCAACTATACTTCAAGAAACGTAGTGGCAATAAGAACAGAAGTGCACGCAATGTTAATAGTTCACAATATTAATGGCTCCTAGATACGCTGGTGCAACAAGGATTGTTGTCAGCAAAGGAACAAGCACTCATTTGCCAGAAGTGCTACATGAAGTATCTTCGGAACAAAAATCAGTCGAACCTGAAACCGAGGAGAACCAGGAAATAGAGGAAGAAGACGACTCCCCGTCCCATATCCTGCCGTTGCTGACCCTTCATGATCTTTTGAATGGATCATCTTCACACAAAAAATGCTGTCTCTGTCTTGTTACCTTTGCAATAAATGGAACAAAATCAAAGACATCACCTGATCTATTCACACAATCTGTGGTGCCCCAACTCATCCCGCGTCTGCTCCATTCACCTTATTGGTAACGATTTAGATCCGTCTACAGAGGTAGTCCTTGATGGTAGAGGTTCCTTGGAATCTTAGTTACCATCAAAATCGTCCGAAATCATGAATGACCTCTTAGAAGTGTCGCACGTCCTTTCACAGAACCAGTCTGTGTTTGTAATAAGCTTTTCTTCTCTTGATGACTTGGCATGCATGGCCTGGACAGGTTGGTCCAAAGATCAGTTCCTCGAAATCCACTCGCACTGTTCCCCATATCTTTCATCTGGTATATATACCAAGACTACACACGATGCTCTACTACTGTTCTGGGTAAAACTGAAAACCGACATTTCCTGGAGTCAGTGTTCTTCTCCTTTTGGAATTTCCAAGTCAAGTGTGTCCAAAACTTTCCACTCCATAGTACAGGCATTAGACACATCGATAGACCCACAATTGCTAGGGCCGGATCACTTGACAAGAGAACAGTTGCTCGGGCACAATACTGTCTTTTCAGAAGCATTTTTTGGAGATAAAGCCAATGCCATATTAGATGGCACCTATATTGATATCCAGAAAAGCTTCAACCACAAGCTCCAGAGAATGTCCTACTATAGCCAGAAGAAGAGAAACTATCTCAAATTCATGAGCATCGCCTTACTAGATGGCTACATTCTGGACACAGTAGGACCATTCACAGGCAGCGAAAATGATGCTACAATTACAAAAGATGTCATGGACAAGCTAGTTACTTGGCTACAACCAGATGACAATGTTGTCGTTGACCGAGGTTTTAGAGATGTCCTACAAGTTCTCGAAGCCTCTGGCCTCAATGCTAGCATGCCGTCATACCTAAAACACGGTCAAAGTCAACATTCTGACGTCCAAGCAAATCTTGACAGAACTATCACCAAATCGAGGTGGATTGTGGAATCCTATCATGGTCGTCTGAAACACTGGACGTTCTTCCAACAGCTTTATCAATGTCATTGATGCTTTGCTTCGAACCGTCACAGCCTGTCTGAATGGTTATAGAGGACCGATCTACCAGAGATCTACAGAGAGAGATACCAAAGATAGGCTAATGGCTGAACGTATGAAGGACCTTTGACAAAACCGAATGGTTTAGCTCAGAGAGTCAAGACAGATCCGGATCTATCTAGACGGGCAAGGTCCGATTTTGTCAAGATGGATGCATCTTCCGTACTGTTTCCCCGTCTCGATCTCGAATACTTGAGAACCATTACGTGTGGAACGTATCAGATATCTCTGGCTCCTGGTTACATCGCCGAACATTTAAGTGATGACGGAGACTATGAGGTGCGGCTTTACCAGCACTCCCCAGACCTTCTCCGATGTCAAATACATTCGCGATACAAAAGCCAAACGAAATATAACGTTTGGGTACGGTTCACCGTTTCATCTGATGATGAGGCCCCAAAAAAAGACTACTACTGCCAGTGCCCAGTTGGAGAGAGAACGATGGGAATGTGTGCGCATATCTCCAGTATCTTGTACTAAAATTGTACCTTGGGTATTACAGGGCGCTGGAAAACCCTCGACCATTACAACCACAGGTAAAGAAATTCCGATAAAACTTGAAATAGTTTTCCATGCGGCAACATGTCAAAATGTCATATGTCATATGTCAAAAGTATGTTTGGGGCTCGATATGAAAGATCCCCGTTACCATATGACTCACCAAACTTATAAATATAGGTATTATACAATCGCCCGTAGCTATGAACACTCTCGTAAATGCAAAAACCAACCAAAATCATAAGGAACACGTTTTGTGTGTTGTTCTGTCTATTTGTCAGCCAATGTCTTCAACCACGGGGACTTGTGAAGTAGCCACCTTGAATTTCTTTCATGAAAAAGTGTTTCTCTCACTTTTTTTCATATCTGTGTACATATTCTCAACATACCGAGCAAATACTCTCGTGTTTTTGTTAATTATCTAAAGAAAGTCGAAAATCGGCAATTCAACCATAGGCTAATTCAACCCAAGATTTGAAAATGTTCCACCACTTACATTTTGATGATTTTTCCTCTCATCAATAGCATATTACGTACTGTTTGATAGGATAAAAATAGGTTTGCATCCAACACCCATAAAAGGGTGTATTCTCTAAAAAACACAGTTTTTGTGTCTAAAATGTTATCATCGAAAATGGCATTTTTGAGATTGTTTCTTCCATAAAACAGCCAAATGGCGCAATGGAAACATGATTTTTTGTCACAATCATGCCATGAATGTATTCTTTACGGTGACTATCATTTGATTAGATTTTCATTAATATTTTACATAACATGCACATTTTATCAACACTTAGACAGCTTCTGAAAGGTACAACTTTGAGGAGCCATAAAAAACAAACCAAGTGACCTAAATCTTTATACTTTATAGATTTGTGACCACAACGGCATAGGCAATGCACCACCAACAGGAAATTTGAATCAGAGAAGGGGCCATTTTGGAAACAGGCCCTTTGAGAAATAAGAAATATACCGAATTGAACTCAGGATTATCCTGCGAAGAAGTGATAAATTGAAAAAAATTGCCCCCCGACTGGACGTCTTTGGTCAAACATTACTATGGATGATCTGTGCCCTCTGGGATCAACGGGGATTCTCCAGTCACAGGCTTGCTCTGAATATCGAGATTTTCGTGATAGATGTCAACTGCTGACAAACAAACTTACGGCACAGGGATTCGAGAGATGCAGGTTGATGAAGACTATTGGCAAGTTTTATGGTCGCCATCTTGATCTCATCGAGAAATATTCTGTATCTTTGTGTGATATGAAGATGGGCGTTTTTGAGTTTGCTTGTTAGTGTGTTTACTTGTTGTGATGACAATGATGACTCGGTTCACATTTTGAGGATTGATGCTTACTTGAATGTGAATAAGATTTACATTGCGGGTGTCGTCGATGAAGCAGAAGACGCTTACTCTTCCGGAACACCTGGTCTTATTCTCTTGTGTTTTTACGAGAGTCTCCATGTAAATCTTTCTTTTGTTCCTATTTTGCCCCTAGTTTAATCGATCTTGAGTTCGGATTATGGTTTTGTTGATTCTTTGGTATTCTCTGATTTTTTTTACCACACAGCGTTAGGCAATCGGGAACCGTCGGTACTTTCCGTACACGAGAAAATACGGAAAGTGCCGACGGTTTCCGATTGAGCGTTATGTAGCCATTGGTAGGTAAGGTTCTCGTTGGTGAGGGCGTTCCTGTCTTATACGTGTAATTAGTTAGTGTGACATTCAGTTTGTTTAGACATTTATTGGCATGTACTTTTACCTAGACAATAGACGTTATTGTTCTTACTTAAGCCCGTACAGGTTAAAACCTTTCATCTCAAATTAATTTTGAATCATTTAATATTTAATACTTCACTAAGCTTGTTCCCTCAGAAGTTTTTTTTTAATCAATCTCGTTTTTTTAGAAAATAGAAGTTAAAAAACATAGGAAAATTTGCGTTTGAGACAATTTAAAATGTATTTCTACGGATTACTAGTACAAAAGTAAATACCAAGACACTTACCTATAGACTTGAAGGTTGTTAAAATATATCATGTATTATCAAAAAATATTTGTGAATCTTTTGACTATTCCCAAATTTGAAAAAAAAACGATTCTACAGAGAAACTGGTCAATCATTGGCTAAAGCCGCTCTCTAATTTTGGATTATCATTCAAGGCGCTCACTATATATAGCCAATGATAGATTTATCTCTATAGGCGCTCTCTAATTTTAGACTTATCACCTATTGAGAGAGACATCAGGGCCCGTATTTATGAAACCGTACTCACGCTCAAGCATGGATTCTGTGCTCAAGCCAGCTTTCTTGAAACTCATCTGAATCACGTCGAAGAGTCAAAAAGTCATTGTAAATGTTGAAAATAGCTTTCAACTTCATGCCTCTTCAACTCTTTACCAAAACTTTGACAAAATTAGATCGTTTAAATAATTTAGAGCCGTTATAACAAGAAATATAGCTTGAGCAAAGAATCCATGCTTGAGCATGAGACTGGTTTCATGAATACGGGCACAGGAAGGAAAATGTTAAAAAGGAAGGCAAATAAAAAATCCCAAAATTAGTTGTCTTCTACGAACTATGCAATGGGGGAAGCAGGTACACGCCCTTTATACCTGTAAGGCAGTGGTTAGAAAGATCAACTAAAGAAGGTCAAATTTTGAAATCTCGTTAGTAAGGGGATATCACAGTAAGTTAAATGTGGAATATTAGTACAGTAAGTGAATTGTGGAACGCAGTTAGTTAAGCTAAAATAGGTTGCCTTGAATCTGACCTCCTCTAAGTCCCTCAACTTGACGAAGCCTAGTAAAGGTAGTGGTATCCCGTTGTAGGGGTCACATTATCATCTAAGGAAACACAGGTAAAACACATGGACGGCTTCGTGACTACTGCACACAGACCGGTATATATAACAGTTTAACAAGCGATGGCCTTCATTTCCCAGCTTACATACATGCATCATATTAGACATATATAAGGCATATTTTTAACTAGAGCATGTTTCATCCCCAAAGCATTTGTCACACATGTATAAGAGGGTTAGTGAGTTATTGATGGGGTCGATGAAACCTTTATACTTTATATGGGGGATGGTATATTACTGATGTACCTACTTTTGGCGATTTGAAAATAACTGATTGATTTTATTCATTTTTAAATAAAATCCTTGTCTTCAGTTTCCGATGACATTGCCTTACATACAGTGTGTTGGACGTATTAATAAATTATTAACTTTTAATCCCGGTTAAAATCCCTTTCTCAATTCTCAGGTCCATACCATAATCATGTGGTCCACCTCATCAAAAGTCTGTAATTGGTATAGTTTCACTCCTCAACGGAAGTGACGTCAAAAAGTGAATGGTAAAAATGGTAACTCGGACTGCATGTGAGGTCCATCCCTGATTTATAGACCTTGTCTGAATAATATTCACCGAAACCAAAGGCCGAAGTGAATATTGCTCAGACCAGGTCAGGGATAAACCGAAGCTGATGTAGTCGTTTTTTTAATATTACATTTTACAAAGAGAACAACAATTTTCAAGTTATTAACATATATATCGTATGACCTACTCAGAGTTCGAGGGACAATAATACAAAATAGCAAACACAATTTCATATTGAATTTATGCGATATTTAATTTTAACTTAGTATCATTTAACAACTGGTTCGCCTATTGCATCACATAGTTCAGAATTTGTAGAATTATGCATTTGTGGTCAAATTTGGCATTGTGATAACTAACAGATTTACAGACTTGTATTTCCCAGGCCTATTTTTCGCAGCTGTGTTACACTTTTTGTAGGTCAAGGTCAACGTCTGTACCACTTTTCTATTTGTAGAACCTTTCTATTCATAGGTGGAATTCTGTAACACTTTTCTATTTATAGGTGGAATTCTGTAACACTTTTCTTTTTATAGGTGGAATTCTGTAACACTTTTCTATTTATAGGTGGAATTCTGTAACACTTTTCTGTTTATAGGTGGAATTCTGTAACACTTTTCTGTTTATAGGTGGAATTCTGTAACACTTTTCTATTTAAGAACGAGGTATGTACATGTAAGTCGCTCATCAAATCAGCGTTGTAAATTAGCATCAGTCATCGCCTAACATCACATTATTCTGATCTACAGAGGAGATAACGGGAAAAGGTGTGTCACGTGACTGTTATCGAACATTACGTTGGTTTATATATGAAGGTTCGTACTTCTGAGTGGGTGCCCAAAGGTCAAGGTCACGTTACTTTAAAGGAGTTGTGATTGTTTTAACATTTTTCTAAATCTGGACTACAGGAGGAGCCGAGTTCGAACCCCGGTCCAGCCAATATTCTTGCGACAGTTAAAACATATGAAGAGACATACGTATATAGAAAGCGGCAAGGTGATTTCTGTGTCTATACACTGATTAATGCTTTGATTCTTAGGAATGACGCGACTTAAAAATTACAACAAGTCCGAACAAACCACAAGTTACACAAGAGGGGGTTTGCATACATACAATAACTCTAAATAATATACAAGACTGTCACGTATCAGTCATAAAACACCTTGATTGTAACGCCACCTTTAAAGATGGGAGGTAAGTTATAGTAGGTATATATGCCTTTGAAGTGTCGTAACAGCTGTAAGCCCTGACAGCGTTAAGTAGCACCACATCACCCAGTACACCGGAGTCAACTAAATTAGTTCAATTAAATTTCAAGGTAACATTGTTCCTATTAATTCTATATGTTTAATGCTTCCTCGGAAGAGGTGTAAGCATCTGACACGCGTCGCCATTCCAAAGCCACCCAACGTAACTCGTCAACTTAACTTGACGAAAAAAAAGAATCGAAAATATCCATTTCAAATTAAGTATAAAAGGAGTTAAGTTCAGTTTGGTTGCTTGTGCTTGAAGTTATACTAATAGATGTTGTCATTTATGGGCATACACGGTTTTGGAGGAGGAGGGAAACCGGGGAACCCCGAGAAAAACCATCAACATGCAGCCAGTACTAATTTAGGAAGTTTGCTGTCTGATTGTTGGAGTATTTCAAATCGACTCGTTTTAAGGAAGGTGCATTTGCTGTTAAGTGATTTTGGAGGGTATAAAGGCCTAGCTAGGTTATATTCACACTAACCATGATATTAGGATTGTTTTAACCGGCTGTGCTATGCACTCCCGGGACAGTCTGGGCCCATATTCATGAAACCATTCTCTGACATGCTCACTCGTGGATTTTGTGCTTAAGCCTAATTTATTGTTTCAGTAAATTATCTAAAAGATCTGATTTTGTCAAAACTTTTAGACTGAATGCCCTATTTAGTGTTCAACGTTCACAGTTGAGTCTTTGATCGTTGACATGATATAGGAAAGTTACAAGAAAGCTGGCTTGAGCCCAAACTCGATGTATGAGCATGTCAGAGAATGGTTTCGTGAATACAGGCCCTGAAGTCACAGACAGAAGTCCTTTATATTGAAATAATTGCACTAGATTAACTCGAGGAAAGGGCGGATAATGTGGTAGAAAGAAACTGGAACAGGTAAAAACGAATTCCTATCTATAGACCAGAAACTTGAGCAGTATGACTTCAAATGACGAAATTGTATCTTAGATATTCTCTATTTAAAGTAAGTAAAGCTACAGACTGGCGTTTGTTAGTTTGAACTTAAGAGTTATACAAAACACCTTTGGGGAAGAATGATTGCGTCATACTCGTATGATGGACGTGAGGTAGCCCAAGACAATAGCTAGACACGGCTCAATGACTCCACTTAAACATTTACACATAATATTATGACGATTTTTTTATAAAATAGTTTACTGCCCTTTACATATATTATCGATGGAAATCCATTTGAACATCAGGGCGATCAATTGTTTTAAAAGATAACACAAATGGTGTTCATAGGCGTCAAAGCGTTTAAATGATTGATCTGGTCTTGTTGGACGCTTTAATTGTTCCTGATTTGAAAGGTATCCGTGACGACCTGTCAAAATGACGTCCGCCATTGTCATTGATGCATGTAGATTAAGGTTAGGTAGACTAGACCAATCCGTCATCCTTGGGACAACGTGCATATATCTAGCCATGCATAATTTCGACAGGTCAAATGCCGTTTGTTTCTCCCATTACACATATTTCCCCCACGTGAAATCAATCAAGATTAATTACAATGATAAATGAAACTTCCTAGTCGATATCGACTCATCGTTTTATTAATTTTATTTCAATACCTGTATTGATCACTCGTCACATCGCCAGTCTTACACTAGTAAGAGGTTCCCGCAAACCACTCATATTTTACGGTACTATTATTTTCACGGGTGTCCTTTTTGAGCTATATGATACGATATACGGTCAAACATTATGTATTTAAGTATATGGACGACAGGATTGTGTGAATCACCATAGACTTAAAAGATGTTCAAATTGAACCCCTCCCGAGAGAGTTCAGCTGATGTGGGGACCGTCTACGGAATGGCAATTCACTTTTGTGCCCTTCACATGGGGATACAACAGGAACCAACATTCTTGCACAATTATGGACCTTTATGTTTTTCACCGTAACCACTTTTGTATTTTACCAACGTCTAACTTAGCCAAAGATCGCTATTGGTGTTGGTGTTGAGAATTCGGCCATGCAGGAAAGGTTTCTGTCCCCTGTTCCTTTCTGACTTAACTGGACAGTTGTAAGGACAAGTTGACCTACCGTCAGTATAACGTGGCTGGTCGGAATACTTCGGTGTGGTAGCACTCCAAAGTCGGTATGATACACCAACCTACCGTCAGTATAACTTGGCAGGTCGGAATACTTCGGTGTGGTAGCACTCCAAAGTCGGTATAATACACCAACCTACCGTCAGTATAACGTGACTGGTCGGAATACTTCAGTGTGATAGCACTGCAAAGTCGGTATAATACACCAACCTACCGTCAGTATAACGTGGCTGGTCGAAATACTTCAGTGTGGTAGCACTCCAAAGTCGGTATGATACACCAACCTACCGTCAGTATAACGTGGCTGGTCGAAATACTTCAGTGTGGTAGCACTCCAAAGTCGGTGTAATACCCCAACCTACCGTCAGTATAACGTGGCTGGTCGAAAAACTTCAGTGTGGTCGCACTCCAAAGTCGGTATAATACACCAACCTACCGTCAGTATAACGTGGCTGGTCGAAATACTTCAGTGTGGTCGCACTCCAAAGTCGGTACCCCAACCTACCGTCAGTATAACGTGGCTGGTCGGAATACTTCAGTGTGGTCGCACTCCAAAGTCGGTATAAAACACCAACCTACCGTCAGTATAACGTGGCTGGTCGGAATACTTCGGTGTGGTTACACTCCAAAGTCGGTATAAAACACCAACCTACCGTCAGTATAACGTGGCTGGTCGGAATACTTCAGTGTTGTAGCACTCCAAAGTCGTTATCAGTACACCAACCTACCGTCAGTATAACGTGGCTGGTCGGAATACTTCAGTGTGGTAGCACTCCAAAGTCGGTATAATACCCCAACCTACCGTCAGTATAACGTGGCTGGTCGGAATACTTCAGTGTGGTAGCACTCCAAAGTCGGTATAATATACCAACCTACCGTCAGTATAACGTGGCTGGTAGGAATACTTCAGTGTGGTCGCACTCCAAAGTCGTTATAATACACCAACCTACCGTCAGTATGACGTGGCTGGTCGGAATACTTCGGTGTGGTAGCACTCCAAAGTCGGTATAATATACCAACCTACCGTCAGTATAACGTGGCTGGTCGGAATACTTCAGTGTTGTAGCACTCCAAAATCGGTATAATATACCAAACCACCGTTAGTATAACGTGGCTGGTCGGAAAACATCGGTGTGGTAGCACTCCAAAGTCGGTATAATACACCAATCTACCGTCAGTATAACGTGGCTGGTCGAAATACTTCAGTGTGGTTACACTCCAAAGTCGGTATAATACACCAACCTACCGTCAGTATAACGTGGCTGGTCGGAATACTTCAGTGTGGTAGCACTCCAAACTCGATATCAATATACCAACCTACTGTTAGTATAACGTGGCTGGTCGAAATACTTCAGTGTTGTAGCACTCCAAAGTCGTTATCAGTACACCAACCTACCGTCAGTATAACGTGGCTGGTCGGAATACTTCAGTGTGGTTACACTCCAAAGTCGTTATAATACAACAACCTACCGTCAGTATAACGTGGCTGGTCGAAATACTTCAGTGTTGTAGCACTCCAAAGTCGTTATAATACACCAACCTACCGTCAGTATAACGTGGCTGGTCGGAATACTTCAGTGTGGTCGCACTCCAAAGTCGTTATAATACAACAACCTACCGTCAGTATAACGTGGCTGGTCGAAATACTTCAGTGTTGTAGCACTCCAAAGTCGTTATAATACACCAACCTACCGTCAGTATAACGTGGCTGGTCGGAATACTTCGGTGTGGTTACACTCCAAAGTCGGTATAAAACACCAACCTACCGTCAGTATAACGTGGCTGGTCGGAATACTTCAGTGTTGTAGCACTCCAAAGTCGTTATCAGTACACCAACCTACCGTCAGTATAACGTGGCTGGTCGGAATACTTCAGTGTGGTAGCACTCCAAAGTCGGTATAATACCCCAACCTACCGTCAGTATAACGTGGCTGGTCGGAATACTTCAGTGTGGTAGCACTCCAAAGTCGGTATAATATACCAACCTACCGTCAGTATAACGTGGCTGGTAGGAATACTTCAGTGTGGTCGCACTCCAAAGTCGTTATAATACACCAACCTACCGTCAGTATGACGTGGCTGGTCGGAATACTTCGGTGTGGTAGCACTCCAAAGTCGGTATAATATACCAACCTACCGTCAGTATAACGTGGCTGGTCGGAATACTTCAGTGTTGTAGCACTCCAAAATCGGTATAATATACCAAACCACCGTTAGTATAACGTGGCTGGTCGGAAAACATCGGTGTGGTAGCACTCCAAAGTCGGTATAATACACCAATCTACCGTCAGTATAACGTGGCTGGTCGAAATACTTCAGTGTGGTTACACTCCAAAGTCGGTATAATACACCAACCTACCGTCAGTATAACGTGGCTGGTCGGAATACTTCAGTGTGGTAGCACTCCAAACTCGATATCAATATACCAACCTACTGTTAGTATAACGTGGCTGGTCGAAATACTTCAGTGTTGTAGCACTCCAAAGTCGTTATCAGTACACCAACCTACCGTCAGTATAACGTGGCTGGTCGGAATACTTCAGTGTGGTTACACTCCAAAGTCGTTATAATACAACAACCTACCGTCAGTATAACGTGGCTGGTCGAAATACTTCAGTGTTGTAGCACTCCAAAGTCGTTATAATACACCAACCTACCGTCAGTATAACGTGGCTGGTCGGAATACTTCAGTGTGGTCGCACTCCAAAGTCGTTATAATACAACAACCTACCGTCAGTATAACGTGGCTGGTCGAAATACTTCAGTGTTGTAGCACTCCAAAGTCGTTATAATACACCAACCTACCGTCAGTATAACGTGGCTGGTCGGAATACTTCGGTGTGGTAGCACTCCAAAGTCGGTATAATATACCAACCTACCGTCAGTATAACGTGGCTGGTCGGAATACTTCGGTGTGGTAGCACTCCAAAGTCGTTATAATACACCAACCTACCGTCAGTATAACGTGGCTGGTCGGAATACTTCGGTGTGGTAGCACTCCAAAGTCGGTATAATACACCAACCTACCGTCAGTATAACGTGGCTGGTCGGAATACTTCGGTGTGGTAGCACTCCAAAGTCGGTATAATACACCAACCTACCGTCAGTATAACGTGGCTGGTCGGAATACTTCGGTGTGGTAGCACTCCAAAGTCGGTATAATATACCAACCTACCGTCAGTATAACGTGGCTGGTCGGAAAACTTCGGTGTGGTAGCACTCCAAAGTCGGTATAATACACCAACCTACCGTCAGTATAACGTGGCTGGTCGGAATACTTCGGTGTGGTAGCACTCCAAAGTCGGTATAATATACCAACCTACCGTCAGTATAACGTGGCTGTTCGAAATACTTCAGTGTTGTAGCACTCCAAAGTCGTTATAATACACCAACCTACCGTCAGTATAACGTGGCTGGTCGGAATACTTCGGTGTGGTAGCACTCCAAAGTCGGTATAATATACCAACCTACCGTCAGTATAACGTGGCTGGTCGGAATACTTCAGTGTGGTAGCACTCCAAAGTCGTTATAATACACCAACCTACCGTCAGTATAACGTGGCTGGTCGGAATACTTCGGTGTGGTAGCACTCCAAAGTCGGTATAATACACCAACCTACCGTCAGTATAACGTGGCTGGTCGGAATACTTCGGTGTGGTAGCACTCCAAAGTCGGTATAATACACCAACCTACCGTCAGTATAACGTGGCTGGTCGGAATACTTCGGTGTGGTAGCACTCCAAAGTCGGTATAATACACCAACCTACCGTCAGTATAACGTGGCTGGTCGGAATACTTCGGTGTGGTAGCACTCCAAAGTCGGTATAATATACCAACCTACCGTCAGTATAACGTGGCTGGTCGGAATACTTCGGTGTGGTAGCACTCCAAAGTCGGTATAATACACCAACCTACCGTCAGTATAACGTGGCTGGTCGGAATACTTCGGTGTGGTAGCACTCCAAAGTCGGTATAATACACCAACCTACCGTCAGTATAACGTGGCTGGTCGGAATACTTCGGTGTGGTAGCACTCCAAAGTCGGTATAATACACCAACCTACCGTCAGTATAACGTGGCTGGTCGGAATACTTCGGTGTGGTAGCACTCCAAAGTCGTTATAATACACCAACCTACCGTCAGTATAACGTGGCTGGTCGGAATACTTCGGTGTGGTAGCACTCCAAAGTCGGTATAATACACCAACCTACCGTCAGTATAACGTGGCTGGTCGGAATACTTCGGTGTGGTAGCACTCCAAAGTCGGTATAATATACCAACCTACCGTCAGTATAACGTGGCTGGTCGGAATACATCGGTGTGGTAGCACTCCAAAGTCGGTATAATACACCAATCTACCGTCAGTATAACGTGGCTGGTCGAAATACTTCAGTGTGGTTACACTCCAAAGTCGGTATAATACACCAACCTACCGTCAGTATAACGTGGCTGGTCGGAATACTTCAGTGTGGTAGCACTCCAAACTCGATATCAATATACCAACCTACTGTTAGTATAACGTGGCTGGTCGAAATACTTCAGTGTTGTAGCACTCCAAAGTCGTTATCAGTACACCAACCTACCGTCAGTATAACGTGGCTGGTCGGAATACTTCAGTGTGGTAGCACTCCAAACTCGGTATCAATATACCAACCTACCGTGTCCACAAAACACGGATCCGCGTCCTTAAACGTCACGAACACAGGGACCTCGTCCCGGTTTCACCAACGTTCCTTAACTTAAGGTAATTCCTTTACTTAAAATTCTCCATATGAAAGCATTACAGAATTTAAGGAGAAAATCCTTCGTTAAGGAACTTTCCTTAAATTCTGTAATGCTTTCCTATGGATATTTTAAAGTTAAGGAGTTTCCTTAAGTTAAGGAAAGTTGATGAAACCAGGGCCTGAGACCTTAGCTGACCATCAGCTGTGCGTATGAATATGGACCGAATTATACATCGCCATTATTAATCCGCTACAAAATCGAACACTTATAATGTTTTTTTTTTATTGAACTAAGTAAACAAAAACAAATTGAAAACGAATTTTTAGTATAATTCGTTAATTATTTTTGGAAAAGTTCGATGACGACAAAACCTTCGGTTTATACAGTGCATTTACCTGCGCAAGCTCCAGTATATGATGAAGGATTGAACTAGATTTAATTCTTAAACAAGAAAGGAGACTCTCTATATCACAAAATACATCATTTCTAGATATTAATTGGTAACCAAATTCCTTTGCCAATGTCGGCAGCAAAGACCACCAACTGATTATTGTTCAAACATTATGTTCACTTTTTAAATCTTTCAAAGATATGTTTTGAATATTAGCCTTTGTCTGATGTTTTTCTATGCTGTGGGTTTTTGTGCAAAATTTTAAATGATATGGAAAAAAAGTATTGTGGCTCGAAGATAATGCTAATTTGATAAAAGGATATTGTTTGATCTTCGTTTGATCCAGATTTGAAATGAAATGGGTCATTGTGTCGTCAGTAACATATAATTAAGTGTTTGGGCACTGGAATATTTTGTGCAATTAACACAAAGCCAGCAATATTTTATTGAAACAATAAAACTATAAATTACACGTAACTGACCTTTGCTTTGGAACAGGCCGGAAACACGATACGGTAAACATAATTGAGGAAGAATGAGAGAAACCAATTCTCATGCAGGAGAAAGGAGATTTACGATTCGACAGCCGGTAGTAAAATCAATCATTCAAGTAATTGTATTTAGTTTTATCTTACAGTCAGTGATTTAATAAAGTCAATCAGATATGTAATTACGCGCTCGTACATGTCTCTTGTAAGGTTTGAAATTTAAATTCGAAACTCAAAATATTTGATGAAAATATTAATACAAACATGTATTTTTATGAATTTTTTTTTCACGAGCAAACTGTGAAGGGGAAAAAGTCCTGAAAACAAAGAAAAGTATAAAAATAAACGTAGGGCAACACCTGTTTTGTTCAATCAACCGTCAAAATTATTGTATATATAAGTTTGATTAAGTCCATATATGGGCGATGGTAGTATAATGAAAACTTGTATCAAGTCTTGGGGCCGCGGTGGCCAAGTGGTTAAGGTGTCCTGACATTCTAACACTAGCCCTCCACCTCTGGGTCGCGGTGGCCCAGTGGTTAAGGTGTTCCGACATTCTACCACTAGCCCTTCACCTCTGGGATGCGAGTTCGTCTCCTACGTGGGGCAGTTGTCAGGTACTGACCGTAGGTCGGTGGTTTTTCTCTGGTTACTCCGGCTTTCCTCCACCTCCAAAATTTGGCACGTCCTTAAATAACTCTGGCTGATATTAGGGCGTAAAACAAAGTAAACCAAACCAAAGTATAACGATGAAATAAACAATAACAACAACTCAAGTGTGTTAAAAAATCAAACTGATATCTGAAACACAGTTTTAATGGAAACAACCATGACTTAGATTTTGCGCGTGAGGAATCAGCTCCCGTTGTTTACACAGATAATTGCGGCCTCGTAAACTTCGTCTTTACAGTAAATCTGTCCAGCCGTCTCCGGTATGAATACCATGTGAATATAGCTTTACTGAGTGTTAAATTTAATTTGCTTAAAGCCTACGAGAATTGAGAATAAATCTTCCCCTTGCTCCGGCCTTTCTACGAGATATCTAATAGCCGACCCTATATTAAATTTGTATCAAGTAAATTTTATTTCAATCGTACAGATAATTAATATGCTTTCCTCTTCTGAGGTTTTAAATCAGGCGATGTTTTGTTTTATCGCTTAATGTTCCATAGATATTTTGACAGTTATGGCGTGTTTTGATGGAAATTAATTTACTAATATTTTCGCCAAGCAGTTATACAGACCCCGGAGGAATGTAGGTCCCAGACCAAGGCAAAACATCCCTACTTGAAATCGATTTAAAAGCAGGCCGTGAGTTGTACAACAAAATGGTGGTCACTGAATTTAGGGATGCATTTTTGTCTTTTTACTTTCGTTCGGTAGAATATCGAAGCCACAAAGTGTTATCAAGTTATGCGTATTTATGCTAATTTTCTTTTCATGTTGTCTTTGTACTTTTTGCCATGACCTTACTTAAATCGGAAGGTCACTAGGTATAGGAAGCCAATTATACTCTACTGTTTATATTTGAATCCGTCACACGATTTCATTTATAAATATATATATTTATGATCAGTTCATGCTAAAGGAACTTTTTGTTCTTTTTGACTTGTAAAATTCATAAAGAGAATGGCATCCATATTTTCCCTTTAAGTTGAACATTTGTGTGTGGACAACTTGGAAGGAGTTTTTGTTCATTTTGACTTGTAATATTTATGAAGAGAATGGAGTTCATATTTTCTCTTTAAGCTGAACATTTGTGTGTGTGGACAACTTGAACCGACGTTTAAAATGTTCCCGATTCCTTAGCAATTGCATATTAATAGAAATAGTCCTAACTTAAAACGTATGATCACGTGAGAAATAATATTTATAGAAAGCTCTCATTGAAACTGCAGGTCGATCCTTCTTTCGAAAAAAACAACTAAATCGGACAATACTTAACATTCAAAGTTTATTATGGCTATTTTCTAAAACAAATGAGCTTTATTATCTATTTTCATAAAAAAAGACCACACCAATTTCTCTTTCATTAAAATGTATGGGTTAGACCACATTTATACAAGGTGTTGGTAAAGCTACATGGTTATGGGATGGAGGGTATTTTGTTCTTATCACATCAAGTAAATTCTCTCCCCCCCCCTCCCGTCTCCTCCTCAATATCTCCCTTACACATTCTGTAAATTCCATTCACCCGTCTTCCCTCTTTTCCCCCTATTTTCCTATCGGTTAAATAGAGTATAAGCCTTAGGAATGATAAATGTTTGTTTTTGATATCCGAAATTAGTCAAAACGAAACAGAGAAAATTACACGAGAGCAGAAATATTATAAGTGACATTTGAGACTAATTTCTACTTTGACAACATTTTGTCACATGTCAAGAAATGAAAACGACGACACTGTCGATTTCCCTCGTGACACCTGCACTCTGCAGCTTCGTCTCGCGTTACAGACGTTGATGCTAACTTAAACTGTAACTGAACAGGAAAGTTTGAAAATTCCTGAATTTCAAAATGTCAAAAAGGTGTTTTGTAACTGACAAACTCGTTCAGCTATCAAACAATTCATTTACCTCCGAAATACTACAACAACAATAATTGGTAGAGGGAAGAACATGGTTGTCGTGTGGTCGACATGACTGATAGCTAATGTCTCCAATCAAATAGCAATTGTATTAGTCTACGTAATCATTGTAATTTTTGTAGCATCAACCAAAATACGCCGTTATTGTCAATGGGTGCTTGATCGTTCCTTAATTTACTGCCTTAATTATGCTGACAATGTATCCCACAGGACTCGCACCAATTCGTGAAGAGATCAAAATTGAATTTGGGCCATAATGAACATTTCTGAGACGGCCTTGCGCCATTTTGGATGGTGCGTGCTACCGTTACTGGACGACACACTTCGTCGCTGGGTGTCACGCACGTGACCTGAACCTCGCAGACGACACCATGTGACCACCAAAATGGTTGTGAGCGCGGAGTATGGGAAATGTCAACACGAACCACAAACCAATTGGAGAGCAAGGGACTCGGAGTTGGTGAGAGGGGAGGGGGTGTTCGGTTGTGTTTAGCATGGTATAGCTTATCCAACAAGGCTTCGTTAACGAAACATAAATGATAATACAGGATCCATTATGAAAATAACATCAAAAACAAAACGTGTACACCATGGCTAGAAATTACTTGAAATAAATGGTTAAATCGGTATAAATTCAACTTTGTTAACTATTTGGCTGGCATTTTACAGACCACATAAGTCGCCTCATATGACCTTGTAATGGTCACAGTACTCCACATTTGTCGCCTCATATGACCAAGTATTGGACTCAGCAGACCACATTAGTCGCCTCATATGACCATGTAATGGTCTCAGCACTCCACATTAGTCGCCTCATACGACCTTGTAATGGTCACAGTACTCCACATTTGTCGCCTCATATGACCAAGTATTGGACTCAGCAGACCACATTAGTCGCCTCATAAGATCAAGTATTGGACTCAGCAGACAACATTTGTCGCCTCATAAGATCAAGTATTGGACTCAGCAGACCACATTTGTCGCCTCATATGACCATGTAATGGTCACAGTACTCCACATTGGTCGCCTCATATGACCAAGTATTGAACTCAGCAGACCACATTAGTCGCCTCATACGACCTTGTAATGGTCACAGTACTCCACATTTGTCGCCTCATATGACCAAGAATTGGACTCAGCAGACCACATTTGTCGCCTCATTTGACCTTGTAATGGTCACAGAACTCCACATTTGTCGCCTCATATGACCAAGTATTGGACTCAGCAGACCACATTAGTCGCCTCATACGACCTTGTAATGGTCACAGTACTCCACATTTGTCGCCGCATAAGACCAAGTATTTGACTCAGCAGACCACATTAGTCGCCTCATACGACCTTGTAATGGTCAGAGTACTCCACATTTGTCGCCTCATATGACCAAGTATTGGACTCAGCAGACCACATTAGTCGCCTCAAACGACCTTGTAATGGCTACAGTACTCCACATTAGTCGCCTCATATGACCTTGTAATGGTCACAGTACTCCACATTTGTCGCCTCATATGACCAAGTATTGGACTCAGCAGACCACATTAGTCGCCTCATTCGACCATGTAATGGTCACAGTACTCCACATTTGTCGCCTCATAAGATCAAGTATTGGACTCAGCAGACCACATTAGTCGCCTCATGTTACCTTATAATGGTCACTGCAGATCACTTAAGTCGCCTAATACGACCATGTAATGGTCTCAGCAGACCACATTTGTCGCCTCATACGACCTTGTAATGGCTACAGTACTCCACATTTGTCGCCTCATATGACCAAGTATTGGACTCAGCAGACCACATTAGTCGACTCATATGACCATGTCATGGTCACTGCAGATCACATAAGTCGCCTCATACGGCCATGTAATGGTCTCATTAGACCACATTAGTCGCCTCATACGACCTTGTAATGGTCACAGTACTCCACATTTGTCGCCTAATACGACCATGTAATGGTCACAGTACTCCACATTTGTCGCCTAATACGACCATGTAATGGTCACAGTACTCCACATTTGTCGCCTCATACGACCATATAATGGTCTCAGCAGACCACATTAGTCGCCTCATTCGACCATGTAATGGTCACAGTGCTCCACATTTGTCGCCTCATAAGATAAAGTATTGGACTCAGCAGACCACATTAGTCGCCTCATTCGACCTTGTAATGGTCACTGCAGATCACATAAGTCGCCTAATACGACCATGTAATGGTCTCATTAGACCACATTAGTCGCCTCATACGACCTTGTAATGGTCACAGTACTCCACATTAGTCGCCTCATAAGACCAAGTATTTGACTCAGCAGACCACATTTGTCGCCTCATTTGACCTTGTAATGGTCACAGAACTCCACATTTGTCGCCTCATATGACCAAGTATTGGACTCAGCAGACCACATTAGTCGCCTCATACGACCTTGTAATGGTCACAGTACTCCATATTAGTCGCCTCATATGACCTTGTTATGGTCTCATTAGACCACATTAGTCGCCTCATACGACCTTGTAATGGCTACAGTACTTCACATTTGTCGCCTCATAAGATCAAGTATTGGACTCAGCAGACCACATTTGTCGCCTCATACGACCTTGTAATGGTCACAGTACTCCACATTTGTCGCCTCATAAGACCAAGTATTTGACTCAGCAGACCACATTAGTCGCCTCATACGACCTTGTAATGGTCACAGTACTCCACATTTGTCGCCTCATATGACATTGTAATGGTCTCAGCAGACCACATTAGTCGCCTCATACGACCTTGTAATGGTCACAGTACTCCACATTTGTCGCCTCATATGACCAAGTATTGGACTCAGCAGACCACATTAGTCGCCTCATACGACCTTGTAATGGTCACAGTACTCCACATTTGTCGCCTCATAAGATCAAGTATTGGACTCAGCAGACCACATAAGTCGCCTCATACGACCTTGTAATGGTCACAGTACTCCACATTAGTCGCCTCATAAGATCAAGTATTGGACTCAGCAGACCACATTAGTCGCCTCATACGACCTTGTAATGGTCACAGTACTCCACATTTGTCGCCTCATATGACCAAGAATTGGACTCAGCAGACCACATTAGTCGCCTCATACGACCTTGTAATGGTCACAGTACTCCACATTTGTCGCCTCATATGACCAAGAATTGGACTCAGCAGACCACATTAGTCGCCTCATACGACCTTGTAATGGTCACAGTACTCCACATTTGTCGCCGCATAAGACCAAGTATTTGACTCAGCAGACCACATTAGTCGCCTCATACGACCTTGTAATGGTCACAGTACTCCACATTTGTCGCCTCATATGACCAAGTATTGGACTCAGCAGACCACATTAGTCGCCTCAAACGACCTTGTAATGGCTACAGTACTCCACATTAGTCGCCTCATATGACCAAGTATTGAACTCAGCAGACCACATTGGTCCCCTCAAACGACCTTGTAATGGCTACAGTACTCCACATTAGTCGCCTCATACGACCTTGTAATGGTCACTGCAGATCACATAAGTCGCCTAATACGACCATGTAATGGTCTTAGCAGACCACATTAGTCGCCTCATACGACCAAGTTTTGGACTTAGCAGACCACATAAGTCGCCTCTTATGACCAATTATTGGACACGCATTAGTGGCCGAATTTGATCATGCCGGTAGAACACAGTAATTACCTTTCAGAATTAGCAAATTTTAGTACCCAGTGATTTAAGTTAATTCATGAACAGGTTTATCTTTATTTGCCTAGAAACATATAGTTTTAAAGAAATTTATTAAATAAATATAACTACAAAATAAATGAAAATATTAAAGCTTAATTGGGGGAATTGATAATAGCACACACTATTTCTAACAAGCTATTGATTTACATGTATATTTCAAAGAATTTCCTTTCCGCAAGGATATGTCATATGGATGTTACCAAGATGATCAAACTTGTCATTTCCTTTGAAATCAAATTTCAAGCTGTTTCAATATGAACATATCGAATGAATTACACAACCGAAATCCATGACAACGCAACGACGTGATTGCGACTGAAATGGACCACGATACCATGGCAACGGTATTCCCAGAAGGCGATGGTCTGAGTGCAGCCAGTTGGGTTTGTGTCCTGCAAAGACGTGTTTCTCACGTAACCCACAGGAGCTCTCACATCATGCAACATAATCATGATCCATTTATATTATCCTTATTTGACCATGGAAATCAATAAGAGCAGGCACGCTACCAAGAGAGCCTTCTCCACGCAACACACTTCATTTAGACAAAGACACATACAAGCTTACTTGTAAGATGTCAACATTTTAATGAGACTGTCCGTCATGGCGACCGAAAAAGGTCCGTCCATTTTCATAGTAAATGTACACCGTTGAATTGCCCCACATTACATATATATATTATTTTTGTGTTTTTCGTTCTATTTTCACTATCAGAGCGCTATGCGTGAGACATGGCTAGATTTATGGTTGTGTAAGATTATAAATGGTTGGAGTATTGTGTGAAGGACTCCATCAATGCTGCTGCCTGTCCCCTCCCCCGGGGGCCAGAAGAGTTACAACTGGCCATTGTCGAATGATAAGTGATATAAGATGAGAATGATAATACCAACATATTGAATTAGCCCCGGAAAATATATCCGAGGAATACATTCAGCTTGGTGGGGGTTTTAACACGGAAATCGGAGAAAGGATAATTATGTCTAAAATGTTCTAAATGTTTGATATAGATGCATAGGTTTGTTTATTTAATATACAATAGTATAATTGTTTTCCCGCAATTCGTGCCTGATGGTATCACTATGGTATCGCTATGGTCCGGCACGACGGGGCTTTCATTTCCAATACACAATCATGGTTTATGACAAGTTATTGAGAGATAATGTTATTTAATGTTGTACCATGGTGCCAAGGCATTCCTTCATTCTCACAGATAACTGTATATATGTTTCCCATTTTAGGGACACGAAAATAGACCTCTGACCTTAAAATAGCCATTCAATTTCATATACGGGGTCCTGTCATTGATCGTTAGTGAAACACACCTTCCCTAAGGGCAGATGGAAAATCTCCAATTGTTCAGCCAATTTTGCCCATTCGATGTGAAATAATTTTATCTCTTTTGTAAAATTGATTCGTATTTTTAAAGTAGGCCTTCAGATGGATTTTTGTATCCACCTGAAAAGAGCGAGGGATTTAACATAATAATAGGTACTATAAGATTTACTTAAGTAGAATGTATACCATGAAAAGCAATCATTTCGACCACGTTGTTTAGGTATAGTCCGAAAATGTCAATTCGTGAACAGTTATGTTTCATTAAGCTTATAACCTTTATACAAAAGGTATTTATCGAACACATTAACCGTTATCATATGAGAATATTTCATGCCAAGGGTGTAAGGTAAGGAAATTTCACCCGAGTTTTTTTGTTGTTGTTAAAACCCAAAGCTTTGCCGAAGATTTGCAAAAAAACAACTTCGAGGTTTGAATTTCCCTATCTTACATCTTTTACCATGAAAAAGTACATTTCTCTCAATTATTCACTATATCCGTTATATAAAGGTATAAGTTATAGTCAGTAACCGTTATATAAAGGTGTACGTTATAGTCAGTAACCGTTATATAAAGGTGTACGTTATAGTCAGTAACCGTTATATAAAGGTGTACGTTATAGTCAGTAACCGTTATATAAAGGTGTACGTTATAGTCAGTAACCGTTATATAAAGGTGTACGTTATAGTCAGTAACCGTTTTATAAAGGTGTACGTTATAGTCAGTAACCGTTATATAAAGGTATATGTTATTGTCAGTAACCGTTATATAAAGGTGTACGTTATAGTCAGTATCCGTTATATAAAGGTGTACGTTATAGTCAGTAACCGTTATATAAAGGTGTACGTTATACCAATAACCGTTATATAAAGGTGTACGTTATAGTCAGTAACCGTTATATAAAGGTGTACGTTATACCAATAACCGTTATATAAAGGTGTACGTTATAGTCAGTAACCGTTATATAAAGGTGTACGTTATAGTCAGTAACCGTTATATAAAGGTGTACGTTATAGCCAGTAACCGTTAAATAAAGGTGTACGTTATAGTCAGTAACCGTTATATAAAGGTGTACGTTATAGTCAGTAACCGTTATATAAAGGTATACGTTATAGTCAGTAACCGTTATATAAAGGTACACGTTATAGCCAGTAACTGTTATATAAAGGTATACGTTATAGTCAGTAACCGTTATATAAAGGTATACGTTATAGTCAGTAACCGTTATATAAAGGTACACGTTATAGCCAGTAACTGTTATATAAAGGTATACGTTATAGTCAGTAACCGTTATATAAAGGTATACGTTATAGTCAGTAACCGTTATATAAAGGTACACGTTATAGTCAGTAACCGTTATATAAACGTGTACGTTATAGTCAGTAACTGTTATATAAAGGTGTACGTTATAGTCAGTAACTGTTATATAAAGGTGTACGTTATAGTCAGTAACTGTTATATAAAGGTGTACGTTATAGTCAGTAACTGTTATATAAAGGTGTACGTTATAGTCAGTAACTGTTATATAAAGGTGTACGTTATAGTCAGTAACTGTTATATAAAGGTGTACGTTATAGTCAGTAACTGTTATATAAAGGTGTACGTTATAGTCAGTAACTGTTATATAAAGGTGTACGTTATAGTCAGTAACCGTTATATAAAGGTGTACGTTATAGTCAGTAACCGTTATATAAAGGTGTACGTTATAGTCAGTAACCGTTATATAAAGGTATACGTTATAGTCAGTAACCGTTATATAAAGGTTTACCTTATAGTCAGTAACCGTTATATAAAGGTGTACGTTATAGTCAGTAACCGTTATATAAAGGTTTACGTTATACCAGTAACCGTTATATAAAGGTATACGTTATAGCCAGTACCCGCTATATAAAGGTGTACGTTATGGTCAGTAACCGTTATATAAAGGTGTACGTTAAAGTCAGTAACTGTTATATAAAGGTGTACGTTATAGTCAGTAACCGTTATATAAAGGTATACGTTATAGTCAGTAACTGTTATATAAAGGTGTACGTTATAGTCAGTAACCGTTATATAAAGGTGTACGTTATAGTCAGTAACCGTTATATAAAGGTGTACGTTATAGTCAGTAACCGTTATATAAAGGTGTACGTTAAAGTCAGTAACTGTTATATAAAGGTGTACGTTATAGTCAGTAACCGTTATATAAAGGTATACCTTATAGTCAGTAACTGTTATATAAAGGTGTACGTTATAGTCAGTAACCGTTATATAAAGGTGTACGTTATAGTCAGTAACCGTTATATAAAGGTGTACGTTATAGTCAGTAACCGTTATATAAAGGTGAACGTTATAGTCAGTAACCGTTATATAAAGGTGTACGTTATAGTCAGTAACCGTTATATAAAGGTGTACGTTATAGTCAGTTACCGTTATATAAAGGTGCACGTTATACCAGTAACCGTTATATAAAGGTGTACGTTATAGTCAGTAACCGTTATATAAAGGTATACGTTATAGTCAGTAACCGTTATATAAAGGTGTACGTTATAGTCAGTAACCGTTATATAAAGGTATACGTTATAGTCAGTAACCGTTATATAAAGGTGTACGTTATAGTCAGTAACCGTTATATAAAGGTGTACGTTATAGTCAGTAACCGTTATATAAAGGTATACGTTATAGTCAGTAACCGTTATATAAAGGTGCACGTTATACCAGTAACCGTTATATAAAGGTATATGTTATAGCCAGTAACCGTTATATAAAGGTGTACGTTATAGTCAGTAACCATTATATAAAGGTGTACGTTATAGTCAGTAACTGTTATATAAAGGTGTACGTTATAGTCAGTAACCGTTATATAAAGATGTACGTTATAGTCAGTAACCGTTATATAAAGGTGTACGTTATACCAGTAACCGTTATATAAAGGTATACGTTATATAAAGGTGTACGTTATAGCCAGTAACCGTTATATAAAGGTGTACGTAATAGTCAGTAACCGTTTTATAAAGGTGTACGTTATAGTCAGTAACCACTATATAAAGGTGTACGTTATAGTCAGTAACCGTTATATAAAGGTGTACGTTATAGTCAGTAACCGTTATATAAAGGTATACGTTATAGTCAGTAACCGTTTTATAAAGGTGTACGTTATAGTCAGTAACCACTATATAAAGGTGTAAGTTATAGCCAGTAACCGTTATATAAAGGTGTACGTTATAGTCAGTAACCGTTATATAAAGGTGTACGTTATAGTCAGTAACTGTTATATAAAGGTGTACGTTATAGCCAGTAACTGTTATATAAAGGTTTACGTTATACCAGTAACCGTTATGTAAAGGTATACGTTATAGTCAGTAACCGTTATATAAAGGTATACGTTATAGTCAGTAACCGTTATATAAAGGTGTACGTTATAGTCGGTAACCGTTATAAAAAGGTGTACGTTATAGTCGGTAACCGTTATATAAAGGTGTACGTTATAGTCAGTAACCGTTATATAAAGGTGTACGTTATAGTCAGTAACCGTTATATAAAGGTATACGTTATAGTCAGTAACCGTTATATAAAGGTATACGTTATAGTCAGTAACCGTTATATAAAGGTATACCTTATAGTCAGTAACCGTTATATAAAGGTAAACGTTATAGTCAGTAACCGTTATATAAAGGTGTACGTTATAGTCAGTAACTGTTATATAAAGGTGTACGTTATAGTCAGTAACCGCTATATAAAGGTGTACGTTATAGTCAGTAACCGCTATATAAAGGTGTACGTTATAGTCAGTAACCATTATATAAAGGTGTACGTTATAGTCAGTAACCGTTATATAAAGGTTTACGTTATACCAGTAACCGTTATATAAAGGTATACGTTATAGCCAGTACCCGCTATATAAAGGTGTACGTTATAGTCAGTAACCGTTATATAAAGGTGTACGTTAAAGTCAGTAACTGTTATATAAAGGTGTACGTTATAGTTAGTAACCGTTATATAAAGGTATACGTTATAGTCAGTAACTGTTATATAAAGGTGTACGTTATAGTCAGTAACCGTTATATAAAGGTGTACGTTATAGTCAGTAACCGTTATATAAAGGTGTACGTTATAGTCAGTAACCGTTATATAAAGGTGTACGTTAAAGTCAGTAACTGTTATATAAAGGTGTACGTTATAGTCAGTAACCGTTATATAAAGGTATACCTTATAGTCAGTAACTGTTATATAAAGGTGTACGTTATAGTCAGTAACCGTTATATAAAGGTGTACGTTATAGTCAGTAACCGTTATATAAAGGTGTACGTTATAGTCAGTAACCGTTATATAAAGGTGTACGTTATAGTCAGTAACCGTTATATAAAGGTGTACGTTATAGTCAGTAACCGTTATATAAAGGTATACGTTATAGTCAGTAACCGTTATATAAAGGTGTACGTTATAGTCAGTAACCGTTATATAAAGGTGTACGTTATAGTCAGTAACCGTTATATAAAGGTATACGTTATAGTCAGTAACCGTTATATAAAGGTGCACGTTATACCAGTAACCGTTATATAAAGGTATATGTTATAGCCAGTAACCGTTATATAAAGGTGTACGTTATAGTCAGTAACCGTTATATAAAGGTGTACGTTATAGTCAGTAACTGTTATATAAAGGTGTACGTTATAGTCAGTAACCGTTATATAAAGATGTACGTTATAGTCAGTAACCGTTATATAAAGGTGTACGTTATACCAGTAACCGTTATATAAAGGTATACGTTATATAAAGGTGTACGTTATAGCCAGTAACCGTTATATAAAGGTGTACGTAATAGTCAGTAACCGTTTTATAAAGGTGTACGTTATAGTCAGAAACCACTATATAAAGGTGTAAGTTATTGTCAGTAACCACTATATAAAGCTGTACGTTATAGCCAGTAACCGTTATATAAAGGTGTACGTTATAGTCAGTAACCGTTATATAAAGGTGTACGTTATAGTCAGTAACCGTTATATAAAGGTATACGTTATAGTCAGTAACCGTTTTATAAAGGTGTACGTTATAGTCAGTAACCACTATATAAAGGTGTAAGTTATAGTCAGTAACCGTTATATAAAGGTGTACGTTATAGCCAGTAACCGTTATATAAAGGTGTACGTTATAGTCAGTAACCGTTATATAAAGGTATATGTTATATTCAGTAACCATTATATAAAGGTATACGTTATAGTCAGTAACCGTTAAATAAATGTGTACGTTATAGTCAGTAACCGTTATATAAAGGTGTACGTTATAGTCAGTAACCGTTATATAAAGGTGTACGTTATAGTCAGTAACCACTATATAAAGGTGTAAGTTATAGCCAGTAACCGTTATATAAAGGTGTACGTTATAGTCAGTAACCACTATATAAAGGTATACGTTATAGTCAGTAACCGTTATATAAAGGTATACGTTATAGTCAGTAACCGTTATATAAAGGTATATGTTATATTCAGTAACCATTATATAAAGGTATATGTTATATTCAGTAACCATTATATAAAGGTATACGTTATAGTCAGTAACCGTTAAATAAAGGTGTACGTTATAGTCAGTAACCACTATATAAAGGTTTACGTTATAGCCAGTAACCGTTATATAAAGGTGTACGTTATAGTCAGTAACCGTTATATAAAGGTATATGTTATATTCAGTAACCATTATATAAAGGTATACGTTATAGTCAGTAACCGTTAAATAAAGGTGTACGTTATAGTCAGTAACCGTTATATAAAGGTGTACGTTATAGTCAGTAACCGTTATATAAAGGTGTACGTTATAGTCAGTAACCGTTATATAAAGGTGTACGTTATAGTCAGTAACCGTTATATAAAGGTGTACGTTATAGTCAGTAACCGTTATATAAAGGTATACGTTATAGTCAGTAACCGTTATATAAAGATATACGTTATAGTCAGTAACTGTTATATAAAGTTGTACGTTATAGCCAGTAACCGTTATACAAAGGTGTACGTTATAGCCAGTAACCGTTATATAAAGGTGTACGTTATAGTCAGTAACTGTTATATAAAGTTGTACGTTATAGTCAGTAACCGTTATATAAAGGTGTATGTTATAGTCAGTAACCGTTATATAAAGGTGTACGTTATAGCCAGTAACCGTTATATAAAGGTATACGTTATAGTCAGTAACCGTTATATAAAGGTGTATGTTATAGTCAGTAACCGTTATATAAAGGTGTACGTTATAGTCAGTATCCGTTATATAAAGGTGTACGTTATAGTCAGTAACCGTTATATAAAGGTATACATTATAATCAGTAACATTTTTATTTTCACAATATCGTTAAGAAACAAATTAATAATAATTTTGATTTATCCAAACAAGCTCTTTCTGAAATTCTTTTATTAATTAATTCAATTAGAAAATCTGCGATCACGCACACCAGCTTATCTCATTGTCTTTTCTCAGTGACACCTAAACGCCTCCGCTACTCTGAGTTGAACCTTGCATTGAGATTCGCTAAGTAAAAGCGCATTACTGACGAGGAAATCCTTTAAAACAACAATACAGATGATCTCTCTGCTTCTGACCCCGTCATTAAATAAACCAGCATTCACCTACCTCACGTGTAATTAAAACGAAAGCTCGGCAGTTAATACCGGGGCCATTTGGTATGATGTCACAAATTTAAACATCCTACAGTGTACGACCGTTTTCCTCATTTTCGTAGATCGTGTTAATTCTCAAAAGTGCAATTAGGAAACATTTGTAGGACGACTCTGATTGGAACTTTAAAATCTGAGTTTTGTTACACTTTGAAAAAGTTGAGCGTACTCTTGAATCTGCAACCTACTGACTGTAATTACGAATCTTTCGGCAAGGCCGGAGCGCGTGCAATTAAATCAAATCACCTAACACACAGTGTAGAGTACACCTACGACCGCGAACCCAGTGCAATTTCCTTATATTCAATATTCTTTTTCTTAAGCTTTAACAAAAAATGTGAAGAAATAAACATAAATTTTTAAATGGGTTTAAAAGTAAGAGATTTGCTCGTAAGGAAAGCTTTATTGAAACGATACATAGATGTACTTTAAAGCAGCATCTCGGCGCTCCTTGAAAATCAGGCTCTGGAATCGTAAGGTATCACGCTTGTAAATCATTATTGCTTTGGGTCTAGCTTTAAAGTCACTTGATGATAACACTTATTTTTATAAAAAGCAGATTTCAATTTCAAATCGCCATTTGAAATGAATGTTGTTGAAATAAGAAAACTTTGGAAGTGCGACTTGAATCACATAAAGATGTACCAATGTACCACACAACAAAGCCAAATTGTAGCAATAAAAGTCCGCATTTAGCCAAGTTGTTGTGACAAGTGTCCTAATTCAGCCAAACTGTAGTGACCAGTGTCTGCATTTAGCCAAACTGTAGTAATGTGTGTCCGAATTGTTCACAGACCTTGACAGTTTTGCTGAAATCGGACACCGGTCACTACAGTTTTGCTGAATTCGGACACTGGTCACTACAGTTTGGCTGAACTCGGACACTGATGACTACAGTCTGTTAACATCACGTCTAAGACTGCCATGGTCTGTGAACATCACGACTTAGACTGTCATGGTCTGTGACCATCACGACTTAGACTGTCATGGTCTGTGTTCATCACGACTTAGAATGTCATGGTCTGTAAACATCACGACTTAGACTGTAATGGTCTGTGAACATCACGACTTAGGCTGTCATGGTCTGTGTTCATCACGACTTAGAATGTCATGGTCTGTAAACATCACGACTTAGACTGTAATGGTCTGTGAACATCACGACTTAGACTGTAATGGTCTGTGAACATCACGACTTAGACTGTAATGGTATGTGAACATCACGACTTAGGCTGTCATGGTCTGTGAACATCACGACTTAGACTGTCATGGTCTGTGAACATCACGACTTAAACTGGCATGGTCTGTGAACATCACGACTTAGACTGTCATGGTCTGTGAACATCACGACTTAAACTGTCATGGTCTGTGAACATCACGTATTAGACTGTGATGGTCTTTGAACATCCCGTTTTAGACTGTGATGGTCTGTGAACATCACGACTTAGACTGCCATGGTCTGTGAACATCACGACTTAGACTGCCATGGTCTGTGAACATCACGCCTTAGACTGTCATGGTCTGTGAACATCACGTTTTAGACTGTCAAGGTCTGTGAACGTCACAACTTAGACTGCCGTGGTCTGTGACAATCACGACTTAGACTGTCATGGTTTGTGAACATCACGACTTAGACTGTCATAGTCTGTGAACATCACCACTTAGACTGTCATGGTCTGTGAACATCACCACTTAGACTGTCATGGTCTGTGAACATCACCACTTAGACTGTCATGGTCTGTGAACATCACGACTTAGACTGTCATGGTCTGTGAACATCACGACTTAGACTGTCATGGTCTGTGAACATCACGACTTATACTGTCATAGTCTGTGAACATAACGTCTTATACTGTCATGGTCTGTGAACACCACGTATTCGACTGTCTTGGTCTGTGAACTGACGACTGCCATGTTTAGGTTGGTTGAGGTTTTATGTAGCAAATAAGCTAGCATTTTGCACAGAGATTAAAAGGCAAAAAATAAGTTGAACCAAAGTAAACAATGATTATCATGTTTGATTAGCGTATTACTATAGAGAAAGAAAACGCCATCTTGTTTTGTTTTTAAGCGAAACTTTGCTTTTCGACATCCCATTTTTCATTTTCATCGTTAGATTTACAAGTATGTACATTATTACATGTATATGTGTAGCTGGAAAATAAGTGAGAATAATGTATTTCTCATTTATTGCTTTTGTTTTTGTTTTATTAATTTAGTGTATTGTTGTCATTGTGTTGTTGTAATATTATACATGTTGTTTACAGAGTATTTGCTGTTGTCCTACATGTATACCCGATTTTCTCTCCTGTCCGTCGTTAATTATTGATGATATTGTGCAAGGGGCGGGGGTGGCGGGGTTGAGGGGGCTCTGTTTATTTAGTGTTGCTTACTTTTGTGTTTGATTTAATACAAACTGTTTCTTCTTTTTTGACCTTGATACGTCTGAATTAGTCATCAACACCAGCTAGCGGTCAATAATATCTGACCTTAACCCCGGAGACCAGGAAGTTGATGAGAATAAACTGGCCTCCAATGACTCCGAGTCTCCCTAATTAACTTACAAACAACACTCGTTACACAACCTCAACCTCAGCTGGGCGGCCATTAGTTGGCTTGTTTTAGAATATCACGTGATTACGTTCTTCGATTTGATTGGATTACTTATTTTTTCAATAGTACATCTTCCTCAAGGCATGGCAGTTTTTAGCGCTAAAACTACGAGTAGTTTTTGCGTCTATTGCTGCCACTATTCTGTGACCTTTGACCCATGTCATTTTTTCCCCTCCCGCTCCGGAAAAGCTTGAATTGCTACCAATCTCATGATATCTGAACAATTTGAAAGCCTAAACCTAACAGGAAATGATGTTCCCATGGTATTGTTAATAATTATGATGACTTTAATAATCTATATGCGGTTTGTAACAAAGAAATCAGTTTTTCACTCCCACGGCTCATTTAAATATTACGTCTCTGTTGGTGGCTGACCTCTCGTGTATACACATACATCCATGCTATATATATATACTCGAGCTCTCTGTGCTTGACACTGGTATACGGCTCGCGGAATTCCTGGCATGGTGTACTTTGCTGTTAAACTTTGATTATATAATCGCGCATAGCCAAATACACTGATTTTGATTTCAATGTTATATTACCTTATACATGTGCGTAAACCGAAATACTCGACCAATTCGTCGGTCGGAAGTATTAATTCGTAATTACAGTGAAAATCCGCCCCCTGGATATGATAATGTTATTTACGAGTTACTTCCCCTGATTGTCACTAACGTTGTGATATATACATACTGAATGCACACACTTGATCGATTTTCTTACTTAATATTGTACTGAGTATACAATTTTTAATGAGACATTATCAGAACCTGAATAATGAACATATTAATTGGCAAAACACTTGATTTATTAAAAAATAACACTTATACTTTTCTAAGGCGAGCAAAAGTTCGTGGTTTTATAATTACGTTCGTTGTGCTTCACATATCAATATACACTGTAGCAGGGACATATACGTTCCTGACTGTAGGTTCACATTCTTGTTTTAACGAAACTTTACCATAACCTGTATAGTGTACATAGCAATTGACACAATATAAGTTATTTAGTAGAAATAACACTTATATTTTTTCTATGGTGTGCAAAAACCTTTATGGTGTACATTCCCGTAATTATGTGTGGCCCTTTATACATAGGCAACAGCCAAAATACATGTAATTTTCCCTGCTTTGTAAATGAACTTGATAATTGATAAATAGGCCTAGAGATGTAAGTGAATATGACATATTTGCATACCAATATTTTGCTCCACCTTGGCAAAGATATCGTAATAGGCCGTCGTTCTTTTGGAACAACAATTTGACTGTTTATTGTGACATTTTATGACAAATTAGATACATTTTGTAGTTCGAACTATCGTTTGTAACGAGAGATATGTTTGCGAATCCTTTTATTTTTTATCTAATATCCATTGTGCTAACTACCAGCAGCGTATATTTCAATGATTCATTCACCTTCCTCCGAACGATAATGTTAACATGAAAAGTTTTGTTTTATTGTGTTAAAAACTTTTTCAGTCAGTTTTTCACATTGCATATTTAGGTTTCACATTGTGTTTTGTTATGCCCGTTTGATTTCATACTGATGAGTAAAAACCGAATGGCGGAAAGGCGGCCATCTTTGATTTGGGCATTGAAAGATTGTTAACTTATTGACAACTACTGGAGGGATCTTTCTCATATTTCATATGTAGGTTCCTTGGTCCCTACTGTCGTGCCCTTTTGATTTTGTAACTGATCAGAAAAACAAAATGGCTGAAAAACAGCCATTTAGGACTTTGACATAGAAAGATTGAAATCAGTATAGAATGAAATGAAACGAAAAGTTTAAATTGCTACATCACATCCGTTTTCATTTGTAACAGGAAAGAAAATAGTGTACTTCCACCGGGAATCGAACCCTCGATCTTCAAGTTTCTAGTCGGACGCTCTACCACACAGCTACAGGGAAATTCCCTTTAGTTCGAAGCTAGAAAGCGACCTAAATCATATGTACAATTAAAATCTTCCACACTACTCCTCCTCCCTTTTTAAATGTATTCACCCCCGAACACCACACCACAGATTCTACAACAAAAACACTTAAATAGCTGTCGAAATATATATACTATTGTTTGAAGTTTTAGCGTTTCAGTACTTTCAGTACTTTGATTATCAATGACAACTAACAGTGTTACGGTCATGATGCGCGAGTTGATTTGGAAATCACAGTTGACAGAGTAAAGGCAGGACCGGAATTACTTTCCGAATCTGTAAAATGAGCTTATGCTGGATCGAAGGCAACGAACACTGCAAATATACCAAAGTACACATGGTATTATACAAAGGGCAGGCGAAAGCAGGGAGATGGCACATGAAATAATTATCTCTGTTAAAAATTAGTTCTATTTCCTCTGGTAATACAGAATCGTACGCTTGGTCTACTAGTAACCGTACGTAAATACATAGCTAATAACAATTGTTGGACAAATCAATTCGAGGGCACTTTCAAGTTTTAATCTTATTTCTTCAGTTTGTTATTTTGAAGTGCTGTAAGCTAGTTTATAAAAAAATACTTTCTGTTTTAGCAGTTTATAAGCATGTTCATGAAATGTACCTCTTGTTTAAGCAGTTTATTAGCAAGTTCATGAAATCTACCCCTTGTTTTGGCGGTTTATTCGCAAGTTCATGAAATCTACCTCTTGTTTTGGCGGTTTATTAGCAAGTTCATGAAATTTACCTCTTGTTTTGGCGGTTTATCAGCAAGTTTAGAAATCTACCTCTTGTTTTGGCGGTTTATTAGCAAGTTCAAGAAATCTACCTCTTGTTTTGGCGGTTTATTAGCAAGTTTAGAAATCTACCTCTTGTTTTGGCGGTTTATCAGCAAGTTTAGAAATCTACCTCTTGTTTTGGCGGTTTATTAGCAAGTTCAAGAAATCTACCTCTTGTTTTGGCGGTTTATAAGCAAGTTTAGAAATCTACCTCTTGTTTTGGCGGTTTATAAGCAAGTTTAGAAATCTACCTCTTGTTTTGGCGGTTTATTAGCAAGTTCAAGAAATCTATCTCTTGTTTTGGCGGTTTATTAGCAAGTTCAAGAAATCTACCTCTTGTTTTGGCGGTTTATTATCAAGTTTAGAAATCTACCTCTTGTTTTGGCGGTTTATTAGGAAGTTCAAGAAATCTACCTCTTGTTTTGGCGGTTTATCAGCAAGTTTAGAAATCTACCTCTTGTTTTGGCGGTTTATTAGCAAGTTCAAGAAATCTATCTCTTGTTTTGGCGGTTTATTAGCAAGTTCAAGAAATCTACCTCTTGTTTTGGCGGTTTATTAGCAAGTTTAGAAATCTACCTCTTGTTTTGGCGGTTTATCAGCAAGTTTAGAAATCTACCTCTTGTTTTGGCGGTTTATAAGCAAGTTTAGAAATCTATCTCTTGTTTTGGCGGTTTATCAGCAAGTTTAGAAATCTACCTCTTGTTTTGGCGGTTTATTAGCAAGTTCATGAAATCTACCTCTTGTTTTGGCGGTTTATAAGCAAGTTCAAGAAATCTACCTCTTGTTTTGGCGGTTTATTAGCAAGTTCATGAAATCTACCTCTTGTTTTGGCGGTTTATTAGCAAGTTCAAGAAATCTACCTCTTGTTTTGGCGGTTTATCAGCAAGTTTAGAAATCTACCTCTTGTTTTGGCGGTTTATTAGCAAGTTCATGAAATCTACCTCTTGTTTTGGCGGTTTATTAGCAAGTTCATGAAATCTACCTCTTGTTTTGGCGGTTTATTAGCAAGATCAAGAAATCTACCTCTTGTTTTGGCGGTTTATTAGCAAGTTCAAGAAATCTACCTCTTGTTTTGGTGGTTTATTAGCAAGTTTAGAAATCTACCTCTTGTTTTAGCAGTTTATTAGCAAGTTCATGAAATCTACCTCTTGTTTTGGTGGTTTATTAGCAAGTTCATGAAATCTACCTCTTGTTTTGGCGGTTTATCAGCAAGTTTAGAAATCTACCTCTTGTTTTGGCGGTTTATTAGCAAGTTCATGAAATCTACCTCTTGTTTTGGCGGTTTATTAGCAAGTTCAAGAAATCTACCTCTTGTTTTGGCGGTTTATTAGCAAGTTCATGAAATCTACCTCTTGTTTTGGCAGTTTATTAGCAAGTTCAAGAAATCTACCTCTTGTTTTGGCGGTTTATTAGCAAGTTCATGAAATCTACCTCTTGTTTTGGCGGTTTATTAGCAAGTTCAAGAAATCTACCTCTTGTTTTGGCGGTTTATTAGCAAGTTCATGAAATCTACCTCTTGTTTTGGCGGTTTATTAGCAAGTTCAAGAAATCTACCTCTTGTTTTGGCGGTTTATTAGCAAGTTCATGAAATCTACCTCTTGTTTTGGCGGTTTATTAGCAAGTTCAAGAAATCTACCTCTTGTTTTGGTGGTTTATTAGCAAGTTCATGAAATCTACCTCTTGTTTTGGCGGTTTATTAGCAAGTTCATGAAATCTACCTCTTGTTTTGGTGGTTTATTAGCAAGTTCATGAAATCTACCTCTTGTTTTGGTGGTTTATCAGCAAGTTCATGAAATCTACCTCTTGTTTTGGCGGTTTATTAGCAAGTTCAAACTGCCGATTTGTGCGCGCGCACGTGTGTGCTCACTTGAGTTGGATGCCTACATACCTGCACCGTTACATTTTAATATCCGTTTGACTAGATTTTTATATTCCATTTCCCAGCAGGAGTTGAACTCCCGGCAATTTCCTCGGAATGATTACGAAATAAACAGAAGGTTACAGCAGTTGGGACTATAAATCACACACCAGTCTGACCCGTTTATATCTCAATTAAAAATCCTGTTTCAGACATACATGGTGATGACCTAGATGTACTAACAACTTATCTCTCCCGAGTGACCACGTCCTGGTGCATGAAGGGGGGGGGGGGGGGGGGGGGGGGGTACATGTACCTATTTTCTCTTATTTCTCCTCTTATTATATATTCAAGGATATATGCTTTAACGTAATGAGTCTAACTTCCAGCTTATCGTCATTAAATACGTAGATATGTATATAACTATTAGGGTGTATAACCCCTTAAGCCTGTAAGCGTCTCTATCTGACGTAGAACATTCATTAAAACATACATATCAAAGTGTCTACATGTAATGGTTATGACATAAACAGCACATCAAACAAAATATTCTTCATGGCAAAGAAGATAGACTGAATTGAACAATAATATGTTTTTATTGATTTATTTTTAACACAGTTTTATTTTACCGAGTTGACCGAAGACTAGCCGTCAGAAAGCAATTTAACTTCGGTGTGCAATAAATATTACTTTAAAGGGATTTTGCACGCTACCCCTTCCCCTCACCCCCTACCCCCAACCCCAACCCCCACCCACACCCTCCTTCCCGTAAAGAAACCCCATCTATTACATTTTTCATAGATTGAGTCTATACTGCTTTGAAAATAAAATTGCTTGGTCAATTGACTTATTTTTAAGGAATCAGGTCAATTGTACAATTTTAAATATATTTCCATAATTGTCATGTTGCACAAAATGAAATATTCCCCGACATCAATTTCGTTGATTTCAGCAATGTAAGTTGTCTAAAGTTCATTTTAAACAATAAAAAAATATGTTTACTACACGTGAGGCTATAATGATGACGAAATATTGATTTTTGTGTTCAATTTCATTCTTACTGGTTTTCAGAAGATTTCATTAAACTTTCTAAATTGAAAACCGTAATCAAAATCTATGTGTTTAAATACGCCATAGAAATGACCATGCTGGATATTAGCGATACTCTACTGACAATGGCACTGCCTAAAACCACAATTCTAAGTTACACAGTCTTCCGTTTAATTCTTATTAGATATGTTATAATTAAGCTACATTCGCATGCATTCCTTTCCTCATTTCTCGGTCTCTAATTCCCTGAATGGGAAGTACGATAGCAATTTATTGTCGACTTCAAAACTGTTACACATCTCTTAAGGGTTCTAGCATTGAGGGTGCTTCTCTCTGCCTACAACATATCGTGTCGTTAGCGATGAAATTTGACAAGTTGTTATGTAATGTAGGCAGTTTCCAAGGGTAATTAGCGACCAGGAGAAAACCTCGTAAGCCAGGAGTGGCCCCACGCCTCGGTTAGCATAGTAACAGCGGAGTCGCCAATGGGTACAATTAGAACGAGGCTTAACAACGCATGGCGGTGACAATGCAGAGATGCAGGCTGGCTAGCGCATCCGTACCAACGGGCAGAAAACTGCTCACAAAAGAGGCCAATTTTCTCCAAGATAGTGTTGATTTAAAAAAAAAAGAAGTTCGGGAATAAAGGGAATAAGGAAAACAACTATCTCATTTTGTATAGCAGACCAAGTCATTTGTGAACCTGCTTTAATGACAGGGATAGAGAGGGTTCGACATATCTGGCTTCGGTGTTCAATGGAGACATGATTAGAAATGTGAACTTTTACATACCCACCGCACATGCACTACTAGGGCTTAGCTGGTTGTGTAATAACGAATTTTTCGACCAAATTGATTATGTATAGGACTATACTTGATAATTAATGGCGCCTCGCATTAATTCAGAGGTGCTTGAGGCCGAATTCGATTTCCTTCACGCTCCAAGCCTGGTCTAGTTGACAAGGTAATTATGTACACCTTTTTACATCCATGCTTAAGTCGCTGGCAGACACCAGGGCGGTACCGCTGCTCCTTGTAATGCATCTTAAGACCGTAAACCCGACTGGTGGGTTCATTTCGATTTGTACACATCATAATGTTAAATTGAACACCAGAGGATTCGGAGATCTGAAAATCGTCAAACCCTTTTATACTTTCCCCCTTAAACATTGGTAGTTACATTTCACTTGGTACGGTATCTGTATAATATGTACTTTGCTTTTTGTTTGACAAATTCCTCAGACCATTTTGCTGCAGGAGAAGCTGCCAATGAGAACGAAAACGTCACAATGGCGCGAAATAGTGCAAGCTCTGGTCTTCATCGATCTTCATTGGATGGGCAGACTAGATGAGTTATCGCCATGATGTGCATTCCTCTGGCAGAGGAACGAAGGGTACTATATTGTGATGGATCTTCTTCCGGTCAGGGGAGATAATTCATCACGACAAAGCCATATTTACAGGATCTAAAATATGTGTATCTTTGCTAGAGGGAATTGAACGTTATACAATATTTTGAAACGGAAATAAAAATGTCTCACAAGAAATATGTTATGTCTTTTTTATTCTCAAAATTTGTCTTTAAATATCTGTGGTATAACCACACAGCGATGCTGTCCCTGGTTAGGGCTCTACTAGCTACGACGGTGATCGTAAGTGATTGGGTTTAAGATGATGGAGAGCATAAGCATTCGAGGCAATAGGAGGCTTGTCTAGGATTAAATATATCCGAAACCGTGTATGACTGTCAACTCTAAATACTAGCACAAGGGAACCAGATATTGGCGAGAGAGATTGGAGTTTAGCCCGGAGAAAACAACTGAAGGAATAACATATTTGAAAACAAATTGCATACTATTTTCTATTAGATCTGAATAACTTGTCCATCCTCAGATCGAAACTAATTCAAACAAAAACGAGGTCTAATGACCACGCTAATGTCGCAAAAATATGTCTCTACTATTTCAACCCGACATTTAGGGACATAGGGGTCCTTAACCCTATCTAAACTCAGATTTGTCAGCTTCAGATGTGAATCAGTGCTCCTAAAATACTTGTTATCGGAGAGAAATCTTCTACATACACATTGTGAAGGTAGTACGTGTCACACTGACATTGTGAAGGTAGTACGTGTCACACTGACACTGTTTAGGTAGTACGTGTCACACTGACATTGTGTAGGTGGTACGTGTCACACTGACATTGTGTAGGTAGTACGTGTCACACTGACATTGTGTAGGTAGTACGTGTCACATTGTTTAGGTAGTACGTGTCACACTGACATTGTGTAGGTGGTACGTGTCACACTGACATTGTGTAGGTAGTACGTGTCACACTAACATTGTGTAGGTAGTACGTGGCACACTGACATTGTGTAGGTACTACGTGTCACACTGACATTGTGTAGGTAGTACGTGTCACATTGTGTAGGCGGTACGTGTCATACTGACATAATGTAGGTAGTACGTGTCACACTGACATTGTGTAGGTAGTACGTGTCACATTGTGTAGGTAGTACGTGTCACACTGACATTGTGTAGGTAGTACGTGTCACACTGACATTGTGTAGGTAGTACGTGTCACATTGTGTAGGTAGTACGTGTCACACTGACATTGTGTAGGTAGTACGTGTCACACTGACATTGTGTAGGTAGTACGTGTCACATTGTGTAGGTAGTACTTGTCACACTGACATTATGTAGGTAGTACGTGTCACATTGTGTAGGTAGTACGTGTCACACTGACATTGTGTAGGTAGTACGTGTCACACTGACATTGTGTAGGTAGTACGTGTCACACTGACATTGTGTAGGTAGTACGTGTCACACTGACATTGTGTAGGTAGTACGTGTCACATTGTGTAGGTAGTACGTGTCACACTGACATTGTGTATGTAGTACGTGTCACACTGACATTGTGTAGGTAGTACGTGTCACACTGACATTGTGTAGGTAGTACGTGTCACATTGTGTATGTAGTACGTGTCACACTGACATTGTGTAGGTAGTACTTGTCACACTGACATTGTGTAGGTAGTACGTGTCACACTGACATTGTGTAGGTAGTACTTGTCACACTGACATTGTGTAGGTAGTACGTGTCACACTGACATTGTGTAGGTAGTACGTGTCACACTGACATTGTGTAGGTAGTACGTGTCACACTGACATTGTGTAGGTAGTACTTGTCACACTGACATTGTGTAGGTAGTACGTGTCACACTGACATTGTGTAGGTAGTACGTGTCACATTGTGTAGGTAGTACGTGTCAGAATGAGATCGAGGTCGCTTGCGTGGTTAATAAACTTTAAGATACATGGAAAATTACAGAGGGCTATGGCAATTATGTCCATCTGACATTTTGGTATAATTTCGACTAAAGAAGGAACTTTTGTTTCTCGAGCTTGTGATTGTGAGAATTGTTTGTGCACGTTTCTTGATTCTTGTTTTTTTTTAAATATAAATTTTGTCACTAAATTTTGAAATGCAGTTCTTCAAACTGTGTTACATGTCTAACTACAGTGCATTAACTCTGATGATCAGTGTTGGTATGTTCCATAAAAAAAAAGTTGAAACCGAAAAAAATATCGGCTTGGGTTTAAACGAACTGTGCTTCCTTTAGCGTGCCCAGTAATTTGACCTTGCACTGTAATTTAGCCCAGTGTCACGGCGGTGCTGCGGCGCAGAGATTTAAAATGATGTGTGCAGAATTTTGTACCGACCGTTCCCTCGATATACAGGCCTCCTGATTCCAATCTGACCTGTTTTCTCCACGTTAAGTAGTAATTGGACGCTCGCACCACCTTTACCGCAATCCTTTATCGATTGCCGGGAGAAAACTGGATTCCTTTCAAACCTAATAAGGTTGGCTGTTTGATTTCGATTTTTTTTTCTAATTCGACTTCCGGTCTTGCCAATCTACTTCCTGTCTTGCAACCCAACCGACTTCATCAAATTGGAAATATCGTAGTTTCTTGTAAACACGATTTTTCATCTTTTCTGTACTGGAGCCTAATGAGATATAGTATGGACGTATAAAAGTTGAATTGAAGCTTGTTTTTTTTTCAGTTGGACACACAGAAGATAGAAATGTGATTAATGAGGAGAACGATTGCCGACCTTGGTACTAAGTACGTTATGTTTGGTTTTTAAACTAGAATTGACTTGAGGATAGCGGATAAAATATATGTGTTCACATGTATAGCGGATCAGAATCGGTGTATTTTAAGTACTGGTCGATTTGAGTGACTACCTCAGCAGCCATTGTAATACGACTAGTAATAATCATCTTTTACATTTAATATGTAGAGTTGGTCCAGAGTAAGGATCATATACCATAATTATGACAATTTTCTATGAATATGGTTTCAAATTTTTATTCAGTTTTTGTTTAATTTTAAGTTAATAGGTTTAACTAATACAAAAATGCAAAATTGCAAAAAAAAAAAAAACAAAAAAAAAAAACAAAAACAAAAAATTAGAAAAATACCGAGGCGTAAACAAAATCATAATAGGAACTCAAAATCGATTTCACAAGGGCCAATATATGACCAAAGGAAAGATTAACATGGAGATCCTTGTAAAAGAACAAGAGAATAAGAGCAGGTGTTCCGGAAGTGTAAGCGTCTTCTGCTGCATCGACGACACCCGCCATGTAGATCTTGGTCACATCCAAGTAAACATCAAGTTCTAAAAATGAGAACCGGGTCATTGTCAATCACAACGAGTAAGCATGCTAATGAACAAACTCAAAAAACGTCCATCTTCATATCACACACACACAAAGATATACACAAAAATATCCTTATTTCAAACACAATAATCTTCTGTCCTAGTACAGATTGTGTAAATGGTTTTGTACTGTGCTGCTGACATACAGTTTCACCACAATAAACAAAATCAACGTTTAAATATTGAAATAAAAATACACTGTCTTTACTGCAAAAACCTGACAGTGTACGGACATCATAACCAGGAAATAATAAATGGATGGCGTCGAAATGGGATCTATATAATTAACCGAAAGAAGAACTGATAAACTAAGAGAGTTGTGATTTAGTTCGTGACCAGGACGCTTTTTCGAAATAACAATCATTTTTTTAGTGACACCCGTGTATTGAGTCTCATTTTTTGGTATGAAGGATTTTCGGTGAACACTGTGTGGAACCGTGTACTGTACTTGAAGTATTGAAAAAAAACCCCACTGATTTAATGTTGTTGTCAGAGTCAATAAGCGTTACGTAATATCTGCTTACTGAAGGCGGAGATCAGCGAGATTTGAAAACCTTAGAATGCTAATTAACAGATTTTCATTGGCCTTTGTAAATGCCAATCGACCTAGTTACAATGTCATTTTAAAATACAAGACTAGTTATTTAATACCACTCGCTCCACACATAAGCACTGTCCATGTCCTTGCTCGGCGTTAATTACAAAACATGTACAGCCAGTATCGCCAGCATCTCCCATAGGCCCGCCATATTGCTGATGACGAGTTATAATGTGGAGCTCTTTGATCAAAGAGTCGCAATTTCCGAGGTCAATTTCCCCAGGCCATACTTTCAACCCTGGAGAAATATGACATACGCTACTACCAGGTATAAATTTCCTAGTTTTATTACAGTACTCAAATGACAGAATTTTATATTTTTAAATGTGCCAGCTCAATCCCGCATTATATTACGTATGTCGTCTGTTCAGGATCCGCCAGTTCGCGATTGTCGCGTGACTTGCCAACTATTTTGCGTCGGCGTTGCGTTATGAAGGTGGCACGGTCATTCAAAGAGCTAATATCAATTAGGCTGATTGATTGACCACGCATCAAAGACATGTTGTCCTTTAGGATAAAATGCGCTGTTATCGTTTCCCGCCATTCTATCTGGGCTAAGCAGACGACACAGCCATTATGTAATGACATAGTCGTGTGTTTGCGGGGTGGTTTTTTTTTCATTTACTCTAAAATGACATAAATACCTCCTTAATGTGTATAGCTGGTTTTAATTACGATCGGCTGATAGCTCTCCAAGTTGTTCTTATTTTCAAACCATTGGCAATAAAAAGGTTAAGCAGAAATACACTCGTCCACAATACGGCAGAGCAATTGCCTTAGAGTTTCATGGGTTCCGGCTTATGAAAATATTTAAACAGTAAATTTGATGTTTTAAACAAACATTCTTGTGAATAAATAAATCTTCATGATGTTTGAACGAACCCTATTGACTACTTAGAACCTTGTTTATATGTCAGGCAGAATCAATGGCGATTATTATATTTTATCGTTCGAAACATCAGGACATTATAATGCTGGTGTTTTTTATCGTAATTTCAAATTGCTTCTATGTCAATAACGCCAATACATTAGGTCGAGATTTATTATGGCTGAAGATTCATTCTCCAGAAAACTACACAACACTCTTTGGCACTAAAACGACAATTTCTTGATACTGTCCCCCCCGCTTTCTATTTCAGATGCCCAGCTTCTTTGTCCGTACGTAAATAGTGGTGATATTGTTTTAGTACTGTAGGATTTCACTATCTCAGTTGTCTGTATATTGTTTCCTACTGCATATATTGTTGTTTGAAATATTCACCAATAGGCGTATCTTTTGAAATCTGAAAATGCTTAAATGACTTGCTTCACAGTTGGTTTCAAATTGACGTCATCGCTATTCTCGTTGTTACGTTCTCCATACTTCTCCAAACATCACTTGCACAGCGTATGCCAAGAAAAGGTGGACTTGTGAGCTATCTGGATCATATTTGGGGGGAAAACACAACAAACAAAAGTTAAGATGGCATAAACTGAGGAAGATATAGTACAAATGATTGAATTCCTGGTGTTGAGTTTGGAGGAATGCTTCGCCATCAGATTGTTAGCATTCATATGCGAACAACTGTGCCCCACTCTTAGCTGACTTCTTTTTTTCGTTTTCATACGATGCTTATTTTTTCACAAAGCTTATCAGGCCAGGTGACCAATCAGTTCGATCTATTTTCCCTACTGAACTTGGAAGCAAGGACACAGCAGACTCTTCTACATCAACTTTACGATTTCGACTTTCCGATCGTGAACTTTTCCTTTCTTGATAGTAACATCCATGCTTCTCCAACCTATGGTGTTTACGTGTGGCAGTTATATCGAGATGTTCGTGATAGATATCGGCAGCTGACAAACAAACTTACTTCACAGGAATTCGATATTGAGGTAGACTAGGAGCAAGATTTATGGTCGCCATTTTGGTCTCATTGAGATATATTTGTATCCCTGTATGACACGGAGGTAGGTGTTTTTTAATATGCCCATTAGTGTGATTGAGAATGATGACTCAGTTCTCACTTTGAGGACGTGACATTACTTAGATGTGACCTTCATGTACATGGCGGGTGTCGTCGATGAAGTAGAAGACGCTTACTTTTCCGGAACACCTGGTCTTATTATCTTGTACTTTTTCAAAGATCTCCGTGGAAATCTTTCCTTTATTCATTTTTTGCCCCTAGTTTTATCAATTTTGAGTTCAGATTATGATTTTGTTAACGCTCCAGAATATTCTCTGATTTATTTCTTATTAACACGAGATGACTATTTATAGAAATCTAAGGATTATATTGGTGCAAGTGACATGCGGTCTTTGCCTTAAAGGCGGAGTGATTTACGAATGTAAAGTAAACCATCATTCTATATATATGTTGAACATTTCTATCACGCCTTTGTAATATTGCTTATTTTATATTAATGCTTGTATACATTTTTTAATGTCCTTCAAGTTTTTTCTCTTTGAATTGCATTAAACCAGGACTCGGTTAGTGTGTGATACCGACCCGTTTTTTTGACACATTTTGCACCCACACATATTAAGATTTCATTGATCCACGGTGTTTCAGCCTCGTAGATAATAACATCGAACTTGTGAGTCATGACGACGGTTGACAGAGAAAGTGTAAATAAGAAGGGAGATGCCCATTGTTTTGATGGCTATTGCGTATATTGAGTATTATGAAGGCATGAAACAAGGTTAAAACCAGATTATAGCCGATTGTTTGTTGTTGAAACCACTGATGACATCAGCAATATATTTAGAAGTTGCGGCCACTTACGAATGCCAGTTAAGCACCATTCGTGAACTGTCCACTGTAACACAACTGGCGCGCGATCAAATCGACCTTATGTCGTAATACACGGCTTCAATGTATTGATCAACTTAGCAGAAAGCATTGGTCATGCCAAATTGACTCGCTCATCACCAGCGGACGTACGACTACGTGACAGTTGATGACGCTTAATTAATTACATGTAGACGCACATGCTATTTTAATTATGAATTGTGCCATATTTTTCGGGGGAAAATGTGCTTTTTCAAAGTAAAATCGTTAAATCTAGAATGAAAACACTTTCTATGTAAAACCAACGAAACCAAAAAATGTACTTGATGAGCATTCTAAACAATATTGAATCCTTGGAATAGATATTCCGGAAAAGGGGTTGGGCATCGTAAAAATAAAAATCTCAAAACATGATATTCTTGACAAAATGAAAGTGTTGTCGATGGCCCTTGAGCATGAACGGCCCCGTCATCATTGGTTGAGGTTAGTGACGTCATCACTGACCACTGACAATGGTAGTCAGTTATGTTCTCAGCTGACGGCATATGACCTATGCTGTTTCATTATCAGTTTTGTTCTCAGCTGACGTCATTTGCCATTAGCTATTTCATTGTCATTTTATTATCAGCTGACGTCATTTGACATTTGTTGTTTCATATCAGTTTATTCTCAGCTGACGTCATATGACATTATCTGTCATGATGCTTATGATCCTTTCAATATGTAACTTTCACGATATATTTCAATTAATCAAGCTATCATTAATTTAATCAATACATTCAATAGAATCATCAAATAATAAATCGTTCAACAAAACAAATAAATTTATCATGATTATGTAAGCAGTTTGATGACTTTACCGTCTGTAGCTTTTCTAAAGATTTCCGTTTGGTAAAATGTCGGCTTCTACTATGCTGTTGTCGTGTCAACCTTGATTTCATATGTTCCTGTTTGTTTTTGAAAATTACTTTTAGACATTGTTAAGGAACACTTTTCGGTGTATTTTCATTTATTTGTTTTATTACATTAAGTTCATCATTGCTATCCGTATATAAAATGCATTTTGACTTAATTATCGCAATAAAAAACAAATTTACTTTAACGTACTTAATTTTGCGTACTAAAATCTAAACGGATAACCATATGTAAACAAATAAGAGCTATGATAAATTGGCGCAACAACAATACTTGTCATAGAGAGCAATGTACAAAAGTACAAATTAGCGAAATCAAAATATAGCGGAAAGTTTTCAGCACTTAAATCGCTAGAATATGATAACCGCTAAAATATGTACATTTGCAGTAATTTTTTTTATAAATTTTCTCTTAATGAATGGAATTTAAGGTAGTATAACATCTACACTATGAAAGAAAATAAGACACTAAATTATTTAATTCCAAACCTGTGTACGGGTTTATTTGTATTAACATATCAAAATTGAAATCCGCCAATGATGTTAATTGTGTTTGACAGATATGAATTAATGAGATACCAGACACTGGAGGACTCAGGAAACCATAAAACATGGCTGGGTATCTATCAATCCTATAATGTGATAATAGAATCCAGGACAGGTCACAAACCTTAGGGAGTCATCTACGGTCGCGTTTATTCTAACATGTTCTTTAGAAATAAATAGGATGTGTTCACCATATAATTGGTTCTCTTTGTTTTGCTTGCCCCTGACAGCCATCAACTCTGACGATTCCGTCGGGTAGAACGCACCAAAAAGCGGTCCCACTGAGGGAACCAACTGGCAATGGTACCGAGGCTGGGGAGCGAGGAAGACATAGCTCAAACTGTCGTGTTGTCAGGACGAAAGACAAACGACAAAGTCCGCCATCTTTGATATTTGGGATCATTGAGTACAGACAAGCATTACCGATAATGGAGGAACTTTGTGTCAAAATGAAAACGTTTCTTTTCAGATTTTATGAGTTATTGGGCCGACAAGGTCAAATGCATACTGTACATGCCAAGTTGTCAGGATGGCAAGACGTTTGATAAATGGCGGCCATATTGAATTTCTGAGAGTATTCGGTGCAAATGAGGAGTTGGACTTTTTTTCAAAACTGGGAGGTTTTGACGAGATTTACTAACAGGAAAACGTATATGATATAAGAAACATAAGAAATCTATGAAGTTACCTCATTGGAAATTAATAACACAAGAAGACACCGTAATTCGTGGTTACCTGTTCATGTGTATTGACAAACAGTTTTACAATTATCTAAACCACTAGTCTGAACTTGACGAAAGACACCCTTTACTGATGATGTAGAAAAATTTGGTAGAACATGCATACTTTTCTCCATTTTGTAGAATGTCTGAAACAATGAGAATGGACGGTTTTGAAAGGACAATAACTAATATCTTCGTGATACAATGTATATAAATATCAACAAACTTAATAGTGTTTATTAGTCTACCTGGGTTTTTTTTACTGACAATAACGCGGTTCTTACTTTGAAAACATGACATAGATTTAAATAGTCTGTTTCGTCCGTTTCTGTAGCGCATTCATTCAGCTTTATCATTATTGTAGGTTTTAAAGGGAGACGTATTTTTATGTACCAACATTCTGTATATGACACGGGTGTGGAATTATGTGATAGGATCCTCCCAACATCAACCACGCGGGCGCCAGTACCGATTTCTGCAATAGAAACACCGTTTTTGACCCGAACATTCGTCTGTTTGTGATCTATATGTAGCTCTGTCCTTTCGTCCGTGGTCCCGCGTCTGACTTTATAATCGGTTCTTTTTCTTGAAAGGTAACACCCGGTTTTAGTTCTTTAGAGGAACGTTTTCCTTGTTCCGTTGTTATATCCTTTTAACGTTGAGCCTGATCAGGAGAAGGAATGGCAAATGAAATCCATATATGATATTGCCAGTTGAAAATTGTTATTGCTATTTTTAGAGAAGTTTCATGGGGATCTACCTCAAATCTGTTCTTTTGATCATCGCTAAATCGGCAGATATCTAATGATAACATTTGTGATGATATCGGCAGATATCTAATGATATCGTATGCAATGTAATTGGTCTTTGCGTTTCGATAAAGGAGTGGTTGCTCCGAAAAGTTGACAGCACCATATTTTGCTAACACCATTGGAATTATTTCATTGTCCGATAGTGATGTCTTGTTGTATTGACTGGCAAAGAGTAAAATAGAGAGAAACTTGTACATCTGATGTATAAATACATGGAATAAAGAGAAAAGAAAATATGTAAATCCCAAACAGAACCAACCAGTTAAGGTTAGGGTTGGTAGACCAAATTAATGTTCCTACTGAACCTGAAATGTGTATCCAGTAACACAACAGTCAGTGATTATATGCGTCTGAACGGACTTGGAATGTACAATTTGCTACTTTCCTATAAAAATCTATACCAGCTAAGAATGTTCCAACTTTCAACATAGCTTGAACATACTTGTTGTTCATTTGATATTTCATACAGGGTCGCGGTGGCCTAGTGGTTATGGTGTCCCGACATTCTACAACTTGTCCTCAACCTCTGGGTTGCGAGTTCGAATCCCACGTGGGGCAGTTGCCAGGTACTGACCGTAGGTCGGTGGTTTTTCTCCGGGTACTCCGGCTTTCCTCCACCTCCAAAACCTGGTACGTCCTTAAATGACCCCGGCTGTTAATAGGACGTAAAACAAAAATAAAACAATTGATGATATTTATTGATATGCACGTGTATATGATAGATAACTAAGAATATGGGAATTACAAATCTAATTTGCTTGCTTTGTAATTCAAATCAAATTACTAGTAATCCATTTCACCTGAAACAGATTTAACCTTTTTTTACATTTTGCTATTGTCTATCGTATGTGACCTTGGTACTTTCAGTACTTTGATTTGATTCCTGATGACGTCACCGGCTGGCACGTCAGAAGTATGTACTTTCCCTGGCAGTAACATTCCAGGCTCCGGTTTCATCAACGTTCCTTAACTTAAGGAAAGCATTACAGAATTTAAGGGGAAAATCTTAAATTAAGGAGCTTTCCTTAAATTCTATAATGCTTTGCTATGGAGATTTTTAAGTTAAGGAGTTTCCTTAAGTTAAGGAACGTTGAAGAAACCAGGGCCTGCCCCCCCCCCCTCCCCCAGTCACTGGAGTTTACACTAGGTATAGATGTTTTTGGGAGTATAGACGATCTGCTAACACGTGAACCACTTACCCAGGGTTTCCTACCGCAAAAAATTCAATCTACGTCACCGCTCGAGGTGGTCATTTTTTTTTTTTGCATCGTTGGTTAGAGATCGCTGTAATGTACATACAGGCGACATGTTGGTATGTATCATACAGTAACTAGTTAATAGACTCAATTCTTACCAAATTCGTCTTTGCATTTATCACTTTTTAAATGCCATAACCAAATAGGAGCAACACAGTCAGTCTGTATGTTTTCGCTTTGAGTATTATAATATCAAAATACTTGTAGGTCCAGCAAACTCCCAGGAGATAGGATGATTGCCTTAAATTATACAACCATGATTTTTTTAGTGAAACATTAGATTGCTTAATATCGACATTAAAGCATGATTTCTCTTTTATTTAAAAAACCTGACTTCTGAAAAATAAAATGTTATCTTAAGTTCTGTTTTATACCCAGGTCAGACGGAGCTTAAATTTTTTTATGAAGTATGCAGAAGGTCTTTGCTCTCAAATCAACCGGCTATGACCATTGGAAAGCACACTCTCCCAGTAAAACGTTGTGCTAGTGTATATTAAGGGTAAATATATTAGTAAAAGGTTCTGGTAACGTATATTAAAAGTATATATATATTAGCCGAGGGTCGTGTAGCCTAATAAACAACCTTTATAGTACCTGACCTACGTAACATTAAGTATCATTTTAAGGGGGATTGGCTGTTTAAACGTTATAGTACCTGACCTACGTAATATTTAGTATTATTTTAAGGGGGGATTGGTAATTTCAACATTGTAGAATGTTTTATTTCATAGAACACCAACTTCATGTTCCTTAAACAGTGTAAAACTATTAAGTGATATGTACTAACAATTTGTCATCCTATTTTGGGAAAAAACCCAATTGCCTCGAAAAAAAAACAAATACCCCGACCCCACCCCCTTCAAAACAAAATACAAAAACAGAAACAAGAATATAAGTGTAACAATAAACCATATCTCGACTCCTTTACGCAGAAAACCACGCTAAGTTTAAGATTTTTACATAAGTTTACCATTTGCTAGGGACTTTATGGAATTAAGACCGTTTTAATGAAAAATGGCGAGATCATATGAAATAAAAACGAGTGTAAGATCCTTCTTTATCACAAAATCAAGAAACGTGGCATTTCTTCTTATAAAACTACAATTCTCCTGTTTTTTGAAAATTATAAATGTAAAAAGGCACCATTTTGACTCGAGTGTGTAAGTATATAATATCACGTGCAATATGTACTTGACCTAGACGTGACGTCACAATTGAATAAATTTAAATTTGCAACCAATCACAGGGTTCAAAGGTCATATTACATGTCAATGATGTACTGTATGTATCAAATGTGAAGAGTTTAGAAATGATTTCCATATTAAGCACATTTTATTATTGTTTAATTCCCTAAATTACTGACACTTGTTTAAAAACTCTCAATTGTGAAGTTACAAAGATTGAAAAAGTTCCGAAAGGAACATTTAGGATTGTATAATATATCTAGGTAAGCTTGCTCCCAGAGCGCCATTATTTGTCAAACTGAAAAGCATCGAGTGACTTCTCATACATAAAACGAGTATGGTTTGATGTTGAAAGTCATACAAAATGCGACAAAACTTTAACAGCACTAGTCTTGTGAGCAGAATACACACTGTTTTAAAAATCACAATGTAGTACCGGGGTATGACAGGCTGGTATGTCATACAAAAACATAAAACAGACACACCCTTCACCAAAGAAAAAAAAGAAAAATAATAACCCAGATAATATGAGATATAGCATGTTGCAGCCCTCTGTCAGTAATTACCTAAATTGTTGACTAAGTGTACTTTATGAGGAAGATGGGTCATGAGGATTTGTGTAATAAACTTGTCTTTAAATCATTTTTATCAATATAATAAATAATACATCAGAAATAAGCTGAATTATTGATAGTTCATTGGGTTTATTTCGAAGATAATAATATAAGGGGTTTTAATATTTGGCGGGAAAAGAACAACTCTAGATTTTTCTTAAGAAATACACGGGGAAAATTACTTTTTAAGAAAAAGAAAGAAATAATCAAAATTTAAAATAATTTTTCATATGATTATTGAAGATATACATTTTGAATATACTAAAAGATAAATCAGAGTTCATCGGGCAATTTTTATTAGCATGTGTTAAAGTAAAGTACAGAGGAGTTCCGAAAAACTGGTATTTTTTTTGGAGAAGGTAGAGCTAACTCCTTAAATCAGAGAAGAGGAATCAGTTCAATAAGGTGTACAATGAAAATGAAGATACTGCTGTAACCGGGTATATATTAAAGGCCCAATATACGTAACTTCAGGGAAATTTTCGTGATTCTGAAAAAATCTGAAAAAAAATCCAGTTGATAACCATGCAAAAATAAGCCTGAAACGAAGTAAACCTGTGCGGTAACTAACAAGAAACTCTGGACAAAAAAATCCAAAGAATTGAAAATAATTCAGGTGGGGCCAACTTCAACAACAAACCGAAGGTAGAAGACGGTTCGAAATGGACGCGTGTTTACAAATAGCGTGTTTCAACTGCTGCTGTACCAGTAACCGCGAAAGAAATCATCTTAAATATTGCTGATATCAGTTAATCTTAACTAAATCTTTAAATATAATAAGTTATTAGGCTTGATTTTCGCTTCAAGTTTTGCCGAAAGTTACGTATATTGGGCCTTTAATGTTTTGTATCATCTGTTAGGTCTCAACAATATGTTAGTGGATACTATGACATACCAGACTAAATTCTTGTGTTTTCTATGAATGTATTGAACGCTTGCGACATAAAAATAAGTGTTTGTGTGAATCTGAAATGCTTCCATCTTGTTTGTAAAATCATTCTTCAATTCATGTTTGTACAATTACATAATGCTGTAAGTATTCAAGTATAACCTCGGTCACTTGTGGAAAAACTAACTTACAATCTTATCATATAGTAATACACAATTCTTTGGCATGTATTAACGATAACTGTAAAATATTGGACAATGTTTTAATCGTTTTAAAGTTTAATTGTTAATTAGCTGTATCCGGGACTGATTGAGGTCAGTGATTAGCAAGGTTTATAGATGGTGCTATGTTTTTAATTATGTGTTCCGTTTTAGATATATCGATTAGTTCTTCTGTGCAATCAGTTTCCACGCGAGAACAGAGTCGGTACACTTCTCCACGGCTAACACGTGATAGTATTATTTAAAATAATTCTACACTAAAGGAGAGAAAAAAATCGTTAAATAAAACTAATGATGTGATTAACAATTGAAACATTGAGATGACTCATTTTAAATGCTTCAAACGACTCCCCTGATGTAACATCGGTCAATCGTTTTTTTTTATTTTGTCGCGTTATATAATGTAAGAGTTACTTCCCTTCGATAGGTTGGGTGCATCAGAGCTTCTAAGTGAAATATCGTCTATGTCCTAAGTCTGATATAAGTCTGATATAGGTCCGGTGTAGATGTTATATTATGTTTACTCTTTATCTCTACTCACTCATTTTGGAAAATATGTATATATCATATACAATAATTATATTAATTAAGAATTTAAAGTCAAAGTGACAATTTAAAATCTAACAATCGAATAAAAAAACTACTTTGATCATATAAGGGACTCTTCAGGTTTGATTTAAATTTCATTAAGTCGTTAGATTTTATTTTTCCTATATATATATACAAGGTTAAAAAAAAGGAAACTTTGACCAATCTATTTGGATATTCGTTGAAGCATGTACAAGAGATGAAAATCTGAAAAACGGACATAATCTTCAAAAGATGAAAATGTGAAAAACGGATATAATACGCAATTGTCATCAAACGTTGCTACTAGTATGTATAAATAGTTTTATTTAAACAAATTATTCATAATAACGTTATCAGATTTATATTTCTGATATAAACTTTTTGATAGTAGCTAGTCATCTAATATACTAATGTAGTATCTTACCATATTTTACCTCAAAGATATTATTAAAACAGCAATCTACCTCTTGGTTGCGAGTTCGAAACCAACGTGGGGCAGTTGACAGGTACTGGCCGTAGGTCGATGGTTTTTCTCCGGGTACTCCGGCTTTCCTTCACCTCCAAATTATGACACGTCTTTAAATGACCATGGCTGTTAATAGGACGCAAAACAAAATAAACAAAGCTAAGAAGGCAAACATTATAGATATAAACCAGACCCGATGGTTTACAATACGTCATAGATACATATAACCGGATTGGTCGAGTGCTAGACTGGCTAATAACCCCTAAGTTGCTATAGAAAATTTCTCTACTGAATTTAACTACTATCTTATCTCCCCCTAGTTTCAAATCAAGTGATCAAAATTATTAGTCTAAAGACTATTTTTTTCAATATTCGTATACTATTCTAGAGACGGGAGCCAGTCTAGCCGAATGTGGACATCTTCCTTCTTCTGTCTATCTTCTTTCTCTGATTCTACATTTCTTACTATCCTTTACTCCTTGTCCCACTCAATCTTTTCTACCTTCCACTTTTCTACTCCATATAAAGGTAGTATTTATACATGTTGGTAGAACTTGTGTCCAATTCTTTTGCAAATGTTTATTTACAATAAAACATGTTTAAATAAATACTTTGGACTGAAGTCTATCGCTAAATACTGCCTTATTTTCCACTTCTGTATCAGAAAAGGGATTAATACAGGACCTATTCTAAAGCAAAGACCCACTTCCAAAACAAAGTATTTCTTCAAATGACATTTCCAATTTTGGTTGTTTTAATGACTAATACATCATTTATAATCTCAAAGATGATTGGGATATGAATAAAAAATATAAAATGACATTTTTTTCATGAAAGAGCAAATGTACAAAAACGTCATATCCATACTTGAGTTCTATACAATGTATATTTCTTTATTTCTTTTGCATACCTACTAGCTTCATTGAATTAATGAATATTAAGAATAGTTTGTGAAAAAATGTTCTTTGATAATTTACATGTATGCTGACAATATACTTCTTCGAGGAATACCTCCTTTTTACATACATCCATTAAAGGCCCAATATACGTAACTTTCGGTAAAACCTGAAGTGAAAATCAAGCCTAATAACTTATTATATTTATAGATTAAGTTAAGATTAACTGATATCAGCAATATTCAAGATGAATTCTTACGTGGTTACCGGTACAGCAGTAGTTGAAACTCGGTATTTGTAAACACGCGTCCATTTTGAACAGTCTTCTAACTTCGGTTTGTTGTTGAAGTGGGCCACACCTGAATTATTTTCAGTTCTTTGGATTTTTCTGCCAAGAGTTTCTTTCTTGTTAGTTACCGCTCAGGTTTACTCCGTTTTGAATCAACTGGATTTATTTTCATAATTTTTCAGAATCCCGAAAAATTTCCTGAAGTTACGTATATTGGGCCTTTAATATCCAAAAAGTATCGTAAACATTTTCAGTATTTAATGGAATTAACTAAATAATGTATGAATGCCTTTTTTGCGGTTTTTGATTCAACAATACAAAACCTATGAAGCTAGATGTACATAAGTTTAAAGATTATTATCTAGGGTTTTGATAAACACTGACTTTCCTATTCACAATAATTAAATCCTTACATTTTTGCATCTTCTCTGTTTTTGAAATGAGAATGAGAAATTTCATGAAATAGAGCAATTGTCTCATTTTAGATAGATCATGGCGAAGCTTTGACAACAAAACATTTCGACTTGTTCGTCAAAAAATTTTTGAATAATATTATATCAACATTTTAGCTTGTGAATTATTCCACGCGGTGTGAGGTAAGAAAAATTACCATTAGTCTGGGAGTAGGGATAGATTTCAATCTATAATCAATCAAAAAATAAAGCTATTTAGATAAACCAACTTATTTATCAGGGATGTAAATTGAAATCGTCCAACGAATTTCACAGGGGAGGTTTAAAATTGATTTTGCTAATTAAACTCCCATATACAGAACATAATTATATCTAATTCAATTCAAGGAACACAAAATGTCACAACACGTATTCTTAGGTTTCATTATATAGTGTCACCGGCAGCTGAAGCCGAGGGGGCGATATCGTGAACGCAGTAGCAGAATCGAAGTCTATATAAACCACTTATATACCGTTAGAGTGCTGAATTCTAGGCTTTTCTAACAAATACAGATATACATTTAATTGTATATGTTTAGTAATAAGTAGATAATGGAACAATGAACAGTTTTTAAACATGTTTAGGAGATTGTGAGTTTGTTTCAGGTCAATTTTCTAAGTTCTATCACTTAAATCACGAAAAGGCACAACCTTACCCTACTCTCTGAATTTTATTTAAAATATTTATCAATTTTGGACCTTTGGTGAGGTCAATATGGTGTTATATCAACTTGGTAGAATCAAATATTTACCGAGGATGTTAGCCCGAAGTCAATATTTACATTCTACCTGGTTGGTATAAAACCATATTGACCGAATCAAAGGTCCTTAATTTTTATATTAGATATGAAACTAGTTGCAAAAGACTGATATTACATTATATCTATACTAATAAATCATAACGTACAAAAGATTATGACGTCACAAACGCAATATTAACTCAGTGTTTCTAAAATTAGAAAAATCAGGTTAATATTACAAAATATGGACCTCAATGTGATGTACATGTAGGGTTACTGATGTACATGTAGATTCACTGATGTACATATAGGGTTATTGATGTACATGTAGGGTTATTGATGTACTTGTAGGGTTATTGATGTACATGTAGGGTTATTGATGTACATGTAGGGTTACTGATGTACATGTAGGGTTATTGATGTACATGTAGGGTTACTGATGTACATGTAGGGTTATTGATGTACATGTAGGGTTACTGATGTACATGTAGATTCACTGATGTACATATAGGGTTATTGGTGTACATAAAGGGTTACTGATGTACATGTAGGGTTATTGATGTACATGTAGGGTTATTGATGTACATGTAGGGTTATTGATGTACATGTAGGGTTATTGATGTACATGTAGGGTTATTGATGTACATGTAGGGTTATTGATGTACATGTAGGGTTATTGATGTACATGTAGGGTTATTGATGTACATGTAGGGTTACTAATGTACATGTAGGGTTAATGCTGTACTTGTAGGGTTACTGATGTACATGTAGGGTTGTTGATGTACATGAAGTGTTACTGATGTACTTGTAGGGTCATTGATGTACTTGTAGGGTTATTGATGTACATGTAGGGTTATTGATGTACATGTAGGGTTATTGATGTACATGTAGGGTTATTGATGTACATGTAGGGTTATTGATGTACATGTAGGGTTATTGATGTACATGTAGGGTTATTGATGTACATGTAGGGTTATTGATGTACATGTAGGGTTACTAATGTACATGTAGGGTTAATGCTGTACTTGTAGGGTTACTGATGTACATGTAGGGTTGTTGATGTACATGAAGTGTTACTGATGTACTTGTAGGGTCATTGATGTACTTGTAGGGTTATTGATGTACTTGCAGGGTTATTGATGTACTTTTAGGGTTGTTGATGTACATGAAGTGTTACTGATGTACATGTAGGGTTATTGATGTACTTGCAGGGTTACTGATGTACTTGTAGTGTTACTAATGTACATGTAGGGTTATTGATATACTTGTAGGGTTATTGATGTACTTGTAGGGTTATTGATGTACATGTAGTGTTATTGATGTACATGTAGGGTTACTGATGTACATGTAGGGTTACTGATGTACATGTAGGGTCAATGATGTGCTCGAAGTGTTACTGATGTACATGTAGGGTTACTGATGTACATGTAGAGTTACTGAGGGACATGTAGGGTTACTGATGTTCTTTAAGGCTAACGTTAATTTGACTTTAAACTATTGTAAGACACTTGTGGAACTAAGGTGATAATTCCGAACGTTTCCTTAACAAATTCATAACACGTGGACATATTCCAACTGATAATCTATTTATACCTGCAAAACTTTCATGCATGGCGCATGATGTACTCTGCCTTACCAACCATCTCTTTCACCCTACAACTACAAAAGTAATTAAATCACAAAGTGTTTCAAAAATAATGAAAGGAAAATATAATTATCTAACAAAAAGTCAGCATACCTGCATGCAATTACCGAGTTTTGGGAGGAAATTGTCGCCAGCCGATCTTCCATTTTCAGAGGAATCTCCGAATCTTTCGTTACACGTAGCCTCGGCTAATTTCCATTTAATTTAATTTATCCGGGAGAATAAGTGGTTTTCTCTAAAATTCGTCCCACATTAAGCAAAATCAGCACAAACTGATATATTTTTTTATCCAAATTTTGATTTACGAAACTAAATGTACATAATTATTTCTACTTTTATTTATAAACTGCATTTTGTTTTTCAAGTCTCGGAGACTAGATAACTAAGGCTCATTAATCTGAATAGACAAAGTCGTAATGAAAACAACCTGTTTGAGAACAAGATGATGTATACAGTTTACAACACAACATGTATTTCTCTGCCAAACAGGAAATGGCAACACTCTTGCAGAGAGAAAGGGTATCATGATTTTAATGCCTTAAAATGCACGTGCTTTGTACCGCACGAACAAGACACTTGAAATAGATTACTTTGGGACATTACTTCTGAAACTTACATGTATCATAACGCAAGTTTTATGACGTAGAGTTTAATTTTATATGGTATATTGAAGGTAGTTTTAACTTACTGACCATCATGATGTTATACCAGTACTGTAAAACATTTCACAGGTAAAATATTTAACCTCTTAGATTTAAAAGTCCATAAGGTATTTTAAAAGTAAAATGGTACTAATGTTAAACGTTATAATGAACTAGTATAACTATTGTGTTTGTTGTCTCTTAAGGAAGAAGGGATCCTACATTTTGTAACTTTCCACGACAGGATATCTTGGCCTGCAATATTTACTCACAAATGCATTGATCACGAGTCTTCAGCTATGTGTTGTGTACGATATATAGTTTTATAAATATAAGTATTTTGTTTTTCTGTGTTGTTAACAATGCTTCTAGACATATACACACATTTAGATAACGATATATTCTAAATTATTTAACTACTGTAATAAAACTAAGTATTTGACAAAATAAAAAAAAGAAAAGAATGCAAATATTTTACATGAGTTTGGTTATAGGATGGAGTCGTACATTTCTCCATGAGTTTTACATTGTGGTGAATTGTTGATGTTGTTTCCGTTCAACGGTAGATATATATAAAACGTATTGTATAAAATAATGCCAGTACGATTATGTACAGTAATCCTGTTATTAAGACAATGACGCTTTACTCAAATTACGTCACAAAGTAAGGAAAATCTTAAAGATGACCTAAATTAACATGTACTAGGTTTCTTTCAGATGAGGAAGAAACCACTTTTAATTTCAGAACTTTCAATGGCCAACAGTTTTGTTTCTATTTGCTACAGGTTTGCTGGTTTTTAGTTCAAATTATGGCTTGTTTATACTCTGGCATTATAACCTTTCTTTCTTTTTAAGTCACTTTGCTTTTTATCAAAAGAATTAGTTCAATAAAGAAAATTTTAATAAAAATTCCAAGTTTAAAAATCACAGCAACAAATCTCTATACAGAAATTGCTAAAAGACGTGAAAAGTTTGTTTCCTCCTCCTTAAATTTTTGTCATCACTATAGAATCGTCATTATTTCCTTAAACCATGCTAAGAACAATGTCAAGCAATTTCTAAATGGGAAATGAAAACTGAAAAAAAAATCCACCTACAAAAATGAGCGTTGATGTCAGAGACTGAAATCTGAAGTCTTGGAGTGCTCATTTTCATTAACTTTCAAAAGTGCAAAAGTGAAACATAATGGAGACCACTGGAGACTGGGAAGCTTTCGACTTCTCCATCGCTGATTGCATTGGGTGCATCATTGACATCTTAAATACGAATTAGAAGGTAAAGAAGAAAAATGAAAGCTGTTAAAAGACCTTTGTATCTGAAGAATCCTTGACAAAGGTTTTGGCGCTGAGCTAATAGATCGTAATTTTTGACACGACCGACTAAGATTTCCATTACCGTGTTAAAACTGGAGGATTCCTTGAAGCCTTTTGGATAGTTTTGTGGAACACCACATCTATTACGGCGATGTGCAGTGCTGGGGTGTAAGATTTGATCGTTTGATGGGCCCCCAGAGATCGCCAACAACCACCCTACTCATTAATTTGAAAAATATATCATTCCGTGATTTATCGATTTATTTTTATTTTTAAATAATATTTATCATGTTTCATAGCAAGAAATGCATTTTCTTTTGAAGGATTTGGGTATAATTAAAAAATCAACCCCTTTTTTATCTTTACACTTGTGGCGGAATTATATACATACAGACTTGAGTAACTAATCAGTTCTTGGATAAGATATCACTGCGCATGACGATTATTCTATCGAACTGAAGTCACGTGGACGCTGTAGACCAATCCACACATCTGTTACAAACCAGACAAACCAGGAAGAGGGTAAAACAGAAAAGATATCGGAAGTAAATTACATAAAATATCAATTACAGATCTTATTTGTAAACTAAAATCATCTACATATGAGGTGCTTAATAATTCTCGGTTACAAACTGAAGTACCGCAGTTAGATAAATAACAACTGTGTTTTAATAGTGACATTTTATAAAAAAAAATCACGAGTATAGGATCAGATCCATGTTAAAGTAAAAGCATGTCGTTGAACTGGAAATGTCGTTGACTTCATAAAATGTTGTAATAATTCAAAGAACAATGAAAATACTTAGACGTTTTACTGAAGCAATAGGAGAATTAATAACGATTTGATAGCCATAAATGTTCAGGTCTAACGCACGCGCCACTCTATATATGGGTATTAAGGGCGTCCCCTGGCTAGTACTTACTTTAAAAGACCTAGACAGTCTTTCAGTTATTTTTCATACAGAATTGCCCTCCCCCTTAAAGGTTTGTCGAAGTATTGAAAAAAGTTTTTGGTATATGATATTAAGGTGATATAGATTTGCAGACACACACACTTGTACACATACACACACACACACACACACACAAATATTTATATATTGTTCTATATATCATAATTCTTATTTTATAATGACATATTCTTTATCAATTCTGTGTGTATTTTCCTTGTTTTTTTTAACATGAATAAAACCATATCAAATTACACAATTTGCAAATAAAATAAAATAAATGTGTTGACATGTGTTTATTTTTGGGACTAAATTCTTTTTTCATAGCCTTCATTAATATACTGCTCGTTGTATAACTAATTCAGTGTCGCTCTTAATCTTAACGAATTTCTAAATCCGTCTAGGATAACTGATGTTTCATCTGCATATTAAGACAATTTTATTCTATATCTATTCCCCTAATATTATCAATATTATCTTATCTTAATTGCTAAAACTTAATAAGAATAGGGACAAATCAGAATACCTTATTAAAATCCACGTTTGAATTTTTCATATTTTTTAGAATATGAGATGTTTCACTTAAATTCATGTTACCCTCCAAATTGTTTGTTTCTATAAACTTCAATGTAGGAATATTATTATCAATAAAGTAATTATATTCAAATCTATTTCTTACGACTTCAACCTTCCATCAACTAGCTTCACTTCGTTTTTCTTTTGATATATTTTTCATTCCCTAATTATATCTCAATAATTCTTTTCCATAACCTTTATGATCTAACTTTTTTATTGGTACTATGCCTACATCCTTGCTGTAACTATTCTGATTGTTACTATTTTTAGCATCCTTGCTATAACAATTCTGATTGTTACTATTTTTAGCATCCTTATCCTTGCTGTAACTATTCTGATTGTTACTATTTTTAGCATCCTTATCCTTGCTGTTACTATTCTGATTATTACTATTTTTAGCATCCTTATCCTTGCTGTAACTATTCTGCTTGTTACTATTTTTAGCATCTTTATCCTTGCTATAACAATTCTGCTGATTGTTCCTATTTTTAGCATCCTTATCCTTGCTGTAACTATTCTGATTGTAATTATTTTTAGCATCCTTACCCTTGCTGTAACAATTCTGATGGTAACTATTTTTAGCATCCTTATCTTTGCTGTAACAATTCTGATTGTAACTATTTTTAACATCCTTATCTTTGCTGTAACAATTCTGATTGTTACTTTTCTTAGCATCCTTATCCTTGCTGTAACAATTCTGATTGTAACTATTTTTAGCAGCCTTATCCTTGCTGTAACAATTCTGATTGTCACTATTTTTAGCATCCTTATCTTTGCTTTAACAATTCTTATTGTAACTATTTTTAGCATCCTTACCCTTGCTGTAACAATTCTGTTTGTAACTATTTTTTGCATCCTTATCCTTGCTGTAATAATTCTGATTGTTACTATTTTTAGCATCCTTACCTTTGCTGTTACTATTCTGATTTTTACTATTTTTAGCATCCTTACCCTTGCTGTTACTATTCTGATTGTAAATATTTTTAGCATCATGATCCTTGCTGAAACAATTCTGATTGTTACTTTTTTTAGCATCCTTATTCAGTTATAAATGAAAGTTAAAGTTGATTATAGGTATAACATCATAATGGTCATTAAGCAAGTCAAATTAATTATATATCATAGCTATGTAATTATAAGTTAAATTAATTGTAATATACTGATTAACTGATATACATACTTTGGAAAGCGAATCATGAGTTTTCTAGGCATCGGTTTACAGAAGAATTTTGTGTTGTTTACTGGTGGTCAAGGCTGGATTAGAATTGTCGATGTTATATTAACGACCACGGACTAGTCCTATGCAGTTAATGTGTTATGTTGTCTATGTGGCAGTGCCTTAATTGTGAGGTAACAATGGTTTTATTACCGACCAAGGAGGTATAAAATATTCGGGTAAGACTTACGGCCAGATTATTGCCCACGGTAGACGTCGCTACCTTCTCGATGTCACAGACGGTCGTACATGTCAGGGTAGAGACAGACACACTACTGGACTTGTTGATACACACAGTAACCCATAATGTAATGTGTGTGTGCTTATTAATATATCGATTTATCAATCTATCGATTTATCAATCTATCGATTTATCAATCTATCTGTTTATCAATCTGTCGGTTAATCAATCTATCGGTTTATCGATCTGTAAGTTAATCAATCTATCGGTTTATCAATCTATCGATTTATCAATCTATCGATTTATCAATCTATCGGTTTATCAACCTATCGGTTTATCAATCTATCGATTAATCAATCTATCGGTTTATTAATCTATCGGGTTTTCAATCTATCGGCTTATTAATCTATCGATTTATCAATCTATTGGGTTTTCAATCTGTCGGTTTATTAATCTATCGATTTATCAATCTATTGGTTTATCAATCTATTGGTTTATCAATCTATCGGTTTATCAATCTATCGGTTTATTAATCTATCGGTTTATCAATCTGTCGATTTATCAATCTATCTATTTATCAATCTGTCGGTTAATCAATCTATCGGTTTATCGATCTGTAAGTTAATCAATCTATCGGTTTATTAATCTATCGGGTTTTCAATCTATCGGTTTATCAATTTATCGGGTTTTTTAATCTATCGGTTTTTCAAGACCCCCGTAGTGTTGAATGTGTCCCCCCCCCCCCTCCTTAAAATGAAAGAAGCAAGTTTAAAAAAGACTGTAGTTAATGTAGTTAAAATAAATTAATTCATCAATAAATACCAGCTTAACAACAATTTCACAGACTAATTTTATTTTTATCACTTTTACGGAAAATCGATACAGTTGTGTTGGAACAGCTCTTTCTGTAAGTCGCAATATTTCGATCTCAGACAACAGCGAAAGTCAATAGTTGTTAAAATAATGTAAATCTTGCTTATCATGAGACCTTTGTTCGATTTTTTAATCCTCATTTTCCTTTGCAAATCATCTGTTGTTTATGAGTTGAGTATTAATTATAATACTGTATTTCTCCTATCAAAACCTCACACGTTAAGCTTATTTGTGTTACCATACCTTCCCTTGTAACGAGTGTTTTCATTTTAAATATAAATTAATTGTGATTTATCTGTACGCATATTCCCGCCAGAACTTGATGTCAAGGCTAACACAGACTCTTCACTTTAAGAAACTTCCCACGATCTTCACTTGGAACCTGACACACGGGAAAGGTAACTACTCAATTGTATTATAAGCGGAACAGATTGAACTTTCCTTTCCTATGTAGTGACATCCCTACTTCCCCTTCTTCTGTTTACGTGTCGCAGTTGATTTGGTGTTCAGTATATGATAAATATATTATATAGCTTGTTTAAAATAGATTGCGTTTTGTGATAGATGTCGACTGCTGACAATTATGTAATTTGAGGAGACAATGGACAAGATTTATTTTTCGATTTCGGGATCACACAAGGACATCTCTTTTGTGTGCTTGATGGTTAATTTTTTTTTATTAAACTCATGAAAATATGTATTAATAATACCTTCTTGGATTCACTTATTACATGGCGAATATTGTCGAATTATGGTTTTTGTTAATAATCGGTATTTTCTTGTTATTTATGTTTTATATTAGAAATGGCATTTCTTTTCAAATTCAAGATGATGTTATTACACTGTATACCATTGTTTAATCAAATTAATATTCCACTTCCTTTTAACCTCGATTGGTGTGGTTCATCCAAACAAACCAGCAGAAATTGAAAAGAAAACTTAAAAAGGCGTTTCACTGTTTTTAATTTGAAACCTATGATAACTAATCACTCTTCTAATTGATAAGGTGCCATATGTACTTGTACAACTTAAAAAAAAATACAAAACACAATTTGTACTTTTAAAACTGAAAAATATTAGCAAGATGAATATTTAACTGAAGGTGACAATAATTAACTTGAAAATGATTTTACCGAAACACTTTGTCAACAAAGTTATAATCTTCCTTTTTGCTTCATATTTGTTATTAATATATGTTTTTAACAATTCAAAATTTCTTGTTTGAATGAAACACCATGATCTTACAATGGTGTAGTCATGCACCTACCAAAGAATCAATAACGACAGCAGGAAACACGAGCCAGTGGATCGATAACATTTTTCTGTGCCTTTTTTTCTAAGAAATCGTTTGGGTTATCCGCAAAACTGCTGCAAGGTACGGATATAAAAATAGGAATTAAAGTCTTATCGAAAGTGGTAAGAAAAGCCATGCAGCCGTAAGCATGTCACGTAGTTTGACATTCGGAACACCCTCAGAAGATCGTTGTATGGTCTCCTTTAGCCTGAAACACAATCGTCCATGTGACCTGCCATTCGGAATGAAGTAAATCACGAACTTTGTCATCGCTCCGGTGACAGACGTTTGGAGGGCTCGTTACAACAGCTATATTATAGAGGTCTGTAGCTCATTTCTCCCCTGTGATGAGGCGACCTTCTGTCCAGAATGGTTTTTATTGATATTACGATAGTGTCGCCATTTTTGTGTAATTTAAGGACACTCTGAGGTAAGGGATTGTCCATCCCGTCTGATTTATGGAGATCGCGGCCATGTTATACATTTGTTTATTGTCTGTATGCGATCGTAGCTATTCCAGATGCCGACTTCCTCTGGTCTGTTAATCGTGAGATATATGGCATTTATCAACCTATAACCCCTCATAGACAAACAATAATGTGATTCCATACTTAACACCAGCGACGCACGTATTGCATTCATCGATCGAACCAAATTTAAATCCCCCTCCCCGAGTAAAAAAACTATAATTATTGTAAGTTCATTTTATACTCTGGTAACAAGTCTCTATACAAACATTTCCAGAAGAAATTGTCTTCATAGCGATTTGAATGCAATCGGACCAGTTTCATATCTCTTGCCGATTGGAATATTTCACGACAATCACTTATACATTTAAAACTTCGAAACAAAATTAATAAACTATTGCAGAGAACTGTTTCTTTAAACTAACGCGAATCGTTTACCCATATTAAAATTGTAGTTATATAGGGTTTTGCTACTGTAATATTGATTAACGTCGATTCAAATGCTTCTTAAACTTTATCAGTAAGTTAATGAAAATAGTTACTAACATTTTTTCTCAATATCGAGCCGTGCTGCCTAAGTGAAAAATGTTCCTGACATCCTGCTACCACTAGCCCTCCACATCTAGGTCCTATACGTTTCGAAACCTATACGTAGGACTGTCACCAGGTACTGGCCGTAAGTCGGTGATATTTCTCCTGGATCTCCGGCTTTCCTCCACCTTTAAATGACCATAGCTGTTCTTGGGACGTAAAATAGAGACAAACGAAACCTCCCAATACCAGACACCATGCAGGGCCCGTTGTCATGGAGCCATGGTCCAACCCAGAGTCTATGTTCCAGGTCAATGGTTTGTGTCCATGATAGATAACATTAATAAAGCTGATTTCTGTGGTTATAGCGTTTGTTCTCGACTTTTGTCTATGTTGCATTATTTTAGCAGTTCAAAATAAATACATTGGTGTATCCATAATTTATAAGCGATGATTTCTATTTCATTTCACCTACTTTGCACTTTCGCTGACAGGCACATCTTCCATGCGCTGACGTCACAAATCGAAAGCTCCTAATAAGATTTTAACCATAGAAATATCTTAATATTCTAAAATGTTTGCTTGGATATATATTAATGATTAAAACACAAAGGTATACAAAAACACATTTGGTCTTTTCATTCAACAAAAGAGAAAACAATTTCAATTTACACGGTGTAGTTTAAGTTGAAAATCAGGCTCGGGACTTTTGTATTTAGTGATGTCACCGCATGAATGGATGTTACAGCCAGCGAGAGTTTAGTTCTCAGCCTGAGAATCTGATGGTGTTTACACTATAGTAGCAAGGTTACTTGATTGTGTAATCAACATTTTTTGGACACAGACCTAGAGTATCAGTATACAGTTGTTGACTTGGGTTGAGGGCAACAGATGATCTGTTGAACCCGAAGGCAAACTGTTAACCAAGGCCGAAGATGGTGTTATTTAAGCAATGAACGTTTTAGCAAATGTTGTTACAGTCCTATTACACACTTTGCTATTGATGACAAACTTAAATATTATTAAAGCCAGTGGGCATTATGTTAATTTGCCAGCAATAGCAATGTGTGTTATAGAACTGTAACAATATTTGCTAAAATATTCATTTTTTTATATTTACACTTTGATAAACACCTTCCTGTAATTATTGAACTATTTTTTTTAGTTATTTCGAATATTTTTTGAACAGAAAATCAAGTGTAGACATCAATGAAGTCTATGACGTCACCATAGATTTTGATGACATCACAATAGTGAATGCTGTTATGGATTGTTTAGGCGTATGACAGCAACTGCCTCTTAGCATTGTGTCAATGGGGAAAATGCGGAGCAAATGTAAATATTACACTGTATAACATTTTTTTGTGTATGATGTTGCTATTACATTGTATAAAAAGTAAAATTACACCAGAATATCTAAATTCTGTCCCTGTATTGCAATATGTTTCTTTTTTATATGATGCGTAAACCTTGTTCAGGGCTTAAGTGTACCTTCTTAGTTTTAATGACGTCATGATAATTGTATAAAACGTGCTATATGTTCTGGTATTTGTATTTCTGTGCCAGTAGGCGGTTGTCTCAAGCCAGTCTTCAGATTTGTTCTGGCGACCAAAATGTCCATATCCCCTGACAAGGCACCGGCCATGTATAATCGACAATGTCGCCTACATTTATTTCAATTATGCTAATTCGTCTTTTCATTTATCAAACTCTACTCTGACCTGTGGTTTCCTGTGTAGAAGTTGACCGTATCCACATTCCGACGGTGATGGACATGCATTTCCAACAGCCAAAATTACCATAATAGGTAGTGTCTGTCTGTCTAGGTGTGAAATAAAAAGTTGAGATTCCGGAGGACCATTAGTGAATCTTTTATATTCCATGGGAAGTAAAGTTTCAATGCAAACTTTAAAGCTTATTCATATATCAGTCAACAGTAAATAGCTTTTGTCACGTATGCCAAAACAATATGCAATGTGTGTAATTTGCTTTTAAAATTTCTTCTGGTATGTATATTTCTAGCTAGCCCATTTTTATGCCATCTGTACAAGAATGAAGGTGATTTCAATGTAATTTCAATGACGTCATTACCCATTGTCAGTTTCATTTGTATTTTCTAATTGCACGTGGAAACTTATTCTGAATTTTGTTTTTCAAAACGTTGAATATTTGCATGACACAGGATTATATTTCCCTGGATGTCCACAGTCGACTCGACAAAGAATGCCCGCTCACTGATCTTTGTAAGAAGGACGAATGCTAGACTGGTTTGAAAAACTGGGTTTGACATCTTAGACAATTCTCGTAATCGTTAAGGCTGTCGATATTTTGACCTTGGCTAGCCACTCTTGGAATTTGAAATCGTGACGTGTGTTGATTATTATTTTCATTACTTTGTTGCTTGCTTATATGAATCTGTACAAAACTTGGGACATTCACTGAGAGCATTTTAAAGAAGAAACATATCTACAGCTAAATTGTGTTATTTCAGCGGTGATTTATTTTCCGTATTTAATTTTTTACGTAGAATTTGTTTTTAGGGAGTGTTGTTTTTCTGTATACTTTGCCATTGTTTATTTGTTCTATACAATTTCCTGAATATCCCCTAGCCTTGACGTCATGCCCGGAACGAACCGCCTCGCGCCTGCTTGGTAACCTCTCAGAGTGACATCCCGTCATGTTATCATCATTGCTTATATGTTTTTTGGGGAGTAAAGAGTTAAACTAAAGAGATAAAAACGGCCCCTGAGAAGACAGAACATGCTTTCACCCATTATTTTTCTTCACCCCGCTGTAGATGTTTAGACGCTGTTGACCTTTTTAGTCTTCTTGCAAGCATTTAATTCCGAGCTGAAACTCTGAGGAGAATTTATACTCGGCACTAAATCTTGTGTGAGTTTGAGATAAATGGGGACGAGATTGATACCGATGCTAGGGCAAAGTGGGTGACAGTATCGGGCTGAATGAGAACGGTACCATGGTGTACATGTAGCAACACCCATTGTGTCTCTCCTATAGTCTTACACACTCGTAAACATGGCGGTGCAGTTCCATACAACTTCTGTATACGTTTTTGCATGATGTCAAATCGTCAACGAAGGTACCAATGTCTTATAGATGACCCTACGTTCGTACTCATGGAAATATTTTTCATGGAAACAGCGCTGTTTTGTGTTATCGATTTTTCATTCATTGTAATAAGAAAATATATTGTTGTTTTCCTCTGTGATGATATTTGTCAGTGTTTCGTCTGCTAACAGGTTCCACTGACGCCCCCGTTCAAAATAATGACGTCATCGAAACACGAGGCGTGCACATTAAAACGTCGACTTTTAGGGATGGGATATAAAACACCTATATCGGGGATACCGCGTATTTAAATTTTATCGTGTGGTGTGTTTCAGTATATTTCAACTGTCCTTATTCCTTCCTTTGCTTTCAAATGCTGTTGAATGGTACTATTCAACAGTTTTCATCAACATGTTTCATTTAATTACGGGCTAAAATGATGAAGATTGTTTAACTGCATCACTTTAAAAGACGGTATATAGGAATCCTTTTATGACGGCGAGAGAACCACATTAATATGTTGAGCAACAGAAAGATCACCCTGAAGTCCAACAGAATCTTCCCTTACTTTGATGGTGTGTCAGAAAAAATCTCCAACCCAAGGGGTGATATTCTTGGTTGTCTAACCCGAGGCTCTGCCGAGGGTTAGAAAAGTAAGAATATATATCACTCGAGGGGTGTCAAGGTAGGAGATGATTATGTTTCTCCCATTATTTTTTTTTACGAAAGTATCCATGCAACACAATGCTGATGTGAGGTGATTGAATTGTTGACTTGTTGTGATGGTATAGTTGTCGTGACGTCATTACATTGTTAACAGTTCGTGTCATCTGTCATACACCCTAGAGGGTGACAGAGAAATCTTGAACAGGTAAAAGAGGAGATAAATCTGCGAATGATGGAAGAAAAAACATTGAAGCCAGAGAAGGGCCTGGACATACATGTATATAATATAAGGTACCGGTCATAATGTAGGTCTAGGACAAGTATACTAGTCCTTTTAGGACCAAACGTAGCAGTCATAATGTCGGTCTGGGACAAGTATACTAGTCCTATTAGGACCAAAAGTAGCAGTGATAATGTCGGTCTAGGACAATAATACTAGTTCTATTGAAATACAAGCTACCATTCAAAATGTCTGTTAATCCTATTATCATAAAAGGTACATTTCATAATTTCCATCTAGGACAATTATACTAGTCCTGTTTGGATAAAGGGTATATTTATTATAAATATAAATTGTAAAGATATATTTTTATTTTTGAGAAACATTCCGCAATTATGTATCAGCATCATTGACATAGAAGCATGGCGTTGATTCGTCTTAGCTGTGGCGGTTAGGTAGTGACATACCAGGTGATTTCGCTTGACAAAGCATGTTGTCTTGTCGATCTTTCTATTCCTCCTCAGTATTGTTTCCTGTCATCCGACTGAATGATATTGGTCCCCTGTTTCCAATAGGTATTTCCACATCTGTCTTGTTGTGTTGATTAAACTCGGTTTGAGGCGCTTAGGTGCACTGCCGCATCCTCCACTCAACATGTAACGTGAGGCGACGACTGATCACAGCTAATGCCTTGTGTACACCGAAGGGTTACCTTCTCCGAAGTGTTCTACAATGGACGCAGTTCTGATTAAGTCGTAACAATACAGTCACTGGTCTTCTGACAGCTTACTAGGAGTGTTTTGTAACACTCGTAATTACTCTGTCAGCCAATATTTACAAATTTGGTATTTTGGTTTTAAATGTTATTTAAAACAAAGCTATGTCATTTATTTTTTACATGCTATGATTTTTAAAGATTGAGTTTCTGATGTCAAATTTTCTTTTTCTTTCATCTTTGCATTATATGCTTTTAATTTTGGAGACGGCTGAAATATTTAAATTCAACTCGTTCAGAACAAATGACAACGTTTCATAAAGTTGAACACTTTTTATTTTCGAACATCATGGTATTTTATTTTTGCGTTATTGTTTGGAATACCTATGTATCTATTATTAGATTCCATCTATATCTACATTGTAAGAAACAGTCCATTGATAAGACCTGTGTATTAGGTAGTGAGCCATTATTTTGCATTTTATAGCTTTGACCAATTGCTGATTACACCTCTTTCCAAAATTTAGGAACAAAATTAATGTTCTGTTTTAAGAAACAATGAAAACAAAATATTAGACAAGGGAATATTTAATTGGAATGGCTACCTGTTCCATTAACGCTACCTGTAACGTTAGTACAGGTATAACAGTAAATTCATATATCCTCAGACTTGGAACTATGGGAATATCAAATAACTGACAATGTCATGTTATCAAAGCGGGAACCGTAGAAATAAATAGTCATAGAAAAGAAATAAGAGAATACTGAAGCGTTAACAAAATTATAATCCGAGCTCAAAATCTATTAAACCAGGGGGGCAAAATATGAACAAAGGAAAGAATTACATGGCGACCCTTGTAAAAGTACAAGAGAATAAGACCAGGTGTTCCAGAATCTTATGTTCACGAATCCTTGAATTGTTAGTTTGTCAGCAGTTGACATCGATCATGAAAATCACGATATTTAGAGCAAAGAATCAACAGTATGGCACAAAAGTAGAACAAATACTAGCCGAGAACGAATCATAAACATTTTATGTGTTGAATTCGTAAAAGTTGGTTTTATTTTTCTCTTAGATCATGCTTTATTGTTTTTCTGTGTATCTGAAAATGCGACATGCAATTATCTACTGCCTGACTTACACATTTTACATAAACATACATTGCTATGACGTCACTTTCAATGTACACAATTATGTACTTCTCAATTTGTTTTATCACCAATAAGAAAGGAGTGTATGTTAGAAATAATGTTATTTTTGAAAGGCACTTCATTATCAATATTGCCAATAGAGAATTGGTTTTCAACATTTGCTTGTTTTCTTATGTATGAAGGTTTTTAATACATGAGTTCCTTTATGATAAGTTAAAGGCCCAATTTACGTAATTTTCGGAAAAAAATTTACCGAAAAATCAAGCCTAATAACTTATGATATATATAGATTTTCTAAAGATTAACTGATTTCAGCTATATTCAAGATGAATTCTTATGCGGGTATCGGTACAGTAGCAGTTGAAACTCGGTATTTGTCCATTTGTAACTTCGGTGTGTTATTTTAGTGGTCCACAAATAAATTATTTTTTGTTACCGCTCAGGTTTTCTTCGTTTCAGCCTTATTTTTGCAAGGTTATCAACTGTATTTTTTTTTTGCAGAAGTTTTAAGAATCACTAACATTTTCCTGAATTTAAGAATATTGGGCTTTTTAAAATAGACTTAAGGATCTACAAAATGTAGATTTATTGAGGTATCATAATTCTCTGGATCACAAACTGCCTTCTGGCGTAACTGCTATTTACATTATGATGTTAATTGTACATCACTTCTACTCTTTGTGACATTTACCTGGAGTATATGACAATAAAGGATTCAACTATACCATAGATGACTTAACACACACATTTTGAATTTAGTAATAAACACAGTATGCTGAAAAAAATGAATTGAACTGCATTTTACAGCTGTTTCGGCCCCCTAGGACTCTTCAGTGATGCTAGGGGCCAAAAGGTGGGAATCCAAATTTTTTAAGCTAATGTAGAAGCAGCAAGATCAGGTGCGTAAAACCCTTTTGATTTATATGTTTAGAAGTAAATTAAACTAGTTTTGTATAATTTCAAATTGTGCACTACGAAAATGTGTATATTATGTACCGTGCCACTACTCAAATGAGATTAACTGTGACTATGGCGGCTCTTTTATCTTTATCATACAGTCAATCAAGAATGGCCACTTTCAACAAAAGTATAATAAAATGGTCAGGTTTATTTCAACATTATGCTACTTTTCTTAGCGGTAACTTATTGTAGTCGGGTCTATATTAATTATCATATGGTGTTTACATGTCACACTTGATTAGTCATTGTAGGGCTTGTCCTGAATATCGTAATTTCGTGATGTCGACTGCTGACGAACAAACTTACGAAACAGGGATTTGAATAATACAAGTCAATGAAGACTATGAGCAATATTTATGATCGCCATCTTGATCGCACTGAGAAATATTCTACATGAATATCGTTGTGTAATATGAAGATGAACATTTTTAAATGTGTTCATTAGTATGCCTTCTTGTTGTGATTAAGACTGATGCATTAGTTCTCACGTTCAGGTCATGGTATTTCATTAGATATGATTTAGATTTGCATGGCGGGTGTCGTCGATGAATCAGAAGACGTTTACTCTTCCCGAACGCCTGGTCGTATTCTCTTGTACCCCCCCTTTTTTTTAAATCTCCATGTAATGTTATTCTTTGCTTATATGTTTAACCTGGTTGAATCGATTTTGAGTTCTAATTATAATTTGTTGACACTTTGGTATTCGCTGATACTATAATGTATTTGAGATCACAAAAAGGACCATATAACGAAGCAAATACAACAAGTATTGTTTATCTAGTCTGCGAAATATTGCACGTACATTACTCAAGAGATAAACATGATCACATAAAACATTAGAGAATACCGAAGCGTCAACAAAACAATAATCCGAACTCAAAATCGATTAAACCAGGGGCAAAATACGAAAATAGATCCATTTGGAGACTCTTGTAAAGGTACAAGAGAATAAGACAAGATGTTCCGGAAGAGTAAGCGTCTTCTGCTTCATTGACGACACCCGCCATTTAAATCTTTGTCACATCCAAGTAAACATCAAGTTCTCAAAATGAGAACAGAGTACCATTGTCAATCACAACAAGCAAACACACTAATGATCATACTCAAAAATGTCCATCTTCATATCACACAAATATACAGAATATTTCTAAATTAGACAAAGATGGCGACTATAACACTTAATTCTGATCAACCTGCATCTCTCAGACCTCCATGTAACGATTACAATTATCGCTACATCTTTATAATAAATATGTAGTGTCCTGGGTAAATAGCATAATCTATCAATTTAATTAACATGCACAGTTTACAATAGTTTCACATGTAATATAAGATGGATAAACACCTACTAAATTAATCCAACAGAATTCATATTGTTGATGATCGCTCAATAGTTCTTTCCTAAAATTTAATGCAACTGTTTATGCATAGAAGGTATTGTAGTGATTATATTTCGAGGAAACTGAGCGAAAGAAATATACATCAGGTACGATATCATATTCTGGCGAATTAACAAATAGAATGATTTTTTACACGAAATCAGTGTATACGTTTTCGTTTCCCGAGATTTTGCGGGATTATCTCCCATTTGCCTTGTTACACAGTGTATGGGTATATCCTGTTATACATACAACGGACATAGGTACAGCGTTTTAACATAGAAATAGACAACTGTCATAATTACCTATATACATATAATGTTGTGTTATGCATGAAATCTGCCTTACCTTCGTTAATATTATGGGATATATTTCATTACGTGTGACTTGCTTTGCCCATGACCTGATTACACTTCCGGCGTACCATGTTTTGTTTCCTGTAGTTGGTCTTATTGCAATTAAATATATATATATTTCTTCTATTATTTGCGCTTTTTTTTTGTCTTTTCTTATTAAGTACTAAGCTCATTCTAGTTATCCTCATGGTATGGTGTCGCCCGCCTATATCGCCAGTGAAGTGCTGTACAATTTCATCAAATAAATTACTTTTATCTACTTTTTTGATCAAGGGGCTCAAAAATGTAAAAAAAAAAACCCACCCAAAACCAATATTTTCTGATGATTATAATACAAGGCCCAGAGTAATGAGACAATTTGTCTGTAGGTAGTTCGGACAAATTGCTCCAAAACTATTTTCAAATACATTACATTAACCTGCTTTCTTGGTTACGGTGGTCAGATTCAGAGTAATGATATTTTACCAGTAGCATGTTGAGAATACTATACAATTCCATTTTGTCTGGGATATGTGAAAATGTTTGCGAAGTACTTATATTGAGAGTTTTTTCCCATGATTGCGCAAATATCCATGTGAGCGATTCAGGCCTTGTGGGCCTTTTGTTATGTTGTAGTTTGTATTATTTTTTTTTCAATACACACAATATATCAAAAGTTGAACGTAGTCTTGGATCAAGAAACAAGTGTTTTTTAAAGATAAAACACTTCTGCTGGTCCGGATGAACTTTGTTTTAAATGATAGGGTGAGGGAGTCGAACCCCGGCCGTCGCGGTTAAAGGCGAGTACGCTATCAATTGAACTCCTGATCACAAGGATTTATAAGAAATCAAGATAGATTAAAACTATTGGAGAATACGGAAGCGTCAACAAAATCATAATCCGAACTCGAAATCGATTAAAGTAGGGAACAAATATGAACAAAAGGGAAAGATTTCGTGGAGACCCCTCCAAAAGTACAAGAGAATAGGAACAGATGTTCCTGAAGAGTAAGTGTCTTCTGCTTCATCGACTACACCCGCAATGTAAATATTAATTACATCCAAATAAACATCAAGTCCTCAAAATTAGAACTGAGTCATCATTGTCAATCACAACCAGTAAGCACACTAATAAGCATAATGAAAAATGTCCATCTTTATATCACACAAAGATACAAAATATTTCTCAATAAGACAAAAATGGCAACCTTAAAACTTGCTCTTAGTTCTGATCAATCTGGATCTCTCGAATCCCTGTTTTGTAAGCTTGTTTGTCAGCACAGTCATGGAAATAATCCAATGTATGGTTTTAAAAAGCATTCTAAATTAAAAAATTAATATTCGAATTCAAATACTAAAACTAATGGCAAAATATGAACAAAAAACAAGTTTACAATGTTATCCTTGAAAAGGCCAGGCGTTCCGAAAGGTTTCAGTCGGTATATTTTACTTCATCGATGAAACCATTTTGACCCCGCTTATAATGTGTTCGCCTTATCATAAATGATAATAATTGGTGCCATTCTGTATCTGCTGACTCACATGCCGCTACCCATTTTTGTATATACGTGGATGTGACAGATCGGAGTGCATGCACTTTTTTCATGCTATGATGCACACTACTGGATGAAGTCAAGATGATTCTGTGTACTTCTTGCATTATTTCCTCACCCATCTTGTATTTTCACTTACACATATAGATTCAACATTTTATCTTATACACCATTAAACCAATTAAATATCATTATAGCCTGGAGAATTGAAAATAACTCAAATCCCTTAAAGTTCCCGGTATGAATAATTATGAATTAGGGAAGTATTAGCTGTAGATGTCACTACTCCTCTGAAACCGGAACTTTAAGTTCGAAGTGGATTACTTATATAGTAAAGAGTCGGTAGTCATGGTATATGCATCACTGAGTTTCAGATTCCTTGAAAGTTCAATCGTTTTCTTGATTTTGTGGTGACGTATTTCAGACGATGGTCCCTCTGTCCGGATATCCGTGTGAACGAATTGTTAACCACGTGTCCGTGTGTCGCTTGTGACCTGTTTCCGGAGTTAATCACAAAAAAATCATTTAAGTGTTATCAGAATAGAACGACAAAGAAAAAACTAGAGAAAGAAAGATTTAAAGAATTAAAAAACGAAATTCCTTCCTCAAAATAAAAAAAGATTAAAAAAACGTGACAATGATAATTAATATCGAAAGTTTTAAACATGTTCACGAACTTAATATTATATCACAGAAAATTTAACATTCTGTTTCTATTTTGTTTCTTCTTCAAATCTGTTAATAATTAATGTACTGTATATGTTTTGTCTTATAACATGTTTTATGATCAGTAAAGCCGTTGTGGCTCTGTGTGGCTCTGTGTGGCTCTGTGTGGCCCTCTGTGATGTGACGGAGAACTGCGCGTTTTGACACACAGAGGTGTTGGTGGTATTCAACTTAGGTAATATCACACAGAACGGGCGGTACCTGAAATTCTGTAGGACGTTTTGATTCTTCTGTATAGAAACTAATTATAATCATCTTCAACAAACCTGTCGTGTTTTAATATCTTTCATATAACAACCCAGGAATTGACCGGAAACTTCAAAACGCTTTTACAGTAAATAAACGTGATTACAAACACACGTGCTTACAAATTTGTGGTATGATATAAGATGAAAAGGCTGAAATTAAATTTTCCTTTTTGATTATAATCTTACACAATTAAGCTCAAAGTTTTCAAACGTTTTACAAAAATCGTCTGTTTGTGATGACGGCATTTCATAATGGTTAATTTTGCGCGTGTATTGTGTATATATCGCTATATGACCCAACACACACAATAAAATGTGCCGGTGTATGGGGGGAATGGCTGACTCTTACAGGAATTAGTGAAAAATGAAATAATGCAGGACATGTGCCGTTCATTTGTACATACTAATTGCTGCATGCTTAGTGATGGTGGGATCACGCCCAGCCACAACTAACTACCGCTCATAGGTGAAGCTACCATCTCCTAAGTCCTTTCATGAGAACAGTTGTTGAAGATTAGGGAAGGGATATCTGTGTTCGTTTATCCTAGATTCATGGCTACATTTAATATATCTTCTTCAAAGCTAACATGTCAGAGATACATTTCATTAAGGCCAACCCTTCTCCGCCGTAGACTTGGTGATTATATAAGTTAGGGAGAAATGGGGATGTATGTTTTGTTGTTAGACGAGAAGAATTGTGTAACCCCTAGGCTGACCTCTGCCAGTCACCTGACAGCTGGAGTCAATATTGTTATAGAATATCAAAAGACCTTTTATTCATGATAATTTATTTTATAGATATTCATCAGTAGCTAGCAAATATCATTAAAGATTATTTGCACAGACAAAGCTGACATTAGAATTACCTAATTGGGAAAATAATTCTCTTTTTGGTCCAGTTTGAAATACGGAAATCAAGAAAAGTTTGGAAAATAATAAAGTTATCATAACTCATTTTTCAACAAAGGAATCAAGATAATTTTATTTTCCTTGTGTAAATAAAGTTGCACAATGCCAAAACGATAGAATATCATCGCTTGTTTAATTTGAAAAGTCCATTTAAAGTGAACATCATATTTTCAATATTTTCCCCACTTTCAGTTGAATTGTAGACACATTGAAAAGAGTAAAAAAAAACTATAACTCGAATTCAGAATCAGTGCCACTAAGACAAGCAAATATCATACCATGGATACACTAAAAATCACAAGAGAAACAAAACCAGGTGTACTGGTAAGTAAATATCGTTCCCGCTAATGTCATATCCTCAAATTGTTAACCGCGGTAGTGACAACGAACGTAGAAGACACACTTGTGAACGTAATAAGATATCGAGTTTCATATGTAAAAGAAAAATAGAATATTTCCCATTGAAGTCGTAATGGTAAACTAAAACTTGTCAATACTCTTCTAAAACTTAAGCCCAAAAACTATTGGACCTTATGGTATGGTATGAAATACTGACATGCTTTATTCTTTAATGCTGATGTTTTAAAAAGTAAAAGTGAAAGTTAAACGAAAATGAAAAAAGACAAGCCAGAACAAAGTTTATCAAAGAGAAAATTAAAAAAAAAAATATGTTATTCTTTATAATAAATACGTCAACGTTGACTAACATAAGAGATGAGTGATTGAATGAAACAGGAAATGTGAATGAATAAAAGGATGAAAGATCGACTAAATACATATTGGAAAAACAAATCAATTTTACTACGCTTTAACGGAACATCTTCAAGGTCACACGTGTGCATCGTGACCAGATAGAGTTATACTTGATCATCCCGTACACTGCAGATCAATCTGTCATTTCTTTCTCATAAACTAGGAAATTAATTTTTAACTCGGGTCGAATGACTGATCGGTGAAATTTTAATTGTTCATTTTGTTATTTGATTGGAAAAGAAAATATTAAATTTCAGATAAAGAATTCTCATACTTAGAAAAGGAGATCATAATATATTTTATGTTGTTCGTATGATGTGGTTTAATGTCTTGTTTCATAATCGTCTGTACAAAACCGACTTGGACGAAGTAACCAAGCAAGGTTAGCTGTTAACCCCTTTGGTGCAAAATAAAAAAATGCATTCTACATTGCCCGCCAACACAATAATGTCACTTGAAGATATCCGGTCCCTACACAACGATATTGAAGCACATTAGCCAGAAAAATAAAATGTAAAATAATAATAAAAGAACGAGTTTTGCAAAATATGTAACTAAACTGTTTCGTTCAGCAGGACATTTTTTTATAACAACTCACATTAGTCGCCTCAAAAGATCTCGGGGTTATGGCACTTGGTGTGATTTTAAACAGGTTGACATAATGATGAGTTATTGTCATTAGACATTGAGTGTCTTAAATAGGAATACCATTATAAATATAAATAAATTCCAACTTTTAAATAATTTTCGTAAAGTTCAAACTGAATACAGTTCATCATCCTTTTGTCACTGGTTATGTAAACAGGACTGGTGAGATAGTGACAGGGAAAATAACCACCACATATAACCAGTCCTTTAGGATCTGGACATATAGAGATAGCTTATCAGTGAATTAACACCGATCCTGTCAGGATAAAACCAATTCACAATGTCCAGATTTTTAGATAATCCTGATGTACACTTATCAAAGACAAGATCATATTAAATGATACAGGGATTAAACTTATTCTAAATAATCTTTAAAGCGCGGACGCAAACTTTTTTTCTAGATAACTACTCCGGAAAGAGTAGTCTTAACACAAAAACGAGGAATATGAAACCAAGGCCTAAAGACAGAAGAATGTGGCATCATTTACTACTATGCATACCTAAATATACCATTTATTGTTATGCAATATGACATGTATCCACGAACCAACATAAAGTAAATCTCAGTGTCATCGTTCACCGTGCAATGCATCTTTTATGTCCACTTCGTTAAACATCAAGGCCTGTATTTATGAAGAACCCGTTCTCAAGCATAAATATTATGCTCAAACTAACTCACTATAATAATGTAAAAAAAAAATAGAAAAAAAGAAAATTAAATTTAACATTGAAGACAGTATACGACTTAAAGTTTCATCAACTTGTTTCAATGTTAATTATGATTATTGTTTTATAGCCAAAACAATAAATTACATGTAGGTTTGAATAATATAAAAAAAACATGCTTGAGCTAGACAACTATTTCATCAATACTGGCTCTGGTCTTGTTTGGGATATTCAATTGAAAGTGTAACATTTACTATACTTACAAGTATCTTATTCCTAAACTAAGCAAAACTCTCTTCAAAATATTTCCATTGGCAAATATGATTTAGTGTGTAAAATCATAACAAGAGCATGGAATTATATGCTTGAGGACAAATCCGTGGCCGAACATGAGAACAGCTTCGTGAATTCAGACCCAGATTTTGCTGTACCTGACTGCTTTTACTCCGAAAAACCAGCAAAGTACCGCTTATATTCATATCGTTATGAAAAAATACAAAGATAAACTGTATTGATGCCTATGTCAGAAATGGGTATTCATGGTAAAGTTTTGATTTGAAAATTAGTTAAGAAAGCTTTATTTGATTTTAAGAAAATACCAAAGCGTCAACAAAACGATAATCCGAACTCAAAGTCGATTAAACTAGAGGCAAAATAGGAACAAAGGAAAGATTTACATGAAAAAAAAACAAGAGAATAAGACCAGGTGTTCCGGAAGAGTAAGCGTATTCTGCTTCATCGACAACATCCGTCATGTAAATCTTGGTCATATCCAAGTAAGCATCAATCCTCAAAATAAGAACCGAGTCATCGTTGTCAACACAAGTTAACACACTAATAAGCAAACTCAAAAACGTCCATCTTCATATCACACAAAGAAACTTGATACGATTATTGCGTTTTCCATGTCGAAACATACTTCGAAACATGCGCCTATAATGGAAAACAAACAAACAAAATGAGCAAACAAAAATCTAGATGATCAGAATATTAAGACTTAGTTACACAAATTTATTTGATTTAATTGTAACCCTTTTCAGTCGAAAGGAGATTAAACATATCATGCAGAACCAAGATTAATTTGTAAAACGAAGAAGAAAGTAACCATTTCAAGTGTCTCAGTCCTATGAAGAACAACTGACTCTTCCGGAACACCTGGCCGTATTCTCTTGTGCTTTTACGAGAGTCTCCATGCAAATATTTCCTTTGTTCCTATTTTGCCCCTAGTTTAATCGATTTTGAGTTCAGATTATGGTTTTGTTGACGCTTTGGTATTCTCTGATTTTTTTTCAATATGACTGATTTCATTTGGATTATAAAAAGGGTAAAGCAGAATACCTAGGCATATTCAGTGTTGTTTCTCACAGAAATGCTTCATACTAAAAAAATATTCTAAAATTTGATCTCAGAGCTAAAAAAGGACAGAATTTCGTAAATGCTTCCCAAAACGAATGTTAATACAACCTTGTAATGAGCTTTATAAGAACTTTGATAATGTCTTTGATTGTTCATGGCCAAACTTCTTCAATTGTTTAATGACTGTAACGGCTTCATTGGTTCTGCCATATTTAGATTCGTCAGCCTTGACTTCACTAGGATTACTCCTGTGAGGAGCAGATTACCAATTAACTATCAACAATACGACACAAACTTGTGTTTTATAGTCGTACCTCAGCATAAAACATATTGATAAGGTAGGAAACAATTATCATGTGTTCTGTTTAAACTTTAAAGCTTATAAACTGACTTTTTTAATATGACCAATATCCTAACCAATGTTCTTGAAACGGTTGGGCTGAAGAGTCAAAGAAAACTGATAGAAACACCATGGATTTGTGTATTTGTATTTGTATATTGTACAGTTTGTACACAGGAATGTGGACAAAGTTTGACTATCATCTGCGCTTGACCATTTGAGCTAAACCAGAATACACGGATGGTCAGCAAGGACACATTCGGCTTTCAAGTCAAGCATTGGTCACCAACGTTTGTCACAGTTAGACTGTGGCCTGACCTAATATATTCTGTGAAATCTTTAACAATAACTTACTCACGCATGTTTTTTTTTAATTAAAAAAACAACACTGTTTTCATTTGTTATATACTCTTGTTATAAGTTTGTTATCGACAATGATAATATTAATATAAGTGATCAAACCCTATATAGCATTGTTTTCGAACTGTTATACACGTATATAATCAATTTTACTAATATACCGATAAATGATATCATTTCTGTAACTACTGTTACCATGGAAACCTCCGTAATGACTTGCAATTCTTGTTGCTATGACACAGGGGATGGTGCATAGTGATATCTGAAGCTGTCAGGATGTGCAGGTCACGAGTACTGCCATAGGAGATGCTGTCCTCTTCTTTAAATTGAATGTGTCATCCACATCATCAGTCGACGTCTTGCAACTTATCCATGCAATTGTCATGTTTGGTTGCCGTTTAAACGATTCCCAAGCCACTTTGAAACAAGAAGTTTCAGTTTCATTTTAAATAAGAAAAAAAAACTAAACTGAGATCTCGAAGCTGCCATATTAATGTTACATCCCCTTTTCTTAGAAATTAGTGTACTGTTCGGTAGTAACAGCGTCATACCCCGGAGAAATTCACATAAACTACTCAGAGATTGTAGACATTAAAAGTGATGCTGATTATGTTGATGACGTCATTAAAGGTGACGTAAATGTACATTTACTACCTTCACCATCTCAGATAGTTTTGCCGTTATTGAATTTAGAGATATATATGTCAAGGTGAAGCGATCAATTCCAAACCTTTTCTATGCTTGTTGGCGCTTTTAAATACAGAACTCATAACTCTTATGACATTTTTTCCCATACTGTGGTTTGAGGAGATGACATGTGTAACGTCAAATAGCCATAAGCCGTTTACGTGACCGTACGAACAAAGTGAAAATTATGTTGCATGATGTCAAAATTACATTATGCTCGCTTTAGAAAATGTGATATAAGAAAATACAATAGAAATGTGGGGACGGAGATAAAGGAAATAAAACTGTTCACTACGTTTTTGAGTATGCTCATTTGTGTGCTTACATGTTGTGATTGACAATGATGACTTAGTTTTCATTTTAAGAACTTGATGTTTACTTGGATGTGATTAGAATTAACACGGCAGATGTCGTCGATGGAGCAGAAGAAGCTAACTCTTCCGGGATACCTGGTCTTATTTTCTTGTAATTTTGCAAGGGTCTCCATATGGATATTTCCATTTTTCTTATTTTGCTTCTAGGTTAATCGATTTTGAATTCGGTTATGGTTTTGTTGACGCTTCGGTACCTTCTCGTTTGCTTTAAGCCGTGCACACCAACTTTAAGATTTGAAATATACTTGTTCTTAACAATAAAACTTAAAGAGACACATATTCCTCCCTCTGCTGTTCTTGTTTGTATACCTTTTCGTGATTTCACTTTATTTCAATAACAATGCACATATGTAATGAACAACAAAAATGAATACATTGTTTATACAATAATTTTACATTTTAAACAGCATGGTATATACATAATGTGCTGTTCTTAGTTTATCTCAAGTTGTGAACTGTTTATATCTATATATCTTGTTCCAAGTTTATCCCTAGTTTTGAACTGTTTATATCTATATATCTTGTTATAAGTTTATCTCAAGTTGTGGACTATTTATTTCTATATATGTTGCTCTAACTTTATATCCAGTTTTGAACTGTTTATTTCTATATATATTGTACTAAATTTATCCCTAGATTTGAACTCTTTATTTCTATATATGTTATCCCCAGTTTATCCCTAGTTTTGAACTGTTTATATCTATATATCTTTTTATAAGTTTATCCCTAGTTTTGAACTGTTTATATCTATATATCTTGTTATAAGTTTATCCCTAGTTTTGAACTGTTTATATCTATATATCTTGTTATAAGTTTATCTCAAGTTGTGGACTATTTATTTCTATATATGTTGCTCTAACTTTATATCCAGTTTTGAACTGTTTATTTCTATATATATTGTACTAAATTTATCCCTAGATTTGAACTCTTTATTTCTATATATGTTATCCCCAGTTTATCCCTAGTTTTGAACTGTTTATATCTATATATCTTTTTATAAGTTTATCCCTAGTTTTGAACTGTTTATATCTATATATCTTGTTATAAGTTTATCCCTAGTTTTGAACTGTTTATATCTATATATCTTGCTATAAGTTTATCCCTAGTTGTGGACTATTCATTTCTATATATGTTGTTCTAAGTTTAATTCAAGTTATGGACTGTTTATATCTATCTATCTTGTTATAAGTTTATCCCTAGTTTTGAATTGTTTATTTCTATATATGTTGTTCTAAGTTTATATCCAGTTTTGAACTGTTTATTTCTATATATATTTTGTTCTAAGTTTATCCCTAGTTGTGGACTGTTTATTTCTATATATATTGTTTTAAGTTTATCTCAAGTTGCGGACTGTTTATTTCTATATATATTTTGTACTAAGTTTATCCCTAGTTGTGAGCTGTTTATTTCTATAAATGTTGTTATAAGTTTATCTCATGTTTTGAACTGTTTATTTCTATATATCTTGTTATAAGTTTATCTCCAGTTTTGAATTGTTTATTTCTATATATGTCGTTCTAAGTTTATTCCCAGTTTTGAACTGTTTATTTCTATATATGTTGTTCTAAGTTTATATCCAGTTTTGAACTGTTTATTTCTATATATATCTTGTTATTAGTTTATCCCTAGTTGTGAGCTGTTTATTTCTATATATTGTACTAAGTTTATCCCAAGTTTTGAAATGTTTATTTCTATAAATGTTGTACAAATTTTATCCCTAGTTATGGACTGTTTATATCTTTTTTACTTCCCTTTATACATACAGACTGAGATGTGTACAGTACACATATATATAAATAAACACTCGCACTGAACACTTAACACACTCAGGTAGACAAGTATATATATATATATATATATATCTACCCTTCCTCTTGACTACCACTAAGCGTTAACAGTCTATATATATATACTAATACACTTCCTAGTCGTTACCTGCTCGTCGTAATGGAATCAACCACGGTCTCTGACCCTACGGGCACTATTTGCGCAACCCGGTTTGTTGCGAGTCAGTTTGACCCGAAAAGGACACGGTGCTTGGCTTGGCTGGTCGGGCTAGACTGCCATTGGTCGGCGATTGTGATCTCCTACACGAAAGTCGAGCCATCCTGCAGTTATCACTTGCGCGTTTTGTATGTGCAGTCAGGTTTGCAAACCACACATTATTAGCTAAAATCTATCATTTATATGGTAGAGATAGGATCGGCCGTCTGCCCCACCAGACATCGCTGGTAACAGATGTCGTAACACAACGATATCCTTCTGTAATTTACACCTTCATACCCCAATGCCTTTCCATGGTCAACAACCGATATAGTTATATTAAGTTTTTAAAAAAGTTTTATTCACGAACCATTGAACAAAGTGAAACAGGTTACCGAGATATTTAATTAAATCGTCCTGTGGGTGAACGTACTTAAATAAATTTCTTGTATAAATATGGATAATGACCATGGGCTTGGACACGTCATGTTTCCTGCTTAACAGGTAAAACCAAATAAAAAATCTAAAAGTCTTTTAAGATTTTCCGATAAACTTGTAAAGAAAAGTCATTATTTTTCGTGGCTTTTCTATATATTATATGATGTCATAGTCTAGCTCATTTCTCCCAGGCAAGTCAGGTTGTTTGGGTCCAATGGCAAATCATAAAGTTCACACACTCTGGTTTCGGCCCAGAGCTAACTCTCTGGCTTGGCTCGGTCAATCGGTTCTATCTATAAAATGTGTGTATATTAATCCCTACCGGCTTGCCCAACGGCGCAGCTGTTGGGAGGTGTCTTAGCGCTACATGAGTGAATTATATACACATACACAAACATATGTATTTGTATAGCGGCAGGATATATGCATACAGACGGGTCCGTTTTATTCATACTAGGTCAGGTCACACTAGGTCATACGAGGTCAGGTCAGATCGCCAGACAGGCAAAAATGTGAGGTCTGTGTGAATAGAGAGCGGCAGTGTCCCGTGACCGAACGCAGTATGGCTGGTGACATTTGTACTTGTAACTATATAGCTTCTCATCACGTTCTAATGTTAGCCATTACGTCCAATTAACGGTATCATTTCCTCCACTTCGACCCGTGATGTCATTGTCCACCCTCTATACATCAATTAAATTGTTTAAGTGCAGTTCGTAACCTATACAAACAATATGTGTAGTTCTAGAGAATGTTGACGACGGTCACCATGGCCTGTGTAACACAGCAGACAGGATATATCACGCAGGACACAAGGAAGTATACACACTCTAAGTACCTCATCATTAATATATATATAACACAAGCTGTGAAATGTTATATATATATATATACCAAACAGGTGCTGTAATGAACACACACAATATGAATATATAGATATTCAATGATTAATATGTACAAACAATTACTTTAGGAAGTAGTTACCATGGTGATGAGAGGCAATACTAATTACTGTTTTCGAGGCTATTGTATCTATATATAATCAGTCTGTTAACAACTATATTCTCTATGATCTACTACTGTACTAGTTTGTGGACGATGGGACGATGCGAGACAGACGCTATCCAATAGCTACTTATATCAAGTCTATACTACATTAAAATATAGTTCTCTACAGGTAGATGTGTCATAATAATATTATTCCGCACTTGTATTCATTAGAAATAAATTTAAGAATACCGAAGCGTTAACAAAATCATAATCCGAACTCAAAATTGATATATCATATATTAAAGATACCAGAATACCACATGAAATTGTATTTGTCAAAAAATGTATTTTATGTAAGATATTAAGTTAACAAAGGAGACATAAAACACACACATGCTGCACCTTTTACATTTAGTAACATATACAGCAAGCCGAACGAAAAAAATACGTTAAATCATACAGCTGTTTCGTCCTCCTAGGTTTCTTCAGTGATGCTAGGGGCCAAACTACATAGCATAAACAAGTCCAAACTGGCAAAAAAGAACAACAACGGATGGAACAAAGGATACTGCAACACTAACAAAAAAGAAGAAAAAAACATTTTTACTTTCAAAACAGCTTGAACTTGGGGAAAACCAACACAAAATGGAAAAAGAACAATTCAAACTGGAGAGAGACAATCAGAGAAAGAAAGACAATGGTAGGCATTGAGGAGACTTTAAAACGAAAGGAAAACAACAACCTGACCTCAGGATATTCAAAATAGAGGAGGAAATCAGTTAGAGCATATATCATGCCAAAAGACAAGACAACATCATAAATTGGAATGAGACCAAATCAAATTGAATGACTACATGACATGAGGAGACACCAAAACATTATGAAAAACAACACGAACTGAGGCGACTCTAAACCAATTAGATAGCTGTTATTGATTGTAATATTTAGTTAAGATAGAAAGAAAATAATAAAAAAAAGATTGTTCTTACTTGTTCATCATTACTTACATAGTTCACTTAAGTCGCTGGAGAGGTGAAACATGTGCACAAATTATGGTTTTGTTAATGACACCATTCGAATTTTTGAAATCGACAACAAATATTAAAAACTGAAATGACAATCGCGAATATCTTAACAGCTCAACAATGTTGAACCTATCAAATACAAAAACCTTATCAAGGCAATTATTTAACATTACTTTGTTAAATTCAACAGTAGACCGTGAAACTAAGGAAACAAAACACAGACTTCTATCCAAATTAACAATCCACTCATTTCCATGTATGTGTATTGACATTTGATCGGTGTATTTAAGATTTCTCACGACCTCAGCTTGACGTTAAAACACCTCCAGGCATTACACAAACTACTCAACATTGAACCACAAATACAGGATGACCTTTGGTGAAAAACATTAATCTAAAGTAAAATTTATCTCAGTCAATAACATTGGAACAAGAAAGTAACAGACCGATGCTTCTACGTGAAGAATATTTGACTTCATTGCTTCGAAAAAAAAATGATGGGAGATGTAAAGTAAGTGCTGTACACGATCAAGTCTGTTAAAAAATAAAATAAAAATACAACCGTAGACAATTCATTTCACAAATCATGCAGAAAAAAATGAAATACTCGAAGCTTTCCAATACATAAAACAAGGATAAAACTTTAAATCTTGTGAAGAATGGTACCTTTGGGTGTTTGTGCTAACAATGTAGCGATCGATTGTTGCCAGGGTAAATGGACATGTTTAATTGTAAAAGTAATGCCGGTAGAAGTAGTTCACATTAATACGACTTAGGACATGCAATTGATAAAAACTACATTTATTTTCAAGCGTAATGTTGGTTGTTGATACATGTTCAGAGTTAGTATCATAACTGTGTGATTCATGAGTAGACTAATGATGAAGGATCCGATGTATGCATGGTGCTGCATTCTCTGAATAAATGACTTTTTTTATCATATACATCTTCATTAATGAGTTAATTTGTGATATTTGTTTTGGTCTATCAATCTCCATATCATAAAATGCTGTATATAATGTCAATAACTGAAATGACGTCACTTCATTTAAAATGATTTGACGTCATGTAAATATCATTAAAACATACACTATTCGTCAAACGACATTTAAAGATTGCTTTTTGGACAAGCAGAATTGAAAAACCAATGCGAGTCCATATCATAAATTTATGCACGTATGTGTTACACTTGAAGAAACTTGTATCATGATATCAACTAAAAAGAAACTGACGCTATTAATATCTAAATATCATGACCGGCTTTGAGCAAATAATCAATAGCAAAATGGTTTTGTGTAACTATAAAATGAAGGTAAAATATTGCTAGAAATAGATAATACGCATTATAAAACAACACCGTCAAAACACACCATACAAGAACTTACTACATCCATACAAAAATCACAGAAATATAGAGTTTACAAAAAAACCAACAGGGACCATTGAAACACTTTCGTCAGTAACGCTTGAATTCATAGGGACTACACATTTAAAATATAAATATTTATTTGATGTTACTTTAAGAAGTAAATCTTACAGATACATAGAATCCTTTAAGGAAAAATAGAATATAAATAAAACATCTTTTCGTGTAGTTTGTGGGAGATAAACATGATTCGAAATAGAAGGTGCATCGACATAGAATACTTTAAATGCGTAAAACTAAATTATCACGAGATAAAATTCAACTTGTGTAAAGTCAAAATAATATCACATCAGCTATTTGTACGGCACACTATTTATTACTTGAAAAGCTTGACACAGTAGTTTAATGCTAACTGCTGACTATATAGAATATAGAATATAATTAAATATTGAGTTTAAATAAAATATCGTCTTCCCTGTCATTTTTTGGGTTTATTTTACGTTGACTTGAAAAGTTCCAGATGTGAGGTTTTTGTTAGTTGATTCCATACTATTCTATTATCATTACCAATTGGTATTATTGTTCATTTTTTCTTCCATGTTATTTTCTTCTTCTTTGAAAATAACGTTACATGCCGAAATCTTCCTTTCATAAACCTTTCCGTCATTCCTTCTTTTTTCCGTAGGTAAATTATTGCGTAACCAATATCGAGGTGGAAAACAAAGAATAAAAATATTGAGTACGTTATGGCGAACAAAAAAAGGAGAAACACTGAAACAATTAGTATGCGAGATTTAGATTAATACAAATCATCGAGAGAATTCAAACGAAATGTAATAGAGATGGAAACAATATATACACAAAAACAAAATCACAATTTACTGCTTACAATGTATCATTTAACAAACATGAGACATTTTGTGTGTGGTATTCCATGTTTTGCTTTAATATTTAATACCCTATGTGCAAGCCGGTGTTAATAAATAATGGGAGGTTTAACACAACCCGGTTATCTATATTCATAAAGTGACACAGGCAGCGGGACCCCTATTGTCAGCCCGCGATGGATTGATTCCAGGATTAAACGATAATATTACTACATTTGTTTTATGTATCTGATGTTTTTGTTATCACGTGATTAATCAGGGTCCATGCTCACGTGACTGAAAAGGATTTTAAAATAAAATTGTAGGTGAAATAGAAAACAAGAAATGTTTGTCTATGTTATACAATGGTCATGGATTTTATTTGCAGTTACAGTACATCTAAATATAACTATTTGTTCAAGGTTCACTGTCAACACTGTTAATGCTTCGGTATTCTCTTATTTATTGTCAAAACTGTGTCCATGTGGAAATGAAGTGGGTCCAACCGTTTAACCTTATTAACTTAATGTAAAACTTTTAAAGGATAGGATTTAATTTGTTAAGCTGACAAAGCGTATAGTTCAAAGTCTTGTTAGCTTACCAATGATAAGGTCACGCCTACGTTACATAATAATATAAGTACACTTAGGTTTCTTAAAATTTAGAATGTTGTTTGTTTCATTGTTCACGATTCCAGAGAAAGGATGAACGTATAATTCTAGTTTATTTCGATGATTGTGGGTGGGAACATCAGCGGCTTCATCTGTAGTGTGTTGGTATATATGATTGTTCTTCGCTTTCTCCATTAAGTTGATACTTTTTAACTGGAATAATTTTTAATTTATATTACAAAAAATCAATTTGTAGGTTTATATAATACATAATTCTTCCGTTAAATGCAGAATTAAGGATTAGAGCCATACTTACAAAACGATCAACTGTTTTATTTTACCTTTTCGTTGTACTAATGTAATAAAACAATGATATTACGAATACATAGCGTAGATACGCTTGACTGGCTACCAGCCCCTAAGTTCCTATAATGAATTTATCTGCTTTATTTTACTACTAGCTGATCTCCCCCTTGTTTCAAACTTAGGATCAGACATCCAGGTGTTCAAAATTATTTGACTTTTTTTTTAATATCTGTATACTATTCTAGAGACGGGGGCTAGTCTAATACTCTAGATATTGTACTGTTTAACGACAAAGCTATAGTATAGCATCACCTACCAAAGGTACATTGTACAATAGTTTTACTTATGGATGGAATCGTTTTTCATGTCTGACGATATGTCTGTCGACATCAGTTGCTCCTGAAGTAGAGGTCACAGTCTGTTTCTATCAAGATTTTGTTTGTTTATTTACTTCTCTTGTAAATATGTAGCAGTATAAATGTCGTGTTGTCAATGAACTCGCGTCAGCCTACAATACCATAGTATATAAACGGGGAACACGTACACCGGTAAATATGTCATTTTCATACTAGCTGACATTTTACCAATCTGTTTTTAAGGCGGTATAAATAGGACTGACGAAACAACACGAAGTGGTAAATGGCAAAACAAATGGAAGGAAACGGGGCGATATAATACAATGGCAGTAAACAGAAGGAGATTATAAGTAGGTGTAATTATATATATAAACCACGACCAACCTGATGAAGTTTAAATTCCTCTTAGTGCTATTGTTGTCGTATCGTTTGTCTTGATTTTCAGTATTTCAGCTCCTTTTATTTCCACTTCGTTCCGACTTTTTCGCATGTTTTGTAATCTGATTTTATGTTGTGTTATGACGATGACTTAAAGGGTTTGAAAAAGCATTCGTGATACAAATAAAAGAACATTTTTTTCGCCGTAACTTCATCTTAAATTTCGCCTTATTAGTGCATACCTCTTTTCAGATTAATGCTCTACAGAAAAACAAGAAATGCGGATTCAGGAACAATCGGAACTAAAAAGTAAAAAGATAAAAAACAAAAAACAAAATAAGGAACTCCAAAAGTAGGAAGCTCAGACGTACCAGTAATTACGCACCAGTTTACACAACTGTACACAATAATGAACTGTATTTCAAGGACATGATATATAACCTTGGATATGACAATATTTTAGATGGCGGGTGTCGTCGATGGAGCAGAAGACGCTTACTCTTCCGGAACACCTGGTATTATTTTCTTGTGCTTTTACAAGGGTCTCCATGTGAATTTTTCCTTTGTTCATAATTTGCCCCTAGTTTAATCGATTTTGAGTTCGAATTATGATTTTGAAAAAGCTTGGTATTTCTAAATTTTATTGTTGTAAGAATAAAATCTATCACCATCAATTTGGATGTCAATGTCCGCTGTACGCGGTATATTTGGCCGTAGTCCTTTAAAGTTTTATTACACTGTTTAATATCCAATTGGATCGAATAGGAAAATTTAGCGTTTTATTAAATGCATACGCCTTGAATTTATTTAATCATAAACTTGAATATTAATATTTTTTTCCATCGGTGACCGGTATGGATATTTTCATTTTTCTTTTTTGTCTTGTGATTCTTGCAACACTGGCGCCATCGGCTTCTTTAAATTTAACCCCATTTGACTGTATATGACCAGACCTAGGCCCCGGCCTTTTTGCTGGTATTTTATATGTAAATGGGTATGATATATGATTGAGATTAGTGTCCAATGTATATGTACGTATCTAACTATAAAAAGTTACATAATTATTCCCCGGATGTACATTTGTTCGCTCTGTATTCCTACGGGACCTTAAAGAATTATTATTCAAAGGAATAAATTTTCATTTAAAATGCAAATTTTCACAAAGAGAATAAGAACGCTCGCTGACGAAATATCTTACTGATATTTATGACGTTAAACATAAGTCGGACACTGCACAATACTCTAAAATAATGATATATGTACTGATCGTGTTTGAAATGAATTTTATATCTTACAAGAGTAGGAGAAGGATTGGAATTAAAGAAAACGGAAACATTGATATTGAAATATATGATTTTTAGGAAAATATATAATTTAATAATGATTTACCTGAATTTACCTTACCCGCTTTATAGTCATTATTAGTGCTATATGGTAACTTTTTGTTCCAAAGATAAAATTAGTAACACAGGTATTACTTTGTTTTTGGGGGTGGGGAGGGGGAGGGGGAGGGAGGGGGGCGGGGGTCTCGGGTGTTTAAATCGTTGTTTCGATATCAGTAGAATATTGTTAACAGGCCAACTTGATTGTGTAAACAAACTAATGCATTATCAACAATATGATCTCATGTCCAAGATAGCCAGAGCCAACGACGCCAGGCCCATCAGGAACGGAACAGACATCAATGTGGATGTAATATTATCAATAATCCCAAGTAGTATAGCGTTAATTCAAGGTATTTTCTGTCAAACTCAGATGTAGTTTTTAATAAAAATAGATATTATCAATACTGATATGTCTGTGCCCGTTTGACATACACAGACCGATATTGTCTTACTTATTACAATATAAACTATTTATATTACTCACTTATATGAGCTGCTATTTAGCCCTGTTTATTTGGCTGTATGTTTCACGGTGTTGTGGTGTGATGTGAGTAGTTTATATCATAAAACAAGCTGTCTCCAAATGTAGCCTGTTAAAGTCACCCACCCATCACAATGTGACGTGGTGTTATCTGTGGAAGTTTAATAATGATATCATTACGATGTTCAATAGGGATATTGTAAAGTCCTTCTTATCAGAGATATCAACTGTTGGTCTATGGCCTGGCATCGGATCTGATAGGTATAACAGACAATATGGTTTACATATCACACCTGTGGAACATTGTATTTTATCCAGTGTTTTGTTCCTATGTAAAGTCAATATAGGTTTACAGTAGCGAGTGTTACAGGTAATGATCAAGGTTGGTAACAAGGCAGATATTTATTTGAATTGTTCTCCAACAGATGGTGTTAACGACTTGTTTTCTGACGTGACGAGCCTTTCACGGATCGCGTTGCCTGCTAATGAGATATGACTACATCACAGACACTGGTCGAGTCCTCATTATAAGTAGATATACAGTAGAACACATCTCCTTGTCAAACTGCCGTCGTGAATATCTGTAACTCATATATACCTAACATTAAAAAAAACTTCATTATTCTTTTTTCAATTTTTCTCACACCACTCATATTCTCAGAGGAATATCATTTCCCTTACATTAAATATTTTTTGACTCTATGGAATAGTAGACATGCGTAAGTTGTAGAATTGTGCCTGTTAAACGATTTTTTTCTGTCCGTCTGTTTGTCATTTTACAGAATGGTAAATATTAAATGGCAAATTGGCAACTACATTTCATCAATTCCGCGATACCGATTGACAATATGACATACATATTCAGCGGTTAATATTACACTATATAAAGTTTATAAATACCACGGGACCACGTGATACTCCAGGCAGTATCAATGGAACTTCCTATAGGTGGCGCATTGGTTTTGATCATAGAAAAAATATAATTTAATGCAGGGAAGTTTTTCCGTGCAGTATCGTACACAAAGGTTGACTGGATGTGATCCGGTATTAGTTGCAGCTAGGTCATACTCTCATTAAAGAAATCATAAAGATACAGATTAATTCAGTGTGTTTTTGCTGAATATTTGTTGAACATGATTTTTTTTAAAAACCTAACAAGTATTTGTCATTGTATGTACTCTGGTTAGTAATAACGGAAGGTTGAATCAGCTATACATGTTATACGTATTCATTTTCTTTCACATTCGATCATTAGATGAAGAGGGATTATGATATATGTCAAAAGGGGTCTGTGAGGTTAGGCGTATCACGGTTTATATTGTTATAGTAAGAAATGATGTGTTGTTATGAATACACACGCGCTCTCCCTGAAGTATACGTAGTCGCCTTGAGAAAACATGGCGTATCTCCTCTGACAACGATTGAGAGATAGAGAGATTTTAAATGACGCTATCACATTCTCGCGGTGATGCTAAAGTACCAGATTATATATATATATATATACCCTCTGACAAAGTGTCTGATTCCTGATGTGGAACAGGAAACGCACACAACTACACATGTCCGCATTCAGAGAACTTCCCTTCAGATTGAAATGCTCTTCAGGAAATCTTAAAATTTTGGGGTTTTGTACACGTAAAATATCAATGTGACGTATTGTGGGGTTTCCCCCCTTTTGTCTTGTTCGATGGGTTATTTTTAATACTTTGTTTCCCTTGAGACATTAAGAGGATTTCAAAATGCTTCATAAGTCTCCAATTTTACCCCTTTTAAGAGTCTACTGGACAGTGTCACTGTCTATACACTTATTTGGAGGTGTCCAATGGAAACAATTGCTACTGTCAAGTTTTAGCATATTACATATATCACATACGCCACGTCATAATGATATTCTGAAGCCATATTAGTTGAACACGTTGCTTAGCGATTTACATATTGAATATCATTTAGAATATAAACTTTAGTTCGAAGTTTCAAGTGTTTATATTTTGTTTTTCATATTTTCGTTCAGAGTAATCATACGTTGTTTGTTGTATTATCTTACGTTTCTTAGAATTTCCAATGACGTTTAAAGTATCAAATATTGTTAGGGGTTCGGCATTGCTTCAAATATTCACTATTTATAGTAACCGTGTCTCTTATAACACGTGGCTATGCTGGTCCTCTAGTAAATCTTTACAAAGTTAAACATAAATTGTAATAATATACAAACTAAACATTTTCCTGTACCGGGTTACCCGACCCAGTTTTACAGACCTAACTCGGCCGTACAATCCTACAGCTCTCGTGTGGTGCACAGTAAACCTATCATTATCGTTGTAACAGTTTATTCGTCGATCAATTGTGAATTTGCTCGCTGTCAAACGTATGTATAAATTGCAATCGAATTTCATAAAGACATAAACTTCGGACCAGTGAAGAATGTACTGCGTTTGACAATGCAGTCCATATCCAGAGCTGGTAAATATACTTAACAAAATATTGAGAACAATATCGGTTTTACGATAATTAAAGGCCCAATATACGTTTCTTCAGGATTTTTTTTAAGATTCTGAATTCATCTTGAAAATTGCTTAAATCAGTTATTTTAACTTAATCTATAAATATAATAAGTTATTAGGCTTGATTTTTGCTTCAAGTTTTTTCGAAAGTTTCGTATATTGGGCCATTGATTAATTGTTTAGCTATTGAAGTTGGTAAGTATTCAGAAAACTTGTATTAATATGAACATTCCTATAAAAACGATATGAAATAAACACTGAATTTATTCCTTAACGCTTTCGCCCTTGAAGATGCATTTCAACTCTTCCAATACAAAGGTTGGAATAGTTCATTTTGAAATTTCAGAGGTGAATGGGTTAATTGCTGATAGGTACTTGTAAACAACCCCAAACTTTGAAAAATCATGTCGAATGGCATGCCCAATCTGATGAGCTTTTGGTAGGCTACTGATATTTCGCCGAAAGTGTCAAAATAGAGGCGTGCAACCACAAGAGTAAAAGTATTAAAGAACCGATTGTTCTGTTTAGTAAAATGGTTCCTATTCTTAAAGGGTGATACTTTAATAGCAAAAACAAATGTGTTTCATTAGATACACTGTATAAGCCAAAACAATTGATACTTTTGAGTGTTGTATCATGAAGAGTCTCTTTGTAAATATTTCCTTTGTTCATATTTTGCCCCTGGTATAATTGATTTTGAGTTTGGATTATGATTTTGTTATTGCTTCCGTATTCTCTTATTTATGTCTACATTGGGTGACTTGTGAATAAAAAAACAAAAAACAAAAAAACAAAAAAATCCAGAAACATTGGTTATGTAACAGAAAGACATATTTATAATTATATCTAGCATAATATAGTTCTTTCTTTGTTCAAATGACAACATTTATTTTTATGTATAATTTAGTACTCCTCTACCAAGTTGGCATAAAACCCACATAAATATACACACTGATAAACACTTGGCCATCTTGTTTGAGTTAAGGTGTAAGTACTTTCTAAGGAGCTATGCTAGGTAGGATCCTTTGGCTAGACACGCAGAGGTGAAGGGCACAGAATCAGACCATAGGGAAAAAACATGTTGAGACGCAATAGCTCTGTTAGATAACCCTCGTAACAGAATGTGGGCCGGCATATTTTGGTAAAACAGCGACCTATGTAGACCATAGGTGAACACATTTATATGTCTGTACTAATACTGCAACGTAATAGTGTAATAGTCGGCATGAGGTGCCCCTGACACTTTGCCAGGCCGGAGTGAGGTACTTTCTGCTGCTCCCCCTCCCGATGTCTGCCTGTCTGGGGAAGGAATGGTGGGAGGGTAGCACGACCGGCTGACTTGAGAACTTTGAAGGGCCCAAACACTTGGAGTTCCGGAAGCAAAGACCAAACAGCCCAAATATTCCATTCATCTGAAGTTTCTCCGAGCTGTAACTCCCGCTGGTTGCCGTTAATGACGTTTGGTGAAGGTTTCAAGGAGATTACTTGTCAAGTATAAGACTCACATAGCATTTCCCGCAGAGAGCATTTCAGACGGAGAGCGCTGGGGTTTCGCTCAATGCTGTCGATTTATAAATAAACAGTAGCTACGTACACATATTACGTAAGGTAAAAGGTGAACTATATAATCATATACACTTCGGAAAAGGTCAAACGTATAAGTGTGATGGGTCATTCCATCACTGGGGTGTACAGGGGATTATTACTTGAAAATGAGATAACTTTAAAAAATATTCTTGGTTGAGAGACATTTTTAAATTAAAGCGATTGTTAAGTACATGCTACATCTTCAATATGTACAGAAAAACGTCAGTGAGTATGTGTCAAAAGTGTTGATATATCTCGGCATTTTATGCGCTGCAACGCACAATCTAAAAACTGCAAAATAGCCAAGAACACTCTTAGATAACCAAAATTTCAATTAAAATATGATCCAAGACTCTTACCCGAGAGCCAGCGCGGCCTGATGGCAGTGATAGGGCTGGTAGCTAGTTACCAATTTTCAGACCCATCTAGACAAATCTTTCTTCAATTTCCCTGGAAAATTAACCACTTTTAGAACTAAGAGTCGAATATTTATCCGTGTAATTCTTTGGTGAATTTATTGTTTGGTATCTATGCACTATGTAAATATAAACAAAAAAACTCAAGAACCATTAACCGTCAATCATTATTTTGATATTAGAGTTTTAGTAGATACATGGACCTAAACTACCTGTATTGTTTAACAAAGGAAACAGGGTAATCAAATTACTCAAATGTCCCTCACTTTTATTGTCTATCTAACCAGCTAGGGGCTGTTAATAACTCGAATACCACTGGTGGCGAACACGTATCATGAAACTTATCTAGTCTGAAGAATACAAACTATGGTATAGCAACAAAGTTTGACTGTTGCTGTTACTGTCAAATGGTTCAGTTTGTAAGTTATATAGATATAATTATGTATATGACGGTGTTAATGTCAAATGGTTTAGTTTGTAAGCTACATTGTATATAGATATATTTATATGACGGTGATACTGTCAAATGGTTAACTATATATGTGAATGTCGAGATATCATTTTCAATGGTCGATTTCATTAATAATTAATTCAATCACGACTTCATTGTCAATTGTCGATTTCATGAAAATATATTGCGAATGGAAAGCTATGTATATCACAATAATACAGTTGAATAAATAAAAAAAAAAAATAGAGAATACTGAAGCGTTAACAATACCATTACCCGAACTCAAAATCGATTAAACTAGAGGCAAAATATGAACAAAGGAAATATTTACGTAAAGACCTTTGCAAAAGTACAAGAGAATAAAACCAGGTGTTCCGGAAGAGTAAGCGTCTTTTGAGACGATATCTAGATTTTATTGACCGGACCTGCAATCAAGGATTGTATTTTCTAGATACATACAGAACATACATAAGTAACGTGAATTAAAACCAAACCGTACCCATATAAATAAAAACCCTATCCCCATATGGTGTTGACATGTCGCAGTTGTTTCGATATTCTAGGACTTGCTCTGAATATCGGGATTTTCGTGATAGATGTCAACTGCTGACGAACAAACTAACGGCAAAGAGATTCGAGAGATGCAGGTTGATGAAGACAATGGGCAAGTTTAATGGTTTCAATCTTGGTTTTATTGAGAAATATTTTGTTTCTTTGTGTGATATGAAGATGGAAGTTTTTCAGTATGCTCATTAGTGCGGTTACTTGTTGTGATTGACAATGATGACTCAATTCTCATTTCCATGACTTGACATTAACTTGGATGTGACCCAGATTTACATGGCGGGTGTCGTCGATGAAGCAAATAACGCTTACTCTTCTGGAACACCTGGTCTTATTCGAATTATCTTCTACTTTTACGAGGGACTCCATGTAAATCTTTGCTTTACTCATATTTTCCTTTAGTTTAACAGATTTTGCCTTCGGATAATTGTCTTGTTGACGCTTTAGTATTCTCTGATTTGTTAAATATTATATGTTAGATAAAGTTTTCCTTTGTTCCTATTTTGCCCCTGATTTAATCGATTTTGAGTTCAGATTATGATTTTGCTGACGTTTCGGTATAGTGAGATCAGTACGTTCGTGAAGATGAAATCATAAAATGATATTACTTTATTATTGAAATAGAGATAAAGCATCATATTTCAAATTTCTTACATGCGATGTATGTACATTTTAATCCTACAGTTAGATATTTTTTCACAATATTATTTTAACGTTTATGTGTATTTGTAAAAAATAATTTCAGTTTAACTATTTTTTCGAACAAGTCATTTTCTCTCTCGATGCACACACTATATTGTGTAAGTGGGTTAACAGTTTGGAGTAACTTGGCCACGTCACCTGAGATCCTGTTCAGTTACCTTCGTATATATGTTATCGTTATTTTATAAACATTTTCGTCGTAATAACAGCTCACCAGTTATAATGCCCCGTGTTTATTTGTCGGCGATTCTCAACAAAGATTGTTTAACTGGTATTCTTTAGAATCGGAAAACTACATTTGGAATTATAACTTTAACACAGAGGTAAGCTCTCAGTGACATCCTTTCAAAATGTCAAACGAACATTTTTCTTCTTATGACGTAAATAACTAATTCATCTGGTAAAGGTAAGTAATTAATTTTCTGCCAGATTAATTTCGAAATTTTGGTTTGCATGTCCATCCCTCCATTTTATTCAGAAAAATTAGTAAATTATACATGCGCTGTTTTTGCAAAGAGATACTATATCTCAATATAATCGCTGGCCTTCTGGTATTTTTTTGTTTCTGTCTCACTTCTTCCTTTTGCCTATTTACTTCATAAAGTAGAAATATATATTTTTTTGGCCCCTAGCATCACTGCAGAGTCCTAGGAGAACGAAACAGCTGTATGATGCAGTTTAATTATTGTTGTTGGCATACTGTTACTATTACTAAATTTAAGAGGTGCAGCAGATGTGTGTGTTACGTCATCTTCAAACAAGTGACACAATTTTATCTGATCATGCATGTAGAATTCTACGACGGAACCTGGGGAGTGACATAAACAATAAAAAGAAAACAAAGGGAACGAGGAACTGAGAAGACCAAAAAATTAATTGCAGAAAAGTGATTTGGAAGACATCACTTCAAACTTTACTAGAAAGACTTGCAGAGGCGGGTAAAACCCAAAACAAATGTTAAAAATAATAAAATAACTGGAAAAAATATAAACAAGGAGAACCAAAAACAAAAGGAAATACTGCAAAGAAAAAACTGAGAGGCAACAAAACCTACAGTTAGTACCTAGCAACTGCCCCTCCCCCCTTACTAAAAACGTCATATTAAGTTGTTTAAGATAATTTGTAACACGTAGGTGGAATAAAAAAAAAGATAAGGGACGACTGAACACGTAACAGAGTGGTTTGGTGCTTCTACACATTTCAACACTGGAGACAAAAGGATGTAGCGGTATATAGAGACAATTCCAGATCGTACTCCTGTTCTTTATTAAATTTATGAAAGACGTTAGTTAAGACGCACTGCATAACTGTCACCTTCCCCCATTACACTATGGTGAAGTAAAGCAGAGTGACGAGGGCCACTGTATCACCAACAGGTCATTCACGAGCATTGATTTATCGGAGGCCGAATGCACTTTCCATTCTAATCAATAAAGTAATTGCAGGAAAGTGATTTGGGAGACATCACTTCAAACTTTACTAGTAAATTTCTCTGTAAATATCTCACTGAGTTAAAACGTGTCAGTCTATTTTAGAAATGATATATTTAACTATATCAGTGTAAGAATAAGGTAGTTAGGGTTAGAGTTATACAATAACTAACGGGGACATGTATATCATAGCCTCAACACTACTATAGCTCACTCTATTACCACACGTACAGGTACTGAAACCTCCCACCGTCCTATAGACGACTGGTACTATAAACACTACTATAGCTCACTCTAGTACCACACGTACAGGTACTGACACTCCTCCCACAGTCCTATAGACGACTGGTACTATAAACATCACTAAAGCTCACTCTAGTACCACACGTACAGGTACTGACACTCCTCCCACAGTCCTATAGACGACTGGTACTATAAACACCACTATAGCTCACTCTAGTACCACACGTACAGGTACTGACACTCCTCCCACAGTCCTATAGACGACTGGTACTATAAACACTACTATAGCTCACTCTAGTACCACAAGTACAGATAATGACACTCCTCCCATAGTCCTATAGACGACTGGTACTATAAACACTACTATAGCTCACTCTAGTACGACACGTACACGTACTGACACTCCTCCCACAGTCCTATAGACGACTGGTACTATAAACTCTACTATAGCTCACTCTAGTACCACACGTACATGAACTGACACTCCTCCCACAGTCCTATAGACGACTGGTACTATAAACACTACTATAGCTCACTCTAGTACCACACGTTCAGGTACTGACACTCCTCCCACAGTCCTATAGACGACTGGTACTATAAACACTACTATAGCTCACTCTAGTACCATACGTACACGTAATGACACTCCTCCCACAGTCCTATAGACGACTGGTACTATAAACACCACTAAAGCTCACTCTAGTACCACACGTACAGGTATCGACACTCCTCCCACAGTCCTATAGACGACTGGTACTATAAACATCACTATAGCTCACTCTAGTACCACACGTACGGGTACTGACACTCCTCCCACAGTCCTATAGACGACTGGTTCTATAAACACTACTATAGCTCACTCTAGTACCACACGTAATGATACTGACACTCCTCCCACAGTCCTATAGACTACTGGTACTATAAACACTACTATAGCTCACTCTAGTACCACATGTACTGGTTCTGACACTCCTCCCACAGTCCTATAGACGACTGGTACTATAAACACTACTATAGCTCACTCTAGTACCACACGTACACGTACTGACACTCCTCCCAAAGTCCTATAGACGACTGGTACTATAAACAC